>JAOPFQ010000005.1:7755000-9162500 GCA_030064505.1 Chouioia cunea
GAGACGAATAAAAAATAAAGAGGAAAAAACCAAAGAGAGTCCGAATAACGTTGATTAATAGACAAATGTTTGGACAGTGTTTGGTTGAAAACACCGTAATCCTTTCTCTCTCTCTCTCTCTCTCTCTGTCTGTCTTTCTACCTTTTATTGAACAAGTAGCTTTTGTACAGAGGCTTTTACGCGGGCGAGAGTTCATTAATAATGTCGTTGCTTGCTTCAACGTGAAAGTGAGTGCACTGCTGTGTCTCCCCGCGCTGCGCATATCGTAACTGTACAAGAATTATGCGTTGCAACGGCTCATGGATAACGCACCACAATTCTTTTACGTCGATTGGTCACATGTGCACACACTCATAGCACTTATCTCGTGTGGACTTAATGGATACTACGTGGAGAATAAAAGGAACAAAATTTTATTAGGTCGGTCTCTCGCGTTAAGTGTGATTAATTCAAAAACGTTGATGAATTTGCATCGATGGCATTTTAAGGGAAAGAGAGAAAGAGGGAGAGAGTGTGAAAATAAAAGAGATATAATTGGCTAATTTATTATCTGCGCGAATCAATTCTCGCGTACTGCCATATATAACGTGACGAGCGCCAGTACTCGCTCGTTTGAGAGATATCGAAACTATACGATGACAACGATTACGCTGAAATTTAAGATGCATGTATACTTAAATGTATATCAACGGTTCTTTTTTTCTTACGAGGGACTTTCCCTCTCCTGCTTGTAAAAATAAATCACTAACATTACGTGATTTATCGTGATTGACGTTTTATTAACCACTTATCCCGCGTGGATGAGAGGAAAACGCCGCTTTGGGTATATAGCTGTTCTTATTTTTTCTTCTCGATAATAAAACTACATGGCCTTGACGATCGACGAGTTTACGATAAATAGACCATAAGACATCATTCTCGAGCATCCGCTTTACGTATAATATTCTTGTTCTTTTTGTTTCTATTAAAAACTTTCATCGGATGTAGCCTCAAACAACGTATAACTAAAAATTACAGTTTGCTACGGTAGGTAAACAAGGTTCGTAGCTTTCTCGATCTCTCGTAAATTCTCACTTTGATCACAGTGTAATAGAGTTGAGAAGGGCTTCAAATTAATCGAGAGAAAAGAGAGTCTTTCGAATTTCGTTTAATCAGCGAGTAGCAAAGCGAGAGATGTTTTCGCTGGCTTGCAAAGAGAGGGAGAAAGAGAGACGATAAAATTTCCTAATGTTTTTAATCTTAAGTAAAACACATAGTATAGAACAAGCTTCCTCTTTTTAGAACTTCCATGATCAAGACCAATTTGAGCTCATGATTTTTCAAAGTTCAACGCCGAGCCCATCGCATCGACTTGAAAGTTAATTTTAAGCTGCGTTCGCTACTCGCTTGTGATATATTTTAATGGCAGATGATACGGGTGAATCGAATTCTCTTTCATTGGAATTCAGCAAAGTTCGATAAACTTTTACAACGTTATATACCTTTTTCAATTGTTCCGATTCGGTTTAATCGAGACTATAATTAAATGCACAATCATAAAAGGACAATTGGGTCGTTGAAATTTAATTAATTATAGTGACCCCGTTGGTCTGTTAAATAAATTAATGGAGACTGGTCGATGCAAGTGCACTTGATATAAATTAAGATTCGTTATAAAATAAAATAATATTTTCACGAATGAGCGCCTTCGATCGTTCAACATTTCAGTTAGCAATTAATTGGATTTTCGGAGAAAATAAAATCAATTTTCATGAAAGCTGTAAAAAAAGCTGAAACATTCCAAAGTTAGTTGGCAGCCGGTAAAAGAAGCGAGAGAAGCCCCATTACTTAATTACAAGCATGCGCGCTCGTATAAGCGGAGACTGTCTGGCGACGTAAACATGATCGTAGAGTCGCGTGAGAATGTTAATAATCGTTGCGTCGGCGCGCAAAAATTTACATTGGAATACAGCATAATTAACTGTTGTTATTTCTTTTTTTTATGCCAAAAGAGATGGGGACCCAGCAGGCGTCAAGAGGCGAAAATATCACGCGCGTTTTTATTTGCATTTTTGGTGCGTTGGGAAAAAGCGTTTAGCTTGCCACGAATCGTTGGACAGTGTTATTGTATTTTACGCAAAGTAGGGAAATTGGCGAGGATAGAGCGATCAACTAACTTGACCGTTATAACACATACAACACTTGACATGTAAGTAGTGAAGATTTAACCGCGTTTATTGGAGCCTTTCCGAAAATCACCGTGTCTTTACTATCGTTCTATGTACTTTTTGGCTTATATTTCTGTTTCGTCGCACTATGTACTATATACATGATAACTTCGTATGGATTATCGGATCCAAAGATAATATGCTAATTACAATTACAAACAATTTCATGTTTCATATACAATGGCTCGATAAATTCGCATTATACTTACTAAAATCGTCGATAAAAAGAGACCAATAAAAAAAAAGGAACAAAAACATTCCATTAACGTGATGAGTATATAGCAAACGCGTACCACAAACCCACAAAAAGCCAATAACGCACGCCAAAAATTATAATGACAATACGTCGCATCGTGTCCGAGGCTCATCGTCCTCTTAGCGGCTAATTTGCAATTCGTATTTGTTCCAGAGAAGCCATGCGACACGCGCATATAAACTTCCTCATAACACGAGACCTACAATCGAAAAAAAAAATTCTGCCAACAGCATGGCCAAATTATTCGTTCTTTTATTACTGTATAATATAACGAAACGCTATTACATTTGATTATCAAATCACTTTATCAATTTGGATTACGCTAGAAAAAATTGTTTTTGAATATTAGCTTCGTTCACAAATTATTCTCGATAACAAAGTTTACTCTTCAAAAAAGCACAGACAATTGTATTTGTCATACGTCAATAATGTCCCTATGACGTATGAAACTCGATAGCCGGTGAATAAACTTTTTAACGCACCTATCAATAATCACTCACGTTAACGTCAATCGTGCTAATACTTTCTGCATACACGACGACGTAACAAACCTGTTCGTTATGAAGCTTTGTTATTCTTTGAATTTACTCGTTAGCAGCTTTTTGATGAACACGCAACAAAGTAACAGCTACTACACGTTTAAAGATCGTTTAACGCGCTTTTAATTTTGACGAGCACTTTAGTTGTTTTTTCTTTTAATTTTCTCCCACCTCCCCCAACCCCTCTCTCCTTCTCTTTCTCAATGGTGTTGTAATGTTAATGACGGGCGATTGGCGGGTTTCAATTACTAAGCACACGTCAAAATTTATTGCCAACTCCCATTACGACACGACATTAATTGAACAGCCACCATTATTCGAATATTCGATGACGTCCCTATACTCGTTTCTGCGTGTCAAGCACCCATAGATTTAATGATAAAGTACAAAAAAAATCTGACCATTTGGATATCCATTACAATATAGTTGATTCACTACAGACCTATAGTTCAATGAATGGCGTGTCATTCACTCCATCGCGAGAACTGAAAACCACTGCCTATATATTACCACTTAACGAGCATGAACACGAGACATTGATTGTAAGCCGTTAGGAATTTAAAAATAACATTGCGAATAGAGTGATATTCATTAAACCTCTTTACCTCGTACACTATCGTAGTCCCCCCCTCTCCCCCCCTCTCATCGCTTTTGAAATTCATCGTTGTCGTGCGCTAATCCGGCAAATGGGCCGCCGCCTTCCCTCAGGGGAGATTACTCTGTATGCCGTTGGCCGAAAAGAAATCGCTGCGCTGGTACGCCTTGGCTTCCGGCCAACACACACGTGTGCGCGTGTGAAAGACAGAGAACGCGTTAATATTGGCTCGATCGTTCGAAGAAGGTAAGACTTTTTTTATCTTCTACAGTGAACACGTTTCTTTCTTTTTTTCGTTAAAGTTTTAAGCTTTAAGGGTTAGACATTTTTAGTTTGTTCTAGACGACATGGTTGCTTGGTTGTTATACAAAAAGTTTGCAAGCCGGAAATTCGTATAACATTCTTTTCTTTTAGTGTAATAGGCCTGGAAAGTTTTGCAAAAGTACAGACAGAGAACGAGAGAGAATTAATTTAATCTGGTTGTGAACGAATACGTAGAAAAATTATTCAAAGCCACACTCGGCCAACAATGATCGCGCCGGTTTAGCGCTGCTGCCAAAAACAATAAGCTACGAGGCACATATGTAATTTCCCGCGGTGCATTAATTAAAGGCTAATGAACCAATTGTATGAGAATAAGAGAGAGAGAGAGAGAGGGGAGATGCTAGCGCCCCGATTAAAACTGACTCGTACTATATAATGTGTGTGCATAAGCAAGTCCTCTTAGCCTAGATCCTTGTATTCAAGAAAAGAACAAAAAAAATGGCATCAGTTCTTTGCACGTGCGTTTTTTCTCTCTCTTTATACACAGGCATAGCGCCGCGTAATTTTCGCAATTTTGACCTGAAAATGTATAATGATTAGATTAGACGACGATTAGATCGGGCATCGCTGCTCTCAATTATTTCTTTCTTCGCGATTCGTGGGATATGTGGCGCACGGCTGAAAGTATTGGCCGCAATGAAAATTATCTCTGTAGTGCAGTGAGAGAACAAAAAACAAATTCTGGATATAGTATTCGCAGAGAATTGTACGTAGTTGTAATGAATTTTATAGAATATTGTTCTACCGTTGCAAAGCAGTATTTATTTAAACGTATTTTATTGCAATTACATTCCTTCGTAAATTCACTTGCCAGAACCGACGTATTATAAATTGTTGTCAACTTTATATAAGAAAGCATTAAACGAATGGTAAAACCATCACTTAATAATTTTTGGAAAAAAAACTGGTTCGACCGCAGTTTTCACCATCTTAGGTTCACAATTCCAGCGTAAAAGCTTAACTTTATAATTACTCCGCTCACTCGGCTCTAATATTAAAAACTAAAAAGTTCGAAGCGTCGAAAGTGTACGGAATGGAAAAAAGAAAGTACACCACTCAAGGTGAAAAACATTAGTTCGTAGCAAATACGTATATAGTGCTGTGCTGTTGACAGGGCCATCTCGTTTGTATAACAAAACCGGCCGCAACTGTGCTCTGCGTATCTCTACCGGAACTCATAAAAAAATAGGCACTTTAATCCGTTCTCTGGACTATATCACTTTCCTGTTGAACAACAACAACAACAACAACAACAACAACAACATCCTACGAAGGTACAGTACACGCTACAGCAAGTGACGACCGCGTGGCATTAGCCGCATTCCAAAGCACCCGATAGTAGAACGCAAAAGTAGCGCCCGGTATAGCCGCCGGAAGGAATCGTGTGCGCATATATGCACGCTAGAGCAAAGTGCAAGGTCGCAGACGAGAATATTTTCTTTTTTTCCAATTTGATGGGAGATTTTTACTTGAAAACATTTTCTCATCCCCTCCGTACCATTGTTATTTAAGAATAATCATACGCTGCGATGATTCTTTAAATTACAGTTTTCCAACCGATTCTCAATGGGTACTTTGGGCAAAACTTTCGATCGAGTCAAATGTTTGAAAGTTTTCCTTAAGATTCTCTTCGATCTAAGTGGCGCGCAATTAAATCGAACAATCGGGAAAATACAGAGATAACCTTCCAACTTCATAGAAGCAGAGAAAAAAGAAGGAGAATGGAGCATATCCTCTCGTCTCGTTTACTTTCGTTCCATGGGCTGTCGGCTTGTGTATGCATCGTGTGTGTGCGTGCGCGCGCGAGCGCGGGGAATTATTAGCGTGGGATCGCGGGCGAGAGCGCAAGCGGGGAAAAACACCGTTAGCGGCTGGAGAGTGCACACACACACAAACACACATACTTATATATATATATATATACGCCAAGTGCGAGCCTATATAAGTTACTCAAATATTCCAGGAATGTATTGTGTCCTGGGAAATACCACGTCCGCTGTCACTCTTCTTCCATCTAGCTTTTGCAGTCATTTTTTTGTTTGATTTTCGCAAGTTTATATCACTGTTGAACCGTACAATGAAAATTACTAATTAGTTATCGGCTTTTTAACAATAATTAGCCAAGATTTTTAACGCGTCAAGCTCTAAATCATTTCGCATGTCATAAGTGGCAGCTTACGAATGCGCAATTAAGCCTTGTAATTTATTCATTGATGATAACTTGAATAACGATTTTTCGATTAACCGATCTACTCACTGACTGTGTTTGATGTTTCCAAAATACACGTAGATATATAAATAATAAAGCGGAAAAAAGACGTCACACCAGACCTACATACGCATGCCTTTTGCTCTACCCCATAATTCATTCGCTGACTGCAATAAAAGGACATTAATGAGCACCTAGATGACTATCAATTAGCTTAATTGCATGTAAAATTGACGGCGCGCGCAAGCTTTTGTAGAAAGAAAAACCTTAGTATAGCAGCATCAAATGCGTGATACGCCCAATTACCTTACACATGAATCTCGCATGGAAAAATCAGCATAAGGATCTTACTTCCCATACATATATGCAGGACGTGCGTGTGAATTTACCGTACATCAATGAATTAATCGTCTCGATATATTGCGCGTATACTCTACGTCACCTCTCTTTATACGAAGGACTACGTACTCAACATTGTCGTCATCGTCCATGTGTAAACATGCTAAACATGCCAAGGGGAATAATGTTTTGATACTGTTGCTGCTACTACTGCCGCTGCTCGGACGATATCTTATTTAGTGATCGCTTTATGGCTTGTCTTCTATTTTATCCTTTTCTCTTTATGACTGTATTAACCTCGCAAGTATGCTTTACCCCCACGATATTTTCTTTTTGTGGTAGATCGGACGTTCAAGTGTACAAGTGATTTAAAATGAAAGCTGTGCAGTGTGTGCGTGTGTGTGTGTTATTTTACGGATCGGAATGCCGTTCGCATTGATTGGATACATATACGCACACACTTGAGATTTTATACACATGCACGAGAGGTTTTTCAGAAAACCCATCCATCCGTATTCTTCATTAGTGCTGTTACACTAACATCCGACACGAGCTAGAAAATTCCATGAACTTCATGAAAAATTAAACGTCTTTGTAAATTGTATAAAACAGCAGTTTTTTCGACCATTAATGCAACACGATTACGTTAATCATATCGCGTAGCATAAACGAGTAGCAGCTCTTTTTTTCATTTTATTGAGATGAAATTAAATCCATAGAACGCGATACGACTAAGAAACGTCGCAAATCGATGATCCCAAATTCATAAAGTGAACCCTCTCGAACAAGAAATCCATTAAACATACACGAGACGCCACTTATCACGCCAAATTGAACGCAAAGCGACCCTCCACTCTTTCTCTCTCTCGGGTTAATTTAATCAGCGATTTATTTAAAGTGGCGCGTGATCACTCTCTCTCTCTCTCTCTCTCGAACGCGCGATTAACTAACATTGACGGGGGTGGATTAATCGTATAGAGTTCCTGTTAGTTTTTTGCTCCTTTTCCAGGTGAGAGCGTGATCGATGCGGGATAGTAAAGGATACATTAGTTTTACACGGTATTTGCATGATTACGAGGACCTATACGATATTCATCAACGTCGGTGTTTAGTTACTTATTAGTTTAATCATGACGTTTATCTATGTTTACCTTTTGCCGCGTTAGATTCATTTACATCAATTAGTTCATCCTTTGCATTTTTTTTCTCAATTCACGTAGGTAGTTTTCCAAAATACCTCATGTTGCCGCTAATATTTATACAAGTACTTGGTAAAATATCTGAAAACGAGAGGTTTCATGTGCAATTAATTTCTGTTGCGTAAATGCTTCTGCCAAATTAATTGGCCTCATGGACATTTTTCAAATATCACAAAGTACATTTTTTTTATTCTTATACACTGTAAATTCTCAAATATTGCTCACTGATCGCAAAATAAAAAGGAAGACAAAGCACAATGACGATAATCAGAAAAATGAAGTCGTCAACGCATGTATTTAACAAATATATATATACGCGACAATGTCACGGCCACTTATAAGCCATTATCGTCAAATAAATGTGAAGTCTGCGATTTTCCCGAGAGCCATATCCCAGGCAGGCGAGACGAAGAGAAAGAAGGTGTCCGGACCAAATGCCGCTGACGCATCGGCCAAAAATTATGTAACGGTACCGTAAATTATGCGTGCCGCTCCGTTCATCGACATTTTATATTATGATATATACATACGTAAACTGCTGCGTACAGCTTAGGTATGAATCTTTTCTTCTCTGCTAATGTAACGCGTACGCGCTAAAAAGAAAAACGAAGAAGGGTCAGCCGCCATTCAACTGTATCACCTCTAATTTGGACACAAATTATCATCCAATTAGCACACCTGAAAGATTGGCTTTCGTCGCTTATGCAAAAAAGCAAAATACAATAAAATAAAAATTAAGCACTCTCTTTTTCATTCGATGTACCTGAAAGAGCGACATTTTGTTTTGTATTTCGATCAACGTACGGTTACGCACGTGGAATTTCTTGCAATTACACGAACATTGAAATAAAACTGTTGTAATTAGCCAACTAAACGAAACTTTAGACAAAAAAATCGGATTTCCGCACACTCAAGGCTCCATTTAACATCTAAAGATTGCAGGTCTCGTAGGCTTGATTATCCTCTAATTAAACAACAATGAAAAACGTCTTAAAAATCCGAATTGTTCTACCGCTCCCGGTCGCTAGCTACAGACAAAAAAAGGCCTGTAATTAAGGAAACATTTTTTTTAATTAAAACTCGCGCGCACCTCGCGAGAAAAGTTGTAGCTCGTGCGAAACCTTATAGAAAATGTGCTAAAGGATTAGGACACACCTTCTTTCAGGCCTCTCGAAATACCCGAGTAGTTGCCATTTTATTAAGTTTTAATGAAATAACAGCAACGATTAATGTAAGACTCGGCAGAGAGAAAGAGAAATGGAGAAACGATTAGCACATTGTAATCGCGACTGTGCTGCGCCTGCGTGTCCCGTTACAGAGACATGCTTCCGTTGGCGCCAAAGCCACGCATATGTACGGATAATTCTGATGGCTGCTGCTGCGGCTGCTGCTGACGGTGAATAATTTTATTGTTCTCCACGGTTACTACTTTTCAACAATTACAGTCAGTACACAAGAATATAATAACCGTTAGTAGAAACAGAGATGTTGGGTTGTTCGCGTGGTATCCAAAGTTTTTTTTAATAGTACCATCGATCATTCCGCTAGTACATAATAATTTCAACTTACACATTTTTCATTAAAAGTGCTGCACTGTAAACGAATACAACGTAACAGATATCAGATATTTGAGATGTACCTATAAGATCTTTATCCATCTTCCAAATATCGCAATAAAAGCCGCGACCCCTTAATCTTGTGACCATAATAATGATTTACGGTAGGACTTTGAAAAAAAATCATGTAGAAAACAATTTTTCCAAACTTTTTACCTTGCCCACTTTTTTACGGCGGTCGTTAAAACTTGACGCACGCGCTTGCGAAAATATCGACTTTAACGTCGCAGGCATAGTTTTATAAACTTCACTCGACTAAAGAAGCTTCAGAAACAAAAATAGCAAAAAATATCTCTCGTTCTCTCTGTATTCATCTTCTTTTCAAAGAAAAGTAAAAGTATCTCAATGAAAAAAAAAGCAAGACGGTAAAAACAAAATCTGGAGTACGAAAATTCGTCGGGGAAAATCCGGCGAAGAAAAACAAGTTCAGTCGGCCGGCGTAATAAGGAGGCAGGTCCACTGATCTGGTTGTGCAAGCGGCAATGAATGAGGCGCGTCGTGGTTGCGCGCCGAGCTACTCTCGGGCGTGCTCGCAGTCACGCGTCGATTAGACCGCGACCAGACACCGTGCCGCCGCCACACCGATAATTAAGCGGCACGCGCAAGCCATACGATACGACGCTCTAATAAGCAAAAAAGCAACCTCCTGTTTTTCAAAAAACCATAAATTAATTGGGTTATTATAGGTCGGTTGAATTTTCATCACGAAGCCAGATTTACGCATCGACGATCTCTAATTATAATGCAATTCGATAAAGGATTTCTGATTATTGAATTTCACTTTTTCTATACTCTGTCTGTCTTTTTCGCGCGCTCTCTCTCTCTCGTCTATTTTCAAATTATTACGCATAGGTCGGATGTATTTTTTTCAATTTTATATTTTCACACACGTAAAATCTTTTACGAGCATGGATCTTGCCTAATTTATGTCGCATTACCCACGCCCTCTGTGATTATACATTAACGCATACACGTACGCATTTCTATATTTCGCAGCGTAACTTTTTTATTAGCCATAAACTTTGCGATTTCAAAAGCAACGCGTCAGTCTGGAAATCAGTAGAAACGTTTTGGAAACGCCGTTACACAGCTCTTTGGTGAATAACCGGGTTTGTTAATTGTTTAGTAATTTAGATAAAAAAATATACCACGAGTCAAAAAAATTCAAGCTCTCTATTATATCCCGCATTCTACGTATTCTGTTTCATTTTTACGTTTCCTTTTTACGAAACTTCATAATTGAATAACGCGTAGCCTTATCCATAAAACGTTTTTATACATCGTTATAATACTCGGTAGTCCTCGGATTACCACGACTGTATTAATACGACAGCCTTGTTTATTCATAAATGATTTCTCAGCCCCAGCAACGTATTTATGATTTTCATCGTATCCCAATGGTGAGCTTTGGTCGCTTTGTACATTATGACTTCTCGTATGTAGCCAAAGCCAGTTAATACGAGATCCGTTATTTTTATTACGTCAACCTATGAAACATATAAATACATATTTTCAATAATTCTTTGTAGATTTAAAATTAGTTATCCGACGAATAGCTCCTAACGCAATTTTTCTAATCGATATATACTTTCGCAAGCGACAATACGTATTTCGGAATGCATGTGCATTCGTGCGATTCTCGTTAAATGTGCGGATATAATAAAAACACCTTAGCGTGACTCGAAACGCTCTCAAGGCATTTACCGAATAAAAAGCAAAATAAATAACAAATAATACATCCTATCGAAGCATCGTATTAGTCTTTGGCACACTTGTACGTTAATAGCAAAAAGGAAAAGCTCGTCTCGGTATACAATACCCGTTCAATTACGGTCGCTCGCGCGCTTGCATTTACTCATCCTGACTGCGCTACAAGCACGTCATCGTTGTTGCCCCCTCCCCTCCTCTCCTCTCCCCTAAAGACGTACACACTCTCGACTGTGTGCAGTATAGTAATCTCATTTCCGGCCTAGAGGCGCACATGCGCACATATACAATAAAGCACTGAGAATTGTCGTGTCGCGTGTTATGTGCCCTGGAGACCCTGTTGGTACTCGAAGCGCGACTCGGTTAATTTGCTCGACGGACCATACACTCAAAGCACGCATACACCTATATATCTATAGAGGTATGTGTACCACAAAGAAAAAAACCGGATATACCTATGCGATGAAACATTGAACGGCAGAGTTCAACTTTTTTTATTTCTTTCTTGAGTAAAAAAAATCAAGGCTAATGGCAAACTGCCGCGTGTGGGATTTTGTAATTCACAAGCGAAAGACTCTCAATCGATATTGCGGTCGACGGAGAGTGTGACCCCCTCGAGGGCCGAAAGCCTGCGGAGAACGTTTTTACATAATGTGCAGTTATATAGGCAGTTTTCACTGCGAAATGGTTGCGGTTACTTTTTTTTCCATGTACGCGCGAGTGCATCATTATGTTTTTTCTTTTTTGAAATTTTTAAGGAGCTGCGTAAAAAGTGATTGGCAATCGAGTGAAAGGGCCCTTCAAAAATCAATTTGATAGGAAACAGTGGAATATTGATTTCGTAATAATTTTGTTTTAATGGACTCATTCCAATAAAATCATTAAATTTTAAATGAAACCTCTTTTTTAAAACAATCGTCATCGATCTTTTGCCAGAAAAAAAATACCAATAAAATCAACTGAGGAAATTCGCCGGCTTAGGCAAAAATGTAGGAAAAGGCTAGTCATCCAAACTAATTTTTAGCGTATGATACTCGAAAGAGAGAGGAACCAGAATTGCAGGAAGCACTACTGTCGTCGTTTTTTCCTTTTCTCGGGGGCTCATTCCATTAACTCCCGCTTTATCTCGCCAACGGATAATACTCTCCGCAAGAGAGAAAGAGAGAGAGAGAGAGAGAGAGAGAGAGAGAGGGTACAATTCACAAGTATCGAGTCTGATAATTCCTAGGATTTACATTATACGGGTTTGTCACGCGCGTGTGCGCACTCTCATTATCTTTGTATGGTCCTTTTCTTCTTTATAGACGCGTGGATAAATTGGCAACGATATTACTCTGAGAGAAAAATGATAAACAAGTGAAATCAAAACTGGTTGTACTGTTAATTTAAATTATTCGTGGCTGTATATATGTATACGTGTACTCGTATGGGTGAAAGAGACGAAAACACGTTGAATATATATCTCGTCGTAGTATAACACTTTATCGATGTATCAATAAGGTAGAGAAATTACATTTACAGTTCGTTAATTAAATATAATGCGCTCAGAGAAAAAAGACAATTTACGTAGTTGCCGCGCTGGTGACGGTTCGTTGAATTTTTTCACAGTTATCGATTCGCAAAATAGATCTAATCTTCAATTTCTAATTCACCATGTATACACTTTCGCGAGTGTAAGACATTCATTAGCATTTACCACGAATAAAATCTGCATGATAAAAAAAACACCGAATCATAGACATTATAAACAGGCTCTCTCTCTCTCTCTCTCTCTCTCTCTCTCTCTCTCCGACAGTGTGTTGGCCTATTTTGCAAGTGTAATGCCTGAGAACGCGCACACGAGAACCAATAAATACTTAACGACCCCCTCCCCTGCGGCAAAACATTACACCTCGTGGGCCGTTATAATTTCGATTGTTATTTATATTTGCGTCATAACTGTCACAAAAAAACGGTTTCAAACTATAATAAATGGTTCACAGTCTGTAATTACACATGATTCGCGTGACAACATAATCGACACCAAGATGATTAAGTTATCGCCGGGAAGAACGAGAGTGAGAAAAACACGACTCGAACATTTTTTCAAAGGCTATGTATCAGATTAACTAAGACATTTGATAATCAACAATTCGAGGACAGTTACTGATGAGATTTCGTGTTGTTTATTTCCTGTTGTAGAAGAGCGTGATTTAGCGTGAGAGGCTGGCCAATCCAGGATGCCACGGGTGTGGATACTGCTGCACACGCTGATCTATATGGTAAGTTTTCATCGTCTGTACTAAGCCATATAATTGGCCCGCGATCGCTACATTAACAAAAATAGAATACACTTGGTATTTTTCGAATCGACATAATTAATCTGGTTATTTTTTATTTATCCGAAGGAATAATCCTTTTTTTATGCCAAAGCAGGTCTTTGATATTTTACTGAAGAATTAACTTTTAAATTTTGTAAAAAGTTAAGTTCGTTCCGCGTGAAACTGTAATATATAGAGCGATAAAATACGTACGCTATAATCTTCAAGTGATACAGTGTCCAAGATTTATTTATAAGGCGGACATCACTGTAATTCGATAGGAAATTTCAAAATGCGCTACGTCTATATACAGTATGTATGAGTAGAAGTTTTAACGTCAACGATAAAATCGAGGATACGAGCGCTGTTTAAACGCGACGAGATATTAAATTTATCACTAAAAATAAGCTGTCCACCCTGTACGCAGTAATTCGCGGCATGATGAAGGTCTTATATACTACTAGAGCTGTCAACGAAGAAAATCTTGTAATAATCTCCACGTGTGCGTTGCGCGCGCACGAGCTCATTTCCTTAAAGTTCGTTTATGCGCTTGACGATAATTATCACACGCCCGTATAGTTATTATCTCCAAATGAGTAATAAACATTCTATTTAATTTTAAATTATTACACCGAAGAACGAGGTGTTCATTGAGACCGTTTAAATTACAATTCCGATGAAATTACACCAGAGAAAACTACTTATTCTCCGCGCAACGAAAGTGCGAAAGATAACTTGCTCCAAGTATAATATACAGATCACCGTCAAGCGACGAAGAAAAAAATTAACTTCTTCATAAGAGCAAGCCGGAAACCTAGAGTAAAAGCTCTTTCAACTACTGATACTCGAGGCATTAAGGGAAAAAAGAAAAAGAAAACATATACACGCACTCGAGCACATAATAATTACGAGGAGCACTTTGCCGAACGACAGCTCGTAAAATTAAAGGTGCATAAAGCCTCATTGAGCGCAAATGTTGCTTAGTTCATTCCATTCAATCTGCCGGCAGCAGCAGAAGCAATATACGCATCATCATTAAAGGCGCCACTATATGTATATATCTCGCACTCTTAGCAAGGCGCAATTCATAATCCTCGCGTCAAAACCTTACGCTTCTGCTGCTGTTTCTGCACTGTTCTCTCTCTCTCTCTCTCTCTCTCTCTCTCATCCTTCAAGATATCAAGAGCACAAAGAAGCTCATGTGCTGTATGTCGGGCTTTTGTATAATGCAAAGCACAAAGCCAACGCGCGCACGTTACATGTGAATTGTGCGCGCGATGTCGCAAGATCGTTGAAAGCATCGGAAGTGATGATGATTTCTTTTTCAAGTGTGGCTGATGGCAACGGGTTTTTGTTTTTTTTCCCTTTCATTGGCGAAGCTAACAAAAAAAGTATCATTCTTTTCCACCATTTTCACAATGAGATAGAAGTTTTTTATTCTCTCACCTCATTGCAAAAAAAAGAAAAGAAAAAAATGCTTGATTTTTACGAGGCGCGAGTTCTACCGTCATATACTTCTGAGACAATTCTTTTTATGGGAAGTTTCATCGGATTTACGATAGTAATAACATTGCTCTGACAGACTTTGACGACTATGATCCTTATTCTATATAAAGTAAAAAAGTAGGAAAAAAATAACGATCGCGTCGATAAAAACAAGAGACATTCATTCGAATATGAATGTATATGTATATAATTAAACCATTTTGAGAAGAAACATTTGCTTTCTCCCTCGTAAAATAAACGACGAATCGTCTGCCAAAGTACATAATCACAACTACAAACAATGACAATCTCCTGAATCACGAATAATAACGACTCGCGGGCTGACGGGGTATCTCAAAACGATCTAATTTCGCGTACAAGCATTAAAACTTGACGTATATCGAAAAGTCTATATAGTCGCGCTCACGCGGTTCGTTTAATCTCTTAATCCTGCATTGTCATGCATCCGCGATACTTAACGTTTGTCGTCAACAGCTTGCAAGCGGCGTACCACACAATACACACATATACAAATCCCGTTAGAGTGTGTAATGAGAGTCATGGCGTGCGAGCTATCAACCACACATAGCTATTAGACACAGATATCGTCAATTATCTATGTGATTTTGTTCAAGAGGTGATATGTTCGCTCGTTTCCTATCGACATATATCGTCAGAGAGAGAGAGAGAGAGAGAGAGTGCGTTTGCGCTGTACGGGATATAATGACTTTGTTGGTGGTTTGGATGTATTTCGAGAAAGAGAGAGAATGGATGCAGCTTGCACAATGGAGATATACTTGAAGTACTGTAATAGAGTTTTAACGAGGATTGTTAAATCAGGACAGAGATTTCAAATGAATTATATACCAATGTGCTAGAAAACCAGAGATATATGTATACTTGGAAAAAACCCGAGAAAAACCATGTTTTTAGTCTCAACAAGAATTTATTCTTTGCGTTGTACGTACACAACATCATAGCAAGACAAAAAGAATATTGCACGCTATCACTCTCGACTTTGCATGTAACATATACCCACTCGCGAACATAAGCATTCATCACAAGACGCTACTACGCGTTTTTTTCTTTTTTTTTTTTTTAATAAACAATGGCTCTTGTCTTACTCGAGAGCGCGATACTTCATGTTGAGCAAATAACAACGTCTTACGTGTGCAACTGTGAAAAAAGTCGTTTAATGGTTTACAAAACGTATTTAATACGTTTGATTTGACGTATCGTTGTGGTTTCTTGTGGTTGCTGTAACTCTGTTAACAAAATATCATAGTTCACTTGTACACGAGAACTTCAAACACTAGATATTATAAATTTACAAAGTATTATAAAATAATTAAAACTTTAGGCTTTTTACCAAAACATATAAATAATAATACAATGCAACTTGAATGGGTATCGAGTCCTGTGTGAATATTTAATTCATTTAACCCGTGCTTGATCACTCTGCAATTTTCATAATAAAGCTCACTTTGACTGGACAATCTCGTGTTTTATCACACAATATTCCCAGCAATGTATAATAATATAATAATAATACTATACTATCTCGCACAAAGCTTAAATTATTATCCAAGATTACAGGATTTTCAATTCGACGTTTTAAAGATTGTAAATATCTCTTTCGTTTTCACTTTGTTTCGTGTTAAAAAAGAGAATCCGTTTATCAATCACGTATAATTCACGCCAAAATAACCAACATGCAATCTCAATCATCGGTCTCGCATCCAAAAACAAACTCATCTCAAACTAAAAGTGAAAACAAGACGACGACAAAATTGTGGCTCAAAGTAAGAGTGGCACTAGGGTAGTACGTATATTATACACTCAAGTATTTCCTTTTCCACCGTTTAATTGTGCATGTTATTCACGGAAGCTGCGTATCGTATAGCGTCAAACTGATTTGACTCGCTGTAGTATGGTGCGAATGCGCGCGAGTGCGAGATAATTGCCGTTCCTTTCTTTTCTCTTGCAACCCCACAACGCAAACGCGTACATACGTGGCAAGTTTAAGTGACTTCACAGTCGCATTTCTCTTTCTCTCTAGGGCCATAAAGGCAGTCTCTTTTTGCGTACTAGTTGTGCACGATACCGGTTGATTCGTGAATGTGGATTTTAATTGTCATATGTTACGCTTGTTATCTATTTTCTACGGTTAATGAGGGCTTGAAATTGCGTAGTATTGTTTTGTTTGAAGGATGGTCATATGTTCCCTCTTTCTCTCAAATTCATATTTGCTGATTAATTATGATTTCTATCAATTAATATTTCATTTTCCAGTGATATTCCATAGTTAATAAGTGGAATGCGCATGTTAATTGCTTCAGTCATTTGTTTGTTTGTAATATCGTGCATGATCGCTCTCTAAATCTATATGCAGAATAATTGTTTATTAGAATCGCGCGTATCAAATCCATTGTTCTCCGTATATTAATTACCAATAAACACATATACATAGAACAATATTTAAACAAAATATGATAAAAAAACAGAAAGAGTACAGACGCCAACGCTGCGCGCGAAACAAACAGCTCGATTTCAGGAATATGCATTTGTTTATAAATGCTGCGGAAAGAATTGTTAAAATTAGCAGAAACGCGAAGTACAAAAAAAAAAGAAGATAGAAGGCTTTCTTCGGATTACCGCAACATATCGGTCGGAAGTTCGTCGTCGTTGTCGCGCCCGTAATTATTTCTAACGAAACGCCAAGTGACCGTCGCGATCGCATTGAAGTATATATAAAACTAGTTTTCCGCTGGCTTTTGCGCTCGCGCGCGAAAAACATCGACCGTTAATGCAGCGGTAAAGACATCTCTCCCGTTAGTGCGAGTTTTGCCGAGTGCGTCTATACGGCGAATCGCGTCTACGCGCCCAACAAGGGGTTGTTATATATATACATATGTGTGTGTGTGTGTGTGTGTGTGTGTGTGTGTGTGTGATGTATTCGGCATCTCTAGATAATAGCTGAGAGAGCTGACATTTTACGAGCTTTCGAGAATGAGAGATAAGGCGAGTGTAAGATGAATTATTCATTCGGCAGTCAACGAAAGAGCGAGAGAGAAAGAAGGAGACGATGGTATTAAAATTCTTGCAAACACTTGCAAACACTTGCTTGTAATTTGATTACGCTGAAGAGTTTTCGGTAGAGGAGAATGATTATAAATTTTACAATCCTTGAACGAACTTTCGTTGCTTACCCTCTTTTCATCACTTTCGGACTATGCAGAATCATCCAAGATTTTCTTATCCCTCAAGGAATATATCTTTGGATTATATTCGACTCTACTGAGCTCAAAGTCGTTTCAATTTCATGCTCTATTTGTCGTTGGAATAACGTTTAGTCAAATCATGAATAATTCATGATATATCCGAATCCTATAGAGGAATAAATAATACAACGAATGACTTATCCAAAAGTAAACAACACGACAAACTCTTTCTACCACTTAAAGAACACGTAAATTACTAACAGGAGAGCCTTTTCACCGGTACGAAGGAAGACATCGTGGTAACTCCTGATTTATCTTGAAGAAAAGCGCCTGGAACCGTAAACGGCTTTTGAGATTTTTATTTTTTTTTTTACTTGAGACAGAAAGAGAGAGAGAGAGAGAGAGAGAGAGAGAGAGAGAAATAGAGAGTGAGACACGAGGAATCAGGGAAGCGGAACGTGATTGTAGACACTGAGAAGATTATGCCTTGGCACTCTCGGGAGAGCGCCAAGCAGTATAAGGGAGGGAAATTTCGCACCGAGGATTATACGTCTCGTCGAGCTTTCAATGATTTAAACGCAAGGGCCTCCTATGTGCTTGAGAAAGCGAGCAACCAGGCATGTATGCCGGATTTTCAATTATTCATGCGCATCTATCCGCGTTTCACGCGTTCGATTATTCACTTTCCTTTTCTTTCTAGCTTGCAAGCTCCGATTAGTTGATAACGATGATGGAATAAGAATGTGTGATTTCTTATGCAAGTATTTTTTTTCTTTTGTTATTTTGTAGATGGTTGGGCCGACAAGGTTGGCTAGCAGCAGCGATATCTGGCCGCTGGAAAGGCCAGAAGGTATGCCAGCCATCCAGTCGCTCGAGGTAATGTGTGGCAAAGATCACATGGACGTACATCTGTCGTTTTCACAGCCCTTCGAAGGTATCGTCTCGTCCAAAGGCCAACACTCCGATCCGCGCTGCGTCTACGTGCCACCGTCAACCGGCCAGACTTTTTTCTCATTTAGAATAGCTTACGCCAGGTGTGTATTCGTTCTTTTTTTAATACAATTACGAGAAAAAGAAAAAAAGTGACAAAGTTTTATCAGCACCCTCCAAGGATTCTATTAAACTTCTTGTCTTCGAACTTTTAATTGACCATTGAATGAAGAGGGGAATTTCATTGTTTACTTGGCGTGACAAAAGTTAAGGATTAACATCAATATAGTACTTTCTTAGCTCGGATAATGTGAAATGGAGAAAGAATAAAAGAAAAACTAAAATGACGATAATAAATTCAGAAGAATAGAAGAAGATAAAAAGCGTTTTATTCGTGAAATCTTCAATGTTTAATTTTAACGACTTTTTTCTTTTCCTCTACTTTTTTTCTATTTTTTTTTCATCAGGTACAATGAAAGAAGATAAGTTTTCCGCAAAAGTATGTAAGAAATGTAAGTTCTTTCCATTAAGTACTCTCGGTAGTGCAATAACTTTGTATAATGAAAGAAAGAATCCCGCGAGTGCTAGAAAAAAAAACTGTTTGAAACTATAAAAACAAGCAAAAGAGATTATAGGAAAGGCTTTCTCACTCTCTCCCTCTCCCTCTCTCTTTTTCTCGTGTACGTTATACTATATGTCAAAAGCAGCAACAAGCATGTACGCATGTTTTCATTGATATTCCAATCTATACAGGTGCGGCACTAAGCCAGATATGCACGGGCAGTTTTATGAAAATACTGTTGTCGTACAATACGATAAAGATCTGCTTGAAGTATGGGACGAGGCGAAGAGGCTGCGCTGCGAGTGGTTTAATGATTATGAGAAAACCGCATCTAAGCCTCCTATGGTGATTGCTGACCTCGACGTTATACAGCTCGACTTCAGGGGTATGCACTTGCTTATCATTTTTCACCTTATAATACACAATTTAACGAGATACTTTTATTTTTTGTATCACTTGCCGGCGTTGCTGCTGCGCAGAGGGTCGTTAAAATAAATCAAGCGCAATTAATAGTACACGTGTGTATTGATCGTAGAGCTTGATTACACGCTATTTAAAAGCCTTATTACATCGTGGCGAAACGGTAAATCTTCGCCATTCGAAATCAATAATTTCCCAGCGCGCTATAGAAAATTGACCCCCAAGTACACACAGACGCGCTTACATTCCAAAGTTTACACTTGGACTTTGTGCCGGGTACTCGGAGAGAATATTACCGGTTGTTTCACGATGTATTTTTACCTGTTAAATTACCTCGGCAGAGTTTTTTTCCAGCGAGCGAGGCGTATTATTAAAAAACAAACAATCAAACAAATCAAAAAGAAACAATTGTCCACATGTTAAAACATTATAGGGGACAACGTCGATTGCTGGATGGAGATTCAACACGGCAAAGGTCCATGGGCGCCACCGGTATCGGGGATCGTACCATTAGGCTCGACGCTGACACTGGTCGTCGCGATAAATGATTACCGAGGTAACGAGCCGCGCCACAGCAAAGTGCAAGGTATTCTTGGCGCTTTACCGTGTCAGCTGTGTGCCGATTATATTGTCTTTGTCTCCATTAATCATTCATTTGTTGCGTTGCCTCGTCGTGCAGGTGAATTCGACATGCGGGTCAAGTCGTGCGTCGCCTCGGACGGTGCTGGACATACTATCCAACTAAGCGACGAGTTTGGTTGTGTACTTAGGCCCAAAATGATCAGTCGTTTTCTCAAAGCAAGAGGCTCCGACGATCGAGCTACCGTCATCACTTACGCATTCTTCCATGCGTTCAAATTTCCCGACGCGCTCAGCGTACACATCAAGTGCAAGGTTGGTATGCTGCTCTATTTGCTTTTTACAACCAATGTATTTATTCGTTGTATGGAACAAGCTCAATCGATGTTTATATCGTTGAATACGTCAAACGGAATACTCGTCGATGTAAGCGCGCGTTTTCGTAAATTAGCGATCGATTGATCGTAAAGCAAAAGCTTGCCGTATATTAAACCTTCATATCTCATTAAACTTTGCGGTAGTAATAGTTTCATGTTGGAATATGCTAGGAACTGTCGCGCTGTCAATAACATATGCTACAAACCTCACATACATCCTAAACTCACCGCAACGTTCACGTCTCATATACCTTCAAGTTATTTGCTCTTGGAACCAATGCGTCATCCGAACGTCAATTATTAACGAACATTACGAACGATTACTCGATTCGTACGAAAAAAATACTATTTCACGGCAAACTATGAAGCTCGTCGCGACGAACGAACGATTGTTAACGAGTGGTGCGCGTGCGCACACACCTTAATACAATACATGATTAACACTTGAAAAAAATCTGAAACGTTAACCACGAAAACAACAATGACAAAAAAGGTGGAGATCTGCCGGCACGGCTGCTTGGATCATTGCCAGACGACTGGTGGTAGTGGCGAAGCGTTAGGCCACTACGTGCAAGAACGCAACGACGTGAACGTGCAGCAGCCACAGCAACAGCAACCGCCAGCTTATATCGAACCAGACATGTCGGTGAGTAGCGCACGACCAACTGCTGACGATGGGACATCGTACGATGACGATGACGTTGTCTCGTCATTGGCAAGTCATTTTTTGGGACTTGAAAACTCGGCGGCACCAAAAGCTCAAGCTCAACAACAAACCAGCTCCTCGACTTTCGAGCCACCAATGGATTCTTCGGATGATCCGCTACTCTCGCAACCGTTCTTGGTACGTGTGCTGTCGATCGTATTTGCACGTTTAATGGAAATTCGCGCATCGTCGCTCGCAAAAGTTTGATTATTTGAATGTTTGCTCAACAGTCAGTACAGCCAGCTCGAGTAACGCGCTATCAACCTCAAGAGCATTTCCCACACGGGCCGCGTAACCTCGAGCAAGACGACACGAGTGAACTACGACAGGGCAAATCAAGAGATCCGACGAACGAAGAGGATGCCAAGACAAGCGATAGTAACAGCAGCAGCACTAGCAACGACGACGACGCGGCGACTGTCAACAAGACAAAGCCACTAAGTACGTCGTCGAGTAGGAGAAAGCGTTCGCTGGTTGTTTCGGATCGAAAGATCCGTAGCGCCGACGTTGGCGTTTCCGGCATCTACGAGGTCATCTCCGAAGCCGATCTGGCCTTCAGTCCTGACAGTCACGCTGAAGCTGTCACTGTCTTCCAGGTTGGATATATATACATACTTATATGACGTGCTCTTGGCACGAATCTGGTACATATATATTCAAATGTTATAAATTCGTCGCAGGGCCGAATACGCGAGGAAGTGGTTTACGGTATTTGCCTACCGCTGAGCGGTTTCAGCGCGCTCTTCGTTGTCGTCGCCTTGTCGGCGATAGTTTCAGCGTTGATTGCCGGTGCAATGGTACACCGATTACAAATGCAACGCGAATTGGCACGCAACGCACGTAAGAATCTACCGGCTAGTTTGGCGGCCATTGCTTCTGGACATCGAAATCCACCCCAACATCATCATCATCATCATCATCATCAACAAACGGGATGGCTTCAAGCTTACGGACTCTTTCGGGCAAGGTGTGCACAACAAAGAGTCGCGGACAACAGGACGACGGATAATTGAAGATCGTAGAAAGGGGGGGGGGCTAACAGTGGGATGGAATTGAGAGAGAGAGAGACTCTTTCGACCGAGCGGAAATCAAACAATTTTATTTTATTTATCGGTTGTTGAGCTTTCTTGCCAATGATTACGCTATATCTGATTGGGATTGTACTATTCATTGTACTATTCGTCGCGCATTTAGTTTCTTTATTTGGGTAAAATTAGGATAAATTTCTGCTCGGCAGAGACGAAATACAAAGACTAAACACTGCAGTTCTGAACGTTTAATGACGAACGTGAGATTCATTAGTCTTTATACGATAGTTAAAAGTTGATATCGTGTTACCAACACGTGCACGATTATTATTATTATTATTATTATTATCATTATTACTGTTGAGAAGCATTTAATGAAGCAGGCGTTAATGGATCAATGAAAATAACTATTGGCGATATCTGATTAACAATTTCGAACAATGTTGAAATTTGAATTCGGAACAATTATTAGTCCAGAAACGCGTTAGTTTAAACTTATTTATTTTAGTTATATTTCATGTTGAAGCAGTTTTCCATTGTTTTCAATGTAGCTTTAGCACAAAACAATGAGACAGCTGATTACTGAAAAATAAAACATTTTATAAACGTAATATAAAAGTATAAGTTTCATATTTACATTTACATATTTTTAATATATTATCTACTTCGCAAAGTTAATTTTGGAGTATATTATATGTATTATTAAACAATTATAAATTCTATCGAATACTCTTAATATAATAGTGCTCGAACTACTAGTAAGTATAATATATAATATTACACGTTTAGTCACTAAATATTGAAACTTCACTCGTATAAAGAAACTCCTATTTAGATGAACAGAAAACAAAGATCAAGATTTTTCTCGTACAACGACGCATAATCAAAGTGAAATGTCACGAGTGAATTGTGTCTAAGACGTTATAGCGAACAAAAGTCCTCGGAGATCCGTGTGCAATAAACTGTATAAAGTACCATAAGTGCGAATAACTTTTCCGTCTGAGCGTGCTAGAGACTTCACTTTTAAGAAAAGCATTACTTTATCATGAAAATTATATTTTCACTATCCACTTTGGCCTTTGTTGGCTGCATAGCTGGTATAGCCGAAGCATGAATATCAAACTACTTACACCGTATTTTTTGTTTTGTTTCTTTCGTACTTAATTTGTGTGTTCTTACGACGGAGCTGAAAAACTCAGGTAATATTCGAATGATTATTCGTATTACTCGAAATTGCAAGATTGCCTCCATACTACGTCGTGCTTCTGCTGTACTAGTACAACGATGTTTAGCATATACGTCACTATCTTTTTTCTCTCTTTACCATATACCATTGTATAAGACATATCTACCTGTAATTTTTTGTACGTTCATCACTTTGCATCTAGTATTATTAAATTCTAAGTGTATAATGTATTACTTTTGTAAAAGTACATTGGGAATTATAGATTGATATTAGAGCGGTGATCAACTGCATGAACAAAAAACAACAAATTATTTGATCAATTTCTGTCGGAGACAATTGATTCTGGTAGTATCTTAACGTAGATAATTCGGTTGTGTGTTTTTTTGTATCAACAGCATCACGTAACTGTTAACAGCACTGCTTGTTAGGGAGGACAAAATTAAACATTTTTTTCAGAGTAGATTATGATTTTCAGAAATTTTGTTAGTATACTTATCATTTCAATCGCATCTCGCGTTAGGTTTACGATATTATCGACTATTCTTTTTTGTACGAGCCTATTTATGCAACTACCGTAGAGTGTAATAATCCTTTGACAATTGCCTAAATCTTTGGCAATTCTCTTTCACATCGTGGCGAGAAGGACTTTTAATTTCATATGTATTTATTAATTTATGTTTGTTTGTTTTTTTAACTTTGGGTTCTTCAACTGGCAACTTTAAAATAATCATGTACTTTTGGTGCGTTAATCGAACTGAGAAACGTTCCTTTTTTTATCCTAGTGCGAACTCCTCGAACATTTCTAGTATAGTATAAGCATGCCTCTCGTTCAATTAAGAGATAAATTAAATTTGACAAAAATTGAGGTGCAAGGATGGGTGCTGTAAAAAAAGTAAAAACGACTTTGTTTTTAATGTATTTTTAATAAATTATGTTGTACTACAAAATAGAAGTCTAAAAACTTAATGCTTACACAACTGACAATTTTCAGAATAATATCATTCTCCATATGACGTATATGACGTAAGTATAATGCCTTTCATATTTTACGTAGAAAAAATGTTTCAATTACCTTATTGTCAAATATCCGAACAAATTTGTAAATCATTACTTGACAATCAATCTAAAGGTTGGATAATAAGTGGCCGATGATCGATATTGACGGCAATACGATAGGGGCAATCCTATTTTATTAGTCTACATTACAGCCTCGCTAATATGAATAGCTTGCATGAAATTTCTGCCAATTTCACGAGTACAACATCAAAGTTTGTTCAACTTACGCTTCAAAAAATAAACGATGAAGTGGTCAAATTTTTCGCGAACAGAAAAAAATTATTCCAACTCGTAAATAAATACCACAAGCTAAAAAACAAAATAAATAGAACGTGTTACGTAGAGCGCAAACCATTCGTTAAATCTGTTGCGTCGCCGGGTTAATTTGAAATTCCGCGTTAAATGCACACTACTTCCTTCCGTCAAAGCCTGTGCAATATGTTGGTTGGTGCAAACCAAAGTTGAACGAAAATTGTGCGTGAAACAACGCAAGCGCCGACAAGCTGCTATATGCCCTCAAATTTAACGAGGCTAATGAAAATTCTATTTTATGCTTTTGTCGCTCATTGCAGTTATTAATTTCTTTGCGTCCTTATTACATCATTTCTTTGTCATTATTTTTTTTCAATTTTTTTACTTCATGAATATTTACGCGTGCAATACATTTCTGAAAGATTATTATGCGAAAAAAAAAGAAAAAGAAAATAACGTCAAGTCCCTCTTTATAATTTTCAATTACATGCATGCCACACTGAGGAAATAATAATTTTATGACAGATATTATCATTTTTCGCTCGTTTAGGCAGTACGCGCGCGTGTGTGCGTGGTTTTATATCGTACAAAAGAGCCTTGCGAGGTTTAAAACTTTTCCAAAACGTAATTTCATTCTTCCCACGTTATAACAGAAAACTCAACTTTTCTTGTTCGGCAAAGAACATAACTAACGAAAATAGCAATAATCAAGATCCTACACGGCCGAACAATAACGTGTAAGATTATCAGCGGATAATGAATGAAGCAAGTTGGCCAGAAATTTTTTACAATCAGCCCGAAACTTGCATAAATGTAGAATTTGCGAAGGCGGTCTTAGGCGCAGAGAAAGAGAGAGAGAGAGAGAACTCGCGAGACTTTAAAGCCTCGGGGCAACGCGTTAATGGCTTTCTCGAGAACCTCCATAAAGTCCCTTTATTTACTGCTGGATACCTAGATAGCCTAGGCTTCACTTTTCCTTTGCTTTCATGCAAATATATCTCGGTGGACAAAACAAAAAAAAAGCCCCACTGCAAAATTTCAGCCAATTAAAAAAACAAAAACAAAAACAAACAGCAATTTTAATTAACGCGCATAACAGGAAATACGAATAATTTCTCATGGTCGACGAATCGTCTTTTCCGGTGCGCCGACAAAAAATAAATACACACACGCACGTAAACAAATACATACGCATAAAGAGACCGTTGTGAGAGCAAAAAAACAAACACAGAGTGGAGCTTTTCGTGATGTGAAGTCGTTAATTAGAACTTCCTGTTGCTGAAATCTGGTTCGATGCAAAAGTTAATTACACGTGACTCGCTTTTCGATATATTCCCAATGCTTATAATTATCTTATCAGAGAAAGCCATTAGTAAACGTTTTGCTCGTTGTCCCTCTCGCCCTCTCTCTCTCTCTCTCTCTCGCTCTCTCTTGTACACGTTATGCATAAGTGATGATGTATGTATGTTCTATTGGAGGTATTCTGCATTAAACCTTCGATCGATAATTTTGTATATATGTATGCATATGTTTGAGCTTCGTATATGTATAATGGCGTTTGCACTTAGCAAAACCTCAAACTGCAATTAAATGCTTATGATTATATATATATATATATGTATAATACCGATCTGAGTAAACGTTTATGAATATTCTCACCTTGGCGTGTGTGTAACGATCAAATACATGCCTGATAAATCTTGATTTCTTTGTTGTATAACTGTGTTTTCAAGTCGTAATTGTGCTCGTTTTCTTTTTCTATGATTTATTCACACAATAGGCACGGAGCCATGCCCAATCTTAGTATTCCGTATAACAATTAGAAACTCGTATACGGTATAATGACATAACTGAATTTTGCGTTTAACACACATCTCGCAACTTTTTGTTCACTTGACACACACGTTACGGCCTATATATAGAGTTGTTACCGTTCGACTTGTTGTTTCTTTATATTTCCACATCAATTACCCCAATTATTATTTTCAATTGAGTGAACGTGCTAATTGTATAAACACGATTATTAGATGTGAATTGATTAGATAACTAACGTTACTCGTTTTATTAAACATTATTTTTGAACAAAAAGAAGTATACAATTAAGTTAAATGCTAAATAGACAAATAAATAATACTTATTATTATCATAATACATATTTTACATTAAAAGCACTCAGTATCATCAGTCGATTTCGTTGCTATACTGGGAAAGCCAACGAAAAAACTTAAGCCCTATTTGTGGATCAGCTTATTGAAAACGGTTCAAACTTAATCCTCTTTGATTATGTTCATGAGCTATATTTATATAATGGCATTTATTTGTCAAATACGATTTAAATATGTTAACTGTGTTGTGCTATCTGAATATTTCTACGTAGAATTTAACTTCTATTTTTTTTTCAATTTTCCCTTTATGAGTATTATAGCAACATTCTCACATTGGCTCTTGTGTGCTTTTCGAATGTCAGTAAAATTGACCAATATTCTATAATGACAAGTTAGCTCCGCTAATACATGAACACGTAAATAAATAAAATTTGAATAATCAACAGAACTATGGAAATTACGATAAAATATGAAAATTCGATTAAGGTAATCCTAACACGATGTCAAATGATCGATTATAACCATTTTAATAATCATCGCGGGCCAATGAAATGGTTTACTTTTTCCTCAGTTGAATTTTTAAATTGAATCACGGCGCACTTTTGACTAATATTAGGATCGCCTTAACCAACGAAGAAAAGAACAATTTCGGTTGTTTTTGTACATACAAACTCAAATAAACAACAAAGATACGCGTTCTATTAAGGGCAAAATTTACAGCTAAAACAAGCGGTACAGGACAAGTAACAAACAAACAAAATAGCCTTAAACACCTAAAAATAAGCTCGATAAGAGTAAAGAGCATTGGTATTAGATTACGACATCGGGATAAAAAAGAAAAATAACCTGTACCCTATCGGAGAGAAGAAAAAAAATGCCCTCGCGTACATACTCGAAAACCACGAATATCTTACGAATAAAAGCAAGCGGCTTTGTTGGGTTGCTTCATCGTGTGCACAGTAAAAGCTCTGAGATTCATGTCTGCTTGGATCCTCTTTCTGAAAGGTCTCAACCTGAGACACAGATACGCTGATAAACCACACGAGGTTAATAAAACTGCCAATAATAAGACTAATGCGAGAGTAAATCCTGACGTAGTCATGCAAATGAGATTGGCAGTGTTGGTAACCTCACGAATCGGGAAAACCATGGTCGATGAATTTTCCGATGACGTGCTATTCGATTCATCGATCGAAAAGGTAAGATCACCTGTCGATACAACGCGAATCACTCGATTTACGCCAACGTTTTTCTCTGGATTGCTCGTCGCTGGAATTTCACGAGTCTTTCGACGACGCTCATCGCGAGGTCTGCCTACCGTCTGCAATAAATAGAAACGAACAATTCATATATGTATGTATATGTTTATTTATTTATTTTTCTAAAGCTGCTCCATGTACTCGATGAATGAAGAAATTTTCTAATACGGATGAGTGGACGCAATCGTAAAGTATTTTTTACACGCGCAATGGAAATGGTGTGTAAACCGCCTGACTTAAACGTGCGTTTTACTACTGAAACTTTATTTTTGCATTTTTGCATAGCCATGAAATTCAAAAGCCTCGACGTGACGTGGCAGTTTTATGGTTACTTGTCTGTAAAACTTTTATTCAAAAAAAATACTACTGAAATTCCACGTCTTGCGAAAAAAAAAGTTAATTTCGACGAAAACGTTACAAATCAAAAATTACAAATTTCAGGGATAAATAATTCTGCCAGCGAACAAACTATTGGAGTCATTGATGTGGAGTATGTTTTTTTAGAAAAAGACATCGAAATTACCTGATGAAGATACGCCTCCAAAGGTAGAGGCGGCGGGGATATACCGTAAGCGCCAACATCCGCGTGACCAATCGACGCCCTATGATTTTCCAACAACAAGCCATCACCGTGTAATAGGGACGGTGCTGAGTCGGCACACTGATCTGGGCACTGGTAGCGACAGATTTGTATAGTGCACTGGAAATGCACCTCCATCGAGTCGGGAAACTTGAAAGCCTGGAAGTGAGCGTACGACAGCACCGAGGCACTTGCACCGAAGTTCTTGATCTTCGTAAAGCGAGACATCAATTTCGGCCTTGTTATACAGCCCCGTTGATCGACTGTAACGTTCGAAAAATTAGTTTCACTTTTTTCCCTTTAACGTATATATTTCTAAGGGAAGTTTCACTTCAATTTATTTTCTCTCCAAATTTAAATTAGTATCATCCTTTGAGTTTACACTCACGCGCGTATTCCAAAAAAGATCGCTAATAATACCATAGCTCGCGCTTCTGAACAAAAAATGTACGAATAATCTCATTGGTAATAATGTATCCTCCAGAACAGTTTTTCGCTAAAAAAAATGAAAGAAAGAAAAAGAAAACTCACCCAATTGTATAGGCGCTCTCTTGCCATCGTGAGCCATACAGTTTCTCACGAGCATATCGAATTTCGCGTCGTCATCTTTAATGGCAAGTACCATGGTCATAGTCTGGCCAATTTTAACTAGACCCGAAACTTCGGAAGCCCATGGACCTTTGCCAACTTGTATTTGCATCCAGCAGCCAACGTTATCGCCGGCGAAATCAGCTCTCACAACGTCTAGCATGTCCACGGGGAATGGACGGAATGTCACGGATTTTTCGTACAAATCGTGCCAGGTACAGCGGAGTTTACGCGCTTGATCCCATACTTCTTGTACCTGTAAAAATAACGTAACAAAATTGACGTTTCGAAGCGGATTCATCGAATAAAAAGCATAAATGTAATTTAAATTTCAAGGTAAATCTCCGCCAACTAAGGAATCAAACTGACCTGAGGATCGTACTGAATAACAACGATATTCTCAAAATACGTCCCCGATCCAGCCTCGACACCGAATCCATAAAGTCCATTATCCGTATTGCCAGCAGTACCACAATGATGAATACCAATTTCAAAGTTAATCGATGTACGTCCAAGACCAGCCGGCAAGTAAACGCAATTGACGTTACTGTAATGTCCTTTACTGAAGACAATACCGTAAAATGGTTTGTCGAAACTCAAAAACACTTTCATCGAATTTTTCTCGCACTTGACGTCCAGCGAGACAATCTTTGGCATGTCGTTTGTGGCCGCTGGCCAACTGTCACCGATCGACGTCGTCGCTGCTATTGCCGTGTCGAAGATTTTGTCGATGCTCTCGATCGGTCGTTTCGAGCCAGACATCTGTGAACGTCACGTTAAATTTTAATGTCAAATGATATTAGAACGAGATAGATGTGCGTTATCTACCTTTTCAAATTAAAAAAAGCAACTAAACAGTGAAAATAGCTTGGTTATTTAACAAGGAAAGAATCTAATTAAACGTTCCACAGTAGTCGGTCGATATCCAGAGATCAATTGGTTAAAAAATTGAAAATTGATTAAATAACACTTCTCGCAAACTACTGCTATGATACTGCTAAATCTCTAAACAGCAAATAATCCGCAACTCCCTTAAAATCAATCAAACATTCAAAAGCCAATCCGACTTTGTGAAACTTCCCCTCGTCTACCTCACACCGTTCGCGTTATATCAAACGTTAATTAAGTTGTAATCGCGTTTGGCCCGGAACCTTACTGAAGCTGATGGAAGTGGTGGTGGTGGTCCATGATAATCGACGTTGTGATGAGGACGAGATGCTACAACGGGTCCTCTTCTCAAACTTGATGGATTATATTGAGACACCGAGACTGTCCCAGCTCCGTTTGAAGTACCACCATTGTTCGACTGCATGGAATTACTATCAGTATCGCCGGTCAAAGCGTCGAGTGCTGCTGCGATTATCTGATCGGCCGTGGACGATTGTTGCTGCTGCTGCTGCTGCTGTTGTTGTTGCTGCTGCTGTTGACTTTGCTGCTGTTGCTGTTGATCTTGGCTAAGGTTTGCATCTTGATTCGCACTATCATTGCGAATTTCTTCGCCTGGTATTGCTTCCACTACTTCTACCTCGTCCGCCAGTGTCACCTGTTGCGTCGGAGGAAAAATTCACGAGTGATTACCGTTCGTTTTCATCCACATTTTCGTACATCTATTCGCTTGCCTTTTTATCCAGTGTTGATACGCTACCGTTTCAACAAAGTCATAATTGCTTTTGATAAATATTGCATTTTTATCGACATCTTATACGTTCATGGAGTAAAGAACAATTTTTGCCTTTGATTTTTCCTTACTTTTTTTACATTTCGAATAATTAACACGTAACGATACTGTTAATATAAAACGCATAGTTCTCCGTACAATGAGTCGTTCGCGAACAAAAGAATCCAATTAACAGAAGCAACGAATACGTCACGCACTGCATGTACAAGACGATCACCTTTGAAACACCCACCAAATAAAAAAATATGTAGCACACGACAAATCAGTAATGATTAAGCAGAAGAAGCGAATTAAGCATACAACACGAGCTCACGCGCGTCCGACGCTTGTTTTCCCGTGCACGTAATTATCCATCAGCGGCGGTAACAGCAGCACAAGACAATTTAACCCAGATATACGAAGTCGTGAATGCCGTTACCGTCGCTCTGACCCAGAGCTAAGGGCGACGACAACGAAACGCCACCACCAACGACAACAACAAAAAATGTGTGGCAAACCAGTTTTTGAGATGAATGGCCCACACGCGTGTGAACACGAATGATGCATTTCATTCAGAAAGATCCATCGCGTGTATATATTTACAAGCGCAGACTACGAAATGAGGATGATGCCTTTTTGGCTTTGAGATCACGTATGTAAACAAACTATTACGTTGTTCTACCTCACGCTGTCCGACTGCTAATTTTCATACGTGACACCGATACTAATAGGCTTTTCAACGCGGTCCCAATCAAATTTGTTTGTATCAGTGATGCTTCGATGTTTATTTACGATGGCGCTTGTGCAGCTATGCGATTGCCAATAACTTTTTTGATAACTTTTTCAAAATTCACAATTGAACATTAAAACAACATATTTTTCTCTCATTTTCTAGTAACAGTTAGTCGTTATTCAAACCCACGTCGAAACCGTAATTTAAAAGAGCTAACGGAATTGTACACGACGATTAGAATCACTAAAGGAGAGATGCAAATCAGTAGTAAAAGACCTACTTGATCAGACATTCGTATCGTACAATAAATCACAATCACGTTAATCTTTATAGTTTACGACTTTTAAATCGTTACACAACATTCCAAAACAAACAAAAACGCTTTATCCGGTAAACTACATCTATAAAAAGAAAACTATTATCCGATCAAATCGATTCTCCTTCAATGAAATCAATCGTTATAACCAATGAAAGAGTACGGTCGCGCGCACGCAAAAAAAGACAAAGTAATCGCAAACTTTTTCATCTCTCTGACTGGCCGATTGACCCTGCGAGGAATGACGACGACGACGAAGACAACGACTTAAAACCACATGTGTATAGTCCGTTATCTTCTCTTTGCAGGCAAGAGGGGTCAGTGCGTGACGCAATCGCACGTCTCTCGTCAACCGTATGTTTCGCCGTATACGCACTCACGCGTCCGTTCCCCATTCGCTTCTTCGCTTTTTTCTTCTATTTCATTTTTTGCTACCAAGCCTTTTCCGCGAAAGCGCTCGCTCGCTCACTCGCGAGAGAAAAAACCCGATGCCGGAATGCAACAAGCTTCCGCCGAGGGCGTACATAGTGCATGTATACGACGTATATATGTATGCGTTTGTATCGTGCAGAGAGCAGAGAGGAAACGTGCACTCGATTGACGTTCTGGATTCTTAGGGATTTTGCGCGATTTTTCTTTTTCAAGGCTATATGCTACACACACACACACACACACACGTATATATAACGAGTTTTACACGGAATCAGATGTATTGTTCTTATTCTTACTCGATCTTTGCGAGAATGAGCTTATGCTTAGGAATTGTCTTTTACTTATACGCGAACAATTAAATTGACGGTATTCTTCGTTTAATTACACTACTGACACTATTGCAGCACGATAACACACTTATTCGCACGAGTAAATTATAAAGGTATCAATCACAGTTGTGAAAAATGAAAAAATGTTGTGCAATTAAAATTGATTAAAAACCTGATTTACAAACAGAACAATATTATTTTTATTAAAAAAAGTTCGTGTATCTTTGTCGCAAAGAGAAGCAATAGAAAACTCATTTATGACACGTTACGCTATAATTTTCTCATTAAATGCGAAACCGCGCGCTCGCAACACGTACGTTTTCATTAAAAGGATCTCCCCGACAGCAAGTAATAACTATGATTAGTAAGAGACGACGAGTATTACGATTAAGTGAAAGCACTTTCACGGAACTCTGTGCGCGAGTGTGCGCTACTGCTACTGCTGCTTGCACAGATGAAAAAGAATCTCATTTCAATGCTATTACGCTCACTTAATAGACTCAATTAGCTTTAACTAGTAACGATTTATTTGCGATAGCCAATAGTATTTGTCACTTTGCGGTAATTTTAACGAGGCATTAAAAAAACTACACGAACATTTGATTAGAAGAATAACAGTTAAATCGAATAATACTCACCCCCTGGCAGAGGAGACACACCAACACAAGGACGCCTAACCGCATTCCGCGCCACACCGTCCACGGTGCAAACCTGTGCAAAGCCGCAGAATCTGAAATATATAAGAAAACACGCGATAAATCATCGTTATGTCATAGATCGTAACATGCGTGTCCACCAAAGAATTCAATTACAATCATGAGCTTATTAATCGTGATCGTATGCATGCTAATTACTGAAAAAAACAAGCACGAATTCCGGTCGTCCAAATTGGAATGGACCAAAAGTGGAGCGCTCTAGTCTTGAGCATCGTTGTCGTGTGCGTGTCAACTTTCCTAGTTTCCGCGAAGTGTGGCGCACTACACTTGCCAGCCGTTTGATCATCGATCGTCATACAGGACGTCACGTGCATCGTCGACTTATACGTCTCTTCTTTTTTATTTTCTCTCTTTTACTTCAGCTTCGGCAACGAGGATTTCGCGAGGTGAAAGGTTTTTTGTTTTGTCGTCCTGGTTAAATTATACTAGTACGTTCATGATTAAATAAAATAAGAACAGCGAATCTACATTTGAACCTACAACAGTGCTAACTTATTTACGATAAATTAGGAAAAGCGCACAGCTGAATTTAGATTTTTCGGGTTATTGACACCTACTCAAATTAACGTAACGCCGGTATTGAATACGATATTATTCAAATTAACGTAACGAGTCAATCAGCGTTATTTTCCAGGTCGACGAACGGTGTTAAACCTTTCTATCGTACGATTTGACGGGACCGAGAAAAAAAACTTAGTTACGAATATTTGAACGACGTTTAATCTTATGTAAATTTCAAATAATTTATTCGTGTAATCGTATTTACGTATACACTGTGTATACTCGATATTATCAAAATAATCGTATTAGCCGAGTACATTTCCGTATCCGTTGTATTAAAACATTAAAGTTTACTGTGATCCGAACCACTGAACCGTTTGTTTCTAATTTATTAGATAATAAATAATTAATAATAATTGCCCAGTTTATAACAAATGCATGTTTCTGACATGAATAATCAAGTGTTCGTTCAGAAACTTCGGTAAGATCGCTTAATCATCTTACCTCTCTTTCCACGGTATTGTTTGATCTGTCGACATCTATTGAGCGCGTCAAAAAAATGCAAAACAATCCTCGGAGCGCCCAAGTTTTACTCTCTCGGTTAAAGGCAGCCGTTGAAATACGAAATAATCACCGAACAGCCTACCTAGACTAGAGCATCGACTGCAAACAATTGCTCGTGCAGATGAGAGCTTCTTATACTCGTCGAGTGAAATCGGGAACGTACATACGTGGCAAGCTGCCAAATAACGTATAACGGTCCATTTGATGTGGTGATTTTCGAATGAGTCTCGGTGCTACCTTACGATATGTGTTTACGTGCCGGCTCGTCGCTTAACCCGCTTCTTTTTTTCTTTTTGTTTCGCTGTATAGCGGCACGAGATGTGAGCGAAAGGGCTCTACTTAAGCGGTCGCATTGCAAATTATTCAGGTCATTGTGGGATGTCGTTGAAATACAGCTCGGGCATTTGTTAACTATTGAAGCTATAATCAGGATAGTTGCCGTAGAGTTTTTATTAACCAATAATACAACGCACGGGTGAAAAAGTTGTTGAGTTTATCGAGTTAAAAGTATAACTGGCACGTATCGACATGTTTGAAATATTCAAAGCTCGCTGCGTTCATTTTATTTACTCGCCAACGGGGAACAAGGATATTTTCACGCGCATCCTACCTATAAATTCTCGATTAAAATTTCATCGAACAATGCCGAGGCTGTCTCGTTGGATTCGCACTTTCATTCTACTGTAGCGGTATACGTACACAATTATTTGTGTTGATGCTCCTTGCTTTTATCGCATTAGCTTCCGAGCACAACATATGCAGACCGAGTTGCGTTGTAACTTGCGTAATTGTATTATTAGAAAATTCACTGTATCTCTATATACTGATAATGGCATTCGTTTGTCTCTCCACTACACGCGCTAAGTGTTTTCAAACGACAGATTGAACTTTATGATTATTTTTTATGACTTTGTGATCATTAACTCAAGATAATTCAAAAAATCTTGTGTGAAATTACTCGTTTTAAGGACAACTGATAAAACTAATACGACTAATATGACGCGATTGATACGTTTTTCTTACGTCTTTCAATCGATAATTGCTTGCAGAAACAAGCAACAACATCCGAATTTCCATCTCATCTCAAACACACGTGTAACAAATAAAAAAAGGTCACCCTTCTCCGAAAACCAAATAAAAGTCATCCGGTCGTTCTCTAAATGCACCTTGAGCAAGCACGTGAATGCGTGTGATATGTATAGCTTTATAGCTGTATACAGTGCCCCACACACATAGACAACCGGCTGCTGCTACTGCTTGAACCACGTGCAAGAACATCAATGCCGCAGGCAGCAGCAAGTACATCAGAGCTGCGATTGATTCCACGAGTCTCGTCAAAACGAAAAAAAAAAGAAAAAAAAGAAGAAGCCAGGCATGAAAACGGTATATACGCGCAAACCGCGCTATTTTCATCTAGTTGAACTTTGCCCAGTTTTTCTTGTCACGATTGAGTTATTATCATGTCTGGCCGCCAAGCGCATGTTTTGTCATGCTGTTTACGTACACTCAGGGCCTACTTGTTTTTCGATTATTAATAACGTCTGTAGTTTTTGTCTACTTAAACAGTCTTATTCGATGAAAAAGATACGCGTTAGCGTGATTGGAACTGAATGAATGGAACCTCACGAGTCACCGTCACTGTTTCTTTTTTCTTTTTAAAAGTGTGCCAAATTAATAGGTATACCCACTGAATTAGACAAATTTTGTAACGGTAAACACGAGAAGCGGGAATTGCTTTTTTCAGCATCTCCGATTAATTACCAAGATTAAGTATCGATGGAGCTCAATTCTTCTCGGGCACACTTAAAACAATCTTGACTCCTTTTTTTCAATTTTTTTGGAGATGAAGACAAACGGAACATTTTTTCCAAATACGAATCCCATTCCTCTAAACTTCCGTTATTCAACGCTCATCATTTGTGTATATATTAGCAATTCATTTTATCTTCGCCCCGTTAGTAAGTGAAACTTGATCATTATGAGCTGATTATTGGGGTATACATTATTAATAATTAATAAAGCTACGCATGAACTTCATCAAGTTACACAATTGAAAGCCACTACCGCGAAACATTACCATCGATTAACTTTAGCCTCTAAATATTGTTAAATAAATTGATAATGTATAATAAATAATCGATACTAAAATGCAAATGCGGTTGAAAAAAAATCTCAGAAAGAATATAGACACAGAACGTGACGAATTTCACATGCGATTGTAATCGCGTCATTCGGTATAGACAAAAGTGCACATTTTTATCGCACAATAGCGTTCAATTGCTTATTAAGACTACGTAAAAAAAGTTACAACACCACAACAACGGAAGAGAAAAAATTAATATTAATTTCACGTAAATGACCTCGTAGAAAAAAAAATAAAAAATAATACCTGTTCTCCCGAGTTGTTCAGTAGGTCGTCCTCGACTCCCCTATATTTTCACCGCACAATTTTATACGTATGTGTAAACTGGACAAAAAGAAAGATGGTTGAGAGATGTTTACACACACACATATGTATATATATATGTATTAATAATTCTGTCACAGATTCGCGGTTGGGAGCAGCGCATCCATATCGCGCGCTCGCGACAACACAACTCACACTCGAAAACTGTTCCACGGGTGCTTGAGAGAAGAAGCTTCTTCTTCTTTTCTCGTCAACAAGTTGCGCGCGCGCGTGCGTGCGTGTATGTGCGCACGTGTGTGTACGTATGTGCGAGAAGAGAAGAAGAAGTGCACCTGTCGCGCGTGAACGCGAGAGAGAAAGAGAGAGAGAGAGAGAGAGAGAGAAAAGAAACACGGGACCGCCCCCTGACCCAGACACCGGGCTATACAGTTATATAGGTCCCTTCTCGGTCGGCGGCGGCGGCCCCCCCGTTCAATGTTGCATACACACACACACGCGCTCCAAGAGAGCTTCTGCTTCTGGCCCGTTTCAAGAAGTGAAAGATGTGTATACTTGACGGTGGGATTTAGGATATAGTTTTGGACACCCACATCTATATACTTCCAATTAAACAATTATTATCGTCGTTCAAGCTACATCGTCGTCGCATTATTATAAACATGTCCGTTTGGTAATTTGAAGCGAATCGAATCCGACTTGTGTTTATATCGATATCAGCCACACGCCACCGGCAATGCCACCATGATATCTCCCTCGTTTAACGATGTATTACGTACTCTACGTTCTACCTCTCAAGCTTGCAGTATACACGTGTACAAATAACGTGCATTCAATGATTAAGTCAAGATAATCATCATTTTCACTCGATGATGTATCTTCATAAGTAGTGCTTTTATTTTTCGTAAAACTTCATAACCATTGATTAACGAGCACGCGAGCGAGATAACGAATAACTTTATTACGTCGTTATACTCCTCGACGAACTAGGTAGTATACAAACGATGGACGATCGTTGTAAACAATTTTTATTTACATCTTTGATTTACTTTTTTTGTTCATTTTGGAATAAATTCGATGTAGTTTATATACATATACGCGAGTGTTTCAAGTCCATACAGCATCAATCTTACTAATTTATCTCGTGTCCACGCGCACGTCAGAGAGAAAGAGAGAGAGAGAGAGAGAGAGGTAAAGTGTGATGGAGGGAGCGACTCATTAAGGCAGGCGTGCCTTCGCAGTTTAGCGAGTTTAACAAATTTACAACACTCTCTCGTTGAGTGTGACAAAGCGTCGTCGAGGTAGCATCACGCAGCAGCGACGATTGCTAAATTAAAATTCTGACACGATGACCGATCGCTTTTCATTAAAGAGTTATTCGAAATGTTCAACTTATCTTCTATTCCAATACATCCTCGACTTTGGAACTTTGCAAATTTTCGTGCTTTCCAAGAAATACCATCACTTGTACGCGCGTGTACATATACATATGTATACTATATGAAAACTTTATACGGTATATCGATAGTATAAGTACACGAGTGAATAGATTGCAAACATAAAAATTCCAATATAGGCGCCACGTAAAAAAAGAGAGATAAAACAAGCAACGCAAGGAAGTATACACAACTTATTTTCTCTTCATCACCAAGCGCGAAACAACTTGCATCCAAACCCAAACTTTTTTACTTCTCAAAACTTCAACCCTGACGCAAAAGCGGTAACAGCAATATACGTGTATATATGTGTATAAGGAAGATCAAGAAGGATGAGGAGCAGACCGCGCCGTGTGGCGACACGTGTATTATTTGCATAGTTCGAGAGGTGAACGCACCTAATGTAGACATTGCTCCTACTTTTGCTCTGGCGATAATTTTCAGTATATAGATGCTACGGACTCCATAGCGTGTAAAAGCATGCGCGTAATACGGTATTTATACACTGCGCACGAACGTGCAGCATTATGGCAAGTGAGAAAATAAAGCTCACGGCTTATGGGTTTTTTTGGGGGTTTTATGCGTTTGGAGAAAGGATTTGGCTGTGTTTTTAATACACACTGAGATTTTTTTTTTCGTTTCTCTATATGCAATAAAAATGATGCTCTCTCTTCTTTATCTTGTTTTCTAGGCCGTAGACAATCGTAAAAGTGTTGTGAGCGCGCGCATACGCAAAAAGCTTATGCTCTACACAATAATACGGCATTATTTTCAAAGAATATTCGATAAAGATATCAACGCTCGACCTGGGCAAACAAAAGATTATCAACAGCTTTTTTTTGAGATAATAAACTTTTGTCGAGAGTAATCGTAAAAGCTTGTGCTTTATTCAACCGCGAGATCGTAAAACCAACGTGCGTTTTAAAAATGGTAGCATATGATTAAGCGAGAGTAAAATAATACACGTGAACGCAACTCTTTTTAATTTTTTTTTCTCTCCAAGCGACCCTTTGCTTTCCAGTGTGCTTTTGCTTTCAACTAATGCGTAGCGCATGATTACCGTGCGCACGTAAAAACGAATGTTTAGCAAATATCTCTTGGGCAATAAATTTGAAGGTAACGCGTTTTCAACTAAAAGAAATAAAAGCGGTCAAAAGAATTATTATTTTTTGGTGAAAAATATCAGCAGACACGGGAAATCTTAACGAGCTTCGCAGCAGCGGTACGTGACGGCAACGTATATACATATATATTCAAGTAGCGATTCTCAAAGAGATCCACAAACACGCAGACATGCCCAGAGAAAGAAAAAAAAGTAGTTAAAGGCAAAGGTCGCCGTGAATGAGGTATGCAAGAGTCGATTCTAAGAGCGAGAAACGATCGTGACTAACTTTACGACCATATGGTCGTATTTCCTTTTGTCTTCCTCCTTCGTTACTTATACGAGGTCAACAAGACTTTCGCCGCGCGTACCTTTTAAGCATGCAGAATACGCGATTAGAGATTCCACCGCGGATGCATACAAGTATACGCGTGTATATATGCTTGATTAGACATTCCTCGTGCGAGCGGACGCGCGCTCGAGATGTAACTTGACGGTAATTGATCTGTTACCTATTTTACTTTTATTCGTTTCATTTACGTTCCACTATAGCGTGTTATCTCGAGTGACGGCTAATACGCGACGTCGAAAACGAGCGTGAATCCATCAACCACGGGATTTTTTTTATTTTCTTTCGATTGTGATCGCGATAAATATCACGTGACGAGCGATGGAAGTGTTGTGAAAGTTTTCAATTAGTCCCAGTACTCGATTCAATCAAGTCGAGCGCTAGTTTAACATTCAAACGAAATTTTGAAAACATCCTTTTGAAAGTAGCTTGGAGAGCAGAAGTTAAATTTTACGACAAGTGCGCGCACTTCCTGTGTAGAACTTCAAAAGTGGTTTTGGCATATCCTTCTCTCGCATAATTATGAGTCTAGCTCGCTGGCGTTTAGAAAAGACTTCATTTTGCACTTTAACTTTTCAATTTGTCGTAAAAAGAAAAATAAACGTGGTTAAGAACTTCGTTAAATTTGCAAGGCTGTCGTTAAAATTTTCTTCTTAACTTACGGACAAAAATGGTCGTTTGACTAACCCATTTCACGAAAAAAATGCACTCGATCAAACGGCCCACGACAAATTCGCTATTTTAGCGATCTCGAATCAGCGATACAAAGAAAAAGTAAGGCCTGATATTTTCTTACGAGAGGGCAAGGACCCGAGGCATATATGTATATACCGTTTTGCCGGGTTAAAAATCGTTCACTTAATAAGCTGGCCTTTTTACTGTTACCGCAAACTATCAACAGCGCCAGCGACGGCGGCAGAGAGAAAAGATTGTCATAATGAATGATAAAGACCTTTCGGGGAGATTCTTGACGGCCCACTTTTGCGCGCGAGCGGCACCGAATGAATTTCACCGAGTATTTATATACGCTAATGTTTGCGCTGGACATTATGCGCGACCACGTGCTAAAGTCTGCTAAGAAAAAAGCGTATTTTTCTTCGTTTTTGCGCCGTTTTCACTTAGCACGCTGAACGATAAGTTTTTACGCCGAAAGCTTATTGACTTGTTCGTCGGTCGTATTTAGCGAAACGCGGTTGGCTGTCCGTGGAGAGGTCTCATTGGCTCACGCGGTATTCTTGTAATCAAGTTATTTGTATTCGTAATTAGTCCGAGTGTATTGAACAGAGAGGAAACATGCCACGATTAACGTTGATTCAATGGCAAATACGATTTGTTTCAAATCGAAATTAACCGTCGTTTAAGGCGTAAAACTACTTGCTAAACATAAAGCGTCGATATCAATCAGTCTAGCGTACAATATCACTGTCGTTTGAATCGCGAAGGTTAGCATCGTCGTTATACGCGTTTATACGTATATAAAATCTGGCACGTTACACATTGGCATGGGATCCCGCTAAAATCGCACGGCGGTGGCAGCAGCGTGTGAATGGGGAACGCCGCCGGCTCGACCGACTGACCGAGCGACCGCGAGCGGGCGAAAGAGAATAAACCTCCGGAAGGCGCGCGCGCGCTCGCGATCGATCTTACGTGTACGCTACGCTTTACCATTGTCAATACCGGCGTGCGATGCTTTAAAGGCTCACGCGTCTAATCTATCCTCAAAACATCCGTCCGTTATTTCACGTATTCTTTTAGCCTCCCGCTGGTTTTCGGCTGATTACTATACTCTCGATTAACTATCGTTCGAGGGTCGAATATCGGGATGTAGATTCGTCGTGAACGTTGGTTTTATCAAGTACCCGTTAATGTACGCGATACACGAATCGACGTTCTCGGTTCAATTGAACGTTTGTAAATGGACTCGCAAAACGACCATTGCCAAAGATCTTAGATGGGAAATTAGGAACGATATCCCACGAGATGAATATTTTAAGTACCAAACGAAAAGTACACCGTTTAACCACCTCGTAATTAATCCGTAATAGCAAACCGAGCATTTTCCATAGAGCGCGTACCTCTATGGAATCCCTCGCAAGTCTCGCCAAAAGAGAAAAGCAAAAAAAGAGCGTCTAAAATCAGCCGCGAGCATGAGTAGCGTGATTTCAATCTTTCCTCGTGTAGTTGTAGTATATTACATATTCACGCGATATAGCTATACGGTATACACGGGTGCACGCAAAAAGTTGGCAAGGTGATTTATGAAAATGGCCTGGCGGGAGAGAACTAATACGGGCAAAACCGATAAGAATCTCTCGTGCGCGAGGGTGTAAAGGTGTTCGATGACGCGAATTATTATCGATCCTCTGCTATCCCCACTGCTCGTAATGCGCTAATTCAATCGTGCGCTATATGTGCTACGGCTATCTTCTGCTACCCAGGTATACATGTACTCCTGGATGATTTGCATATGCTGTTACTGTTACGGCTACTACTACTTCTGCTGCCGTTGGTCGGCTATCAAGTCGTCTTATCGAGCGTTTAATGTATTTTATAGAACGCTTGGGGGCATGTGTGTATGTGTGTGTATACAGTGCTGAATCGGTCCTCGTCCTCGCCTCTCTTAGATCTAGAATTCAGGAAAAAGTTGTTGTTGATTGGATAGTCTATCAGTTGTCGTTGGAAGAAAAGCGAGCGTTTCTTTCGAAAAATGTGCGTGTAAACTTCGCACAAAGTTACGAGGGGTTGTGCCGGATGAATTGAATATATTACAACTGATGTAAAAGTATACTTCGTTTTTTATTCATAGTACTTGGTGAACAAAATTTCATTCTATATTCAGCTCTCAACGAATTCACGAAAATGATTGTACAATTAATTGGTTTTGAGCAATATAATTGGGTGAATTAAAAAAAGAATTAGTCAGAAAAAAATAGTAACTCATTGCTCCTAATTTGCAGCGCAGCAACGTATTAAAGCCCAACAGTATACAAGGAAAACATTCGATTCGACGGTATATTATTAACAATTACACGCTTTTATATTGGCAACTTAAGTTATAAAGAGTAAAAGGCGCGCTGTGGAAAATTAATATGCGTAGCAATAATACACGTTGTATAACAGACGATATTTGCCTACAAACGAGATCACAAACATTTTATTTTTTTTTTGCTTCTGTCTTTGTGCACGACACAGCCAACAAAATGGCAATGTTTTACGTACCCACTGAATAAGCCTCCCCTCCTCGTCGTGTTTACCTTCGATATAATCAGTATGTACAATCTTACGAACTATAACGATTTTCGTTTTCTCTCTCTCTCTCTCTCTCTCTCTCTCTCTCGCCCAAATCACTCAACCATTTATATACTTTGTTTAACCATTGCATATTTACATATTATTTATATATATTCATTTATAGATAGTTTTTTATTCCCTTCATTTTTGCAATATCATAACTGATATAAATTAATATTGCTCGATAAAAACAATTTCTTTTGCACAAATAAGTTTTAAAAGCTTGTACTTAACGATACTTTGCAAAGTTCAAGATTTGCAAAAGTAATTTGTTCTGAGAAATCTCACAGAAAGCGAAACATTGAGTGACTGGATAAGCAATCTCAAAATTGAATCAATTATAGTACATTTATAAATTTACAATACCGAAGCGGTGATTCGATGCTGATAATATTTAAATTACAATTTATTTTTCCTCTAATTTTATTCATTCACACATTCTTCACATACCAATAATTGATTTTTCAAAATATATTTTCAGTCCTTTATCAATTTCAAGTTTTTACAAAATTTCTGGAATATAATAAAACAAAACTGTATTTTATTTTCTTGCAAAGAACATTTCATAATTTTGAAATATTTCATAGTTTAAAATAGTGTTATAAAAATGAATATAAAAACTCTATAATGCATTCAAATCGAAAATGCAATTAACATCTTTGTAAAGACTTGAAGACGTGTGCAATATAAAAACAATGTTTTGGCATATCATAAGGAAGCGTATTTGTTAAAGAGCATATCAAATTATCACGTCAATAAAAATTGAGTTGAGATGGGGGAAACATACAAATCTATACGATCAAACTTGTCGGTATTTGTAGCCCTATATTTTACATTGAAATATTCCATGTAATGATAAAATATTCTAGCAAGTTAAAAAATATTCGATTTTGTCAAACATTCGTTAGTTTCCGCAAAAATTGCTTAAAAAATGTTATCACGTATTGCAGTTTTGCATCGTCTCGTGTATTATTCCAGATCATTTCATAAAAAACCTGTCATTGAAGTATAAGGCTCGATCTTATTACAAAATGCTTTGAAGTATTCGAAATGACATTGCAAGAAAAATTGATAATTAATTTTTAATAAACAATATACCGAATCAATTTAATTTAAAAAATTCAGTATCAGACATTATTGCGTGACTACAGTTAAATCACATGTTATTTAGTCATTAAAATCTATGTTCCAAATTTGTAATAAACATCTATAGAATCTGGACGCTTCAAAACATTTTTAATACTTGTTTTGATAATAACTCGGTACCGATGTAAGTATTGTATCCTGCATTATTTTATTATCTACTCTATTCTTTTAAAAGTTTACCTATAAATAAATCTGGTAACTATGACAATCAATTTAGTATTTCCAAATTCAAATAAAATAAGATTGATTATTTTTTAATTATAATGAAATCGAATAATTTTTATGTATGGCACCCAATTATTATATTTAAATGAAATAACTACAATTAATTGACATAGATCATTTCTCTGACAAGACACATACATTTTTTCTTGCATTTCTAACGATTACTTTCAAATGAGTAGCTGTACAATATTCAAATCGATACCGCAGGTTTTCGAAAAAGCATCCTTATATCAAAAAGACATCGGGATCTCTCTCTCTCTCTCTCTCTCTCTCTCTCTCTCTCTCTCTCTCTCTCTCTCTCTTTAATGCTGAATATTTTAACCTTGCTACGTATTTGCAAAAATGTCCGTCGCGAAAGATCTTTTAGACGAATGTATTAGCAAATCTCCATATTCTACTTTCTAATTAGACTACTAATTTATAAGAAACATCACCCATTCAAAAATTCCCAATTTACACTATAATCCAACGTAAAAGAAAATTTGGCAAAATAACCAATCGACTTTGACTCGTAATGAGAAAGCGATAACGAATTCTAAAAGGCTCATTAAGCTAATGCCGACGCAGGCAATGAGCTGTGCTTTGGTTTTGTTTTATTCAAAAACACCTTGATACAACCGTTAAAGTCCGCGCTTACAAGCACGTGACCACCACAGCCTTTCGTTCGCTGTTCGACGACCGGATCAACCGGCGTAGCATCCGTGCTCGCACTGTCGGCATTTTTCGAATTTTTACCTTCAAGTTGAGCTTCACGCGTCTCAATTTGTCTTATAATACTTTCGGGATTTGGTGCAAATACGGCACACGTAACTGTAGCATTGTGAGCCTTGATACCTTCCCAGAAATCATTACGATCGCGACGCACGCTTGAAAACTTGGAATAATCGTGATGAGTTTTCCAAATGTAGATACACTGGTTTTCGGAGCCACTCACAATGTACTGACCGTCTGGGCTGAAGTTCGCTTTTATTTGGCTGCTCACATTAACATAGCCTTTGTACTTACACGAGAGGTTCAGATCGCGTAAATCATATAATCTGCAACAGTAAAGAAAAGTCAATAATTTTAACATGGTTTAGCTAAAATATTCAAACTATACTACTTTGTATACTTTTTACAAATTTGTCCATCGGGATAAACGATAAATAAACTCAATAACAATGTATTCCTATCTCGACGCTGTATAAATTTATGCTAAATTTAATTTCTCAAATAAAAAAACAACATTTAAATATTTATAAAATTGTTAGTTGCAAACATAAAATACATTGCATAGGATGTATTCCCAAAGTAAATAACGCAATAAAAAATTATCGCCATGTCCTTCTCTCTTTTCCAATCATCCAATATCACGCGTCATTCATATGGAGCAAAGCGGGTCTCTTTGAAGCTCAACTAACCTAATGCGACTGTCATTGGACGTGACAAGAATTTTCTCCTCCCCGGGCATGGGCTCAATACCACTAATTTTTCTACCAGTGGAATTTTTGCCTCGCGTTGAGCGCACATGGATCTGCGTATGATACTTTAACTGATCTGTGATATAAAATATACATCTGCCGTCGTATGAACCGACCACAGCAAACTTGCCATCCTGACAAAAGTTAGCCGCGGTGATAAGTTTTGTCTGACCGTCAACTTCGTTCCATACCGCGACCTTTTTATCTGGGATATTCCAAAGACGTAATTTGCCGTCAAGTGAGCCAGATAAAAAGTACCGATCATCTTTTGGGTGAAAGGCTATAGCCGTGACGAAATCAATGTGCTGAAAGCAGCAGAGGCATTCTTTTCGCGAGATATGCCACAGTCGTACCTGTAATTCACGATAATAAGTGTTTAATGTATAGAATGTTTGACGGTAAATTAAAAGTAATCAAAATACCGCTAAAGCAGAAAAGCAAAAAGGCAAAAGAATACTCACCGTTTTATCCATTGAAGAAGAAAGCACAAAGTAATTCTTCGACCATGAAATATCGAGCAAATCCGACGTGTGACCAGTATACGTACAGAAAGGTTTCGGCATAAACGGGCCCAATTTACTACCCTCCGTTTCGCCAATGGAATTCGCCATAGCATGGGGATCTTCCATCGATTGTTGAGAAACGAGAGATTCCTGGGACGGTGTAGGACTAACTTTTTCGGCGTTGTACTTGGTCCTCATGTCCAAAAAATACGGGAATGCATCTCGCAGTACCCATATCCTCAAAACGCGATCTTGACCAGCAGTTGCCAACAACCGACCACACGCTGAAAATTTCATACACCATACTGCACCTACATGCTCACCGCTTAGATCTTGCACGTGTTGCAGCCCATAGAACTCGTAAGGGCCTTTGTGACTATTGGATGCTTTCAGTTTGATACATTGTTGTTCGCCCGGATACACCTGTTGACATTCATACGCACAGATTAAATGTAAGTGACCACGTGCTCTTTGAAGAAAGGGTTGTCGAATTATTCAATAATCGTTCGTCACTCTAGAAAAGTAATCAATTGACGATTACTTTTATAGGGCGATTTGACTTGGTATTTACTATTGTTTGTTAAATCGATTCCCACGAGTCGATTGTTCAGTGAAACTAACATGCATTACCATTTTTAATATTTATTCTTTGAACAATTGAAATCAGTCCATTTTTGACAATCAAGCGAACCGTGAAAAACGTACAACACCAACCTCATCGACAATATCCATGACGTCCTCTTTGTGCCTTGCATGCGACACCTCTTGTGCAATAGATTTAGCTTTGTCCATAGTTTTTCTAACAGTCGAGCCAAGAAATCTTCTGAGTTTTTGCGTTTTCTTACGCACTCGACCGACGGTTACGTCCTCATCCGGTGGTATACTTGACATCTTACTGTCGACGCTCTCTTCGTCACTCTCTTTCTCCTTCTCAAGACTTGAGTTGCTTATGTACTCTGAGGTTAGTCGCATTATATGCAACGACAAAGGATTTATGCATTGTGGCAACTTGTCCTCAGCTATGCTCAACGGTACTCGCTCGCCTGTGTCCAGATTCAATACTGTCACTTGTTCCAGAATTTCCTGAAATGCAAAAACAATTTCCCGGTATATTATTTCGTGCTTTTCCTTTGTAAATGATCGTCTTTCGTTTCTTTCTTGGCAACGATGTACGATAAAAGAATTGACGGTGGTATGAATCAAGCTTGTGTTTATCTATATACATGCACTCGTATCGAATCGTTAAATCTATTATACGTAATCATCAAAAACTAATTTTAAATGTATAATTGACCGAGATCAATCGATTACACAGTCATAGCAAGAGCGATTGTTTTTTTATCGATTTCCAGCGCTATGACAAAAGGCGTTGAAAAACAACCAAAAAAAGCAGCGTTTCATTGCCAAAAGGTCATTCCAGTTATTAATATGAATTCAAATCGAATCGATGCGATTCGGCCTACTTCGTAAAGCGTGTACGTTAAATTGTATATACATGATGTGCCAGGTGTAATTATTCATCATGTGATTACTTCTTGCTTTTACAATTGTTAGTAAAACAAAAAGCATATAAAGTGACTGAACTAACCAAGAAATACTGCTATAATCCGATAGGTTTATCGCAAAAATAGAAAAAATGGCAATTATAAGTAATGTGAAAGACTGCCGTGGAATAATTGGATTACCAATGTAAAATGAGACTTACCATGTCTGTAAGACGTTTACCAGAATCAGTTCTAGTTCTCACAAACATATTCAATTGTTTAACTAAATCTTGATCACCAGCCGATTTTCGTCGTTCCTTTGTACCTTGAGTCTCATTACCTGTAACGTTATGAGATCCTAAAGAGTGTCGACCAACACTATTGCTTGATATTGAACTTAATGGACTATTAGATTTATCACTTGAGTTCATACTCATTAATTCGGCTTTCATTTTTGCTACTCTTTGAAGTTCTTCTCTAGAAGGACCTTCAGCTTTCGCTCTGTCTTCGTCCTATAAAAAAACAAATCAACATCAGTATTGTTGATCATTTATTCAATGACAAACGGTTAGTTCAATATACCTGTGGTTTGACAACGTATTGTCCTTTTGTGGCAGATCTAATGTCGAGAGAATGTTCAAATTCTCTAGTTATTGATTCTATAGTACTAGCTGGACTAGGTAACGACGATGTTGATAATAAAAGGTCCTTATTTGGCTATGAATATCAATAAAAGTTAATCGATGAATTTCTATGGGTATAATTGCAATCGTTCAAAATAACACTATTACTTACAATTAAATCATTTGGTGTTTGAGCTTTAGATTTTTTCTTACGACGAGGAGGTGCCACAGGCATTTTATTGGGAATAGGTGGAATATCAGCAGCTTTGCTATTAGGTTTAGTGCTTGCAATCACATCTGGTTCTTGAAGTACAGTAGTTTTATCACACTGGGAGGAAGATGATTGATCAGATTTACCATTCAAGGATGGTTCTCTGAGAGCATCTCCTGATAAGGTCATAACACTGGATGACTGGGATAATTTATCAGAAGCAGTGTCTTCGTCCTTGCTAGAAACACTTTGTATGGCTGTCATTTGAGCTTCTCTTGGTAAAATATTAGTAGGTACTGTTGTGGGAGTTTGTTGTTGCAAGATTCCTGGAGGTAAAACTTGTGAAGTACTGTCTGGTGCTCCAGCTAAAATTCGGCCTACGCGGCCTAAGGAAGTCATACTTTGCAGACTTAACGTATCATGTTCGATTATCCTGAAAGGATGGGAAGTTTTTGAAGGTGTTGGAAAGACTCCCTCGATAGAGGAAGTTTGACTGTCTGGAGGAGAATTGTTAACAGGAATGTCGTCGTCTTCTGTTTGCATACGCTGTCTCAGTTCTCGAAATTTTCTTCTACCTACTATTTTATCTGTTCCTTTTTTCTCTTCCTCCTGTAAAAAACAAATGATTAATTTCTGCTTAGATCAATTTGTCAATAACAATAGAAATTTAAAATACAATTCAAAGATCATTATTAATATTAATATTAAATATAATTACAATTACAGTTTTTTCAGCACTCTGTTTCTTGTCCAACTCATCACCAACAAGTTTTTCTGCCACTTCACTCGACGGTTTGAATTCACTTTCACAGAGTGGTTTTGGATCAGCTGGCTTAACAAAGACATGACTATCCGTTTTTGCAGTTGGCGTAGAAAACTTCTCGTCATTGGGCTCTGTGTTAACTGATTCCCCGTGTCTGCTTTTCCTAATAATACAATAAAACGAGAGGCTTGAATATCACTAATCATGGGTGAATCTTGTTTTCCCAGCAGTAAATATACTTGACAAAAAATATTGGAAAAATAATAAAACAAATCTGATCCAAAAAGAATGATTACCATCAAAACCCAACTTTTTCCAAAAAGTTACATAAGAATACTACACAAAGAAATCGTCAAATTCAATCAACAGCATAGCACAGCCTATCAAATTGAATTACTTCAAAATACTTTATATCAATCAACTCGTGAACCGTCAAAAGACATGCTTATGACGCAAAGGAAAGTACTTAAGCACGCGATGCAATGTCTAAAAATAGTCTTTGGCGAAAAAGAGAAAACAAGTCATCATACCTCGACGCGCGATTACTGGTGTCGTCCTCGGCGTCAAAGAACTCCTCGGAGTCGCTACTCGCGGACATTCTGGACGGAGTATCTTAGATGTCAAAGGCCAATGGTCGTGGGTGTAAGCGACAGCAACGTCATTGTGTTTTTTTTATTTTCTTGTTTACCTAGCAGCCGACGATGGCTAACTACACTACGCCATTTGGGAACCTTTAGCCACTGTGGACGAGAGACAACGACGATGACGGGCTGGGCTCAGCGAAGCTAACAAGACTACCGGAGAGGGAGTAAAGAAGAGTCGCCAAGTGCGCATGCGCACAAATTGTCTGTGAACGCGTATAGTAAAGTTTGAATGGCCGAGACGGAGACACTCCGATTGATGAGTTGCGTCGGAAATAGAATTTAACGCTTGGTGATTAGTATCGATTTGAATGTTACCTTCCAAGAGGTTTTTCAACGTGTTTTACGATCAAACATCGATTTACAAAACTAACAATTTGACAGAGTTCCGTTTTTAAAACTCCATTTTTAAGGACTCTTTTATTAGAGTTTATTACAGCGTAATTAGTTGCAAGCGAGTTATAAAAAATGATAAATCATAAAATGTTAGGGTACATTTTCAGTTAGTCAGAGTGAAATCTCAACGAATTAAACTACACTGACAGCTTTACAAACTTTCTCGAAAATTCATTCTTTCATTCGGCGCTATTGTTCTCCAGGTTGGTATCCGAATCCGTTGGCTCGTCGTCGCACTGATAACGTAGTCGCTTCTTTTTTGGCTGCAGTACACCACAGTTCAACACGATTATTTCTCGTAATGGTTTTCCGAATTTCGTTCCACAAGCGTCAATCTAAAAGACAAACGTACGCACCGATAGACGTATAATACAAGTTTACATGACCGTTCTACGATATTTATCCGCTGGTCGTTAGCACAAGGTTTCCTCTGCACTGACGCTTACTTTCAATACGTTATCCATTCCTTTGACGACTTTGCCGAAGACTATTTTTTTACCATCCATCGTTTTTAACGGTTGGAAAGTTAAATTGAATTTCGAGTCCCAACCATCTTTTATGTCATTGTAGGTCGATAATACTCCAGGACATGCGTGTTTTAAAGTGAAATTTTCCTCGGCAGGAGCTTCATCGTAAATTGAAGCTCCACCAAGGCCGTTGAATTTTGTAACGTCACCACCTTGACACCAATAGCCAGATACTATTCGATGGAATGGAGTACCTCTGTTGAAATATTGATAACTCTAGTTCGCTGACTTTGTTCTTTTTGCATTTTTATTGTTAAATAAAACGAGCGTACTTGTAAGACACGCCCTCGTATCCTGTGCAGAAAGCTTCGAAATTGGCACAGATCGATGGAACGTAGTCGTTGTAAAGCTGAAATACGACTCTACCTAACGGCAGTTTACTCTGTCCCGATGCCAGATCGAAAAAACATATCGATCGCTGAATAGTTTCGTTATTTTTTGGAAGAACGGCGTTTATTGTAATCGAAGGGTATCTAAAGGGTTCTCTGGGCCACGAAAATCTGCAAAAGGTTTTTTGTTATTCGGCAATGCTGCGTGCAATCGTAAATTTTTCGTATTCGGTACCTTTGTTTTTCTTCAATCTGCTCCTTCAATGCTTTCCACGCCTTTGCGTGCTCCTGCGGCGCGTATTCGCTCACAGGAAGGCAAGTTACCGTGTTGTACAACTTTCTATTATCTTTCTCAATACGTTTGCACATTTTTATCTCTTCCGTCTGATCGGTCCGATAATTTTTATCTCGCCAATTCCAGCAGTCGACTTTTCCCTAACGATCAAGCTTGTCGTTCAATTTATTGAAAATCGGAAATGTTCAATCGTTTGACGCGCTACGCGATAATCACCCCAAGTCTGTAGACTTTGTTCAACTTTTTCACAAGCTCCAAATTTTCCAAGTGCACGGCTTTCGTCAAGCGTGAATCATTCTTTAGTTTCTCTAAATCGTAATAGATGCTTGTGTCGAATCTTGGCGGTGTATTGTCGACTTTCGGCTTGGCATTGGCGCAATTTAATCGATGCTTTTTGTAGCACTTGAAATCTATTCTATCTACCACCGCGTCGACCTCATAAATTAAGATTTTACATTGAGATGTCGAATAACAATGTAAAAATGTAAAAGTTTGCTGGTTTACCTCGATAACTCACCTCGCCAGGTAGAAAACGAGATTTGATCGGAGGATCAAATATAACAGGCTTGTTGGTTTTCTTTTCCTCTTTCACCATCTCTTTTCATCGGGAATCGAAACGAGATGCGATTTCTTTCTTTTTGCTACAAAAAAGAGACAAAATGTTACTCCAAATTTTCAAAATACCAAAATTACTGTAATCTGAAATTGTTGATGTACGAAATCAAAGTATGCGACTTGTGGCTTGTTTCAAACTTGTGACAAACGGACAAATAAATTTCAACGGTTTTATCGCGTAACGCCAAAATTAACTACTTTACAAATGAATAAATTCAAAATTATTGCGTGATATGCGTTGACGTATTATAAATAAAGAAAGTTGTACAAATTTAGGGTAAAGATGAAAATAACGGAAATTTTTGACGCACCAAATAATGAAAATAACCTTGGTACTCTCGTAAGTGAAATAAATATCACTGCTTCGAGTGATTCATCGAGTTTTGAAATTATCATTCTTTTTTTGCAGAGCCAGTCTACCTACATCTTGATACATGATTATGAAAATTATAAAGAGAGACTACACAATCACAGCACAACCTTACAGTTACTTACTCAGAAAGTACTTAATTTGAGTTTATTCAAAGGTTTCCCTCAAAAATTGAAAACCTCAAAATTAACTCATCGCATAAAAAATGAAAAATCAACGCAAAAAGCCAAAACTCTGTGGATTGTAAACAACGAATTGCTGCTCATAAAAAAGGTGCTTTTGATAAATTTACGATTTTTACAAATGATGCGGAAATCGTTTCAAGAAAAGAAGGAATTGCAAATATTACTCAACGACTCGCGCATTTTTGCAAAGAAGCAAAACAAAAAAATAGATTACGCGAAAAAAGAAAGCGAAAGTATAAGAAATTCCGAAACTCGGCTGAGAAAACGACTTGAATTTTTCTTCCGACAATTAAATCAAGCTTCCAAGAGCTTCATAGCAGGTTTCAAAAATGGTACATTTTTGCAGACTCTCCCTTTCTATATTTTACATTAGCTTATTCAATTTATTTAAAAGCTTTGTTTTTTCAAGACCATCAAGATGATTGCCAGAATGTTTCTTTGACTAACGATAACACCCAAGGTAACTCGCGAAAACTCGAGCTCGCATTTAATTGTTCAACCAATGTAGCCTACCGACAACACGACGACACGGTTATATGTTTGTCAATTAATAAAATGTATCAAGAAATTTTATTCAGTCGTGATTTGGATATTGCTCTGCAACATTTGAAGATCCGCTTAACTCCCATGATCGTCGAATTACCATCAACAAATTTGTTAACAGATCGAGACATTGACTATCCTCTTCTCGCGTGGCACACTAGAAAATCCATTGAAAGCAACAACAGAAAATCTGATTCAATAGAATTAAAGTCAAAAGTTAAAGAGTATAATTATAAAATTGAAAAAAACATTCAAAATGCTTTGAGACTTCATTCGGTGAATTGTTTAGTTTGGAAACACTTTTTAATCGTGAAAACCCTACAAGAATTCATGATATTCCATCAAATTTGCGAACTGATAAAAGCTTTCGCAACTTCTACGGCAACTTGCGAAGACGAAGAAATGTCTTCCAAACCTAATTCAAGCGTGATTTGTCTGGTGGACAATTTGAACGTGTGTTCGTTCGCGAGTGATAACAGTGCTGAATATATGAGTCAAAGTAACTTAACATCGAATGAAATCACGAACGAAACTCCGAACAAGAGTATCGAAGAGTGTCCAAGGAGACGTTTTCGAAAGACAAAAGTTTTCTACGGCCTAAAAAAAATACGTAAAAAATTTAGCAATAGTACTTCGACAAACAAAAGATCACGAAAAAGAATAGATGCAAAGAACATTTCTATCGGAGTTGGAGACAGCTATATTGTATCAGTTGATCAAGGATCTCAAGTTGATAACGACATATTTATAGAACCTACGCTTGAAACCGGTCGCGTTGCAAGTAGCAGCAATTTTGCAAATTACGAACTTGTCAAAACCGATTCTATTATAAACACAATAAGCAGTAGTGGTCGAAATTTTAAACAATCCTTAAAATCACTTGAGCAAATCATTAAAACTTGTCAGCAAAAATCTGAACAGGAAAGTGTCAAGAAATTGGGAGAAAAATTACGGAAAAAACGATTTATCAGTGTAGAAAAAAACATTAATACGCAATCTAAAGGAGATACAATAACGAAAGAAGAACAAAAGAAAAGACGCAATTCATTCGGTTCTTACAGGAATGAAAATCGCAATACGTCAGAGTTACCTAAAATGAGCACAATGTATCAAATAATTTTAGAAAATAGACTACCACGAGGTGTAAGCTTCGAGTACTTGACTCCAGGCAAATCCAAAGTTCAATTATTATTTGTCAGTAATTCTCAAGACACTCGTACGAAAATACGTAAATAAAAGATATTGAGCTAATAAAGTTATGCATTAAATTATTTATTTGTTCGTAATCGATTGATGTTACATAAGTTTTATAGAATGTATGTATAAAATTGTACAGTGATCTTAATTAAACGACTTAATTTCTCTTTTCTACGCTAAAAATGACTCGATTCTTTATACAATTAAAACGTTGATTGATATAATAAATCTCCTTCAATCACATTATGACATGAAACTACACTTGTCTAAAAATATTCACATACCTGATTTGTAAATTTATTAGATAAATAATTTGGCATTAGTGATCCTAACGACATTTTTATGCTAACGACAATTATGTATATATTTAAAAAATAGTATAAGAATATTCCGCGAAAGGAACTAATTTGTTATTTTACTAAGCAGACTGTCCTGCATCAGGTAAATCTAAAATCTCCTCAACAAAGGCAGCAACATTTATATCTTTTTCTGCATATTCAGTAATGAAATTAAGTTCTAGCAACTGATTATAATTAGGCCGTTCCATGTACTTCTTCATAAGGCTGCAAATGATATTTTCTTATTAATGATCAGAGTCCATATAATCGAAAAAAAACCGAGTGAAACGCCTTACCATTTATTGGTGAATTCTTCAAAGCTAGATGAAAATGTATTGGGTGGTAATTTTGGAGCTGCATCTTGTACTACTTGTTTTAACTGCTCAAATGGAGTACCCCATGATGTATAAGGGAACTGTCCTGTTGCAAGTTCGACTAATGAAATCCCTAAAGACCAAACATCTGATCTTATGTCATATTGAGAAGGATTTCCTGTAGGATCTATCCTTTCAGGCTGAAATAAAAATATTTTAGTTTTACAATTTTTAAAACAGAAAGAGAATGTTACTTGGATGAAAACGTACTGCCATGTAGGGCTTACAGCCAGCATCAATCGTTTTAGCAACTGAATCAACTAAATAGCCAGATATTCCAAAATCACAGATTTTTACTTGTCCTTTTCGATTAATTAAAATATTGCTAGGTTTAACATCTCTATGAATAACTCTTAACTGAGAATACAAATAATGCAGTGCACTAACTACCTGTAAAATAAATTGCAACTTTAAAAAATAGCATATCATTTTTAAAGCTTGAAACTTACTGAAAATGCTATTTTTCCTAATATATTTTCAGGAATCGAACGATTATTTTTATAGACTTTCATATAAAACTTGTCAAGGCTCATATCCATAACCTCCATACAAATCCATACATCGCCTTCTCTAAAAAGAGCTCCATAGAATTGTACAGTGTAAGGACAATCAGAACTTCTCATAGATATATCTAGATCCATCAGTAACCGTTTTTGTTCCTGAGTATTAACTGTCGCTGTGATTCTCTGAAAATTTAATTATTAATGAAATAAATAATATAGTAAGTATACTGCTTTATGAGAACAACAAATAGTTTCCCAATTTCTTCAAAAATATACTAAGATAATCAAAGCAATAATGAAAATCTCAATAACTCACTTTGACTGCCATAATGGTATCACTTTGTTTGTGTTTCATTTTATCAACAACTCCATAAGCTCCACGCCCAAGAGTACATATAAATTCCAACTCATCTGCATCTACTTCAAAAGTCTTATCTCCTATAGTTATTGTTGTTCTTTTGTCCAAATTCCTTGGAGGTGTACTAGAAAAAAGTCCAAATGCTATTATGTAAATCTTTGACATGTTTGTAAATTTAGAATCATAAGAATAGAAATAAAATACTTACACTGGAACAGGATTTTCTGTTGGTATTATAATTGGTTTAAGCCCTTTTGGAGGTCTTCGAGCCATGATATTAAATTTTCTTTATTTTTGACAAAAATATAGCACATTTACAATTTTACATCAATCAAGTATCAATAAATTTCCAGTTCATGCTTTTTCAAATATTAATGATGACACGAGTAAAACCTGAAAAATTATTAAGATAAATAGTTTAAATTATGATCGTTTCAAATACAACAAATCACGAATAATCTAGGTTAATCCAAGACAAATAGCTTAATTAAAATTCCATTTTCAAACAATACGTGTCTGAAGGATTGAACAATTCAGCTGTATTAACTTATAATACATAACAATTTTGTTTACAATATCTTATGACAATTACCTCGTGTAATCAACGGTAAAGATTTGAAAACACCGAATGCCCATATAAGCAGTTTTATCAAACTTAAATTTTCACTTGAAGATAGTTGCATATAACGTTCACACGAGAAATCGCGAGATAGATTTATCACGAATCCCGAAGGTAGCTGTTTATGAAAGTTTTAAATAGCAACCGATAAAATATTTTTTTTGTATAAATTGACGATCAGAAAAATAGAAATATACCTATCTTATATATGTCGATATACTTTAAAGTTAAGTTAATTTAATATCGCAACAATCATAATTTTATTCTCTGCAATTTGAGTATACTTTTTATAGAATAAAAAATGAAAGTTAGCACGAATTAAAACAATAAATGTTACAAACAACCATTTTTCATATCTTTTAACACGATGTATTTCTCTTCGAAATTATTTACTGTACAGTTAAATACAGATATCCAAATCTTAAAAAGAACAATGCCAAAAATTTCTGCACTTTGACCCCACGTGACACCGGCCAAATTTATAACCTCAATTGTACTTCATACAAGTTCGCCTAGTACAACAGTAATGGAAAACTTTTAATGTCTTAAGAATAACAATTAGATCAAACAAGAAGAACAACAGTACTTCGGAGTAATTAATTAAGAAAAAATTATAAATGGGTTTTCTGTCAGGATGTGGTTTTAAAAATATTTTAATTTTCCATTTTGTTAAGCAAATTAGAGGAGCAACTTCTCTTGCTAGCTCTAAAGGACCAGCTATCACAGAAGATTCCAAAAGCGGAAATAATTTTAATGATGTCAAAATTGATAAAAAGACCATAATCAAATTGGAAAGAATTTCCTTAGTTGACTTTGGCAACGAAGGAGGTATAGAAAGATTAGAAGCTGCCATTCGATTTGCACAAAAGCTGAAAGAAGTTCCATTAAATCCATCTATAAAACCTATGTATAGTGTTTTAGAAAATGAAAAATTAGAGCTCAGAGAAGATAGAATCACAGAAGGAAACTGTCGAAGTGAAATCTTAAAAAATGCCAAAATTTTAGAAGATGAATATTTTGTTGCACCTCCTGGTAATATTCCAAAAGGATCTTTGTAGAAATGGATTCACTACTAAAATTTCTTGGCCCTACATTTTTAAGTTTGAAAGAATTTGGCTTTGCTTATGGAATTCAAGGAATTCTTTTGCGTAGAAATTTAGAAAAATTCTGGTTTATAGATTGTGTCACGTTGTCTAAGTACAATGTATTTCATACACCATCTAACACTCTTATGGCAAGTCTCAAAGATTTAAAAGATATTGGGCTGACAAATAATGTACCTTTTGGAATTTGTGAAATAGATGATGTTAAAAATACATGGAATCAATCATTGTTTCCTCCTAAATCAAAATCCATAACACATAGAATAGCAAAAGTTACAACTGTATATGAGAGTGATGATAGTATAGGAAATGTTAAAGATTTATTTTATAAGAAACAAAGAGAACGCAAATCATGGTGGCGTAGAATATCACAGAGACCATCAATATATTATATGACTGAAGTAAAAAAAGAGAGAGGCAGAGAATACTCAGAAATCCAAGCTCGATTTCCAGATACCACTATTGTAGTTGAAACAATCAATTACAAAAGAAGTGCTAATAAATTTATGTCTGCTGCAGGTGGTGTAAGTATTTGATGTATATTAATTAATGTCAGTTTTTGTTTAAATAATACACAACAATGCATAATAATTCATTGTTTTCTTATCTAATTCTTATATAAATTTCATTGAAATGTATTAAAAGGTATGTTAAGAATGTAATTGATTTTTAGAATGGAATAAATCCTAATCTGAAGATTATAGAAAATGTTATGTCATTGGATTGGGGCTGTTTAACTCTATTATTAGATGGATGTACAGAATATAAAGGTAACAAAGAACTCCAAATTCATCCAAGATTATCACCATATAAAGCATACTGTAAAGCAATTATTTCACCTGATGATGATGAAAAAACTAGGATTGATTTAAATGACTTGACTTTATATGTTATTCAGAAACTTCGTCAAGAAGGAGTTGAATCAGTGATAATGAATAATATTGAAAAACCTGAAACTTTCCAAGTTCCATTTATTATAACCGTTGATAATGAAACTTTGAAAACAGGTTTACTGAAAATGGTCAGTCAAAGAACTTGGTGTGGAGAAATTGTCCACATTACAGATTTAGCAAAGCGCATGTATGAGTTATGTGTCTGAAAAATAATTTTCTTTCTAATCATATTTTGTACAATTTCATTTATTTCTTAATCTTAATGAAAAATGCAAATAGAAATGTAAATTTTGTAAATAAAATATGATATATTTTACAAAAAAGCAAACCAGAAATAAATTGAATAATTCATTAACCTGTTTTTTGGTTTATTATTTTTATGTTAGTCATATTTTAATTCATAAAAATCATAAAAGTAACAACTTACAATTACTATTACAGGGCAGACAATATTTCATTAGATTTAACCACCAACTTCTCTCATTTTATTACATAAGTTCTGTCTAGAAACTCTGGATTCTTAGTCTTTAACATACATTTGTTTATCTTAGAAAAGTGGAACAATACATTGTGTCTTGAACGTAACACTTTTGTATTGATAATAAAACACGTTTTATATACTCCTGTTGAGTCATCAAAAAGGTATGTTATGCATTTAATGTGTATTATAAAAATTTTCAAGAAATTTTTGAAATTTTATCTGCTACCTAAATTACTACCCACTCATTTTTTAATTTTCACTAGAATAATTATTAGACTTACAGATCTGATATTTTATTAATGTGTTTCATCCACTAAATAGCGCACACAAAAACAACTATTTTTGGCGAAAAAAAATTGAAATTCCAACATCACATCACAACTTGTATTTAATATACAAAAGTCAAAATGATCAACTGTTTTACAAATTTTGCTTCATAGATGAGTGATAAAACAATAATTATCCAAGTGTCAAAAATGAAAAGACAGTAAAACAGAGCTTCAGTATCCTTTTATAAAAGTAGGATCATTGAAAAGACTCTAAAGAGCAGGGTGTAAGGCGCTTTTGACTCAACATATTTACGTTTTGTGCGCTCTTTAACTCGCTCGTAATTTTTGACACGTATCATGTCACAATTAATGCAGTAACTGCAGCTCCCTTGAACAAGGTGTAATTGAAAGATGGTATTCTCTATAATACTTGCACACTTAAGCTGGTAACGACAGCTTCTTGCCTTTTAGTACTTTGGTAATGTACAAGTAGAAGAAATCACAATACAAAACCGTCTGTACAAGACCAGCAACAATAGCTATAAGATCATAATGACTCTCTGAATAGTATCGATAAATCCAATTTAGTATGTACAAGCCTCTATAGGATCCCAAGGCAAATAGGTAATGACTGGTAATACTCTCTGCTTCTCCTGTCTTAGATACCAAAAATAGCTGAGGTAAAATAGCTACTGATTCCAAATAGATACTGAATGTCCACAAAATCTCCAACAATGTAAATTCATGGTTTATCACGAAAGATAGAACAACAGCAGGCAAGATCAGGAACTCAATTCTGTAGGAAATTTTGTTTAGTTAACAACTTCAATCCAAATTAGTACTTTAATATACAATAGTTTTTTCCAATTTGTACACTAATTATTTTATCCAATATGTAATATCTTGTACAATTTTTTAATGAATAACTTTACAAAAAATTCTAAACTGTAAGGCAGTTTTACAAGAATTCTCTCTAACTTTCCTTAAATATTGTTATTTTATCAGTCACACTGTATAATTGGCATGTGTGTATTAGTATTGATAAACAAGCAAAATAATGTCTCATACCTAAATGTATCATGATTGTGATCGTAGGTGGCCTTGAACTTCATGTACATCAAAAATAATGTGGCATAAGAAGCTGCAATGAAAACCACTTTCATGACAGTGTTGTACGCTGAAATATAAGTTGTCACCAGGTCCAAGTACCGTGTTGTGTAAACAATGGCAAAGAGAATCTGGGATTTGCCACTGATACCTGCAAACAAAACATCTTGTTTAACTCCATTCTACCATGAAATAACAAATAAACATTGACATCGGTGATCCTGATAAACCGTGTAACCCGAACCGCCAACGAAGGTTATAGTTCAATAGAGCAGTCGACAAATTTTCATATCAGTGATAAGGGTCAAAATATCGATAGAAATAACATTGCAAATTCTCACTGTTCTCCGAAAAAAGAAAAAACACGGAAAACTAATTAAAAATCAAGATTCCACGTAGCGTCAGGTAAAGGCAGTCAAAGGCTGAAATACCTAACGTGTCAATTTCGAGCTGTAACCACTGTTAATTAAACGACCGAAGATAATCGTCTGGTTGTTGACAAAAACGTACCGGCACAAGTCCTGGTTTTCCATATCTTCAACAAAAGAACGATAATAGCGAGAAGGTGCGACAAATCGCCCAGCAGTCGGAAAATGTTCATGTTGCAGCCGGTGTGTCTGCGTGTGTGTTCGTCGAAGACCCTAAGGTGCTGACAAGTTTGAGGGCTTTGACAGCCGGGCTGTCGCAATAAACGTCAAAGTCTACGGCAGGACAAGTTGATAATTGAGCGACGGCGATGAGCAGCAGCAGTGCAGCACACTAGCAATGTGACGTGGCTGGAACAACATCGGCAGATGGCCGCCGACACAGCAGGAAGCGAACGAACAACAGTGTGCGAGAGAGAACAGCAGCGCGTGGCGCCTTCCCCATTCGTAATGTACGTGTATGTAGTGTGTGCATGTGTTTATACGTGACGCGAGAAGGCTCCACGTCGCGGCGCACCGCCTAAATCCTCCCCGTGTATGCGCACAAATGCCCGAATGTATATATGTGGGCTCTGTGCGCATCCCGAGGCCGTTTAATTTCTTTTTTTACGATCGGTGTTTGATAATAAACCAATTGGCATTACTTGATAATGTCCGGAAATTATACTTTACAACTGTGCATGATTTGCTCATGTTCTGGATTCAAAACAATCTCGATTTGTATCTGATACTGTTACATTTGAAATTGTAATTTTTAGTGAGTGTCATTTTCAATACAACTCCGGTTTTTCTTTCTTTTTTTTTTTAAATTAGAGTTCGGAGTAATGGAGCAAAATAGTATTTGCATTGCAAATAAAACTAGGTCTCGTATGAATAGTTTCGATTTATTTCTGTATCTCGTACTAAATTTTTCATTGTACAATTACAAAGGATATATATAATAAGTATATAAAAAGGCACTATTATTAGTCACAGTTGGAACTTAAAAAGCTGCACTTGGAGTTTTCATGGTAATGATTAGTGATCATCATTAAATATTAACGCGTACAATAATATTATTGTAATGAAGTTTTCATGAAATAATTTTTCAACATTTGTTTTTACAATGAAAATCCTTATGTTGCAAATTCTTTTCTACCATTGATTATCTAATACATAGTTTTCTATAAAAACTTATTTTTTAATGAGATTCATTTTTGTCAATAATTGACTTAGTATGGAATATTCGCGAACGCAATAGCGTAACACGAATTTCGCATTGGACGGAATCGTAATTGTTTATAAAGAATTGTAGTATTTTGTATTAGATACGTAATGCTCCAATTCTTAGTTGAGTATATTTAAAAAACTATTGTGAAGTATTTTGGTTGCTTCACGCAGCGCTGATACGCATTGATTGTGACAGAACATTTAAATATGTTATCACAAGAAGCAATTAAAAATGTAAATGAAATTTAAAAGTAATATTGAATAACTGTAGGCCGAAGCAGAATTGCTGTAGTCACCATAGTGAAATACTTGAATGTAATTTTCACTACGCACCCATGGATTACTACCGTCATCGAAGTGCATTGGACACTGATCGCGTTCTCTCTCGTATTCCTAAAATATATATATGTTATCTTAATGATGTCTCTTTATTTCAGTTGAACGCTGACCAACATGTAAATCTTACCACCAAATCGAGAGCGACTGCAGCACCCTCGGTATAATTCCAACTTGTTACATCTTGCTTCACGTCGCAATAGGGACCAATAGCTTGCGACATTAAAACTCGATTCAAGTCAGCTCTTTGATATACCCAACAATGGTATTTACTGTAGGGATCCAATTCATCAAAAGTTATCAAGTATGACTTTAAATTTTCTTTATAATATCCAATGCACTTCATTTTGTAATCAGGCCAACCTATGCGCAGGCGATTAGTTAAAACATTGATAAAAATTAATTTACGGATAATCTCAGTGTGTACTCACTGTAGATATCTACCGGACGTCCCAAATGATCAACTGATAGACAATAAGTTTCGTCGATAGCGATTTCTTTTTGATCGGTATCACATACTGAGAAATCAGAAATATTGTCTTTGCAATAAATATTTGGTCGGGGCGTGTCGGTGACACCACCGAGGATTCTCGTTTCGAAAAGAACGTCTCCTTTCTGTTGGAACATAAATTTACCAGCAACTGGACATCGTACAGGTACCGGATCTTTCGCTGTAGAGAAAAAAAACAATACAAAAATTACGAGATTTATTTCGAATTAATTTAAAAAAGGAATTTATCGAATTTGATCAACGAACCCAAAAATAGATCATATTTCCAATTTTCTTTATTCTGAAATTGTACCCAGGAACATACTGTATGGAATTTATCTTTAATAACAGCTAAACCTTTTCGATATCTTATAATATTATGATGTTGTGGTACGAAATCGAAACAAACGTAATCTTTTTGACTGTAAATTAAAAGAAAAGTTAATTGTACAATATAGAAAATGCCAATTTTAGATAAAATTAACTACATTTTTAATCGTACCATCCATCCACAGTCAATCTTGCCATCATTACTCTTGTATCCCTTTGCTCACGACAAACGTAAATTGTTCTTCGGTAACGACCGACGTCGGGGTAATAGGTTTCAACGATATGAGTTTCATTAATAAAGACATCAGCGTCAACGTTAGCAGTATTGATCCAATTTCCCGTCATATTTCGGGGTAATCGACAACCCGGTTCGACAACTTCGGCTTTAACTGGTGTTACGCGAAGACGTTCTGGACTTTTTTCTACAGTTTTCAAAGTGTTGCATTCAGCGGTTATCGACACACCTATATATAAATCATCGTCTCGATTTTTCAAAAAGCAACGATATTTTTCGTCTTTTCGTGATTCTTTTGTATTTGCTACCGCAAAGAAATGATTCTTATCAACAAACCAATCTCCCAAACAGCTGTATTCAACCACTGTAAGATTCAATATTCTTCATTAGAATCCAGTATTTAGTTTCTAACAAAATTATAATATACCTATTTATATTACCTCCATCAAAAGTTCCTTTCATTCCAGGACATTGTTTATATGTTATATTGAATTTCTGATTAGTAATGAAGAATTGTGAACCAGCTGTTTGACACGAACGAATTTGAGCATCTGGATTATTGCACTCGCCAGTAAATCTGAATCGATTCTAAGACATAAATATGCAATTTATTAAAATTTTATTTACTAAATCATAATTTAAAAAATTATTCAAACCTGATAAGCAAACTGCCAAACCCCTTCAAGAGATGATCTACAATTAACCGGAACAAAATTTTCAGAAAACAATGTGATCAACTGCTGATCTGCGCGTAATCCTGTACACACATTTTCAACAGTTGGTTGCATTCCTGGGGCAAGATTAACACAGCTAGCTAATAACCAAGAAATACAAATCAAATATCATACCAATAGAAAATGTAAAATAGAAACGACAAAGTAATAAGTTCTCATACTTTCAAGCTTTTCCAATACATTGACTGTTCGCACCAACAATTTAACACAAGTATAACAAGTGGAAGATCTAAAAACAAAGGTGTAATTTACATGATAATCTTCTTGAACATCCACACAAACACCTCTATTGGACATTGAATTTGCATCCATCTCAGTCAAAGTGTTTTGACCATTTTCCCATGAAAACCAGGCTCCTCTAATAATAACTGGAATCTGGCATGACTTTTTCTCTTGCGATATGAAGGCAACTGAAAATAAAATATGAGAAATTAGACGACAAAAATATAGTAACCTTATAACATTCTACGAAAAATTATTTATGAATCATGTATCTATGTATAAAAAGATTATAAAATCTACTCACCAGAAGAGCAAATGAAACTCATAAAGAGTAAAAACTGCATTGATCGAGAGTCCATTTTCCTTGTTAAATAATGAGACAGTAGTTAATACTTGCTACTGTCTTTCTTCAGTGGGTAATAATTATTTAAATGATAGTAACCTGGATAGATGAATTAATTCGATTAATAAGATTTTTTTACTTTTATTTAATTAGTTTAGTTAATTAAGTTACATTCATGTTTAAGAATATTGATATTTCTTATTATTTCAGTGTAAATTATTCTTGAAATGAACACAGATTAAGCGAACACACAAGAACTTATGGAAAAAAGCTATGCATAAGAAATCCAAATTTATTAAAGTAAATGAAGAACGAATGTTAAGATATAAAAATTATTTTTATAAAATAACCCCGCACTAATTAAATTAGCGACTGCGAAGTTGTATTGTCATTAAATGAACACGAAATGCAGATAACCTATTTTATAGACACGCGCAATTACTCCTAATCGGTACAATTGCCAGATACAACGCAATACATCATATTACGCTTTTGAACTTAGTTTCACGGAGTGATAAAAAAATCGTAAGTTTCTTATTGGATATTATGTTAAACAAAAAGATTTTAATTCGCGAGATTGAAAGTACCGCACACTAACAGTCGTCAATAACAAATGTCACAATGCATGTTTATTGTTACGAATCTGCATGAATGAGAGAGAGAAGAGTTACGATGTAACATTCGGAGAAGAAACCAGTAACAAATATAATCACAAACAAAAAATTACATAAAAAACCATGGTGGACAACGCCCATACAGAAAGACTAAACCGCGGCCACCTTTGAATTTTTTCAAAGCCTCTGTTCTATCGCGAACGACGTCGCTCGTCTCGCCATCTAAATATAGTGTACAGCTGCCTATTTTGCCGATGCTCACAAAATATCAACACCAACACTCATCGTGACTCACACAGAGACAAGTACACAAAAGCGAGAGAGAGAGAGAGACGAAAAACGGGGAGAGCCCGTATCACATGCAGAGCGCTGCATGACTCATACAATCTTTGGTGCGTGCGCGCGAGTGAGCGATAGAAGAAAAAGTGGGAGTAGTTTCGGGCGAGAGGAAAGCCGCAAGCGAAAAGGAGCGTGAAGAGAGGTAGGCTGCATGTAGGCACGGACATACACTATGGAGACGACGACGACGACGACGACGACGACGATTACAAGTAAGAGATAGGAAGGTGCAGTGAGTTGAGTGAGTGAGCGCGAACAAGAGAGATAGAGAGACGCCCACGGAAGGAATACTCTTCGACAAGAGTAAAACTTCTCCTTGGCTCTCCATGCGGAGACTAAGCCCAGGAAGACGATGACGTAGTGATGACGTCCCGCTGCCCAGCCATGCGCAGCCTCCTTTGCGGCTGCTGCTGCCTTCTGCTGCTGCTGCTTATCGTCCCAAAGAGCAGCTTTGCTCTTCCTCTTTCGGCTCTTGCACATACTCGAGGTCAGTGTTTCTCTCTCTCTCTCTCTCCCTCTCTCTCTCTTTCTCTCTTTTTTTACGTTTATGACAGGCACCTGCGCTTACTTTTTATTTATTCTGATTCCCTTCAACTAAAGTTATATACTATGATGTGTTTACAGAGATTGTTAGATAATGCTTTGTACTGTGCAATGCTTGTGAAAATATTTCTTTTCCAATTAATAAGCTGTTTAATCAAGCAATTTAGTTCAATCATGCTATTAATGCAGATTTGAATTTTTATTGTAATTGCGAGCTTACGTATATTTTAAAAACCCAATGAATTTGCTTTATTTTCTTATAATTAAACTATAGTAGAATAATATTGTTTTATTATTATTTTAGGTACCAATGATTCATTCCAACATTGGGAGGTAAACTGGTTAAAAATCAGTCTTGGTTTACTGAGCATCACTATCACAGCTTTCACTTTGGTTGGTTGTCTATGCTGTCGTATAAAACGTAGGCCCAAAGGCTTTGAGGTGAGTTGTTTTTATTTGTCAAGAAGAAAAAACAAGAATCATTTACAAATATCACTTTATCAATCTTTCAATGGGTCTATCTCATATTGTGTGGAAAAGCTATTTCCATTGTTTACTCGAATGATTAATGATTCATCTGCATTCAAGTGCAAAATTAGCGCAGGAAGAGATTAATTTTTTAACACTTCCACTATAATTAGTATCTTGTGAATCATCAGATGGTATTTTACATCTTCCTGAGCTAATTCTGATATCTCAGCTACTAAATAAAAGTTTACTCAGAGCGTCCAAGTTAATTTGCTAATTTAAAGAAAAAATAATGCCTACAGCTCAAATTAATAATAGCCAAGCCATGAGCTAAGTAAATATCCACGTATACAAAAGTAGAGAGTGCTGAACAAACTAGTTGTAAAATTGTGAAAAGATAAACATGCACATGTTTTTTTTTAATTATAGGACTGTGCCGGAAGTGTAAATAAGGTAAAGCTAAGTGTTGAAAGCTAATGCACTGTGTCGATGTTCTTTAGCTTTAGCCTAAAACCTATTACTGCCTGTAATTGTAGTGCATACTATTTGGTCGTTTTTTTGTTACATACAGCACAAAAAGCTCCACCTCATCCTTTCGATCGTTTAAATTTCAATTACGTTTGCAGGAATTCAAGGATGGCAGCTTGATCGAGAACGACGCATCCTTACCACAACTCCAAGGTTTGGAATTGCAAGTGCCGGTAACATCGAGTGAACGGGTGCAATTCGAACCTCTGCCAATAGAACGCTTTGTACCGGAAATCTGTGTAACACCTCGGCCAAAAATCCCAGCGGCTGTCGCTGCTTTCGACGATGAAAGTGAATCCGAACGCTCGACACTTCAAGACTCTTGCCAGGAATGGTTCCAGAAGACTGACCTACATGTACCACGCGACAAACTCAAGTATCTTCGAGAAATCGGACACGGATGGTTTGGCAAAGTTGTCGAAGGCTGCGCCGACCTGCAGGATTCTCGCTTGGTGAGTGCCAGTCACGAAGGCGTGGATTATTGATTGGAGTTTTTTTTTGTTTTCGGGGTGGATCCGATTGATTAGAGAACGTAACGATTCCAAAGGGACACACGCCTGCCTGCTTTTTTCGGAGTGCGTGTGTCGCTTAATTATAATGGATTCGTGTACGGTAGCTCGCAATGAATAACTGTTGAAAAAATACTTAGTTTTTGTTGACGAATAGCGGCACTATTATTACACCGTTTTATTAGATATTCATTTTGATTGCGATTTTATTTATTTATTTTTATTATTCTTTATACTGCCAATTTTATGTTTCAAACGATACTTTTGACCAAATATCTAATCTCTAACGGTACAAATTTTGCAGAGCAAACCTAACGCAAAAACTAGCAACGTAGTCGTGCGCATCCTAACAGAAGAAGCAACAGCTAAGGAAAAAGCCTGGTTCCTCGGCGAAGCAACTCCTTACTTTAAGCTTCGCCACCGCAACATTTTATCGCTGTTCGGTTCCTGTTTGGAAACTGACCCGTACCTGTTACTTTTCGAATCGTGTCCATTGGGTGATCTCAAAACCTTTCTCAGATCCAATCGCGAATCGGAGAAAGCTCTTGTCAAGGAAAATATGCCTACACGTATCGCTATCGAAGTTGGGGCTGGTTTGAGACACATGCATGAGCATGGACTCGCTCACACAGATCTGTCGGCAAGAAACTGCTTGGTGGCATCGGATTTGTCCATTAAACTTGGTGACTATGGCACGGGCGTGGAGAAGTATCCTAGCGATTATTACGTTTTGGGTATGATTACGTTTAATCAATCAAGACAACGACATTTGGCATACATCGATATTTTAATAAAAATGGATTTTTCTTTCAGGTGATAGAGCATTGCCCATAAGGTGGTCAGCTCCAGAATCTGTAGAATGTACCGACACAACAATCGAAACTCGAGAAATAACGCCTCGAGCCAATTTGTGGAGCTACGCAGTTCTACTGTGGGAAATAGCCACGTGGGGTGAAAAACCGTACAAGGAGTTAGAAGATGAGAAGGTTATCGAGATGTTGCTATCTTCAAAGTCAGGGATGAAGGTCGTAGGATCGCAATTGCTCCTGCAGAACTGTGACAACTGCGCTTCTAACTTGGTAGAAGCGATCAAGACTTGTCTAGTTCTAGAGCCAGAGAAGCGTCTTCCTTTGGATAAGGCAAGTACTAATCGATACTTTTTAATCAATATGTATGCATTTCTAAATGTATTTTATCATTTTCAGTTGAGATTACATTGAATAAAATTGATATCGTTTGTTTTTAGGTAAGACACGTTCTCTTAAAAGACCAACTGGAATCTGAAACGTCTGACTTTGAGCAACGATGGGAAACTCTGCGACCTAACGCATCAAGTATTCAAATGAGAAGTGCGAGCTTGCAAGATTTGCGAGGCAGCCTGGATTCGGAGCAATGGCCGAGTCTTACCCAAACTTCTTTCCGCCTTGGACCCGAAGAACCAGTCAAGAACGTTCCTGGTAATCTTCAACGGCCAAGATGGCCTTTCAAGGACTCAGACTCTGAAACGGAAGAGGAAAGCTGGAGAGGAAGGGTTGAGCGTGGCGCCTACACTGAGAAGGTTAAGCAGAAATCTAAGTCCGTGGCTGATCTTATGGTTTTGGTGCACATCGAACCAGACTCCGATGTCGATATGTCTCTAGGGACTCCGGTAAGATTTCATGTATTGTCGAGCGTTTTATTTATTTGATAAACGTGAAGCATTATATTGACCGTTTTGTAAACGATTACAAAGGGTCTATTTCCATCATTTTGTTAATATTTCGAAAATTGCCTAAAATTTTGTAAAGTTGCATGGTTTATGAAATTTCAAGAAATTACTTTTTACCACGAACCCTTCAATGTTGTTTGCGCGGCTGCATTTTTGTTTTTAACCAAATATCTTTTGCCTGACAGAATGTTTTACAAGTGCCCATGGGCGATAAAATGAAGAAACGGATATCGATGACGGGTAGCGAAGGTGATATACCGAGCGCTGTGTTTGACGATCATTTCGATCAGGCGTTACGAAAGCTCAGAGACCCTTTGATTACGAATAATAGTGTACGAGGACCTAAAGGAACTACAACGTCAGCTTCTGCCGGTGCCGAAAGGCCGAAGATTCTAACCTTGATGATGGATCAGGGGCAGTATCCTATTGTAAGACTCGCTAGCGATGTAACGGTAGAACTCGTCAAAGAGGAGGCAATACAAAAAACCTCCACAAAACATATTATTCAAGAAATTCCTATGTGTGAGTAACTGTTTAAATAATTTATTGCCAATATCACACAAATTCATCAAGTTTTTACGCTATCGCAACAGGCAAGCCCCCGAGAGAACATTTGCTGCAACTAATTAAAAATAGCAACGTAGATCAATCGCTATTGCACTACGATGGTGAAATCACGATGAAAGATTCTCATATGGCTGTGAGTAACGAAGAACTCGAAGTACCTGCTGGTGTTCAAGTAACCGATCTGGACGAGGACATCAATGACACAAGGCAGACGAACGAAGTCAATAAACACATTGCTGAAGATAATTTGGTCGACGTCAGGTCGTGGAGTAATGCATTAGACACGTCTCTTGAAGAAAAGACGGCCAACTGTAATGCCTTTGCTACTACGTCTCCAATTAATAAAATTGAAGCAACAAACGAGGAAATAATCACGCCGTCGCCCCAGTCGCGAACTGAGTATTCTGCCGAGGATGCCGAGGATGAATACTCTAACACTGAAGATCTTCCTGGTACGTTTTCCACTAAACTGCAATTACAAGAATTGCCCGTGACATGTAGTAGTTCTTGAAAAAGACAACTAACGTCATATTTAAAATTATCACCGTCTAATCTGAAAGAAATCCTGTCAATCTAATCGAACAATGTCGTACTATAGGATTGTCAAAGCGCCATTTGTCGATGGATGACGAGGACGATAGGAAGCGAATGTCAACACCTGATGACGAGCGTAGCTCTGACTCAGGCTTTCGTGATAAAGAGTCCTGCGAGGAGGAAGAAAGTCCCTTGCCCGGACCACCGCCGAATATCGTCATAGCTTCATCGCAACCCAACGTACCAAGATCAATGACGAATACACACGACAGTTCCGAGGAAGAACAGCTGCGCATACTATTCGAACTTGATACTATCCTCGACGCTGAGTGTTATGGTACGCTTGGTGACTCATTAGAGCCCAATATCGGCAGGATTATTCTGCAGGTAGGATTGTATAATTGTTTCAAGATTTTGTTATTGGTATTTTTAATTGATGGTGATTCATAACGTGTAAAACGATTGAGTTTGATTGTTTTACATGCGCATAAAATGTGAATTACGACCATTGTTAATAAACTAAATGAATAAATATAACATTTCAATTTGAATTTGTTGTGGATGTGTGTAAGATTAGCTACAAATTCTTTTAATTGCATTTTTTTTCCATCAACAGGAGTCTGGAAGTTCAACCTTGGATGTTTCGCGCAAAGAAGCTGATCAGGAAAACGAAATGTCTGAAACCGTGCAGTCGTCTAGCGAAACGACCGGTGAGACGGAAAAGGAAATTATTCAGCTTGAAAAATCCAGCAGCGACGACACGAACATCAGCTGTAATGCTGTTCTTGACTCTCAACACATTGAATCTGACTATGGACCCGTCGATTCCGCCCACCGTGCAGCCTTACTCAACGAAGACTTTAACAATTCATCTCAAGTAATGAGCGAGAGCAGTAGTTGGCCTTGCCTCGTGTCGTTAGATAACAACGACGACGAAGATAGTTCGACGATGTCGCTACGTAGTGACAACTCGTATGTACCGTTCAATATGGACGACGAGTTTGTTGCTGCTATCAGGAACGAGCTAAGAGAAAAACTTCCTCAAGCGCAGATGTCGATTGTTGAAGCTCAGGAGCTACGCGACGACGACGAGCCTTCCCTCGTTAGTGACGTAGATAGCAAAAATTGGGAGGACGAGCTCGAAGATGAGCTTGCCGATCGTTCTGGGGTCATTGATATAGCTATTAGGTTTGTATGAATTAAACGTCGTTTCATAATAACAGAGATATCTTTAAAATCAGATTAGTACACCATCGTCATCTTGATGGCTACTCGTACTTATCATAAATATATGAATCATCTTTGTTTCCATGCTGTACAGGTATAATACTTTTGGCACCCCGCTAAGCCCAATATTGGAAGAACGAGAGAGCGCTGGAAATTCAGAATCACTGAATCTCACGAGAGATGACGTGTCGACAGCTTCAAAGGGCGACAGTAACACCATTTCTGAAGACGATGTACTCCTTATTGACACGCAAACTAATCGAGCGACTCTCGTGGAAGCTGGCTCTTCGCATTCTCAGGATTCACACGTCAGTTTTTTGTTTACATTTAGCGAAATTTTACTTAAATTTGACCGGGTAGCAAATATTTGCCTAATCGTATTACGCATTCATTAGCAATAATTTGAATCAGTCAATCTTCCAATTGAAAATAATCACATATTCTGTCAAACTTGTAGGAGTTTTCAAATCGCGAATCGATCGACAATGACAGCAATCTCGCTACAAGGAATCCAAATGAGCATCAACATCAACACCACAACCCCTCGTATCTCATGGACAGCAGGACGTCAAGCGGTAGTGGTGCACCACTTCCTAGTCCCGAAGACGAAGCCTGCAAGTGGCAACAGCAAATGTCGTCTTTCCCAACACTACCACCTCAGCTCCAAGAAAACCTCATGTCTACGAGTTTTACAAGTGAACAAGACTGGGGTAGTGATGAGGAAGAGCTTCCCAGTGAAAGTGCAATAAACGAGATTGACGACGACGATGACGATGATGAGTACGAGGATGATGATGGTGTCATGGATGACGATGACGAGGAAGACACGAGCTCGAGCTCGGGAGAGTTTGTTTGGCAGGTGAGTTAGACCCTGTATTCTTATTTTACTTTCGCAAATTTCAATAGTTTTCCTCGTTGTTAGTGTTATCGTTGCTTTTGTAATAATTTTAATATTGGCAATAAACTTCAGTTTGTACATAAAAAACGGCAAGTAGTGTTACGTTTTTATGAAAATAATTAATAGAGAATCATGATTACCATTTCACTTGTTCACTTGTGCTGAATATTGCTTCGAACGATCAATTTTATTTATAAGACTTTATTATATTTTTAATTTCAGCAATACGGCGCAACCGCGCATCTAGAGAGTCATGAGACTGAAAGTCCGACGAAGGCTGACACAGAAAATTCGGACACGACAGCTGAGTTAGAAGGTGCAGAAATCGACGAAGGAAAGGAGGAAGAATTTACTCCATCAGCATGGAACGCAACATTGGCGCCCCGTCGATCGGCGCTGAGGTCTCCCGATAAAACGACGAAAACTGGGGTAAGTCGTAGTCGAAGCTTAATGTTCACATCCCCTACCTACTTCCTTTTTCATGATTAATCATAGTCTCTTTTGAATGATCGATATTTTCTCGTGTTTGATTATGTGCTCACTCGCTGCTAGGATGAGGCGGTAGGTGTGCTACTTTTTCCAAGTAGACATGGCACATTTCAACCTTCAACTTGTACCAATGTATCTTGCTCCTTTATTTCATCATCAATTTTCGGCTTTATCGCTTATACGCAAATTATTCTATCGATATCGGCGATAAATATAATGCACCTTTTTTTATGATGCACACATAATTTGATGTATCTCTATTAGTTTTAGATTTCTAATTTAATGGATCGACATTTTAAATTTGTTTAGGATCAAAAGAAAAGTGTCTGGTTCAAAGAACAACGCTATCACTGCGTTTACGAATATCCGAAAGAGACACCGCCTACCGAAAACCAAAGTCCCACGATAGCAGATTCAATACCAACTTCGTTTAAAGGTTCGTCAAGTTTTCAAAGTATCCAAACTTTGTGTTACTCTTATTTTTACTTTTATCAACGACAGAAAAATCATTTAAAATTTTGTTTGATTTCGTTTTTTATATAATTTTGTTATGTTTTGAGTTCTGCGAAAGCAAATCAAAACGATCTGTTTTATGAGTTTCGAATTGGTTTTAATTATTTTTATTATTTTCTTACTCAGACTGGGAAGAAATGATTGATAACTACGATAGGTTGCATTGTCAACCAATGGATTATTTCGAAACTGATAATACCCGTAAGTTTTGAAAATGATATTGAAGCACAAGTAATTCTCATGAAAAACTAACAAAACTATTCAATATCTGACTGTAATGTTTTGAAGCCATTTAAAAATGACAAGTTGAATGATTTCACCAAACTAATTGATGTTTTTTGTATTATTATCTTAAAAATCATTGTTACCATTGAACTGTTCAACTGTTAAATTTTGTAACGCTTGCAAGACTCTTTTAAATAAGAAAAAACGGAATTATTTCTCTTTTGTATCTATTTTGACGAGTAGTTTATTCATAGTTATGTGCACAACAACGTAATGGCAGATGCTTTGTACCGCATGGAAGCGTTAATCCAATGGTCATTTGAAAATTAACTGCGTTCTTGAAAAAGTAGTTGCTCATACCTGTTAATTATCTTAATTATACCATTGAGCTTCCGCTATATATCAAACTAGAATATAATTCACCAACATCTTTCCATGAGAGTTACACTAAAAGCAGCCGTATTTACCACGAACTGACTTATTCTTTAATTAACTATCAAGTATGTGGTAATTACGACGAGAAAAATCACACGCTTTAAAATACTTTATATCGGTCGATCGCCCATTTCATAATTGAAAACATTACAGAAGGCGACGAGGAATTCTACGTGAGCAGTTCAAACCGTCCGTTCCAGCTGGGAAATGAAAAAGGCGTTAGTCAATTTTTTCCAGGGGACAGTGGAAGCAGCTCCTCTACAGCGTTACCCGAGGCCCCGTCACAGCAGCAACACAATGAAGATACGTCCTTGCCTCAACCACCACAAGTCCTTGGCGAGTTGAGGCACACACGTGACCGTCTAAAATTGAACCTCACGTCTTCGTCGTCTTCGAATGGAAGTAGTAACCGAGTCGCTCAACTGTGTAATCCAGTGAAGCCGAATATCCTCGAAGATGAAGAAAACGAGAATGAGGCGCGCGACGAGGAAAACAATCTTAAACCCGAAGATAAAAAGCCTGACGACGAGCACAGTAACAAGCCTTTAGTCAAAACCTCGCCGTCCGAGGAGGAATGCACTTCCGAGCCCAAGAGAAATGATCTCGATGCCGATTTAGCTTAAGCCGGACGAAAGCGTTTAATGTGATTTCTTTTTTTAGCGTGAAAACGTGAGGCATTGAAAAGTCTTCTTATATATATAGATACCACGCATATATAGAGTTAGCTCAAAATGCTAGACATTTATTATCATTCTAAATGATATATGATAGGCGAAACAAGCGCAATTTTTTAGATAGATACGCTAATCTAGTGATGGTATACGACGAAAGTTTCGTTTCGCCTTTGGATGTTGTAATGCAGTTTTTTGCAAAACTCGACGTGGTTTTTAATCGTAGAGCTCAAAGAATAAAACAAAGTGTCGCTGTCTTTATACGTTTTATACAATCGACGCAGATAAATCAAAGAGGTAAATCTCTTCGGCCGGTGGCTATTAGAGTGTTTTTATATTAGCAACGACTTCGATACCTGACGTTTTCAGTGTTGAACGGGTGAGAAAATTGCAGTATTCGTTTACCCATTTTTGCGTGTTAGACGATATGAAAGAAAACAAATTTTTTTAGATTGGCCAAAGTCCGTCCGAAAGAATCTCTTGCAGCAGTTTCTTTTGTACATAAAATAGAGCGATTGGGAATAGGAGCGTGCGACTCGATCGAAATAGACAGCCAAACTCGGATATACGTCCATGTGGGTGATGTTGAGTCAAAAGAACATTGATAGGTTCATCTCGCACTGAATAATTTGCATATAGAATTTGTATATATAGTATATTTACTTTTAACCACAGTCACGGTTCATTATTCGCACGAAGAATAAAAGGAGGGTAATTAGTGTGTGGCATCATCGAAGTCACTCTGTTTTTTCATTGATATATATCGCCCGTTGTTACATGTATACTGTTCGTGCTCGACGAGCAACCTTTATATACTTCATTAATAGGTTTTCCCTTATTTGTTTATTTTTATGGTTTGAGTAATCATATTTTACTAGCTCTCTAATGTACGAGTATTAGCGGGATGGGGAAGATGTAGGCACAAACTGTACAGCCCGAAGTGTCACTTTGCGATGTAGCTCTCCCTCCTCCCCTTTTTTTCTGTCGTACACTCATCATAAGTCTTGTTCATATAGTATGTGCTCGATTATAGGTTTCATTGAGCTGTGCGTAGCACACGTGCACGCAATCCACTGATAGGCTCATGTTTTAAATATTTTCCGTACATTTATCAAGACGGATAATGGGCCCAGCGACATTTTTAGTTTCGCAATATTTGCGAGAGACGCGATGTTCGAAAAATCTATAATGATCTTCTCGTATTTATGTAATTTTCATTCTATTCATGGGCCTAGATAGAAAGCGAAACTAAATATGATGAATTTTGTTGCGAAAAGAAACTTCGAATTGTAACGAAAGCAAGTGGTCGTCGATATTTCAAAGAACGCAAAAGTTACCGTGTTAATGATTAAACTGGAAACGATTGTATCTTCAATATTATTACAATCTAACTATCTATAGTACTCACTGCAATCATTATTCATCTTCATTACAATCTATAGTATACTATTTGAATAGAGAACAATTAATATATTCTTATATACAAAAGCTCATTAGTTTTCAATATATCAACCTAATCTTTCCCTCGTACATCCTTTGCTGTTTAGATTTATGTTAGTGCACAGAGATCGCTTAGAAAGATAGGTATGTTTATGTATGGAGACACCAAATATTTTTATTTAAAAAATCTCATGTTTATTCGTTTTAGTGTAAAAATACTAGCTGCATCAGTCCAAAACTTAATATCATTATATTGTATATAATATAAAAATGTTTCAAGAATGATCGAGCGTCGGTTACTTTAGAACATCGACAAATATATTATGGACGTAGTATCGTATAAAAATATTTTAACAGATAGTTTTATTTATTATCATTTATAAAATACTACTTTTCGTATAAAATTTCATTTGGAAAAGCTCGGTATACAGCATATATTCATGATACATATATTCGCAACGAGTAAGCTAGAAAACTACAACGTTTAAAGTCTTGGCTTTTTCAAGTACTACATAGATAGACGTACATCTAACGTGTTATTGAGATACTGTACACGGATACTCTTAAGAATGAACAATTAATCACAGAAGCATAATAAACGTAAAACTGCACGTGTTGCAAAAGATGCTGGACTATCACATACTCGAATTAAAAGGAAAAGAGAAATATTAAAGTCCTACGAAACTAAGTTTAAAATAATAATGACTTCGGAATGAATTATTAATACATCTACAAGAGCAAATCTGCTCACTTTCGTTCGGTTTAATGGCCTTTTCGTGCAAGTACTTAAGATGATATTTCACGCCCAAGACGATTAATTACTCGTTCCTTGCTCCTTAGGCGTTAGTAAGGTGACCTGAAAATGTAAATCAAGTATAATGTTAAAATTAATGGTGTCTTTAGGAATAATAATGCTGTTATTTTCAGGTTTCACAAGTGGTTTTGCGAACGGATAACGTTACGATATAAAAAACGTTTCTACAAATCTTCGACTATTCGCGTCTAAAACAATGATCAGCCTTCCAGTAACCGTCAGCTGCAAGCCCAAAAAGAAACTTTGAACAGATTTGTAAATATACATTGAAATTATTTTTACAACTTCTCAATCAGTCGTTGCAAACGTTAAATTAAGCGATTAAACAAGTGAAGAAAGTTTAAACGTTGATGTTCTAATAATCTTATTTCGACTCGGTATTGTTACACCGAGGCTCGTTCATCCAATAGTTTACCAAAACAAACAAAATGTACATCATTGAAAAAAAATACCAACTAAACGTCTCAAAAACAAATACGTCAATCGTTTGTGTCAAATGACTCACCCTGTCTTCCTTAGTTGGCGCATTAACGAGCTGCTGAGTATTGTTGCAATCCACGTTCAACAAACCATCGGGCGTTTCTTTATCCCCGAGACTGTCGACTTTTTCCAGTGCCGGCACAGTATTGATAATATTCGATAGATCGACGAGTGTCGTGTCGTTAATGTCATCGATATCCCTGGATCTATGTTTGGGCTTGAGTATCGGCAGGTTTCTCGCGAAGAAGTCGCAGTAGAAGAAAAGTTGAACGATACTACTTGCGATAGCAATTTCCTCGAGTCGCTGTTGCTTGAAGTACACGAATGCCCAGTGCATAAGGTAACAACCACGATAGAGTCCTAAACACGCTACGTACGATACAACGATAGATTCGACTTGTTTGGATTTCGAGACGAAATACACCTGAGGAACTATCGCTACGGATTCCAGATAAAGGCTGAACGCTGCGAATACTTCAATGGTCTCGAAGCCGTGATTCAAAAACAATCCAAACACGGCGCTCGGCAAAATTAATAGCTCGATTCTGCGTGTGAGAAGATAGATAGATAGTCATCGATTAAATTATTTGCTGCGCATTATTTCACTTGATATGTTACTCTTTAGATTTGGAGGGACGCTAAATGTGAATTATTTGGAGCTAAGCGCAGAAAATAAAGCTTCTATTTATAGTGCGTGGAGGAAACGTTCTTTTCGTACCGGACTGTCGGGCGAGATTTGGTGATTAGGCATTTGACGAAAGCACGCAATAACTCGATTCGGAAGATCGAGTCTCGTTTTCTTTTCGTGGCTTTATAATGAAATTGCTACAAATTTGTTATTGTTATTGCTATTTTAATAAAAGTGACTTTTCTGTTCGAGTGTAACCGAATGTATCGCGTCAGAAAAGCTCCGATAATGGATTTATTTTTAGAAAGCTTTCCAAGAAAAAACGTGATATCACTCTGAAAAAAGCTGTAAATAAAGGCTCGAGCAACAAGTGCGAAAATGTCAGTAAAAAGGCATTACGGTACGTTGGATCACGAGTTAAAATAAAGAAAATATACTATACCTGAAAGTGTCACGTTTACGATCGTAAGTTTTCTTGAAGAAAAGGAATATCGACAAAACGGTACAACATATAACGCATATGTACATTGTTTTGACTATGATATTGTAAACTGAAATATATCGCACAGTCAAATCGGCGTAACGCGCCGTGAAAACCAAGGCGTAAAGCAGTTGTGTTTTGCCGCTTATACCTGCGGAACAAAAAGAAAGGACTAGAAAAACGTCACGTACACGTTATGCATCGTAAAAATCCAACGATAAATCAGAATTTTAAATCCTCGCGGGATAATCGTTGTCGTCATCGCGATTCTTTCTTTCTCACTATCTGTTTTTTACTTTGTCGAACACAAACAGCAAACTCGTTAGGCAGTCGCATAGCGTCTGATTTCAATTGGACAACATTATCAAGGAGGTGCACTTGCACTTTGAGATGTTCGTTTTTTATTTATTAAACGACCACTCCAAGTACCTTGAACGTTTATACTACAATTTCTAACGAATTCCCTTTCGACTAGGTTTCATTCGAGATATACCGCATAAAAAGGATCCCTTTTTTCTCGTGATTACGACAGCCCAACTTTGTTTTTTTCCCTTTTTCAATATGCCTACTTTTAAACATCCAATGTGATTTCTGTTTCACGGTCGAATATTCATTCTAATGGGTAGCCAAGGGCACTGATTCAAAATCTTACGCACGCTTCCCGTTAAGTTTGCGTGAAAAATTATACCAATATACAGCTCAATACATCACATTGAATATTTACGAGTAATAAATGTTAGACGAGTAATTGAAAATTCTATGGAGAAGAAAACACGCGACTACCGCACCTATTTTAACGCATGCACGTACACACACTGACTAGACGTTAATTTATAGATTTACCCTTAACTGGTTTAAAAATAGCAAGAAAAGCAAGCTTGTGAGTAAGTCTACGTGCAACTAGAAATATCTAGCCGATTGTAAAATGCAAATCCACGGATAACAGCGTCCTTTAATATCCATTCCTTCTCGATTAAAGAAATCCGCATGTACGTCGCGAATAGTCAATTATAACATTGTGTATGCGTATTCCTGATAATAAAAGAGAAAAATAATAATAATCTTGGCATGACCAATAAAGAAACAAACCGTTACGAAATCGTCGTTAAAAAAAAAAGAAAATCAACATCAGTTTTACGATCATAGTTACATAGCGTGCATTCCACTCCGAGTAATTCCGAAACAAAACGGAAAACACGCACAAAATTCAAAGCAGACGACCGAAAACAATCGCACAAGCAGATGAATGAGCAAATCGGAGTATATTGTACGCGCGTAGTACAAATTAATCAAACAACGCACACGACACTCTCCTATACTCACCGGCACAGTTCTTTGTAAGCAAAAGTTTGACCAGCAAAATAATCATGCCCAGCAGTTGAATGTAATCACCGAATATCTGGGCGATGTCCATTTTGAATGTGATTTAATGTCGGCTCGTGTGTGTATATATACATATATATATATATATATATACATATACGAAGAGAACGGATGATGCGTGCACAACGCAGTTCGCATGCGAACTATCACGTTTACATTCTGAGTGCATTAGACCTCGTCAAGCTGCCTCTCTCCTCCCTCTCTCTCTCTCTTTCCCCTACCATACGTCACGTACAACGGAGCGTCGACAATACCGAGGGAGAGGACGACGACCAGCAAAACACGTATCAAAGGATTGTACGACTATACGTGTACGTAGGTATTTAAATGGACATTACCTTTACTTACGCGTTACGATTATCATTGACTGCATACTACAACTCGCTAGACATTCGATCGGCACACTTCTCCTTTTCGACTCTTCGTTATATACGTATGTGTATATAATACATATCGTGTTGAAAAACATTTTTTCGACATCACAAGGGTAACGTTGACAGGTTCGTAAAGGAATCTTTCTCGAATTTTTCTTCTAGTCGTGCTTTTTTTGCTAGTACATCCTACTAATAATACACGTGATGGATCACTCAATTTACACGCGGGCGAACGAACGAGCATTTTTTTTACAATGTATTTTTGGCTTTACGCGTATGTAACTTTTCGATAAACACAAAGAATGTCACGAACGGAAATAGGTGTGTGCGTAAGTCGAGACGCTTTTCTCCCTTCTTTGTGCTTGATTTTTTTATCCCGCTCATTTTTAATGGCAATGGGGGCAGTCTTTCTTTGAAGTATACAGGAAAATACGCGTTCTTTCGCGAGAAAATGCAACGCTGTATAATTATATCGAATATTAATACGGAATGAAAGTAAAGGTTTTATCGATACTCGTGCGACGGTTGTCGTTCAAACGTTGCTCTCGTTTAATTTATAACGATTGAGTCGATTTGTCGATTGCACTAGGCTTATTCCAAACAACTTGTCCTCGTGTTGGTTAGCAGTTTTCGCACAGCTGGATTGGAAGCTGCACCAAAATACGTGGCTTACGAAAAATTTCACGTAAATAATCAACTGAACTATGCCAGAAAACAAAGCAATATTCTCGATAGGATGACTCGTGTATACTAACGAGCAAATCCAATCGACGATATGGGATGTTTTGTATAAACTTAAGAAACCAATATAATAGATTAATACAGTGTCGAAATATCTTGCTTTTGATATAAGGTACGTTTGAGGAAGTGTAGCCACAGTCTCCAGGCAAAAACTAAATGTCCTTAATATCTTCGTTAATTGGAAGTCGTAATTGATTATTAACGTTAAGACAACACAACTAATTACTAGTATCTCGATCCTGTAATTCGATAATAAAGAATACATTAATCTATATTTATTAGATGTGAATGAAATCGACATACCTACCTAAACGTATCAAATTTTCGATCATCCTGATTATTAAAGTATAAAAATACTATGAGAATAGTCCAATAAATAACGAAAATCTGAGCAATTTTTATCGCATTGTAAATGACAATTGGCGTGAGAGATGGATGTGCATGTTTTTCGCAAGTTTTTAAATACAAGATCGCCAAGTCCATGTATCTAATAGAAAAAGCTACAGCTAGTATAATTTGGGTTTTCAGACTGATACCTAAAAAATTATTTATTGAATGCACTGTGTCAGAGTACCCAAGTGAAAGATCGAATAAAAATGTCTGGAATAATTCAGGAATTAAATTGCGAAACATAGGCACAACTGCGGATGTCGTCGATTATTCCAATCACACAAACGGATTAACCTTACTATTGTTATTGCAAAACACAACGAGTATAGCGCTGCGTATCTATATAAAAGTAGATAAGCGTTGATTCTTACCTGTGCGGTTTCTCTTTCGCTGTATATTCAATAAAAGTATAATTTCGCTCATAAAAAGCAAGTAATCGCCAATAAGTTGAACACTCAGCGACGTTCGAACAGCAAAATTCATCGTCGTCGTACAATTTTGTTCCTATCAAATTGTACATTTAGTTCGGTGTTCGACATTGAATAATCAATTCTAAATATACGACGATCGGCTGAGGCATAGTGCTTTCGCGAAAATCAAGCGCATACTGAGAGTACACAAGGTTTACGGGTGGCTTCCTGCTTCGTCTGTCGAGAGCGACAAATTAAACGAATAATTCAGTTCGCCGATTAAACGCTTTTCTTAGTCAGCCTTCCTCCGTGTGGGATATTGCTCTCAAAAGAGAGTGATTCACAATTTTGCAACAACAACTTGAATCGATCTGCATAATCTTAGTTAATACATTTTACGGAATATGTATTTGTTGCTCGACGTATATTACGTTTCATCCGAGATACGATAATTTGATGATATTTTTAGCATCGAACAATTTTTCGCAACGGTGTCTCGTAAGAGACAACAAATTCGATCGTTAATTAATAAGTACGTCTTATGCAAGGTTTAACTGTTTGGTGTTTTGCATTCCACGTGTATTATACGTTTACCGTACAACAAAATAACAGCTTTCTAGAATCTATTTGATAAATCGCCCCGTTAACGAAAAGTCACTCTGCAAAAAGTTCCGATCGATGTCTAGTATATCTGCCAACTTTGCCAAATTCATCATGCGTTTTAATTATATTTCGACATTTTTAACGGGTTCACTCTAGCGTTGTTTACAAATATATATCGTTGAAATATCCCCCTGTGTCTCCAATCGTTGAATCAAAAAAATGCATTTACAATCTCACCACACTATGGGTCGTTAATTTGACGTTAAAAATCAAAGCGTACGATTATTCTCTGAACGAAGCCAAAACTGTAATATACGACAGCGTGCTCTTGATTATCTGAAATCAAAACGATCGAATTAGAACATTAGCGATACATTCGTAATCCCGACAATCGAATGGAAATAAAGGCGTGCATTACAGCTGCGTAATTTTCAAAATTCATTATATAGAGTCCTGCAGCAGTTAAGCACGATGGCTTCATGCAACGTAACATCATAATTTGGAGCAAGACCTTTGATCTAGGCGACACTTGGTACCATTGGTTCGTGTACCTGAAATTGTTTGCCTTTGAAATTAAGTGAAAATTGCAAAGATATCGTACGTTAATCGTCGATGCTAAACGTACAAGTGTATAAAAAGATCGCTACTCTCGGATATAACTAATTGACCTGGCCAGCTCATGTATAGCAGGTGAATAAATACACTAAATTCAAACATACTCATTCGCACTAAGTCTATTAGATTTTTCGAATTTTCCATAATCTACAATTGTATCAGTCGCAAATATCAACGTCAAAATTATATTAAAATTATAAAATTAGAATTCAGTTTGGATATTCACTCACGGTTATTGCGCCGAAGCTTAAAAAAAGTACGCAAATAATGATCAACCACAGGAATAATATATCAAACGTTGTTTCCATGTAGTTGTTAAACCTGCAATTCAGTGTTTAAGTTAAAATATCCATCCAATTCAAGGTTGTTTCAACCGATCATTTACTTCAGTGTTGTTCTTTATGAAAAGCATCGCTAACGTAAAAATAACGCTACACCCAAAGCGACCCGTGCTCTAATCCCCGACGAAAATTGATTCTTAATTTCAGACTTGGACAGTTTTCGTCTAGCATTAGACATGGTTGTGCTACGCATGCGAGCGGGAGGGGAATCAGAGGAGGAAAAATAAACCGGTGAAACGAGAAAAAAAAAATATATATATATATATATGTATATACATTGTTGTACTGAACTCGATAGCTTCTTGATGCAAGCGAATCGCTGAAATAATGATATTGTACGCATAATCGTTTTCTTTTCCAAGTCCCCTGTCGGCGTGTTGCGTTGCTAAATGCAATCGTCGTCTAAAAGCAATTTCAAAGATCAATCGAATATTGATGCTCAACGTTGTTTTAACGGAATAAAAATGTATTATCGAACAAACGATCAAACTTACTTGATAATAGAAAATACGGCAAGATTTTGATGAACGACAGTCGTGTACATAGTGTCGATACACGTGAGTATTGCACCGCTTACAACACCCACGACGCAATAATACAAATAGATTTCGAAGAAATAATCGTCTTCGTTAAATATGTATTCTCCGTGAACGATTTTGATCTGATTGCGTGATTCGTTGAGCGGAATAATTATGTCTAAAATTGTAGGAATCATTCCCGTCTGAGTAAAGACAACTAGGGCAATTGTTAAATATCCTGAAAATTATGTTTTCTTTTGGCACGTCATCTAAGTATTCGTTCAAACGTGAAATTCACAGTCGAGCTTTTAGCGGCAAAACGTATCAATGACCTATGTAACGCGTTAATCATGATTGCTACTCACCGGCGTATCCTATGGTTTTTAACTTTCCTATTTTCGCATTTTCAAGCATAATCGCTTTTTCATCGGGATCCGTGATCGAAGACCAAGTTGTTGCAAGTAGTTCGTAAACTTTGGAAATCTTTTGTACACACACATGCATAGAGACACACATATATGTCAATGAAAAGCAAAAAATATCGTTAGACAGCGTGATTTGTACCTTGTGTTCTTTAAAAACCGTTACCGAGTACTTGATTAAAACTCCCGAGGTATATACAGTTCCAGCAATATTTTCAGCGCATAAACCTAGATCTTTGCCACACCATATTCTCACTGCATTCGCCTGGAAGAAGTACGCATTCGCAAATTGAAACATGCCTTACGTACAATCAATGAAACTGTTGGTTCTATTTGTTCCATTACGATTGAGCACTCGAACTTACACGAGGATACGTAACAATGGTCAACACTATTGCTATGACCACTCGTTTGATTAGGTTTCCGAATTTAGACGAGTGAGGCCACAGACCACAGGTAACTAGCAATATTTTATTTATTCTGAAATAGTCGTTGTTGAAAACCTCGTCCACGATATTTGAATCCATATTTTCAAGGTTGGCCATAATTCAGCTGTAGAATCTAAAATCATTGAACAAACGTACGCGACAGTTGACAGTCAGGATACAGAATTACTTGCGATTATAATTTTTATTTTACGTCGAATATGTTCGTTGAATATAGCCAATATATTATTCGAACATCAATTAAAAGCAATAGGTACTTTGAGACGTCGCATAGAGAAATACAAAGATGGAGGCTGGTGACGGCGGAGTAAAGAAGAACACGAACAATAACAAAAATAAAAAAGTTTTATTATATATTTCATACAGTAGTAAATCAAGCTCACATCTACAAATGCACGTTACAAGAGCATTGTTTTTCTTAAGCAACGATCGCGCTTAACGAAACGTACATTTTCACGAACGATTGACGTTCATTGCGATAGAATCGGCCGTTTCTTGATCGTTGAAATCGAAAGAATGCATCGATCGGAAGCACAAGAAATTCTTCATGAAGTAATCGCAACAAAATATAAACTGAACGAGATTACTGACGAGAAATATGCGTTCGCTTTGGCTCGACGGTGAAACGTAATGTACCGTGTAAAAAATTGTCGATAGCGAGATAAAGCCAATGTAGTATGCGACAACGCTATGAATCTTTTTTTGTTTAGTGCAAAAAAACGTTTGCGGAACTATTGCCACGGACTCCAAAATCATACTGAATACTTCGAAAGATTGTCCATAAGAAAGCTTGTGGAATTGGCAATATGGATACGGTAATGCCAAGGCGATCGACGGTAGAATTAAAAGGTCGATTCTGAAAGACAATGTATCGATTAATTGTAACAACGATAACCTCCGACAATGCTACTCGTGATCTACAACGTCGATAGGATACCTGAAAAAATCATTTTTAGCTTCGTAAGTCGTTTTCTGAAAAACATAAACAAGCAACACCGTTAAATACGTTATACAGGTAAACACAAGTCCATGAATCATTTGAAGAGTTAAATTGTTGAACGTTATGTTTGTGTAACGTGTAGTGAATATCAAAGCATAAAGCAGTTGAGTCTTTCCACTAATACCTATGGACAAAAATGATAAATGACAATACTAATTCGAACCACTAGTACACGAGTAAAGTTCAATTTGCGTACTTATTCAGTCAAGTCATGTCACTAATGACATACGCGGCAATCGCACAATGAAAAACAAAACGGAAATAAGAGAAACATTTACTTACCGGAACAATTTCTCATTAGAATAATCTTGACGGGCAACGAGATCATAGCCAAAAATCTGGCGATATCTCCCATTAAAAAAAATACCGAGATGTTGGGTTCGTTATCCAATTGGTCTGCCATTATCGTCAAAGAAAAGAAACGAACGCGCGACTGTGATTTCTATACGACTATAGATCGCTCGACGTCTCGTCGGCTACTGAAACCGAATTCGATGGCTACGCACACGAAACTAACGAGAATGAGAAAACCGCGCACACGAAAGCTCTCTCGCAGAGCCCACGCGCTAAAAGCGCAAGCTCTATCGTATGACGTATTTTGCGAGCCATTATCCTTTTCATTTTCTTTCCGTTTTTTTCTCTCGCGTCGATCATTTGTATACTTTCGTCGCTCTACCCTTTTTACCACGTATTCGCGCTATTAAAAATGTTACTATCGACAGTACGACATCATTTTTGTTCTCGTCTGATTGTTTTCGGTTGTGATTTATTACAAAACATCTTTAAAGTTCGACGTGTTAAGTCCGAATTTACAAGATCGTCACGATATAACATTTATAACAGTTCTTATCGTATGCAACGACATAATAATTGAATCAACCCTCGCTTGATGGAGGTCCTGTCCCACGTCTCACATGACGAAGTGGTATAGTTAACGAAGACAAATTACGCAAGTTTTCGTATATTATACAAGTCTGCTGAATATATCAACTCAAATTAACACGTAAAAATCATGTGATATTTTCTTATAACAAATTTGTCATCGCATGGATGGTAGGTACGAGTACAAATAATCTCACCAATGATTTCCTTTTGCACGAACGGCTATAACTTCTGGATATTTCTGGATATTAATTATCGATAAACAAACCAACGAGGCCTGTATCGATGATGCTTTTGCGATACTCCTTTCGTGTCCGTACACGTACACCGCGAAAGTTCGTGTAGTTGCAGTCGCGTGCGAAGCTTCATTTTTTATTTACACGCGGGAGGCGACATACTGGTAATCTCGCAATTATACGTGCAATTTTTATTAGCTCAAAATAGCGTTTTACGTGCGTGGAAAGAAAAAGCTTCGACGCAAGCTCTTAATTGCACCCCCGCGTGCGACAGATTTGCATACGTAAGAAGTTCGAAACGCTGCTACTGTTATTATGTATAGACGCAACTAATAGCTCTCTCGAGAGCAGAGAAAAATATGTGTCAATAATAAAATTATAGCTTATATATTTGAACAATTTTCCAGTAACTTTTCTTCAGTTCCATTCTTTTCGAGTATCACATCAAGATACGCCCATCAAGATTTAATAAATAATTCATCCTAGATTACGTGTAGCCGGATTTGTTTGATGATTTTTTGTTTGCTGGAATATTCACTCGAAAGAATACTACGTCGTTGTTATGTTTTCCATGTCGTCACGTGCCAGGACGAAATAAACGGTATCTAATCTTTTTTTTTTTGCCTTTCTTCCACATAGACACGTACAAGAATTTACTCTCGAGAATGGTGCTCGAATGGTAGTACTTGAACGTTGCTCGATTTTCCAAGAGGGGGATTCCTCGCGAATAATATAATATTGCCTCTTAGACGATAACCTCCACTTGTTTGAACGACAAATTTGACCATATACTTTGCAACGTGGACTGCAGGATAAACTAATAATTGATGATTTTACTACGAGTAAACAGATTTACTCATATATATATAGATGAATTTATTCGGAAGATACTTTTTTTCATTATAGGCGTGTGGTGCTAATATTTTAGTAACTTTGGATCCTTCTTCTAATCCTTTGTTTTTTTCACAACAGAGCTCTTTTTTCTCGAAGATGATTATTACGGTGTTTGAAAAGAAAAGTATTTACCAAAAACCAACGTGTAATCGAAAGTTATTTTAGAAATAATTAGGTACGACTAACAATCAACGATTAATTGCAATGTCCTTAACGTACTTATCCAGTATCGTGAATAAAAATCTAAAAATCAGAAATGTGTAATTGTCTAATCACTCCTGAAGTTTTTCCCTGAAAAAAAAACGATCGAGTAACGATGATAAACTGGCAAATAACGTATTTTTACACGCTATATTGAAATAAATAAAATTTATTTTTTGTACGAAAGGTCTGTCGAACACGTGCCATGGTCAATTAATTACAATTCCCTGTCGATCGTTCGAGCGATCCATTTTGGTAGAATCACTCGAAGTAACACAGATCTCGTATAACAAAGTACCCCATTCACTCGGACGATAACAACGGTCACTTTTAATCTTTGTAGTCTTTGTACAAATGAAAACTCTCAACCCTCGCAACTTTTAACACCGTTAGCGGTGACAACGGGAGCTTGCACTTCCGTAGGAATTTTTATCGCTACGTCCGAGATCGCGTCGACATTCGTCAAATGGCCATACTGAGCTTTAAACAACGGCACCATCCAACCAAAGTAGCTGCAATAAATAAGTAGTTGTACGGTGCCGTTAATAACGACGAATAAGCTGTCAACGAGCTGCCCAGTCCAAGTTGTATATCCCCAATGGACCACGTGGAAAATTCGATAAGAGGCAAGCAAGCCAACGTAAAAGACGAGAGAGCTGCCTGCGTATTGAGCTTTTGCCGTGAAATAGATTTGTGGTATTATAGAGCAAGTCTCGAGGTAGACACTGAAATACCAGAGAATCGAGAGAATGTCGAGGTTCTTGTAGCTCGTTATCATCGCCGCTGTTACGCATGCCCCACCTAAATAATCGATCCTAAACAGAAATTGGTTACATCGTCAAACAAAGATCTTCGTGTGGTGTCGGCAGGACGACGAAAGAAGTATCAATCGATTGATGGGTCTTTATTAGAATTTGTCACCTGAATGAATCGTATTCTTGTTCGTAAGTTCTCCGACAAACGACGAATATCGCGGCAACCGTCAGATAAGCGATAGACAAGTAAACAATTTTTAGGACAAACGACGACATCGAGACGTAGAATTCATCCGGCAGATCCAAAAATCTCGTGCTAAACACCAAGGCATACAGTATTTGAGTTCTACCGCTTAGACCTACGTCAAACAAAGAGTACATATTATAAGTAGGGTTGTAATCATGACACTTGCATGTTTAATCGAACCTAGCATTTACGATACACGCGTAACTTGGACAATGGATAGTGTATCCATTGTCTACATAAATTTAATACGTCTAGCTCTCGAGAAAGTCGTTCTCTTCGAGATAAGCATAGGTACAGCGCTATCTTATCTCCATTTTCGGAGCAAATAACGCCTTATCGTTCTCGTCTCCGTGTTCAATACTGTCGCTAATTATGTGCCGAAATTCAAGGCACTAGTTGCGAGATAACAATTTTTCCTGTCTTATTTCTCGTTTCAACGTACATTCACTATTGTTTTTATTGTGTGTCAAGGTTTCACAATTATCTTACAAGTGTTTAACCAAATTCATAATACCCGAAGCCTATAAATATACTTACCAGTACAATCGCGCGTACAAACAATTTTCATGAATAGAGTGAGCATAGCTGCTAATTGCAGAAAAACACCAATATTTTGAAAATCGTTCATGATGCGATCGAGCAACCACAAATTGTCTATTCGATGAAAATCTTGATAAACTTTGGCTGATCTTTTCGGCTCTTAAATAACGAAACACATGAAAGCGTAGGTGGCACGCCGACTCCCAAGTGATGTGATGTTGAAACTCAATCTGGATGTTTTAAAAATGATTATAGCGCGTGATGCGCATGCGTTGTCGATCACACGTGATATCCCACCAGTTTTGCATCGAATCAATTTGTTTTTTATAGTAATAATTCGCTTTGCTCCACTAAGATATCAACTTTGACTTTTCCTCTTCGCTGTGTGTTTGATGTATTACAATCTCTCTCTCTCTCTTACGAAACAATAGCCTTCGTGGAAAGCGTCGTCGTTAATTTTACTCGCAGTGTGTCGTGCACTTTTGTCGTTGTTCGACGTTGAAATTGTGCCAAAGATCAACATAGATACATCGGAAAACGCGTGAAGTGGTTCTATGCGTAAATTGACGAGATTTTTCATAAAAATAATTTATTTTTGACAATTACACAAATACATGGAGGCTGTACGCAACTTTGATAAAAATGCACTTGCCGTCAAAATAAAGCCGTTTTCTCGGAAAGTACCATGCGAGGTACAACTGTATCGTCGTACACAAAAATACGCGTATTATATTACAAATTGAGAATCAAGTAGCGATGTTGTTCAACATCGTCTTAATCGGACAAATTCAGATCTTTTAGCCGTTGATAATTAACTATCGCCTCAAGTCTTGCAGTCGTTCTCACGCGAGGTTACACGTGTATTTTTGGAGTAAAAAAAATGCCATCGGTAAAAGTACAAATATAGCACTCTAAATCGTGATAAGATCAAAGTCGCTGAAAATATATTTTCGATTGAATTCGTTGCTACTGATTATTGGCCGATGTAAACGATTAATATTTTTCAATCTTCTCTTCAGCAGCGAGAAGATTGACCTGTAGAAAAAAAATGTGATTAATTTGGAGGTCGATCAAATCCAAGCTTTTCAGCAGGGGAAAAAGATTAAACGAACGTACCTTATCATTATGGACTCCAGACAGAATAGCTGGCGTAAGTACAATCGTGCTTACGTTGCTGGTAAAATGACCCGGCGTTTGGGGAATTCCACTCTCGACATTCACGTCAATTGTCGCGACAGTCGGCTGGACTTTATCGTCATCCTTGGAAGTACAAAGCCACGGCAAAATTCGTAGGAAGAAATCACAGTAGAGTAAGAACTGTACAATGCCGGCAGACACGCGAAGATTGTCGAATTGACCTCTGTAATAATATTGATAACTCCAATGTGCAATGTAGAGACCTTCGTAGATGGCTATCGCAGCAATGTAACCGACGATGTGCTTATGAAGACGTTTTGACTTGTTGATAAAATGGAATTGCGGTACCATCGCTACTGCTTCCAGATATATGCTGAACGTCCACAGTATCTCCATAAAATTAGAGTCGTGATTTACCAACACGGCGATCACGATGCACGGTACTATCAGTATTTCCATCCTAGAAACGATTGATTTTATAAACGCTTGTGTGTATATTTTCACGCATGACCGAATAATACGCAGGCTCAAAATGTGCCTTCGAGAAGAAACGCTATATCGTGGAGAAAGACGATTGCTAAATTATTCGCGCGGTTCGTCATTTGAGTTGCAGCGATTGAAATCTCGTTGTTTTTAGTTTTTTTTTGTCCAACTAATCTTGGAATTTGCCGCTCTCTTCTCCAAATCTGCTTTCTACTCTATGGTTCAATGTCTTTCTGACGCAGAGATTTGGTCAACAACAAGATAGTTCGTTCATCGCTTTACGCCAACGCAAAACCTACAACGCGATATTACATCATCGTTCTTCGCAATTTCCTTTCGTCGAATCGTTCGTACGTACCGAGAGAGTTCGAGCATCCGGTATAAAAGTTGTCTTTGTTTGATTTACCTGGCTGTATCGTACTTCTTTTCGTAAGTCTTCCGAAAGAACAGCATCGCTGAGAAAAGTGTAAGATACGCCAGAACGATGTAAATTATCTTGAAAAATGTATTTTCTTTCGTGATGAAAGTCGTAAATAAATCCAGATACCTCGTACTGAATACCAGCGCGTACAAAAATTGCGATTTGATGCTTAGGCCTGTAACATAAAGACAACGTTTATTTTAGTTACGTCAAGCAAAGGAGGAGAGAGAATGACCGTAACGATTGTTCGTTATGCGTATATGCACAGACCGTAGAAAACCATCCGGTAGTTTTAAAATTAACGAAAATTCTCCTATGCACGTTCTTTTGCAGTTACGCTGACTATCATCAAACAATACATTATTGGCCTTCTCGTGGAGCGCTTGCAAGCGACAGCCCGAGTTAACGTTATTTTTAAACCTCAACTCGGAATTTTAAAAAGGTAGCATAATACGACGAATTAATACATCGATATACGTAAGAGACATTGTTCGATATCAACGCACTAGTTCGTAGAACGGAAAAGCTAACAAAAATAAAGAACTTTCCGGGATGCGCACAACGATAAGACAGTTTACAGTTTACTCACCGGTACAGTCTTGTGTACACCAAATTTTCATGAGCAATGCGATAATTGCCAGCAAGTGCAGGTAAGAACCAACCCAAAATATAGTGTCAAGCATGATTGCTAGTTGTCAAAAAACTTGTCGGCTAGGTGGAACAACGATAACAATTAAAAGGACAATCAGTGTCACTCCGAACACGTGGATCTATGTTGAGATCGAGACGTACAGTGCGCAACTGCGTACAATTATTACAAAAGGACGCATACAGCGCGCTCTGGGAAATACCCAACACGCAAGCGACATTTTCTCGACACACCCCGCACAGCGCTTGCGCAGTTAATCATTTGTTCTCTTAACTTAAAATAGGAAATTCCCACGGTACTCCGTCTACTCTCACGACTTTAATGTATTTTCTTTCTTTCTTTTTCACTGTAATTGCTAATTGAGATCGATCCTTTTTAGCCAAGTGAAGCGTGGTTTTAAAGGTATAACTCGTTAATACGTAGAAACGCGTTACAAAAGGATTCACGATGGATTTATTCGCGATGAACACCGCGGCAAAAAAACAACCGTTGCAATATTCGTACTGCATCGTCGAAATTACCACATGTAGTTTAATAACAAACGATTTATTTTTATTACAGAATCGTACAAAATTATAACGAGTACCTTAATGATTACGTATCGCATTATAACATGACATTGGTAAGCATGGAATCAAAGATGGATCCTTGTAAAACGAAGAGATCGAATATTTAGACAATTATATTTCAACCTTGTCTCCGGTTGTCTGGACTTCCTAAAACAAAATATACAGCAAACGTTAACAAAGAGATAATAAAGAGAGGGAGAGAGGGAGAGAGTTGAACGAACGAACAATCGTACCTTTTTGTAGTCAACTTCAGGAGTCAACACAACGCTGCTAATGTAGCTGGTCCTTTTGTTATCGCCTTCAATGGCAGTAGGAGTCAGCACAACGCTACTAACGTAGCTGGTCCTTTTCTTATCGTCTTCGATTACAGCGGAAGGAGTCACCACAACGCCGCCGATATTGTTGCTCAGACGACCGTTCTCCAGTTTGTCATTCGCGTCAACATCGGATGCGCGACAACACAGCAAAGAGTACGTTCTACCGATGAATCCACAAATTGATCGGTGGTCATCGTCGTCGGTTTGAGAGATGATCAGCAAAGGATAAATTTGAAAGAAAAAGTCGCAATAGAGCAATAACTGAATAGTAGCAGTCGCGAGCTGCCAATTGTAGCGAGCAGCGTCTCGACTGACCCGGACACCTAAATACAAAACGTGGAGTATCGAGTAGACAAACATTCCGCCTATGTATAAAATCACGTGATTCTCAAAGCGCTTAAGTTTGAGAATTAATTGAAATTGAGGAACCATGGCCACGGCTTCGAGGCATACGCTCAACACCATTAAGATCTTAAGAACGGAGTCTCCGTGGTAGAGACATATTGCCAACAAAGCGCTCGCAACGATCCAAATGTCGAGTCTGAAATTTGTATCTTTCATTGAGTCCTTCAAACGATTCGTATTGAGTTGTTTCGTTGACAACTCACCTGCCATTGTCGTTTTGTTTGTCGTAAGTTTGTTTCAAGTACGTCAACATGGACAACACGGTAGCATAAGTCACGACAAAGTATACTATTTTAAGAATTACGTTCTCCGCTGAAATGTAAGGGTACTCGACAAGATCCTGATGATTCAACGAGATTGTTATGGTGTACAACACTTGAGTTTTAAGGCTTATTCCTGTAATACAATCGAACGAAAAAAATGCTTTTGACATTGACGGTGTACGAGATATACTCTACGTTTACTCTACGAAAAAATACGGTTTTTTTTATAAAAAAATCTTTATAAATTCCACGTGAAAAATGCGACTCTGGTTTCATTCAAAATCTCGACGAATACGAAATTTATCAAATCCTTGCGTTTATCGCCTTTCCTACGAACACGAGATATGGGTATACCAATGTGATAAAATAAAATACGTACCAGCACCGTTTTTTTTAAACAATATATATACTAGAAATGCAAGCATCAGCAACGCCTGCCAATAGCTGCCGTACCAGGAATAGTCATTGTAATAAATCATGATTGTCGACGATTGTTAATACATTTAAAAGTAAAATAAAACAATGGCCAAATATATCGTTACACGGCAGCGAAGAACTTTTGTAACTGAGTGGGTACTCGAGATACGGTACACGATAGTTGTAAAAGTGTGAGTAAGTAAATTCCATACAAACGACAAGGCAACGAGCGGATTTTTCAACTACGCATGCGCTATGAGTTTATTTGAAATCTATTTAGAGCCATACTCCAACAATGTCCCCTACACTTATTGTCATAGATACGCTCGTAATTCACGTTCGAAGGCTCAATTGAAATTTAACCGTGTACTTTTTGTGAAACAATCGTAGATTGCAACTTGAGGAAAATATCGGAGCATCGATCGTTTAATTGAAAGTTTAAGAGAAAATAAGCGAGTAACGTAGCAAAAAATGGACGATTATTTATTTCTACTACAGAGCTCATATAACATGCACGTATGAATTACGAGAAATCCTTTGTTTCTTTATCACTTTGGATTATGCTGATAATACAATCACGCGTTGAATGGAAGAAGATACAACGTACAACGTACCGCGTAAGCTCACGTATATTTGACCTTAAAGGAGGAACCTTCAAGCTGATTACTGCTTGGTCAGATCTCCAGTTGCCTCGAGCTCCTAGAACAAAACATACAACCAGCAACGATACAGAACGGACGAAACAATTCAAACGAGCGCTATACCTTCTTGTTATGGATACCACCGGTGAGAGTAGAAGGCGTCAGCACGACGTTAGCGACGTTGCTGGACAGATGACCCTTCTCGAGTTTCTCGTTCTCGTCAACTGCATCCTCGTTATCTTCGGACGCCCGAGAGCACAGTAAGGAATGCATTTTACGAAAGAAGCCACAGTTTGGTCGTGGCATATTATCGTCGTGATTTTGCGAAGTCGTCAGCAGAGGATAAATGTGATAAAAAAAATCGCAATAGAGTAAGAGCTGAACGAGAGAGGCTTGTAGGTAATAGTAAGAATATGGTCTCGTATAGTGCAGGTGGCCCAAATACGCCACGTAGAGTACCGAGTACATAAACATTGCAGCTATGTACAATATTACGCTCTTGTCAATGCGCTTGGTTTTCAGAATAAAGCTGAATTGGGGAATCATGGCTACTGCTTCGAGATATACGCTAAATATCGTGAACGTATCGAATGGTTCGAATCTATCGTTGGAAGACGCTGCCAGCAAAATGCACGCAACAATCCAAACGTCGATCCTGCAATTGATTTTCGTGATTTCGTTTAACGTCGACGAACAAACGTTTCGTATCGAATCGTTTGTTTAGTCGACAACTCACCTGGCTTTGTCGTGTTGTTTTTCGTACGTTTTTTGAAAGTACATCAACATGGACAACACGGTACCATAAGTCACGAAAAGATACAATATTTTAAAAATTATATTTTCCACTGGAACGTACGGTTCGATTAAATCCTTATGCCTCGTCGAGAATATCAGAGCGTACAGAAATTGGGTTCTAAAGCTTATTCCTGTGCAACACCAAAGAAAAGAAATGCTTTTTGACATTACTGGCAGATGAATCGTTGCAAAAACAGCGACATTTTAGCTGTACGAAGCAGATTCTCTCAAGGCTAAACAAGCTTCGCGCTTTTCGTGCAAAAATTGCACAAAATGTTCTCGCTGTAAAATGTTTTAGTATTTTAACGCGAACAAATTTACGTCTGAATAGATTGCACGCGTTGCTCCTCTATATCAATTTTTAAGCCGTAAACAGATATTTGAAGCGGAACAACGAGTTTCTTTGTTTTTTTATAAATCTTTACTATAATTTTAAGTTGAAAACGATAAGAGAACGTTTTTAAAATAACGCGTACGCCCTTTGTTTTACGCGTACGGCGTACGTGATATGGCATATACACATATCACATAGCGTCACATGATAAACATACGTACCAGAACAGTTTTTTTCATGCCACATGTATACGAGAAATGTAATCATCACCACCACCTGCCAATAAGAACCGAACCAATAACAATTATCGTAAGCCATAATTATTGGTCGCAATTGTTAAGACGATCAAACATAAGAAAAAAAGCAACGGCTAAAGAAGACCGTGGCAAAGAAGCTCGCAACGCGCTGCCGCTTAAATCGAGCAACAAATACACACTGGAGCCCGCAATGGCTAATGCACGAGAAGCGCGGAAACCCCCAAACAGCAAGTGGCAACAAGCTGGATCTCCGAGCAAACACTTGTACGCATGCGCTCCTCGTGTCAGTTCAAATTTGCTGAGCGATCGATACTGCATAAATTGCATATATTCCGTAGTTAATTGTAACAAAAGTCTCGATTAAAAGTTAACTGTACGTTTGTTCGACGAGCGTCAATGCGTTTACTTAGACGTTTAAGCGACACGACAAAATACCCTGTAGATATTTGACAGCGCTACAAGTCAAGCGAGTAGATCTCTGAAACGCGGTTTGTAAAAATGACGTACATATATCGATATATTTCAATAATAGGTGCAGACTTCTCAATCGAAACACACGGTACACGACAGTGGTGCAAATAAATAACTCGTTAACGTTCAAAATAATTTATTCGTTGTTCTTTTCGTGTATAATCTCGTGAATGGTGCAAATAAAAAATTGGAATCTTGTAACAGAGGCTTTGACGTGAGAGATCAACTTTTATATACAAACATGATTTTTGAACGACGATGTGCATTCAAAAATACGTATAAATATTCAGTTGCTTTCACTTTTCCAACTCAGTTCGTATAAACTGTAATAGCGATATATTCCATATAAAGTAAGTATCTGCGTAAATGTATTGGAAATGAATTGTTCGTAAAAAAATATACTCGATGTACTCGGAGAAAGATAACTTGCTTCTAAATATTTGCGCGATCTTATTTAGGAGCGAGGATTTTTTAACGGAGGTTCGACGCACGAGATGTGAAAAAATCAATAATACGATGCGAATACAAAGGCCATTTTTCAGATATCCTTTAGCTTTATTGCGATATTTGGTTAATGCCACTTGCGAGAAAATCCATTAGTTTGTCGTTTTTGTATCCTAATTACCTAGGATACAAAAGCTGTGAGGCTGTGCTCGCCTCACGCTACGAGCAAGCGATCCAGTGGGCTTTCTCGAAATTCTGGTCAATCCGATGCGATGAGGTTACAATATACCAAGCACGCGTTGTACGTTATTGTCACGAATATGTATCGAAGTATCCCAGCTGCTTGCGTTACATTTAAGTTAAACAGGCTGTGGAGCTCTGTTTTCTCTTGGTGTAACTCTCGTAGCGAACAGAGATCGGGCTTTATCGCGACGATACAATAGCCAAGGTAGAATCCTCAAAATAAAATCGCAATACACTATCAATTGCGCGACTCTGGCTACGACAACGACGTACTCGTATTGGTAGTTTGGCTCGTTGACGTTGACGATGTTGTAGGAGACGGAGAACAGTATTACGTAGATGGTGGATGATATGGCCATTGCGACAATGTAAACGATGACGTACGTATGAATATGCATCGATTCACTGATAAAGTGAAATTGGGGTACCATAGCCACTATTTCAAGCATCACGCCCAAGGCTAGCAGTGTATTCCAATAGTACGTTTCTTCGATCCAGTAAACAGCCCATATCGTTATAGGGAGTATTATCGTAGGAAGCCTGCATGGATAAATGCATTCTTTCGATCAATTGAACTTTATTTCAGACGATCACATAATCCTTTGATTTATTCAATTACCTGGTAGTGTCGTATCTTTTCTCGTATGTCCCTTTAAAGAAATACAAGATCGATAATACGATTGCGTACGACAACGCGATGTATACTATCTTCAGTACGGTAATTTCTAGCGATACGTAGCGAACGAGGAATATACAATCTGCGTATTTCAAGGTAAGTGCGACAGCATTAAGACATTGGCTTTTGGCGCTCAATCCTGCAAATAAAACGGATATCTTTTCAAATATTATTCAACTTTTCGCATTTCTTCGCATTTTTTCGCAATTTTTCTGTAATACAAACGCAATTCGTCCAAGAAAGCGTTAAAATTCGACGTTTCTTTCGTGTTATCTAATGGTCCGTTGATTTTTTCGGTGTTTAATTATTCAAAACAAAATAGTAAGCAAGTAGAGCCTAATAATAGTCGTGCTCAAACGTGCATTGCAAGTGACAACCTACCTGAGCAGTCTCGTGTCCACCAAATCCTAAACAGTAACCCAACATTCGCCAGCAAATGTACGACGATGCCAAATATCAATATCACCTCGAGCATGACCATCAAAACGTACCGTAACCGCTATGATATCTAACACATGTTCTCAGCTTCGTACTTTGCCAATGATCTCTTACCAATTTTAAAGAGATTTGGATATCGTATCATAATGTTATTTTTCTTTGTGGATTCGCCACAACAAGTCTACGTCGATAAGACAAAAAGTGTTGCAAGCTCAGGAGACACTGATAACGCGAGCTATGTAGAAAAACGAGCACGGTCCAAGAATGTGATCCGAGGATCCCACAGGACGCATGCGCTACGTTTAACTTGCGTATATCCCCAAAATTGAAATTGCACTTTTTACGCATACGTTGTGGTATTCGCAACGTTATCTTTTCTATCGTAACTAAAGCTGTGGCTAGCATCGTTAATTGAATGCCTTGGCATTTAACGATACCTTTTACGTAGAATACACTTGTCTGTTCGAAAGAGTATGGTCAGTTTGTTTTTTCTTACAATGTAAGAAAAACCTACTGATACATAGTTCCGAAATTGTGCGTTTTATCGTACATAAACGTCCGACCGAATAACGTATGGATTGTAAATAACACTGTATAAAAGAGAAATTCTGAACAAATGACAATTTCGAGACTTTTGATACCAATACTATTCGCCTTTCTATGAAAGGCCATCGTTACGACGGATAGACGTTGCGCAACTACGTCGCAAAACTAACACGTTGAAAGTACAACCGAGAACTTGCACCGAGAATATACATATATCCTCAAGCTTTGGACGAGCTTCAAATTTGTTAACGCATGCGTTGAGATTGAAAGAGCTTTTATTTATTACTGTAAAAAATGATTTTTGTACAACGTGATTTATAAGACATAACATTACCCTAACTTTAGAGAACAAAAGTCGCGAATAGATATTGTTCAGGGAACGTTTTACCGTGTAATATCATCAAATTATACTAAAGTATTTCGAAAAAATGACAACTTGACGAAAATATTATAATTTGAACAATTGAATATCACTTGAATATCGCTGTAAATTATTATAAAACGTTAACATTTAGCGGTTTCACGCCATCAAGTCTAATACTTGACACTTTAATAATGTACGCGATTGACGGACGTTAAGACTTTTCCTTTAATCGATTTGTAGGCCGACGTCAATCTTTCGTCCACTAATGCATCTTCTAATCCGAGAATTTGAGATAATTGCAGTGTATTATAGAAACGCGTTAGTCGTTGCAAGTTCTGTTAAATATGAAACGTGTGTGTTGTTGGTGTGTCAATGATACCGAGTCATGAGAAAGACAAAAGTGGTTCATCGGAACCCTTGCTTAAAATTACGATGTTTCACGCGAAGACTTGGCATACAAAGCTGGGTACCGAGCCTAAAAACCACTGAACACATTCAAGCGTTCACATTGACAAATTGAAGAAAGAAAGTTACTTTTGTACAGTATTATTTTACCAGCATTTATCGGGTTCCTCGTAGTCATCATCACGATAGCCAACGATGCTCTTTACCAATATACGGTACAATACGTTATAGTCATTTCCGCTAGTATTTCCAACTTGTATACTGGGGAAGTCAAATATTTAAACATGAATACGAGTACGAAAAGAAATTGCGTGTCCATGGAAAACCGTACAAAGTGACATTAGAAGCCTTATACGTAGTTTAACATCCAATAGCTCGGTATCCTTATTTTAATTGCAATAGAAAAAATTGTTTAAAATCCTATAGAAACGCGCGAGTGATGTTTTGGCTAGTAATGAAGATTTGCTTTTCCTAGCGTGTAAATCAATTTGAAAGTGAAAATCACTTAAAAAATGACTGGAAGGTAATTATATACATAGCATTGGATCGGCGAATTCGTAAAATTCTTAAATGTTGTATAACTAATGCAAGTACCGTATAACACGAGCATGGTCAGGTCCATGATAACGGACGATACTGAATATTGTGTATAAAAACTAAATAAATGGCGTGCTTTATAAGTAGTTTGCTATTAAACGACTGTGATGCCATTTTCGAGACGTGAAATCAAGCAAAACAGATTAAAGTTCCACGATGAACCGACGATTGTACTCATCATAGGTCTTACACGCGTTTCGACTACCTCCCTTGACGTAACGCATGCGCCGTATCATAGCAGCAGGTGCAGCTTATTATTCGAGAATCGATTTTAATTAAAATTGAAATTTTCATGCATGCCCAACGAGTAAACGGCATTACAGATAAGGATTATAAAGATAAAAAATAAATAGCGTTGTTCAGAGTTCGTCGGCACTGAAATAAATTCAATTTGTAAAGGTTCCACCAACGTTTACTTCAATAAGAACGAGTATTCAAAAATCTGCAATCGGATACTAGGTAAATTCAACTTGTACTGTATTAGTTTCCTTTAAATATTTCAATTAGAACGGTAAAATATTCTTTAATAGGTATCATTAATGCAAAAGATCGAATATTCAGCGGATAATTGGACGTAGATACGAGTAAAAGCCCGTTATCCCGAATAAACGCAGGCGCTACAGACAACTTAATTAAAAAAAAAAACAAAGAAAAAGAAGAGGGTAAGAGAGTAATTTGCGAACAATTCGTGTACCCGTGAGATAAAGAAAATGAACTTGTTGATAGTGTAATGAAACACGTTCGTAAAATTTGCAAACAATTTATCGCGAATATTTTTCGTTACGGGAAAAAATAATACATATCGTACATAAGCGTGACTAATGGATTTTCTGATGCTGCAACGAGCATTTGATAAGAGCGTAAAATTAGACACCGCAGTTCTGGAACGTTCTCTTTGCGAAAGAAGTAAAACAGAGACAATATGACTTTATTCGCTATATTTATTCGTTTACGTACACTCGATGCACACATTGTTAATTCTATAATATTTACAATTGTAAAATTGGACACAATGGATTTTCTTTTCTTGTATTTACGAAGACTCGTTAAACAGAATCGCGAGTAACTATATATAATATGAAAATACTTAAATGTATCACAGAGAAATTGTAGCTGTTGAGCCGCAAATAAATTACGTTTTATTCTCCATCATAAAATTTATTATGACAATTGCGGGAATAAAAATTGAAGTACAATTACGGAATATTTGAAAAGTGAGCATAGTAAATAAAAAGATCAAACTCGCACGGATGAGTCAGTTGTTTCTTTTGGCCCCTGTTGTTCCGGAGGTGTTGCAATCTGAAAGGAACAAAGATAAAAGAATATCCGTTAGCGTTGTGTTCAATTACGAGGGGACACCATTAACGCACGTGAAAGGTGCATCCAAAAACCGAGTGTTCGTGGTATATTTGAACTGGAAGCTTGCTTACCTTGTTGTCCTTGGTAAGTTCGCTCGGTGTCAGAACAACTTCCTTGAGATTGTTAAACGTTGGTTCGTCGGGCGTCGTCGCTTGTTGCCGAGCACTTCTAAGTGCCTCTTGTTCTTTCAGATATTTATTGTCGACAACGGTCACGTGAACGTCCTGATTGGCCTGTGCTGTACTATCGTCGCTGTTGCGCAATTCACTTTTGAGCGGTAAATCCCGTAGGAAAAAGTCACAGTAGAACATCAGTTGAACAACACCGGCAGCCAATGTGATACGATCGTAATGTTGATTCATGTAGAATCGATAGATACCGTCCATCAAATGGAAGACTTTGTACACCGAAAGAACGGATATGTAGTAATAGACGATGTTTTCCACGTGCTTTATTTTTGAGCTCATGTAGATCTGAGGTAAGATGGCTACTGATTCCAGGTATATACTGAATGCCCAGAACACTTCTAGCATCTCAAAACCGTTGTTCGACAATAGCGACAGTACTATGCATGGCAACAAAAGCAATTCGATCCTGTGGAATTGGAATTCAATTATTTCACAATGCACGTGCTTTTCTAGAAATTAGACAAAATCCCTTTAGTTGTATTGATTAGAGCATAGTGATTTGCTTTTGTCCTGCTTCTTTCAAATACTCAAACTCCATCCTGTACTCGGCACTAACGACGACGCAAACCGAGAACGTTTTCGTTAGAAAATACCCAAGGCGTATACTTTGAGTACGACAAAAGTTACTATCGTTCGTTCGATTGCACGCTCAACTCTTATCGTCCACGGAAAGAACAAAGAAAACAAGAAAAATGAAAGCACCGTACAACAATGCTCCGTCGGATACTTTGTTCGCGAAAATTGTACTCGACCAAGGAAAAAACAAACAAATACGCACGGAACAGTGTACGCGATCGCGAGATCCTTTTCACAAAGTATGCGTATAATAGCGAGAAGGCTGAGAGGGAAGAAGCATTTTTACGTAGCATAACGCACACGCACTCGCGCGTATAATACGTACTTACCTGAACTTATCGTATTTACATTGATACGATTGGCAGTACAAGAAAAATATAGATAAGACGGTACAATATGTGACGGCGGTGAAACCTATTTTCGTCAGGGAAATGCTTATTGGGCTTTCCATCATCATCACGTCCAGATATCGGCTAGCGAATATGATAGCGTAAAGAAGTTGAGTTTTTCCGCTGATACCTGAAACATATTTGATTGACGTAGCAACGAGAGAAGAAGGGTCGAAGAGTAGCAGGTTTATTGTGTACGTTTTTTCGCGTTTAAACACGCGGGACGGAACATCCATTTGAATGCAATCTTAGCGTCACTCGACAATTGCCTTTGTTCGTGATTATGGTGCGCACGACACGGTGAACGATTACTCGTTTGTATCCGATAGGATTTATATTTGAATATCTAATGCTGCGGACAGGGACGAAGTGTGGTACGCAATTCGGGACTTTACGCGACAGCACTTATCAAATCGATCGATCTACGTAATTATTTATACGCGGAGTCAGACAACTTGAACAAGGAAGGGTCACGTGCATATTAATTAAACGCAAATAACGAACGAGACCATCCGTCGTGTGAACCAACTGCATTCTCCCGTAAATCCTCGCAAAGGTCGTTAATATTTCACGAGGTTAACAAATTGGATGTACGTATTTTTTAAACAAAGTTACCTTCGCGCAGAGCCACAACAGGACAATATCAACGATCGATTCGATATGCACGTTTCACGCGCCAAACCAATCAAATAAATTCGGCTTTTACGTTCGCGACCCATTCATCAAGTACACGCGTGTACACGTGTATCCTTGCGATTGAAAGGGCGAAAACCCACGGCTAGAGTGGTGTGTACGAATGTGCGTGCGTGTGCGTGCGTGTGCGTGCGCGTGCGTGCGTGTGCGCACGAATGGATCGGAGATAGAATACAACAATTCTAATGATCGACAGCTCAAAGCACACAGCGCCATTGCGTGAATCATCTCGCTCCGATCATCGTCATTGTGATTACTCACCGGTACAATCTTTAGTCCACAAAATTTTTGCCAACAGCAGTAGTTTTGCACCGAGAAGCGCGCAGACACCAAACTGTATGAACAAGGCCATTTTGAAGGACCTGTTTATTTATTTACGTATTATTCTTAGACGCGAAAGCCAAGGTAATATTCGCGAGGCGTTCACCAGGAAATATGGCGCTACACTGCCGATTGAGCTCTTTAGTTACGAGGCGCAGCTGCTGCTCGACGACGCTATATCGTAGTGACGTGTGTACGACACGCTATAACGTATATACTATACTATACCGTTCTCGGTTCAATTACACCGCTTTTACCCAACGTACACATATGTACAATATACACCTTGTGGGACTTTTATAGGTTTTGCGTCGTGTGATCGATGGCTACTCGAGGAATTTGATTAAAACAGCCGATACTTTATGGGTATATATAGCCGAGTTTCACGTACGAGTATAGTTGTAATTAAACTTATACGTATATAGCAGCGCTGTTTTATTTTGGGTTCTGCTACGTACTTTATGCGTGTACTTTCGAAACTACTTCGAACATGGTGAGACACGCAAGATTTTCCGACAAATGACTGCTGCAACGCTCTGACGGCTCGCGTCTATTATAGTTTCTCCCATTTGTTCGTTGTTGCTGCGTACTGCCCTTATTGCCATGGATAATATTTTTCATTTGTTCTTCTATCTTCGTACAATCTTCGAACGAACGAGCTCAAAGATAACGATATTTGCTCTTATTAGTAGACGTCAAAGTTGAGCGATCAAGCGATAGGTCAAGTCGCTGACGATGAAAATGAGGCTATGCGCAAACTTGTTCACAATTGTACTTGACACGTTTCTTAGTGTTCCCACTCGATGATAATATTCGTTACAATTAACACACGAGTGAGGTTTTTATGGAACAATTCGACTAATGTTCTGTTATAAATCAGTCAGCCGAATAAAACTTAGCAATCAAATTAATTTAAATTTAGCGCGAACAAATTCTTGTTGCAACGCACGTTCAGTGACTGAACTTTTCTGTATAGAAAAACATTTTTTGTTGCTTTCTGAAAAGATGTTCCACGCTTTCTACTCATAAAAGTATTCCACGTTTCAATTAGTTTTCTACACGATTCCTCGCCATCAATTCATGAGCTTGTCAGGGTTTTAAATGAATCGAACATCATTTGTAAAAATATTTCCAAATTTATTACAAAGTACTTTTGATTTGTATAAATATAATTTGTAAGCCCGTTACAATATTCTCGAAATTTAGTACACACATAATATACAAGTAATTTACGACATGTTAAACAATTAACAGAATTCTTTCTTTCAGTCATGGGAAAGTTTAACACAACAACCCATATTTGTATAATAACAATAGTAAAAATAAAAAAAACTACATAACAATGTTTTAGATATAATTATCTAAGTTCTCTATACATGTGGTGTCAGCAGTAATGATCTCTAACAATTTTCTGAAAAATTAAATAAAACAGTAACACACTACGTAAATGATTTCATTTTAAAAGCACAATGTAGATTTGATTTCTTTAGCCTTAATACAAGCATGATAGTGTAAAAAACAGCCAAACCAAACACCCTTTACTGCGATATTTTTTTAGTTTTAGCCCTTAAAAGTGGCCAGATATTATTCGTATTGTCAACAGAAATGACAATCAGAAATTAAGCTACCTTCGAATTGTACTTGGTTATTAAATGTTTATAATCCATGTCGAATGGTTTGATTCAATATCTTCGAAAATTTGACCGCACTCCATTCTCTTTAACGTTCTCTCTCAATTCGTTGTACTTGAAAATTCCTTCGGATGGCATGAGGAAACCTAGTTGTGGAAACCTGTACAACCAGTAATAAGTGGCATACCACGTTAATATAGCAGCAGCTGCTCCAAAGAATTTCTCTATCATAGTGTGATAATACAAGACGGTTGCAATCAGCATCACGTCCCAAATGATCTGTTGAATTGTCATGATGATAAATAAACCTCTGAGGTAAGGCGTCAGATCTTTGTATGCTTTCTTCAAGAAATCCAATTCTTCGTCAGAAATTTTAATCAAGTATCCTTTGGTGACTTGTGTCGATGTCCTTCTGTTGTACTCTTCGTTCATAATGCTGTTCTTAATGCCTTCCCATCCGACCAATGAATATCCTTCTTCGGACAAAATTAAACTAGAATATATAATGATAAAGGCATGTCCAGAAATGTCAAGACCATTCCAAAAGTGTCCAGCTGCCAGACACCTGATTTTATTTTGCAGAGAACGTTCTCTGACATTTACGCAACGTCCATAATTACTCTCTATATAATTCATAAACGATATCCACAACATCCAGGCAAGAGTTGCAAGTACCAAGCGTGCTACATGCTTCATTATAATTTTTTTCTTTCCACACCCGATTGTGTAGGCGGTAAGTATGATCCACGATCCAGCTGTGGCAAGTAACCAGCCCCATGCCCATTTGATGAAATACTGATTGAAAATGTTACTTGATTTTGAAAAGTATGTCTTGGGTATTGGCATAACATCGCAAACGATGGAGCCAAAAAATACTGCACCAAAATAAATGACAGCTTTTAATCTTGGATCGTAGAGTAAGGATTTTCTACAGACGTGGAGGATCATTGACACTATGACTGAGCTAACCGAACTCGGTTCGGCAACGGGTCTCGTTCCGCCTCTATTTTCCTGCATTGAACTTGGCCGAAAATTAAGATTGGCATTTTTGTAATAACTCGAACCAACTGACGTATTTTTCGGAGAACTACCTGCTAAGGAATTAATTGGTTTCCTTTTTGACATTTTTGATTAGTTACCGATTTAGAAACAGACAGCTATAAACCTAACCTTGTTTACGATGCTTTTGACTCGCGAGAAATCTGTCGTGGTAGATTTTGAAATTCAAATATCTGATGATTGTGCACAATTTGGTAACAAACTAAATCATCACACCCTCAAGTACTGTACGTCTTATGTCATACTGATTAAATATTTACAGGGTCACTGAAGATTCATTTTTTCGTAAACTCGAACGAAGTAGTGAAAACTAGGCCCTTTACCCATATGAGAGAGGAGGGATATTTTTATTTTGCTCAAGGAAGCCTTCATAAAGGCTGTTTCAGTAGGGAGAATGACGTCACAATTGTAAAATATTACGTTTAAAAATTTGTGTATTCAATTAATTTTAATATGTTCATACGGACAGTGGTATAAAATTTATTCTTGTATTTTTAAAGTTGACTCAAATTAGTATCATTGTTATTATCACAGATTTTAGTCATTATTTCACCATTTCCATGACGTAAAGGTTGTCATAAGTAATCATTATTTTCAAAATGGACGTATCTCTTTGTCACGATTAAAATCTCATTTGAAATGGATTTTTGAATAAGCATATTAAGTAAAAAAAACAAAAAGAAAAATTTCCTAAATATTAATGTCTATTGTAATTCTACTATATTTTACAAAAGTTACAGTCAAGACAAAATTAATGTTAAACTCGCAATTTTTTATTTTGTAAGTATTAAAAACGTTCACCAGTGGCGCCACTTTCGTCCAATACTCCAATTGTCATCTTCAAATTTTAAGCAAGTGTAAACACGCCTGACGCGCGTAAACATGTTTTGCTTAGAAGAATTGATTTGTTAAATTCAATAGAATTTGATTAAAATTATGGTATGAATATAATTTTTGTTTTTATCATACTAAATTGTTTTCAATTGGTAACTGATTTTTTCAAGGTACAAATAATTTGTTAGCGATATTCTTAACCTCTATTCATATTGACCGTTTGATCAATATTGGAGCATTAACAATTTGAAATAAATAATACGATTACATGTGTGAAAAAATGTCTTTAAACAAACATTCAAACACTCTTAATCATTACCTTGAATATTTATTATTTAAAGTTTTCTTTTTCGAATTTTTTAGATTCGATCACAAGCTCCAAGTAAAATAGGCAAACGCCCTTTACTTGGAGAATTAAGCAGTCAGTTATCACAGTTCTGTCGCCCAGATCCCGTTGAAAATAAATTATCAAGTAAAGAAAATAAAAGGAGAAGAATAGAAAAAACCGTGCACATATCGGACTCCAAATTAAAAGCATTAACTGAAAATGATATCACTACAGTTCAAGATACTATATCGGAACATGTAAGTTTATCTATTTATTTAGTTGCACAAAGTATATTAATTTATTGCTTTTATTTTGCATGTAATTTCAGGAAGAGAGAGTTAAAAAGTTGCTCAGTAAACCATTTAAAATTCCAATTCCTGGTTATGAATATTCTGGTCGTACACTTGGCTTACGCTTTGCTGGTCCAAGGAGAGCTCTTCATGATCCAGACGAAGCAAATGCTCTTGTTGTATACACACCTCCAGAGATGACAGAGCATGAGAATTTAAAAATAGACGAGTGAGTAATTTGAATTGTTTCACTTGTTAAAAACATTCAAGATCTGATCTAAGATGCTATAATTTTTTCAGAACGAAAAAGCTTGTCCATGTAGTGGTTGATCCACTTTTGTGCAATGTTTTACGGCCTCACCAAAGAGAAGGTGTTAAATTTATGTATGAATGTGTCACTGGTAAAAGAATAGACAATGCGTATGGGTGTATTATGGCAGATGAAATGGGTTTGGGTAAAACTTTGCAATGTATCACTTTATTATGGACTTTACTAAAACAAGGTCCAGAGGCCAAGCCACTAATAGAAAAAGCAATCATTGTTGCACCTAGTTCTTTAGTAAAAAATTGGTACAATGAAATTTTCAAATGGCTACAAAATCGAGTTAAGCCTCTGGCCATCGACGGTGGTAGCAAAGCTGATATAGACAAAAAATTAACTGGATTCATGAAAACCTATGGTCGACGATGCGCTAATCCAATCCTTATAATTAGTTATGAGACATTCAGATTACATGCCTATGTATTACATCAGGATGAAGTGGGATTAGTTTTGTGCGACGAGGGCCATCGATTGAAAAATTCTGAAAATCAAACTTATCAAGCTCTCATGGGTTTGAAAGCTAAAAGAAGAGTTCTATTGAGTGGAACACCCATCCAGAATGACTTATTAGAATATTTTTCTCTAGTTCACTTTGTAAATGCAGGATTATTGGGTACAGCCCAGGTAAATAACTATCTTTCATTATTTTCATTCAAAATCTAGTCAGAAATTTGACATTAATTAATTCTACAGGAATTTAGGAAAAAGTTTGAAATCCCAATTCTTCGAGGACAAGATGCCGGCGCCTCCGACAAAGAACGCCAACTAGCTCAAGAAAGATTAGGAGAGTTAGTCGCAGTTGTAAATAAATGCCTCATTAGACGTACCAGTGCCTTGCTATCGAAATATTTACCTCTGAAGTATGAATTAGTAGTCTGTATAAAAATGACTGAATTGCAAACTCAATTGTATAAAAACTTTATAAAGAGTGACAGTATTAAGAGGTCGATGCAAGGTAAAAATCAAATATCTTATTTGTTATTGGTAAATAAGAATGCTTAATTATTTGAATTTATTGGTGATTTCTTGTAATTCAGATAAAGATGGCAACAGCAAAAAGGGAGGGAGTTTATCAGCTTTGGCTGCTATTACATCTCTTAAAAAATTGTGCAATCACCCTGATTTAGTTTATGATAAAATTCAAGAAAATGCAGAAGGATTTGAAGGGGCGGCAAAATTACTTCCGTCAAATTACAGTACAAAGTAACTTGCAATTTACATCAGCAGTACTAGGTTCAGTTCAAGTAGCAATATTTATAATAGAAATTGGTTCTATTTTCAGAGAAGTTATGCCAGAGTTATCTGGAAAACTAATGGTGCTGGATTGTTTATTAGCCCTAATAAAATCAACTACAACGGACAAAATTGTTTTGGTATCAAATTACACGCAAACTTTGGATTTATTTGAAAAACTTTCCGCCAAGCGAAAATATCGTTACGTTAGACTAGACGGCACTATGAGTATAAAAAAACGAGGGAAAGTTGTAGAAAACTTCAATAATCCTGAAAGTGGCGAATTTATATTTATGCTGAGTTCCAAGGCTGGGGGTTGTGGTTTGAATTTGATCGGTGCTAACCGTCTTGTAATGTTTGATCCCGATTGGAACCCGGCAAACGATGACCAAGCTATGGCTAGAGTATGGAGAGATGGTCAAAAGAAGCCGTGCTTCGTTTATCGTTTCCTTTGTGTACGTACAATTATTTCATTGTTATTCCAAATATCGGCTTTCATTTAATGCAATAAATATTGAATAATTTTCATTTGTTTTTTTAGACTGGTACAATTGAGGAGAAAATTTTTCAAAGACAAGCACATAAAAAAGCTCTGAGCTCCACTGTTGTAGATCAAGACGAAGACGTAGCTAGACATTTCACGGCAAACGATCTCAAAGATTTATTCAGTCTTGAGGAATCAACAGTATCCGACACACACTCGAAGTATATTTACTCTTAATTATTTTATCAACAAATAAATGAGTACAATTAATCGAAATTAACGGTTTAAATATGTTTGATTTTAGGTTCAAGTGCAAAAGGTGCATCAATGGAATCGAAGTAAAAGGTCCGCCCGAAAATTCGGATTGCACATCTGACTTATCTGAATGGAGGCATTCCCAAAATCCTAGACATTTGCCAGACATACCCCTTAGGCAGTGCTGGTCTAGTGGAATCTCATTTGTATTTCATCATCGTTCTGCTGAAGTAGTCAAAGCGTGACTCTCGCGTTAAATTTAAAATATGATAAGCTAATGTGTCTGTGATCAATTAATTTTATAGCTGTTACAAAAATTGCAAACATGATGGAATTGACTTTCCAATAAGATGAATGAGATGATTAAAAAAGTAGTAAACTTACTTAAATAGTGTATATCAAAGAATAAACAATGTAATTTAATTTGTGTTTTTGTAAATCAAAAATAGTATTAACTTTTGTTTCAGTGTAAGATATTTATATAATTTATAGTAATAAAAATTTGTAAGTTCTCTATTGTATAAATTCACGTATGTCTTACGACCATTTGAAAATTTCAATTTACGGATTACTTGGACTAGTAATTTTAATATTTGTCAATGCTATGAAATCAGGCCTGTTAATTTCTCAATTATAGTGAATTAATGAATTGTAATAAAATTCACGTTTTAAACTAAAAAATCTGTTTCAACGATGTTTCTTTTTTCAATAAAAGCTTAATTAAAATACCATTGGTTCATCATTAATAATAAATCAATTAAAAAATTAAAATGTATGAAATGATGCCTATTTCTTGTTTTCAAGGTAATAAACCCGATATTTAAATGCATCGACATAACTGCTTTTAGAATCAAGCAGCTTTTATTTAATTTTCATCTTGAGAATTATTAAGTATGATCTGGGTCACAAAAGAACGTTCACCTAGTCTTTTGTAATAAATCAATGAAAAAGAGAAAGATCGCTAGTCGTTAGAGTGAGAAAGCGTGCGCGCACGGAAAGCAAAATCAGAGAATGGGAACGGAAGAAGGATAATTGTGCGGCTTTTCCACTACATTATCGACATAATTGCAAATGGTTTCAACGAAAAATGTATTAATAAATAGACTGTAAATCGAAAAAAAATCATTTTTACACGAATCTCGATGTATTCTGTTAGATGATAATATTCTAATCGTTGGAATAAAATGTGAATACAATTGGAAAATTGCTATAACGAACGAGAAGGAATCGAACGAGCTCAAAGGATATGACGCATCCTTTGTCATGCAATCTGATTGGTGGATGTTGGCTACAAGTGACCCCCCTCCCTTGGAAATAGGCGGAGTGAGTCAGTCAAGCCGTACATCGCCGTTGCTGGCTGCGCAGCAGCCCGCTCAGAACAGTTCCAGATGTGGCCATGTTTAGTTAAAACTTTGCTCAAGTTCTCGATATTCTCGTCATAAAATATCACAGCAACGTCGCAACGACTATACTCACGCGCGAGACTCTCCCGGACCTCTCTCACTCAGAACGCAAAAAGCATTGTAATAACTGCAACAACGACAACAGCAACAACATTTTTCTTCTTTTTTTTTTCTTGCTTTTTATTCTCTCTCTTTCACAATCAATTTTTCTTCATTGTCCGCGAGTCAAAGCCTCTTCCGCGAAGCTTCTTTTTACTGTCTCTCTCTCTATCTCTCTCTCTCTCTCGCTCTCTTGCGCGTGCCCGACATCTTGGCTCTGTCGCATCAATTTTTTGAACGAGTTGATTTTTCGCAGTTTTTTCATTTCCCAGCTTGCGCAACTCTTGAAGAAGTCGCGTTAACAATCAATTGCTCTGTGGAAGCGATACGGTACGACACATACAGACAGACGTGTTGAGATTCATCGGCCATGTTTTTTTCCGAGTAATGCTCATTCGCCTCATACAGACAAAAATTCATTCGATCGTATTTCCCCGAGAAAATTCCTCGAGAGTAAGTTAATCATCATTTTCTCTGGAGTGCAATGTGTATGTGTATCTAGCCTTAGATAACGCGATTCCGTTATCTGCTAGCATATACACAGCTGACACTCTCATACACACATATTTGACACATGCACACAGACTCGACACGCACACTATTGCGCGCGCAACGTATCCGAAGAGGGGAGGGTAGGACGAGCGAAGAAGAGACCGATCGATGCGCATAGGTTATGATCGTTGTGACGGATTTTGGCTTTATTATTCATGATAAGGCATATATATGTATATGTATATGTATATATACATATATATAGTATATACATATGCATAGATTTAAATGCAAGCCGACAAGCGAAAAAAATTCGTGTGAGTGATTTATTATCTCCTCTGGTACTCGTATGCACCAATAATTGCGTACGTACACAATTTGGCAGCCATTGTTGGTAATTATGAGGTGACGACGATTTATAGTCGCGAGAGAGAGAGAGAGGAGCGCGCGCGCGATGATATGTGTTATGAGATACAGTAATACACTATAGGTCAAGTATATTTTTTATAAATACAAAGTAGGTATATTAATGCACACACATACTAACATCCAACACGACGGCTGGTCTATTTTAACTTTGACTATCACAAAGGTATCCTTAATATTTATCTTTTCCATTTTTTTTTGTTCAAAAGAACATTTTTTCTTTATTTTTCCACTGAAACATGGTTGTTTTTTCAATGAACTGCCCATCAGTGTGAAAAACTATGCTATAGAAGTATTGTAAAGAAAAAACGAGAGCTGTAAACTTCTCGATTTCTTTTGAAGTGAAAACGTTGCCTTTTCCTCTTGCGATGCACGGAAGCCTCAAGTGGCTTTACAGCGTCGTATGCGACGAGAGTCGAGTTTCATCGGGATGAACATTGTTCTTTTTTTCATAACACACATATGTCCTTGTATTACAGTAGCGTTTTCGCTTCAAATTACATTTCGGAGCCTGAAAAGAGAAATTCTTAACGAAATGATCATTATTTATCAATCTTTTGTTTATGCATTATGAATTGCCTATTGAAATGACTATTGGCATTAACAAGTGTGATCGAAGATAATTGAGTTATCAGTAAATTCATTATTAACTCAAGTTCAGTGAAGACCAAACGAAATGTACTTTTAGACGTGTAAGAATGCAAACATGACAATCTCTTTTGTGCAACTTTTTTCTTTTTTTGCTCCGAAAAAAACTAGAAGAGGAAAACGGGTTAACGTGTATTTTTCATTTCTAAAGTATTGAGTAATAGTGTTGTTTTTCCTAACGCGAATTCTATATGATATGTTTAATTTTTAGATAGATGTAATTCTAATTCCCTTATACATTCGTAATGAATTTTATATAAAGGGCACATAATTGCTTTTTTTTTTAATAGAAATCTGTTATTGATTTATCGATGAAAATGCGAAACGCGCGTCATCTAATGCATGTTTATTAATCGATACGATAACAATAATTAGGCGGTACAATAATTAGGCTTTAAAAAATATTTACTCGGAAACAATGTAATTGGCGAGACCTGCTAACAGCTTGGTGGTCGTAAACATTGATGCTTTAAATCGATAAATCCGATGCCACATATACACACGCGCACACACGCATACACACATATACTCGCGTGCGCACACACGTATATAAAGCTACACGTACACAAAATCATACTACGTACTACGTAAGAGGCGCGTGGGGACAAAGGCCATTCGGTGTTGTATGCTTGCACGAAAACAACTTAACGCGCATCAAATAGTCTCATCTCTTTCAGGATTATAGTGATGTCGCAAAGCTAAAGGGAAAAAAGATTGCGTAAACTTTCGCGATAAGACAGAGAGAGAGAGAGAGAGAGATAGAGGAGAGAGGAGAGAGAGAGAGAGAGAATATATTTTGCAAAAAAAAAAGGAGAAAGCAAAAATAAGACAAACAATATTTTTTTTAATTTCTGTGCAGAGAATAAAATCAAAGGAGAAGACACGATGATGCCAACGAGAGACACCTTTTCGTAATATCTGGTTATACGTGATAAAACGTATTATTCGGTTTATGCTTTACGAACACGATTATGGCCCTCGAAAGTGTTTCCGCGGCAGAGACCGCTATACAAAGGTTTGATCATCCATTCAATTTTTTTTCTTCCTATATTTTTCTTTTCTTTTTTTTCTTGTTCTTCAGACAGTGCTGAAAGTTTTTCCTCGAGGAAAAGAGAGAAGAGTATGTCAACAATTGTAAACACAAGTCTATAAGATGGATATATACAATCCTCGATGACTTTTACACGACAATGAGACTTGTACGATGTTGACACGTATATATTTATTATAACGAGACTGTGACTTTTTGACACGTACCGTTCGACAAATTCGTTTAAACGATCGTTGATTTTTTTTATATTTGTCGCGTCACTCTACCGATCGCGATAGTACGATCGTTTGATTTGTCATTATCATCATTAGTTCTGTGGTTTGCAATCATTATCTAATCAACGTTAAAAGCCAAAAAATGAAAACATACAATTTACGCGGTCAACGAAGGATAGATGGTTTTTGGACAGTGCAACAATATTTTCGTTGTTACGTCACGCGTAAATGCGTAGTGCAATTGACTTTCATAAAGATACCGCTATCAGTCGCGATTCGTTGTGGCATCTTTTTCTTCGAACCTCTCGGCGTTTCGTTAAATTCTATTCTCGCAACTCGCTTAATACAATGTGGACATTTCGCGTTGCAGCGATAACATCAAAACGTGGTTTACGTCTCATCGAAGATATACATTGTTTTTGTTCCTCACTAAGGAATTTGAAGGAGAAAAAACACGATGTTTCATTTACATGTTTTATGCCCAATGCAACGACGGTGATACGAAATTGTGCTAGTTATGATGATGTTGATCATGATGATGATGATTATGATGATGATGATGATGATGATGATCATGATGATGATGATGATGATGATGATTATAATGATGATGATGATCATGATGATGATTTGGTGATATATAATAATGCAACAACAAAAAATTGTATCAATGTGTCCCCCATGATGCTATGACATGAAATATGTCATGATGTTCACGCAATGATGATGAGCAGAATGAACAGTGTTTTAATTTATAAACAGCTTGCCCACTGGTAAGAAATATCTATGCTATTTATTTTCTTATTTTAAGAGCGTTCCTACGTCTATTTCTGTTTAACTCGGTCAATGATAACCGGAAATGCGCAGAAGGATGGCCTTGCATGGCTTATAATCCTTCTCTTACGCTTGCATAATGTGCAGTGTTTTATTATCGATTACGTACCTTAACTAAGAGTGAAATTCAAAGTTACTCGTCGAAAATGAAAGTGATAAGAGCGTTGCGTGGTTTTTTCGAGACTAGTATTTTTTTTCGTATTCATAATAATGCAAATTACAAAACGAGCAGGGACGAAAGATACGTAAGAATAAAATATAAATAAGGCCATGTTTGATCAAATAACGCGAAATCCCAAGTTGAAGCTTAATTTGTTTGCGCACGTTTGAGATGAAATTCGACAAAGATTTTCTCTAGAAAATATAAACTAACAAACACCAGTGTATTTCGATTAGAAAATCAATAATCAGTCGTTTGTTAGACGTTAACGGAATAATAATAACAATAATAATAATAATAGTCCGAACTGAGCTATTAACTTCAAAATAAAAACGTCGTGATTGCGGAAAGTGGTTGTGCATTGATTGTCGGAAAAAATTAAACATCATGCAAAAGTGCGGATCGATATCTTTACTGCGGATAGTATTCAGACGTGTTTGACGTTAGACTATAGTATTTGCTGTGGACAATCAAATGGCGATAGGCTATAAGTACGACACTCTGTTAAATATAGCTACTTTGATTTAAGCAAATGCTCACGAGTTTATACATTTAATCAATTATACGATTGACAATATAGGTAGTGTACGGGGGATGAACATATAAGCGCAACATTTTATTTAACGACGGAGCTATGTTTACGATAATTGGGCCATAATTATTAATTATTGAAATGCTAAATAATTACGAAATCACATTCTCTTGTTTGAATTTTACTTTTCAGATGGCAATTGGTTTCAACTGAAACGAGTGATCGTGCAACTTTTAATGCAACTTTCAATCAAACGTGATATCAAAAACTTGTTTACAAGTCTTAGTAATGATTTTTTTTTTTAACTGTAAAGTAAATGCGGCAAGTTGGCAACCTTTTAAGTCCAAGGTGATTGGTTATTTAAAAACATGACAGTCATGAATTTGAATATTTTATTAGACTTTTCATTAAATCGTGCGCTTTTTTGTGTAAAATAATAACCGTGTTCAAAGACGTGTTAAAAATAAACAGATACATCGATCGCGAATACTCGTGTAACTAAACAATCTTTGATTATTAAGTAACGAAAGATTGCTTCAATCTTGTAGCACCAAGTAAAATAAGACGCGTTGAATGGACTCGTAGATGAACGCGAATATCGAACGTACAGATATCATAAAAGTAACGCTGGTACGTGATAACTTTCCAATCGAAAGTGGTATTATTGACAACTGATTGTTGTGGCTACGCGTAGACAGATTTTTCTTTTGTTCAACGACTTTGACACGAAAAACATCGATACATTGTTTATAGCGATGTTTTAAAAGCGACTGCACTGCGGTTCACGCAAAACTGAACTTGTGCGATGAATTTGACACGTCGTTAAATAAGCTGCGTACAACGAAAAGACACGTGTCTTTGAAAATATCGGAAAACTCGCGCGGCACTTGGATTATTTAAAGGAAAAACGTTTCGTCCAAAAGAAACGCAAAGTTTCATAAAAAATTGTGACATCTCTACTCTTTTTTTTCCTCGAGAAATAAGCTACCCAAAGCCTTTGAAACCTCGATTAAAGAAAAATCAAATAAACGTAATTGTTCTTTTCGTCCAATAGCAATGCCGATGACAATGACTTGGAGGACGGTGAGATACCATCGGATGAGGACGACGAGCCGGTGCAACCACCGACGATCCAACCCAATAGAGTATCCCCTGAACCAATCAAGGAAGATCCAAACAAGACTGAGTCGCCAAAACAAAAGAGCTTTGACAAGTTCCCTAAAAGTAAGTCCAAGTCACCTAGTAGCAGTGATCGACTTAACCGGCAAAAAAGTACGGCCAGTGACGACTTTGCCGGTGACGTCGAGAAAGCTATTAGAGCTGCTTTAGACGAGGATCGAGGGAAAAGCGACAAAAATAGAAATAAAAACGATAAAGGTAGCAAAGGTCGAGGTAGAAAAAGGTCGCACGACAAGGATGATGAACGTGCGAGAGAAAAGGTACGTTGCGCGCGCCCGCACACACATTCACACAGTGATAATTAAGAATAGACAAGTGCGAACAACTTATCAATTATCATTTTTTCCAACAATTTTTAGAAAAAGCGTTTGAGCGACGAGGAAAATGTTAACGAGGATGATGACGAGATGCTGTTCGTACGTGGTGCTTCACCCGTTAGAAGAGGTTCTCATGAAAATTCACCCGTCAGACGAGACGATTGCTATAACAGCGGTTCGGACTACGACGATCGAAATATCTCTAACCGGCATAGAGATGACAATAAACGAGGTGCAGCCCGATGTAATTATTTTCATTTTTTCTTTTGTTTCTCTGGGTATATTTTACAAGAAAATCTGCGCGTACTGTTTCGTTGCTTTGTTCGAGCTCTACGATAGACTGCGGTACACGCAGTTATTGAGGTCTCGTACAAATATTACAGAATTTGAATTTATGGGGGTTCCTTTAAAATTAACTCAAATCACGTCACAAGTCGTAATCTAACGTACGGCGATTTCATCGTCATCACAGTGCAAATTGAGAATTGAATGGCTAACCGCCTGAACTATTCGCAGATTAATGTTGATCGCAATTAATCTCGTTCAACTCTCAAGTTGTGCTCCAATTGACGATGAAGTTTTTAATAAAAATACAATAAATGGCCCAACAATTTAACAAAAAATCTCTACTATCAGCCACACAAGGTCGACGGAACGTGAAACCAAACGATCGTTTGGGCAACAAAGGCGGTATCAAAGGACGCATGCAGTTACGAGGCGAGCGTAACAATCGTCGCAATCAAAATGATCATAATATGCATCAGGATCCCGACGCTATCTGTGTTTATTACATGCAGGGAAAATGCCACAGAGGTGATGACTGTCCTTTTTCACACAATGCTCTACCACCAAGGAAAATGGAACTTTGCAAATTCTATTTGATGGATTGCTGTGCAAAGAGAGACAAGTGCCTATATATGCATCACGATTTCCCGTGTAAATTCTTTCACACTGGTTCGAAATGTACCGCTGGTGAAAATTGTAAATTCTCTCATCAACCCATGAGTGAACAGGTAACACATTCTCACGGTTCATCTGAAATTTTTTATACGTGTTTCTACATCTATTTTGATAACGCGTGTGACCTAACGAATGCTTCGTATTTTTAGGTGAAGAACATTTTATTAAAACACTTGGAAACCGCGCCGAAAGAGATATTAGGGAATTTTCCGAGACTGAGTAGGGAAGGAGCGCTGCACATGATCAATATGACCGAAAAACAATTGACAGGTCACGATGCGCCTAGAATTCCTAGTCTCTTTGACCTCAAAGTTTCAAATACATTCGAAAATACGCACATCGATCATGGAAAAGATGAAAGTACGTTTAACAAACTCAAAGTCTTTGTAAAGTAAACTAACAATCTTGATTTTAATACGTTATTTGATTGATTTTACAGTGGATGATCATAAGCATCATACGCACAAAGATCGAAAATCATTAAAAAAAACACGATGGAGTTCGGACAACGACCGCGTGCCATTAGACGTACTCAACAAGTTTGCTTTGATCAGCAAAGATACTTCCAATACAACTGTCAATTTTTACACCGAGAACGACTCGGCGTTGAAAGAAAGAGATGAGCGGGAACGTGAAGAAAGACCTACTGCCAAGGATTTAGGAAGTTTAAATTCAATTCCTAAAGACGTTGACTTGAGACAGCTCCTAACGGGAAAAACTCCGAAAATCGTCAATGTCACGGAAGAGCTAACAAGTCTGACTAAAACGAAAATGGAAGAGGGAGGCGATCGAGAGGAGGATACCAGCTTGGTTATAGAGACCACTGCGGACGACGAACATAAAAGTAAGATCTTATTTTCGTACATTCCTACTTTAGATTTATCTACGTGTACGGATTCAATTCTAATTGACTTTTTTTGACAAACGCAGATAAACCAAAGAGTTCGTCAAGCCAACACAATCAAGATATTCCATCGAGCTTGCCAAAGAAAACACAAGAGCTGTTTATGAGGATACAACAGCAACAAAAAGAACAAGAGGACAGTTTCAAAAATTTGGATAATAACGAGGATCAACACGTAAACGATGACGATTGGTACTCAGATGACGACGACGACGACGACGATAATCAATTAACAATCGTCGATCCCGAAAAAGAGAAAGAAGAGGAGGAAGAAAAGTCCAAAGAACAAGAAGAAATACTGCAACCGTCGGGTATTCCTCAACCCGCGCCATTTGTTGAATCCCAACTTGGTGATTTGAGCAAAATCGACATCAGTATGGAGGTATCAAAGATATTGTCATCGATAAAAGCACAAAGTAATCAAAAGCAGGAGAAAGAGACGGCACTGAAAACCAGACAAGACTCTACTGAACTGGACACGAAACCAGAGCTGCCTTTAGTCGGCAGAGTTTTGGAGAGCGAAAACTCCGATCCACAAATGTCGCCCTCTTCGAGTAAGTCGACTCAATTGCATAACAACCATTTTCAATACTTTCGAAACGACAGTTAACTGAATTGTATTCAATTGTTTATAGGTGCAGCAGTCACATCACAACTGACAACGGTATCGCGTGATCCGCGAATGAGTCGTGACCCCCGGCAAAGAAGGGACGAACCGCGGCAATCGGCTGTGGTAACTGCTGCGGTTGCTACGAAAACTGAGGCAAAGGATACGCGCTCGATGCGACTGGAAACTAGTATTTACAGTTCGGGCATTATTGCCGAAGATGCGATGATGGACGTAGACTTACGAGAGAAACTCGATCAAGATCATCGACGCAAAGATATGGATCTTAGGTGTTTCCCTCCGGGACAGTCGTTCGGGGATACGGACTTGCGACTTGTCGGCGCTTACAATGTAGATACGTCTAAAGGCGGAGACGTAGATTTGAGGATGTTGAGTATGCCTTTCAAACCCGTGCCTTCGCACGTGCCGTGTACGGAAATTGAAGCGGGAATTACTTCGCATCCGCCTATGGCATTTAAGGTAAAATTACTCGCACACATTATGTACGTGTCGGTCATTTTTATAAATTAATACCGATTTGCATTCGTTGGAATATCAGGTGTACGTCGTCGACGTTCCCAGGCCCGATTATACAGGTCTGAAGATTTCGAAAAATGACCCTCAAGTACAGTACGATCCAAGATTACGGAAAATACTACGGATAAGTGATGTACCCGAATCACCGATGTCACCGCCACCCGTAAAAATATTAGATACTCCGAAATCGCCACCCCTAGTACGCACTGATCCAAGGCGGAAAGCTCTCGAGGCAGCCAATCAACCTAAAGTCATACCTACGACCGTTCAACAGCACGCTGTTCAAGAGCATCCAAATATGGGTGGTGAGTTAATTGATGATAAATACTTGGCTGCTTGCAAAACGATGAAATCCCTTGGATTTATTACAAATAACAAAGAAACGAATGTTTCCGATAAAGGTATGCCGCCAATAGGAATGGGTCCGGCCTACATGCAGAGTCCAGCTGCTATGCCAGTCCAATCGATTCCATCCATGGGTCCGCAACCCTTAATGGGTACTCCAATGATGGGTGGTATGGGCCCAATGATGCGCGACGGCCCAGTAATGGGCCGTGACATTTCGTCGGTGGGTCGCGATGGGCCTGTGATGGGTGGAAACGGAGGCGGTCCCATGGGCCCACCTAATATGCGAATGGGTCCTGGAATGCAGCAACATCCCGGGCCTCAAAGCCAAATGAGGGATTATGGCGATCCTCGCTATACCAGAGACCAAAGAGGCAACACTGTTGGGCTTCTTGGTCCTGGGCCTCAACAAATAGGTGGTTACAGAGATGATCCAAGGTCTCAGTACGATGGACCGCCCAGGCGATATCCCGTCGATAACTATGACAATTATGGAAATGGGCCAAACATGGGTCGAGGGGAGTTGAGAATGGAAAGAGGTTTCAACGGGCAAATGGACGAGCCGAACTACTCTGGAAACTCAGATTGGGGTGGAAATCAAGGAAGAATCAATAGGAAAGACCGGAGGAGAAATTCTACTCGAGGGAAATTCGGTGGTTTATCAAAGAGAAAAGATTAAGCTTGAGAGAATTGCAAAGAGTGATGCGATGCGAAATTTTCTTCATGCGCGATAATGTACGTAAATGTAAATTTGTACAGAAACACGTATTTAAGATGCGAATTTTCCAGAGATGCACAATCCGTGCTATATTATTTGTTATACGCGATAGTTAATTGGCTGCTAATCGTTCTTACTATCAAAACAAACATCATTCTACCGAATTTTATTAGACTCGTTAATTTTACGAAATTAGTGAATATTATTTGAAGTCTGCGATAAAAGACGCGCTTATTCCAACTGCTTGTACACGACAATGTGAGATCAAGTTATTGTTTATAATATTATGTATAATATTCATAATAGTAGTTAAATAAAAAAAAACATTACTCTAACTCCGAAATCATTTTTGATAACGTACAATTTCTGGGTTAGCTCAATTTGTTTGAACGGATATTTATTGTACATAAACGACGTATGAGAGTTTTGAGATTGTAAGTGTTATGTTATTGAGAACCGATATCTGTTCTGATAAACAACACATAGAATATAAAGCTCGCCGAATAACAATTTTATTCTATTTGCTCGAAGTTTATTTTTCTTACGTCTTCCGTGTATATAATTCATATACAGATACATATGTATATAATATGTATACGCAATTGTAATCTGCAAGAAATACAGATTTTTCTCTAGCCCTTGTAGAATTATATTTGTCTACTTTTAATGAACTCTGATTTTATAAGATATTAAAGTATATTACTGAAATTTGTGTTTAGTATATTATCCTTTACCATTTATTTGCAGAATGTTTTATTGGGATGAATAAGAAAGATTCCACAATATATATTGTTTCTTAATAATTTACTTCAATTATTGTCTATACAAAAATGAGTCACTTTATCTGGTGAAAATAAATTTTTTCACATGAAAACTTTATACAATATAAAATTAGCACTTATAATGTAACTATTTACAATGATGCATTTTGCCATTGAGTTTTGCAATTATTATAATGATTTTAGTAAATGCATAATTCATAAAAGTAATCTATATATTTACTAATGTGTCACTGAACTAAGTGGTTCTGCTCTTATAACTGACAAATCCAAGCGTGCATCCATTTCATCGTCCAGCTCTCCTACAACAGCTCTGAAACATGTTATTCATGCTTATGAAACATTAAATTATCAAGATTATTTGAAAACAAATCAAACAATGTAGCTACATTTCAAGACATACAAATAAATAGAAAATCTCTGTAAATAGATTAATATTAAAACATTACAGCTATATTCCCTACAGTTCAACTAGATTCTAGGGCTGACAAGTTGTCGTTAATTAGTACATACACATTGTCTCCTCTGATAATGTGCAGACCCAAAACTACTTGCTCAACACCCTGTGTAGTACTGTAAACTCTTTCATGAGATTCATCCAAAATCAAGTTGATAGTATGATCGAAACCTTTCAAAGTTCCCTGAAATAAGCACACGATTGCTTGATGCCTTGTACCATAATAATACTAAGATATTTCCGTGATTGTTGACAAATTTACTTACGACAAAATTGCGACCGTCACATGTGATGATGGAAACCGTATCTAAAGTTCATTGTATTAAGGAAATATCGCAAATAATCGATTTTAACGGGTTTTATTGTTGTCGTGTTTAAAAGGATACGATTAACGTAGCTTTCTAATCCTGTTGCCATTTTGTAAATACACAGCTATTTTTCGGAGTTCGCAAAAAAATAAGCCGCTTAAATTTCGAGGTTATGAGACATAAACAGAAACCGCTAGGGAAGCAACAACAGCGACACCAGCCAAAGCGGCAAACGCAAAAGTATCACAATCCGCTAACAGATGGCACACATGCGAGAATGGAAAATGGCGCTCGTTTGAATTTTTTCTCAATGTATCATTGATAATTTTTTACGAATATGGTATCCAAGATAGGAGTGATGCTGACGTCATTAGCATTGATCGGAGAGTAAGTATTGTATCTTACGCGTACCAGTTTGTAAAAGCAAAACGCAAGTAATTTTTTATCGAGATATAATACTCTGGATACACAAAAGCTACGTACAATATAAACCGACTAATTGTGCATTCCAGTCACCGTCCCATTCGAAGAATATTTTAAGAATGATTTGCCGTGAGTCACTTTAACAAAACGACCGCTAAAAATGCAGAATCTCCCGGAAAGTCAGTAGATAATCTTCGGACTTGTTCAGACACGCATATAAGTGTTATTTGTTAGCGATTGATTGATTAGACATTTAACATATCTAAAGCTTGCATAATTCAGAAATCGTCCCGTACGATGTCATTGCATTGATCCAGAGATCATCTTGGAGTTTATCGTTAAAACTCCAATGTTAAAGCGACTAAAAAAGCGTCCATATCCGTTTCCCCCGCGTCGATAAAACTTAACTATCCCTACATTGACACAAAAGAAAAGCCTGAAAGGTACAAGAAATGGACAAATCGCCATCGTGTACCCTCCCTTCGTGTCATATCCCCTGAAAATAGCTACTCCATACTATATAGTACACGGTATACGATACGATTCCAAGAAGCCAGCTGTTGAGCATTTCAACCGTCAGAGTGCGATCAAATTCGAAGAGAGCTCGTGAATTCGTTACAAAGGGGGACTTTTAAGAACGGACGCACGCGCTGGCATGAACGAGGCTTGTTGAAACGAGCAGGCAGGGACTCGTATGTGCGCGACTGCCTACGTAGGAAACCAGTTTGGTTACGTGTTATGAAACGGAAGGCGGCGACGCTATAGTAGTACTACTATGGATGGCGTACGATATAGCGTAGCATAGTACAGGAGACCTTGAGGGCTGAAAGAGGCAAATCAGCCAACGTTTCGGACAGTTTAAGCGCGCGCGCGAGTGAAACCGCTTTTTATTTTCCATTTTTTTTATCGCTTTTCAAGGGCGACAATCCTTGTATCGGTACGCGTATGTGCTTGTAAGTGCGCGTCGCGTGGGTAAGGGAAGAGATTCTTCACCGCTCAACGAGTACTGAACAATGAGCGTGTCGGTCAACACATCACCGAAAGGTTTGTCATTCGTCACATCAAACTCTTTCCTAATAGCTGTTTTCCGAAAGTCATTCCCTCCGAAGCCTTTCCCCGGACCAAGGCATCTATGCTGCACGTGCCTAATTATTATCTGAGGCCGTGTGATTTTGTTGCAGGTGCTCTCGGGAATGAAGGCAGTTGGAAACGTAGAGCTTCGGACGATGGTAAGCGAAATACGTGCAGTGTTCTTTATAATGTTCACCCGCAGCTCTCCTTAGAGTGGCTCTACCCTCAGACGCGCCTTTCTCCTTGTGTCATAGATTTAGCGCGGGAACGGAACCTAAAAATAAATTCGTCCAGCTTCTTTTGTGCTGATTATTGTTGTTTGTGAAAGTAGTGTTGAGAGTGATATTTTGGAGCTTTATTTGACAAAGCTTGACAGTGACATACTTGGCTCCAAAAAAAATTTTTAACCAGTTAATTGTCCCCCTCCCTGGGGTGTTTAAACTGAGAAGTGAGTATTGTTAGCATACTCATGGAGTTTCTTGAATTTGCAGAGGACAATGAAAAGGATGGTCTTAAGAAAGCAAAGTACTCGTGGTACGTTACCTTAGAGAGTGAATCTCCGTTACCTACTGATGAAGATGAGGAGTCAGTATACACTGAACAGGGCCATGAAACTGGTGAGTAAATTTAACTTATGATGTTTGCTTAATTTGGAGTTGTAGATCTGTCAAAGCTTTGTTTGTAGAATAATTCTTTAAAATTTTACAAGCAAAAAGCTCGATTGGAGTTTCAAGCGACCAATGATTTTATCAATCTTTTTAATCCAATTTCAGAATACGCAAGGGACACTTCAGATACATCAACACACTCCTGTTTCAGCAGTTCAAATAGTGAAAATGATGTTGCATTCCAAGTCCAGTATGAATTAGCTACTAGTTCAGACGATGAAGATGAGTTTCATTCTATATCTTCCTCGTCCGGTCCAGACGAGGTAATTTTGTTCAAGATGTGGAATTCAAATAAGTACATGAATCCAGAATTATTTATCGAGTCGTTTTTACGCTTGCAGAATATTGTTGCTGTTGAAATCATGAATCACTTTTCTAATTGTGATGGACATGCAGACGACAGTGATGACTCCAGAACTTCCATGGATAGCGAAGTAAAACAAACATTTTTCAAAACATGTGTGCAATGTAAAAGTCTAAATGACAATCCGTTGTTTCAGTTCTGTGAAAGATGCTATCAGGTAAGTGAACATATTGGAGGTTATGTTTTCAATTGGTTATTCAATGATTTATATTTCAACGTTATATTTTGTCAAATAAAATAAGACATAATAGTATGAAGAGGATTGGAAAATTTCCAATGTGTAGCAATATTTGCAAAACCTTAATCTATGACAATAATTTCTTTTTTAATTTTTGAAGTCTTTGTTCTACAGAAGCAAATATTGTATTATATCGAATGTTCTCTATACTATTTTGAAATGAAAAATGCTAAAATTGGCTTCTTTAGATACTCAAAAAATAAAACTTACCAACAATTCAATATTTATCGAGCCTCCATTGGCTTAATTGACAGAAAGAAAAATTGGAAATGTTGGTTAAGCTTGATTACGTACAATTTTAGTGATCTTTGTGAGCACAGGTGGTTCTGAACGATTAATTAACTCGAAATAAATAACTTGAAGCACATTTCCATATGTAATGAAGCTATTGAAAAATCGAAAATTAAAAAAGGTAGCAATGACTCCAAATTCACCTGTTGCTTATAAGAACACTAAAAAACAACCAAAACGAAAAATATAATTTGAAACGATATGAATATTATTTTTCAACGTTTTGCAAATGATTATATTTAACACGAAAACTATAAAACTAATATGAGTGATGAAAAAAATCATAAAAATATGGACGAAAACAGTTATAGGAGAAAAATGAATCTGCAAGCAGTAACAAAGGTATTAAATACCTGCTGAGCGTCGAAAATCGTACCGATAAAAAAATCTTCATGCACATAACAGTAATCTTTTCCTTCGACGAAATATTTCATTGCAGATTGCACTAATCGAGTGTAAAAAATGACGATAATTCGATTTGTTTCTAGCACGTGCAAACGAAGGCGCGAAATCGTTGGCGAATAAGTAGATCTGACGCAAGACTCTGGCGAAATGTTGTGTCAACCGTTGGTCCAATCACTTTTTTAACAGAGAGAAATATCCACACGTTTGCGATGGATCGTCGGTAAACAAGATCGCCATAGATTGTACCCGGTGCGCGCACTTTTCGATTTCGAGATTCACTCCGTTCGACTCGATCACCCCCACATACGATCCTCAAGCTTGAATCACGTCTCAACTTGTTTTCGAGGAACAAAGCGCGCAAGACGCAGATCTCCGTTGTCGTCATTAATATTGTTGCACAAATCATACATAAACAGAGTGCTTTTCGTAATATCATGGAGCAAAGTGAAGAACAGTCGTTAACTGGTTTGTTGTGCAATTTGCAGCTGAGGAAATCGTACTTTCCAAGGGAAAAACCAAGGCGGAAGCCACGAGCACCGAAGAATCCAACGACCAAGAAGCAGAGAACCATGCCAACCAATTCCTCCCAGGAAATGTGCACCATGGATTCGGGAATTGGTTCGGGTTCCAGTCAAGAGCTCATCAGCTCGCAAAATAGCGACATGATGATGAACTTCGAATCATCGCCGATTCCCATGACGACATCGTATTCGCAGATTAGCACGAGAGCCTCCAGTACCATCCTTTGCTCGCAAAACAGTGACGTGACCGTAATGTCCGTCGAGAAAGACGAAGCCGACTCTGGAACTGCTTCCAAGGAGTGCGACTCCGAGATCAGCTCTATCGATAGCGTGAGTATCGTGTGGATGAGTCACCTACATTCACCTGTCACGTATCGAATTGACGCGAGGCTTGAAACAGCCAATTGACTTTTGACGTATTCCTACGTATAAATAACTAGTACGTCGAGACGCGAAGGCAGCGATCAAGATCTGTCTTGAAATCCAATCTCGCTTAGTCGATAAAAAATAACTGATGCCTTGCAACGCGGAAATAAGTCACGTTGAAAATACTCCCTATTCCGTGATCATTCGGTGATTTTGCAAATGACTTTTATTTCTTTTTCGTTCGACGTTGAGTCAGATCTGTCTAGTTTTTGAAATATCAAAGTTCCACAATAATCGTGTCGTTGATCGATACGATCGATTGAATCGATTCGGAGGAAATAACGCCAATACAATTTATCGCACGAATGTACATAAAACGCACCATTCTGTTCAAACAGGACCCAGAGCTATTGGATTTAACCAAAGAGAAATTAAAAGTGTCTCCGTTGAAGAGACCGTTGTCATCGGACAACCGACCGTCTCAGAGTTTGGACGCATTGTGTAACATGTGCGTCGAAAGAACCGCAAGCGGGATATTCCATCACGGAAAATCAGCTCATCTTTATGGCTGCTACGACTGCGCCAAGAAAACTTACAGAATAAACGGCAACCGATGCCCCGTCTGCAATAGGAAATCCAACAAACCCGCCAAGCTCTTTCTCTAAAAAGACGCCCCGTAGGTTTTTATCAAAAAAAACATTTCTTTTTATCAATCTATTACTAGGCTTAATTTTGTTCCCAACGATCAACAATGGATAAATAGTTGCTTATAATGATGCGAAGAAGTACAAAGTATTTTACGAAAGATTTTTTTTTTCGCTTTATTTCGTTCGAATAAGTGCTTAGGAGGAGCGCGTGAATTTGTATGGTGGTGAGAATCGTGTTCAATGATTTATATTTTGAGGGGAAAAATGGACAAATTTGCGTTGCTGATGAATGATTGTTACGAAATGTAAATAGAATGACAGAGCAATTTGTACGTGAGACTCTCATCACTCGGAAGGTTTTGCGTCAATTCGACTGTATTTTCATCTTTGACAAGATGAGCAAATAACTTGTCAATATCCATGCGTGTTATTGATTGAGAATTGTCTAATTAAAGTTGAAATGCTTAAGTCGGGTATTTAGATAGCCTTCTAATTCAAAGACTAATTATAATATAATATAATATAAATCTTTATTTCAAATTTTGCACATAATAGAGATTATATTTTTTAAATTTTTACGTCACATTAAGTAATGTGATTAAATTAATCTTACCTGAGTCAACGTATAAGAAACGTTAAAATATATTTTATGATGAAATATATATAAAAAGAGACGTTAATACGAAATAACGAATGAAAACACTTATAGTCGAGTTAATTGTTTGGTAAAAATATTAAAAACTCGAAATAACGTATTTATCTTTGCTTTCTCTTCTTTATTTACAAAGATTAGTCGACGTTTGTTAAATACATACTCAGTAACAAAATTGTATTGCACATATATCTAGAATAATCTTCGTCATTTTACATGGCATAACCAAATAAATAACAATGCCCTCTCGCGATAAAAAAGGAAACAACAATGATACATTCGATTATAGAACTTGTAAAGTCGTATATCGTGCCATATACATCGTACACGATTTCATTACATATACAGTACGTCAGTCGGGAAAAAATGTTCACACACCTTTGTATATTTTACCGCTTTTATTACTTTTATTTCTTCTTCAGTCAATCAATATCACCGTAACATTTTAATATTGCACTGAAATCCGGGGAAAAACAATGATGAAACAAAATCGATAAGTAACGTAACAATTTAACAATTTAAAATATATAACGCTAATTAGGCTTGAGCACGAAGACCGAGCAGACTAGCTGATTTCCATTCTTTAATTTATTTTTCGTACAAAACGTGCAGTTTCTTTCATTCGTGAATTGCTGTCTTACACCTCTTACACTTTTTGTTTCTTTGTAAAACCAACCACAAAGCAGTGAAAACTCGCCTTTTTGTTTGCTTATTGTTCAATTTTATTTAGGTCGTTTTGCTGGCCATTGATTAAGGCTTTGTCAAAACTGTACTTGTATCAGTTATACCAAAGTACAGTTTGGTATCTTTTATGTTTGTAACGAAGCAAGCAGTTCAGGCCGGATGGTTTGCACGGGGACGACTTAAAACAGTTTGGAACCAACTTTTTTCAAGTTTGTCGATCGAAACTTTCCAGTATGAACTTGTCCTACTGTTATTTTTACAACTCAATCTTACTTCTCTTATAAAAACTTTCAACACTCTTATCGGATTAAAATTTTTACGTGAAAAAAATGGTTCTAGACGATTCCACTTGAGTGATGTCCCCAACGAAGCTCGTGCTTCAGCATCAAATAGAATCTAAGTTGATCGAACAACCAAGCGCTCTCACTCGTGCATTTTCCTTTTTGTTTCTCATTCATGGCTTGACCATCGAATTGAATATATACACGTAAAAACAATGCGTCATGTCGAATGCACCATGGCAAGCAAAAAATTAAATAGCACGAGTGGAGCTCACATATACATATAATATATCGTTTATCCTACAATATGGTACGAAACATTTTCGCTATTACAATTATGATAATGACCATAATAATATCATCAATGTATCAAATCAAGAATGCTAACAAACTATACAAATGTATCTCACTTGTGGCGCCTATCGATGCCATTTATACGCTTAAAACGGGATTTTCAACTGAAAAAACGTTTTGGACGGTTACGTGGATTATAAAGCATCTTATCGACGACGACGACGGGTTCCGCAAACTTTTATTCGAGTTTTCATTTTGTTCATCTTTTCCTCCTTTGTCGATGCAATCTTTTATGTACAAAACGTTGCGGGCGCGGCGCTTTTTCGCTTTCGCTTAATCATCGGGCTTTGCAAATTACTTATTTTCCTTGCGTAAAAATACCTACACACGACTAGGTAGTAACACAGAGCTCTCAACTTGCTATAGTACTTTTTTCCCCTGAGTTTCCAAGAAAATATTTGAGATTCATTTAACACTTTCAAAATTCTATCTTTGTTGTAATCTGAAGTTTATTGCAAAAATTAATTGTGTTACTACCGATTTGTCGATGAGTCGAGACAATGCCTTGGTCAGCCGTTATGCTACATTACAATCATACTACGAATACGCTTGTGTGGATTACACTGTGGAAAAACTGAAACCCTGACAGTGAAGTATATGACGACTTTCCTTTTGAAAACTGTAATCAAAATGTCGTGTATGTGCATGTCTCTTGCATTTTCTTGAAAAGCAAACACTGAGAGAAATGATTCGTTCAAGCAAATAAAGTTTTTAAACATTCGATCAAGAAAATAACAGTTATAACAGCATTAGAAATTTAACACTCGTCAAGTTAAATCTTTGTTCTTTGTATTCGTAATAGACGAACGAAAAAATACTAATAAGATTTCTTTCGACAAAAATTAGTGACTACGCTATTTCTCTCAGTGGAGTGGAGAATATATCGAGATGGACAGAGAATACATGAATATGTGTAAACATTAATTTAAAAAAATACGTTGTATGTTATGTGTATATCTGTCAGAGTATGCATATTAAGCCCAATGCAAAAAATTTACATTCTGTTTACTTTAACCTCTGCGTGACACTTGCCAGAGCAACAGCGAAGGCTTGTATAGCGCTAAAAGGATACTGAAAGTCGAGAGTGTAAGCGTTTCCTTGGATTCTTCCAAACTGCATCACCTGTTTGCAAAGTACACTCATACGAATATTGTCTTTGAATTGAATTTGTTTTTTTTTCTCTCGAATATCCAAATTAACTGATATTGTCCAGAGAATGAACAAGAAAACACACTTGCGGCTTACCTGATTACCGCGAAATTCAATTTGAAAATTTTTGGCGCTCTCTTGAGTGACTCGACCCCCGAAATCAAGCTGATAGACTTGATTAGCTTCGTTCCACATTGGTGCCTTATTGTGCATTACGATTTCTCTCCTGGTTGCTTCGGACTCGAATCCGAAATTGCCGCCTCTCTTTTTCAACTGTAAATAGATCAAATGTTCCCCATCGTCCCCCTCCCCTCAATGAATGACGAGTGACAAGAGTTAACGTTCCTATATAACTTTTTTTTCTTTGTATAAAATCATTGTAAATACAAAAACAAAAAGTAGTTAGCCAAGAAGTTTTTCTGTTATAAATATGTAAAAAGATTTTCTTTTAGACAATGTAAAAAAAGGAAAAATTATGCAAATATCTAAATAAATCGTTTCTATTTTTCATCATTGAAATAACTGACTAATTTGTTGTTGTTTTTTTTGTCTTGTTCGTAAAATTTCACATAACATCGATAATATTGTTCTAATAAAATTTCAAATGACACTAGCAGCGTTAAAGAAAATTAAGAATTGAATTTGGTAAGAATTTGGTAAGAAACCTTTTGCCGGAGCTGTGCCTTTTGGAAAGTCTCAAGATCGCGATAATCCGAGGTGTCGTCCTGTCCCATAAGTCCTTCCTCGTCCGAGCTTTCATTACGATTCTTGCGCGATTTCCTACTCAGTAGAGGACTCGATAGCAGTCTTCTTCTGATCGGTGAAGCCGAGGCTGCTCGTTTTCCCTTCTTCGAGGGCGCGGGACTACTTGGAGAGCTTCTTGGTAATCTGTAAGTGAAAATTTTCTTAAATTCAACGTTGTTCAATTGTCTTTTTCTTTTACAGGTTTGTTGTGAATAAGTGTGTTTCAAAAGCACAGCTTTACTCGAAAGAGATCGAGAGAGAAAAAAAGAAAGAAAGAAAGAAAGAAAGTGAGAGAGAGAGAGAGAGAGAGAGAGAGAGAGATAAGTGTAAGTATACTAACCTCGTAGTGGGTCGAGGTGACGGCGGTGGGAGCGAGCGACAATCTTCAAACTCGCCGAGTTTCACTGCCAGACCGTCGAGTCTCGACGCCAAACCATCGAGGGATGATGCTACGGATGTACTTACACTGGATCCTCTATAAATTGCAATGGAATATGATCATTGCTCGATAGACCTCAATTATCTTAAAATCGTTTGTAGGGTTGGTAAGTTGAATGATTCACTGGATATGGTTCTCTCTACTTAAATGCTATATATTGAAGAGAAGTAACCTTGGTAGAAGCTTTAGATTTTGAATACTCGGTTACATTAATGTTCAAACTTTGCAGATTCTTTTCGAGTGTATATTATTTAAGGTAAATTTTAACGAAGGAAAAAGATGTGATATTTTTAATTAAAAATTGATTGCACGGTTTATCATTTTTTTCTGAATCTTCTCAATTGACTGCCTTTATGACTGCGTTTTACGCGAAATGATTAAGCATTTCCTATTGTGCTTTCAAGATTAAATATACAAATTGAAACCAACTGTTAAATCTGGTGCCATGTTTGACGCAAATAACGTCGTATCTTTTTCCTTCGATCTCTGCAAGTCAATGAAAGAAAAGATGATCTAAATACCACTCACTTGATAGGTGACAAACAGGATGGTTCAAAGCCGCCAGAGATCGTCTGCTTCTGATTACAACTCTCGATTTGAGCAGCTCTGGACAGTGCTTCGATAGCCTCTTTAACACGACGAGATTCGAGCTCGTCGCTGGCCTCCTTACGCATATTGATCTCGTTCTGAGCAGCTTCGCTACTCGATGCAGTCGATGACGTCTCTTCGGCGTGTTCAGCTAACTGTGGTGGCATCGCGATTATCTGCTCCGTCGACGGGAACAACTCGCTCGAGTCCAAACTACGCGACTTGCCGCAATCGCTCAGTCGTGGCTTTGTTGTTCTGTGCACCACTACGCTACTGTTGCTGTTTGTCTCTTTTGCTGAATTCGTTGCCAGGAAAAAAAAACGATAAGTATACTTTGAAGTATATACGTGTAAATATTTCTTTTAGATACATCTTATTGTATAGTTTTACGTTACAGTTCTAGCGATTTGATTTTAACGAGAAGTTTAAGGTAAGATCGGAAATTGGAAATTAAACAGAATTAAGTTTACAAATTTTTGTCAAAAGCGATAACCGCGTTCATCCTCCCAGCATGAGTTGTTGAAAAAATAACAACTTACAATTACCATCCTTACTGCAGCGTCGTCTCCTCTTATTCTTCTTTGAGATAAGAAATAGTCGCTTGTTGGGCGCGTCTTTGCGCAACATATTGAGCGCGACGTCGCAGGGTACGATTTGCGCGTCCACGAGGTCGAGGTAACCAACGCTACAACTACGTACTATCGAGTTGGCCGAGAATTGAGTCGGTCCGATGCTCACTACCGTTGGCGTACAATGCAGCCCTTGTAACTGAGTATCGTATTGTTATGTTTTAAATTTATCATTTTATTTGACGTTGTATAGGTAAAGGTAAGATTGATCATTTATCGTATTGTACTTTGAATCGTTTGTTTTCTTCAAACAATTCATATTTCTATTGCAATTATTTAATCGTTTACTTATTTATTTATGTATTTTTATTGAAAAACATAATCTCCCCACAATGAAAATGATACCTTGTACGTGTAAAGCAACCTATCAAAAAAAGAAAACAAGACTTACCTGAAACTGATTTTTAAGCGCTGGAACATCGTCAGGCTGTTCCTCTTCATCGGTAATGGAGCTTGTACCATTACTCGTCAATTTGACCACTCCATTGACAATTCCGTTTGCCTCAGCAGCAGCAACAGCAGCAGCAGCGGCAGCAGCAGTATTAGTGTTAAAATTATTCTTCGAGTGCACGATTCTATTGTTATTGTTAGGTATAACGTTGTCGTGTTGCTCGCTCGGTGTACTATTGCTAATGCTATTATTATGATGGCTGTTATTGTTGGCAATACCACCGTTAGTGTAGGCATAGTTAAGTAGTGGTGATGGTATCCGAGATGATTGCATACAACACGTCGACGATGGTCCACTACTCGGTCGAGCACTGCCGCAAGCGAACGTGTAAACACTTGGCGCGTATACGACTTTGTTGTTACTGTTGTTGCTGCTGCTGCTGCTACTGATTATTACGTCGTGCTCCTTTTTCATCAAATTGTTAATCGTACCGTGCTGGTCTGCCAGTGCGGTTTTCATCCGTTGCACGTTGTTCGCGTACTCGCCCTATGTATGCGTGCGTATTTTTTTAGATGTTACCACTCGCGTTTGTTCGCAGTACGTTTTCTCTTTCATTAAACCACATTCGCTATATTTCTATTTTATAATTAAAATCAAGAATAGCTATGTACCATTATAGACTAAAGTCACTGATTCTAAATATTCGAATGCAATTGCTATTCGATCGACAAGACTACACGGTCAAAAGAATAAGGAAAGTGAGAAAGAGAATAAGCAAAAAAGAAACACATTACTCACCAGCGTAGTATTAGGACTAGAGGTAGCGATAAGAGTTTGCGTGGGTGCAACGGCATTTTTGGGACTCTGTAACGCCGGTACATCGCAACACCTCGGCGCGTAAGCGTTTCTATGATGAAGAGTAGCAGCAACAGCAGCAGCAGCAGTTGCGGCAGCGCGTACAGTTTCGCAATAACTTGGTACAGGGCCGAATTCATCCTCGAGTTGAGCTCTCGCTTCGGCGACTACGGGCAGTGAAGTTGCTGCTGAACCAGCACGACTGCGTGAATTTGTCATTGGTGCTATTAATGGGAGTACCGGTGGTTGTTGCTGTTGTTGCTGTTGTTGCTGCTGTTGATGCTGCTGCTGCTGTTGTTGCTGCGGTTCGGACGTGGTACAACGGCTCGATGAATTGTTATGCGACGCGCTGTCCAATTGCGCGTTGTCTTCTTCGTCTTCGGAGAAGAGATTAGGATTGAAACTTGGATCGGGACCTGTGGAATCAAGGTTGTTTTTTTTTTATTTCAAACCGAATGTTCTGTATTTGAATTCGAATAATAACATTGTTATACCTGCGGGTAAGTTATCCCTGAGTTCGGTAATGACGAGAGTCATTTGCCTTGGCTGTAGGTGTAACAGCGAGGGCCGATACGTAACACGCCCGAGATTCGCTGGGACGGAGTCGGTCAATCCATGGAACTTGAATTTCGTGCCCCATATGTTGGATGTCACTTCGACGAGTTTTGCGTTCTAATTTGTCGGAAATGATATTTTCAATAATACGCAAAGCCAGGTTTACGCGAACGATCGGACGTGCGTGCAAAAGAGGAAGCGCGATCGTTACTCGTTCTTCGTCGCTGTGTGTACAGAATTACAGAGTCGCGTTTTGCAGAAACAATATAACGGCTAGATATATGCATATGTATCGGTCGATCGAACGTATCGAAGTTGCCATTCGCAGTTGTAAATGATTAGACGTATTGTTTTGCTTACTCACCTCCGGCAACGTATCCACGTAATTAACCTCAGCGTCAGTGTCATTGTGATAAGCAGCGTTCCTCTCGTACGAACCACTGCGTTTTCTTCGATTTTTTCGCATGAATCTTGGCGAGCCTCCGCACAATTCAACCGTGCTATTGTTATCCCTCTCGTTGTCCGAATCATCGCTGCACGAAGCAATACCAACGGTAGCTGCTAAATGTTCATAAGCAGCTTGTACGTTGCAAGCGACTTCTCCAATGTCAGTTTGTCCAGATTCTGGATCGAATATCACGAATTCCGGACGAATTTTACTCGTGCGACGACCTTTTAGCAATGGCACCAATCCACCAAGATATTCCACGTACAGGGTGTAACTTTGCATTGGATCACCAAGATTACGTAGCATCGTGCAATGTAGACGACCACCCGGTGGACGTGCCACGAAATGTCGAAACTCTTGTGGTACCGGGATGTACGAGCTGCGTGCACGGGTTTAACGCCAAAGACAAATAATCAGTATCGAACAATATTTGTCGATTGTTTGTCGAATTTCGATAATTCTCTCGTATCGCGCGCAATTATTATCAAAGTCACAGCTCGTTTTCCTCGTTTCTTCTCTACGAGAATAGTAGAAAACAAAATGTGCGGCAAGCTCTTGAAATTCCTTGAGTAGGCCTGACATCAGTTTTCTCTCCCCCTCCTCGAAAGTAATCTTATACGCTACTGAATTTGAACGGTGCTAATATAACGCGAACAAAATTCATTGAAGCTATATACGTACGATTCCAAACAATGGTAAAGCTCTCGATTCAGCTCTCCTTTTTTGTTTTCTTACTGTTTCCTAAGCTCGCAGAAGAGATTCGAGTGCAAAGTTCTCACGGCTCGATGGGTATTTTCTACACACACACACACACACACCGAGGAGCTAGAGACAAGTCGAATGTCAATGTATTTGGAGAAGTTGTTGTAGTTTTCCGAAATTCTTGGTGATTTACTTTGTCCGATTGTTTCTGAGATTTGTTCTTTCCTTCGAGACTAGATTACGTAATGCTTTCGACAGAGAATACCAAGATTATGAGATTTGCTTTGTCGTATGTTTTTGACGCGTAATTGCTTTAAACAACAAAAAGTAGAGCTTTTACCCAACAACAACAGCAATAAAAATAGCTGTTTGCCCTCCTCGTAAAAACAAAAAAAAACACGTCAATCGGCGACAGACGTTTATTGAAACAACGCTCGTGGCGTGTGAAAATTAACGAAAGCCGCGTATAGTCACAGTCACACGGCACTTGGCGAATAGAGATCTCTTAATTTGCTGCATCGATAACAAGTCGTCGTGTGCAAGCGACGGCTTTTCACCCAACCTCCCCTTCTATGAATGCAAACAAGAAGGGAGCTTGAGAGAAGGGAGGATAAGAGGGAGGCAAAGGCTTATCTTATCAGCCACCGAGTGAACAAGCGAGCTCTCGGTTCTATACATATATATATACTTTCTTCTCTTCATTTCCTAAAGGCTTTTGTATCTAACGTCACTTCCATTTTTAAAGTTGAAATAAAGAAAGAGGACGGGTCTTTTTCTCTTTTTTTTTTAATTAATACCCGACGACGACGACGACGACGACGACGACGAATGAAACGCGTGTGTAATTTCGAGAAATGTCTCTAGAATGATCGTCTCTATTCGTTTTTTTTTACGGCGGGTTTATTATTCCATTTCGTAGAATGAAAAAAGTATACGCGTAAAAGGACAAATTCCCACTCTCTGGCACGGATTTATTCGCGCGTACATTATCGAAAGGTCAAACCGAAGCTGCTGTACTTTATTATTTTTTCTTTTATTTTTTCAATCTTTGTTACTTCGTTGTTAAAAAATTAATATTTAATAATAATCAATTGATAAAAAGAGAGAGAACGTCGGAAAATCGCTTACTACGCGTACATATGAAGCGCATACAGCATAGTAGCAGCAGACGCCGGCTATCGATCGCGACGACGAGCGACGCGCCCCGAAGGCGGCGTGTGATGCACTACACACACTCACTCTCACACACACACATACACACACACTCACTCACTCACCGGATGGTATTGGCAAAGAGGCCAGAGACAAGTGCCTTGAGTCGTGGTGGTAAAGGCAGCTGTTGCACCGACGACTCCTTAGCCAAGGCTCCCTTTAAGGCTAACCTCGATAGCAGCTGCAACGACCCAACTCCTCTGTAAAAAAATAACAATAAAACAAATGGTTAACGTAGGTGGTGCCTTTTTTAATTTTTTTTTAATTTCACCGACGTGTTAATTTGCTCTTTTAAAATATATTAATACGGACTAATTACCGATTAATGTTTTAGAGAAGAAATTGAAAAACTTGGTGCAAGTAGTATAAATGATGAATAGACAGGCGGCAAACTCGTCACGTTTTCCTCGTAACGTTAATAAAAAAATATATACATATATACACCAGCAAAGTAAGTACGACAGAAAGTCACCAAGTCCCATATATAGAAATCAATAATTCACACAAAGCTTATGCGTATAATCGGGCTTCCACTTTATTTCTCTCGGTCGTAGATCCGAGAACGTTCGACCGTTTAAAGAGAAACTTTATATTTTCTCTTATATTTTATAAAGTGGCGCACTTGACGCAACGCAAGAAGGAAAGAGAGAGAGAGAGAGAGAGAGAGAGAGAGAGAGAGAGAGATGAATTAAACAACTCACCTGGATACCCAAGCAGCGTGAACGAGCGTCCCTGTAGCAACGAATAACCGTCTGTCGTTGTGACCCCACGTCAACGCGGTCACTGGACTCTGAAAAAAAGAGAGGGAATCAGGTTTCTTTCTTTGTTGTAAAACTTTGTCAATTTATACGCTATCGCGACCTATCGGATACGTTCGCTATTTCACCTCTTCGACCCGTTGGTTGAAACTTATAGATGTTTCGTCAAACGATCTGCGGACTTCAACTATGATAACAAATATATTTAATTGGTTGTACGCGTGTGCTTTCGATCGCGTTCCATTTTCATCCGTACAAGCGTTCTCGTGATACTTTGTAATTTGCGTTTTTATTTTAATTACCAGTCGAATGCTGCGAGTAAATAATTATTGAAATCGACAATTAACGATATAAATGATTTGTGGAAAATGTATTAAATTTAACATTAACGTAAAAGCCAATTTCAAAATTCACCTTTATTTGCAAAAAGTTACTTAATCTTATCAGTTCGATGTGAACGAAAAAAAAATTTTAAAGCGCGTGTTTCACTGTAACGTAATATTCAGGACTCGTAAATCACGAATACACAACGACCCTTCCGACTTGTGTTATGGATTAGAACGAATCGCTCATTTCTAACAAAGCTTAATCGTGAAATATTTTACCCATGCAACAGCTCTATAGTACGTTCTGATTTTGTTCTTTTGAAAAATATTTCACGAGTATGTTTTGTCAGAAATTTTCGTGCAGCTGTAACGTTGATATTTGTAGAATTAGAATAAAAAATGTTTAAATAAAATCTTTTAGAAATTTTACATGTTATATTACTGAGTCTTGTATTAAAATTCGCGGTATCTAAAAAAACTATGTTTCATCGTTTATGCTTGGACGAAGAAGAGAAAAAAGAATTACCTGCGTATACGGTATGGCAATAGTGTAGATAAGGATCCCGTTATCCGAATAAAACTTGAGCAAATTAGTATAGTCGGTGGTCTGATAATAATGCTCTTGTTCCTTGCAACCAGCAACAGCTAAAATCTTCTTGGAGTTACTCCAGTCTGCGTGCAACGGTGCCCTAAGTCCCGTGTGAATCGTCACCGGTGATACGTCATCGAACGATCGAAGAAGTACAACCGTGCCGTCGGACAGGCACACAGCTAACACGAACATACGCGAACGATTTCCACTGCTGTTGGTTTTCGATGCAGTTGTTGTCTCGGTTTCATCCTCGTCGTCGTGTTGTTCCTCGTCGTTGTCACGCTCGTACTCGTCCTCGTTATTCTCGCCTTCTTCGTCGTCTTCTTCCAATTTGAATTTTTCCGCTGACCATGCCATTGACGTTACTCCCGCACCTTCGTAAGAAATCGCTACGTTGTTTGTTGTGATAAATATTTCGTTGTTTCTTTCCTAACGAATAGTGGTTCTTGGACAGCGTTGTTTCGCTAATTTTCGGAGGATATTTACCGATCGATTGCGCTTTCGTTGCAACGTTTCGGTGCGATACCCCAAGAACTTTACGAACAAGCGAACGTGATTTTTTTCCAAAAGACGAGATCGTGGCTCGTTGATTATTCAATCGCCGTTATTTATCTTTTCGCGTTGACCTTTGCAAAAGAAGAAAGCACGCAGCGTTACTTGGAAAAATGTACCGTATGATTGTTACTCGTGAACGAAGAGGAAAAAAAGTATTTTTACAACTGACTGGATTTGCCTGAATCTTTTGTATACCATCCATCACCAAGAGAGTCTTTATAAAGCCAATATAAAAGGCGAACCGTACTTTCAATTTTCAACGTAGCGTGAAACTGATATCATTGAAAAGCTCGTTACCGTGTACGTATGTGAATGAGTTTCTTTGTCGTCATTGTTCGCATTTGCCCAAACATTTCAAGTAAACGAATAGCTCTTTTGTCGTCATTTACAAATAATAATCAACGAACGTTCTCTCGGAATGAAAATTCAAACGCAATTGCATCGTGTGTAAACTTGAAATTTCGCACGCGAGACAGCGTTATCGTGTTTTCTGGTAACTGGATATCACGCCTAGTCATATTTCCATATTTTCATGGCAAAAATAAACGTCGATGGAAAGTTACAGACACGCGTGATATCGATTCTACGCTCTTCGGCGCATAATTTAGCACTACGACGCCGTGATAAGATTTTCACAGCGATCGCTTTAATCTCGATTTCGATTTTTCTAGCCTTTTTGTTTTTGTCCCGAAGATGACAAAAACAAAAACAAAACGAACACGTGCTTAGGTCTTACCAAGCTGAACCTCCGAAACCATAGCACCATGAACATCCATTACTATGAGCTGGCCAGCTGTGGTACCAAAGTAAACTTGCTGATCGTCGGGTGTCCAGATGCCACACGTTATGACCGCCTTGTGATTCAACATCGACGACCAATAACGTTGGCCTGCCACGCTTCCCACCAGTACGAATCCGTCCTATATTGGATTTTTTAATAGCGAATATTACACGTTTGTGTATGTATCTTGTCGTATATTCATTAATAAATCGATCAAAATCAAACAAGGTTTTTCGTTCAACGAATCAATAATCCTTCAATTTCAGTAATTAACGACTCTAATTAACGTACCGCGATGCTAATAATTTGATGAAATTTTATCAAATTATTTGGCGTTGCAACTTTGCAACTTGAGCGCGTGCAAAGAACAACACGAATCGCGTACGCTCTCGATCCTAAATTGACCTTCGCCGATAATGTATCAAACAACGCGGGTCATTGTTCACGGCTGCTTTCAATAGTGGCCAATTACTCGCATTAAGCACGTATTTCAATCTCGATCGTTGATTTATTCGGAAAAAAAAACTGAAGAGATCGGTCGAGCTTACCTTGTAGCAAATTAGCGCCATACGCCCATCGTGCGACCAAGAGAAATGCGTGACTGGTGTACTACGATCGTTGATCAATTCGATACTCCATCGACCGTCGTACTTGATCCATACAAAAATTACTCCGGTACTGTCGCACGAGGCTAATTTCTGATAAGGCTCGTTCCACTTCACTAGAATTACCTACGGGTATGCGTGCAACTTTTTCATTAGAGCTTATATTGTATCAAATGGCTTCCTACAGAAACGTTAACGTTCGTTTCTGCTACAATTATGTACGAGTTGTTTTGTATTTAAGGAAAGATCCAACGATATTAGTGTGTTAGTATACGCTGTGTAAAGTTTGCGACGATGAATAACGCTTTCGAAACTTTGTCGCTGATGATTTAAGTCGTCCTTTCAAATGGGAGGTGCTTTTTGATAAGAGAATATCTTCATTTTTAGACCATCAGCATTCAAGAGTAATTACCAATTTATTCGTACAAGCGAAAAGCAAAGACGAGCAAAAAAGCTACCTCGAACAATTTGATCTCGGAATAAAAAAAAAGTCAAATCGATAGTCGTCGGAGAGATAATTTCCCATTTAGGTTCCCTGCGATTGAAATTCAAATTTAAAATCTAGTAGCCAAGTGACATCCTCTCTTCTGAATTGATAATAACGAGAATTACCTATCGTGTAATAATTTTTTTTGCAAGTTCGCGATCGATTGCATTTTCGCAGTACGTTGAACGTTTGTTAATAGGATGTTCGTTTACGTGGCTATACACTATGTACGTTTGACGACGTGTCATTTATCGTGCGGTTTGCTGGGATTGTACGAGGTTGTTCGCGTGGTTAGAGTTACATAGAAAAGGATCGTTTGATGTTTATTACGATGGGATGATTATATTCTCAATGAAACCTTTGAGAATTAGAGTCTAGAGAGTGGAGTTAATTAAATTTTGTAAGGCTGCTGACTTGTTGTAGTTGAAACTACAACGTGACTATACGTACGTACCTTTTTAAAGTTTTGCTTATTTTGTAAAAAACCTAGCCAGCTTTCAACGGTTTGTTTACATTTGAAATCGTATCGATAGATTTTATTCGATATACCGGAAAGACGTTAGCTGACTGCTCTACTCGGTTTGTTTTCCTGTATTTGTGTGTAACACGCAGAACACGACTAATTGTTGCCGTCAATGTAATATCGAAACAAGCGAAAGCAAATAAATTGAAGACGAATATATTTCAAAAAGTGTTCTTGTATTTTCGTGCAATCAATTTCTCAACTTTAGAGATACTTTAAAAAATGAATTTTTCAATTATTTGCCTTGCTATGCCATTTTTTTATTTGTTACTATTACAACCACGCGAATAATTTGTTAAAAATTCATTCGACGGATTTTTTATCTCTATGCCGAACGTTCTTGCATATTTTATTATCCCAGAGTCAGTTGTACGTTTTTGTATATTGCCGAAAAATATCGTGAAATAAACGAGCAAACTTCGAAAACGTTGAAAAGAAGCAATGTCAGCACTTTTTTTTTCAACAATGTTTCACTCTAACTGATCGATGCGAAGGTCTCAAGTAAGTATCTTCTTTTTTGTTCTCTTTTGTATTTTCTCGGAGTTTTAAATTCGCGGAAAAAACTACTACACCCTCTTCAATTTGATATAAACGTCATTTTGCAACGATGAATAATCACGTTTATGTTTATCGTTTGATTAGAAGCATTTGCTCGTTGGAGAAACAGGAAAAGGAACGAAACCCCAAGAGAGGTTCTTCGATTTTTCAATACAACCAACATTATGAAAACGTTCGCGTAGGAAGACAATTTTCAACGCGTTGTATTGATTATACTCGTTCCTTCGCAATACGCTCTTTTTCTCACATACGTGTGCAATGGTATATACAAGTAGCAATCGCTATATCCAAAAGATCGCTGTAAGTACATCCGCAAACGTCTGGCAACGAATCAATGACTCGTCGTCGCCGTAGTGCTTTTACACTTATTACTCTTCTAGAGATCACGTTTCTCCTTTTTTTTCTCTTCGACCACCCTGTCGAACAATTTTCTCGTGGGATTCTTAATCTCTTGCTATCGGTATATGTGTGCGCGGGTGCTTATTGCTTCGTTTGCGGGGTGCTGGATTTCTATATATGGTGCAGAGGACGTGTCGTTATTGGACAGTGAACTGATATGGAAAAGGAAATGAATCGAGAGAGAGAGAGAGAGAGAGAGAGAGAGAGCGTGAAATGTGTGTTTTTATATTTGTCGTGGTACTACTGTTAAGAGCTTACTTTTTTCGAGTGGTAATCGATTCGAGTTTGAGTCTCTTTTTGTACGCGAGTGACGTTTTAAGTAGTATGAGTCGAGATACGAGTTTGCAATGTTTTATTTCGTTACTCACGTGTTTCCGAATATTCTTAACAAACATTATCAACTATTTATTAGCTATTATTTGTATACTTGCATTTAAATGAAATGTACATAGAACCAACGAAATCGTTCATTGGGCATTATGTTCAGCGAGAACGTAGATTATGCAGAACGGGGAAACACGTCGAAAATAGTAAAATCTCGTTATAATCATTACTATTTATCATCGTACGAACGTGTGAGAAACATTTGCATCTGCAACACTCCGTATATCTCGCGATATATTTCCATCTGGAAAAACTAAAAGAAGTTTTCACGCAAAAGCACGCAATTAAACAAAAAAAGAACGAAACTGAGAATTGCGCTCGTAAAAACGTTAAAAACTCCCATTATTCCTCATCTTGGTCGCGCCCCATCCGGACACATTATGCACAGTACTCAACTCGACGTACTAACAAAAAAAAAACGAAAGCGTGTTACATCCATCAGGCAGCGAGGAATCGCGAACGAATTTTAGTGCAACATCGTATAAACAAATAAATTGCGTAATTTTGCTCGAATGATTAATCGAGAGAAACTTTGCGCGAATAATTACACATTTTCATTTCATTTCGGACGTTGGAATTTTCGCGACAAGCAATATAGTTCCGATCGTAAGATTTTTGTTCAAATATTTCGCCGAGTTTGGCGAAAGCGGAAAGCTACGTTTTTGTTCGACAGCTTTGGAATGATTTACTTGGCGAAAGGGTTCATTACGAAGGAATTCGTTAAAAATCGTACGAATATCTATTGGATAAGCAACATCTTTTTAAAACTGTAATATGGGCAACGATAGTCAAGTGTTCACGTATGTAACTTATTTGTCTTATTCACATCCATCAAGTACGCTAACGAACGTTGTTACGAATATTGTATCTTGATGAAATTGTGTTGTTTTATTGATTTGCTCTGTGCGTAACTCGATTGAATAGTCTAGTGATATTAATCAAAGCATAAAACCAATTTTAGGCCTCTCCGGGTTTTTTAAAAATATTCCGAGATAAATTTTGAGCTTTTTCATCAAACATTCCCGAATGAAATTCTGCAAATATTCTACGTTACTAATTGCAATCCATCGATAAATCATATGACTTTTAAATCATCCGAATTCCAAAAGTATCGGCGATCCTCGAATAGCGAAACAAAGAAAAAATAAAAATTTACTATCGCATAATCAAGAGCACGATTACTGAAGTAACGCGGAATATCCTACAATGGCATACAGGACGCGATGCACAAACACACATATACCTACGCGTATACGAGTACACGTGCACGGAGCCTATTGTACAATAGTAGTCTCGGTGCAACTCTGTGGCACGAAAACGAGCGACGTCCACTTGTGCACGACAAAAGTTCACTCTTTCTCGCTCTCTCACTCGGCAGATATTCACGTCGAGTGGTAATCTCTCTTTACCAGCTGCGCCTTTCCATACTGTACACGTGTCTTTATAAGCTTGTAAAAATTGAGCGACACGTGCTTCTTTTCTTTTTTTCCTTTGTCCATCGACGTTTGTCGATTTTTCTCGTTCGTCGTTGTTCTTTTTTCTTTTTCGCAATTTGAATAATAACCGAAGGTAAAAACAAGTTTCTTTTGTTTTCGTTTTTTCAACGACACAATCGATCCCACAACGTATGTACGTATGCGTCTACCTCGACAGTAGCGAATATTTATTCGCAAACAAACAAAAAGAAGCGTAGAGAAGAGCTCTTTCCCTCTCGGTGCAGAATCCATTTTCATAACTCTCCATACGCGTAGCATATAGAATCGTAAAAGCCTTGTGCAAATATAAGAAGCAACAGTAGTAGTAGCTTCGAGTGCCGTATCCTCTCTCGTCGTCAGGAATGTGCGAGATGTATATAAACAAAATATACAGGCTCGATGATATATGTAAAAAAAAAGCAGGGATTTCTAAATATTTTATCGACGTAAGGCACTTGGTTAGTCGTGGATAACCGTTCGAAAGTATACGCGTGATTGACGCGTGTTCAACGATTATGGCACGATAGCCGTGGAAAATTCCAGAGTAAATTTATAGGCGATACAAAATATTCCACGAATGCTTTGGCATAGTTCGCGTGAATAAACTCGAGATAGGGACGGAACGAGAAGGGGAGGTGATTAATTAATTTTACAAATTCAACTGGAGTTTACGTATATCCATTTAACGCGCGGACGATATTACACTTTCCGCGAGTACCGACCCATGCGCTTTTCATCATTTTTAATTAATTCCAAACAAACCAGCATCAACGACAACAACACAATAATAGCGAAATATATACATAGAGGAATTTGAGATGCTACGTGTACACACGTACCTCGCTTCTGTGTCCACGAAGATTGTAATTGACGCGTAACGGCATCTCGGGTGCTCTGGTACTGGAGTGGGATGTCGTGTATGTGACGCCGACAAGGCCACGCGCGTTACCCGTTGCAATCCAACCTTCCTGATAATATTTGCGTCTGTACAGCTTCCAACTTTCATCCTGTGCAATCATCAAAAATCTCGTTACAGCTTAGACAAAACAACTTTTGTAAATCATCCACTTTGAACACTAAGGAAACAGTCGCAGTGAAGCTTTCGTATATAAAGTAGCTTTCAAAAAAAATACGAAAACAAAGAAGTCTCCTCGAGACTATAGCGCAAACATACTCCTTCGACGTACACGCTCATTAGCGCTTTACGCGCGGTACTTTTGTTAATTTCTTTACGAGTTTAACGTCGCAGACGATTAATTTGTTCTGCTTCAAGCGATGTGGTAATTGAGTTTTTTCTCCTCCTCTTCTTTTCTCTTTGTATTTTTTGGTCTTTTTTGACTTAAAAATACTCGTTCTCTCTCTCTCTCTCTTTCTCTTTTTAGCGAATAAATAATTACTCGGACTCGTGAGAAACTTGGCGTCTTTTACCAATAATCCAACTTTTCTTCGAAGCGCGAGAATCTTAAATCTTACTTTAATCAGACGACGCGAGAATGAAGAACACAACTTTTTTGCTCTCGCCTTGTAGCGAATTAAAACTTGCTGGCGAGCTACTCTCGACCTATCTATCTCTCTTCTTTTTATTTTTCCTCTCCTGTCTGTATTTATTTTGAGCAAGAGTTTGCGAATCAAATCGAAAAGTTTCCATTGTCGACAGACGATATTTTAACAATTGCGATTTCGAGCAAAGTTTTAAACGACTATTAGTCTTGACGTTTTCGTGTATTTCCATGTTGTATTGTTATTTATATCCAACCAATACCTACGTCGATACCACAGAGCGTTAGCTTGTCGTTGTTTTTTTTGTTTTTTTTTTAACGAACCGTCGATACGCGTGCACCTAACAACGTCCTCTTGACTTACCAATTAGATACAACGAAAGTTCACGCGCGAAAAATCACAGAGAGACAGGGAGAGTGAGTCTGCAGCTTACATTTCCCGTGTGTCGCACGCGTAAAAAAAAAAGAAAAAAGGGGTGAGTCTTTTTCTTTATTCACGCAAGAACGCGCGTGCAGAATGGGTGATACTTCTGTCGCGCCTCTGACAAGGAGCTATAGCGTGCTTACTTTCTTCAAGAGGGGGATGACTTTTCTTAGGCGGCTAGGCTGCAATAATTTAAAAGTAGTCTCCGAGGGTATATTTTTTCGAGTTTAAACGAGAATGATTTTCTCGCGCTTTTCGTACTGTAATAGATGACTCGCAATCTATATTATTGATTTGAGCGTGGATTCGTTTTTCCGAACACCACGGTTGTGGAGAATCTTTTAATCTTCCATTAAGAAAGTACTTTCATCGTTATTGAAGATAAATCGTAGAAAGATCTAAGGAGAGCAAAAAATACGAAATTAATCCAAAGAAAAGCCAATAAAAATCAATAAAAAGAGTAATCTATAAAGCAAAAGTGTTTAAAGCTATTATATAGTTGATAACGATAAGAGAATGAATTTCGATTGGACACGTAAGTTTTGATTTGAAGCTGGTCACTTATTAGGCCTGAACGTTGCATTAAATATCCGCTCCCATAAAGTAAAAACTTTCAGTGTCATCGTCCCGTTCACACTATGATTAATTAGATCAGATAAGAAAAAACGAAAAGAGGGTGGGGAATAAATGGCTGGCAATGATTTGATCGGTGATTCCGCGTGAGAAAGCATCGCACACCGCTGAAAATAAGGCCAAAACGATTTTTCAGTTGACCTAATATTGAGTTTTACGTGGTGGTCCAACGAAGGGAAGAATTTTTTTTCTACTCTAACTCTACCTCTCTCTCTCTCTCTCTCGCTCTCCTCTCTCTAGTGGCAAAGGCAGATTAAATTCCCGCGCGGCTGGGTTTTCATTTCGCGGCGTTAATATCTTCGTTGCTTGTAAATTTATGGGCAAAAATTTGTTATCCTTGTTGAAAATACGTATATTTAGATTCTAAAGAAAATTTTTAATAAAGTTATATTCATTCTTCCTTCGTAAAGCTTCACTGCTGTATGAAAATTATTATTTCGAATAACGTTTCGTAGATATTGTATTTCGGTAAAATTCGTTTCAACAGATTTTCACACTGATGCACAATTGATCGAATTGTACATTTTAAATATTTATAATATAATCACAATTGGTCGAATCAACAACAGTTTAAGGTTTTGCTTATTTTCCTCATTATCGTTGAACAAACGTTCAAAGTTTTAAAACAACGTCCGCATTTTCTGGCATCTGGGCAATTAACCACGATCAAAGAGTTCGTCAGTCAAATTTCAACTAATACTTTCCTCGGGAGAATCGTAAAGGGTGTGTGAACCCTAACGACCCTTTCTCGTGTATACACATACTTATATGTATACATATATATACATGTATACGTGTGTGTGTGTATACAAGTATACAACTTCAAAGCGATTGTCAAAAGCAGGGCAAGAAAACTCTGCTACTGATCGATGCGTGGCTTGTGTATTTTTACATTCTTATCAATAGACCAACGAAGATGTTTTAACTTTGTTTGAAAATGGTACGAGAATGACAGGAGGAAAAAAAATGCAGATTTAAGACAGTTTTAGTTTAGTGCCTTCTTATTACGTTTTTATTGAAGAAAGCTCTGCCGCCTTGTATATATATGTATATACACGTATAGTATTTTCAGTTGCAACGAGCGTGAGATGCTGTTACTTTTTTTAACGACTCTGTTATATCAAGGTTGTCGCGTTGAACGCGCGGAGTAAAATCTTGGTGACTTTCCAGATCTTATATATTGCACGCGAGACAGCTTTGATTTTTCTTTTTCTTTTCAATTTCCGATTGTCGAACTACAGAAAGCAAATTATGTTCTAACTTTCAATATGAAACGAAAGTTTTTGGATGATTCATAGACACTTTTAAAGCGTACTTTGAAAGCTCGTAAAAAAGTGGAAGCTTTATCGTCTTTCCGTCTTCCGAGTTTATGAATCTTTTTCGAAAGGATCTACCTATATTTTTAACGTACGAAAAATTAACAACTACTTTGAGCTCTCGTCGTTTTCAAATTCGTATTCCGTCGTCTTTTTGTTCGAAACCGCGCACCTTACCAAAAGAAACAAACGAGTTTATTGTCCCGACATTTTGACGTTTTAATCAATGTAACAAATAGTAGCCCGCGCGAGTAGAACGTTTGTGGCGAAAGAAAGAAAGAAAATAAAAGCGCGAGAAGAAACGAGAGAAGGAGCTACATTTTCGCTTAGGCGAGCATGGGATTATCGTGTGTATGTGTGCTTGCGAGCCACAAAATGCAAGCTATATAACCGTATAGTTAGTTGCACGAGTTCGCTATACGTACAGGCATCCCGGAAAATGTTCACAGTGCACCGCCGCAGCAGCACATTGGATTAGCGTTAGCGTACGGCGAAACTAAAGTGCCTTTTTTATTCTTATTTATACATATGACCGTCGTATCAAAATTGTATAAACTGCAAAATATATACGTACGTACTGGCACACCGTACACGCTTGTACACGCGCGTCTCGGCTAGTTAATTAATCAATCTCGATGCAGGTGTATATGTGTAATTTCAAGCGATTCAATATTTAGACAAGCAGCGATAATGAATTGCATTCGGGAGAAGGACTTTGCCCGACGAGCAAATATATAAACGCAACCCAAAAGTGAATCTCGTGAAAAACATTTCCTTTCTCTAGTAATACACAGATACCTTTCATATGCACACACACTTTGTGCAAATGCTCGCAATACGCATGGTTTTGTAACGTGCATTTTTTCACGTATGGACTTTATGCGGGTTTTGTTATTCGCTGCGTTTGTGCTCGGGCTTGTACGTCTACGCCTACTACGTACATACATATAGAGTCAGTGCTTCATCCGTTGTTTCAATAGCAAGAACAATATTGCGAACGTAATTACGCGCAACAATTAATCCGCACATACGAAATTGATAAATGTACATTTCCGCTACATTATGAAAATGAGTTTCGGGATTTTCTAGTTGGGTCGGTCAAATAAAACATTTGTTTACGAGTACGGATACTTTGGGGAATTTCCTAATTGGACGGAATTTTAAAAAATTATTTCTTTTTTTTCTTTCTTTTAGCTTTGCTTTCGTGTCCATTAGCAATTTGGAGTGCGTACGAAAGCGAGCGGGCTGTGAAAAAGCTGGTAGTTTAAAATTTATATAGAAAAAATACGTAAAGTGTGTGTGTGTGTGTGTGTGTGTGTGTGTTTTTCTCGAGCAATCACGATTATCCATTAAAACGTCAGTCAATTTACTTCATTGTGTGCTAACAATATTTATATACGGTCTACATTTGACACACAAAAGCTTTCTCGTATATATTTGAGTTTAAAATATGCCGTAAACGCAAATATTCAACGTGTATTATTCAATTGAGAAGGTAAAGAAAACACAGCAAAGAACAAAGCAGTTACGTGTCTTTTTACTTTAAAAATCAATCTCGAGTGTGATATCAATGTACGTACGACGTACACGCGCATACGGACACGTTTACAAAGACCAAGAATTTCCGGATAAATAAAATTAGCTTCTCACCCCCTTTTTTTCTCGCTCTAGCGAATACGCACACGTTACACCCCCTTTGGCAAACTATGTCACGACATACGTGTGTGCGTGTGTCAATTTAGCCAATACAACGCCTCAATCGGTTAACGAGACAAAAAAAACGAAAGAAATTAGCGTGATAACGCGATTACGGACAAGAAAAGGGGGACAAACGAGCGAGCCACGCAACGCGCGTTCTCTAATGGGGCGACAAACGAGAAACTGTGTGCAACATTTTCAAGAGGGTTGCGACAATTCATTTCCTTTATACGGCCTAATCTCGTTGAGTTCACGCCTTTCTTTTCATTAAGCTGCAAACACTTGGATATATTGAGATGTACATGCCTAAAGTTAATATACGAATTGTCGATTTTCGAGTGTGCTTGTTTCATTGTGTGCGTATGCTCTTGAGAGGGTGATGAAAAAGAAAGTGACTGTGGCAGGGGACGGAGGGAGTCACCACTTTAAAGAGAGAAGGGTACACAGGCGTGCGAAGTGATTCGCTGATATATCCGAGATGAGTTTTTTTTCGCCCTCCCTGACGTAAGATGCTCCTTTTTTTTCCATAGAGACGAATTTAAAAAAGACCTAAGATTGACGATACTTTTATTTGAGCCTGTACAACGGTATATAAAGAAGGAACATTTGTTAAGTTTTCGAGTGACAAAAATACATGCAGACTTGACACTCTTGTTGAATCCCTTAGCGAAAATGCGCATGAATGAACTTCTAAACTTAGAAATTGATACAATTATATTTGACACTCCCTGAGGAAGATAACTCACGAGTCTATTATCCAAGTATACCTCGTCTTTGATAATAATATTACGTTTCTGTTGTAAATTCAGTTTTTTTTTGCATCAACAAACCAAATAAATAGATTATCTCAATAATCACATCGACGATAAATCAACAATGTCTACGTCAATGTCTCAATTTTATTACTTGGAATCTATTCTTAGACGATCGTCCGAATATCCACATCTATTTTTAGAAATACCACGGGCCTCTATGAATCCGATATGCATTTATAGCAATCGGAAGAATTTCAATTGAGATGCCAGTGCATACGTTCACGTATATGTAAAGATATGCATGGCCTGTTCTAAATCGTTTGAATATTTTTCAAAATTACACGTTCAATCGTGAATTGTAAACGAGCGTACGATTCTTATTCGCAAGAGATAGACAGAGAGAGAGAGAGAGAGAGCCTTGAGTGACACCTGACATTGTAGTATAGAGAACAATAATATGAAGAAGAATCACATACTGCACATACACACACACACACACACACACACACGATGGTAATCTAACATGTATATAAGGTCGCAATGTGCTACATTCCTCTCGCTATACGTCTTATCGTATCGATCACGCACCCAACATGTTGGCGTTATATAGCTTGTACAGCCAACCTCTCTTACCCTCGCGCGCACTACAGCATTGCATACATATATACCTATGCAGTTATGGATTTTTCTGCTCACCTTTTTACCCCCTCAAAATCAAACGACTTCCAATAACTAATGAAGAGCATCAACGCACGCTGTGCTAACACTTAATCATCCAGCAAATTATTGACCAAAAAAACAAGAGATTTTCTTACGTACGATTCTGTAGTTGATGCTATATATAAACGTTTGAACTTAAGTAGATTTCACTCGACTTTTTTTTTCTTCAACTTATTCCGTGCGCGTAACGGTTTTTTTTCTTTTTTTTCTCTTCCTTTTGTCTAGGTGAAAATCGAGGTTTCTATAAAAAGAGATAAATCAAATTATGTTGCCCTTGTTCTGAATAATCTCCATCCATGGTGCAAAAATTAATAAAGTTTGACTCTTACTTTTTTTCTTTTCTATTTATTTTTTTACTATCGTGTTGTACTAATGGTAAAACAATTATAACGTCAAAATTATTTATCGCAAATGTTAAAAGCTTTGATACACGGTAACAATGACACCGATAGAAACGAACGAAACATTGACGGATAAAGACAAATAAAAGGTCGAACATTTAGTTTCACGTGGCGATATATATTAAAACCTTCTCTCTCTCTCTTTGAAAGCACGCGACGATACCTTTGCCACGCTATGTACGTCTAAAATGCGCCAATCGAACTAAATCACACAAGGAATCTCATTATAGTCTTCCTTTTGTTTTTTTTTCTGTACGTTTTTCAAGTGCTTTTTCGTGAATAATAATGAAAAGAAATAAAAACGTTGATCGATGTGGTGCGATGTTCAAAAATTATACTTTTCGTCACGCCAAAGCTCGAAGGTCGCGAAACAAAAGTAATATGAATATAACGCGTGTTTGTGCGAGAGGGAGAGAGAGAGAGAGAGAGAGAGAGAGAGAGAGAGAGGGTCGATTATACATTATTTTCATCATAAAAAATATCGACGTGTAGTTCTTTTTTTTTTTACATAATTAACCGATACATAGAAACACACGTTCGATTTTTATACAACGACGGCGGTAACAGTGATGTACAAGTTTCAAGTGGAACGCGCAATTTGTTTGACATTCGAATAAAATAGCTAGTTCAAGGTTGCACGAGAATGCACGTATGCACGTATGCACGCGGCGTATACACGTTATGTATAGTGTCCTACAGTCGACAAGTAATTACGGATAACAATGTAACAACGTTGTTTACAATTTGTTTGTTATTCATTTTATTATTCAGAACAAAATGAAACTCGGCAAGAATAAAAAAAAAGCTCTTGCAACGGGGAGGTGGCAGTGGAGAGGGTGGTGAAGAGGTTGTATATAGGAGTCTCGAAAGACCTTTCGCGATAAATACTTAAATTGAATGTTTTTTTCCAATCGTTCTCGCGTAATAATGAGCTTTACTATTGCGATCAAGGAAAATACAAGTTTAACCCTGTTGCAAGCTCAAAACAAATAATCGTCGCCTCTCTTTTTGTACATACTCGTACTCGTACACACGCCACTCCATCAAATGCACTTTGCAAAGCAACCTCGATCGAACAAACTCTTTTATGCACAAAAGCAAGAGGAAGAGTGTACATAAAAAACTGACCTGCAGTTCGTCGGGTAGTTTGCCCATCCAACTGAGCGAGAGGATGTTGCAGTCGCACTTGGCGTTGGCGTTCTTCTCAAAGTACAAATGCATCTTCTCTCCGTCGATCTATTTTGGTCGCTCGATCAAAGCTACGTATCGATGCAACACAACCACGATGAACTTTGTTGCTCGTCCGCCATGTTAAACGATTATATTATACGTCGAGTATTATTTATTTTTTGTTTTTTTCTTTTCCTTTACTTTCGTCGTAAAACACGACAACGCCAAGTGGCTGCCTCGTGCCTACTGCATCTCTCTCTTTTAGTCGAGGGTAGTATTACTCTCTAAAACTGCGCGCGCACGTGTATTCACCCACCAGGTATATGTGTATATATAATATTCACACAAACACACACACATGTATAAAGAGAGAGAGAGAGAGAGATAAACTTTAAGGGTCGTCGCATGCGCAAAAGAGTCACTGTGCATTGTATACGCAAGTGCATTTGTCACTTACGAGGGAGTCTAAGTTTTCAGGGATTCCATTATGTACGTCTACTCATTTTTATTGGTGTTTTTCTCGAACACCATTGATTTGTATTATTCAAATTACGTTCGAGATTTTCTTCTTCTTTCTTTTTTTACATAACTTCCATATATATTCCAATGGAGTAAACGATGGTATAAAGCGGGAGTTTTTTGAATACACAGTCATGGTTTGCATAGCTCACGCGGTTCCACGATATACGCGATGGACATCGTAAATTATTATACATTCAATATTGGATTGATAACTGCGATGAAATTGATTGCACAAACTCAGCGCGCTCACTGACTTGTAGCAGCGTTTATTAGAGCGTTTATTTTTCAATTTTCACAAAAGCAGAGACTTACATGGGAAAAAATCAAATGGGATTGATATCGAAAGAACCCGACTATACGCGTATCTCGTACGTGGGTTAATTTATTTTAGTGTTTTGGTTTTCTTTCTTTTTCATTTTTACGTGAACCCACGTACGTATTTACAGTGCAAATTAAGTCCACGAACAAACTAACCGAAATTCGCTAAAATAATACAATAATTGAACCTCAAAGTAAATCCTTCAAACGTTTGCTCCTGAATAAATTTCCTATCGCGCACGCAATCGTCGATTAGTTTTCAATAATATCACATCCTCGAGAGAAAAGAAACAGAAGGGGGTTTCCATCGATTAATAAGTTGGCAATTGGTCGAAAAGAAAGAGAGAGAAATCTTTTGCCTAAATCTCCCATAATTCAATTTCTGCCGATAGAAAGAAAAAAAAGAAGCGCGCTTTATTTTTTTTTACTTTACCGGATAATTTTTCTCTCCTTCCCTCTATATGCGTCGATTGTATTGATTGTGTCCACGCCGCACCCCGCTTTCCCTGCTCAGGGGAGACACCGCGACGACGACGACGACGACGATCGAGATTCGTTTATGCCCCCTTCCTCCCACCCTCTCACTCTGAATCCTTTTGAAACACGCGGCTATATTCCCCGATAGATAGCCCGTAAGGTATCGCGCTTCACAATAGAGAGAGAGAGAGAGAGAGAGAGAGAGAGAGAGAGCGAAAGGTGAACTTATCGAGTAACACCAGCAGGCTCTCTTCTTATTACGCTAAAGTACATATATTAGGCACGTGTACTTATACTTTTCGCTAGTAAGTACGATAACTTGTTTTGAGCATGAAATTGCAGCTTGAAAACGAGTGTTTTTTTTTTCTGTTTCGAGTGGATTTGCTGCCGTTATTTGTCGACAAGAGCAGTAGACTTAGAAGATAGCTGATCAAGAGAAACGGATATCGAAGAGAGAAATCGAAATTATTCGCGTGCTTTTTGAATTTTGTTTGTTGGCGAGTTGAAAGAATCCATTGAAAATATCAGGGCTAAGCGCTATCCCTGGCATGCACTATTTGACTAGAACAATGTTCAACGTATTGTCTTGTAAAAGCTTGTAAAACGCGTAAAATAGACGACGATCGCAGCGATAAGACGAAAGCTTTGAAAGGCTGACCATGTCGTACTAGTTCCACTTGCGGCTGATCGAAATTACCGCACTTCTACTGCAACTACTTTGTAATGGAGCTTTTTCAATTGCCCCCAAGCGTACGATGCGCGTTCGTTTACGCCGGTTGCGCAGTAGACAAAGTGGTGAATACCGTTGGTGTATCACAGCTGTTACGCCTATGTTGTGTTCACGATGCACGAGGAATAGAGATGCATATTATTATTATGTGGTATCTGATTCGTTAATTTTTTTGATCAATGGCGATCCGTAATTAATACAATCAGCAATCACGAGTTCTTAGAATATACGTTATTATTTGTTTTTTTCTAATTTATTCCATTTAAACTTCAATCAAGATTTTTATAGCGTACAAACAGGTTAGACTGTAATATAGGTTATGTGTTCAGTGTAAAAGCTACATAGTTGTTTGTTGAATAATAAGTATTTATTACTGAGATTATTATTGAGACTGTTATTCAGAGTTTATTCTTATTCAAATAAGCAATGATGGATTATAAAGAAGAACAAAATAATGAAATTGAAGCGTTGGAGTCGATTTATTGTGGAGAGCTTGAAGGTATGCCGAATTTTTATTATTCTTTGATACTTGATTAATTTGAACAAACGTTTGAAAATTGCGAATAAACTTTAGTTCTAGAAACGGAACCTTACCACAAATTTACAATTCTAATAAAATCAGAAGAATACGAGCCAGAGTCAGGAAATGGATTGGCATGTACTTTAGAGTTTACTTACACACCAAAATATCCAGAGGAACCTCTGATCATAGCAATCGAGAAGGCAGACAATTTTTACGAAGACGAGGAAGAAAAACTTATGCAAGACTTAGAGAGTATTATGACGGGAAATTTGGGAATCGTAATGGTTTTTACGTTAGTTAGTTCTGCGCAAGAGTGGTTAAACGTTCAATGGGACAACGTAAAAGTCAACAGAGAAGAAGATGCCGTTAGAAAGTTAAGAGAGGAAGAAGAAGCCGAACGAGTAAGCTTATCGATGTATTTCTTTAACTGATTAGACAAATTTTGAAAAGATAATAAAGCTGTTAAATTGGAATCAACAGAAAAGGTTCGAAGGAACAAGGGTCACGGTGGAAACATTTCTCAAATGGAAAGAAAAGTTCAACGAAGAAACAGGAATAAATAAGAAAAGAGAACTTGCTGAGAAAGAAGGAAAGAAACTCACTGGTAGAGAATTGTTTATGACTGACAAAACTCTAGATCAGTCCGATCTCAAGTTCCTGGATGATGGTAAGAATTATTTTACATTTACAAACAAACATTTATACCGATTATCTTACTGTGATTAATGTTTAATGTGAATAGGTGATGCGGTCAAAGTAGATGAGAGTTTATTTCAAAATCTCGATGACTTTGATTTGGATGACGAAGACGACGATGATGATGCAGATTATAATCCTGATGCTTCCGATGACAGTTCGTAGATGAACGTAAAAAATCAATTTATTGATGACACGTGTGAATTCCTATAACGTGCAGAAGAAATTACATGTATGGTTCTCGTATTCTCTCGGGAACTGAACTTTTTCTGTAATTGAATAACAATGAATTTGAACTGAGAAAAGCGAGGGATGTCCAGGATAAGTGCTTTTTTTTTATAAACAGTGTAGCAAAACAACGGAATATTTTTGTTCATAAAGCTTTATTTAAGTAAATGCATTTTGCTGGTACTTTCTCTCGAAAATATCATATTCCTTTTTTTTTTTACAAGTCCCAATTAATATTTTCACAATTTTTGCTGCTTGTGTAATACTTTATGACAGGGGTGTACAGAAATTTTCAATCGTACATACTTATTGTCACAAAAATGCATACTACTTTTAATTTCATTAGTTCACTTTTTTAATTCAAACCATGATACAAATTTAACTTATCATGATTTTTCAATCATGGAGTTTCACTTATCTCAATGTTCATTAAAGAATAATAATTTTCTAAAACAGTTTTTATAGTACTATAACCACTGATTATCTTAAGGTAGGTTTATAATCAAAACTTGAGTTACTGATAGTAAAATTCAAAGAAAAGTACAAGAACTTCTGTTATAAGAATAACAATCTTCAATTTACAAAACTTTTGATGAGACATAAATACGAAGAAGTATTCCACTTAATAACATTTTAGAAGCGACAAACACGATAAAGCAATTTCAAATAAAAAATCTTAGTTTATTGAGTTACATAATATCAAATTATAAAAACTTTTATGGTTAAAGGTGTTTAGTGTACAAAATTAAATCAAACAATTTTCTACAATAATATAGTAATCATAATGTTGAAAACTCAACAGATTCAAAAGAGCACGATATCGTGAAAATTGATAATAAATACATTAAAATTATAACATTTTTTAGAATGTTCCCAACATCTCTAAAGCTTAATTTAAAGTATAATGTGACAAATAATTTCGCATTTTTTTTGTAAAACGTATAAACTATTATTGCAAACTTTTGGTAGAGCAACTCAATAGTAATTTTTAACACCTAAAAATTCATCGTTATAAATGTTGCAATATTGAATGCATTGGGCCTGACTCGATAAATCTAGATAGAATTCAAATCGAGTTGGATAATTCACTGTCGTTTGTGCGTATATAACACGCAGAATCTCGTGCGGGTCTCAGGCTTGACTTTTTTCATTTTTCTTGTATCGTATTAAACATAAATGACAAAAGTCAGTCTTTCATTTATAATTATTTTTCAGTTAACGCCCTACCACTTTTATTTTTACATATCGGTGTACTTTGTTATAAAATGGAAACTGTGTCATACATGAAAAAATAATTGTATGTTTAAGTATATGGGTGTAAGTATACATGGTATCGTGTGTGGATACCACTTGGAAGAGGCCTTACTCTGAGCTCTGCCTTGAAAATAAAAAGTATGTCCTGAAACACCTAAAGTTGCATATACCATAAAGTTCACAAGAGACAAACTTGATCTGCCCATCACTTTTTAGTTCTCATAACAAACGTTTGTTTAAATTTCACCTATACTTATCGTTTATTTTTGTATTATCGCACAAGATTTGACGGCAGGAGCTATATTTGGCTTCATTATCATTCGAGCACCAATGAAGCACTAGCATAACTTACAGAACTATCGTTCATATGTTTGCACTCGCTGCTTTGGGCATATTTTAGGAATCTTAGCGTCATTCCTTGACCACTTGTAGTTTCTTTGAGACTTTGTATCACCTAAACACATATTGAATGAGAAAAACATCTAATAAATTACATCTGAAATTAAGAGTTGTTACCTGCAGTAACACTGCTATTGGATGTCTACCACATATAGTATTGCTATATTTTCGTAAATAATCGGTAAATGCCTGAGGATTCAAATTTTCTATGATATCCATCCCCTATAAAATTATAAATACAATAAACAAATAATACGTGGCATTCTCCTTTACAGCTCATTCAAGGGATTAAATTCACCATTTTGTCAAGGTTTTTAATAGACTTATGTATAGCACCACAAGATCTATCATAGTAAGTATAACGAAACCGTTGACCCCAATGACAGAAGTCAGATGAAATCACAAATAAAGTTTGAGGATCAGCCATGTAAGGTGCCAAAAGTTTCCCATACATCGTTTCTCGTTCAGGGCTAATAGATCCAACAAGTATGGGAATAATAGTAAAGGAGTCTTTGAAACTGTAAGATAAAATCCACTAAACTAATTGGAATTTTCAGAAAATAATTTATACTGAAATTTCAATTTTCTACTCACTCTTCCATTACTTTAGCAATGTATGGAAGTTGCATTTCAATACTATGCTCATCTTCGTCCGTATTCATATCCATCCATTCAAAATGGCCAGTATTCATCAGTTCTTTGTTTACTAAAGAGTACAAAATGTAAAATACATTAAAAATCTCTTTAAATTTAATTACGAGCTGATAAAATTCATACTTACTTCGTTGGTCAATGTGAAGATCGTACAGAGGTGTTTTATAAACAGTAGCTTGCGATAGAGCACAACCCGATAATCTTACATGGTGAGATGGACCTAAAATGAATATTTTGCGGCTGCACGAAAGCCATACGTCAATTCAATCGTTTATACATAGAAATTTTTCTCTTAAAATGACATAGCAAAACGAATAAACTTACACGACAACAGGACTAATTTGACGATAAGCAAATGCTGCACAAGCTCCACAGTAACTGTAGCCTGCATGACTACATAATAAATGAATTATCAATAACACAAATATTTTTTTTAACGAACGCTTACTTGAATATTGAGATAACTTACGGTGATATAATTGCTCGAGCCGGTCCATGAATCAAATCAGCTGCATTTAACCAATCTCCTAATTGCTTACTCAATTCACAACCTTAACAACACAAAGGCATTATTAACTGCGTAAATGCGTTACAACAAATGGATACAATGATCAATAATTAGAAATTCGTCTAATTAATAATAAAACGAAAACATTACTAAGTCATTAGTGCTTGTTTGTATTGAAAATTCAATAAATAAATATTATTAACATTTACTATTTTACAACCTTAAAAAAAGTTTGATAAATTACCGTTCTCCGTATACCAGCTACCAGCATGACTCGCTCTTCTTGCCAACGCCATTTTCGCCCTGCAATAATAGATCGTAAAGAATAAAACAAGAAACTAAATAACAAACAAAATCAGAGCTCGTAACTCTTCACACAGCTGAGCTCCTCCCAAAGAAGGCAATAATAGTACACACACACACGCACACAGCCACGAGCGTGCGCGCGATCCACTTGAATTTATATGAATATACAAGTATATATATATATATATATATATATATACACGCAATAAGAAATTCTTCAAATATGATTCAAAATGAAATGAATATCATGAAAAAGGTATTCGACTTAAATAAGACGAAAAAGTGCAGTTAAATCTTTATACCTGCTTCGAGCTGTTTGTTTCTTTCGTCCCGTCTAGACAACTCACACACGAACACGCAACACGCGACAATCTGAACGCGACTTTAATACTTTCTTTGCAAATTCGTTGTTGCCATGGGGGAGACACCAGCTAAATTGCATGACGCTTGTCGCGCGTGACTTTGAATTAATATAGCACGTGGATTATTGATTACGAATTGTAAATAGGATTCATTGTTACTATTTATATGACACTGCGTATATATACCTTTTTACAATATTGATACGAAAACTTTACGTGCTTTTCTTTTCCGACCTTAAAATATTTATGCATTTGTTACAAATGCAAATATATACATACATACACACACACACACATCGTTTTTTAGGATGTAAAGCATCTAATTGTTGCTTAATATTTTAAGAAAACGTTTATTTGTAAAGACGCGTACATAATTATTTCAGTTCGATGTAGCACGTAGTATAGTTTCAACAACAATATCGTAAATTCACAATAAGTGTGTAAAAATTAATTTAAAAAATTGTCGAAACATATACAAATATCAGACGGTGCGCTGAGAGTGAATATTTATAGTAAATTGAGATTCTCCCCTCGCAAAGTTGCCAGCAACTTATTTTAAAAATTTAATATAAATATGAGATATTGTAAATAGAGAGAGAGAGAGAGAGAGAGAAAGATAAAAATACATCTCTCACAAAGACGTGAGACGAAAATTTGACAAGTATAGAGTAAAAAATATCAATCCGTAATGTAAATTTGTATAAAAATTAATTCTGAAACTTCATCGAGTAATAGTAACTATACGCCCGATCCGTCAGCCAAGTGTACGTAAGATTTTCTTTTTTTGATAGAAGAGTTTGGGCTGACACTCGATTGTTTGTCGTCCCAAACCAAATTATCTCTAGCTCTTTCTGCTTCGCGTTTGATTATTAATTCTTCCGTCAAATAAGTTTCTCGTTTGATCTGGTCTCTCAGTTTTCGTGGATTTCCCGAAAGGCTCCATTGCACAGCCATGGTTACTAATCCTACTGCATTCTAAAACCATTGATTAAAATGTTAGCGTTAAAATATGACGCGTTTGTAAAAGGACACGTAAGAGATGCAAATTGTTACCTGGAAAACTACAACAAAAGCTAATCTCACGGCCAAAATATGCCAATAGAGAGATGGCCTTTTGTACGGCATTTCGGGATGATCCGGGGGATTTCTGTACTCTGCGTAGCGACAAAAGGTGACGTTTTGAAAGGAACTCACGAGTGGTTCGGTACCGTTAGCGAAGTCTTTAGTATCAAAAATAGCAAGGCTGTGGTTCAAAAAGCCGACATCCGTTTTGTCAGAGCTAACTACTGCCATGTATACTAAACGAGGTATAAACGTTGAAGAAAACGCTATGATAAAACCCTAAAAATCAATGCAGACGTTAGTTACGGTGTAATTGATTTAGATTAAAGGAATAAATGAATTTTTACTCACGTTCGTAGTAACTGATACCCGAGCTAAGGCGTCGAGAATTCGCCCCCAAATACCAATATCGCGAGCTCGACGAGGCACTGGTCTACGGTAATGTCGCAAGAATTTCGACGCATCCAAACGCATTTCAAACACGTTGTTGGCGAGAGCGAAAAATGGAGCTAATGGAAACGCTACTACGAATAACGTTATAAAACCAAATTGAATGACCATTTCGAGATACTCGTCGTATAATCCTCTGGCACCTAGGTAACGTACATTACATTCGTTCAAATCGTGGATAAAACAGAAAACAATCAATTAGTCGACAATTAATTGACTCACTCCAATCCAATAGCTTCAAATCGCGTATCCACTGGTTTCGTGGAACGATGGGATCCTTTTGTTTGAGACCAGTGTGAATGCGAAATAATGCCCAATACTTGTACAAAATTGGTAAAATCATTTCCAAGAGCGTGGCTACCGCTTGTTTACCGATCATTATGATTGTCAATTGAATCGATAACTCTAATAAACATCCCCCGGGCGAACACTCTTCTTGTCTGCAAGATCGCGATCAACATGGAATTCCGGCGATAAGAAAAAACGAACGTACAAATGTTGCACATACCTAAATCCCAGTATTTTATTGTATTTCTTTGGGTAGCCAACGAATTTTCCTTTCAAAAAGGCTATGTAAAATATCGAAGCGTAGTAATTAATAAATTGAAATAAATAAACCTTGAGCGTAAGACTGTCGTCGAATTCAGCTTGAGTTCTCAACAGCTCCATTTCCGTCAGATACACCGCTAGCCAATCGTAAATAAAATTTAACACTAGAATACAAACCTAAAACGTGGAATAAGTTCATGAGTTTGCTTGTAAAACTGGCCAAAAGAAAGAATCGTAATACCAAAGTCGAAGACGTACTAAATTAATGCCAGCTGCTATAGCTGGTATGGCAAAAGTTTGATAATTAGATTGACTTATATTACGACCAATATCATGACCAAACAGTGACGTCGAAGTAATGCTGGCCATTCGATACAGTACCACAGCAAACACTGCTGCAAGTGCTAAAGCAGTTAGCAATAAAACAACGGAGAAACTAAAAAACGTCGCCGGCACTCGTACTTTCCAAAAGCTAACGTGTGGCTCCTTTTCTCTTGTAACTGGATTTACCTGAGAAAACAACAAAGATTGTTACGAACAATTATTCGACGGGTTAAACAAGTTCTAACGATGGTATTTACCTTTTCTTTGACCTTAAACAACTTGGTACGAGCCAAGGTAGATAAATATTGAGGCCGCGAATGATCAGCTGTGCTATCCCATTGACTTAATCCCCAGTGATAACTCAATTCGGCTGCTCGCCTTTTCCACAATTCGAGATAAAACACTGACCATACCGACATGAAGACTGCAAAATATACCATTGCAGGGTTGTCAAACAAGTGCGTAACACGCGTCAATAAACACGTTTCGCTTAATCTCCAGAAATCACAGGTTTTGTCGCATTGAGGACACATTATAGTATCCTTGGCCCAATCGCTACATGCGTCGTCGGCCAAGCGATTCGACTTAATAGTTAGCAGTCCTGAAAAAGGTTTGTCGAGCAAAAAACAAATTAGCGTTGTCATATTCAACGCTCTAACGGAAGATCCATTACGCGAATTTATTTTTTGTTACTATAAATCATTGTACCGTAAAAAAATGTAATAAGTCCGGCGATACTTGCTGGTATGAGCATGTACGTATAAAAGCCAAGCCAAGCAAAGTACATGGCAAAATTAATGCCAAAATATTCTCTAATTTGATCTAATGGCTGCACCTTTATCCACATCTTCGTATTGCCCCATTCTTCAAGAAGCAAGGTGCGTACACTTCCCTTTTGTTTCGTGGAGCCCTTCAGAATAAACAAGCGAATTATACGAGTCAAGAGAACTGTTGAAATATCGTCGACTATATCCGACGAATAACAAGCTACGAGATAATAAACTAAATAATTGTACAACGAATCTTACGTCATGCAGAGGATACGCAGCACTATAAACACCTGCTGCTAATAATCGTTGGATACCTTCACACTGCCTCTCCAAAATAAAATCCACAATCATCACGCGAATATGAGTAGGGAAAAAATGTTTATCCTCGGTATCAAATCTTTTGAAAGTTAACAATTACAAGGGATTAACGTAAAAGGTTCTACATGTTTACGAAAAATTACAGATGAAACATGCGACGATTATGCCACATAGCAATTATACGTACAAGTAATCTTTGTCCCTAGAATACTCAGCCGCCAATTTATACTCTGTTGGAGGGAATTTGCTAGAGTCTAATTGTGCAAAACTAAATAATTTGATGAACCAGGACTTGGCATCGTCGAAAAAATCGCTTTCTTCTATTGTTCTTTCATCTGGAAGTGGTTTAATTGGCATTCTAAGTTTCATTATTTCGCAAAATCTACAAAGGACTTCCTACAACAACAAAAACACGAACAATCAATTATTTACGAAATTTCCCGACAATCGTTTTTAATCAAACGAACGAATAGACAAACTTTAGGAGCGTATATTTTAACAAAACACAAGTGACGATTTTCTTCGTATTCCAATTGCAATCCTTGCTCCAGAAGGCTTCTCTCGAATAATTCTCTTTCCTGTGCATGTGCAGCATTGCCATTCTCAACAAAGGCCAAAATAAAGTCAACATCATCACTGATAGATTGACATTCTTGATTTGATGCAATTGCATCCTATAAAAAGAATAATTGTCAATACTATTGTTTAAACTGAGTTATTTACGAAATTACTTACCGATTGAACTGGATAATTATCTTGTTCTATAGATATAATTCTCTGACTAAGTTCCAATGGAATACTGTCGCTATTCATCTGAGATCCATTAGCATTATTACCAAATAAATCCATTTTTAAAAAGAATGCAGTTTCGGCGATTTTTAAAAAGATCTGTAACCAGGGAATAATTACGCATGAGTCACCTCACGAATATTTGAGTTTTCTTAATAGCCTTGTATCATCATCATCATCATCATCATCACCATCCATAAATAGAAAGTTGTCTCAAAACAAGAAAACGGTATAATGACTAACCTTTTTTCCTCGTTAGCGTGCACGAACGAGCGCTAATAATTTACGTTTACCAAGATAGCAATGGATCGTTATCGACATTTACCAAATTCACAAGATATTTAACAAAAATTTAATACATCACAGCTATCGTCATGTTATCATTTAAATTATGTCCTGTACGTAATCCTTCGTTCAGATCATATTTCACTTGGGGTCTCTTGGGGTATTCTTGTTGAAATTACGTACGAACCAGCACTCTTATTCATAATTACAATAAAACTACCCAACGTCAGGAGTAGTTTACCAGTAATAAACAAAATTAACTTATTCCCACGGGCTGCTCAGATAACATCCATCGTATCGAGCTCCAAAAATACGCACACGCACACATCAGCTGTTGTGGCTCGACTGTCTACTGCTACTGCTACTGCTACTGCATGGACTGCGCGCGACAAGCAAAATATTTACAATTACACCGATAAGGTAGATATCGCGTGATCGGACGTATATTTTGAGTGTAATAGGGGTGTCTTTAAAAAGAAAATAATTCATCAGTTTCACGAAAAATGGATTGTGCGGGAGATATGCCTGACGACAATTAATATTATTGCGATATGCGAGCGTTATTGTTGCAAGCATTCCACCAAATCCAAGTGATTAGAAATAATATCGTGACATTGCCTAAAATTAGATTCAAGAGTGTCGTGTGCTTAGCAACGCCGACATCGGGACGTTATTTTCACAAATCATCCACGATTTATAACAAAAGTGGTGATTTTAAGAATCGTTTTGGCCACAGGTTGAAAAAAATGAGCGTTCAGAGTGCTGTTGAAGATTTGACGCAGATTTGCATCGAACTAAAGAGAATCGTAAACACTGTTAAGGACGACAACGAGAAAGAGAAAATTGTGTTGAAACATATCAAGTCTTACACGGACACTGGCCTTCGCGTCAGTGACTTTGCAAAAGGTAATTCTAGAAATTGTTCAATGGAAATATAAATTAGCCGTATCATTGAAACATTCACTCGAGTACTGTGTACAAAAGTATTGTATTTTTTTTTCACGAGGTTGAGGTTAGGTTTTTATATGTTTACTGTGTCAGGTGCATAAATAAAACTTTTATAACGTGTTCTCTCCAGGTACAGTAATTTTATCGTAAATACAAAACAATGTCTGCTTCCACATCTCAAGGTGTTAAGAGAAATCGTAAGGAGGCTTTCGAGGACGAGTCAACACCTCGCAAAGAAGCCCCACCTAAGAGGGAATTGTCCGAGACAGAATTGGAGGAATATGCTAAGCTCTTAGACACTAAGAAAGCTTTAGAGTTAGAATTAGTTGATTTAAAAAGGAATTCACGCCCGAATGAATCTATCAAAGAAGTCATGGGACTTCTCCATGACTATAACGATATTAAAGATGCAACACAAATAGTTTTAGGTGCTTTAGCTAACTTGCGTGGGGTCACAATAGCCAGCTTGCACGAAGAGTTTGATTTGCCCTTGAAAGATGAATAAATTAATTTTGCAATTTCAAGCTTTAAGTGAAATAATTCATATGTTTATGCATTTCATACTGTTTTATTGTACATAATAAATAAGGTTTACTAACACTTCTTTATATTTTTTTTATTGTTCACTAACAGTTTAAAAACGTCCTTTGATAGTTTTTGAAATGTAAATCGTTGATATTTATAGGTTTGGAATGGTTCAATGTTTCTGAAAGCTTATCGATATACAAACAACTCGCTGGGAAAATTGTTGTCTTGGATTTCTTTACTTATTGTTGCATAAATTGTATGCACATATTACCAGATCTAGATGCTTTGGAAAAACGTTTTTCCATAAAAGATGGCCTTGTTGTTGTTAGTATATAAACGTTATGTAAATTTTAAACGTATCTTTGATAAAGCTTTCTCGTAATTATAAGCATTGATCATAATGATACCAGGTTGGTGTACACAGTGCAAAGTTTGCCAATGAAAGGGATTCTAGTAAAATACTTGCAGCTGTTCAAAGATATAACATAAAACATCCTGTGGTAAATGATGCCAAACTTTCAATGTGGCAAGATATTGGGATTGTTTGCTGGCCAAGCTTAGTTATGTTAGGTACGTCAAAGAATACAAAGTAAAACAAATTCTGAAAATTTTCAATTACTAAAGACAGAAAAATCAAATTGACTTTCAGGTCCAAAAGGACAGCCTTTATTTGTATTTGTTGGCGAAGGGCATAAAGATGAATTATTTTTATACACAAAAATAGCTTTAAAGTATTTTAAATCATTGAAACAAATTTCTAACGATCCTATTCCACTAAAACTCACTCAACACATTTTGCCAATGAACAAAGGCAGTTTATTATTCCCTGGAAAAGTGCACGCCTTCAAAACAGAATTTGGGGAAAAGCTAGTTGTGTCGGATACTGGGAATAATAGAATTTTAATCATGGGTAAAGATGGAAAAGTCGAGCACGTGGTTGGTGGATATTCTCCAGGATTTAGAAATGGCAATTTCGAAGCTGCTAGATTCAACGCACCTCAGGGAGTTTGTGTTTGGAAGGACGATGTGTTTGTTGCTGACAATGAAAATCATGCAATCAGAAAAGCAAGTTTAAGGAGCTTTAATTTACAAATTACTCCGTTGAATGAAGTCTCATTTATTTTTTAAATCGATTTCTAGATTAGTTTAAAAGATAAGACTGTTACTACTGTTGCTGGAACTGGATCCCAAGGACGCGATTACGCTGGTGGAAAAATAGGAAAAGAACAAGAATTGTCATCTCCATGGGACGTTGCTATTTATCAACACGAACAGAATGGAAAAACTATACCAGTGCTGATAATAGCTATTGCTGGAACACATCAAATTTGGGCTCTCTTTTTGGAAGATACCACTTGGTGGAAAAATAAGTAAGTTTATCGTAAATTTTTCAATCGTTTTCACGTATTTATTTTACCTGTATTTTTAGGCAATATAAGGCTTTAACATGCGTTAATATAGTTGGAAATGGAAGAGAAGCCAACAGAAATAATTCTTACGCCCACGCAGCTAGTCTAGCTCAACCCTCTGGATTGGCTGTAGCTCAAGAGTTGAAAACGGTTTTCTTTGCAGACAGTGAAAGTAGTACTGTCAGAAAAGTTTGTTTGGATGACGGGAAAGTAATGCCTGTCTGTGGAGCTGACAATAATCCACAAGTAAGATTCTTCTTTTCTGGAAAACGTCGTGCATTTTTAGGAGTTGATATTATTTAAATATTTGTTTGGTGGCTTTAGAATCTTCATTGTTTCGGTGATGAAGACGGCAAAAAATATTCGGCAAAACTGCAGCATCCATTGGGTGTAGCCTGGAACTATCTTGACAGAATGGTATACATTGCCGACACGTATAATCACAAAATCAAGAAAACCGACAGCGAGGGTAACTGTGTGACAGTGTGTGGTAGTGGAAAACCCTCGAAAGCTAATTCAGTAAGCAGCTTTAGCATGAAAAGTTTGCTGAAATTTGTAAAGAATAGCGATGAATCTTCATCGGTGGATATTCTCTTTCAGTTCGACGAACCAAGTGGATTAGCGGTCAGCCATGATGGAGCAACGTTATACATCGCTGATACGAATAATCATTGCATTAAGGCACTTGATTTAAAGGATCTTGAAAAAATTAGCACTGTACGTTACTCGTTTCTTTTTACCGTAACAAATAATCCAGCCTTTAACAACGGAATGCTGTACAATGTGTGTGTGTGTTTTTTATCTTGTATTACAGCTTCCCGTCAATCTTCCCGCAGAAGTATGGAACAGAGGCGAAGATACTTACAATTTTACTTCTAAAGTAAATACAAACGACGCAGATTTAACCGTGTCATTCGTTCCTATTTTCAACGATGATTTGAAATTGAACGCTGAAGCTCCGCAAAGGTGGACTTTGCAGTTACCGTCCAATGATTGGAAAGCTACTCAATGCAGTGGCGATCTATCAACTCCGTTGTCGATAAAAATACCACTGGGTACCGAACAGAAACAGATGCACATTATGCTGGACATAATGACGTGTCGAGCTACCGAATGTATTCCCAAAAAGTTGTCGATTGTTTATACTATTGTTAGAGATGTTGACGCGTCGCTGAAGGTTGTAGAAAAGAAAGAGTTGAATATTAGATAATCATGTTTTTACGATCAAATTTTAAACGAAAACAAAAAGGCAAGGAATAATAATTATTAACATAACGTACAATCTTTACACCACTAATTAATATTAATCGAATACATTTTAGAAAATGTTAACTGTACAATTTTAACGAGGGCCATTTATAAACTACTAATTTTAAATATTGGATGTTTTATTAAAAAGTTTGTTTTTTACAATATATAATATCAATAAAAAATGAAATGACAAATATATTGCTTATATGCATTTCTACTCTGATCCATAAAACAAAAAAGAAATTATACATTACCATTGATTACTTAAATTAACGAGCAATAGATTTATTCTGGAGTTTCATTATCAGGATAATTCAACTATCACTTTCAAAAGCGATGGATTTGAATGAGCTTTCATGCCTATCTGAAATAACTGCAGACTCGGCAACAATCAGTCTTTAACAAGATAATTGTTTCGGAATTTTCAGTATCAATTTTAGATTTTAGAATACATCGCAGTTTTTCATTAATTCATACAATATACGATTACAATAAGGGACATCTCATCCCAGTATGACAAAATCCCTTTGTGCAGATATTAAATTTGCATATATTTATATTAAATTGGACTTTTGCGCTAATCTTCCAGAGTAGTTGTACAAAATTTAATATTTTCACTTATTACAAGTTGTACGTACGTAATTGTGCGTGCAATATGATATCTATATTTTCCTCGATGTTTTTCGATTACACATTCGTTAAAATAAGTTGTAACTTAAATAAATTCTTAATAAAGTTTACATTAAAATTAGCGGCTTTCGCTTTACGAATATTCACTCAAGTATCAACCCTGAGCGTGTTTACAACCATAAAATAACGGCAATAATAGTGACTTACAAATTGTAATACCCATGATACAGATATACGAAAAAACATTGAAAAATGTCAGAAACATAACAATTTCCAAACGAAATTACTATTCAAACGCATTGACAACAATGAAAGATCATCTAAAATGCGGTGGTCGATGCAACGATCGATTGCACGTAAAAAACGACATCGATTTCGAAATTGTGCAAAATATTTGTTCGAAATACGATATATCGATATATGTATATAGAATTCTATATACATGTACGTATATAGAATGGCACTTTTTTACAATCAAATCGGAATATTCGTCAAGCTCTTGTTTCTTTAATTTTTCGGTAAAAATTACCTTAACTATATATTTGCTAGCACGTTATTTGAGGCAATCTTTGCTGTAAACAGAAGTCACAAATAAATAGAATTACAACTCGAATCACGGTATACTTCTCTGTGTGTATAATGCGAGAAGGCACGTCTTGGACACTTTATCTTGAACTTTTATACGCGTGTTCGTTATCTATTTTATGCATGACTACGATAAAGAGTACCAATAGAAAGAAAGAGGGAACAGAGAACAGGCCCGATTCCCTTGACGCAAAAGTAAGTTCACTTCATTTCGATATCGTTTAATTATTCGTTATTATCGTTACGATTTCAATTTCTTCACGTGATTGATTTCGTTCTTGTTTGCACTCGTGTCTTCAATGTCGATACCGTTTTTCTCGGTTTTGGATAATTTCCTGAAAAGTAAAACAAATAAACAACATTGACTTGCTACAGGTGTCGAGTAACTTGACAAAAATACAGACCTCCCAAAGAATTCACCATCTTGAATTGTTTCTGGCAGCTTCTTATTCAACGTCTCTGGCAGTAGGAGCGTGAGTAGACCACCAATAAGGGAGCTGATACCAAAAATCACAAAGGGTAGTGGCTCCCAATAAATATTCTAAAAAAACAACATCGATCATACATAGATCAGTCAACGATAAACGATCGTCTCTCGACGAAAAATCAAATCGCACAAACGTATAGTAACAAATTCGTACCAAGAAATTAATGTAAGGTGCAAGAACACCGCCAACACGAGCAAAAGTCGAGCTGGCACCAAGGCCAACGTTCCTGATAACCGTGGGAAACTGTTCGGCGGTGAACACGTAGATGGTCCCATAAGACGAAGTGATCACAAGCTTAGCTATCATCGCGAACGTTATTCTCAATGTCGTCATATCTGCGAAATAAAAGACAGGTGTACATTGAGATTGTATCGAATGCGAAATAAAACAAAGGAGAGGTAGAGAGAGAGAGAGAGAGAGAGAGAGACAAACCTTGAGGTATGAAGAGTGTAGCGATGAGTGCGATACCCGAAGCAATCATGCATCCGCATAAAATACTTTTGCGACCCCAGCGATTCAACGTGAAGATGAGAAAAGTATAAGCTGGCACCTCTACTAAACCAGATATTACAAAATTCATGTACTCGTTACCACCAAGACTCGAAGCGTTCCACGAAAGACCGTAATACGTTCCGCTGTTCACCAACCTTTACAGGGAAACAACGAGAAAACATTGCTTACCACCTAACAATATCAACAATTTTCCATCGAAATCGTTATTTCTTACCAGTTGAAGAATAAAATGATACTCTTCCTTCTTAAATTCGGATATTTGAATAGATCAAAAATCGATGGTTTACTAGTATCGGGTGTACTGTCGTTATTCGATTCGTCGAGCATTCCTTCGAGAGCCGAATCTGCAATCTCCACGCCGTTCTCGCGCGATGCTTTCTGTAACAATTCTTTGGCTTCCTTAGTGCGGCCTTTCGTTAATAACCACCTTGCTGATTCTGGAATGAACCTGAAATTTTGCACAATACATCGTTCTTTCGTATCCGCATTGTTAAATCAAACGCGATATCTACCTTCGCTTTTGTACGTTGAAAACGAGCAATCCGTATGAAAGCAAAGGCAAAAAGGACAATAATTTCGAGGCGCAAGATCGCACGCGAATCCTGGATCTCCGTTCTTTTAATCGCGTAATTCTTTGTCAAAGTTCCGCTGGCACTTTGATGCTTCGTGTTTTGTACGCGTGAGTGCGTCTACTTGTGTGCGCGAGTATACGGGATCTCGTTTTACGAACGAATGCGATGCTAATGACAATCCACTTTCGTCCGTTGACGAGTAGATTTTCTTGCACCTGTCGCTACAGTGATTTATACGTATGTGTTTCGAGATGCTGTTAGTCGAACGATGATGCCGCGTGAATTTGATTGGAGGAGAAACGTTATTTGAAGCAGAGAGACGATTGTCCAGTAAAATACCTTCACACTGATCGCAATAAGAGCTTTCCCGAAGGTAATTGAAATTCAAGTCTTTTATCGAACGTTGCGCGTGTGTGTATACACGAGTATATGCGTGAGCAGCCGTGCAAAAACCCTTTAATTCTGTTTACACAAGATAAATCTTTCGCTGTGGCGCCATATAGGCCAGACGATTTCAAGGTTCCTCGAGGGGCGAGGCAAGGTCGTACGGCGTTAAAAATAGCAAAAAACAAAGAAAAAAGGACGACGAACTTACCACCAGTAGAGAAGGAAAGCGATACTCGGTATGGTGAGAGCAATTTGAAGCGTACGCCAATCGGTGATGTAATAAGCGAAACCAGCTGTCATGATATAGCCTGCGGTAAAGAATAATTGACAACCGATACCTGCTATCAAACGTTTTTGTGGTCCAACCATCTCCAAAGCTACATCGATTAACGAACAACAACAAAAAACGAGATATAATTATTAATACGCATGAATGACCAAGTATCTTAATTATTTCCAAGAATCGTTAGGTCCCGATAGACCACGAGATCAAACGACAAGAAACCTCCAGACACAAAACATCGGCATCCTTGTGAATTAACATATCGTTATACGCGTGTGGTAGCATGTACCTCGTGTATTGGGCGAAAACCTTGAATCGCATCACGAGTCAAGATTATTCTGCCGAGCCGAAGAAGACAATCGGTAGCCGCGCGCAGAAAGAGAGAGAAAAGAAACCCACGCGAGTTAAATTATAATGCCATAGGCAAAAAATGAGCGGACGCCAATGTACCAAAAAAAAAAAAAAAAAAAGAAAGAAAACTCCAAAAAAAAAAACGATCGAGAGTTGTGTAGCAAAACGGCGCCTCAGCAGTAGCAGTAACAAGTTTTGCACGGTAAAAATGTCGAGGGGCCAACGTCCCTTGTACATATACCGTAGAGAAGAAGGGAGAATACCTGCTAGCTTCTCTTGCCTTGATGCCGTGGAAAAAGCTTAAACTTGTAATATATACTAGTAGCGAGGACTTTCATTTTCGGTAGGATTTTTCGTTGTTGAATATTATTGAATTCGTAAAACGTGTCAAATTCTTGCGATGTACGTATACTCATTTTTACACGATCGACAAATATTTTAATTTTCTTACAACATCTCGATTTGACCGTGAAAGACAACGTTATTTTTAGATACTTTTACGATTATTTCCATTCTCAATGCAGATAAACGCGATAGGATAGTTGAGAAAATTGTTATTAAACTTGACGAGTAAGTACTAGTTGAACGAAATTGAAACAACGAAAATAGCGCGACGCGTGAAGGAAAAGCAAACGATAATAAGCGCTCCCTTTTTAACCGAGCATCTCATTACGTTCTCGTCTATATACATAAAAATAACAAAAATATCCATCATCCTTTACGAGGTAAAATTATTATAAACGCGACGATTGGAAGTTCTTATTAGTGCTCTTTCTATGCTGCGTATTCGTTTTGACTTTTACTTTTAAACTCGTGTACGCACGCGTGCTCGTTAATTTACCTCGCGTGATTTAGAAAGATTTTTTAGCAAAGTTGTTGGCAATTATGATAATCAAGTATCAAGCTACGATATATGTATATATATGTGTGTGTGTATGTGTGTGTATACGAGAAAAATCATAGCGGAGAAAAGTGGTTATTGAGTGGATTTTTGCGTTGTTTTAAAAATGTGCTATACAGTCCTTTTGTACCGAGGTGATTATTAGTTTGAAATTGGACAAGGAAAATATTAACAACAGTTTCGCGGCAACACGTGTAATCTTCACGTTAAAAAAATCATTCGTATCTCTGTCTAGCCATAGCGATTGATTTTTTTCACCTTACTTACAACCGACAAGCGACGAGAGCTATAAAATACCAAGCTACTTTGAAGACGTAATTAACATTTTTACAACCTCTCTTATTCTCATCTCTCACCGCGCGTAATAAAACGTAACGGCGTTCGAAAAATAAAAAAAAAAACAGAATCTCAAAGTTGCATAGAGCATCAACCTATTATTAACGTGTTATTAACTTATAGGCGGAACAAACCCACGTGCGATATTGAAACAACGTGGTCGCGCCGAGCAATAATTGAAACGCGGCTGTGGTTCGACCAGACGTAGGAATACATTTTGTTCGTTGGACGACGAAAAAAAGACGTTACCGTTGAACGAATTCACGATTCAGAACTATGCACGCTCCAAATCTCTAGTGATTGTTATGTTTTGGAAGTTTGATCGTCGGAACGATCGTGCAATTGGTGTCGATCGATCAAACTTAAATACGACGAAAGGCGAAGGTTAAAGGTGTAAAAATTCCACAGGCATTCGTGTAGATGGATTCCTTACCAATAACGTAGGCGACGAGAAAAACTCCACTGGTAGTCGAGCCAACGATCGCCCTGAAGATAACGTAAGAGACGAATTCCGGTGCAAAGGCAACGACGATGCCACCAACCAGTTGGATGATGAGGGATAAGAAAAATATTGGTTTTCGTCCATATTTGTCGGATAAGGCGCCAAACACCGTTGAACCAAGCGCTACGCCGATCATAAATACGGAATCACTGAAGGCTCTCATCCATTCTCGATCGCATACCAGATTCCACTGTAATTATGTTCAAATATAACGTTCGGATGATTTTGAACGAAAAATTGCAGGAAAACGTACTAGTCCGTACTATGCGTATTGGACGATGCGTCTAACGCGTTTACACGGGGCACAAGGCGAACGAATGAAAAAAAAACTTATCGATAATTATAGGTGTTTGACCGTGCTCCATTTAACGTAGATCCGTGTGCCAGGCACGAAATACTTTTGAAAATCGAGCCACTTTATTCGATAAGAAAGGAACTTTTTTCCTTTTTACTCACCTCGGAGGTAGTGGTGCTGGTATAGACGGTGAGATTGTAAACGTAATCCTCGCATTTGATTCTCGGCCTTGCGGCGTTGTTCGTCTCGCTAAGTAGTATATTAATGCTGTTCGGCCTGATACCGGACATATCTTTGTAACGTTCGCATTGCGACCAATTGCCAATTTTACTATCCCACGGGTAACTAGCGTTTAGTAAAATATCCGGCAATTCGAACGTAGCGTTGTACGCATCTTCGAACGGCAGTACACATCTGTAAAAACGGACAAAGCAAACGAGCGCCGAAAGCTCGTTTATTCGTTCAAAGTTACAAAATAAATACAACGTGTTCATCGATTTACCTAGATCCAATTTTAGCGCCGAGAAACACACCGGCGAGTTTGTGAAAAGCACAAGATATTGCCGGTAGACACAGCAATAGATATATCCTACGTTGGTACTTGCCAAATTGGCCCATTTGCAGTATCACGTCGTCGTACGCCATTTGTTTCGTCGTACGAATGTACTCGTACACTCGTCTGTGGAAAAGTAACAAGCGATCGCCTTGTGAGAAGCTCGTTTATTCGACGAAAGCAGCAGGTGTTGTTACCTGTGTTGGAAAAATATCCAGCCGCGTCAACCGCGACGGCTCGTTCTCCTGGAAAACGATAGGTTATCTAAAGCGACGCTCGTCTCGCTCTCATCTTCCCACCAATTTCAACGTGTCGTCGAAAGACTGTTCTGCAACAAGACGGATACCTTATTTCGTCCACGACGACGCTTATTCGCGTATGCCTGCAAACGGAGCTGAACGGTATTCGCGCCACGTCCTTATGCACCAGCGTACCCGAAAAACTACCTTTGTTTCGCGCGTTTTTTTCACGCGCGCCAGCGATAAATCAAACCTTATTTACGAACTTCGTCAATGTATCGTTTTAATCGCATCGAGAACATCGCTCGACAATCCAAATAAGCCCCGCTACGCGAAACACCGACGTCGCTCTATTGTAAAAACAAAGTAGATCGAGCCCAAACGAAACGAACGTGCGAGTAGCTTACGAGAAGACTGCAACGTTTGGCGTTGGAGAACAAGTCTGCTAATTATCCACTTGTATAACGGAATGTCATTTTTATTTTCCCATTATTTATCAGAGCTTTATTGTGAGACGCGCCGTTATACGCGTTGCAGGTGCATTGTCACTCGCGTGCGACTAAGCGTAGACCTCCGTTTGAACGAATTGCTTGAGTTTTTTGCGCGAACTTGCGGTGTACGAGCTGATGACGAGGAATTTGAGTTATGCGAAGATTGCCACGACGCGCTTGAAAATTGCAGTGTGCACAGTTTATTTATTTTCGCGTTAAACAAAGAGGATGTATCGAGGCGGAACGAGTATACGACGGCTATTAACGTAGTGTTACAATATTACAGTGGATTGATTCGCTCGACTTGCTTTCTTCAACGCCTTCAATTCCGTCTTATGCATCGCTTACGAAATAAATCACTCCTTGGCCAATGGATCGATCGTGAAAAAAAATCGCTCGTATCGATGAAATTAGTTTAGCCAAAATTAACGAGCAAAAGCATAATTGTTCGTACGGAAAAAAAAACGACAAATTGCCTTCTTGCACGAGAAACCTCCAAAAAATTGAACGGCATCGGACGATCGAAAAGTTCGACGCGACGAGGGGCTTGATATATATAGTTTGGCTCACGCTTGATTATTGACCGAAGTGCGTGCGCGCTTCTCATGCTTTTTCGAACGCCGCCGCACGACGTACACGTAGCCTCCGACTCGCCATATCGTACGATGCACTTTTATCGCTAGTTCTTAAGGAAAATTTTCTTACCAACACCTCCCTCTCCCTCCCCTCTCTCTCTCTCTCTCTCTCTCTCTCTCGCCGTTGACGTCGTCGTCAATGAACTTTTACGAACGATCGATCACCGTTTTTTTGTCACTCGATAACGCACGGTTGGGTTAAATCGCACTACCGCACAATTTTGGGAGATTCGTTGAGCTGATAAAACGTGATTTCGGAAAGATACGCTTACACGTTGGTTTTAGCTACGTATAACGTACACTTTGCATTGCGTCAGTGAGCCGACTGAGTTTTCAACGCGAGATCTCACGATGCCATGCCTTGCGGGCTAAAATTTTGCCGGACGGCACCACGATCCGCGTGGACGCGCGTGGGCTGTATATTATGTACACGTATGTATAGATATATGTATACGATCGGACTATATTATAGTTTTGCGTTGCTTCGTTTTAGACGCGGCCTCTACCACGCTCGTTGGATGTATGGCGCGTGCGTCGTCGCTCGAATCGTTGTCGATCTTAGGCGTTTCGTTATTTTTACGAATATTCCATTTCAAACGTAAACGCGTCAAATAACGTATGTACGCTCGATCGACGATTTTTTAAACGCAAGATTATCGACGAATCTTGACAATTAAGGATATTTCTGTAATCGAACGAAGCAAAGCTGAACAACGACTTTGTTTGGTTGGTAAACCTGCACCTTTTCAAGAACCTCCCTCTATCGATGTACGCGCACCCCTTACGCGCACGTGGCAACGAGAAAGCCTCATTTTTTTCGTACGTTTGATTTTTAAAATCATTTCCAACTTGTTTTATCTTTGAAAATTGTAGATTTTTGTCGTCGTTGTTGCATGTAAAATCTTGCATTTCCAAGTCAAATATATCGTTTCGATTTCAATTAAATGGACTCAAAGAGAGGGTACAACCATAATTTGACGATCCAGTCAGACAGACACAATCATCAGTCAATTTCATCGCAGAGTTCTCGAGAACGTACGTCTAACTGTATAACACTCGAGAGCTTGCTATTGTGTGGCGAACTCGACGAGTCTATGAATAGAGAGAGAGAGAGAGAGAGAGAGAGAGACTGCTAAACTCATTCAAACGCTTATTAAGCATTCAGTGCTCTCCCTCGCGTATAAAATCATCATCATCATCATCATCATCATCATCATCATCAACGCTACGACCCCGCCGCTGTCGTAGTTCCGATTTATCTTTAATTTTTTCCAATCTCGACCGAGTAATTATCTCATAAATCGACAGGAGTGAAATTATTAGCTTTTGTAAGCTTTTTTATTTTCTTCTCAAATTATACATATATCGAGAGAGAGAGAGAGAGAAAACGAAAGATCTAAATTGAAAAAATTATCGTTTTCTTTCTCGTACACTGTTACGTCGATCGATAACGCGTTATCGTCTCGACGCTTGGTAAACGACAAAATCGCAGCCTCTTTTCCTCGGAATATGTGCGTTTGGAATATTTGGTGGTAAGTTTGGCTGACGGTGATACGGGTAATATCAGTTGCGTGCTCGTGATTTCCTTTCACGATTGGTGATTTCCTCTTTGACTGCATTCTACGAAAAGCTCTTTACAGATTTGTCACGCGAAAAAGGTTTTTTTTATTACATTACGAATGACGTCGAGAATTTTTTTGTTTTATTTTGAAATGATTTCTGCGGAAATCATTTCATCGGTATTAGCTACATCGTAGATAGATTCCAAGAACTTATAATTTTGGGCTGTGGGAGCACGCGTTGTCTAATGTACATTGATATCGAAATGCACGTGAAAATGTTCACCTGTTACCGTGTAAAATGAGACGAAAAAAATGTTTTCGACTCGTTTACTTTCTTATATATATATATATCACTGTTGTAAACGTTTCGAATCAGTACAAAAATATTTGCAACATTTTGTCACGTTGGCGTCTCAATGTTACAATAGTAACTCTCGATCAAAACATGTGATTTCTCAAAAAAGAAAGAGCACGATACTTACTAAAACATTCACATCGAGCCATTAGAAAAGAATCTCACTAAAAGCACGTTATACACACCTCCACGTCGCACGTCACTTTCCATTCACATTTTTTATTTCGGTTTTAGTTGGTTGACCCCACGCGCATTAAAAAAAAACTAAATAACATTCAAATCACGTAAAATGGAACCCGCTCGTGTGCGCCTAAAAAAAAAACAAGACAAGAAGAAAAAGAATTCAAATTCAGACTGCGCCTGCACGTGCGACTGGTGGCACAGTGATGATTTCCAGGTCATAGCATATTGTATACGTGCATATGAGATAGATAGAGAGAGAGAGAGAGAGAGAGAGAGAGAGAGAGAGAGAGAGAGAGAGAGAGAGAGACATTGAGCTGCAAGGACACGGTCGGTCAATGGATTTCGGCACGATGACGAGTTATAGTCATGAAAAGAGAACTCCGCTTATTGCCGCTCTTTTGCAAATTGCTCGCGTATAAGTACTAGACTGTGACCCAATAGTATTTTATAGCACTGCGTTTGCACGTTGAGTTAACTGTCGCTTTGAAACGATTATATATTTTGTCGAATATTTCTCGTTAAGAAAATACGAAGATTTGAACGTTTGTGTATTATCAGGTTTAAACGTATCCGTATATACGACCTTACGACGAAACTTTAAGATTATTTCTTGCGGTATCGATTAGCATATACACTAATCAGTTGAAAAGATTAAATTACGCTCCGAGACTTTATCGTTTGCAAATGTATTTTTGTCGCTCGAAAAATTCGCAATACGTTATCGTGTTTTAGAGAAATCAAACGTTCGCGTCTATAGACGCCCGACTAGTTTGCCTTGAAATTTTTTATTAATTGCTCTTTTTTTACGCATTAGACGTTACGATAGTTTGCGACGAAGATTTGTAACATGGATTCGCTATAAATAATACAACGAAAAAAATAAAAACGATCAACCTACAAACACCATAAATCTAATTTTTTACCAGTGTTTTCTCGTGAAAATGATGTACTCCCTCGCGGATTCATCTCGAAAACTTCGTTACGTTAACGACAGCTGTGCAAGTAGGCCAAGCAATTTCGTGGGATTTTTGCTCTCGTTGCCCGTCGTAAATAACGAAGCAAACAAATAAATATCTGTTAGGTTTGAAGTACAATTTTACGGACGATTTATTTGTCGTTGCTTTGTCTGTGACACGTGTAACGCGACGGGATAATATTCGTTAATAGATGCGAAGGTAAATGTGTGTGCGTGGCTCGAGACGATATACCGTAATCCATTGGCCGAGGCAATCTCGGGTTCACGTGGAAATGATGTAATGGAAAGTGGACGGCCGAGTTGACTGCACAGGTCATCGGCGCACGACCACCACTTTTACACACGGAGGATCTCCATATCACCTGTTTGTATTACGTAGCTGGAATTTTTCTCGTTTCGTCTCGTCACTCCGTGACTTTTTCTTTTTAATTTTTTATTTTACGCATTGTACCATGTTGTGCTACGCTCGATAAAACGATCTTATTTGGTTTTGTCATTTTGTAAAATAGAACGTCGTTATTTATCGTTGAATTTAAACAAGGAAATAAGATCCATTAACCAACAGTTATAGGCTAGTCAACGACATACTCAAACATTGTTCAAAAAATAGTTCAGTCGAACAGCTGTATCTGTTAAAGTAACGAGAGTTTGAACTATTTACATACGTATATTCGAACGATTACAATTTCTTAACACATCCGGCCAACTTCATTTGTACTTTGAGAGGTACGTGTGTCCCGAAAAGAATACGAAAAAATCGGAGTATTTTTTTAAACGACGTTGAACGGAATCAAGTCAATCGGTCAATTTTTCGTCAAGTGGAAAAAGTGGCGGCACCTCTCTCTCTCTCTCTCTCTCTCTCTCTCTCTCTCTCTCTTTCTGTCGCTTTTTTTCTAGTTTTTCGAGGCTAGTGAACCGTAAGTTCGAGTCAAGCAAAAGGACCGTTAACTTTCCGATGCGAGAAAGAGAGAGAGAGAGAGATGGAAAGACTTGAATTGATTAAGCTCGCTTGCAGCTAAAACGTAAGTATACATGCGACGACGGCGCACAAAAAGAAGTGTGTTACCGGTGTCTCTCTCTCTCTCTTTCTCTCTTTGCGAGTTCGCTTCTCAAATGTAAAACGGGTTAACGCGTTATGAGGACGACCCGCGTGTACTCTCGACAAATGTTCATTTACACAGTTTTTTTAGCATACTTTACACGAGACGTTTTTAACGTGGATTACGATGATTTTCGTCTTTTTCTTCCCTTTTATTATTCGAAACGATATCGATTGCTTTCCGATATATAACAGTAAATAGAGTTGAATAATTTAAAAGTCGTTCTTTATTGTTTTTTCTTTCAAAAGATATCTTTGAAGATGAATTTACTTGCGTTACAAGTAACTAATAGCGCCAACGTATATCGATTCATTCGAGCTTGATTAATAACAACTCCGAAAATAATATATGTTTAAGAAAGTTTTGGTAATCGGCTTTCAATGAATCGGTAATCTTTGTTCAAATTATAAAAAAAAGAAACTGCGCAAATCAATAAACTTTCTACAACAACATCCTTTTTTTCCCTGTCTCATAAATGTCTCTGACGTAATTAACAAAGTCATCATTCAAACGATATAACATAATTTTACTTTCGTCGTTTGCCTCGATATCGAATATTAAGTATTTTTATTATGTTGGATAGACGTGGAAAGAGAGAAAGTGAAGGCAGAAAGGGAGAACAATAAAAAAATAAAAGTTGCTTGGTCGATTATGAAACGTTGAGAAAATGAAGAAGAAGAAAAAGAAGAAGAAGAAGAAGAAGAAGAAGGAGAAGAAGAAGAAAAAGGAGAGAAGGTAAAAAAAGATAAACGAAAGATGATGAGAAACGATCTCCATAACATAATATTGCTGCTGGTGGTGCTGCAGGCGTGAGCGAGTCATCATCATCATTACCCTCCTAATCATCATCACGATCTCCAACGTTGTCGTCGTCGTCGTCGTTGTCGTTGTCGTTTCTGTGGTAGGCTAAAAGGGACGAAGGAGAACGCGCGACCGGTTCTCTCTTTGTCGAGAAAAAAAGGATGCGACGAGAGCAAGGTTAACCCACAAGTCAACGCTCTTTCTCTCTCTTTCTTGCTGCCCGCTAAAGTGAAAGAGAGAGAGAGAGAGAGAGAGAGAGAGAGAAAGAAACAGGTGCTCCTTCGAACGCCCGATACGAGCAACAGAGGATTAATGACCCGACTCAACTCCTTCTGGATGTTTTACCAACTATACTTTTCGTTCGCCGTTGTGCTACCAATTTTTTCTGTTTTTTTTTCTTTGGTTTCGTTACGTTAACGTGCCTTCTTCTTCGAGAATTTTGTATTCGTTTCTCTTTTAAACGAGCATTTTCTAGCATCTTTTCACCCGATGAAAAATTATTTAGACTCTCATTTTTTATATTTTTACGAGTGTTTTAACGAACACGTTTGATTCGAACGTCAAGTCTAGGCATTATCATAACAGCAGTGTACTTTACAAGAATTTAAGAAACTAACACGACAAAAACTCTCCAACAAGAGTCAGCGAGTATTTCGTCACATGTTAAAGAAACTTTCCTTAAAAACTGTTTAATTAACGTCATTTTTTATTGTGAACTTTCTATTGATTATACGATTAGAGCCATGCCAACATAACTAAACGTAAAGGAAAAGCAACACAGATAGCAAACAATAAAATGACTAGTCAGCTCAGATTATTGATTATCTATATTGAAATTACGAAATAATTGATATACGTGCATTGCGTAGTCGACCGAAAAGAAAATAGCACATGGATGAAATCCAGTGACGAGCGTTGTCGTTGTCATTATTTCGTGTCGCATGTTGCACAAGAGATCATAATTAATAACAGACACGCTAGTAATTCTAGAGAAAATTAATAACCATTATCATTACAAGGTGCGTCTATATATATGTATATATAAATTTAACGGTAAATAAATCTCAAAGTGCAAGAAACGTACGTTAAGCGAATTTCGCGCATCGCTCGAAGGCGTTAATAATTTATATTGGACACGCGGGTTCGAAAGAGAAAGAGGGGAGGGGGGGGGGGAAGAGGCGGCAATGGAAATAACGGTTTACACGTATATATGTACACCGAGTGAAGCACCAACGATAAATCACATTAATGATTATGGCCATTACGGCATCTCTTATATGGTCATCTGATGTATCAATTATACCGATCTAAATCCATTTGCGAGAGCGCGCGCGTGTGCATACATGGAATAATTCAATCAATAGCGAGAGATGCGGGAACAAGCTCAATCATTATAAAACCATGTATTACGATTCTCATCTTTCAAATTAACATTCGATCGCGATCGAACGTGTATATCAAACGTTAAATTTTTCCTTCGACGATCGTATACCGGTTCACCTAATATAGATCTATGTATTACCAAATGGTCCTTCCATAACTATACGATAATAGATGGCATTGTTGTATTAAAAAAAAAATTTTAAAACAGATATCCGAAATCCGCGGAAATGAAAAAAACATCGCGCGAGATTTTTGAATAAAGTGTGTAGTCAGCTTTACTTCGAAGGCGAACGACCCTAATCGCTATATACCACCGCGCTGCCAGCAACAGCAGCAGCAGCAGCAGCAGCAACGGCCCTCGAACGAAGAGGAGTCGAGAGCAATTTTCACCGGCGTCACGCTATATACGCGTACAAGGAGAGAGAGAGAGAGAGAGAGAAATCCTTGCACGGTCGCATTCCGCAAGTAAAACAACAACAAAAAAATTAAAGGAAAGGGTTTATATTTGCGCGCAAACTCTCGTAGGATTTATTTCTGGAGCTAATTATCAGGGCCCCCCTCCCCCTCCCTAACCCCATCGTTTTTATTATTGCTGCTATAGATCTCCAAGAAAATTCTACCGTTCCGTGGCAACGAAAAACGAAAAGATTTATGATTCTCGCGATGTGGAAAATTGCTGTTATAGTAGGGTTGCATTGATTTGTTCGTATTATTTTCGTTGACTTTTCCATAATTGTAATTCGCGCGTCTCACGGTTATTTAATCAATGGTTCTATTTGAATAATTGACGAGAATTTGGCGCGCATTGAGATGGAACGATTTTGATAATTGTGAAATCTACGGATTGGCTTTTGAAAAGATTAAAAGTTCGATAATCCGCGAGATATTGATTAAATTGTAACTTCGCACAAGGAATTTCTTTTTCGCTACTGAATTATTCAATCGGATCTTCGGAAATCAACGACGCTCTCAACTAAAAGTACGATCAACGAAGAATGAATAAAAAGAATTTCTAGTTTAAAGAACCCCACCTCACACTCCTCTTTCTCTCCTTTTTCCTTGCCTTTTTTTACTGGCACGCTGCCCCTCCTCCTCGCGTACAGAGGAGCAACCTGCTCACGGGCTCCCGTTCCCTCTTTTCTCTCTCTCTCTTTCCCTTCGACTTGGCGGCGCCTGGTTTGCTTGAGCTTCTTCATCTTCATCTCTCGTTCACAGTCAGTCCAGCCTGAGGATGCGTCCAGTTCACTCCTAAAAGTAGTCAATAATTGTTTTTTTTTTGTTTCGTTAACGCACAAGTGCGAGTGTATCTAACGATCGTCATGATTTTACCGAGCAGTGCTGTGTAATCGCGAGAGATATATTTTTTTAAAAACGTAGATACAAACTGATTTGGAAAAGTTTGTTTGTTCTTTTGGATGAAGTACTGAAAAGGTGAAAAGTAATTGAAAAATAACGTAAGAATTCATTACTTATTTATCTTTTTTTGTATTTCGCGCGTCGCGCTTGACACTTGCGATTTTTCCGCACGATGACTTTGTGCTTTCGTTCCACATTGAAGCGCACACGCGCGGTCGTTTATTTCTTTTGCGTCGAGAATTTTTCCGTTACGTTTGAATTAGATTTAATTTGTTAATTAAATCGTGGATATTAGCCGAGTGATTTTCTTATGTAACGGACACAATTTGACAACGGTAGTTGATTCTTACCGATAGAGACAATCCAAAGCAATTGTAACACGATAAATATTCGTATCGGTTGATCCTTATATTTCGTCAATACTGTTATTATTCGTTTTTTACAATAGAAATCATTCGTGCGAAAAGAAAAATTTGTATAAAATTTGAAACTTTAATAAAACGTTTGATTGTTGAAAAAACATTATCGCAAATATAACTGTCACTTAGATTGTTGAATTATTCTCGTCCAACTACACGACAATAAATAAAAGGAATATCCCACGAATAACTTATTTTAAAATACGTGTAATTCCTATTTAACAGGTCGAAAATGACGTGCAAGCGACGATTATTGCCGTTGCTAGCGGCATTGCTGGTCAGCATGAGTCTGGATTCAAGTCGCGCTGACATCTCGGCAAACCTAAAGAATCCACAACCAAGGTATACACGCTATATATGTGTGTGTGTACATATACATACATTATATTTATATATATTCACGCGCGCGGTTTTACCGTTCGTACGGTTAGATCAATATTCCACGAGACTCAAATCGTTTGCGTTGCGTTCTCGCTGCCAAGTTGAAAGAAAGGAAAAAAAAAGATTTTAACTCTGCGCTTGCACGCACGCGTGACCAATATAACGTGTGTGCTATCCGCGCGGTGCGTGACCGACAAAAAAAAACTTGGCGAGACACACACTTGACGCACTTTTGTTGCTAACGAGCCGTGCGCTGTTCTGGATTTGTTTTTTGGGTTCTTGTTTGATCGATAGGACAAACATGAAACGTTGGGCAGTCTGTTTCGATTGTTATTTTTTCCAATTCGACCCTACGTTTCAGTTTTACGGCAAAAGCATATAAATATTCAATTCTCCTAAACAAACGTATTTTTACGTAATATCTGGTACGGAAACGAAATATCGACGAACAAAATTAACAAAAGAAACTCCATGTTGCAGTGAGCAACATTATCCAAACGATCGTCGTTGGTTAAATTGATGTTCCAAACCAATGAATTCGTTGGAAAAAAAATCCGTTTAAAAATGACCAATCGTGCCGAAAGCCCGAAAAGCAAATTTATCCGTTTTACAAGTTACAAAATTCCTCTTTCTCGAGCGTACGACAGCTCTCGTCAAAAATAAATCTTATATTTGGTCACGCATCACAACAGACCGACGCTCAGACGGACAGTTTGACGATCGAATCCCGTTATTCGTTTTTGCGCGCGCAAAAAGACAGCGTACTAAAATTTGGGATAAGCGCAACGCTTGTTTTTTAAAAATATTCAGCAATTTCGATGGATCCGTTTGTAATTTTACAGTGTGACGATCGACGAGCCAGGTGCAAGGAAAAAAGTACAATCATCGAGTGGTAGTACGATAATGGAACAACAACGCGGTCGTCAGCCACCAGGTTCACCGGTTAATCTATTTATGCCCGATGAATTTCAATTTTACACGCTCAATAATAACGGCCAATTGGTCATGAAACAAATGACCAAACAAGAGATTCAAGGCATGATCGCTGCCGGTGGTACTGGCTTACCCGTTGATACGGGTCATCAACAGACTAAAGTACCCGAAGGCGAACCCAAGGTTTATATTTATTTACGACGCTTAATTTAAACATAATAATACCACGAGACGTCTTTGTCGTTTCCGAAAATACGCGTTAATGCAATGTTTGCGATAAACAATTTCGTACAAGAGAAAGAACGTTTGTCTGCGCCTCAAAACAAGAAGGAATAACTGTATTTTTGTAAATTCTTGAAGATTGCAACTTCACGCGTGTCGAGCACGTCTTGACTATATAATTAAAACGTATAAGTACGCGTCTTAACGTTATTTATCATTTGAGATCACGGCATTTTTTTGTCGAAAATACGAAAATAACAATGAGAAAACCAAAATCAAAATGTTTTTTTTTCAGATCGCCGATGTAATACAAAACGTGCAAAAAGTGTTGAAAGGCGAACTGAATAAACCAGTGCCTGTACACACGTCCGGCTCGTCGTCAATTCCTGGCAGCGTCAACAGTCAATGGACGAACATGTTGCCCTACATTTTGTCCGGTGGCACGGTTGATCAGCAAGATATCGAACAAGACGCAAGCGTAATTTTACCAACGTTGGACGATGACGATCAATCGAGTTTTGTGGACGTTGTACCTCTTCAAAATGGTAAACCCGTCGACGATAATTACGAACCCAACAACTACGTGCAAGTGCAAGCGGTGGCAAGGCCAACTCTTCTTGGAAATATGGCTTTGGACAGTGGGATTCTAGGTGAAAAGGAGAGTTATACGACTAAGAAAAGACCAAACCGACCAACCACGACGTATCCCAAGTTTACGACGACACGACCGATATTGGACGATGCTAATAAAAACTCGTCGAAACCAACGTTGTACATTCCATTGTCGGTGTCATCGTCTCTGTTGGCCGAGTCACAAGACAAGGAAAATAACTACTACCCAAACGTAGATATCAATAACGTACCCGTTTATCAATCTCGACCAAGTCAACAAAATACCGTTGAATCTTTGACCACAACGAAAAAGACCACAACCTACGCTTATTCCGACAGCGATGGATTCAGCAGGCTACCGTTGATTCAAGTACCCGTGATCGAAGCCGACAAATTGACTACCAAATTGCCGCAAGATAAATCACCGCTCTACGAAATCGTGCCCACTGTATCTCCCGTCACTACGGCAACGAAGGATTCGTACTCGTCCAAGGTGACGCACGTCGGTCCGATGGGCGGATTCAAGAAACCAAGTACTGGTCAACGACCAACCACGTCCTATCGACCGATTTACGAACCGATCACCTATCGCCCAATGTACGAAACCAGTAGTCGTCGTCCGGTGTACGATCCTACCACCAAAGTAACGCAGTATCCAAGTACTTTTACCACTGGTAAAGCTTCAACGGCTACGTTGTACGATCTGATTACCAAGCCAAGTACTTTTGCTACGAGGTATCCCGAGACGACGCCTCAAAGTACCGAGAAGGAAGCAAGTACGACTGTTGCCAGCGATGGTACGACCTTCAAGTTGTCGGAAAAAACCGCCGATAAAGTTCTCTTCACCGTTGACCCCGTTAAAATCGATCAAGACACCGATGCCACTACGATTGATTATTACTCTACCGAGAAATCGACGCAAAAGCAGACGACAGTCAAATCTACGACAATGGACGTGCAGGACTCAACGAAGGAACCGGAAATTAGTACGACGCTGAAGGATAATTACGAGCCGATTACTACTGACAAGCCTGAATTAACCAACAAGGTCATTTACCGTGTTGAAGCGACGACTCGTGCCACCGACAAGCTTTCGACGACGAGCAAACTCGAGCAGACTCAATCGTGGACCGACAGTGAAACTTCCACTGTGCAATTCGTACCGATCGAAGAAACGACAATCTATCAATCGCCAAAGTACGACGATTCAAAGGAAACGGTACCGACGACGTTCAAGACCGAGTATCTCGATGTCACGACCAAATTGGAAACCACCGAAAAGGATGACGAAATACCAACGGTACCGCCTATGCTATCGGAAGCGATAAGTTCGATCATCGGTAGTATCGAATCAAAACCGATATTTTACGAAAGTGTCACTTACGGCGCGGCGGAACAAACGACGATTCACCGCAAAACGGATTCCGTTGACTCGACCACCGAGTACGCGACGAGTGACGTGAAGAGCATTGTACCAGATAACAAGGAAACTACGACGACCACGGAGAAGGCAGCGATTAAATTATCAACTGTACCGGTTGATTTGACGACTCAACAGGCTAGTACCGAATCTTCGAGATTACCCGACACTACTACTCGTCAGAAATTGGAGACAACGCTCGCTGCTGGCACTACTACCGCCACCGAGAAAAAGACCGAAACCCAAACTAATCAGATGGATAAAGAGAAACCAGTTGTAGCTACGACGGAGACGTACATTATGAAGAAGAAGGAACCGGTTCTGGAACAACACGAAGAAGAAGAAGTGTCCACTGTTAAAGTTATTCCAATTTACGACGACGATACGTCCATCTACAATTTGCTCTCGGATTCTTCGACGAAAATTGCAAGTAAAATCACGACCAAAGTACCGGAGAACATTGAAACAAAGTTGAGTACTTCTACCGAAACAATTTACACGACGTCAGACAACGTGGCTCAAGACACTATTTTACCTGGGCTAGAAGAGACTTTTAACAATTACATGAAGGAACACTACGATCCGAAATTGGCTACAACTGGCAATTACGATGATATTTCACGCATGACCACTTTCCCTACCATCATCGAGAAGGCTTCACCCAGCGATAAAAATCAATTGCCCATTTTATCGAAGACTGATTCCTCGTCATTGGATTTGACGACTATCTTACCAAATTACGAAACTACCGAGGCGTTCATCAAGGAGACTACTGTTCCATTGAAATTCGAATCTGCGACTCGAAATACCATTGAGAGCGAGACCAAACTGTCGGAAGGAAATAACAAAAATGACGTTGAGACTCCTATCATCTTCTTAGACGTATCTAGTCCAGGACCTGAAAACGAAGTGACAAAGGACAATGAATTGGGCAATTCGTCGCTTACGAGAATCAGAATTAACAGTCAAATCGGCCAAGTGGAGAAAATTACATCGGAGACACCGATCCCCACGAGTACACCGTTGACAGTGCAATACACTCTTCCTACCACGAGCAAACCAGCCAACAACGTTGCCAGTGAAATCATAGCAGGATATCCAACTTATAGCGAGGAAGAACCCATCGCAAACTATATGACTAGTACGGAGAATGATAAAGCGAGTAGCGAAGTGGAGAAGAGGAACGAAGAAATCGTTAGTTACCAGAAAGTACAAACGACCTTGTTACCAGACAACGACAATCACGTCACTAAGATCGACGTTAGTCCTACTACTAGTAATCCCGTAACGAGTGAAACTACCGTGTACAACACACCCGAGATCGCGAGTTACGAATCCCTCACGCAGATCCCATTCGAGTCGTTGCCAATTGTCAAAAAACCAACTACTACCCCACAAAGCGTTGATCCATTGAACGATCCACCTTTGGAGAAGATCACCGATTTAATCAACCAACTGCAACATTCACCAGCCGATCGCAATTCCATCGGTTATGACAATTCCGATGGGATCGCGACTACCATCGTTCCTTTGGACAGGTTTGAGACGATAATGAGCGAAAGCACTTCGACTCCACGAGACGAGATATTCACCACGATTACCGATGATCTTAGCAAGACTTCGGCAGAATCACAAAATACAACGTACATTGTGATACAAACAACACTTCCGCCAAGGGAAGCTTACCAGAGTAGTACGGAATCATTTCTTCGATCCACGTCGTCGTCGACAACGACAACGACAACGATGTCAACGACGAAGAAGTTGATTACCCAGAAACCAAGTACAGCTATTGCCGATGCCACCACTGTGGTGACGATTGTTAAACAACCAATCACCGGAAAACCTTACGTTACGTCCACTTACAGTACAACCAAGTCGTCGATTGAGAAAATTCAGTCGACGATAGACAAGTCTGCGGGCAGAATAAACCTCGAAGAGGAGAAAACAAAAGTTCCACTGACGAGACCGACGGAACCGTCCAAATTTACGATGAAGAATAAACTTCATTACAGCACGTTGAGGCGACCGTCTATAAGTGATCTACATCAGACGTACACTCGCAAGACAACGAAACCAATAATTAGAACGACGACTGTCACGACGACGACAACGACGACGATGGCTAACAAACCGATTGCCGATTCAAAGGAAAGTAACACTGACAAATGGACTCTTATCCCTCAGAAAATTGTCGGGGATCAAAACGAAGAGACTAGGAAAGTACCGGTAAACGCAAAGGAAAGCCTTCCGTTATCGCCATCAGCAGCTCAAGCAAATTCTCCAATAGTAACTCTGGACCCTGCAAACGGTGCGATAGGTCTGGACCAAAGTAACAAAGATCTAGACAGTGACGTGGCTGAATTTTTGAACATGTGCAACGAGATGTCGTTTAGATTTTGGACGTTGGCAAACACTGGTCTGAGTTCGTCTAGATCCGTAACGATGTCACCTTTCGGTATGATCAGTACTTTGGCGATGATTTTCTTGGGTGCCAGAGGACTCACGTCCAACGCGATGAACGATGTTCTAAAACTCGACGACGTGGTAACGTTCAATCCTCATTTGGTCTTCCAAAACATCACGGACGCGGTCACCTTGGCACGTGGTCAAGGTATCGAGAACGCAGCTTTCGTTAGAGCATTGTTCGCCGATCGACTAAAAGTGCGCAAGATCATGCCTTTCTACAAAGAACAAGCGCAGCAATTTTACGACGGTGCTGTCGTTGACATCAACTTCTCCACTGCCGGAGACATACTGAGGCGACGAACGAACTTGCTGATTAGAAAACAAACTGGTGGAAAAATTAAGGACTTTGTCAAGGCTCACACAGTACCATTGCGATCGCCGCTCACAGCTCTCTCGGCTAACGTCTTCCAAACGAGCTGCGATAGTCCAGATGCGAGTTCGGAAGGTCGAGATGGCGAGATGTATTTCGCGGTCTCGCAGACCGTGAAACAACGTAAACTTGTCCCTATACCCGCGGTTGTTTGGAAATCCGGGGTATCAGCGGGTTACGAACCGAGTCTTGACGCAACGGCTGTAGCTTTGGGTGATCCAAAGAGACCAGTTTCCTTGATTATGGTTATGCCTGGACAGCAAGGTCTTACTGCAGCTGGTGATAATCTTGAGAGGCTAGAGTTCAGGCTCTTTGGTAATCCAAGCGACAAAGCGTTGGAGAAATTGCTCAAGGTTATTATACCGCGAAGAGTCGAACTTCAGATACCCAAGTTTAGTCAACGCTCCGTGCTCAATGTTACATCGGCACTCAAGAGGATGGGATTCGATCAATTGTTGACCAAAACTGCCGATCTCAAGGGTATCAATGGAGCTGGACACGATCTCTATCTTGCGGAGATGATTCAGGTACGATATCCCAATTGCTCATCAATTCGTTTCACGTGAAAATTACCCTTTTATTCACAAATTTGCTTTTCGACATTTACAGATGAACCTGTTCTGCACGTGTGGAGATGACAGCAAAGCAGGTGTACGCCACTTGGCAGAAACCTATCCAGGAACAGCACCAAGGCATACCCGTGCTTGGGAGCTACTCAATAATATCAACAGCAACAGCAATAGCAATAGCAACAACAACAACAATGAACAGCAGAATATCGAGTCGAGCGAATGCGACGAAGAGGATTCATCCGAGGAATCGCTAGAGTCAAGCGACGTGAGGCAGAAGCTTCAACAAAGCCGATTACGATGGTTCAGATCGTCGCGACGTCGAAGATGTCGAAATAAACGACAAGCCGAACCAGAGAGGCCACGAATGAAAATGGACAAGCCTTTCCTTTACTTGATAAGACACAATCTCAGTGGACTCATATTACACATGGGCCGATTCAATCCGAAGAATCAGTCTTAGTTTTAACAATAAACTGCCCTCTGAAGTATTATCAGACATCGATATTGTATCAAAGAATAATGTTAATTTAATGAAATGATCGAATCGCTTTAAACGATAGCCAATGTCAATGCTCGGCGCGCTCCTGGCACTTCTGGAAATTCTGCCATGTGGACACTTGCTACTGCTACTATATGGATTAGTTTTGTAAATTATTTATTTTACTGTCATAGCGATTCTGCCGGCGTGAGAGATCGAGCCTCGATTAGCCTTAGATTTATTTAAATGTATGACTCATTTTTTTTTTTTTTATAATTTTTAAGGCGATATGATAGTCATAATAGTATCTTGTGTAAGGTATTTGTACTTATTACTTTGTAAAATTTGAGATTCTGGCTAATTCCGTAATTAGTCAATTAAAGACTTCACGTATTTCATAAGAAACACTTTCTGATTAATTTGTCTGGTGCCTCTCCCTATACGAATAATGAAATATATGAATCCATATATATAAAACTGTAAAATTGATCTTGTTTAACGTACGAATAAGAGTAAAAACAAATTTTATCTTTAAAATCTTTTTAATTTAATTATTAAATCAGTAAAAAACAAAACATTGGAGGTGTAAACGAAAGGTTGTCATATAACTTATATACTCATTAAATGCATAAATGTTAAAATTTGTTAATATTAAAACATGTACTCTATTATTGACCAGGTCCCGATAATGACTTGTCCATGAACTTCTTTTTTGCAAAACACAGCCACCATTTACTTGGCTTCCCATCACTTCCATAGACTTTTTCCACAAGACGTGATCCAGTCTCTTGCCTTATCTGTAAAAAATACTGCCTCATGGATTCTGAAATCACAAAAAATTTCAGCTTCAACGCGTGAATCATCTCGTAAAGTCTTAATATATATTCTACTAAAAAGAAAAAATAAGTTAATAAAGTAATGTTCTTTACCAGCTTCATTTGGATTGTTAGGTTTGGCATAAACTGAGTTGAGTGGAAAACCTGGATCTCCAGGGATATCAAACTTGGAGATAGCTAATGAATACATTTCATTTTGTGCTTGATTTTGATTAATACACTTTTGCAACTTTTTTAAACATTCTGTTATGTACAGAGTAATGTATATCAGAACTCTATCCGCTTCACTCTGAAATGAGTAAATTCACTTGTAGCTGTATGGTTCAAAATACATTTTCCAGTGATATTCTAATAATGTACCTTTATTTCATAGGTCCTAAAGAACACATTTGCTTTGAAGAAATACAAAGCTTCATCGATGATATCCATATCTTCTGCACTAGCCATGGGTGCCGCTGGTCCTCGAAAACTTGTTTTTAGAGGTAGCAAGGCCATATTACCCAAATTAATATCTTTGTACTTAGTAAAACTTGAATGGTATGCCTATAACAAAACACATAATTACTATCGCTCACAAATGACTCATAAGAATAGTAACATTGATAGTAAATGTTTCAAGACGACAATGGTTCTATGATGAACGTTACGCAAAAATTTAATGTTACACGTTAATAAATCTCTTGCCATTTTTAGCGTAATTGTGATATCATTTTTGAAATGATGACTCATAACCTAGATATATGTATAAAAACTCAAATAGCTCTACTCACGGGCATTTTTCCTGATTATTTTTCACAACATATACATCTATATGTACAAAAAACCAATTATCGGCTTTTCAATAAACAATTCGCCAGATTAAAAACTGGCACACAATTAAAATTCAGACACTACACACCCGTCTTTACATATACACACACACATGAACGCGCCAACGCTTGACATTCGTGATCTCCAGATGCGTCAAATTGTTGGCAACGTAGAGACCAATGCATTGATAATACGGCCTCTAAATTGTAAACAACTTTGCATTGTGTCATTGTGTGTGCGTGTGTGTGTTGTGTTTGTGGTTTGTGAGAATGATCAATTAAAAATTGAAATCATGTTTTCATATATCCCGAGTTTGCGGTTTTTATATTGGAGCTTTCGTTTTGTAGGTGAATGCAAAGTCAAAAGTGTGTAAACTTGGGTGCTACATAGTAACCTATAAAAACTGTAAACAAAGCAATTTCAAACGTCAATTTGAATTTGAAATTCACATTTTGCTATTATTTAACGATTTCCACATTGGAAAGCATCTATAAAATGGAGTTAGAGAATAATAGTACATCAGAAAGTGCCTTGAAACAAAATATTGACGTACCCGATGTTGAAAATCATGAAGATGTACCTGATATTCCTCCAAAAAGTTCTAAAATATCCAACTTGGATATTTTTTTTCAAGTTTTTTCAATAGCGATGCATTGTTGTGACGTTTGCATGGATGTTAGTCTTGTGGTTCGTTACATCGTAAACCAAAAGTTGTCTAAATTTGCGTGGACAAGCAGTTTAATTTTGATCCCATCGTTTATCAATACAATTATCAGTTTAGAAATGTATCATCAAGATAAAGAGGTATGTAAATTTAAAAACAATACTTTTTCCTAACCATTGAAGTCTTAACAAATGTTCAATTTGATTTCAGAAAAATTTACCACCCAATGAACAGCCAAAAAAACAACCAATATGTAAGAGAATTGGACGTTTCTTTGTAGTGACATTTATTATAGTATTTCAATTTACCATGGCGCAACGATCCTATTATAGTTTGAAATATGCTCTCCAATCGCGACGTTGTAAAAGCAAAAATGACAGAGTTGGCCAACAAAAATATTTTATTAAAATGTTGAAAGAGGAACAAGATATTGCACTTCTTCGAGTTTTGGAGTGCTTCATTGAAGCAGCACCACAACTAATTTTGCAACTATCTATTTTTGTCCAAGACTACCATGGGGAGTTTGAATTCATGAGTATGTACTTTGATCCCTGAACATTTTATTTTACAAACAAGAAATTATATTCAATACGAATCATTGCAGTGTTCCACCAGGTAGGCAGCATTGTTGCTTCCTTCATAAGTTTGGCATGGGCAATGGTCAGTTACCATCGCAATATCCGGCTCGCTCAACTGGATAAGACGAACATCAACTTTGCTGGCTCTGTTCTTCAATTTTTGTGGCATTTATTCATTACCAGTAAGTCATTTTTACCAGAGAATATACGTAATCACAAGCATAATTTAGACAGTAAAAAAAATGTGGTAATTATTTTAGCTTCGCGCATCGCTTGCGTATCTGCTGTCGCTGTCTTTTCAACAGTGTGCGTGATAGCGTCTTGCTTTTTCCACTGGATCGGAATGTCCATCTGGATCATTATGGAATCCCGTGGAATCGTGAATTTTTGCCAGAAAAAAAATCGTGCTCCACATTTGCCGACCACTCTGAGAGAAAGAGTAAAATCGACGTTATTTTCATGTGTTCTCGGATTCGTTTACATATTTATTTACATCCATTCCGACGACAGCGGAACGTATAGTAAACATCTATTTTACTATACAATATGTTTTTTGGAAAACATTGCAGCTGCTATTTTGGTAGTTTTAAGCGTACCAACCAATCTCGATACAGTATGGTATCATTATGTCATATCTTCCACTTGCATAGTACCATTTATAATTGGTGTTACTATTATGATTTTCTATTACGTTCAATTTCATCCGTCAATGAAACATCAAACGTTTACGTTATCAAAAATTTTAAAGTTCAAATAACTGAACACTCATTTTCATTGCATATTTTTCCATAATATTTATTCAATAATTTAATTGTTACGTGATAAAAGAGCATTTACAACAGCAAAGTAACAATAATTATAAATTTATTATAAAGTTAAAAACAATGCGATAGCACTTTTACAATAATGAAAACAGGAAAATATTTCCCAAGACTTTGTTCAAGTAAATAATACAACATAGTGTACAAAAACTATCGACTATTCGCACATAATCAGACTTTATTACCAAGTCACATTTACAATAAAAATACTATCATATAATGGAAATGCATTGATACATACTTGTTTTCTCACGAGATATGCTCGGTATATTTCTTAAATACTATAAGACTGAAAAATCATTAGGTCGGTTTGGATAGAAACTTATATACTCTATTATGCTTGATTTTCTTTTTGTAAGACTTCTTTTTTATGCACTATCTACTGCCAAACAGTCTCAAATCTAACTTTAAAACTACGTCTCCGCGATCGACTTCGCGGAGTTTGATGCGTTTGGTGATTGGTCCACAGGCGTCTTTGCTGTCCCGTACGATGTCGACCACGCGAACTTCAGCTCGGCCGAGAAACTCTGAAAACAGAGACAATATCGATTTGTAGACAGTTGAAAACCGTTTTTTGTATTTTTCTGTACGTATTATATCTATGAACCTCAATTGTAATTTTTTTATAGATTAACGATCTTATTGTTATAAGATTCAAAGCGTTCTATTCGATAAAAGAAATATAAAATAAAAAAGAAGCTTAAAAACAAGGTAGACTTACCGTCAGGACTGAAGTGTCCTTTGTCGAAAATAGTGATGCACAAGGTATCCTCGTGTAAATCTTTAACCTGGAACTGCATAGAAGTGTCCCAAACTGGGCAATCCGTGCCCGAAACAACGATAGTTTGTTCCTCTTGCGAACCCATAGAAACCTTGCAAAACGCGTTGCATTTTCCTACAAATAAAACGTTGTTGAATGTACAGAACTTGCATTTCCTAGGCGACACTTCTACCATGCGAAACATGCTTCACCTGTGATGTTAAAAACTGTACTCAAGTGACTTAAAGTGGCTTAATTGTATTTTGCGTACAAACTACCATATTGATCTGCATTTTATTTACTAATCAACTAAAGATATTAGTATTTTTAAACTAAAGATATGTATTTAAAAAAAAGCGTGTATTTTGTTAAATATAAATTTTGTATAATATCATGACAACTAGCTTAATAATTATTTGATTAGTGCGGGCTTCCGTGAAAATGTCAAGACAAAAAGATTGTTCGCGCATGCATTGTAAAATGTAATATTGTCAATAAAACAAAAGTAGCATTTATTAATAAAAGTCGTAATTTGTCTCACCAAATATGCGTTATCTCAACAAATCGAAAGCAGAACGATTTTTCGTTGCACTCGTGTACCTGACAAAAGGTACACTAATGCATTTTAAATTCTTATTAATATTTTTTAATAAAGGGACGTAACCAGACTCCAATTGATTGTCAAAAAGTTTGGGATATATTTTTACCTTTGTTTTTACTGACAAGGTCTTCCGCCTCCTCAACGACAATCCGAAGGAGTCCCTTCGGAGGTCTTCGCCGAACTACAATGTAGAGTGTAATAGAAGAATAGATTTGTTAGTAAAGGGTTAAGAGTGAGCATTGAGAAGAAACATTGAGAAAGAGAGATAAAAAGTGTTTGTGTACATTGTCACCCAAGTATCGTCTACCATAGTTTGCTGGACGTTCTCATATTACGAGATCCCAAGAGTCAACTTCACATGCGCATGAGAGCATAAAGAGTGAGTGATGAGTTGCGAGAAGCACTACGTATACAAATGTAATACTGCCGATCGTTGCATAAAAAATGTTTACAAATTTAATCAACAATTGAACATTGTTCTTGCAACAACGGCAAGCACAGGATAAATAAAAAAAATTGTTTTTCTCTAATAAACGACGTGATGAGACGATCGCCATAAGCTTACCAGTCGAGGATCTTAGACTGGATCCTTCCACAACTGTCACAAGAATACGGCCACACGCTTTGAATTGCGCCTGTTCTATTGGCCGAGACAAACATACATGTATTGCAGTTGTTGAAAAAGCTTACGTACTATATAATGAGATGTATGACACTGAATCGCCGTTATAAAAAGCATAAATTACTTATAGAAAAAGGTTACCGAATGATTTGTAACTTTGACGTGTAAATTTTGCAAAATGCCACTGGATATCCCAATCATTTTCATAATCTGTTCTCGCTTGAAAAAGAACAACCGTCGACAAATTAAGAAAACCAAAAAATACCCGACGACACTTGGACAAAACTCGTTTATTCACAGCAAAATAGAAAAAAAAGCTAACACCTCTCGTATTTGACAAATTTGCCAATTGACACGGCAACGATCGAGCCAAGGACAAAGTCAACGACACGTACGAGTCTTAGCAGCGTCTGATAGCAGTACTTACTAGAACGTTGGCGTAACAAACGACTCTTCTCCGTCTCGGCAAAGTGACGTCGTGCTTCGCTAATTCGTCTCACCCATAACGAACATTCGCTGATCGACGGCGCGATAAGAGTTATAGCCTTCTTCGAGTCGCTTAATTTTAACATACGCGACTGCTCGTTCGAGTCGTGGCCGTTAAGAGAACCATTCGTTAAACCACCGGTTTCGTATTCGTTGATTAACGACAAATTTTGTAGAAAGATCGGCTGGAAAATCACCAACGTTAAACACGTTAATCCACGCGTCATTTTGTCGTTGTTCGTTAGCCCCCTTCTTATCCTCTTACCCTTCTGTAAAGCTTGAACCTTTGGTGCTCGTTCCTCTCGAACGAGAATTGTTGGCCGCTAGGCATAGACTTGGTTGGTTGAGCAAAGAGTAAAAAGTCGTTCGTGAGGAAACCAACGAGCTCTTTGCCGCTCTTGGCTTTGTGCAGTATACCAAAGTGTATGAGTTTGCGTGGCCCGAGGGAGTTGGTGAGCGAGTTGAAGACTATTTGTTCCTCGAGACCATCGCAGACTACGTGTGTCTGCAACCATTCGAGCCTATCGCTGTTCTCCTTTTCGCGAACACCTTCGTTTACCTGGATTTTATTACAGCGTTCATGTAGCAGAGCAGAGCAGAGGATATTGTCAACGCATAAACGAGTAAGTATTTTCAATTACTTGAGTGCAAAACTCCTCGGCCTTTGCAAGAGCTTCTTGCAAGTATTGTCGGTCAGGATGGTCGGGTCGCGTGTACTCCAAGATCTAGATTCAAACAAAAACATCTTTATTTTTGACCGTCCGACCAAAATCAGTTTGTTCTACTTGTAAACGACGATGAATTTCGTGGATTACCTTGCCAATAATTAACGGGTATTTGGTAATTCGTTGCATTGGTTTGATCAAAAACGAGCTAAGAGGCATCCCTTTAGTCCTGGGATCCTGTTGGCATCGTTGAGCTACTTCGACAAATGCAGGATTCGTTTCGGTGAGCCGCTGAAGGTAAACTGCCGCTGATATCTGACAGCTACAGAATCTCACGTACGCGGACATCCGTGGAATCTGCGAGTGTGTGTGTGTGTGCGTACATATGCAACAACATGGTTAGCGTGCCATAATTCGATTCAAATTAAGCATATTATTTGGCATAAGTGAACTTACGTTTTCGCAGAGAATATCTCCGATCATGCGAACGACGCCACCTTCGCTGTTGTCTCGTCGGATCCTCAATGTTCTATTTTGATCATTAAAACATACGATTCAATCAAATGGAAACAGATACGAAACTCGATGGTTGCTTGACGTTTTATTTCCGTTACCTTAAAAAACTATCGTTGCAAGCAATTATGTCTCGCCAGTTTATGAATATTTTGTCGACTTCGTTCACCGTTAATACCATGCTCGCCAATAGTGGTTTTTCAAAAACCTGCGTTAGATATATAGATCAATGTTTTTGTCGATCAACCTCGTGATTTCAACGTATTACTATAATAATACAATGCAATTAAATTTGTTTTAGCAAGACAACGTTTTAAACGATCACACTGATAATGATAACAGAGATGTAAACATCGAGTACACGAGACACGAGACGTATTAGATAAGTGATTTACCTCGTGTACAAGTTGCATGTCCACGATGTAAGCCTCCTCCGTAACAATAAGTTCCTTAATATATTCCTGCCTTTTTCTCTCCATCGAGTCGAGTTGTTGGGCCATTGGATGTTCTTTCAAAAAGTCGTTGACTACGAGGAGCGCGCGTATGTGTGTGTGTGTATGTGCGAATAATTCACGAAGAAGAGATCACAGAGATAATAAAAAAGGAAACAAAATGAAGGGTGACTGGATAATGATCTGAAGTGGCTGAAAGCTACGGATGCTTTTTTTTATTACCCTCGCGTCGCCAACGTCGGATAATAAACTGTGTCAAGAATCGGCGTGCGCGCCGGACGTGGCGTTATCGATCTCTTTTGGTTTATCTTTAATTTAGCCAAGCTTGCTACTGCTCCGGATTATCGAGCACGAGCATTTTTAAACTTAGATACGGGTCACAACACACGGATGCGGAAGAAAAGCGTTACTTTCACGGTCATGTTACGTTTCTTTCTTTTTCTTTGTTTTTTTTTTTTTTAGGAAATTCAAACGACAACAATTTAAGGAAAAGAATAGCTTTCTTTTCCCACAAAATCATTACTATTGTCCAGTGTACCAAAAGAAAAATATCTTTAGCCAACAAACGTTAATTCGTGTCACAAAATGAAAAGTTGATTATAGGAGTAAAACGGTAAATCAACCAAAAAATAAAAGATAACGCAAACAGTACAGAGAAATGTAAAATTCAAGTCCATTGCGTGCACTGAGTGTTTTTTTTTCTTTTTTATTAATATCCGACAATACAACGAGAAACAATATGTATAAGTCTTGCATTGATAACAATCTCAGGATAGCGCTACACGAATAATTGTTATACATAATTACAATATCTGTAAGTGTATATATTCAAAGTACACGTAGTAACCACGCCGTTGCAAAACTTTTTTTTGCGTTTACACCTCTCGTAGCTCTTTCGCCTCATTATTATATTTATTAATATTAATATTTCACCATCGTTATACTTCAAATTTTTTTTATTTGTTTTTTGCATCATTTTTACGATATAGAAAAATTTTCACCAGGCAAATTTCTCCATTTGTTCGTTTAATCATTTATTTATTCATTTTTTTTAATCTCAACTCCTCGTCGTGTAAGTCCTCTACAGTTGTTTTTTTTAAACATAACACGTATATATAGTTCTTTCATTAATGTTTGCGATGTATTTTTTTCTCGCTTCATATCTCTCTCTCTCTCTCTCTCTCTCTCTCTCACTCTCTTTCTCTCTCACTCTCTTTCTCTCTTTCTAATGATTTATAAATAAGTTATGCGTTAATATTGTTCATTATTGCACGTGTCGAACAGGATAGAAGGAAAGGTGAGAGGCGATGATACACACTCGCGTGTTGTGCGCTCGCGAATTTACTTTGCATCTCGTGCGTCTAGCCACCTCATTGTTTGTCTTTTTGTTATTTTTGGTTTTTTAATTATTAGCGTACAAATTTCGATCGCCAGCGCAGGTTAATTATTTGTTTGGTGCTCAGCGAGACTCTTTAAAAAATGTTGACGAGTAGCGTATGATTTTTGTTGTTGTTTTATTATCGGGAAGACCTCCTCTATGAGTATTAACGTATGTGTCACTACTAGTTTACAATCGAGTGGTTTCTTTTTTGTTTTAAAAGCTAAGCAATGGCGACGGCGATTTATTTATTTACTTTTTCTTTTATTTTCGACATCTTGATTACATCGTGGTTATTTAAATCTGACTTCTTAATTTAAGTACTTATTATACGTAAATCAATTGTTTTTACGCTAAAGCAGTTTCTACGGTCGAGAGATTATTTGTTTACGGCGGTGCCTTCGTTTTATGCTTCTTTTTTAACGTTACACGCGCAACTCAACTTCTTGAACTCTTATACCGATAGGTTTTTATAAAAAAACAGCGATTCTTGCAAACGCGTAAATATTGGTCGTTAAAACGACACGCCGCTACAGTTGATGTCTATGCAACTGTGTTCCTTTGCAGATTCACGAAATATCCCTTTATAAATAACCGACCAAATCAATGAGAAAACTCCTCGAATAAAACAAAATGTCGATAGTAATCGGTGTAAAAGTTCGGCGTAGTTGAGCGTCCCAGTAATTACAGCGAAAAGCGCGAAGGAAAAAAAAAGAGTCTCGATGTTATCGAATTCAGGAGTACTATTTAGCAACTTCCTATATACTTGTTTATGTTTAATGTACATAGTCTCCTCCTCTTTTTTTATCTATAGGTCTAGCTAGCGAAACGTTATTTTGCGCGTTGTATATAAATTCGTGATTCGTTATGACGATGTCTTTGCTATAATCTTCTACTAGCGCGTATGTTTGTTTAATCTGTCTCTCTCCTTCTAATTAAACTTTTGCACGTATATTTTTCTCGATAATTTATAATCGTCTCTTTTGTTTAGAATTAACGTGGTCACAAGAGTGCGAAAGTGAACTTTATCATCAAGTTGACTTGTTTTTATTTAGTCATTTTCTTTGTAATTTGGAATTTTGTTCAGGATATTCCTTCGGTTATTTTTCCATGTTGCTACACGATATGTATATTAATTTACCTTTTCCACTTGTCTATTCGTTTAGTTTTTATTCTTTTCATATTCGTAATGATTAACCAATGACGCACTTCGAAAAATTATTTTCTTGTTCTTCGCTATATTTGTTTTTTTCTTTCGATACGAAAGAAAATTGCAAAGTGATTTCGGAAAAGTGAGTTTTACTATATATATATATATGTGTGTGTGTGTGTATGTATAATCAATAATCATAACAATAAGGGCGAAATGAGAAACGATCGAAATTTGACGAAATTTGACGATCGAGTCGAAATCACTTTTAACTGATTTGTTTTTTGTTTTAGAATCACTCGCGATTACATCGTACGAAAAATTCAGATGAACACATAGAAAAGGAACATGTAATGGGAAGATAAATGTACAAGTTGTAGAATAAAGTTCTAATTTGAATTTTAAAGTATTTTGATGTGTTCCCATGTTTTTTTCCTTTATTTATCTCAATCTAGTCGAGGGTTCAAATCAAATGAACTTTCAAAGGGGGGGGGGGGACACTCCTACTGTTTATACAGCTTATACATTTGACTATCGTCGTTACGTGATATTACAACAGGTCGCTATTTATTACTGCAAACAACGTGTTTATATTCCTTTTCCTATACAATTCGGAACAAATCTACTGTTCGTTTATTGTTAAACGTCTCGACGAGATCAAGTCGGACAACGTACCGTAAAAACCATTTTTTGGATGGAAAATGCATTTTTCATCGGCTACGTATTCTAATCTCGTACGACAAGTGACGTGCACAGACCTGACAATCAATATTCCTTCCAAAAAACATTTTTTCAGCCATAAACAATGCCATTTACAGCGACGTAAGTGAACAAACCAAAGGAAATTTGTAAGCCGTATATATAATCGATTAATCGGATATTTTATTCTACGACCGATTTGTCCAACTGCTGTGCGACCCCACGACTTCAAGTCGGATGGACTGAGATTACATCGTTCATTTATTACTTATTCACCATAATAATAATAATAATAATAATAATAATAATAATAATATTTTACTTGGTGATACTGGAATACTTGTATGCTTTCTTTTTTGTTTTCTTTGGTATTACAGTGACAGCGTATATATATATACATATATACTTCAATATCTTAAACGTTATTGTATACCGCGGCGCCAGGATAAATCTGGCCCGACCGAAGAAAACCAATCGTTAAATACGTATTATGTAACGGAGAAAAAAAGAAACACGTAAAACGTCAACAGTTTCGACTATTCGTAATATAATAACGCTTGCTCTTTGTTTATTTTTATCTTCGTTATTCTTTTCAAATATATCAGAATTCCAGAGTTTACAGCGTTTTTACGATTCAAAAAGTAAACGAGGATATATCCATATCTGGTCATCGTATAATATTCGACGTTCGAGAAGGCATTTCTTATACATTATATTAGTCGTTATACATTACTTTTTTTTTGTATTCTTTTTTGTTCAACTGCAAGATTTATCTTTGCGATCGATTCTATTAATCAACTACAACGTCAGCGCGACGTCTTGCGCTCGTAACAACACTTTCGCACTGTCTATAATATCGGAGATATCTCAGTGTTATTCTTGCAATTTATATAGTGCATTTACAAATGCAGCGACATGGGGGTTGCAAGCTATGTGCATTTATTTTCCCGACGACAGATTTTCGTGATTACTCCATTTGAAGGTAATCATTGTTTTGTTTGTTGTGTGTCAAAGGCTGTACATGTATTTGGTGTATAATTCGATAGAAAATATATTCGAACCTCGTATAATACTTCGTGTAAATACACCTTCATGGCATCGACAGTAAGAAAATAAAACGTAGCAAAACTAAAAACACCGTTTGTCTATACATAGAGCAAAGAACGAAAAAAAAAAGACAAAACAACATGTATATACATACGTATTTGTAAATGGCACTATTTAAGCTTGACCGTCAACTTTTTTTCTTTTCCAACAAAATGAATGCCCAAAGTATTATACGGAAATATCACGAACGCGTGCCCTTTATATAAATACTAAATTTAATACTATGTATATATATATATAACATTTGATCAAATATAGATACTCAGCTCGTACTGTAAATATCATCGTTCTTTCTTAAAAAAGAACAAATTATACAATAAATGCAACATTTATTGCAAGCCTTTCAACACATAAGTAAACGACAATTACCATTGGTGCGAATTTCAAGGAAAAACGAAAAGCTGTCGTTGAGTTACCTTGAGATTCTGGGTTATTCTTGTCTCTAAAAAGGGGTTTTCTCATTCGTTTGCTCATTCGTAAACAGACCGCTATCCGCCTAGCGTATTAGCTTCTCTGAAAAAAAAGTCTGACGAGAACGCACCTTTTTTTTTTTTATTCGTAACGTTTGTCATTTTTTCTCGTGAAGATTTTTACAGATTCAGAAAAATATTATTGTCATTGTCGAACGAAACTATCGCAAATGATAGATATTTTTTGTGTGAAATCACTTGAAAAATAAACATGGATTAAAATTTGGTTGTTTTTTTATTGTTTACAGCGTCGATCATTCGAATTAATATAACGAGATATTACATTTACGCTATAAATCATTGAGATAACTAAAAAATACAACGCATTTACAATTAAATAAATATACAATTGAACTAGTGCGGGAAAGTCGGAATAACTTTCACGCGCGCTTTGACTTAGGAGAGATATCGCTGAGCTTTTCTTTTAATTTATTTAAACTGTTAAAAAATGCAAACGTTTCACACGAAAGGAAAACGAGTACCGACAATTTACTCAACGATAAGTATATTCGTAGCAATAACATTATTTATTTCAATTTATACAAATAACTCTTTAAAAGATAAACGAGAACAATCTCAGAAACGTCTCTCCACGACTCAAAACTGTTTCCTTAATATCCTTCGATAAATCCTTTTTTCTGTTCATACAAATGACATCTAAGAATAAAAATTCTTCACAAGTGATTCTCAATGGGGATCGATGAAAAATGCTAGACAAAAGATACAGTAAAGGAGAGAGCTGTTACTGCAATCGTCAGCCCTAAGCATCACACTGCTCGCGAATCGAAGCCACAGAAAACTTCGTTCAACTAGTTAACGAACAAATTCACGAGAAATCTTTGAAAAACAATGGAAAATATTATACTTATTGCCCGGTCACCGACAGGTACATACACACTTACACGCGTTGTATTCATCAAAGAGATTTGCACGTTTATCCGTGATATTACGCGGGAAGAAGAAATTTATTGCTAATCTACATCTTACTCGACCTATTGACTCTTTGTGTTGATAACTTAGGCCATTGTCAATATTAACATTACTTAAATTTAATTTTTTTTTATTATCCTTCTATTTTTGCCATTTTTTATCTACAAACAAATTGTATAAACTAGAACAATTATATTACATCAACGTCGTCCTGACGACGTCAACAATCACTTATTTATGAGTGTATACGACTGGATAAAACTAAATGTTTATTTTTCTACAATAACATGGGACGAGAGGGGAGATTTAATGAGTTTAATACAACAAAAGTGGTTTCGATCCACAGTTGCAAGCTCTCTCTCTCTCTCTCTCTCTCTCTCTCTCTCTCTCTCTCTCTTACTGTAAATCTTGTTCTCGCATTTTTTTCGCTCTTGAGCCTCGAAGAAGAAGAAGAATGGAAAAACCACAAAAAGGAGAAGTTTCAACAACAATGATCTCTGCACTCTATACATCCCTTATACTTGTTATATATTTGTGTCACTGTAGCAAGAGAAAACTGCGTCAATTCACCCTTGTCGTTTATCTATATATACAGAACGTAAATTATTCGACTATCTCTCCTTCTCTCTCACTTTCTCACGGTAACTAAGCATTTTCCTTTTTCTTTGTTTGCACATGCACACGTGACGATAATATCTTCGACCCTACCCACATTACATTATACGCTTGTGTTTCGATATATTTTATTTATTCCTTTGTTGAATGTGTATGTATGTACGTAAGAGCGAGTGTGTGTGTGTGTGTGTGTGTGTGTGTGTATGTGTGTGGAAAGGCTCGGCAGTTGTATTTTCTCTTTGTTTGCACGCAGAAAAGCACCCACACACGCACACGTTGACGTTGGTCACGAAGCATCACTCTGCCACGATGAAAAAGAAGAAACGAAATATCCGTACCATCTTCAGATCTGACCGCTCTACACTTGGTACTGTTACTTGCTGTTCATTGTCGTCGTTGTTGTCCTTCAATTTCCCTGAGCTGCGAACCAGACGAGCCAATTTTGTCGGTAATCTCTCTTTCACTCTCTTTTTTTTCCTTGTTTTTTTTTTGTATTTCTTTGAACGTATGTAACGTTGTGTTTGGGTAAGCACAAACGTTCGTGAGTGTGTCGCGCAAGAAAAAAAATGATTGTTTTTTTTTCGTCGACGGCAGATGCTCTATTAGTCTTCTTACGCTGCGTGAGTTATGTGAAAGCACAGGCCAAAGAACACATTCATTAGTTAACAGAAATTGATGCTGCACAGCTGATGTGTAACGCGCGTATTGATATCCTGTCGTTGGATTTTGCTGTGATCGACAGGATGACAATACGCGCTCAATTTGCTGTTGTTTTTTTTTCGTGCACTGCGAAAAAGCCATGCGGTTGACTCCGGTGAAAATGAAAATCTAATAGAACGAAACTTAATCAAATGACAACGAGCTATCTTTGTGTGAGTTTGTTTGTGTACGCATACTCTATTCTATTTAGTCATTGCTATTTCCTTTTGTACAACTTTGTTGAGTCAACCATTTGTTTTTTTCTCGTGGCGCATTGATGCATTGAGAATGGCAATTTGAAAGTTTGATAATTGATTCAAATAACGTTTCAAGTATCAATGTAAACGGTCGTATCAGCCTTTCTCAATATGATTATACTCTTTGTTGTATTCATTTTCCTCGTAATTTTTATCACGTTTTACAGACTTATTTTGCAAATGCAAACGTGCACTTTATAAGAGTGCTTTGTTCGGTGATAATTAACTACGAACTCTAACTAAACTTTGTAAGATTCAATACAAAGAAAAGAAATTAATATTTTTATAGAATGACCGATACTTCCAAATGGATGATTTGATTAATTAAGCAGTGAATCTAAGTATGAATTGGATGGATGAAAGCCACATCAAACGTGTGTGAAATTACTGCCTAGGATATTAATTATGAAATGCTGCATTCTAATGTTACGTCAACAACATAATCACATCATTTCCTTTTGTTGAATATCTCAAATTAAATTATAATTACAAAAGCGAAAACTTACAATAACCAAATTTATACAATTACTACATTGAAAATAGTTTTATCAATACATCAAACTTGACAATTTCAAATATAATTCTCAAATAAAGTGAATATTTACAAGGACTCAAAAACAAATAAATATAGGCCAACAAAATATAAAAATATACGATAGTATTGCAAGCTTACACACATTTTTTTGTTCTCAGGTGACGAGTGTTGTATGAGAATGTATACATGCACCCACGATTAAGCAAACGTTACAAAAACACCGACGTCAACTTCAGTATACACACAAATGAAACTTTCATAAAACATTATCGTTCGATCAAAGAAAAATATAAATTAAAAACAAAAGCAAAGAGAAAAAACGATTATCAACTTGAGTCAGCGTAAGTTTACAGAATTAGAGTTGTGAGCCTGTAGCGTTAATAAGCTTTGACATTATTTGATCATCCAACTTATTCGGAAGATTAATCCTAACAAAGTACACGTGTTTTGTTATTAAAGTTATTTCTCTGGGTATTCGACGAGTACAAAAAATCTCAATTACAATCTACGTGGAACATGATAAAACGCATCAAAATTAAAATTCAAATAAAAACATAGGAAGAGTAATTAGCATGATATTAATAATTATGAGTGTCAATGATGATCATTACAAAATTATAAGTGAATGAGGGGGTTGGGGGAAGGGAGATAGGGGACCGATAAAGCTTGAAATTATATTCGTTAAGTAATTAAGAGCTGCAAAATACTTGTTCACGCAGCATAAATTATCGTTTTGGTATAATAGCCAAAGGAAGGCTGTATGAGTGCCGATTGGTTAACCATTTACAATTAGAAAATTAATACTTTACAGCATCGTTTGTATATATATATATGTGTGTGTATATATTTATATATGTCAATCCGTCTCGCACGAGAGAAGCAAAATTGAAATTTAAGAAAGAACGGACGCGTTTACTACGTGGATAGAGCGATTATGAGTCAATGCACGCGACAGTGAATGAATGTCTGCTCAAAATTAAATAACTCATCTATCTACGCTAACTTGATGAGACTCGAAACGATAGAAAATTTGGTATCAAGGTGAGGAGCTTAAGTCTTTTGCTCGAAAAATGCAGCGACGACATTTACACTCAAAAATAGAAAAGTGATAGCTTGGCTTCTTTCATTTTTACAACAATCATATATGTCAAGAGTGAGGTAGTGAATAGATTTGCATTTGTCGACATTGAAAAAGCAAATTACACAGACTCAAACTCGTCAATACAAAACCTAACTAATCAACGATTAAGTTTGTCAACGGTACTTTTGTTTTCTTTAGAGATTAAGAGCACTACTTACACATTGGCGAGACATAGTTGCTGGGAAAGACGCCGGACAAGCCGTTTAGCTCGCCGCGCCACCACGAGTCTTCGTCCTTGGATAGTACAACGATCACGTCACCTTTTTCAAAGCTCAACTCATCCTCGTTTTGTGCTTTGTACGGGTACAGTGCCATTACCTTCTCTGTGTAGCGAATAAATCATTTGATTAAATTTACGAATCTATGCAGCACGGTCACATACGTGTATACGCATGAGTTGGATACCGACCTGCGAAGGGATCCATCGTCGGTGAATCTTGATATCTGTGAGAGACTGGTGTGCTACGATTACTACTGCTTTGAAGGAGTTTTACGTATGACGCTGGGAACCAACCAATTTGCTTTTTCTTTCCACGAGCCTGCAAGTGAAAATGGTAAACTTACAAGTACGCGTTCGAATTGGAATTGACAAAAATTAATCGAACTGTCGCAGAGTAGATGCTCACCTGTAATTCGCCTTCCCACCAGCCTGACTCGTGTTTCCTACGCACGGCAATCAACTGACCCTTTGACAAATCCAGCTGCTCGATGCTCGTCGCCTTGTAGGGTGCGATAACTTGTACGATGTCGGGCTTTCGTTTCTATAAAATGCCAAATCGTGTTGATTGAAATCTTTGAGAGTAAATATTTTATTCATATCGAGTGTTTGTCGTACAGCTAAAAATATTAAAACTACTTATCGAACGTATATTTATATGTACAACATCTAGATAATACTGCGATAACAAGCGTTTGTCATACGAAAGCTCATTTTCATCGATATCGGTATTTTTTAATTGTTCTTTTCTTTGCTTTTCTTTGATCTCGCGAATGACAATTACCTTTGATGTGTACTGAGTTGTGGTAGAGCGTGGAGCCAACAACAATTGCCATCGAACATGTCCACACGAGCGCGCGGCAAAAAAAAGAGCCATAAATGTTGACATGTTATAAGGAAAAGCCACACGCAAATACAAGACTTAACAAAGACGTATAGATATGTATATGCATATATTGAAAATATCTATGTGTTTGATTGACACAGAAATAAGAAATTGCAAAATATGAAAATATCGTCGAGATTATTGGACGTGGACGTTACCTGCGAGGCGGACATAGCAGCAAAGTCTGGCAATTCTGCTCTATCCTCGGCCTCGGCTCTTTCTTCTTCGATCTGTTCGGCCGTTTTTTGCTGCTGCATGGGGTGATTAGCGTGAAATAAAACGTTGCACAGTGTTACGCTTTAATTACGCACTAAGCTGAGACATGTTTTTTTTTGTTCACAATTAGCTTACGGAACACGTGTTATTGTACGTGTACAGTTGAGCAAGGGATTGTGAGGAGAAACTTGCGAGAAATTCGATTTTCAATCGTGTGATGAAAATCATTCATATATTGAGCGAATGAATAAATAATCTCTAGATCGCAATGTTTAGTAAAAGAAGATATCGATTTTCTCGTAAGGCCAACTGTTAATGATTTTGGCTTTGATACGCACTGGCTGGTCTTGTGTATTAATAGCAGTGTCAGCAGTGTCGCTCAATTCTTCTGGCTTTTGATCTTTTGGTGCAGTTTGTTTAGCAGCGGTCTAAGGAAAGGTGTCGTGACGCACACATGAGGACAAAACATCGAGTGAGTTGTGCACAAATGATTATGAAAATCGTGAAAAACATTTGGACAGGGTGTCTCGATTCAAGATTTACCTAATTACCCTATGTAAAATATGATTATATTTTGCAAGTGCACTATGTGATTAACAAAACGGACAAATTAACTGGTAACGATCAGTTCCATTGTTTTCCTAGAATATTAATTTAGAAAATCGAAACACGTTCAAGTGCACGGGTTAGAAGTTAACAGTAGGCTATGAACACAAAACCACCGCCTTGGGACAAAAGAAAACAGACACCCTGAAATAGCATAAAAACGTGGACGAAGGTGCTCACCTGATTAGGCATGTCGTATTTCTCGACGTAATTCGATGGAAAGATACCCGTTCGATCACCAATCACACCGGTCCACCAGTCGCCGTCTTTCTTTGTAACCAGCACGACCTCGCCGTGATTGAAATTGAGATCGCCTGATTCGTTCGAGGCATACTGATACAGAGATATATAATACTCGTTAAGGCCGTCACCAGGAGCTGCCGTTGTGTCCTGTCCATTGGTCACTTCAATCTTCACGTAAGATTTTGGGAACCAGCCGACACTTCCATCGTTTGATTGTCCGTAACACCATACGTTCTGCAATAACGGAAATTTATTCGATTCCGTGCCCTTCAACGCAAACAAACAATTTACATTAAACTGCCAACATTGACATTATTACCTGTTGTTCCTTGATTGTAACAGTTTCCCCTTTGCCAAAGGATAAGTGTTGCTCAACCGTAGGTCGATACTGATAAAGTGTCGTTGCTTTAACGTTGCACAGCTGTCCTTCGCCAAGTTTCGGTGTAACAGGCTCGACGTGAGGACCTTCACCGACAGCAGAACCAGCGTCTGATAGATTTTCGGGAACTTCGGCAATTCCTCTGCAAAGTCAAATGTCTTGTTTACAACAATCGTGTACCTAACGAGGCTTACGAAGTTGATCGTTTCGGTTGATTACTCACTCGAGCGTTCGCTTTTCTAAGCTATCTTGATGCGCAAACGGATCAGCCACGACAGGCTCGGCTTCGACTGGCTCAATAGGCTCAACATACGATTCTGGAAACCATCCTGTGTGACCACGAATCTCGCCTGCCATCCAACCGGGTTCTGCATTCTGCACTGGGGGCACCTAATTGACACACGATATAAATGTGTCGTTAGACTCTCGTATAAATAGGCGTTTAGTAAACAACTTACGATGATAATATCTCCTGGCTGGAATGAAATTTCATCCTGATTTCTAGCAACGAACTCGTAGAGAGCCCTGTACTTTTTACCACCTGTGTCTTCAGTCGTAGCAGCAGAAGCAGCACTTGCAACAGCCGTAGCAGCGGTATCAGTAGGCCAAGAGTCTACGTCAATTTCCTCGGCATTACCGGAGTCGCCCCATGCCTCATCTCCCCAAGAGGACGTGGCGGCAGTGAAACCACCTTTCGCTTGATTGTTGCGCATTTCCAATATTTTCTCCTTCTTTTCCTCGAACTTCACCAACAATTCTTTGCAGTTATCCACCAATACTTTCATCTCTGCTTTCAAATCATCCAACGACTTGTTGCTATTCTCCACCTCTTGTTCCTTCTCCGCGACTTCTTCCTTGAGATTTCCAATCTTGTCTTCCAATTGCTTTATTGCCAGCTGTTTGTTCGCCACAGCTAGCTTGTGTGCTTCTTGACCTGCTGCGTCTTGGGATTTACTCTTTGCCTCCAGTTTAGCCTTCTCTTGACTGCAGGCGAGTAATCGTTGATTCTGTTCACGAAGTTTATTCTTCAAGGCTGACATTTCTTGCAGTTGCTGGTCTCGTGTCGTTCGCATCCCATCGATCGTTGTTTTTACCGTTGAAACGCCTACGCGCGTATCGCAAATTTTCTGCGATAATTCTTTAACTTTTTCGTTCTACAAAAGAACGAACAATCATTCGTAAGCAAAGAGAACTAAACTACCTAATTTTCATTATCGATGAGCAACGATACGTTACCAGAGTTCCTAATTCGATAGTTAGCGTCTGATTCTTTGCTTTTAATTTCAACAGTGAATCCTGTTCCTGCTGGCGCCTAGCCTGTAGCTCTTGCATCTTTTGTGTCTCCCACTCTAATTGACGCTGCCTCTCCATTTCTCTGCAACAGATAAGTATTTCTCATTACTATCATTAAGCACGCTTACACCTTATGATCAGCGTACTTTCTCGCGGCTTCTTTGCGTTCTTGTTCGCGTCTTCTTTCTTCCTCCTTTTGTTCTTCAATTTCCTTCTGTCTCATCATTTGTTGTTCCAATTCTGCTTGACGACGTCTTTCTTGTTCCAGTCTGCAACAAGAGGTCAACATTGAGCTACGTGTCGCAGTAATTTGAGCGGTAACGTATCGATCGATTACTTTCGTTACCTTTGCTTTTCTCGTTTATCAGCTTCTTCCCTTTCTTTTCGTTCCCGTTCTTCCTGCTCTTTTCGCTGAACTTCCATCAGTGCTTTTCGTCGTCTATCCAATTCAGCTTGACCTTTGTCGAAGTTTTCTTTACGTTTGTCCTCGAACGAAGTCTAAGAAAAAATGGGCGTACGTTTATATAATTGCAAATGACGCACAACGCGAATGTACTACTCGTATCGATTGCGTACCTGAGGCATGCCAGCCAAAGGATCAATATTCTCAGGAACTCCTTGAGAAGAAACGGAACTCTGCCGCTGTCGTCTGAAAGTTGGCGGAATGAGATCCGGTGGAAGAGACGTGGATATAACTTCGCCAGCCTTTGCCATATCGCATAAATGCATTGCTAGGACGAATTCTTCGCAACCTAAACGGCCGTCTGAATCCATATCTGCCAGAGCCCTGTGCATGCGATACATTTTTTGATTTCGTAAGTACCAAATCTTAAAAAAAAGTCTGATTTTTGCGTGAAGCGTTATGACCAAAATCGATTGGTGAATGTTGACTGAGCGACAGTTTTTCACGGAAATATATTTGAATATTTCATCAGAACAAGTAGAGTATGGCCGAAATAATACGAACCACCGAGTAACGTTCGATACTGTCGATTCGTCAGAGGTCAAACTATTGGAAAAGTCTTATAAGTAACCTACATTGATATCAATTAGGCCAAACTATCACATGGACATAACGATACGAAAGATTTAACTGACCATATTTGTGCAAGAATAGCCTGCGGCAACTGTGATTGAACCATGATGTTCCTAGCTTGCGGTCCCGAAAGAAAGCCCGACCTGGTGCGATCCCACGTATTGAAAAGTTGAGTATACTTGAGTCTTGTCTGATGAGGTATTGCCCAGTCTTGTGGCGAAGTAACTCCAGTAGCCGAGTGTTGACTATCGACGGAACCACGATGTTGTTGCATATCTCCGCTAATAGAGGCCCGCTGCTGCATATCAATTGAAGCCCGATGTTGCATATCGATCGAGGCTCGGTGTTGCATGTCGACGGAACCACGATGTTGCGAATCTATCGAGCCCATGCGATCTATACTCGGTGGTCTTGCTGTCGTGCTCAGTGGTGTGCTCGTTGACACTGGTGTGTGGATTATGCTGCCGTTCATTGTGCTCTGTGGCAACGGAGTGACCGGTGGCGTAATTACTGGCGGTACTACTCCGGCTACCATACCATTTCCTAAAATTTGTTTCAAGATGTACGTCGCGTATACAACGCAAGAGTGCAACGTAAAACATAATGCCCTTGCAAGCGAGCAGCTCCATTCGTTTTATCCCAAAGTACGCGAGGTCGTAAGTGAAACTCGTAACCATACCTGCAACAGGCGGTACGGTTGTAGCTCCGGTAACCATGGGAGGCACTCCCGCGACCATTGGCTGCACTCCAACCATGGGTTGAGTCATCGGTTGAGCCATCGGCATACCAGTCGCCATTAACGGAACGGGAGCTCCAGTTGCGGGCATCGTCGGTGCCACGGTCGACATTGGAGGCATTGCTTGACCCACGGCAAAGGCCGTTTGTGGCGCTGGAGCTGTATTCATTGGAGCGATCGGTGCTACCGATGCAACTGGTGGCGTTCCTACGGGAAGGTCAACTCGTTAAAAATAATTGCTCACGAATGATCGTTTGGCGTCGAAGCTTTTTTACACTCAATCGATAAGATCTTGCCAAAGCTCTGGCGATTTTTAGCGCCTTTGTCAATACTTAAAACACATAGTTGTTACGAAAGAACAAACGTAAAAGGCAACGCTTCAACATTGGGACGTTGTTAATCAGGACTGCACGAAAAAAATGTACGTTGCTCGCATTGACAAAAATCAAAGCTATCGCAAACCTATCGCAATTATAGATTGTCTTCGGTTGAACGATAAATGAAAATCAAGAGTCCGAAGGTGCTTGATTAGATTTATTACCGAAGTCATGGTTGTGTTCAATAAAAGTCATCGTGAGGCCTATCTGAACTTGTTTTTGTCAGTGCGTGTATAAGCTATAAACTAGCTGTGAGAAGATGACGTTTGTTTTTTGCTTTAGCACAATAATGAAAGTAACGAGACGGGCGATAAAGTCAACTAAGATGGTCAAAGCAATAGATAAGAAAGCAGCGAAGAAAATAAAAACCAATTATCTAAAGCTTAGAATTGAAGTGTGAAAGTTGTACTTTTCTCCCAATCAAGTGTGTACCTTCCGACATTAACAGATCGAATAAATCTGTAAAGAAAGAGGCACATGTGTCAGGAGTGTGTTGAAAAATCAATGAAATAATTAATAACAGCGTTAAAAGTAATCGTAATACGTATTAATGTAGATTAAATGCCATTCGTTGGCATCCTTTTGTTTTGGCATTAGGTAAACCTTCCGCCACGGCGTTTACGATATACAATCGTAATCGAATCACGTACAGCATTTGAATTTCCTGCTCCGAATAGCATTGAATCTATCGTTAATCCGACCCCATAATCGACAACTCACCCATGTTTGAAGCGGCAGTAGGCATCGGTTGAACCATTTGTACTGGTGGAGCCATTGGTGGTACGATAGGTTTGACAGGTGACGCTGCAGCTACCGGACTATTTGGAAACGATGGTGGTTGTGGCTTTGGCGGTGGTCCAGTTGTCGGTACGAATCCAGCTCCTAAGTTTGTTTTCAATAATTCGTTATTACGCGTTGATTTTGGAAAATCGAGATTCGCTAACGTTGATATAGGAAGCAATGCGTATCGCGGCGTAAAATAACGTTAAAACAGCAAGCAATGTAATACTATTTGCTTTGCTTACGAATATAAAGTCAAGTGAAATATTAATCGAAGATACAAAAAAAGTTAGCATTGTCAATTCATACCCAAATTTGAAAAGAAACATAGCAAATTGTTAAGTGATATGGCAAGCTATTATCAACTACTTGTTATATACTTTGATTTACTGTATAAATATGTCTAGCTACGGTATATTGAAAACAAAACAGTTGTATTTAACGAGGAAAAAAGAAAATCAACGATACGCACAGCAGCAACGACAAAACTTTTCTACAGAAATACAAAGTCTTTTGATTTTTCCCTTATATTTGACCATAACAATAAACGTATCTGGGGAAAATACAAAAGTCACATTTAATCGTGTACAATTAATTTGTTTACCAACCGTACCAAACTTTTTACAGATTCAACATTAACGATAAAAGTGATGTACGAAAAACATTAATACTTCGACGCGTTTTTCTTCGGCATTTCAATATTTTTTTTCGAAAGATTTTAATTTGAAAATAAAACGAACGGAAAATAATTCGACGATTGATCGAGTGTTTGTTTGTTGGTGTTGTGTGCGTGCGTGTGTGCGTGCGTGTGTGCGTGCGTGTGTTCGCGCGTACGTCTTGTCGTTGTTGATTTTGATGTGTTTTGTGTCTCTAATTGTTTGTTCGTTCGTTGTCAATTATGACGCTAACAGTCAAACGTACCGATACTGTCAGGAGGTGTTGGTCTTTGCGGAGTAGTACCGCTTTCGACCTTAGCAGCAGACTCTCCTTTTTTGTGCAGCGCAGAACACACACAGCATATTGGAAAGAAAAAAATTGCAAAAGCGTTAAAGCAGTTTTTCTTTTGATCGACACACGTTCAGTTTCAACTGAATAATCATCGAGAACAACAAAAATGATATCGATGCGTGCGTCAAATTTCGTTCGTACACATTTGAATGTGCATTATTCCTGATAACGAAAATTAAAGTACGAGAGTTACGAAAAGCTACGTATAATTACGAAAAAAGACACAATATTCAGCATCTAATAGTATAAGTACTATAAGTTTGAATGCTGTGGCGACATACACTGCTTGGATCCATTAAGAAAATAGCCGATTCAAAAAAAAAGATTAAACGATAACATAAAATTAGAATTATTCGTGACTGATACCGTACGATTGGATGAATTGTACCATATCGTAGAATCTGTATAAGATATTGTTACATTGAACATCTACTTTATTAAATCGAACATGAAATATCTACAATTATCACTGATAATTATCGATACTCTACACAATGTTGTCTTATAAATCTAACGACGAAATATTCAAACGTGAACTGATCAGCAATCTACAAAGAACAAAAAACAATGATCTCTTCAAATCCATATAGTAATAACGAAAACAAAATCACAAGAAACCTCCAAAACAGATTTACATCAAAACACAAAAACGAACAAAGTTAAAATAAAAAAATAAAGGGCACATGAAAGAGAGAGAGAGAGATATTAGAGCTGACATTTCAAGCCTCGTTTGACAGAGGAATATCGATTTTACCGACGACGTGTTTAAAACAGAATGAAAAAAGACCAACATTATAAGTAAAGGAATCAGGCTGCTTGAAAAAAAAACTAGAGTGAAAAAGATACACGAGCCACTAACATACCGGTGATATAAGTAGGTGGTGGTCGAGCAGGAGGTGGCTTTGACGGTGATGTGTTTGACGTGGGGCGTGCGTTTGCGGCTACAGGCTGTCTACTTTGTTGCAATGCTGTGTGTCATCGGGGATATTTGTTGTTTTTGTTTGTTTTATTATTATTCAAGATTTAAACGTATAACATACTCTATTGGTTTATTTATTATCTAACAGTTATGCAGGAATCAATAGTACTTAAGCCTTATTTTTCATTAACGGCATTCAATGAAGTTGTCAAGGAAGAAATAAATTAATGCTTATCTGTATGAATAGTGTACGATTATGAACGAAGTATTACGACTTTATCCTAAAACCTTATTTAGTTTACATAATTACATAGTTATTAAAAAAATACGCCAAAATCGTATTCCTGTGTATAATCAAGTGAGATGACATTCAACTTCGAATATGAAAATACTAATGCGAACAATTAGCAAATGTATAATTGAACGTTTTACTTTGAAATAATAGTAATAATAATAATAATAATAACAACGATGATGATAATAATAGTAATAGTAATAACGAACGAGCTGTTACAGTTTTAAGTATCAATAATAACACTTCGAACGATATGCGTCAACCTCTATCTTATCACATCCGCCTAATTTTAATGTGATAATTCACGCAATCGTATTAACCGAGAATTCCACTTTTTTGTTCATTGGCTGCTGAATTTTTGTATAATTTATGAGCGTGCGTCTACTTATTTTTCAGCAAAATGTTGGGATATTTTGTTTCATCGTTATTTATATTGATTACTAAAAAGAATCAAAAAACCCGATAACTTACCGACTGGCATTGTCATAGGTGGAACTATCGGAGGTCCACCAATTTTGGCTACAGCCGCCGGTGCGGCAATCGGTCGTGGAATAACCGCCACATTTGGAGGTGACACTGCTGGTGATACTGTGGGTGGAGTTGCCAACGGTTGATTCACTGCAATTCGGGATGCGGATTTTAATCTTTTATTTTTCAACAATTACTCTAGAGAGTTTACCAATGAAATAACCAAAGTAATTCAAATCATGCCAGCTACATAATTGTACAAAAGACGTTATTTTACAATTGACTATAGTAAAGCAAGATTGAAAAAAAATGTTAAGTTGAACGTTGAAACTTACCAGCTGCGTATGCCTGCAAGCTCCTTATCAGCGATGGTGGCAATGAACTAGGTACCTCGAAACCTCTGAGTTTCAGGTTTATCAGCTTACACGCAATACTGAATTCATTGATGTTCATCCGCCCATCGGAATCTGTATCCGATAATCCCCTAGAATACAAATCAACGACGATCCGTATTAAAAAACTATTGCTTTGAAAATGGTAAATAAAACAAGCTTTTTTAATTTACCATATCTGGCCAAGTACAGCAGGAGGGAGCTGCGATTGCAAAAAGAAATCCTTAGCCTGACCTCCAGTGATAACTCCATTGATTGGTTTAAGCGATTCAAATTGTTGCTGGTATCGAGCTCGCTCTGGAGGTTGAACCACCCAAGGGTCGGTGCCTGATTGGAAAACAAGGGATTGCTTAAACTACCTTAATATTGCAACAAGACAGCAGAACAACACAGCAGTGATTGCATTTATTCGAATGCAGACACTTTCAATCTGCAAGTATAAGTTGTATTACAATTCAACAATGTGACATCCTCTAGCATTCGCACCAAGAAGAGCGTTGATCAATCTTCTCAATGGAATCAATCAAAAACTCTCTTGGTATACTTAAACTGTACTTGCAAACTCATCGTCATCACAAACTGTTTTACAGTTTGATAGCTATCGGTCATTCGTTAAATCAATGCAAATTGTCCTATCTCAGACTAAATAATGGTAATCAATCGTGTCTCCCAGCATCCAAACACTGATTGACAGAAATAGAAAAGAAAGGGGAGAGGAGAGGAAAGGAAAGGAAAAAAATCAATGCATACGGTTTTTCGCGTTACTTACCGGGAGTCATTGGACTGGTCATGTTGGCTTCGTTAGCACTCAGGTGCGGCTACTTGGCATTCTTGTGCTCTGTCTTACTCACTCTCTTGTGATCCTCCGGATTTATCCACACGAAGGTTAGGCGTTGCTATTCTATACCTCTCACTATATTCCTCGAAACTTGCTTTCGGTGTGTTTTATTTCGCGAACCAGAGGAGAGCGAGTAGCAGAGAGCAAACGATCGATCCGCTCTCTTCCACTACTACACTACTCTAGTACTACTACTACTACTACTACTAACTTTCGTCGACGGCCACTTGCTCTCCCTCTAGTTTGAAACAAACAATTTTTTCTGTTTTTTTTTTCGTTAACCCGCTCGATTTTACTTCACCGGGAAGTCACGATGGATACTCTTTTATCTTCCTCGTCTCTGTTTCTCTTATTTTTCAAGTAGATAAGCTTTGCTGGTCGGTTTTTTCACTGAATGTATATATATATATATATATATATATATACATATATATGCGTGTATGTATGTGACAGCAACGAGAGAGAGAGCGGATCTTCTCTCACTTCGGCGGGAATCGATAGTCGCGCGCGCGGCTCGAGCCTCCGTCGTCGTCGTCTCGCTCGCTCTTACACTAGGTAACTGTATGGGCGGCTCACGTCACATACACACGGATATATACATTTGCGCTCCTTGCCGCCGCCCCCTTTTCACCACCGCTACCTGTCTATATGTGTACTAGCTACTGTTCAACGTGTGTGTGAATATATATATATATATATTTATGTGTGTCACGCACGATATCTCATGAATTGGATGCGCGCGCGCAAATTAAATTTTGAATGGGATCGCGGGAGCGATATGATTAGTAGAATCAATGATAATTAGCGAAATTTGGGAGAAACAACGTCACTTTCGTGTTCGATAATTGAAATGCAATTACGCGGCATTTTCGATTGCATTGACACACCATAATTCATCAATGATCAAGATTACATTGTAATAACTTTGATCAGTCTGTTATTGTTATCGGCATTCTATATTGTTCAAAAAATAGACGTTGTCGCGTGTTAAGTAGTAAAAATCGATCTGGTCAGACGTGCATACTTGTTCGTACGCGATTATAATATCAAGACACTGGCGAACTAAAAGAAAGAAAAGGAACGAATAACACGAATAATTCAATTATTATGGTATTTGTTATCTTCCTGGAGGAAACACTCAGGTATAACGTAACACACTCCTCTCGATTTTTCGCTGAATCGAAGCACGACAAGTCCATTTATTTATAATTGAATATAGAGTCAGAGAAGAAGAAGAAGAAGACGCGTATAGTACGTAAGCATCGCAAGCAGTTCAACCAAATCGATAAATCGTTTGCTCTTTTTTTTTTTTTTTTTTTTTCAAAGTACTACTCTCTCAACGCGCCATCGTACGGCAGGTGGCTCAAAGTATCGCCTCTACGCGTGCCACAATTTTGCGAGTGGTCAGAGAAACTCGCGTGCCATTCGGACGTGGACTGTCCGTTAAGTTAAATGTTTTAAATGCCGCTGCAATGTGTCAAGTTCTCGTAAGTTTTCTTCTCTTTTTTAACTTTTTTCTCGTTTCTTTCTTCTTTCTCGTAATCGCACACGGTAGCGTACAATTTTCAAAGACAATATCGTTTAGTTTCATTGTCTCTACTTGTATAAGAGCTTTTAACCTTTGCTTTTCCTTTAAATACCTGAAATAATCAATCTTTGTAATAGCCAATCGTTCAACGAAACGCGTAGACGTGGAGCTTTGTCGCGTTTGAAATAACGAGAGCTTTTACTCAACGTACATTACTAGAGCGTTTCGCTGTAACTTTGCATGCGCTTTCGTTTCGTTATTAATCGTTGCGTTGTATTTGATAACGCTTACCCGCGGTCTATTCGTCGATTAGAGTTTTGGATAAAAGCTCGTTCGATTCGTCATCGCAACGCCAGAGCTTTAAATATTTCAATGGGGATTCGATTGAATGCGTCGGTAAAGCAAAAAAAAATGCCGGAACTTGCAAATAAATGCTCGTAAATGCTCTCAAATGCGAATAATATTTGTTTGTTTTGAAGGAATTAGTCAGGCACGCGAGATGCCGGATATAATCTATAAAAGCATCGCGCGTACGTGTTCGTGTGTGGGAGCTACGATACACACGGTGAAACAAGATGCATCATTCGGCTATGTTTACGTCGATATGACGCAGAGCATTTTCAAATTCAAGCGTGCGCGTCTTTATTCAGTAGCGTTACAATCGAAAACAAGCTCTGTGAGAGAACGACAAAAACGCGAGATAAAGCAAGAAATACGAAATCCCCGAAGCAAAGTTAAGCGAATGAAAAGCGCGGGTGGAATACAGTCGTAGCGCGCTTGTGTATAAATACGAGTGTACAAGTCCACGTGAGCCAGCCAAAGATAAATCTCGATCGATCGATCCACAGAGCTTGCACGCATTGAAAGAAAAAGAAAGAAAAGAAGCTTATGTAATAATGATATCTATCTATCTATAATTAAAGCGATCGTCGACGGTAGCAGCAGCAGCAGCAGCGGTAGGAGTAGCGGTAACATCGTCGTCGTCGTCACCACTTCTCATCAGTCAGAGTATCAAAACGAAAGTAGGATCATGCCCGATAATGAGCGAGGAAGACAAGGAGTTATCAAGGTCGGCTGCTGTTGCCGCAGCTTTAGCGCAAGTAGACATCGAGAAATTACCACCGCGTGTCGTCAATCCAGCTGAAAGACGACCACGATGGAACAGTCGACACGTTACACCGATATCACCCCATCAATTGATCGATGGACGTATCATAAGAAGTTCCTTGCTGCTCAATCGGAAGAGAAAGAAAAAGCGTACCCTTAGATTCAACGATAACGAAGTAGCTGGCACATTGGAACCTGAAAATCCTTGGAAACATCGTGAGTTCAATTCGACCGATATATTTATCGTTGTACCTTTGGCGATTTTTCGTCGATCGAAAACGTTTGTCATTCCGTTATCAATTGTTTATCGCTCGTTTATATTCGTCGACGCATTGTGTAATCGTCGAACGTTCGAATCTATTCCTCTACTAGACAAAGACCGTTCTCTAATAAATGGCGATTCGTTTCGGTACACGCGCGTCATTATCCACGAGCGACGCTTGTTTTTTCGATTGTCGAAGCGAATTAAATATAACGGAGCGTTTGCGCGCAAACTCTTGCTCCTACGAGTAATAATAATTGTCACAGCAATGCGGATACTACGAAGGGTTACGACACTTGGGTGTGTCACGTGCGACGCGCGAATATCTCACGCTTTCGACGTGTCAATCGAGCTGTCGCGTGTGTGTGCACGTGCATAACGATTCTCGCGATCGCCAAGAAAGTCCATAACTCTCTCTACGACGCGCCTCGTAACTCTCACGTTTGGATAGGTTATCAGCCAGTTCGCTTACGCTTGACTACGAGCCAATCGTCATTGGCTTTTTTTCATCCTCGCTATACGCGCTCGCGCGCGAAAAGTACGAAGAAAAGGCAACGAGGTCGTCGAAGCAATCGGAAATCTGGAAAACGAGGGTACAAAGACGCGCGCGCTCACGCAAACGTAGAGCAATATAGTGGCTCTTGACCATGACTCACATATTTAAAGCCTTTGGGCCGAACGAGCGACCGACGACGTTAGTTGTAAGCGTACGTACGCACGTACGCAGGCCCAAATGAAAAGAAAAAAATGAAAAAAAAAGACCGTGACTCTCGTTGAAAAGTGTCTTTTTTTTCGTTCGCGTCGCCCACCGCAATTATTCGTCGTTCGTACGAATACGCGAGCGCTAAAAATATCCGATTTTATTGGATCGCGCACGCGCGCGTCGCTTTTGGATCGTCGAAGAAAAAAAAACAAGAAAAACGCGTGAATTATTTCGAAACGGAAATCAAAGACGTGGGCGACGGCGATCTTTTGATCGAGCGCGTACTTTTTTTTATATAGAGCATCTTCTTGTCGAAGGTATGCGCTTTCACAATGCGACGCGCGCGATACTAATTATAGGCACGCGTTCACGTGAATTACTCGTTTGCCCTCCCTCCTCCTCGGAGATTCTATTTTGTTTGTTTTTCTTTGGGTTATTCTTTCGATTTGTCGTAAAGGATGTTTATCGCGTATATTTTTCAACGCGCTGCGCGTTCGAATCAACAACAATGATGCGAGATTACAAGTCGACGACGTAAACACGGTCAAGGAACTGGCCAAAACGTTAAAATAGTTTTGGATCGTCTTGGTTTGGCGTTTATTTTGTGAATGAACGCTCGCTATAGGTCCATTGAAATACGTCCATGATAAACGTCCATAAAGCTTTGAATCGTTGTTTTCAAAGTCTATATATACTCGGATCTTTATTTTAGCAAGATACAACGGTTTCTCCTTGAACGCATTCCTTGATGCGAAAATCGGACAATCGCAACGACAACGGAATCTCTCGTTCGGACCTTTATTTTCCGAGCGCGTAAGAGTCGCTCGCTCGACGCTTGTCCCGGAGTACAACGTTTGCAAAAACTATTCGAGATCTTTTTAATCCCGAATGATTTATTAGCGTTCGCGAGGCGAGAGAGTTTTCGGAAAACACAGGAGGCCTATTTTTAGACGGGGAATTCGTCGTAGATCGCGCGGCTTTGCGTACGGGAAAAAAGCCGATAAGAGAGATTGATCGAGCGTTCGTTTTTACAGGCCAGCATCTAAATCGAGACGCAGCGCTTGCAGCCTACAGAGAAGCTTGCGGCAAGCACAAGGTATCACCTTTGTCCGGCGTTACGTTTCAAGTGAAGGTACGACAAAATCAAACGAATCGTCGCCGCTTGTCACTGATAATAATACTTTTCTCGCAATACAGTCGACGAATAACATCGACGACCGATGCGAAGAGCTCGACTTTCGCGGCATGAGCTTGCGTCAAAACGACTGCGAAGCTCTCGAAGAGATATTCAGGAGGATATTATTTTACAAAGTCAACTTGGACGGCGCGATCGCCGAAGACAATGTAAACTATTTCTACGATATTACTGTTGTTTTAGACGTCGCGTTGATTCGTATAAATTGATCGTTAAATTCGATGATTCGTTTGTGCACCAAGGGCGCGGAAGTGCTGTTTCAAATATTCGAATTCTACGAGGCAACGGCACACCTTGACCTGTCGAACAATCAAACGATCGGCTCTTTTGGCTGGCAAGCTTGCAGTCGGATGCTGAGAAAGGTATGCAACGCATAAAACGAGAGGACGTTGCGCGAAGACTGTTGGGAAAGCTCTAAATTTCCTCGTTCTTTCAGACGACGTCGTTGAAACGACTCGACGCCGCAAACGTACCTTTCACCGAGGAGTACATGATAGTTCTTAGTCGTGGTCTGAGATACGCCTATCTTTTCGTACTGAGGCTGGATTCGTGTCGACTTTCCGGTCGATTACTGGAATTGTTAGGTAATTCGTGGAGGCTTGCGCGCGCGTCGTTATCGTCCTACCGAAATCCATGTTTTCCGGGTTTTCCATGTGTTTCACTGAATTGTCTCGTCTTACGCCTGCAGTTATAGCCTTGAAATTCAACATGGCTTTACGGCAACTTTATCTCTGCAACAATCAGTTGTGCGGTGGTGACTGCCTTCAAATTCAAACGCTGCTCAAATTCAACTGTCGCCTATCTTACCTGGATCTCAGGTACCGTTCGAGCTTTGCCCGTTTTCGCCGTTTGTTCTCCGTTAACCGAATTCGAATTCGATTTTCGATTCACAGTGACAATCTAATAGCCGACGACGGCGTCTACTACGTGATCAACGGACTGACGCATCAATTGCATTTTGGCAAATTTAGCAAGTCGAAGAAAGGCCTGGAGAGCTTGATACTTTGGAACAATCAACTGACGAGACGATCGGCTTGCCATATAAACGCCGCCATTGTAGGTAAAGCCACTTTGTTACTAACAGCGAAGATTTATAATACAGATATCCGAACGCTCGCACCGCTCTGCGGACAAATATCTATCGAAGAGACTATGTATTTGTACGCGTGTGTTTTTTTCCTTTGCTCGATTTTTTTTAGAAAGGATGCAAGACCTTGAAATATTTGAACGTCGGCGCCAATCGCCTCATGGACGATACCGTCATGGATATCAGAGATTCGTTGATGGAAAACAGTGTACTAATGAAACTTGATTTGCGATCCGCTGATATTACTTGTTTCGGATGCTCGGAGCTTGCAAGAGTACTCAAAGTTAACAACGTTCTTGAGGTATGAGCTTTCCTCCAAAGCACGAGCACACCCGGGCTTAGTTTTCTCACGTTGTTCCTTTCTCCCAGAGGTTGGATCTGCGAGACAATCCAATTTATAAAAGTGGAATCCAAAACTTGATCGATGTCGTCGAAATCAACAAGAACCTCACCGAGATAAACATCGATGAGAAATCCAAGATCAAAACGGTTGGTTTAATTTAAGAACGGTCAACTTGCCTAATCGGCAATACCTGTCAAAGATAACGTGATAATATTTGTCAAATTGTCGTTGATAGACCACAAGGATAAAAATGAAATACAGCGACATGGCTAAACAACTACAAGCTCTGTGCGAAAGGAACCAAGAGCTTCTGAAACAAGAAGGTTTGTCGTTTGTCTAGATTATTCGCAATATTATCCGTCGAACGCGTCAAAGCATTCTTACGATATTTTCAGAATTAAACAGGTCCGAATCGGACGAGGAGGACGACGGTGACGACGACGACGACATGTTCGGCGACGACGAGTTGGAAAACTTGGAAGAGCCACAAGAAGAATTACCAACTGAATATAAACGCTACATGACATGGAAAATATAGAATACGGAGTATTCGTGGTTTTTTTTTATCGATCGCGGTTCATTTTTTAAGCGAGACTTTGACGTAATGATCGCGGTGTTTCGGAAGACGCGTCATTCGTTGGATTAGATTACTGCAGTTTCTAGCGCTTGAACAATATTCATCGATGTTATTGTTATATTTTAATAATCAATCAATAAATATATTTTGCAACAAAGCAAAAGGCTCTTTCAACCATCTACACAGCCTCTTCAACTTACAAAGTTTTTCAACCACCTCTGTCTGAACATTACGCAGCCAATTCTCCAAATGTCTTTGCTCGGGCTTTGCTCCGAAAACCTTTATCGTTTTTATAAGGCTCGAATTCCGACAGTTTTCACCTAGCAAAAAATTATACATTTTTTTCGCGTATTTAACTTATCCAATTAGAAAGTACGACGTTGAATTTCCAGCAACGATTAGCAGCTACGAAAACCTATGGATACATAGGACATCTGCTTCCGAAGGTTAAAACGATGGTCGACAATGATGTACGTACCAAGTGGTAAACGGTAATACGTCGATTTAATTTTAGTACATCGATGACATTGAAGAAGACAGTGCAAAGTTTGATAGGATTCCTCGTGACGAGAAATATATCGTCAAAGAAACTCTACGGTACATGTTTGTCTTATCATTCGTATAAATTATTGATGAATAGGATCAATAGTAGTTTATCGATAAACATCGTTATTCGTCTGCATACTCACTTGTACTTTCAAATTTGTAGCACAATATTTATGTTCTGAGATTTGATCAAAGCGCGCTATTCTTATCGATAAACGCCACTTCGAGTTATCGAATTCAAATTTTAAACATTTTGTAGGTTAGGAGCTCTCCAACTTCGTTTGCTTTGACTTTGGTCGAGCCTCCCTTTCTTCCAAAAAAGTTATTGTTTTTATCACGGAAGCTCAGAATACCGTGAGTATTGACCAATCGAAAATCTGCCAAATATTCAAGTAAATGTTTCGTTATAAAGTACATCTTGAAAGAGTCAATACGTAAATCGTATTTTTTGAAAAATCTGTCGTCAGCCAACACGTGTGCGTTTTGTGTTGTTTTTGTTTTTCCGTGAAATTCCAAAATGCTGTAAATTTTACGACAGACTCGGATTTGATTTGTTCGAATTTAAGTGTTTCGGCGAAATATACCACTCGGATGGTCGTACAATTAGTTTTTAGCGCAAAGACGAACATAACCTTACTTCACTATATTACGTTTAGTTGACAAGCGGATGTAATTGAACGTATAAATATTGTGTTTTATAGATAAGTCAAAATGACCAACTCCAAGGGTTACCGCAGGGGAACGCGAGACCTGTTCTCGCGTAAATTTCGCAGACATGGAGTTATTCCCCTGTCTACTTACATGAAGGTTTACAAAGTAGGCGACATTGTAGACATTAAAGGAAACGGTGCAGTACAAAAGGGCATGCCCTACAAGGTGTACCACGGCAAGACTGGAAGAGTTTTCAACGTTACTCAGCACGCTTTAGGCATCATTGTCAACAAAAGAGTGCGTGGACGCATTCTAGCCAAGCGCATCAACGTCAGGATCGAGCACGTAAACCACTCCAAGTGCAGGGAAGACTTCTTGAAAAGAGTTAAGGAGAACGAGAGGCTCCGCAAGGAAGCCAAGGAAAAGAAAGTCCAGGTAGCCCTCAAGAGACAGCCAGCTCAACCTAGAGCAGCACACATCGTGTCTGGAAAGAACAGGCCACAACTTCTGGCACCAATTCCTTATGAATTTATTGCTTGAGTGAAAATAAGTTTTATTTATAATTATTCAACTGGAGTTTTTTTCACTTTAATTTAAGTACCCATGCCTGTTCCATAAGAAGATAAGTTTTGATTATTACCATGCAATTTTATTTGAAAAAGGAAGATAACCATCACATACAAAAATAATACTATAATTCATAAAACTAAATGCAAATTGAAAAAAACTTATAATTTGATCATTTTATGTCACAAAATGTTGATATATTTTATTTATCCTTCTTTTCCATTGCTTCTCGTTCATCAATGGGAGGTACTATGTCACTGATCCATTTGAGATATGCTTCATTACCATTCTGAATCTAAAGATACATTAAATTATGATTCGACATTGAATTTCATTTAAAGAATACTCCAAATATATTACTCACTGGTAAAGATATTACTTCACACACTTGGTATGAATGATTTTTCCTACGTAAAGATAATCAACATAGAATTGTTATTGGAAAATTATTGAATCTTAAAAAAAAATAGATACACTTACTTAACATATTCGGTCAGAGCATTAACGGTATCAGTCCTAGTTTTGATCATCTACATGAAAAAGTAAACAAGCTATTTAAGTATTATTTGGCCAGAGCTAAGTATAAATCAAAGTGGAAAAATAAATTACCAGTAAAAGTTCAGAATCTTCATTGATTTCATTTTTCCACTCGTATCTATAAAAAAACAAATTTTTTTAATCAATTGTTTGATGATAACAAATATCGCAAACGATCAGCTTACACCGAGGTAATTTTTGGAATAATGTTAACGCAAGCAGCCAACTTTTTCGACACTATCCCACTGCAAGAAATTGAAGGTAATGATTTGTCGTGTGTTTCTTGTCAACTGTCATTATTGTTAATAATCATAGAAACAACGAGCACACTTACTGTGCCAATTTTTTCGCAACTTCCTCCGATGGAACTGTAACGTAAGCGACCGAGTGAAGTCCCGTGTAATTGCTCATCGTGCTGATAGTTTGCGCGTTTAAGTTCCTTGCAAAACAGAGAAACGTTAGGAATCCAATCGCCGGCTTCCCCACCATTTCCGAATGTAATTCGGAGCTATGTGTTCTGCTGTTACATTACGCTGTTGCATACATTCGCACACATATTGATCAAGAATCTAACACAAGTGTAGGCGCCATGTTAGCGAATCGAAGATTTTGCGCATGTGTTGATGAATTGCGAATTTTTTCATGGTGTATGTATACATATATGCGCAAATTCATTAGAATTAGATTGTTTGCTTATTCAAATGATAACTTTGGAAAAGTAACGTTATGCATAGAAATACGAATATAAATCACTGGATCGTTTCAACGACGTATGCAATGAATACCGATTAAAAAAAAAAGAATAGGAATTGAAAAACATGGATTTTTCATAAATACAATGTTGGTTTCGTGCATTCATAACAATGTTTTTATTCTCAGCCATACTTTTTACAATTTAATAGAATTTGATAATGTATCCAACACGGATAGCGTAGAGTTCGCGAGAAAATAAGAATCGTTCGAATGAATGACGTTGACATGATTTTGTCTCGATGTAGACTAGTTTTAACGTACAATTATTACAATAAATATTCCTTACATAGAATGAATGAGCTTCTATAATTAGCACGTAAAAACGAGTTAAAACAAATCAATTCTACATTGAGCATCTAAGAATCAGTGGTTTACTTTTTATTTCGAGTGTTCAAGTTTTATTTATTATCGGAGTTCTCTTTTTCGTAAATAGAAAATTTATATAAATTGTTTGTACCATTTGCGCTATTTAAAAGAGCATGCATCGTATCACGTATTGGCTATCAATATCAAACTTTCAACTATGTAAAAATGTCTGTGTATTCGAAAAGAAAATACACTTGGTTTTTTCATGAAATCCTTGATTAGTTGAGCAGTTGTTTAACAGCAAAAACAACCAAATGTTGACCAATATGTTCAATTAAAGATAAAGATAAATGGCAAATACGACTTATATATTGTTACTACGAGTTAACAAGACTATACATTTCCTAACGTTTTAAAAACACTTTCAATAAGAATTATAATTGCTTAAAAAAATATCTATCTTCGTATTATAATAACTTTGAACGCAATAGGCAAAAGGCGAACTTTTATAAATAGCTCAAAATAATGACTAATTCTACATTCGTGACAACCGCTTCAATTCAGATATACAGCCCAACAAAATAAAAATAAAATTTTTAATTCGTTTTCACTCGCTTTTAGCATTAGCGTGTAAAATTAGCAATTAAATCGCCATTATACTTGATTGCTTAATATAAAAAGTAATCCAAGTTCATACAATATTGATCAATATATAAACTTTGAAATCTTTTCTCATAGGGGATATACAGATCCACTGTGTTTACATGCAGCACAGACATCTCTAGTACATCTGCTAATCTTTTATACTCATTAATTACCGAGGAATACGAAAAGTTTCTTACAAGGATTAAAGAAAGTAGCTCTACTTAGTGTGCTGCAAGCTAGAAATTTTTCGTTGAATACTAAGAATGAAATAGGATTTTTCATTTGAAGCCAATATAAAATCCTCAGTTCATTGTACAAAGTCGTAAATTTACAGCATATACTAGTTCATTGTTAGAGAACGATAATCTTTAGAAGCATGGCTAAACATGCAATTTACTGAAATCCTCCCATGGCAATAATGTCGTTCTTTGACTATGAATTAGTTAAAGAACGAGATCAAAGTTTCTGCATATCTTCAAATTACGCGCTTAAATTCAGAAGATTATCACAGAAACTTTCGCATCTTGTACAAAAAATTAACTAAATACCATCCGGTATTATTGATAAAAAATCTAACAGAGATAAGAGTCTCGTACGTTTTCATGACTGCTTATTTCCACGTCTTGGCTAATTTACATCGCATTCTTTTGTGATTTAAAGCCATAGATAGTCGACAAAAGCAGAGCGTTAAAAATTACGATAAAAATCTCTCCATCGACATTATCTTTAACTGCAGTCTCTTGATTGGTAAAATAAAATGTATCCGGTTTCGGAATTTTTCTGAATATCTGACGTCAAACCATAAAAATCCTCTATTGCAGACGAATCGATTTTCTGAAAGAGTTATTAATCAACTAGTGTTACTTTGAGTTTCTTCATCGACAAACTTGACCGAAAATAAAGCTTTCAACTTACGTCAACCATATCGTCGTCAAATAGTAACCAAAATCCGTGGCTTTTGACAATAGAAATGTAGTGTCCTCTATTCGGTCCACTACCACAATGAATTACTACAGCCACTAAATCATATAAACGGTCTGGATTGACGGCGTCGTCACTCTGCAAGTACAATTGTTTTTGATTACATTATTCACTCGTAATATTGCAGTTGTAGCGTTTTATTGTATCCAAGAACTTACTGTATTAAAGAGTCGCAGTTCTAACGGAAAAACCACCCTGTGTGAAACTTTAATATGCCTATTATATTGTTCAACGTATTTGAATCTTTTCAAATGTAAAGCCAAAATCATTGGTAGTTTTTTCAACATCATTCTCTTCTGCGATCAAAAGTACAGGATATAATGTTAGTATAAACAGCTTTGTTCCAAGTATAACTGATCGGTCTATATTTTACCTGTGCCTCTTGGTAGCTACTGCAGTGATCACATTTGAATTTGTTGTCACTACAGAGTGTCTCAGTGTTGGAGAAGCACTTGAGACAATGGGTAATAGAAGTATTCTGATCGACATCAACTTGGAGATCAAAGAAATCTTCATCCTTGCTAGATACAGTCTCACAATTAAGGCAACGAGTCTCCGAAGTCAGAATGCCTTGGAAAATTTCATGTACCCACGTAGGTTCTGGTGGGGTTCCAGAATCATTTACCCCTTTTGCACCCAATGGTTTACTCTGATTTCTCTCAGCTGAAACATTAAATACATCGCTTAGTAACTCTACTTTTATGTACTTTTTACAAATGATTGAAGAACTTCTACGTTTACCTAGTATAATTTCATTGATGTGATTTATAAGAAAGTTCAGAAATTCATGAGCATCTTGCTGCATATAATTGTCAAACTCCTCTGTAAAAAGTAAACACGTCAATTAATTTGGTTCTTGCCAACAGCTTAATCTTACAGATAAATGATTCCGTTCTTAGCCCACCTTTTTCTTTCCTTAATCGAGCTATAAATTTTTTTGGAGCTATCGAGCCAACTTTTTTCTTTTGTGTAGCTATACTGTGAAACAGATCTGCCAAACATGTTAGAAGAGTTTCTTTGGTACGTTTATTTCTTGCCTTGTACTCTAAAACTTTTTCTCTAAAAGGCCGACAAAAGTATAAGGCTTGCAAAACTGAATTGCTATAACACGTGTTACCAAACTGTAAATTCAAACAATTTTGAATGAATTAAATTGACAGATATCTTTAATTTACAGTTGTGACAGCTATGTAAGAATCTTATTTAAATCTCATATCTAATTTAAAAGACCTATGAATCCTCAATAGTAACTATTTAAATCTAATATTATATCGTAAGATTTAAAGCAATTCTACTTTATGAGTTTAAAACTCAGCCAAACAATCTAATTAGCTTAAATTAGATATATTATAAGATTCTTACAAGGTTTTAAAATTAGAATCATATTTATCAATGTAACTTACATTAACTAATCCAAAGTAATGTTCATTTGGAGGGAATTGGTCAGAGCCAATATCCCTCTCCAGTTGAGATATATTGGCACCCTAAAACAATAATTATTGATTCGCATGACGATACGTATTCACGATTTGATAAATTTGCCCAATCACGAAAGCAATTAACAGATTATTTAGGGCAAAAAATCTTGATCAAACGATGCTTTGCTTCTTGAATCGTAGTATCGCTCTCTTATCAGCGCCAACATTACGGCATAGGCGAAAATAAAAATATCAAAAGCAGCAGAACATCGGCTACGAAACTCGCCTCGAAAATCAATCGTGGGAAATAAAAAAAATACAAAACAGTAAAAACACCCACTATTTACCAATACGAACAGAATGCCACTGTGATAAATAAAAGTTTTTACGAGTCGGCATTGCGCAAACAGAAGAAAAAAGGAAACCCGATCAATGTCGAAGGAATGCACTCACCATTTTACGAAATGTTGACTGGCTCGAGGTGACGATCAAGACGTAAACCCGGCGTAGATAACGATTGACGATGATCACCGCTTGCATCCATCGTACACACTATGGAAATAAACTTTAGGGCGGCGCGCACTAATGGGTGATAGTGTAATGACGGTTACTCATTATTTATCTATCCCAACGACGAGGTTATAAAGTTATTTGTGCAGCAGCAGAGAGAGAGAGAGAGAGAGAGAGAGAGAGAGAGTTCGTAAACGAAAGGCGATGTTGCACTTGTCGATGATAAGTAAATAATAGAGATAATTACAACTTTCTGACACGATCGTTTAGGTTCGAATCCACCTCTCACCTCTTGCTTGCTATACACTGTTTCTCTCTTTTTCTCCCTCCTCACTGTCTCTCTGGCATTTCACCTGTGACTGTGGAAAGTGCGTGATCACGTATCGCGTAGAGATTTTTATCGAAACCACGACACTACTACACTTCTCTACATACACAATATATATATAGGTTTCTTTCACAATTCTTATTGGTGCTACATACCGGAAATGTGGGAGCGCGGTAGTCATAAGTTTGGAAACCGCCCATTTAAAATTGTTCTTCTTATTACGATACGTTGATTATTGAATAATTACATTTTTTATACTTGCTAATGTTAAACTGAAGTAATAATTTGATAGCCGACAATGGCATAAACTAAGTGAAAAACGATAACATATGTTACATATGATGTATGTCAGTTGAATTTTAGCAAATTGAAGAAATTAAAAAAGGCAGTGCAAAGTTTGATGCTTTAAAATAATCAGCTACATATTGTAATTCCTCGTGACGAGAAATGTATTCATCAAAAGGACTACAGTACATATTTGTTTTCTCTTTTATACAATTGGTAAAAACGTAACAAATATAGAATATTCATCATTTATAATAGTTAATTGGCTGTTTTATTAATAAACATTGTATTATTTATTCATATACTCACTTGTACTTTCAAATTGGTGCACAACAATTACGTTCTGAGATTTGATCAAAGCGCGCTATTCTTATCGATAAACGCCACTTCGAGTTATCGAAATCAAATTTTAAACATTTTGTAGGTTAGGAGCTCTCCAACTTCCTTTTGCTTTGGCTTTGGCCGAGAAACGTAAGTTTTTATCGCTTTCTTCTAAAAAAATTATTGTTTTCATCACGAAAACCCAAAATACCGTGAGTATTGACCAATCGAAAATCTGCCAAATATTCAAGTAAATGTTTCGTTATAAAGTACATCTTGAAAGAGTCAATACGTAAATCGTATTTTTTGAAAAATCTGTCGTCAGCCAACACGTGTGCGTTTTGTGTTGTTTTTGTTTTTCCGTGAAATTCCAAAATGCTGTAAATTTTACGACAGACTCGGATTTGATTTGTTCGAATTTAAGTGTTTCGGCGAAATATACCACTCGGATGGTCGTACAATTAGTTTTTAGCGCAAAGACGAACATAACCTTACTTCACTATATTACGTTTAGTTGACAAGCGGATGTAATTGAACGTATAAATATTGTGTTTTATAGATAAGTCAAAATGACCAACTCCAAGGGTTACCGCAGGGGAACGCGAGACCTGTTCTCGCGTAAATTTCGCAGACATGGAGTTATTCCCCTGTCTACTTACATGAAGGTTTACAAAGTAGGCGACATTGTAGACATTAAAGGAAACGGTGCAGTACAAAAGGGCATGCCCTACAAGGTGTACCACGGCAAGACTGGAAGAGTTTTCAACGTTACTCAGCACGCTTTAGGCATCATTGTCAACAAAAGAGTGCGTGGACGCATTCTAGCCAAGCGCATCAACGTCAGGATCGAGCACGTAAACCACTCCAAGTGCAGGGAAGACTTCTTGAAAAGAGTTAAGGAGAACGAGAGGCTCCGCAAGGAAGCCAAGGAAAAGAAAGTCCAAGTAGCCCTCAAGAGACAGCCAGCTCAACCTAGAGCAGCACACATCGTGTCTGGAAAGAACAGGCCACAACTTCTGGCACCAATTCCTTATGAATTTATTGCTTAAGCTGGAATTGATAGTAAATTATTGAATAGTTACACGATTTTTTACGATTTTTCTTGAATTCCTTATTTTTTTATTGACACCATCATAATTACTAAAAAATATCTATAGAAATATATACATTGCAAACAAAAATAATTCTTCAAATTCCCTGATTCGCCGACAATGCTCAAGTCCATTCAGTTCACGTAATACATCAATATATTTATATATACAAGTCTAGTCTCTCTATGAAAAATTCGGTAGATTCACGACTCCGGGTTGGATGTATGAAATACAAGATTGCGACACGAATGCAACTACCACTGGAACATCCTTTGATTCTTGCTGTAATCTTTGTAATTTAACGGCATCCAGAAGTGCCTCCTTTTTGGAACTGCACATAGACAATTTACATAAGATTATACATTGATTTGCCAATGAATCCAAACGCAGAGAACGAGTACTTACTTTATTACGTACAAGCGGCACATAGGCTCACCAGGAGCAGACTTTCTAAACAATTGTTTAACAGGGAAAACCTCGTATGAAAGAGAATAGTCGACTTTTCTTGCCCTGACTGTCCTGTCTGTCGCCGACTTTATTATTTTCAGCCTTTCGTATACCTCAGCCATACTAGATATTCCATTTTTCGAACTAATGAGGGGACTGATAGTCTCGACAACTTGAATTTCACTGTTATCCTCCGACACGTCAATTTGCATTGGTTCTTCATCTTCAATCGTAATGGTCGTTTCCTCTCGCCACTTCTTCTTCAGATCTGTCCACGAATTCGCTCCTGGACGTTTTGTAAAGGCAGATTGAAAAACGATTTCTTCTTGAACGGGTCGTGGGGAATCGTAAGTCATCTGTCGATATCCTCTGCCTATTGCAATTAAATTAAAAGATCAACTAATATTGTTTTTCAATTTTTCTACGAAGAGTGCGTATTGTGGATACCTCTTTGGTAACTAGTCGAAGGCGTAGCTCCTCCAGCTCCCCTCCTGTAATAGAAATCTCTACCCGTCAGGGCATCGTAGTTCATAGGATAAGACAGCATCCTTTGCGATGCATGAGGTTGTGGGAAATTCTGACAAAAGGTTGTTTGCTGAAACTGTTGCTGTCGAAAAGATCGCACCATACTACCCATTACTTCCAGCACCAAATTAACATAGTTGCTCTGCAGAACGGTCCCCGATAGCGGGTTGTGAATTGTATTGTGAGACACGTTCTCTTGAATGTACGAGTTGCCATCTCGCTGACATCTTATTCCTCGATACGAGTAACCATTGTTGGAGTTGTAAGTGGTAATCGCTTGGCACTCGCTGCTTTCTTGCGAGTAGAAGTGACCGTTCGGCGCGCTGTTGATTTCGGGGACAACTTCTATATTTGATCTCAACATACTGTCCGTTTGCGCGAGGTTCATCACAGCATTACGATTGAAGTGATAGACGTCTCGGCTCGGCTTGACTCCTGGCGGTAAATAAGCTCGAGGAACTTCCACGGTTACTTCGGTGACTGGAAGAGCCAAGTTTGGGAATGTGTTTAAGATCTCCGTTCGTGTCATTGGTCGAGGTATTTCTTCGATCTCGTCGTCGGACAACTCGATGATCTTGAAAATGAAATTTTTTTTTATCGAATAATTATGGTCGATTTATTTGTTTCGTGAACATTGAAAAAATCCTTACCTCGGGCCTGGCTTTCTTCGCCGCAAGGTTTTCCGACAAGTCAGATTGTCTCTTTTGAGGTGAAAAACTAGGTGACTCTATTACCTCTGAAATTATTTCGGTTGCGTTTTTTGCTTTCTCGATTCTTTTAGGCATGAGTTTTACGTTACGTTGGATTCGCGAACCGGACCACTTTGTTGATGTACTTCCATTGCTAGCAGCATCTGTTGTAGGGAGCGAGGTATTTTTAATAATTTTTATACTTCCCAATACGGTTTCCTCTGAAACGATTCCTAGTCTTTTAGGTGACTTATTGTTCTCAGATTTGTCTGTATTTGGAATTGGAACCACATGGTTTTTCCCATTGTCAGTCTTACAACTTGTACTTGAACCTGTAAAAAGTGTTCTGTAAATGTCTGTTTGAGTATTTACAAAAGAAAGAGAATGATTTATTTGTTCTTACTGTCTACAATTTCTTTATCCATTGTAGGAGATGCATTTGGGGTCCACAACCCTTCTGGATTCATAATAATCCTTTTTGGTGTGTTAGAAAACTTGCTATCGCATGCTGATTTATCTTGAAATCTTTGTAACTTGTATCCCCACTTGACTAGTTGTGAGAACACTCTATATTCGTCAAGAGTACACTTTGAGTTTTCACCATTAATCATGACTTCGTAGGCTTGTTGAATAGACAATGGCATTCCATTCCAATGTACTTCTAGAGTATTCTGCAATGAAATGACTTGAGTGACATTAAGACCTATTAAAATACAGGCAATTAAACAAGCTGTACTTACCATTTCTAATAATACTAAAGCTTCTTCTGGTATAAGATACAAATTATCTCTATCAGCAGTGCCAAAGTTATCCCATTTCTGTCCAGATTTTTTAATGACTTTGGCTTTTTGTATTCCAGGTAGCCACTCAGCTAATGCTAATTGTGAATTTCTAGTCACCCTTTCAAGTTCTATTAATTTCTTACGATTCTTCAAACCATTTTCAAGTTGCATATTTTCCAGCCATGAGCCAGTTGGCTCATAATGCTTTTTTCCAGTTTTGGGCAATGCAGTCTCTGACTGCTCCCAATCATCCCAAGCTGCATTGCTGATTCCTTTGGTTTGCAAAAGCTGTTGAGCGCTGTAATATTTTGACATAACTTTGATTAGTAAAGATCATGTTGTGTGTACAGATTGATGTTTCTTTAAGTAAAAAATATTGATTATTACACTAAGATATCTCTGCAATTAAATGCTTGTATTAATCGATAGCTGAAAAATCAATCATTTAAAAAATATATTTGTAGATAAGGTTTGATTTTGAATTTTAAGTAATACAATAGTACCATTACAAAGTATTGAAACTACTTGACTCATTGCTGATTAGTTAATAAATTTTAAATAAAGTATTGCCGCTGATGATCAACATAATTAATTCAGTTTTTGATCAAGAAAAATTAAATGAAAAGGTTACATATATTTCGTACCTAACATTTGAGAAAAATACATACCTTAAAAAGCCGTGGTTTTTGTCTTCTTCTTTATCAGTCATCTCACCTGGTTATCAATACACTTGATCAGTAATAATTATAAAATTTCAGCTGTAATTAAATGGAATGAGACGCCGCATTTTGGAACAACTAGCACAGACGTGAAAACGTACTAAACGCAGTGATTTATAACCTTACGCGTGTTCTATGAAATTTATCGAGCAGTGTTGCCGAAATACGACGTAAAAGTGTAACAATTTTTGGCACGCATTCTCAAGGGTAATTTTTGAAAGTCACGTTTACAAACTATTGGATAAATACGAACGAGTAGTTGTTATTATTATTTGAATTTCTAATGTTAATATTTTAAATTGAAATTTTACAAGTCGTAAACTTGACAACCCTGTCCTAGCGCAATCAGCTGATTTTCAGCGCCATCAATCAAATATAAACAAGCCGTAAAAAAAGTTTAAAAACAGTTAAAAAACAATGATAATAAAGACAATTTCAATCAGTTCAATTATCGAAACAAAAAGCAGTGAGTGTACATGATGCTTGGTGATTCAAAAAGCATACATTTTAGATATTTATCACGATGGCTAAGTTTGACCGAAAAAGTGCCGAATTCGAGGACTTTAATAAGTTTCAAATCCATTCTAGAAACTTTTCAAAGCAATTTTGTGGAATTTACAAAGCTCGATTGGCCTCGCTGAAAGCTAAAGTTTTAAAACATGCGAAATTAAAATGGAGTCAGTAATTTAACCTCAATCGTTTTTTTAATACTCGATGTTGTTGAAAAAGCTCTATACCAATGTTTTGATGCTAATTAAAACGTTGTTTGTTCAATAGGTGATCACAAGTTTTTGCAAATTGTTGATCTGACAAAAGATGAATGCACAGAAATACCTTGTATTATCGCTGGTACACTGTACAAACATCAAGAACTGAAACCATCAATCTTGAAGGAAATGTCAGAGGAGTTGCAAGCTGCTCCTCAACCACCACGAGAAAATTACTGTTCCCCTAGAGACTCGTTGTTTTTAGAAGATGATATTGCTCGTGTTAAACTAGTAGGAAATTTAACTTCAGATACATTAGTTACTGGATTGATTTGTGCTGTCAGTGGTCATGGATTAAGTGACGGATCATTCTGGGTAAAATATTGCAAAAAATTGAAAGCTTTATACTAGAGCATGACTATTAATAATAAGACATTATTACAGGTGGAGGATTTTTGTTTTCCTGGGCTTCACCTAAATCCTCTAACACAAACGCCAAGTAGTTGTGCCAAAGATCATGGAAAGTTTGTATTATTCATATCAGGACTAGACTTTATAAATCAAGGAGATTGTTTAGCTCAAGAACTATTGAGCGATTGGATTACTGGTCTTGTAGGAAATGATTTTTGTCAAGAGGAAGCATCAAGTATAGTTCGTGTGATAATAGCTGGTAAAGTAATGAAAATATATATAATAAATAGAATTACATTGAAAAATTGTCTAAAGATGAGGTTACTTTTAGGAAATAGTGTTAGAGGTTCACCAGAAACGTTTACTAGGAAAGGTTACTTTGAGAATAAAAGAAAAATATCTTTGTTTGCGGCAAATATAAATTTAGCAACACGTAGATTTGACACTTTTATCCGTGATATTATACAGTCGTGCAGTGTGACATTGTTACCAGGAGAATTTGATCCAACGTGTCATTCGCTTCCTCAGCATCCAATTCATCCTCTGATTTTGCCATTAACTCTGAAGTAAGTCTGTGAACGGCATCAAATGTATTGATGAATAAAGTTGTGTGCGTATACTAAAGTATGAAAATTGTATCAGGGCTGGAACTTTACACAGAGCTACCAATCCTTGGCTTGGTAAGATTGGTTCAAGAATTATTGGTGGATCCAGTGGACAACCAATATTAGATATTATGAAAGTGTCAAACAGCGATCCTTCCCCACTGCATTGGTTGGAGAAAACCCTAGAATGGATGCATTTTGCCCCGACAGCACCAGATACATTAGCTGAATATCCTTTCGATCGGTTGGATCCCCTCGTTATGAATATTTACCCTCATATATATTTTGCTGGTAATATGGATAAATTTGAAACGAAACTCCTTCAAGGTAAGTGTTAATAATTTATTTAACAATAAATAAAAAGAAATTTCGTTGTTAGTATTGAGTAAAATTAACATTCGATAACGAAATTTGCATAGGTATTGACAGTAAAGAAGATTACGAAGGGCAACCAATCAGGTTGATTTGCATCCCTAAATTTGCAACAACGCAAACAGCCGTTTTAGTCGATTTAGAGTCACTAGATGCAAAACCAATTTCATTTGGTAGTATGCAATTGTGAATATTACATTTGTTATTTAATTAATTAATTAATTATCGAGATATTAAATTTATAATGAGATGATGAGGAAGCGAATGACACGTTGGCTATAATATACGTCATGTAAATCCTACGTCACATTGCAAGGGTTTACAAATAATCTGAATCACTTTGATGTGTGCAATTGAACTTCTATTTATTCGTTATTTTGCAGTATACGTGGATATATTTAATTTAATGTTCTTTTTGTGTGATTTTTTACATACACTGACTTTCTTATTTAGCACATAATATGTATAATATATATTTGTATACGTGATAACATGCGTATAGATTTATTTTCTCTGTAACTTATTTGCTAGAGCTTATCGTATATTCCCCAAGTGTCGGTGACTTGGTTCAAAGTTTTGGCTTAATTTTCCCACTGGGGAATGTATGCGTTGATAGACACTCTCTTTATTAATATTAATAGCATCACATGAGTCTAAGGAAGTTGAAGCTCTTCAAGGAGATTTAAAATCCTTAATTTACCAAGTTCACCATCGGAAAACATCGTTGTAAATATAAGTCGAATATTTATAAGTGTGTTAAATCATCCGGCACGGCAAATTTCGACGAAATCTTTACATTTATAGAATATATTGATTTTATAAAAATCAAATGTTGTAAATAAATAAAATGAGCGAATGTTTGAAAACGGGAACGATGAAAATCAGTTCTTTTCAATCTGTCGCGCGTTTCATCGATCAGCATCATAGAGATCAGTCTATGCAATGTTTAATGTAATTAGGCGTAAGGGTGTACGTCGTGGAGTATGCGACGACCGCAATCTATATATGTGATCAAACGTAGGAGTCGAAAAATGCAGAATAAAATAGCCTCGTCGAAAAAGGATTTTGTTTTTCTTCTTATAATTCGTTCATATCAAAAATATCGGCATGCTCTTTCCTTCTTTGGAAGTTTGTTTGTATTTTCCTCTTCCGTTCTCTTCACGACTCGACTCAGAGGCCAGTGCCAAAGCTCGACTGCGAGTCGCTGTCCCATGTGGAATCCACTTCGTTGTTCGTCTCGCAGAAACGACCAGGACTCGATGATCTCGAACAAGTTGGTGTATTCACGTCTGCAATAGTGAGTGCAATAGTGTTTTTTCCATTATTTCCAATACGTGTATTTTCACGTTTTTATCTTAAACGTTAATGTCAAGATTTATTCCAATGCCCATTGAGTGTTTTATGATATAGATGAACGAGACTAGAGCGAATCGAAGATACAAAGAGATTCGATATTGCCACAGCATCTCTAATTTGCTGAATTAGAAACACAAAACGTGCTCTTATCGAAATCGCAACGTCAAACGTACGGAACTAACGGCTGTAATAATCGATAAGTCAGTTTGAATCAATAACAGAGGAGAGGAAAATTCATTAGCACGGTGGCAAATTGTCGAGGGATTTGTTGCTACTACTGCTGCTGCTACTACTTGGGTTGCATATTAAAAATGAAATCTCCGACAACCCATGGGAAATACGTGGAAATGACGATTGCCAGTTATTAAAGCTCGAGTGGATGCTACGTTGAGCGTACATCATTGCCGTGCAAGTAATAAACCTCCTGAGAACGTGTGCTCTATCTCCCTCTCTCTATCTTTCTCGCTCAAGCTTTGCTCGATAAGTACTATCTTAAATTGGAAAAGCCGATTTTTTTTATTACATTATTCGCACGACTTTCATTCGAATTTTCCGATAAAAACTTCTCAACTGGAAAATCGCTTTAAAACAATCGTTGTTTGTTTTCTTGCAATTTGCCAAAAAAATTGTATCGTTGGATGATCCTACGCTTTTAACCGCGACTTTGAATTTTCAATTTATAAGTACATTCGCATTGAGATTTGTTGAGAATTCGAAATAGACGTGAAATTCTTTCTCTCTTTTTTCGCCGATGTGCGTAAATTTCATTTTATTTATGGTTCTGCGATTTTAGATCTGATCTTATCGAGTTTACGTCGTAAATTTAACGAATCTACAAAGCTTCGAATTCAGATTTACGGAACGTTCATTTCTTCGTTTTTTTTTTCGTTTTCAAAAATGATTCTTTGATCAATGTAGAGGTGTACTCGGCTACCATTTATCGACTTTCCATTAGTAGACAACTATGTAAATCAGAGCTGCTAAAAATTCACGAAATAAAATAAAAATTCTGTCGATTCGAAAAGAAAAAAACGAATTTCAATCGCGATGCAAAAAGTTAAACCTTTACCTTCAAAAACCGCTAGAGCTTATCTATCTAAGTACTACTATCTTAACTGTTTATGTTAAAAGCTCATATTTCGATATTTCACATCTTGACTTTTATCGTTGTCTTTATCACCCATTAGAAATTACGTTTGAGGGAATATGCGTTTTTCCTTATTTATTTCGCAAGCTAACTTGTATAGAAGTGTAGAAACGTATTAAAAGTCTTTAACGTCATTCCTCATCAATTCGCTATTTTTATCCGTTAAGTGCACGGCGTGTTCGATTTAATTGAAATAATCGATTTATACAAATGTACCTTTTCATATCGTCGAACAGGCGCAGTCACATATTTTCACAGACATCTCCTTCGTTCAAACTCAAAAGTCCGTAAAATTTCTCTCGATTCAACTCGTAAAAGCGAGTGTTGAATCGCAATGCAAAAAAGATAGTATTTCGCTACCTATAAAGCTACAATCAACGCTTCATCGCAATTATTTAGTATACCGTCTCGAAAATACATTGTTTACCTACTAGACTTTCTTGATTGCGTCATCGTATATATACGTACACAAAACAAAAAGCAAAGCCAAACAAAAAGCGGACAAACTCACCGTTGACGTATAAATTGTCATCCCTGTGTTCGCTACCATTCCTACCATCGGCGTCGCTTTTCTGTTGCTGTTGCTCGTCCTCGCGTCGCATCGTGCAGATAACATCGGTGAGCGCGACGATGTAGTTTTTGGCGAGGGTTAAGGTTTCTATTTTGCTCAGACGTCTCTCCCTCGACACGTGTGGTATTACCTCGCGTAGCGACTATATCGCAACAAAAAGAACGTTGTTATTATTACTTGTGCTTTTTTTTTTTTTTTTTCAATTTAACCTTTGTTGTCCGTTTTCGCAAGCTCACACGGCTTTGCTCGTCGAGAGACCGAGAAGGATCGTTTTCGTACGCGAGTACTTTGGCGAAAATGTTTGCGAACGGTGTGCAGCTTGGAAAACGAGCACACGAGACACGCGTCCGTTATCGTGGAAAGTTTAAGAAAGACGCGAAAAACTGCGAGCTTCCGCCCAATTAACCAATGGAATAAAAGCTCGAACAATGCCTGCGCTCGCGTTCAAGAGGATAAAAAAACAATCGAGAGATTTTTTTGGCGAGAGCACGTTTGAGCTGTAGGTAGGTACGGTATAAATAAGCAACACCTCATCTTTATTGCGTACGTTTTGCTTGGACGCGAGTTTCGAAAACAATAGCCTTGCGAATAATTTGATCGCTTTACTCGTCCACTATGATCGCGTTCTCGTTATACCTCTCGAGTCGTATTTTAGCTAGAATTATACCACTTGACCGCGTAATTTATCTTTTTGTCAAATAAAGCTCGCACGCGCTATTCAATTTGGTCAATGGCATAACTCAAATAAAGAAGAGCTTTCGTTTTATAAAAAAAAAAAAAAAAAAAAAACATAATTATTCGTATCTATCCCTCGATCCACGCACAATAAAAGCTCTATAGTCGGCTTCTCTCTCCACCCACGGGATGTAATATAATCCTCGTCCCTCGCTAGATTACGTTTAATCCTCGCGAGAGTAAAGAACAGATTTTAAATTGAATAGAAGACAAGGCCATTAATAAAAAAGACCGATATTATGTCCAAAGCTTGAGCGAAATCCCCTTGCGTGTTTCATACGTGTTTCGTGTGTTTTATTTATCACCTGAAAGGCGTCGTTGAGATCATGCATGCGCATCCTCTCGCGCTCGTTACTCTCGAGACGACGTTGAGTACGTTCACGAGACGTTGTTCCAGTTGACGATGGACCAACTTTACGTCGACGACGTCGCATACTATCTTGATCCATCTTTCTCTGTATATTTTGAGGAAACATGGAAATTATGTTATTTTTTGCAAAAGTTCAAAACGAAAGTTTGGCGCGATCAAGGAGTCTGTATATCTTTTCAAGTAGTTCCCGAACAAGTTGATTTAGCGCTTGCAAACTCGTAAGTGAGTTGAGAAAAATTAAATAAAAAGATCGAGATAATTTGATCCATCGAATGAAATCTATTTTACGCTGTTCAATTTAATTACATAGATATATATCTATATACGTTTGATCAACTCTAGGTCGTAAATAAACCGTCAATTTCTTTTACGATAGTACTTTTCGGTATATTATTCTATAATCTTAGTTCTATGTGAAAGTGTTTATATAGTGCCCGTCTTTGCGTAAATTTAATTTTATTCAATAACGAATCTTCAAATTGCATCCGACTCGATCAAAAGTACGAGGGAAAGAAAAAAGTATTCCTACCTCTTACAGTTCAGGACTAACTCGCTATCACCACCACCACCTCCACCACCACCACTAACAACAACAACAACAACAACAACAACGAAAAAAGCCCGCAAAATATTTGGTAAATTTTTGTTATCAGCAGCGCACACACGCACACACACACACACACACAGAGGCACTTGTTGAGTCGCCGCGTCTGGCAGCGCCGAGCCGCTACTGACGTATAGCAGTTTCCACCATCAGTATCAACAACGTCGACGACAAAGACAACGACGACGGCGACGACGACGACGACGGCGACGACGGAGCCCCAATGCGATATAGTAAGTAGTACGACGACGGTGAAAAAGAGGAGGAGGGAGAAGGGGTGCGATGGTGGCAAATGGTGGTGGCAACTGATGCTTTATACGGCGCCTCTCTGCCGCGTGCGCGTCGCTTACGTATATACGTTGTATACGCATATATATAAGAGGAAATACTGTTGCTTCTCCTCTCTCGTAGAATACACATTGCTTGCTCCTGTTGTGTATGATATACGCGCGCGCGCGCGCGTGCACGTACCCCTCAGATTTATCTTTTCTCTTTTCTGTGAAATTTATGAATATACATACGCATATAGCGAACTTTGACTATCCGTTTTCTTTGAGGCGTAAAAAAAGGAAACGAGAAACAAATTCGATCAAAAAGAAAACGACGAACGTACCGCAGCAGGTCCCACCGAGATTTGAACTCGGATCGCTGGATTCAAAGTCCAGAGTGCTAACCATTACACCATGGGACCGTTGTGCGAACGTTTTTTCGACAAAATTCAATGGCAGCAATAAGTTAACGTTATTTGCCATCAAACAAACGGTTAAATCAAGTCTCTATAGAACCTCGATACTCGGATTATCCTTGTTGTCCGACAGGCCGTTTCTTATTTACTCGCGAGTCAAGGATTCACCGTCACGCGCTTTCGTTTTAAACAATCAAGTAGACCGCGCGTACTCGAGTAAAAAAGCTATTCGATTCAACTTTATTCGCGTTGGTCGTTCGTCATCCAAACGATCAAGGAACAGAGTTCACATTGGCGGTATCCCCGGGGAAAAAGACGAGACGAGTAGCTTTACAGATGAAAAAAGATCGTCCATCGCGTTAAACGCACGCTGTCTTAATTCGAGTAGTAGTCGTCGGAATCAGGTCAGACACGTGCGTGGTGACCGCACCGACGAACGACTATACATATTGAATTTGACACTCGACGAGTAGAGAGAGAGAGAGAGAGAGAGAGAGAGACTTTCTTTCCGTTAGATTGATCTACTCTTCGCAGCTCGTTTGCTACGTTCTGTATGCTAATTTCTCTCCTCCCTTGTATTCATAAACAACGATATTCTCCTCTCACGCAACAGACAAAGATAACGATAAAATGCAACAGCATCACGGTGGAATTGCGCAATTTGCAATTATCAAGTGCGGGTGATTTAATGGAATGATAAAATGTCGTTACAAGTTGCAACGATGCACGAAATTCGATAACGAGAAAGAGAGAGAGAGAGTGTGTGTAGGAGAGGAGAGTACATTTATCGATTCGCCTACGGCGTGGTGGCGCTTAAAGTGCGATGTATAACGCCACGACGACAACGACGATGACGATGACGATGATTCGAGTTGAACGCGTGACGTAGATACGTTCGTCGATCTTTCATTTCGTTTACGACCCACGTGCTACGTGGCCAACTAGTTTTGATACTCTCACTTCTGTTTGTCTTTTTCCAACGAGGTAATCGATATACTTCGTTCTGTTTGAAACGATGCTTCGTTTCCGATTGAAAATTATTATTGTTATTAGTTGAATTCGTTGTTTTGCCGTAGTTTATGGTTTTATGTAACTTGCTTCAATTGTATCTATGCTTCGTTTGCGCCTTTGTCGCTTTTTCTTCTTTTTTTTTTAATTCACCGTCAAAGCTAACAACGAAAGCCCGATAAACCACGTAAATTAAACGGACCGTGAACCGAGATTAATTTTAATCGTCTATACTTGGCAATGGACCGTGAGGTATCAATACATAAACAATTATACGGTTTCATTTGTTTGAAATCGACTAATCCGATGAGGTTTTCATTAACTTGGAAATTGAACACGATGTTTGCAGTAAATCCAATTCTCCTAGTCGAATACGTACGTATGCGCGCGTCAATCGAACGGAACTCAATTAAGAAGGCGCCTGGAGAAGCATCATCTATATAGTCCTCTTGGCATCCTTTTGTACACACGCACACTACACTTGATGGAAAAAATATACGGGATTACACTTGGATGAGAGTTCGTTTGAATGTAAATTGACATTGATACCTATTCAAAGTCCCTTATACTTCAACCCCTCTTATCTACATTGCAAAACCACGCCACTACTGCTCCTGATATAAAATAGATTTTTTTTTTGCTTCTCTTCTCGTAACAAATCGAATGACGCGAGACATACGTACGATTCACATCGAGATCTAAAAATAAATCGTACATGATTGTGAAATAAAAAAATGTTTTTTTTTCTTATCAATGAAAACTCGCCCCACCGCAGCAAATCAGTAACGACAGCAATAGTGTAATAATCTAACTGCTCTCGTGCGCGTAAACAGGTGGGCGGATGACGCAAGCTCGATATACGTACACGCGATGTGGCGTACGCTGCGTACGTTTTTGTTTCTTTTTTTCGCGTGGGTATTTCCGGTTTTTGCTCGAGTTTCGTTCGTTCATCGAGTAAGATGAACGAACGACGAGATTTGCTGAAAAATTCTTATTTACTCAAGAACGATACCGACTATATGGCTTTTCAACCGTCAATTTGACAGAAATACTTTTTCTTTTCTCTCTTTAATATCTAGTCTGAAAATCTTTCGTATTCAATTATTCGAGAGGTGCCAAGTATTTTCGCATTAAATGCCATTTATTACTAAAATAACACATTTTTTTATCATCACGCCTCTATTATGTACAAATTGCAATAGATCATTTCACTCTTTGAATTGGATAGTTTGGTAAATAAATTGAATTATTTACAAGGTTTATTCGCGTTATTCTCGTTCTTGCAATCACCACAACAAAATTCTTTTCGTTTTTCCAACTCGATAGGTTTGTGATTTGGAGTCCATGGTCCCAAACTGGCATTTGCGTAAAAGTCCATCGGGTAAGGTTTCGACTCGTCAAATTCGGCCATTTTCAAGGCTACTGCTGCTTCGTACGGTGTCAATACAGGCTTTTCAAACTGCGTACCCCAATCTATACTCAACCTTGGGCATGCAACCTAAAATTAATGTTTACTTTTTTTGTTATATTTGATTTGGATCAAGATTTAAAATCGCGAGATAAGACGTTACCTGAATAAACGCATCTACGCCAGTAAAGAGTTTGAGTCTGTCGGGAAAAACTTCGGAAGTTAAAATATTTATCACAACTTTATTCAGAGATTCCAGTCTATTACGCAAAGTGTCAAAGACACTTGAACTCCCTTGTCTTCCTAATGTTCCAAGAATTAGGCCAAATACTTTGGCATCTTTTGCTTTGATTATTGCATCTTTTCGATTAGCCAACATTTGAGGATGGTCGTATTTTTCAATAGTTATCTTCTTTTCGTAGGGGTCGTAGCGATAAGCAGACAGATTCGGATTGGAAATCATAGCGGCTTCCAGATGGAACCTGCCATCTCCTATATAAAACAGAATATCTACATCTTTTATCCGAGGAGCTGTACAACCTAATATCTAAAAAAAATGCATTCATTAGTCGTTACAAAAGGATTAAATCAATTAAATCAATGGACGTACTTCTCCAGGACTCAACGGTTTACTCTGGGGAATCACAACGGAATATCCATCTTTCTTCAATTCAGTAGCGATGGCTTGCAAAGTACTAGCAAATTGAATTGTACTAACGAGTCCTATTCTAGTAGTCACTGGGAAATTGAATTTTATTGTATCGACGCAGTGTGCAGAATCTATCTTTATGTCAACAAAGACGTACAATAATTTAATTCCGCTTGTTCTATCAATTGGTATCAAGCACGAATGGCCATAATGAATTAACAAATCTATTTCCAATAATCTCGCGGTATAGTCATCCACGCAACAGGCTCCTATGGAACAAAATACTCATTGGTGCAATACGCAATGGTACAATCAACTTTTGTCTCGTATAAACGCTTACCATAAGTTACATCGCCCATTATAATTGTTTCAGCCTTGGTAAAAGTGGCAACGATGTCGCTAATTATAGGTGCAAACATCAATAAGCCTTCGGGCATTTGCAGTCCAACTCTTTTTGCTTCGGTCTCTCTTATTCTCCAAATTGTTTTGTGAATTTCAAAATTATAATTGGCTGGTAAGATGGACATAGCCTCTTTTATCAAAGGATCATCCAAAATCTCTTGTGGAATTTTGTTGACTCTAACGGGTGCTTTGTAAATTTTTCTAACTGGTTTTGCTTTAACGACAACAGCCAAGTCTTTGTCTCCTTTGTTTGTTTGTCCTGAATCATCAACGGGAACGTCATTTTTGTGTTCTGTTGTACTCGTTTGTGGCTTGCAATCCAATGTACTTTCTTTCTTATTCTCCTGTAACGTCAAGCAACACATATCGATTTCACGTTCTTTCTTGTCACTATTGCACACATTGGAAGCATCATTCGTCATCGTCAATTCGTTTCCGTTCATATTTTTTAAGGATAAAATATCGAGATGATTCCACAAAACACTGATTTCGAGGTTATAATCGTACAAACATGCACTAAACAACACAATTGCTTCATTGAGTGACTCTCAGCACCGCACCACGCTCGCAAACACGTGCAAACTTTCCCTACGATGGTAAAAAGGAGAACGGGATCGTGCTCGACTTAAAAAAAAAAAGCCAGGTCCCACCGAGATTTGAACTCGGATCGCTGGATTCAAAGTCCAGAGTGCTAACCATTACACCATGGGACCGATGATTTTCAGATTTTTATTTTCCTTCTAGATAGCCCAATCTCCCTTGCAGTCGTCAATATTATCGAAAGTAATTTCGGAATCATCGCAACGCACAAATTGGAGCGTAAACGTGGATCGAACTTTTGAAAAGCTTTGAAAAGCACCGAACAAGTAAATGGACAGCGGACGGTACGCTGGCAAATAAACGCTTGTAGCGGATGGTGCTGCCGCCTGCACGCGATTACTGCGCAACGTCACTGCGCACCATCAAACAATTCAAATCGGCGAAATCGAGCGAATAATCGTATCAAATTGACAAACTCGTCGATGAGCGTTTACTTTGGTTCGCGAAAACGTCGACTGGCTACGGGAATTCGAGGGTGCGCTGAACCTTCAACGTCGTCGAGAGCGACTCGGACCGAAACGTTGCTTCGATCGGTGAGCTTTGGAGGAAAACGTGCAGCCAACTAGCACGTTTACAAATTGGATCGTTCGGGTGGACTGCTGTCCGAGAAGGAGCAACGTTTCCCACCAAAGCGATCTTAGCCGTGACGATGCAGATCCAATCTACACCGCCACGTCCAATTACGCAATTACGAAAAGTACTCGGAAAATGTACCGCGATTACCGCTGAACGTCAGTGGCTCGTCGACAAGGGTGGCGTTTCGCGCGCGAACGTGCGAAAAATCAACGCGGCTGCTGAGACTGGATCGAAACTCGAGGTACTCGATCGTTGCGTATGGCGAGGTACAAGCCGCGGAAGTTGACGCGAGGAACTAGCGTACCTTTCGCAGCGATTCTAGAAACGACCGGTGATTGTTCATCCAAGAGAAGAAACGAAAACAAATTCAACGGCTGCGTGAATAGGCGGGCGAATCAGTGCGGTAGTACGATTAAAAACAAGAGGAAGCGATGATATAACGGTACACGCACGTGATACGCGACGATGGGATAGTGGTGGGAGATAGAGCGATACGTTACACGAATAAATAACTCAATCATGTAGAAAGTAACAATGATTTAATGATGATATATGTAGATAGCGACATTACAATATGATTACGCGTGCGTGATTGCGCGATGCGTTGAGCAATTTCTGACACGTTGAAACGTTCTTTTTATCCTTTCGTGCAATTATCGCAATAAGTTATCTGTCTTTTTCGTATGTATATATATATATATATATATTATCTTATAATCTCTTACTTCGTTTACAATTATTTAATCCTATTGTACTTTACGGTAAAAAAAAGCGATTTGGCCGCGCTGCTTTAAGTGTGATATACGTGTGTGTGTGTGTGTGTGTGTGTACTTTTTAAGCGAAACTTTCATCGGCAAAATTGATCGTGGTTCAGTTGTGAGAAACGCGATCTTTTTAAAAGCATTTATTGCTATGGTGAAGGTATTAGCAAAGTTCGCGATGCAAACTATCGTCTTAAATAGGTTTGGAGTTGCAAAACAATTAGCAAACAAACAAAAAAACCTTGAATCTTTCGTTTTCTCTTTTATTTCGTTACAAAAGTGGCGGACAGTATATAAGAAAATAGAGAAGTTGACATTCAGAAGGAACGACGTTATCTTTCGTATCTATATTAGCTTCTCGAATGCTCTTCCTTTATTTTTTTCTTTCTTTTCTTTTTTTTTTTTTATTTTATTGACTGGCTTCTCTCAAACGCGAGCAATCGATTCGAGACAAAGAAAAAAGAAAAAAAAGAAAGGAAAGAAAGGCAGAAAAACACGGAGAAGCGTAAGCGAAATTTGTATTCGTATATATAGAATCACTCCATATATAGACCAATCGATTCGATGAACGACAATAAAAACGCCGAGGACAGTCTACAAAGTTACAACGAGTCCTTAAAACGACGGCATCGTGTTCGTTATACGACAGACTTTAGGCTGACTTTATATATATTTGTTAAAAACTCGTCGTTTCGCTCGTATGTACATGATCGCATATAGATTATTTTCTCGTGGACTCTTGCGCGTGCGCATTCTTCGCGATAAAATGTCGAAATACAGCAACAAGGATTTTATCGATCGATATTATAAAACACAACAAGGTGAGGGCAAGATTACAATAGTATATATAACATTCACACACGCACGCTCATCTGCTTCTTCTTATTCCTCTTGTTCTCGTTATCTCCCTGGTACAAAAGAAAAAACAAACAAACAAACAACTTTACGCTACAGAATTATTGTCGGATAGTAGCGCAGACTAGAAATCGTTGGGTGGTAACGACGATGAGGATGAGGAGGTCGTCTCGGCGACACCACCGTTACACGAGTAACAAATTGAATCGGTGTAATCGTCGTTGTCGTCGTAACCCAAGCAAGGATATCGATCGATGGATACCGAAGACGACGATGGTCCAGCAGCAGTGGCGTTAACAGCGGTAGCGGTTGCAGTACTCGTTGCATTTGTCGCCGGCCTCGTACAATGTCAAAAGACGCACGAGCAATCTTCGGAAACCCTGGCCTACCTTGCCCTTTTACGGTTTAATTTTGCCAATTTGCGCCGTTTCAATATCAATTGATAGAGACTGTCCAAGCCCTCGTGTAAACCTTCACCCGTTATCGCGCACGCGGGTTGGATTTTTATACACGAACTACCTGGCATTGCGCATAGTTCGAGCACGCCCAGTTGCTTCTCCAATTCGTCCACTTCTTTGGCGCCTACAAAGAAACACAAAACATTAGACGTTGGTTCGACGATCGCGCTTTCGTCGGGCAAATTCCCTCTCTCTCTCTCTCCCTGCACATACATCAACGTCTATTAACGCTCGCCACGTCGTCGGACGTAATAACGCGATGTGTCATCCCTTTACGATATTATTAAAACTACACTCTGTCCCCGTCGCTCGTCAATTGAACGTTAATTGAAGGAAACAAGCGGGAAACAAACTACAATTTTATCGCACAAAGTCGTTCACGAACCAACAAACGACGTGGAAACGTTTCAACTTTCGGATGTTTGTTCGGTAACGGTGTAAAAACCACGAGGAAAATGGTTTTGAACAAAAGCTAAATAGGCGTCGCGTTGTTTAACCTACTTTGTATCTAGAAACGAGAAAATGCAACTCCAACTATTCAAATTTTCGTATCCAATCGTTGAATATTTTCTAGCACGGGTAAAATAAGCAACGAACGCTGAGTGAATCTCTCGCGACGCTAGACGTTGTACAGATTTACCTTGCAAAGTTGCCGGACTATTAAATTAAACGCTCTGCGATAACTATAACTCTTGAGTGTACGCTAGGTTCGTCAAATTGCATTGGACTGAGTTTTCCATTCGTTTATTCACTGCCAGACGAACAGCCGTTTAGTATTCTAACTGTTTTTCCAAAATTAGTCCTTTTTGCTTTTTCTTTTGTCGAATATCTTTAGAGTTGATCGAAGCTTTGGTGGAATTTGGTTTTTGATCGTTTGTCGAAAACAAAATTACTAGTGTCGTTTGGTCGAATATTCAAGGTATAATCTACCGTTTGGCTCCGACCTCCTCTCCACTAAATCCAACGTTTTCGCGTTGAGTAGATTTAGGTCGAGCTTTCGTGGAATGTCGAGCGCAAAATTTTAATTAAATTTGAATTTAAACAAATACTTGAAATGCATTTATGCTTTTTCCAATTAACTTACTATTAATCGCGCGACGTAAAAAAGAAAGCACAAATAACATTTGTACGAACAAAAACAAACGAACGAACGATTTTATTGAATCGTTCAGTAGGGAACAAAGAAAGAACTCTTCCCACGTAGATAAGGAAAAATCACATCGACCAAGTCGATATTTGTCGTTTGTTCTAACCTAAATACCGTTCGTCTCGTAGCATCGTACAATCAATAGTATAATACCGCCTACAGAGAGAGAGAGGGAGAGAGAGAGAGAGAGAGAGAGAGAGAGAGAGAGAGATTGATATATATAATAAATAGATTGACGTATACCAGGCAAATCTTGCTTGTTGGCGAGTATGAGTATGGGAACGCCCGCATTATCGGGACTCCTCGCTGTGCGCGTCAGTTCCATTTTAGCTTCCTCGAGGCGTTCCGTATCGCACGAATCCACTACAAAGATTATACCGTCGGTGCAACGCGTGTACGATTTCCAAAGTGGTCGTAACTTTTCTTGTCCACCAACGTCCCATACCAAAAAGTTCACACCTGTTGACATGTACATAAGTGAATTAGTACGACAACGTATAGCAAAACTTGTTTTTTTGATCTTCGGATCAATACGAGTTACCTATCATTTTCTTTCGATACTATCGATCTTTTGGAATACACGTATGTGGGTCACGCGTATACGCGCCTCAGTACGTGACTTGCAGACATGGTTAATTATTACTTGACTACTCGTAACTTTACGCGTATTTACTAGATGTATCGTTGGTGAAACCTTTGTAATTTCAGTTGTGATTTGTTGCCGAGTCAAACCACCGCGAGAAAACGCAATGTATTTTTTTACAACACAGTTGCACAAACCGAAAACTATCCCATTGGGATCTCTCGGTGTACGCATTACGGAACTGCGCGATTTATTTAATTCGCTCGAAAAGAAGCAGCAAAAAACAACCACGGAATCCCCGGATAAAATACCGGAAAGGTAGCCTTCCGTGGCGTGGTCTTTTTCTTCTTTTTTTTTTTTTTTTTTCAAATTTTTCACATTTTTTTACGCTGGAAAACCAACCGCGGACTAATGAGTTTGAAAGCTCTCTCTTACCAATTGCCGACCTCGTTCCCAGGACTAATCAACGCAGCAGAGATTCCGACGAAGCAATTTGAAAATTTTGCATCTGTTTTCGCGATCAACCGCGAAAACGTCAACCGCGGAAGGTGCGTGTTTTTTTTTTTTTTGCTCATTGTCTCCTCTCGACGTTGTAACGCGTAACGCCGTTGCCGTGGAAGATTTATCAAAAAAATCTCAACGACTCGTATAATACCCGTCGAGTGAAAGAGAGAAACCCCTCCCCCCTTCCCCCCACGACTAAGTCGAGTCGTTCTCCTCATCCGTGAACGTTTTCCTAATCAACGCGACTGTTATCGCGGCTCGAAAGAACAGAAAAGGTAAAAGCACGTTTACGAGAGTGCGCGCTAATCGAGCGACTCGACAACTCACCTTTGGCCTTGCCAATACTGCCTCGTATACGTTCGCAATTGAATCCAATCGTGGGTACGGTATTGATGTACTGATCGAACTTGAGCCTGTAGAGCGCCGTTGTTTTACCGGCGCTGTCCAAACCCAACATTGCCACGTGCAGCGGTGTACCGGTCGGTAAGGATTCCAGTAGACTACCACCACCGGTGCCACTTCGACCCATTCCTGCGCCCATGTTTGCTGCCTCGCTTTTTGTCCTCGATCCGCTTTGCCGATTGACTACAGCTGCAAATTCAGAGAGAGAGAGAACCTTGATGATTTTCATTGGGATATTTTTGTCGGTGTGCGGGTATCTTTTCTTAAACGTAGCGCGAAATCGAACATAACCGATTCCGATAGCTGCCGCTAGTCGCATCTACCGTTGTGCGTTATCCAGGCAACCCAAGTATAGTTGTACGCGACAACCTCTCGAATTCGCCTTGTTGTTCGTGCGCGCACGCTCGAGCGCGACCTTTCGCGGCTCAATGTCGCTTGAAAAAAAAATAAAACTTTGCCACGACAGCGCGTTTTCGAGCGAAAATAGCCGCTCGTTACGAGTCTAAATATAGACCACGACAAGCGTGGCTAATTAGACGTTGAACAAAACGTAAATAACGTTGTCGCTTTGCCCTGACAATGAAGATTCGTCGCGTTTTTAGCAACGATAGCGTCGCCGAAGTACTGCCTCGACGAGCTTAACGAAATCCTCGAGGACGCGAGGGGACTGCTGGCTTTATAATCGAACACCGAGCTGTCGATTCAAAAGCCATCGCTTCGAAAGGACATAAAGAAGTGCGCAAACGTGCGCGTCGTTTGGCACGACTGCACCGTTGCAAAGGTTGTCCACTTTGAACGTTTCAACAACGGAAAACGCGTGGGATTTTGGAGAAAAACAAAGTCGATCGAAAGGAGACGACGCATATACACGCGTGCTTTAGCCGGTGGCAAAGCTAATTAAAAAACGACGACAAAGTACCGACTGTTGCGACGTTTCCACGCTACACCCGTACGTGGAAAAAACAAACGACTCGTTTCTACCGGGAGACTTGCCTGCCTCTCGCCGTCTCGCTCAGAAGTGTGGAGTGCATCGGTTTGCAAGCCCGTTTCCCGTCTGCTGGTGGGCGAGAGAAAAAGAGAGAAGAGCAAGTTTTACTCGTATATCGCGTACACCTATACGTCTCCCTCTCCACGGCTTACCCCGGACGTGGGAAGCGAACGGACGCTTCTCTTCTTCCGGGCGTCGTATTATCCGTACTCTATCCGCAATTCACGCGTTGGTTTTTCTCCTCGTCAATCTGCCTTTCTTTTTTCCCTTTTCAGGTGAAAGTTTATCGCGAGAAAGGGATCGCATTTTTAAAATAATTTCTACAGCAACGTTCGTTTGCTCGACGTCGTAATTTCGTCGGTTTGGGACTTTTCAACGAAATAATACGACTAACCTGTTGGTTGTATAACGTTGTCTTTGGAAGGTACAGCAAAACGGGGATTTATTCCTCGAAAAAACGACAACGGATCGTCGAAACTTTTAAGACGATCACGCCAACGAGCACTCGTTGTAATCTGATCCACGTGACACTTGCATTCAAGTGTATTAATAGGCGAATAACGTTTATCCGATCGAGCGAGTAACGCGTTAGTCACAAAACACCACACGCCAATTTCACACGTACGTGGAATGATAAATCAACTCTACAAAAGCACGTGTATACGAGCGTGTAATTCGCGAAACCTACTTTAACGTCTAATTATGCTCAAAGAGACGCAAATTCTCCGCTTTGTTTCAACGGTGGCATTGAAATAACGATACGTTCGATTCTTTTGATTTTTTTTCTCCCTTTTCGCGTATCGTGATTTTGCTAATTATCGGTGTTTCCTCGTTAAAACTTTCTCTGGCCTCGTGCAACAATTTTGCTGCGAATCTGCGCGTACGCGTATTAAGCGCTTTTGTTCGTTCGCAAAGTTCGAGGTTGTCGCAACTGGCTTTTTTCGTTTGTTCAAACGTTCGACTAATTTTCGTAAATGCCACCTATAACAGCGACGTTTTCGCTAAAATAGAGAGAGAGAGAGAGAGAGAGAGAGAGAGAGGACAAACGAAGCCTTTTACAAAGGGAATAACGATAATAAGACCATTGGTAACCCAGTCAAACCTGTAATGTACAAAAACAAAAATAAAAACAACAAAAAAGACAGGCAACTCTCGCACGTGCGCTAATTTACTTCCCGAAGTATATAGCCGCAACCAACATTCACCACATTGCCACACTTCCTCTCCTATATATATACCGAAAAAACCGGTTTATCAAGATCAAGGATCTCTCTCTCTCTCTCGAGCGTGCGCATAGAACGCGACAAGTGTGCGCGTGTGTGTTCGTTAGAAAACGCATTCGAAATTCCAAAAAGGTTCGCGGCGTGCTCACCTACGGCGAACAAAGAAATATTTCGGCGACTGCATCATCATCTCGAACATCTTTTTTCTCGTTTTCTTCCATACGTATATATACCTGCGTGTCGTTGGAAGAGAAACAAAACGAAAGAAAGAAACGCAGATTTTCACGCGAACGTATCGATTGCTCGGGTTAAGCTACTTACAAAATTCTACCGCTAAATCTGCCGTTATCGTTAGTCTCGTGTATATATACATATATATATATATATATATATGTATATACATACGTATGTATATTTTGTATGGTACTAATCCGTTTCGGCTTGTATCGAAAATCGAATGTTCTCGCTAACGACGGATTAGCGTTTAAACTGATTCCATCGCTAACTCATCTCGGTCAACGATCAACGATCAACGATATATCATCGTAACACGTATGTATTATAAAAACAAACTAAAATTACGCATGCGAATCGACCAACGAAAAGGACCGACAAATAAATCGGTTATTTGCATTCATTGACGATCTCTCTTCAAAGTACGCGTTATATATACGTTATGCAGTTGAAAGAGAATACCTCTCTCTCTCTCTCTCTCCCTCTCTCTCTCTCTTTCTCTCTCTGTCTGCTCCTTCACGGCCGTACAATCACTCGTCCTCCTTTATAAAGCTTATAGCGGTCCGTTGCTGCTGCTGCTGCCGGCCGGCTTTGAAAACAGTTATTTTCTGCACGCTCAAATGATCTCTCTCTCTCTCTCTCTCTCTCTCTCTCTTTCGCTCTCGCTCTCTTCTCTGTCTTGAAGAGAGTCCATTTTTTTCCGTGTCGTTGTCTTTTTCTTCTCTGAGTTGCATAGATATTTTATCGATCGATCGATACGCGATCGTAAATATCAATTGGCACAAGGTAGTTCAAATATATGGATGAAACGAGACAACCAATGTTTATAGATATTGCGCAAGTTATTTTTTGACACAAATTCAAAGCGTCTCGTTACCTAACGTAGAAAATATTTACTCGCTAGATTTACAGCGATGGATTAATAAATTGCCAAGATAGATTTCGTAACGATCGTATATGCATAAAATACATAGAGAGAGAGAGAGAGAGAGATAAAGAGAAAGGGGGGGGGGGGGGGGAGTGACTTGGCGTTAATTGAAGAAAAATTACACGAATGAATCGGATGCAGTCGCGCCGAGTTGGCAAACAAATTACGCACTCTCTACAGTCTCGTATACATATTTGATTTTTAATCTTCACTCGGTATACACGCGCACACGCTGCTTGCTTTGAATAGGAAGCAAAAGAAAAAAAATGCCTTTTTAGGTAGAGAATTAGAGTAAACAGAGTCTGGCGATCTTGTCTTGCTTCTTCTCGTACAGAGTTCGTATTTCAAAAGTCGTGCTTTTTAAGAGAGAGCTATTCAAGTTTAAATTGCACTTGGTGTATTAGAAAATAATACGAGATGAAATTGAGTTGCATCGATAATTGCGCACAGCGCCAAATCTAACGTTCGTTATCGTTGGCGTTAGCCTTTTCCTCTATCAACTCTCGTAACGCGAATTGCATTCTCTTCGATTCCTGCGTATTCTTCGCGTTTTTACGCGTATTAGACGATATTTTTTTTGCGGCATCCTCGCTGCTTCTTAAATCGACTTGAAAAGCACGCCACCGAAATTAACTTTCCTCTTTTGAGAAGCTTCCCCACAAAGAATAAATAAATCAAACAAGTGTCGTTTTTTTTTTTTTTTTTTCATTAAAAACAGTTGACGACGACCGAAAAAAAGCCTCCCCTCTTGCGGTGCTATTTCTGAACGCGCACAGATTAATGTTCTCGCGCGTGCTGCCACTGCTGCGGCTGTTGTTGCCGTTGCTACTGCTGCTGTACGTCACTCTCGCGACGAAAGTTATTCCTTTCTTTTTTTTTCTATAAATACGCAACGCGCAGCGGTAATGATACACCCTGTATAAACATATATCCATATCGGTGATAAGTCACGTATGTATTTATATCTAAATATGTGCACGCGTGTGTGCGTATGTGCGAGAGCGCAGAAAAAAAAATAGCGACCTGAATTTCAACGAGATCGACAATTTTTCGGGGCCGTTGGGACAGTGTGCAGGGTGCTACTTTCAGCGTGCAGCGAAAGTTGTAATTAACATTTTTTTCGCGTATAAACGAGTGAAAATTGAAAGGTCGCGATGCACGCAAACTCGTAATTAACAATTTAACTATAACAAACAAGCTGTTGGAGAGATCACGTACAATACGAATGAGAATAAGTTTTGATTGCTCGACAACAAACTCCGACGACCTAATTTTCTATGCCAAACTTTCGTTTCGCACAACGTATAATCAATCTTTTGCTCCTTCCTCCCTCTCAAAAAAAAAAGGTTCGTTCATTCGTATCACAAAAAAAGCACCTCCCACAAGCTAACGTCTCAAAAGAAATCTCCTTTTTCAAGGCATATGGCGCCAGTTGTTTCCTTCCTTCCTTCCTTTCCGTTTCTTCCCATCGTCGTCATCACCTGCCGAGTCTTTCTCATTCTCTCTCTCTCTCTCTCTCTCTCTCTGCGCTGGACCAACTTCCCACACACGTATGACTTTTTCTCACGGCCCTCGATGCGTTATACACGTACATGTTTGAAGAAAGGTGAAAGTACGACGACAAGAAGCAAGTATTATATATGAATTATTATTATACAGAAATACGTAAAAAAAGCTTTCTCTAATTAGATAAGTGTCGAGTAACGTCGCGTATCTTTGATGTACGTTTGTTTACTTTTTTTCGTTCAATTCCTTGAGTTTTATCCGTACATTAGACGGATAATGCTTTTTGGCACGCCGTATACGTATGCTTTTCAGGTTAACGACGTGTTTCTTTTTCAAAGTGAGAAATCTAGGCTTTTGGTTCTTTGATGTGTGCGTGCGTACGTGTGTGTGTTTGTGTGTATTTTGACATACATTTTCCGTGCGAAAGCATATGTTAGACGTATTCGACAACAAAAAAGTCACGCGCAAAATCATTTAAAAAAAAAACAAAGAAATACCGCTCGACTTGGTCCGCACGCATGCACAACGAAATCTTTCTGCTCTCGTTGGTGCGCAACTGACCCATCTCTAAAAAAAATACGAAAAAAATCTCTCTTTGCATTGTTCACGGTTTCCGGGAAAGCTGTATAGCGTCCCTATAGTCTGAATTTTGTGTTTTATTTGACTTCTTTTTTTTACGTATATATAGCGTATTCCAGTTGTGGCGTACGATGGACACGAGTGAATGGAGCACGCTACGATGAATCATTTATGAAAGTGTACGTGCGATGCCTTGCGTATAGAATTTGACTAGGATAAAGAGAGAAAAAAAAGCGCGCAAAAAATGCATGTTTGGTGACATAATTTGGAGCATCTATCTGTATATATCGTATGAATTTGAAATATTTCCGTAAGCTTTGTTTTTTTACGAGCGTTGCATTCTAATGCAATGGAATGCTTGGATATATATATATATATATATAAAGCTTTGAATAGTTACGTTTGCCATTCACTTGCAAGAGAACTACAATTTTATCTCTTCATCTCTACGTATAGAAATACAATTCAATTGCTCAATTTTCCTTCGTCCGTGGACATAAACATAGAAATCCGTAACTGCAATCGGCACACCTGCAAACTAACGCGTCTCTTATATTTGATACGTACGTATATATCGCTTAGAACGATCGTCGCGTCATATCAACTCTTCTTTATTCGTCTCTCTCTATCTTTTTTGCGGATGCGCGGATTATTAGCGGCATCCGCTCGGAAATACGCCAGAGCACACCGTACAGTCTCTATCTCTCTTCTTTTGTATATATTGTTACGAGCAAATGAACCCTTTGTGCGTATATAGCAGATCGGTCGCGTGTCGATGGCTCTTTCTCTCTTTCTCTCTCCATTATGCATTGTGGGCGGACGAGTTCCTCGTCGTGTGCATGTCGTAATGTTGCGGAAGTGTTGTATATACGCACGCGTATTACTCGAAGGAGCTTTTTTCTTTTTCACGGAAGCGTTAGTTTTTCCAACGAAAAGAAAAAACAAAACTGTACTTTGTTCGAAGGAGAAAGGCAAAAAATGACTCGACGTCGATGCGTATACGTATACGTTATCGAAGCCACAAAAGCTTCTAATCCATAAATATATATAAATCGTTGTACAACGCTGAGGACACCACGTCGTAAACCGAGTGCTTTACTGCACTCGTACGCGTACGCTTTCCACAAGGCATCTCCGTACGTACCCAATCGAAAGATTTCACCTTATCAGCGTACACGGCACTTTGTTTTTTCTACAGCGTAAAGAAAGAGACGTCTTCTACTTCTGACCCTCCTCCTACTCGTTGTTCTTCCGGGTAAAAGCTCCGTTTTTTACGTCTTTCAGGTGTTTTACAAAAAAGAGACTTTCTTCTACTCTCTTACGAAGGATGTATTTTTAGAATACACTACGATTTATACAAGAAACGAAAAAATTTCTGTTGATTGCGCGAGATTTGAGGGGGACAAAGAGAGACATTGATTATTTTCGAAAAATAGACTTTCCGAAAATAGCCTTTCGAGAGCAGATTTTGAGGTGTGAATACGGGGACCGCGGTTGACGGAAAAATCTATAAAAATAGTACAGAGCGAGCAAAAAATGTACGTTAATCTTTGGTCGAGTTAATTAACGCATCACAGTCGGTATTACAGTGTCTCTGATAAAAAGAACAAATAGACACTTTCTTTGTCAAACAGCAGTCGACAAATTGAATTGAACGCTACACATCGTGCAAATATACCAGTCGACGAAAACCAGCAACGCATTACGATCAATCAAGACTTGCACGTCGAAAACAGATAGACAAGCGCAAGAAGCACGCCACGACGTACTTGGACTAAATTAGAAATAACAAGATATACCCGATCAAAGTAGGCTCGACATACCTTACTATAGCATTGTCGAGCTTGTGCAACTTGAAAACTCTTTGATAATTCAGTAATAATTAGATTGGCACCAAAGGAGGCCGGGGTTGAATAATATTTAGGCCCGTAGGGCGTTAAATCGTACATGAGATATATATATATATATATAGAGAGAGAGAGAGAGAGCGTGGGAATTGGGGTCAATGAAGTGCTTCGGTCCTTCTTTTCGACGCCGACAAAAATGCATATTTAAAAGAACATACAACATTTCTACAATAAATTGGATTTTATACTTGAGCAGTCGTTCTCTTATAGCCTCTCTGATATCGATCGCTTTCGACAAAGTTCAAAGAACCCGAACAAGAAGAAGAAGAAAAAAAAAAGAAAAACACAGAGAGAAAGCGTACGCGTCTTTTATTCACCAACAACTTATATATGCATTTATGTAATATGCTCGGATACGAAAATAAAAGCTGTCTTTTCGTAATACGTATATCTTGTAACAAAAAAAAAAAAAAAAACCATAAAGCTTTTAGCAGTCGTCAAGCGGGTGAAAAAGATCGATGCTGCTACTGCTGCTGCTGCTAGGCAAGAGAGTAAAAAACCTTCAACCCTCCCCCTCCCCGCCCAAGCTTGGGATTACGCAGCCGCAAATGCGCTCCGACAAGGCCGATGACCGTTGTCGTCTGAAGGGATTGGATTTAATATAGGTATATGTACGTATTATACGTATACGGATGATTTTGCTACAGCATACACAGTCATCTCGATTGTTGATTCAAATTTTACTTTTAGATTCGCGGTGAAGCGATAAATTACCGTTAAATTAAGAAAGAGAGATAGGAGGATTTGACGATAAATTTGCTTTGACGACTATTATCTCGTACGAGTTTTTTATCTCCAAAAAAAAAAAAAAAACAAACAAAACAAATTCGTTACAACCTACTCACTTTTGCTTGACGACATCACGACGCGAAGAGTACACTTGAGTCTCGCGCGCGCGCGTTCTATGGCCGGTTAGCAACGTCGTCGTCGTCGTCGTCGTCGTCGTCGTCGTCGTCTCGTAACCTCTATACAACACTGCGCAAGCTCGCTTCTATCCGTTGTGCCAAAATTGATTTTGCACGCGCGATTTGAATGCGTATACCTTAGCTTTTTTTTCTTTATTTTTTTTCATTGATTTATTAACGTTGAAAACAACATTACAAGACATCTGTATAGTTTGACGAATGAACGATTTAACTGTATACGCGTATAAAATCGATTTTAGCGTCGTACGAAAAATTCCCACGGGAATATCTTTGACGTTTCAAGATAAAATTCTCAAATTCTCCCCTGTCTCCCCTCCCCCTCCACCCTCCTTCTCTCACCCAATGTATAGATCGATCAATAATCCATTTTCACTCAACGTACGTACGCGTACGTGAACACTCTCTTACGTATCGCGTCTTGCAGGCGAAAAATTAATTCGTCTCAGTGCAGTGCATCGCTTCCGAGAAATAAAACGATAAAGGAGAACCGTATAACGATACGAGCCTGAATACACATATACAAGGCATATACACTCGCCTTCTCTCTCTCTCTCTTTCTGCACGTGCTGAATTTAACGGCATTGCAAGCGCCGCTGCTACTCGTAAAAAATCTAATTCCGAGCGCACAGCTGCAAACATGCCAAACAATTTACTTTTCTTCTTTTTTTCATTTTTTTTTTGGTTCAATCTAAAAAAGAGTTTAAATTGTTCTCGTAACAATGAATCGTTAACTATGAAAGATGCGTTGACTGCGTAACAATCAACCGAAGGAATCGAACTTCGTTCTTTTTAAAATTACGTATAATACTCAAATTTCAAATTAATACGCGCTTATGTTTAAATGTTGGGTCACTTTTTTAAATTAAACGTAAAAAAATACACGCGTATGCCCGTCTACTTCCGTCAACTCTTCTCTAGCCTTTACGAGGGACCACCCACGTTAAGAATAGGAAATTTCATTATGACCTTCTTATTTTTTTCATCCTCGTATTCCGTGGAAACTTTTCATCGTTCGCAACAGACCAAATTATATATGATTTAAGCCAAAGGCTTTTCAATCTTCCGAGAGACGAGCCTTCTGCGATTGAGGTGTTATTATTGAGGCGTTCGATTTACGATCTCTTGCTGGGTGGTATATATTATACAAGGTGAGTAAGTTACGACACGAAATATATCGCAGTTTGTTTAACAAGAGAGAGAGAGAGAGAGAGTTATTACAATTTTTTGGTGAAAGTTTTTTAAGGAAATAACGAAAAAAATAAAACGGCTCATCAGGCCTGGTGTAATTTTATTCTTTTGTACAAAGAATTCACGTTCGATCAGTTGGAATTCCAATCCCATTCAATAGCAAGAGAATCACGCTCTAATTAAATTCGAATCCGATGGGAAAATCCTTGTGCGTCTTTTACAAAAGAACGAAAAAATATCAAAGGCAGTACACGTGCGCGTTAATCAAGCGACTCGGATCTCCCTCTCTCTCTCTCTTTCTCTCCCGAAAATAAAAGACAACAAGGCGTACATAGGAAAATTGAGGACAAGCCTAAATTGAAACAAGCGATGTCGACGTTGAATTACAATGGATTGATACGGATGACGACGTATGCTGCGCACCCTTTCATCGTCAAACGCATAATGACGATCGAAAAAAAAATGTAGAAAATTACCTCTGACGTAATAAAAAAAAAAAAAATAAAGACAAAAGCGACATTGTGTCGAGAGACCTATGTATGCTTCTTATTTTAACAAGTGTAATATCCACGCTCATTGTTTTCGCTTTATCAATTGTGTAGCAACGTCTAATTCCAAAAAACCATTTTTTTTACAATGTCGTACTACGTTTCTTTACTCCACGTTACGAGGCTAATTATTATATTACGGTAATGCGCGATTGTAAATTAACTCGCGATGCGCAACTAACGAACGGCCAGTCAGTTTCCGGTCATCACACGAAAAGAAAAGTAAACTGCAGCAGCAGGTCAGTTGCCTCTCTCTCTCTCTCTCTCTCTCTCTCTCTCTCTCTCTGGAGCGTTGGCAGGTAAGTAACGGGAAGAAGAAAAGCGTTGCAGCCATAGTATTTTTCAAAAATCTCTCGACACGCTTATATATGCCTATTCAAGGTGACATCGTCGACGTTCTCTGGTCCCTTTCGAGAATAACGAAGATCTTTTTGTTCCAAATTCTTTACGAAAATAGAACGAGGAAAATAAAAGAAGAAAGGGAAGTAGCGGGTTTGCTTTTGTGCAAAACCTTTCTGTTTTTCCTCTTGTTTTTTGTTTGGAAGATGGATCGACGTTTAAGAAGCAAAGAAATATTGATCAATTTGATTATCTGGAGAATCTTTTTTGCAAACACACGAAGAGGAAGCCAGAAAATTGAAAAAATTGGGCGAAACCATACTGTACTTTCCCGTGGAATTCAATACGAAACTATCTTTGGGCGTCGCAGAGATTGTACCCACGTAATTGTTGTTTTTTCTTTTTAGCCGCGCCTCTCACCCACTCGGATAAAAACAGTTATCGTTCGATAAGAAACCGACTAAAAACGCATACGAAAAGGGCTGTTTGTTTCTTATCGGTTCTATTTGCTTTTATAATCAAGCGTACAAGAGACACCAAATACAACGAGAGAATCGTGAACAACGAAATCAATTTCCATATGAAATCCAAGCGAGAATTAACCAACGTTTCGGTGCAAACTATACTTGCCTCAAAGATAATTCTGAAATTGGGTAAAAGCACGTACACGGCTTGTATATTTCTCAGGCTGTCAGAAAAGCGGCGGCGGATCTTCTCTCCGATTTTTCACGCTGAGAAGAAGAGGGAACGCGCAGGTATATACGTGCACTTGCCAGCAATCTTCGCTCTTTTCGGCGTCTATTTCACGGGAATATAGACAATTTTCCCTTGGAGCTATTTTCCTTTACGTCCTTTTCAAAACGAATTCCTCTCCCTCTCGAAATTACGCGTATATCTTCGGGCCGATCGATAATCTCCTAGCCAATATACGCGTGTACGTATAGGTCGTCGAGTAACGTCTACAGAGAGGTAAAATCACCCTAGTTTTCAAAAAAAAAAAAAAAGAAAAAAGAAAACAAGCAAAAACAGAACATCCTCGCTTCGTATTAATCGATTATGCAATCTTGGCATTGTTGATCTTTTTATTCAACGCTACTATAGCAGAAAGCCACTACGCGCACATGCACAGCTATCGACATCTCCTTAGATACGACGTTTCAAAACAGACGGTACAATCGACCAACAAACGTGCGCGGCAAAAAAGATCCAAGGCTACAATGCAAGTCGATTGCGGTGGGAAACTTGCGGCGTATGATTGAGCAAAAGAGAATTATTCCTTCTCTATTCTCGATAACCATTACGATTTTCTTCAATTTTTTTTTTATTCAATGTATACGCTGTCGATTGCGCACATGCGTGACAACGTCGTTTCCCAAGTTTATAACGCGTCGCGTACTTGAACAATTCAAAAGTTCTCTCCGAGAAAAAAAATCTCGAGAGCTGTCGGGCCGCGTGAAAAAAAAGTTAACAAGGGCCTCTCTCTCTCTCTCTTCAACTTAATCATATTCTTCAACTATACACTTGAGGAGGCTTTTGTGTCGCTCGACCATACACACACATACACACACACACACACACACACGCACACACCACATGTATAATTCAGAACAAAAAAAACGAAAATAAGGACAATTTGAGTTTTTCCTTTTTTTCTCAGACTTTTGCTCCGTTTTACTTTGAAAAATGTTCCACGTACTTTGTCTAAAAATTATCCAACGTCATATTGCATTTTCTAAATAGACGTATGGGATACTGTCTCTTGTTGTTGTTGCCGTGTAAATGAGATATTGTATACGACATAAAAAAACAATGCACAAGCGCATTCCAATAAAAGAGAACGTTCCCCGACAAACCAAACCAATCATAGACTTGACCATTCGACAATGGTCCGTTCTGTTGTATAGCAAAAGCTGTCGATTTAAAAAAAAGCTACGCGCATATTCATAATTATCGATGAGCGAATGTAGTACTAACCATTTCTACGAGCTGACGTGAGCAAGGCAGTTATCCAAAAAGAAAAATCGTAGAGTACACAGTGGTCGTTGATGGTGATATCAAGATCCAGGCCGATCGGTCATCTCTCGCACACCAAGATTAACAAAACACGCGCGCACACATACTCCTCTCTCTCTCTCTCGTTTAGCAAAGAGAGAGAGAGATTGCGAACTCTCCGAGTCCTCTCTTATCGATCTCGCCCAAATCCTCTCTTCTCTTTGCTCTCTACCTCTACCTCTTCTTCTCAGAGAGCAAACAACACACCTTTCTCTCGTGAATCAAGTGTAAAAAATAGACTTTTTGATAAGAACTACACTGATAACACAACGCTCTCCTCTCTCTCTTTCTTTTGTCGACGTTCCTCCGAATATTACGTGGAGGAGGAGGAGGAAGAGGAGAAGGGGTCAATATAACAACAAAAAAAAAACACGACAGACGCGCGGCCTTATGCGCGCGTTCAAGACGACGATCTAGCCAACACTGAATACTGCCTCTATTGCTGTGTGTATATCCGAGAGGGAACTGTGAACTCTCTCTCTCTCTCTCTCTCTCCTACTGCTGCTGCTGCTTTGCTGGGGAGGGGACACCAAAGTTATACGAGAGAGCGGACGCGCACCTGCCCCCCACCCTCGCCAACCCAAAGTGCAGCGTGTGAACTTATTGCGCTGCAACATACGCTACTTTGAATGGCTACGTATACACTGTGCAGGTGTACGTATACCCTTATAGCTATATGGACGGAGGGAGGGGGGGGGGGCTTAGGGGAGAGCTTTGACGGATGGTGGATGAGGACTGTGGGAAAACGATTGATTTCTAAAAGGTGTATTTTCATTTGGTTTTTGTTCCTACCAATTTTCACATGGCGATTGTTTTATTCTCTACGTTGGTTATTTCAACGTTTAATAAACTTCTTTGCAAAATGCTATTTTGTTCAAACTGATTTAAACTCAGTGATGTTTAGAGTAAAGTGGGAATGAAAAATAGTTCTTTTTTTACGAATAACGGATACATTAATAATGTAAAATCGTATAATTAATTGACGTCCGTTAAAAATATTATCGAATTGAGTTTGACTTAGGTAATATTGGGTTTTCAAATTAAATTGCAAATATTTCAAAACTGTGCCGTGAATGTTGAACCGTCTAATTCCGTCAATTTCTCAATTAATTAATTGTAAAAGTTAATTTTCAAATCAACATTTATCCGTAATCAAGTATTCTTGGATTATTAACAAAAGTTGGCTTGCGATACCAACGCCGATCAAACTTATTTAATCGATCATACGTAATAGAGTTGGCGACTTATAAGAGTTTAATCCATAAACCTACCGCGAAACTTTGCAAAGCTTGGTTACGCTAACTTAGCTTTATATTAACAGAGTGATAAAAACACGTATAGTTTCGAAAGCATTCCACCATTGGTATACAGCTTCAAGTTCAATAGTTTCGGGAGTTAACTTTGTTAGCGAGATGAACAAAGCAAAAAAAAAAGAAAAAAAGGCTTGTAAATGGGGTGAATGCTCCATTGATTGACCAACAACTGATAATTGACCACTGATGAGGAATAACAAGCTTCAAGAGGGATTTGCGCGCAGACGCATGGAGACTTAGTGGCGTGTCGAGGGTCTCTGCCATTTATTGGATTCGTTCAATTAAAGTTGATACATGCGTGTTTCAATTCGTCATTATTTATTGCACATCATTACTTCAATTCATTTTTATAATCTTTAACAATTGATTAACTTGCATTATTTTTGCGTGGTTGATTCGTTTTCGGATGAACCGATAATTTTTTGTACAATTCTTATACATCCGATTGGTATATACTTAGTTTTTAAAATAGAAATATAAATAATAAAATATATTCACTTGCACGCTCTTAATTGCCTCGAGTGATAAACGGTGCAATGATACATTATAAATGTACAATATTAATATACACAATATTATTATGAAAAATAAAAAACTAGAAACAACCGCGTGAAAAAATCTGATCGTTGAAAAGTGGATGTATACACATACGTAGCTTTGATTTCGGAGCCGCACGTCGATGGGGAACAAACATATTGAGTAAAGATTTGTATTTGTTCTCTCTTCTTTTCTCAAAAAATTCGAAATGTATATCGATGAAAACGATCGCCTCGATTCTTTCACGAACAACACGCTCATCGATATGCGTCCGTTATCGCTGACAATATATACGCCTACTTTCTCTCTATCACCACGCACTCGTAGCCTACGGCATGCTTTTCGTTTCATTATGTACATATTTTTAAACGCGTGATATCAATGATCTGCGTATCGGCTGGCAATACGCTTAACATCTACTGTGGTAATACTGTGTCCAAACTTGTGAAAATGTTCATCATCTTCGGGATTATTTTTTTCCTTTCTCTCTTGTGTCTTTTTGATTTGCGTTCACCGCTGATACTTCTACTACTGTTGCTCATCGTTATTTATCCGTGCTCGCAGATGCGCTTTCTTAGTGCGTGCCTTTATTTTCATCCAGCGGTTTATAGCCCTACAAATATAAATGTAAATATCAGTTTGATCAATGATTAAATATTTGCTTTTGAATGCTTTAGGTAATATATCAAGTGGTAACTGATAAGCGATGCTCCAGTTGTTTCGAGAGAAGCATTCTACGGTAAATACGCGTGCAGAACAAATCACGTGTTGTGCTGCAACCAAATAACGAGAATATCTCCTTCGAATAGAACGAAACGATGTATTTTTATCCATTCGACGTTCTCTAGTATCATCGCAAAAGCTGCTTAAACATGTCGCGAAAGCAATATTTGATCAAATCTTTGGAATATAAAAATAGACTATGCTCAACATGACGGCGAATGTTAATCAAAACACGTCGCTTCTTTACTACGATAAACATTGCCGATTGCCAATTAAACGATCGTAAATTCCAAAGAAATGTCCGTTAAACGCTTATCGATATTTTAACGAGAAAATGAAAATGTTAAGGTGGATCATTGATGTCGTGTTAGTTTTAGTATTATTTGATGAATTGCAAAAGGTGATCTGTTATCTTCTTCAAGACTATCGAATATTCAACGAAAAATGTACGAAGCAGGTGGATCGACTTAGAATGCAAATAATTAACAATACTGATAGCAAAACCAAATAAAATTTAAAGAAAACAAATCTTCCATTACTTAGGCATTAGCCGATAAAGCATAAGTAGCAATGTTCGTCAGAACGGCTCAACAACAATAACAACAACAACGACGAAAACATAAAAAATAAACGTAAAAAAATTATAGCGAAATATAGCGAAAAAAACAAGGATAAGATTTGCTTGCATTTTTGAAAAAGGTGAGTGTGTATCTCATTGAAATTCTGAAAATTCAAGTGCTTTTTTCAGTTGTTCATGCTCCCATAAGTGGGTGACCGTATGCCTAAGAGACTTTGTTGTCCAGGTCTTACAGCGTTATTGAACGAGTCGCGTAGTCTCTCGGTGAAGGTCTTGTACTCCATGTCAGCGCTGCTCTGTCCAAAATCGAAATCCGCCACTTCGACCGTGAAACGTGCTCTGCTTTGTACCCCATAAGCGACGCCAAAGATTATCAAGACTATGGCCACCAAGGAACACGAAACTGGTACCACTATCACCGATAACTGTGGCTGTGGTATTTCTGTTGAGGAATAATTGACAAATTGTTAGTGATTAAAATCGTGTTTCTTTTTTACTTTAGTAATAGCCGAGGAAAGATACATCATTTTTCCATTGTCATTTCGTGACTTGTTATTTCGACAGTAATTGACGTCTACGTGTCAAGCGCTACAAGCAATAGTAACGTCTACGCTATAAAAGTTCCTATATTGTTTAAACGTTTAGTTGTATAATCGCGATACTTAGCACTAAAGGTTCATCCACAATCGTTTCAATAACAAATACGAAAACTTACGTTTCACGATATTCACAGCTACAGGATGAACTTCTGTGCTAATGTCATTGCTAAGGATTATCAAAACAGTCCACTCCAAATATTCGAGAAAGTAATGGGTGAAGGGATATTGACAAGTGTCCAGTTTATGACCCCTGCTACTATCACAAGTCTCGTTGCCGGTAACATTGTACTTTCCTACATGGAGTTCAACGCATACGTAAAAAGGACCCGTGCCATTACACGTGACTGAAAGCTGGAGTTTTTGATAGGCCTCAATATATGTTGCACCGTCAATGTTGAGCTTTGAAATAGGAGCTGCAAAAGAAGACGGACGTAATCATGAGAAATGCACGTGTTATTTATCTTTGGAATAGAAAACAATCAGTACCTCTTGTATCAATTTCCCTATAGAAATAACCATATGTTTGGTTTGGATTCGGAGTAATCGACGACTTACATACAAATGGGAATGTAAGATTTTCCAGTGGAACTGCTGTTCCATTCGAACTTCTGACTGGCTTGGGTGTAGTCGTAGTTGTAGTCGTAGTCGTAGTCGTCGTTGTAGGCGTCGTAGTCATAGTTGAAGTAGCATTTACGCTATTAATTGTAGAAGAATAATGCGAAAGTACAGTAGCATTTACTAATGTAGGCGAAGGTGCGATGCTGGTAGTAGTGGTCGGAGCCAATGTTGTAGTTATTGGTGATTCGTAAGAAGCTATCACAAGAGCTTCAATGGTATGGAATTCACTAGGCTTGGTGAAATTGTGACTGAATTTCAAATCAGTTGTATAATTGAAAGATTTACAATCGATGAACCAATAGGTTGATATTGAGGTGGCATTTTTTATTACGTAATCATAATCTCCTCTGCGCAAATCCACTGATAAGTGTGTTTCATTACTAGTCGATATAAATTTGCCTTCTGTGATTTTATGGTTTTGTTCTATACGCAATTTTCCATTGAGCGTAGCTATGAAACATACAAGAGCAATATGATCATTGACTCTAGATTGTTGTTGCTAGAAGTGTAAAATTACTCACAGCTAACTCGAAATTGAATCCTCCGACTTGCATATTGGCTACACCAAAAAAAAACTGACCGCTGACAAACACTCACTTCCATGTTATAAACACCTACAGGATATTTTGGAGCTTTGTATTCTGCTTTGAAATAGCTTGTTGTGTTTGTTGTAAACTCAGTCTGAAGCAAAGACAAATAGGAATTTTTGTAACATAGCATCTACTTCAGGTATCAAAACAGTCCACAACGTAAAGCTATTAGTTTTACGCTATAAATTATTTCCAAATATTTCATACCTTATAATTATGAGGATCAAGAGCATCATCTTTCCACGTGTAAATGAAACTTCCCGATGGAGTTTCCCCACTACTATCCACCACTTCTGCTTTGAAAGTGATAATACTTCCTTGCACTCCAGGTGCATCACTCGTAAGCTTCACATCTCCGTCAGCTTCAACTACAATAATACAACAAAGTTATGTCGGAAACTCTACAAAAACTACGTCTAAAAAAGGAAATATAAAAACTGTCACCTTGCCACAGCAAACAGGCAATAGTGGTTAGAAAGTAACCAGCAGCAGCCCGAGGAAACATTGTCTCAGCTAATCATTTATAAAACGACTAACGGGTAATTGACTCCCCGATGGCAAGAGAAAACGTAGACTTTTGGATTTTGCAATGATTCGACAATACTATCTGCAAAAGCATGTGATTGTAGTCACGTAAAAGCACTGTAATTCACTACTCAACTGTGGAACAAAAAGTACGCACATTGACGGGAACGTCTAGGTTTGACGCATGCGCATGTCGTATTTTTTTTTTTTTTTTTTTTTTTGACATAGCGCAACATGATTCACCAGCAACAGAATGATATTCTTTACGCGTAAAGTAGTCGGTCAAAATATAATCGTCTGCTCTGAAATTAAATTCACTAAATAATCTGATTCACGATTTAGTCAACAAATCGGTCGAACAAATTGATAAACAAATAAAGACGACACTGCGTAAATAATTATTTAATATGTTTTAATAGCAAGCTAACAAAAGTGACACCGTAAGTAAAAAACGTAATTTACACTCATTTTATTCGTAGATTGTCGCGGCAACAAATGACAACCGGCCACACTTGGTATGATCAGCAGCTCATACAGAGGACTCACGGAGCAGGAGCGGAGCGCACACACGTATATTCTCCGTTGAAAAAAATTTTAATCAGACATATATATATATATACATATGCATATATATATATATATATATCGTCATGCAAGGCACGTGTGCCTTGGTGTGAATGTTTATAGCATATATGCAAACAAAACCAAGCAGCAAGAGGTGTAAACACGAGAGACAGTAGCGTTTGGTGCTTATTGGCTTTGAGGAAACGGCAATAACAAGCAGTACGCGCTTTGCCTTTCGTGAGGCCAGCTGAGCTAGTATAGCAACGACAAGAACTAAAAAGAAAAGAAACAATATTCAATACAAAAAGGCATTACACGAGGATGAACCGAGAGGTATGTGATTTGTGAACCCAACTACGTGCACTTGAACTTTTGCAAGTACATATTATTCGTGTGCAAGAGTGCATTGTTCTGCTGTGAACGAGTTCTCTCTCTCTCTCTCTCTCTCTCTCTCTCTCTCTCTCTTTCTTTTTTGTCTCGTTTTCTGTTGAGGCTGTTTTCTTTATCGTTGTTTTTCTTTTTCACGTGAGAGCTCGATCTCCTATCGTGCGTTGCGAGTAACTCAAAGAAAGAAAGAGAGAGAAAGAGAGAGAGAGAGAGAGAGAGTGAGTGAGTGAGTGAGTTAGTGAGTGAGTGAGTGAGTGAGTGAGTGAGTGAGTTATTTTTAGTTTTGTTCTTTGCCTCACACCAGTTTACGTGATTATTATTCTCCAGGAAATGTGTCTAAGAAGGATATCTTAGGAGGCCTACATTTTCTCTCTGATGCACATATCGATTGGGCATGCTGTTGCTATTTCTGGCTTAGCTCAAAAATATGGCTACCCTCTTCGAAAGCCCCTACTTCTCAAACAGACTGCGCCAAATTGAGGAGAGATACGAGGAGCCAACTGCCTTTGGCAAGTGCGATTGCACTAGTTACAGTTACTTAGCATTTAGCATTGTCTTATTCATTATTGGCACTGCTATCACCATTTTGGCCTTAGGAGATGTTGTAGACAGTCATGTATTCTCGCACATGGGACATGTGTGGCTTGTGGGACCACTTTTCATATGCTCCGGTCTCATGGTCGCCGTCAAGTGTATGATCTACCTCAGAAGAAAGTCAGTCCTTCAAATCATCGACCATCAGCGACAACTATTCAGGGTAAGCATCTACGCGTCTTATTTTTACTTGTAAGAAGAAATACTTTGTTTTTTTTTCTCTTTTTTGCTGTATGTCAACGATTGGCAATGGTGAAAATGTGTCAATGTTTATCAAACTTTTGCATATCATACCAGACCAATTATATCTTGTCAATCCTGCTGTGTAAGAGCTTTTAATAAGTGCACAAGAGGTTATTACTGCTTAAGTTATTGCCTATTATTATATCGCATCAAGAATCTTAAGTGTCAATAAGCAATCAATGTAGAGGTGAAGTTTTAACCTTGTTAATTAAAGTTTGCCAGTACGGAAAGAATGAATCGTTTGTGCAAAAATGACTTTTTCAATTAAAAGTCAATTCGTAGTAAGATCTGGTTTTAATTGGGTTATTTAATTCAGGTAGCGCACATGAATGATTAATTACAAAGTATTTTATTTTGAACGTTTAAACTAATCCACGTGAAATTTTCCAATATATTCAGCCGCTACCGAAATTTTACGTATCAGTAATCGAAACTTTTGCGCTTCGAGTTCAAGTGAATGTTTATAATTATATTTACGTATTTTCACTCTTTTGTCGACATCCCAAAAAAACCTGTTGACATAATTGCAAGTGCAGAGAGAGAGAGAGAGGGAGAGTGTGAAATAGCTTAGAATTAATGGCGATAACCAGACAATTACAGTTTCCACGATTCGTTTTTATTCTATTCGCACGGAAGTACACAATATATATTAGCAATGCAGTTTTCAATTCATCCTCTTCTTTTTTCTGTATCGTTTGCATACTTTACTAGCTCCCGCGTCAAGAGCTTACGACGGAGATAAAGAGAGTTTATCTGAAGTTTATTAACGCGCTTCTAGATTTTAATCTGAAGCTTCGAAAGGAAATTGTTTTCTTTTTTCGGTGGATATAAACTTTCTATTATAGTCGCAGGAGTCGGTTGAAAAACGAAAAATATCTTATATCTAATCTGGAAAAACTATTTTCTTTCGAGTGTTTTATTATGGAATTGCACGGAAAATCAATCGAACGTACGTGCGGAAAACATACGTCGTTGTAACCGGAAAAAAGTACCGCGAGTTTTTGCTTTAGCATCGCACGTATAGAGAACCAACAAGGATAAATAATTCTAAAAAGATCATCCGTATACGACGTCACGATACTATTACAAATAAAAAAAAACATTAGTATACCGCTATCACGTCGTTACATTCTCGCACAAAGCCGACGCAAACTACAACGGTTATCTACAATTCGATATATTTTTTGTTTTCTCTTTCGTCGTTCCAGGTGTACACGACCTGATTATTATTATTATTATTATTATTATACGAACGTGTCCTTCGATATTAATTTATATATACGATGTGTATCTCGCGTGGCTTCCATCTCGTTTTACGAGTGTGTTTTTGTCACGAGTATCGCGGAATATTCGAGTTATTTTAGGCAACTTCGAGGAGGTTTTATTACGCGCGCAGTCGATGGTTTTCGACCAAATACACTCGTATTTTTGATAAATCAGTCGGTTCGTCGTTTCGTTACGTAACACAACTGAAAAAGAAAAACGTTCTACGAAGTCATTTTTTTTTTCACGTTAACAAACGGACGACAAAAAAAAAGAAGAATAAATAAAATGCGGAGAATGTTAAAAGACGCACTCGATGAGCGCTCTGGAATTATCTCGTTACGTAAAACTTTAGACAAATTACTGGATTACAATTATATTAAAATGTGTTCTCCGCTCTTGCTCAAACAATAAACGTGCCTCGCTAATCTTCGGACTAAACAAAGAGTTTGCAAAAAGAGAAACAAAAGGAGAAGAAGAAGAAAAAAAAAGCTAAGTAGTAAAAGCACGACAGTTAGAGGCGGTACTTTTGAATCATTATCCGCGCGCGTTATCTCTCGCTCGTCGGAGTCTGTTTGGCGTATCGCATTGTCGAAACCGGTATCGTTACGTAATAAAACAAATAACCGACGACGAAGGGAGGGGACAAGGGTTACAAGCTACCTGAATCGTTTCTAAAAATCAACAAATAATAATAATAACAATAACGATGATCGAAGAAAGAACAAAGAGACAAGGTACTCGTGTACACGAAGGGTATACGTATATGCATGTATCGTATATGTATGTATTCGTACAAGCTTCGCGCGATTATTACGGACGCGTAAATCCAGCTTACTTGCACGCGAATAATGTTTTGAATTCTTACGATGTTATATTATCAATTTGCGTGACTCGCTCGGAGAATTCGATAAGCATGGTGACTTTCGTACGACGAAACACTGAATTATTGCGTGCAACTGCAAAGATTCGCCTTATTTCGAGAACTTTACCATGCGAGTTTATCGATGATGCACTCGCGCGTGTAACGTTTAAGACACGCTGGGAGGGAGAGAGGGGAAACCGATGAAAGACTTCTCTGCAATTGATGACTTTATTAACACCTTTCAATGAACTTGAACGAAGAAAAAAACTGATTGAATTAACTCTTTTTTTTGTCTTCCTCTCTCTCAACATTTGCACTACGTTAAAGTGCATATATATATATAGCTTCGAGTAGGATAATACACTACTTTATTACAACGATCGAGCTTCGTACGTGTGCTTTACATTATATAATTTGCCGAATGAAGCGAGCATAGTCAAACTACAATTTCAATGTCAAGCTCTGTTGGCAGTATAGAAACTGCATTTAATTTTGCTCAAAGATCTCGTCTGAATATATTACACACACGCGCGCGCGTACATTTGAGAAGACGGATTGATTCACGTCGAGGAACGCGCGTGTACGTTTTTTATTTCTTCTTTGCTTTTCCTTCAACCAAGGAAAGAAACTGCGTTTTACTCTCGAACGGTGCATGTTCAATTTAGACAATCTTACATTTGTCCCGATGACATGTATAGTTTGCATTTCAAATGTATATAGGTCTTTTTAATGAATGTCTTTTGGCGAGTACGTATCGCCGTGTATTTAAATATCCACGCTTTCGCACCTAAAAATCATCAAATTTATTTTAAAACTCAACAAAACAACGTACGCGAACAATTTTGAGAAAAAAAAAGAAAAAAAGCATTTTGCGACCGTTGATCGACGTACTTGTACTAATTCAACGAAAAAACAAGCGTTTGTTAATAAATATTCAATCGTTAACAGCATCTGCAGGGTTTCGACAGTTGCCAGGCATTGTCAGCGTCGGGTAGTATGACACCAGGGCCACCGGCTTACGAGGTCATAACTCAAAGTCAAGGTCCACTCATACACCATCAAACAGAGCTGCCACCGCCCACGTACGCTGAAGCTGTCGCGTTACTCCAGCAGCAAGGTATATGCACACATCGGACGTACACGACTATGTACCGTCATTGGGGGACATTTTCGCACGTAATCCGACAACTCGACGTTCGTTTCTTTTTTTTTTTTTTTTTTCCTTTACCACTTGCATCGAATGGATAATAAAAAAAATCCCGACGGTGCGATTAACATTGAATCGAATTGCTTTATGAATCGCGATAACAATGCGTCTTTCTTTCAAAATGCAATTCCGTCAAATTCAATGTAAATTACAGATCGTTCGTCGATACGCCAGAGTATAATTGTCTATTAATTGAAGGTATTTAAATAATATTTATAAATTAACAAAGAAATCGAGAAGGGCGCGTTACGGACGTTTGTCGACCACTTTCACTTTTCTTGCATCTTTGTATATAACTTTCACCTTGCAAAAAAAAATTGAAATTTGTGCGCTGGCTTTCAAAGCGATAACTCCTTGCGTAAGGCCTTCGTTTATAATTTGCAATGCGGGAATGCTGCTGCTGCATCGCTATAAAACGATCGTTCGTCGGTTTTATATAGGCGTGTGTGTGTGTACGTTATATATGTATACAGCTGCCGTCGAACTTCTTCTTTTTGTCGTCGTTGTTTTTTTTTTTAATTTCATCGTCTTCGTGAATATATGGGTCGAACAAACAATATCGTCGTCTCTGCAAATATACCGTCGCGAATTTGCTTTTGCTTTTCGCGATAATTTTCGTTTCGTTCGATCGTTGTGCGATCAAGTCGCGAATCGGACCAAGTGCGCGTGAATCGATACCGAAAATGTGGAGCTTGGTAATTGTCTTGTACGAATCGTCGCTTTTTTTCATTCGAAATAAAAATCGCAGCAACGAAATTCACGGTATATACGTTAGCCTCGATCGTGAAAACCGACGCTTACGTTTAATTACAAACTCTTGGTAATTCTCGAACGAACCGAGTCAAAGCCGTGCAAGTACACGTGAAAATCTGCCGGTCTTTTATACCGTGCATACCCTTCTCTCTGTAAACGTATAAATTAAAGCCATACAACATTGGCAACCCTTTGTCCGATCAAAAAACAACACCAACAATTGCTCACGCGATTACAGTATCTGTTTTCTCACGCGTTTCTCCGTTTTTCTCTCTGTTTCAGACGCGAAACCATGCGGCACAGCCGACAACACGACGATGGAAGTGGTGATGCCAACTTGTAAGCCATGATGATAAACGACGACGATGTATCACGCGAGTTACTTAAGTGCCTTTATATACAAAATCCTTTTTTCCCTCGCCAAATACACCATTTAGAGAATCGTAGCGCGAGGAGTGACTTTTTTTTGTTTCTATTTGAAGAAAACAACGCTTATCTGATAAGGGAGTTTGCGAACGTATCGTATATATGTGGGTGAGACTGTGATTCGTGAGATTTTTACGCTGATATACTTGTACTTTATTGGCAGTGCTTTCTTTTCTCTTGTTTCTCTCTGTCTCTCTCTCCTTCTCCTTCTCTCGCTCGCTTACACAGCCTCTTTTATCGATGAATTAATCAACCCTAGTTGCTTAAGAAATGATTGTGTATATAGATAATTAAAGCCAAATGAGATGGCTGCGTATTTTTGTATTATATACGACGTAAATATTAAGACTGCTAATAATGCCTTATGTACTACGACGATGCACATAGATTTTTTCGTATAAAACCAGGTGAGGAGTGGAGGGAAGGGGAAGGGTGGGAGGGATACGATCAAATGGGTATTTTACAAAACTATTCGAACAGTATTAAGTCGATGCTGAAACAATTATTGTCAAACTCGAGAACGCTCTCGAGAGGATTTCTTTTTTTCTCAAAGGTGCACGAATTATTTTTTTTCTCGATAAAAAAAAACTAAAAACACCGTGAAGAGTGCATGGCTGTTTGACTTGATTTTAAAACTTCAGCCATACGGATAAGCTCTCGCATATTATTGCTGGACGTCCAGTTTATGTAACTATTCCTATTTTAAACGGGTGACGCAACGCAATATTGCACCGTGAATTTTTCTTACGTATTTATTTTTTTACAGGGGACAGAACCAATCCCCATTGATACGTTTGATCAATTTAACGCAAATTTTTACAACGAGACGCTGATTTGTATAACGTATACATACATATATTTCACGCGTAAACGCCACAAGTGCCTATCAAAATTCCGCAGACTCATTTCTAACACCCTCTCAAATTTTGAATACCAGTTACGGAGTCGTCAACTTAATTTTTATTATTCAATGTGATGTTTTGTATATATGATGATAACAATAAAAATTACGTATATTGTAAGAATATTTTAGTCAGCAGTTACTTAGTTGCCTTCACCTTGCGATAAATGTAACAAATGTGTTCGTTGTTACGTTTGAATAACCGTTAGTGAGCTTTCATCTTCGTCGGACTCGCGACGAGCCTTCTCTTCAATTTGTCGACGAGCACTTTCACGAGTAAAAATACAACGAACGCGAGAAGGCAAGAGATTAATAGTAAAACTGCATAGACGTCAACGAGTGCTAATTGTACAAAGGAAAGTTGAAGAGCTGGAGATCTTAGTGCATCTGGACCATTTTTTACGACGTATTCTATCCAAAACAATGCATTGTTCATTGGGCTGAGTGGTCGATCCCGAAATAGTTTTGAGTAGTACAATGCTTGTTCTCTGTCAAATTATAAAACAAAGTTATCTACGTTGTAATCGCGAGAAAGAGGTCGGACAAACTTACTTGTACGTTGAATTGTCAAGTGCAGCGTGCAGGGCTGAATCCAACGATGTCTCGGATAGGTTCGAAAAATCGATTTTTATCATCATTTGCTTTGCTACAAAACCATCGATGTTTCGAAACTGATCGCTAAACAATGGGATTCCTATCATTGGGATTCCGTAATGAAGACCTTCCTGAATCCCACCGAGTCCTCCGTGAGTAATAAATACTTTAGTGTTGGGATGTGCTAAACCGAAAAAATTGGTATCAATCACCAATAAGCAGTAGCTTGGGAAAGGAACGCTAAGACAAACCGAGAACGGCTTGTTGAGGAATCCACGGCATAGTTTTGACGTTCGTGGGTAAACCAGCGGGTAACGTGGTGCTGTTGACGATTTTTAGCAAAACTTTGACCGGAGATATCTTGGCGAACGACGCGTAAATTTGTTTCAATTGGTATTCCGGAAAACTCTCCAGCAGTACTTTGGCTCCCAAAGACAAGTATACAACTCCGTCCCTACTTTCATCCATCCATCTTTGAAGATTCTTTGGTGATAAAAAACAAAGCAAAGTGTCGACCATCACACTTGAGTGTTTCCTAGTTGACTCTGTCAAAACTATATAGTTACCCTCGGTAGACTCTCGTCGTCCATCTCAATGTGAATACCTGCTATTTGAATTAGCGCAGGTGTGATGGGTTTCACTCCCGACAAAATGGGATGAGTATTGATCAGGTGAAGAGCAACGTTTCTCTCTACTTCGCGAATATCCGGAATGTTGGGATCCAAATAGCGACGCATCGATCGCGTTTGAGTTTCGTACGTGAGACGATGAAACTTGAGCGTGTGGTAATAATTAATAAGAACGTTGGTGAGCCTTTGTTGGAAATTCATAGGAGAGGCGCCGGTATAGAGGAAGGCGTTAGAAACGTATGCCAGATTATCATCGTTGCCGGTAAAATAACTTATCCATGGATAATCCAAGCCAGACGACACGGCTACCACTGGCACTTTGAAAACGTAGCCGAAACCCATGTAACAGTGAGCACCGAAAGCCTGAAACGTACGTCGAATATTTTGCAGTTGTTTACGAGACTGGTTATTTGTTGATCGTATTTCGAGTAAACTCCAAGGATCACCGAACGCACGCCAAAAAAACCTCACCTCTGTGACAACGACGTCGTAAGGCGGATCGTTGGGTGGATTTTTAACGAGTTTCTGTATTTTCTCCAAGCCCATCGAATCGCACAAAGAATTGCCAAAATCCACGGCGATCACTCTCGTAACGTCATCGGCCAAACTCAATGCTGCATTCACGGATAGGTTGTTGACACTCGGGCTTTGCGTTCCCGACAAATTGATAATATCATTGTAATTTTTCAATGGTCGTTTTAACGGATGATGCGAGATTACGTCGACTCGATGGCCATGTTTCGCTAAACCTTTCATCAACGCCTCGAACACTATGTTGTGACTTTTACTGTTGTGTGGAAACACACCTAATATTCGATACGACGCGCTTGCATAGACTGTCGCGACCAATATTAGCACGAACAACAGTTTACCAGCCGCTCGAGTCATTTCGAGTTTTAGCACTGCAAGCCGAAAATGCCACGTCTCTGTTCGTTATTAAATTGAACTGGCATGTATCGCAATCTTATTAGATTCGCAACGATCCAGCTTATCTAAATATACCGACGCGTATAAATTGATAACAGTCGTTTGCGCCTTGCTTTCGTAAGACATACGTTTAATCAAATGATCGTTTAGCCTCTTGTATCCGATACTTTATAATTTCTTTTTAAATGTAAAAATACAAGACGAACTTTCTATTTAACGACGGAAACTCGATATTTCGCGCGATTGAATAATTTTGACGTTCTAGAATTATAGTTTAGGGGTTGCCCTACAATTTAACACGTATATTACTCAAAGAAGAAAAAAGCGTACGAACGAATAAATGATTCCAACACAGATAAATTTACGTTGATTTTATTATTAAATAACATGTAATAGTTGTGAATTTATATTCTGCACGTTAATAAAATAAAGACACAAGAAAATAGGAGTAAAGCGCGAGTGTTTGTGTGTGTGTGTACCGGTGAAAAAGAGAAGAAAAAAAAAACAGTCCCACGGCAGAATAGTTGTGAAAAAATGGTAGTAGGAGTAGCCGTTTACGCCTTGGCACTGGCAAGCATTTCTTCCTGATGGATTAAGTGAGTAGTATTATTGACGAGGCTCATAAGCTTCGACAATGAACTTGCCCACTCGTCAAGCAAAGCAGCCGGTTCCTGTGTCCTTGTGAAACGAACCACACCGGCTGGTCGATCGGTACGAGCATTGATCACTCCAGTCTCGACTAATCGACAGAGACATTGCTCAGTCTCCTCCAACGGTAAATCCAAAAGCTCGGCCATGCGGGTCAGAGTGATCCGTGTATAGTATTTGGCCATTATTCGGATGTTCTGTTAAGGAACATAACGACATTGATTAGTCAACGTGTGAATTGTATCGTTGTACTTTTCTCTGGCGCGTGCTTAATATTTATGTAATAAACGAATAAATCTTTTTAACATCGTGCTTACGTGTTCGACTACTCTATTCCGCAATTCGCCCCAGCGCTTGCGCCCTTCCTCCGTATATGAAAAAACTTCAGTTGAGCGTAATTTCTTTTCGTAAATTTCACATAGACCAGACCACTTTATAAGTTCAGGATTGACAAACAGTCGTAACAGCTCTCTAAAAGTAACACGATACAAAGTGAAGAAAGACTCATCTAACTTGCGAAATTGTAATAGAATCACCAAACGAATAAGGAGACGCACTTGTAAATCGGAATTTCTTCAAGAAGCTTGTCAGCCAACAATCTGTGAGTAAGATCTGCCTGTTCGGGCTCGTGCGGCGCGAGAATTAAGTACAAAACGGCTCTAGATAGAGCGATATGCCTCTTCTCGGCATCAGCCTTGACAGTGGGGGTTTCCAGAATAGCTCTGTTATGACGGCAAAGTTCCAAATACCAGCCCTCGTGACGTGCTAATTCCATCATCAATCTGAAAATCAACGTGTGATTACTCTGGCGATTGAATAATATACCTCAATATTCATCCTGTATCTTGACGCTTACTCGTAATATTTCAATTTTAATGCTTGTGTCTCCTCGTCGTTTTCGTCCTCGAAAAATTTGATATTTATTTTCTTAGCAATAATTTGAGTGCGAACAAAATCGTTCTTTATCAAACAAAGGCGCATTTGTTCCAATATTAATGAAGCTTTCTCTTTTCTTGTCATGCTGCCATAGGTTTCCACTTGCAATTCCAACATAACTGCAGCTGCGCCAGCTACGTCACCATCCTCTTCTTTCAGTTTAGCCAATTTATGAGTTAATCTTGCTCTTTCAACCTCCACGTATATCTAGAAATATAAAAATATCAGTAACGTCTAGCACAACGTTAAAATTATATAAAATTATCAATTATACAGTAACGCTGTAATCTTACCTTGCCTTCAGTGACAGACCGTAAGGTTTCTATAAGTTTGATCATAGTTTCCCTGTCCGGTGTTTTGTCAATGTAATTACAACATTCTTGTACCATTTTGGTAACGGCTTGCTTCAACTGTGATCTCCTTTTTGACAAAAGTACAATATGCTCGTTCAAGGCAGACCAGTGCTTGGCTTCAAAGCATATCTCTACGATTGCTATGAGAACCCTAGATGTTGATACCATGTCTGAGGCCTATACAATAAAAATAAAATTTTTAAAATAGTTATTAATTATCAAAGAACAATCAAAAATTACAATATGCAATGTATCTCACAGTTCTGGTAAGCTTTTCTAAAGCTAACAGTTGATCGAGAGCATCGTGCAGCTTTCCTTCTTTAGCCAACTTTTTACATTCTGGTATTTTTGTATCGCAATTACTGCTGTAATCTATCTCCATTTTTACAATCCTTCCACCATCCACTATTGCTGTGTCTGCCATGACTGTAATAAACAAGTGTGAGTACTTTCAACTTTTCTCAAATTATTCAGAAGATACACAGAAAGAATATTCGATTTATTTTAGTTTTATCGTTTGGACAATGTGTAATACATTGTAACAACTGTTCTGAAATGCCTATTTTTGGCTGTGTGATTACAATGCACTTTTTGGAGCCTTTGTGAAAAAAAAATCTTGTGTCTTTGAAAAAAATACAAGCTTTCGCAAGTGTAAACAACGGAAATGAATTAAAGTTATGAGTTTCAATTTTTCCAAGTGTATTTCACTCTCAAATTTCTAATCAAATTAGCAGAACATAATTGAGGTTATCCTTTTAAATCGGCGTTGTTAAAACGTATATCTTATCAATCTCAAATTTGATAATAACGAGCGATTTGGTTGTATTTACTTGATTATATCACTGGAACAACTTCTTAAACTAAAAAATTTAACGTTTGAAATTAATACAATAATATAAAAGGACTTGTCACTGTCCTACCCGATCAAAATATAGAGACGCGGCTCAGTAATTTTACAATTATTCTCCAACACACTTGCCTCGTCAAATCGTCAGCCGTATATTGATACTGCGCTGGTCAGTTGAAATATTTTTATATCTAATTGAATGCCCTTATCAATCGCAAATTGCTCGACAATCAACTTGAATGAAATTATTAAAATTATAATTGAAATTTCCTCTTAAATTACAACTGTTGTAGTACTGAAGGAAAAATTTAAATAACTTTGCGAACAAATAGAATCAATTTTGCATGAATCATCCGCGACGACTTGAGCAGTATAAGCAGCACAGTAGCTAGAGTGTTTGATGCGCTTAACTGTGCGCTTCTATAGCCACAAACATAACCTCTATTGTTACTTGTGAACTTTTCTTTGATAAAAAAGTCGATAAGTGACAGCTGAGTTTGTAATTGTAATATGACCAACATAGTTTTCTCGAAAATGTCGTGATGCTGCTAGGATGTAAATATAACAGAATTGTAAGTAGAGGGGAAAAAGAGAATAGCGAGCGATAAAACAATGTCCGACAAAGAAGAAGAAGGAACCAACCCTTCTAACAACGGCAGCGAAAAAACAAACGCAGAAACACCCGAGTCTACGACAAACGACGATGCACCTTCTCAAAGTCCTGTTGGCGAAACTACATCCTCGGATGTAAATACGAACAAGGAAGCAGCTCCAGTACTTGTCAAGGATAAAAAAAGTACGAATCTCGATCGATTTTGCAATTGTCTATTATGAATATTCAAGTATTTTAATTGTTTTTATTGCTTGTATTCGATTTGTTTTTCAGTTGAGGTATTACTCAAAGCCACTGGAGATGCTCCAATTATGACAAAAAAGAAGTGGGCTGTCAAGCCTGATCAAACCATAGGTGCTATTTCTGAGTTTATCAAAAAGTTTATTAAGTTAGGAAATGAGGAGAGGCTAGTAAGTAGACATTTATAAGGTTGATTTCATTCTAACTTATATTTTTGATGAAATATATCAAAGTAATTATATTACAAATTATAAAATATTCATAGACCGTATTGTTTTTAGTTCTTGTATATAAATCAGGCATTTGCACCAGCTCCAGACCAAACTATGAAGAATCTGTACGACTGTTATGGAACAGATGGCAAGCTGATAATTCATTATTGCAAGAGTCAAGCTTGGGGTTGAAAGTTGCCATGCCATACATAGAAAATGAATTATAGAACTTGTTATTGTGCTGCATTGTGTTTTCCTTTCTGTGCAAGTATTCGAGTCAATTCATCTCGACAAGCCAACTGAGACATGTATAAGTTATATTTTATGTTGTTGCAAATCGTTGTGTTACTTTTTCTCCATGTTTTTTACTATACTTATTCTTGAACCATATCTTAAAACTCGATAGTCTTGAAAGATTTTGAGCTAGCTTTTTTAAGTTTACATTTAAGAGTCAGTAATATGCAATCTATGGAGTAGAACAAATTTTTTTATATTGAAAGGTAATTATTAAAAATCCGATATGTACATACAAAGCAGACTCTAGTAGTTATTTCACGTATTATTAGCACCTTACACGGTAAGAATGAAAAGTAATTTTTCTCAAAGCGAACATCAACTCGTACTAGTTTCGACAAGATCACTTGGATGTTGTTTTTATTTAAAAAAAAAAATTATCTAAAATTTACTCCAAAAACCTCTACACTAAAGACTTTCGTTCCAAGCTACAATTTTTCAGATCTCTCTCTGTGGATTTGCAGGTCTTTAGAGATGATTCACTTTTGTTTGACTTGCTTGATTTGGACGATCTCGTGGTCTCGATTATCGGTGATTTAGCGTCTTCAGCTTTACACTTGCAACTGTCCGGTAAAGGTTGAGTTGGGTCGCATTTGCACAACGACGTTTCCGTGTTACCTAAATCACACATCCAATCGTTATTGTAATAATTGTGTAATAACCGTACTGACGAAATAAATGGTACCTTTATAAACAGCTTTCACGCTTTCCATGGTATCCGACCGAGGCGTTAGCTCAGTAACGTTTTCATCGCCAAGATCCAGACTCGGATGTTTCTTCAGCTCCTCTTCTCTCAAACTGCAAGTTGATCTCGATGAAATACTCGGTGTAGACTTCTTACCAATGACACTTCTGGCGCTCTTCGATTCAAAAGGACATCTCCAAATCATGATGGCACCATCGGCGCTGACCGTTACAACGTTCTTGCCATCCGGACTAAACTTGCAAGCAGTTACGATGGCAGCGTGACCCATTCCAACGTGCGTCGTCTCTCCGCTGTCGTAAGACCACAACTTGACAACGCTGTCGTTGCCACCCGTGACAAAGTGCTTGCCATCGGGGCTTACGTCGATGCTGTTTAACGCGCCAGCGCCAGAACCTTCGAGCTCGCGAATAAGAGATCCGTCGAGAGTTTCCCAGTAGGCAATTTTACGGTCTGTGCCGCAAGTCAAAATTTGCACGCCATTTGGGCTAAAGCACGCGTCCATGTACATTGTGTTGCCCATCAATACTTGCTTTCTCGTGTAACGCCTGTCGTCGTTCATAAGCACAATCGTCTATATCGCAGTTGTTCGATACATACGTGCAAACATGTATATTTATATAGATATATCTCGAGCGAAGAACGAGATCGACTTACTCGAGATCCCAGACTACGGAAGTACCGTCGGTGCTAGAACTTATCACCTCGGTACTGTCGTGGTTGATGTGCAGCGAAGTCACGGAGCCTCTGTGTTCCTTCAGCACGCACACTAGTCTTTGCACGTGCGCTTGTATTTCCCACACTCTCACCTGGCAAATTTCAACGTTATACACCGTTATTTCGTTGTCTTTGCGATTCTACGAGATACTCGTTGAAACTTGGTTTCGACGTACCTGCCCGTCGCAGCCACCGCTGATTATTCGTTTGCCGTCTTTCGTTAACGTCACCGCGGAAACGGCTTTCACGTGCGCATTGAGAATCGCGAATATTAATCTACCCGTTTGCGGCGTGAACGCCCGAACGATACCGTCGTTCCATGCTAATGTTTGGGAATACAAGAAAAATAGTTAAAAATAGAGTTGTACGTTGCGATGTGTTTTTCCGTACCAGACACTAGCATTCTGCCGTCGTACGAGAAATAAACGCTCGTGCACACGAAATTTGGTACCGTAATTCTCAAAAGCTCCTTTTGAGTTTCCAATCTCCAGAGACGTATGTCGTTTTTGCTCCCCGTTGCAAATATTTCCGAATAATTGCTGAAACAAGGAAAAATCCATTGGTTTTGACCAGGCGATTCTCCCGTTGCGATTGTCGCGTTACGTACTGCGGAAAAGCGATATCGTAAATAGTGGCAGTGTGACAAGTGACGAGTAGCCGCATGTCGAAGTCGGCAAGTTTCACTTGATAAATTTCACTGAGCGACGTTCCAACGATCACGTACTCTTCCTTGTAAAGAAGCATCGATGTCACTGCGCTTCGAACGTTTTCCGACATCATCTGCGTTGCGTGCCACAAAACAAACAACAAAAGGATTGGTGAGCTTGCAGCGGTAAAAATATCGCTGAACCGTTTACCGAAAATATACCGTTTTGATTTGCGGTGTACTCGGCGCTTTGATTTTTTGATCCACTTTGACGTTCGTCTCGACGATCTTGACCAATTCGAGCGTGCCGTCGCCCGTACCTACGATTATCCGATTGTCTTTGTACAGCAACAAATTGCTCACTCCACCGGAGTACAAATCACCAACGCCGAGCTTGCGACTCTTTGGATTGCTCGATATTTTGGAGTAACAACCGACCATAACCGGTGGTTGAACTGGTTCCATATGTTCCATGTTGTGGTAGTAATTCAATCTGTTTTGTTCAATCAACAAAGTTGCGTGTTTCGACGGTGGCGTTAACGTAGAATTCGTTTCACTGGGCTACGAGCATCGTAGTTCTCCGTTGCCTTACCTAGCTTTAACGATATCTCCCGAAGTAGTACCGCAGTAAGCCAACTCGTCCCTCTCGTCGACGACGACGCAGTTGATTCGTCTCCTGAGCTTGCCAACCTTCACGTCGAGACCGTAAACCTTTCGCGTCTCTGGATTGATTCGCCAAACTTTGAGCGTACGGTCGCCACCAGTGACGAAACACTGATCACGAAGGTTCGTTCGGCATAGCGTGTACGCGTTCCCGGCTATCTCCGTGCTTGCGAATGAACCTGCGTGGATGCGATTTTCCATCATTTCACGTCGAATGCAATGTGAAATTATCAATTTAATTGATCGTAAAAATTAGTGGCAACGTCAACGACAGTTTTTTCGTAGAATTTTTGATCGTAGAATCGATCAACGTTGTGCCGACTACCTAATTGTTTCAGAGAAATAAGCTTTTGTTAGTCACCGCACACCGCGTCGCTCTTGTTGACGTCCCAGATCACGACGTTGCCGTCGTCCTTTCCACCGAGGCTTATCAGATAATTGCTCTCGCAACTGAAGCATAGATCTTCGATGCGCACTTTGTGAATCTCGTGGCTCGCGTGCATTTTTTTCTCGTGGTAATCCCATATTATGACGGTTGTCTGCGCAATTATAATTCGTTGCAATAACAACAATGAGAGTACGTTTTGTCGTTTACCTTGAATCCCTGATGATTGATCTGACCGGAAGCGATGAATTTGCCGCAAGCCGAGATGCACATCGTGGATATTAAGTTTGTGTGACCCGATAAAAAGCATTGAGCTCCCGTTTCGACGTGCTTTATCGTAACTTTATTACCCATTGGGTAGACAAAGTGTTGCTGGTCCGGATGCAATTTCAAACCATTTTTTGTCAAACCTGATATAATTAGCGACAATCAAATCGTTGATTGAAACGTAAACACTACCAAAGATACCTACCGTCGAATGCAATTATTCCACTTAGCTCGAGATCTTGAATATCCATCGTTGTTTTGCGATCAATTCAACGCATAAACGATTATAATTTTCAAAAACGGTTCAAATTCAGATCGACAGAACGACCATTCGGTATTTTTTTCTCCCCAACGCGTTCCAAGTGACGTTCCAAGTTGAAAGGGTTGCTACGGTAACCCGTAAACATAGGGGTTCCGTGCGCGAACAATCGATCTATTTTCTTGTTTTTTTTCTTGTTTTTTTTTCTTGTTTTTTTTTCTTTTCTACTTTTTTTCCACGTACCACCTCGGATTCTTTCCAACGACATTTTAATGGATATTGCAGTGGCGCTTGAAGGAAACAGGTACAATATCGAGGGGCTCCGGAGGGGATTTCTGCGTTGGGAATTTCGTTGAATTTCGTCGAATGAATTACCTTGGCGACTGGATTATCTTTGGCGCCGACTAAGTAACGAGTTTCGCGTTGCTTTGTTATTGTTGCAAGCGTTTTTTCAAGTCGTAAAAATAACTTTAGATAAGTAAAAATAAAAAGAAACACAGTAATGAACGTTCAATGGTTTTGCTCGTTAAAACGAAAACCGCACCGATCTCGTTGTAGTTTGACGAAGAAAATAGCGAAGGATTGGCGATAACGAACGTCGTTTTAACCAGCAAGAAAGAATGCATTTTTCAAATGGAAAAAATATTTAATAGGCCGCGTTATGCGCGCAACACTGACCGAAAGAATGAATAAACGTGTCGAAGACGAGGTCGCCAAATGTGAATTTAGAGAAAATTTGACGAGTCTGAATTGGCGTAATTCTTTGCTCGTCTCTCGAGTCGAGAACGAGGAGGAATACGAGGAGGAATACGAGGAGGAATACGAGACGACGCGCAGCCGTACGTTTATCGCGTTATCGTTGTAGCTGCATTACTCCGCCACGTTACGTTCTTAATAGCGTCTTAATATTAACATTCGGATCGTTTATCTCAGCTGATCGTTAACAATTGCATTATCGACTCAACCATCGAGATTCAAATGTACCGCCATATTGCCGGCGTAGTCAAATGCGTCCTTGTGTAATCAAGGAAAATAATAAGAAATCAATTAAAACACGCAATATCGTCATTTGGAAAACCCGTGTTTCGTTAAACAATATTGACGTTTGGTGTTTAAATAGCTTATTTGTTAATGTTATTGTTGTATTGCGTTCGCGTACTTGACTAGCAGAGTACGAGTGACAGTTTCGTTTGAATTTGAGTTGTCGAACAGTTGTAAACAGCGAAAAGACGCGCCAAGCGTCATTGTTTAAATCAATTGTAGTGGTTTGTTTATCGATTAAAATGGCACAGAAATCCAATTCTGCAGATTTATTGGAGTAAGTAGTAAAAATTGCATTTGTCGTAAAGTTTTGGACCCTAATAACGTTGCGACGTTAAAGGACGACCATATAGCATTCTAACCTCTGTAATCTTTTGCCAGGAATCTCAGTCCAACGTTTTGGAAAAAAGGACGATTGGAAACTTTTAAGCATTGGCCTTTTAAATCGGACGAGCCTTGTAATCCCGAAAGTATGGCATCCGCTGGATTTTATGCCGTTGGTGGTAAAGACGAGCCAGATCTCGCAGAGTGTTTTATGTGCAGCAAGCAGCTTGATGGATGGGAGCCAGAAGATGATCCATGGTTATTATACATTTTTTATTCGTTTGATTATACTCGAGATTATTGGTAATACGTCGTATCCTAGCATTTATACGCGGATGCGAGCTTTAGATAGGTAGTATGCAACTTTGTTGATATGATTTCTTTTGATAGGCAAGAACACAAAAAACATCAACCAAACTGTCCGTTTGTACAGATTGACAAAACTGACGAACGTCAGTTGACGGTGAAAGAATTGTTTCAATTAATGGAAAAGCATTACAAACGGAAATTTGTGAGTGTCATTTTGAATTTGACGTTATCTTATCTTAAAACAGCGTTTCAATTTTAAAAATATTAATCGCTCGTATTGTTGTGTGTTTTCAGAGTATTGCATTTGAAAAATCTGTCGAACAAATGAGAAGAGAATGGAAGGCAACCGCGGACACCATTCCAGACATATACGAGTCAGCAAAAAAAAACCAGAACAATCTAGATTAAATAATAATAAGGAGGTCAGAGTTTAATTATTAAGATAACTGTTGTATAAACGAACGCATTTTTATAATTTGTAGATAACTAAATTTTCACAAGTGATTTTTTCTTGCATCTTTGATACGTGTATATATAGGTATGTCAATAAAATTATCAAAATAATACACACCAAAAATGTATCGATCAATAATTCGAATTTGTTAAAATAAAAACAAAAGCCGTTTCAACGTTTGCACTATGTAAATCTTCGTCAAACAGTCGTTCTTCGTTATCTTTATTCGTCGTAGTAGTCTAACATACAGCAAATCAGACAAAGGTCTTGGGAGTTTTGCATAAGTAAAGCAATCTTCCGACTATCGCTCGTTCAACGCGACGATGCATCGCTTATCTAATCTGCGATTGGAATCTCTTGCGCTAATCTACCTGTAACTTTTCCACGGGAAGAAACCAGAATCGTAAAGTTATTTATTACAGCCGACTATGAGAGAAAAGCAGCTAACCCGATAATGTCCGGTTAATTAGTATCCGTTGTTTAGAGTTTTATTGCCTTTGGACAAAGCCCGAGAATCATTACGAGCGCAGAAATGTCATCGTTGATAATTTATATAGACAACAATTGCAAAAGTCGTCCTCACGATTGGTAAAGCCGATAGAGAGATAAAGATAACAGTCAAAAGAAATGACTCTCTCTTTCTCTCTCTCTCTATCCAGACAGAACAACACCCGTGGGCGTATATGTCGCTCTAATGTTTGTCGTCGTTCATTTATACACACAGAGGCAGTGTCACCCATCAGTCAGGATGCAAGACCGAACCGCTAGCTTAGTTTAGTTGGTTTCTGTTTACCGTCAACGGCAGTTTCTTGTCTTTCTGCTACTTCGGTATTTCTTTGAGGCATATTGTAAAAATCGTTTTGTGCAAAAGTGCGTTGATTAATTATTGAACCGTTATCAAAGTGGCGTCTATTATTACCACAAACTAACTCGTTTGATCCAAACGATATTTATTTTACGCTTATTTTGCAAATACCTCGTACATGACAGATGGACAAGGGCGAGAATATTCCGTTGCTCGAAAATTGGGCGACAGCGCCAGCGCAGATGCGATGGTCGCGTAACAGACGAGGAGGCATACATCGTTACGATCCAAAACCGACGCGGCAAGGTAGTACTATAGATAACATATTGGCGCGCGCGCGCATGCGATAGTTATCGTCGATTAATTGATAAGTGGATATGCTAGCTCAGCTGTGTCTTGTCTATCGCTGATCATCCGGTAAATTTCCGCTTTTCAACCGCGTATACGTGTGTGTCGACACTCTTTATCGTTATCACACCTGCTTCTTTTCTCATTTTTTACTCTTCAAGTTATTGTTCCTTCGCGCGTTCCCGTGGATAATTGATTCGCGTTATTGTTACATTTGCATTCTCTCAAATTAACAATAAACAGCGATAAATACGTCTCCTTGCAACGTTCAAAGCAGTCTCGAACTAATCGGACGAGTACAACCGGATTTTCGAAACGTCGCTGTGCCGATTGATCGAGTAACGCTTTCCTTTGGCTCGTTGGCTAGATTGCTACGACAAACCTAGTCGAACAATTATAACGGTTGACGCCGAGTGTGGATTTTTCCGAATAACCGACTTGTCGATGCTGAAATTCTCAAGAATAATTCAATGCGTATTAGTCGTGATGATCAGTGGAAAAGTGGAAAAAAAAATTCAACTCCAAGTATCGTAATTTACTATCGCCTATTATCATCTTTGACATCCTTTGCAAAGCTAAAACGGAGTTAATTAAGAAACAAAATTGATAACGAGTACGACTATCGTACGACGGTTGTTACAAAAAGAGTTTACGCGTACGATTTTATCCCGATGTGCTTTTTTTGCAGCCTCGTCGTTTATAAATCAATTTGTAACGATATCGACGATACAAACAAGTGCTTCGCCTGTAAAGTCGCGTTGACGTTCATCTCGCGGTGTTACTCTCGCGTTGCTAAATTGTTGTCGAGTGATATCCAAGTGTTCGTTCGTACGACACGATGATAATGTTCAACGAATTAATTAGAACTGGAAACACGTCGAAACTCGAGGTGAACGTTGACAGACCGATTCTTTCGAACGTTTCTCTTTTCCATAATCACATGGTCGTATCGCCTAACGGAAAAGAACGCGAAAAAAGATTCGACGAGGAAAGTTCGTCGTCGTCCTTTCTCCGGCATAAATTGGCGACCAATATTTTAAGCCAATAACCCAATGAACGAGGGAACAAAAACGACAAAAACGCTTGTCGTTTGTTCGTTGAAAGGTCGTCTCAGCCTCGCACTCTCGATTGATTTTACGGTAATAATGCCGACTTGTGTTTGATCTTGTTGCGTTATTTCGTGAAAATAAGCAGAGACACAACACGAGGCACTAATTCACATCGATTGATTCGACCTAAAAACTAAGGATTCTACAACGAACCCACTTTTGTAATACGCAACCCAAGGTGTAGTCACAGTCACCGAAACGCTTATCGTATCGCGCGTACAAGGATCCATTTTAACGTGTCTCACGCGCGGATTTATCGTCACTCGACGACCGATCACCGCCGTATTTCTTTTTTATAACGTACAACAAAAATGAAACGCCAGTGATATCGATCAAATTTGTGCGATACGATTCGTCTCTCGAGTATTTCATTAGTTTGAACGCGACGAATTTTGAGAGACGATTAGATATCGAACGAAGATCGCTTTGGCACGATTTCGCGGTATGTTATAATAGCTGTGGGTGCTCGAGGAATGCGTTTGATTCGGTGTACAACGTCGACGGGATCGATCGATTCGACGGAACGGACAGGTGGAAAATCTCGACGACTGGCTACAGCCAACCAAGTGCCAAAGCGACCCCTTTCGAATTTCACGAGACGACGGAGAAAAAACGTAACGCGTAGCGTTATAGAAACGAGTAAACGACACGGATAAATTCCTTTGAAATCGAGAGATCTCTCGCTCGAAATGGAATCCTTGACTTGGATTTTTTCAAACGTCGCTTATCTCTACGAGATAATTGGTGTGGCGTCGTTGAGGACAATCGTTATCGATTTGGAACGTCGGGGCTGGGGTTTTTCTGCCAACAGCCTCCTCCCTCCAGCCCCACCGCTATTTTGGTACAAATGCGCGCGACGACAATGACTCGTCAATTTTTGCCGTTACGCACGCCGCAAACGGACGACGATTCGATTGTTTCGCGCCTTTTGCGCGAACCTTAACGCTACGAACGCGTTTCCTTTTTGTTCGGTGTAACGACTCGACACGAGGCGCGATCTTATCCAACGAACGGACGTACAATTTTGTCGAATTGCGTACGTTGATATTTACGAGTGAAAACGGAGAATTTAGAAGGAAAAGCCCCAAAGTAATCTCGGCGAACGTCTTTATTGGACATTGCTAAACGCGCGATGATTGCTCATAAAGCGTAGATATAATCGCAAACGACGTAGTCGTATTAAATAGCTTAGCGAGAAAATATTCCTCTGATTTTTTTTTTTACGTACGCGATACGAAAAAATTCCCAGCGTGTTGTTGTTCCTTTTATTTTATTTTTTTACCGATCGTTGACTTGTCGTTTATCGAAGAAATCGCGAATTAATTCATTGATCTCTTTGATCGTTATCGATCAATGAATGATTGCAATTCTTGACAAATTATTAGATTTGACGGATTGTACAAATGGTACGTTGTACGTTTGATTTCGATAGATAGCATCGTCGAGTATTTCTCAATGACCACACAACTATCGATTTCGAAAGATTTGGTCTTGAACTAAATAAATAAAAGTGGGTTTCTAGCGAGTCAGATTTGGATTTGAATCAGTCGAATATTTCTTCTTGTTCGTACTTTGTACTCGAATGACGTGCGAATGGGAAGAACGATAAAAATACCAATTGCATCGAACGTTCGCGGGATACTCGTACACGATACGTTATTGCACGAGTCAAAGGTTGAATCAGCACGTTGTTATCGCCACGAAATGTCGTTATTTATTGAAAAAATACGTAATTAAGAAAGCTCTATTGCAAGATATTCAGAAAATCGAGACGTCGCACGAGGCAACTTTGGTTGCGAGTAAATGGAGCAAAGATGGGACAATGTTTAATAATAAGCGTGTTATGATTGTTAAAAGAAAAGATCGCAAGGTATTTCATTCAACGCCTATCACGCGTGATTATCAAAATGTACATATACTTGAACTGTTATGTTGTATTTGTTTCTTTGCCATTATAAATCGCTTTAACCTATAGCTACTCGGATACACAAGAACACGTGGATTGGCTATCAGTTGCCTTCAATTTTTTTTTTCGTACAATTCGACTGCTGATTAGTATCGCTGTGATGACTTGTATCAACGAATGTAATCTACCAAAAAAAGTGCCGCCGCCCCCCCCCCCCCCGCCCTATTCAAAACTTGCAATTACATAGTATATCGTTTTGTCTATTTTCCTCGCTGACACGACACTGTGTTCGTTTTGTGTAATGTGCCTGAAAGTTTTCACGGCAATATTCCGCGTAATACCCAATGACAAACGTGTAAAAGTTGATTTAATTGCAAAACTGTTATTGCTGCTTTTACGAACGTCGTGAAGCAAAAATAACAATTAATTACTGCAAAAATAGAGAGAAAACAAAGACAACAGATTGTTTATTCTATTGTAAATATACAAATAAAGCGTCCTTGACAAATACAAAACAAATAGAGCGTTAATTATTATCGTAAGTTGTGTAAAATCAGCTAATATCTAAGGTCTTAATTAATTTGCTAATCGACTATTGATAAGTTACGATTACGAGACGATACGCTACGATAAAATCTATATCTTGACCACGATATTTTCTCATACACACACACGCACCCATCCACATTCGTCCGTCAATGTATGTATGTACGTATGACGTTTCGACTATATCGTTGAATTAATTTTCGGATAATATCGTAATCATTCTCTCTCTCTCTCTCTCTCTCTATCTTGCGGTAGTGATGCGTGTAACGTGGTAGGCATTTATTCTGCAAATTCAGCACGCGCCAGTGATTCTTGTATTGACTTATTCACTGAAAAATGATTTATTTTCAATAAACGTATGACTCTCAAAGTCATTCCTGTAAATTGAAGATACGCGATTTTAAAGCGTTCACAACACACGCGCGCGCTCGCGCTTAAAAAGTCTTGAACCTTGAAAACAAAATTAAACAGGAACAATTTCCTTTGCGTTACGTTGCTTGATTAAATTGTTGAAAAAAAAAAAAAATAAATAAAACAATCGTCCTGTTAACGAGAGAGCCGTTCGTTCGATAAACTTGATTGATTTCCGAAATGTTTGCACGCGTGATCGTTGCATTCGTATTCGCGTTTGGCAAAATCGAGAACAAGAGGATAAACGTACGAACGTTTGTCAAATACGTATTGCACGGTTAACCTCGGTTCGCGCGATTCCATTATTTCGATAAAATTAAGAGTGACGTCGATTGAACGCGCGCAGCATCGTCGAAAAAAATCGTGGCGTAAAAACCAACAACAACAACAAATTGAAAACGAACTAAACGCAAGCGAACGAGTACGCGCGCGCGCGCTTGCGTACAAAGCTGATTATCTCGTACAATATACTTGAACAGTCGCGCACCTGTCTCTCCCCCGTTCAAAACATATATACGTTATCGGTTTAGCTTCGTCCTCCCCGCACACATACATACACCTGAATGGATAAAAGGAGAAATTAGTAGCGACACTCGGTCAGTCGACGCGCGATACGCGTCGCTGTTTCATCTATACGGATTTATTTTACGTATTTTTTGTTATTGTTATTGTTGGTTGTTGGTTGGTTTTTTTGGAAACGGTTGACGAAAAAGAAGTGTGCCCAAATTTGTACATACACGTATATATGTATACTCGATCGCAGTGTTCGACGAGCTGGATTCGGCGATTTTTCAACTGTGATACACTCGTGTTTGCTCGTCTTTTGTTTTTTTATCGATAGACGACGATGTATTCCACGTGGAAGTCATGCTGTAAGTAAAATACAGTCTTCGGAATAGTTGAATCGTTTGACATCGATTGCTTATCGTTGCATCGTTGATCTCTTTTTGTCTCGCGACACGACAGCGTCGTTTTGAAAAGGACGCCAAACAAAAATATGGATTGCGACTGTTTTAGAAATCTACGCGTTGTCATTTCCCAATAGATCGAGATACCCGATCAAGGCAATTTTTTTTTATTTCTCGCGTCGTTACTCGATCGAACGATAGCCGTTTGTTCCGTGAAAAGGACAAAAAATTGCACGCTAGTCTAATTCGAATACGCTCAACAACGATTTCAGACGGAAAAACAGACGGCAAAAGAAACGCGTCTGTTGTTTGGTCCACGTACAGTACCAACGAATCGGCGTTATCGCGAATTTCCTCGTAAATCCAACAATTCTTCGTTCTTGCATCTCTAACATTTATATTTCGACGTAATGCATTCGAACAAAACTCCTTTTTTCCCAACTAAATAACCGTATCACCTGCACGCTCAACCTTCGGATTACGTGTGCTACAAACTCGAGTTTTTTCTTCTTCTTCTTATTATTATTGTTATTATTACCTCTTCGCGAGACAAAGCGGCGTCTTTGTATGTTTTACCGAAATTTTCCCCCGACAAATACTCTCGAACGATTATCATACCACACGCGTCGCGAGTCATTTCAGACGTTACTTTTCTCTTTTTTTCTCTCGTAGGGATACGAAATTTTCCAAACGACAATAATGCACGAGTGTATACGCGAAAAATAAAAGAAAACCTCGGCTTTTATGCGTCGACTTTTAAAAAAGAGTGCCAGAAGCGGAGGAAAAAAAAACAATCTTCCTTTCGTTTCGCTTTTAGAGTGCGTAAAGTAGGCGTCGCGACGACGGAAAAAACAACGAGCAAGCCCAAACCTTTGTGCAATGCTTTTAAGTGCGTATCGATCGACGTCTCGTAAAAAAAAAAGAACAATAAAAAAAAAGAGGTACAAGCACACGTTGCATACACACACACGCGCGCGCGCGCGCACACACACGTACGTACAGACGAAACGATCGGCATTGCAGCAGGCGTGCCTGCGATTTCCGTCTTCCGGTAGGTTTTGTTTTTTACTTTGTCGAGTCACCCGTTTGCAAAAAAAAAAGTCGTCTCAATTACACCGCCAACGAAAAAAAAGAACACAGGTATGTATATAGACGATCGCTCGAGTATTTTATCAGCTTGTAAACGACTGGCATGTGGGAGTTGGTAAATGATTATTGCGATAAACGTTTGCTATCTCTTGTTCACCGCGTACATCTCTCCCGAGTGATCATCCCGTTTTTAATTAGCGCCGAGAAGAGGAAAAACAAGAAAGTCAAAGCTCCTATATATTTCCCTTTTTTTTTTTCGCGTCACAGGGGTTGACGGTGCATTGTTGAGGTAGAGTCGATAATGAGGCGACGGTGGCAGCCCAGACGGCCTTTAATTAGGGAGAGACGAGGGCGCGCAAACGTTTCGTTGCATCGGCGAAATACGCTGCTCTCGTCGCGGAACGTTCAAGCGAATACACAGACGGCACCGTCGTTTCTCTCTAACGACGGATATAGTTGTAGAAAACGAACCGAAAACTCATCCTCGATCGTGTTCGAGAGTACATTGTTGTCGTCGTATCGTTAACGACCAGTTGAAGACGCTCGAGACTTTCGGCTCCGACGACTGACGACGAGCAAAAAACAAGCCAAAGGACTCGTTCGTTGAACCGTGGGTCGTTCGTTACGATTTCCACGTGTGTAACAACGCGTACGCGTATATTGCGTGATCACTTTTGGATTTTCGTTCGAGTTACGTGCACCGACAAGGGGCTCTTACGGAGTGGAGTAACATCTCCGACGACGTATTTAACAAGAGGGGAAAAAACAAATTTAAACTTCGACTGTTCGAAAGGCATCGCGCGAAAAAATTGCGTCCGATTGGCTAACCTCGTTGAACGTTCGCCAAAGTCGAACGGAAGTAACCATACTGTAATAATTATTTCGACACCGCACGCGCGCGCGCGCGCGCGACTAAGTAGTAACGGATCGAGTGCGGTCGGCCATGATCGGTAATACCTTTTCCGGTTAGAAATCGTATGGACGGCTACGATCTGCGCATACTTTATTCAAGTAGAACGATTATCGTTTTAACGAGCACGAATAGTTTTGATTTTTTTTTATTTAGATCGAAGGCCCTCCTTCCTTGTAGAACGTACAGCTATACGAACGATTTCACTTTTTTTTTCTATCGTTATTACGTATGCGGTTTGCGTTCTCTTCGACGGTGACACTGTACTCGACGTTTTCTTTGCAGAGTTATACTCGATTGCGTAATTACAACGATCGCGGGTAATAACATCGGTTCATCTTTTTCGACGTATGGTATCGTACTTTTTGTTTTCTTTTAACGCTGCTGTACTTTCTTTGTCAACGATGAATCATCGACTCGATGACTTTGCGGTAAACGGATTATTTCTTCGAGATTCCACTCGACTTGACGTTGCGCGAATCGAACGCAAATGGTCGTTCCCTTTGGCCGCTTCAACGCCAAATAACAATACAACAACGTGACGTTTACAGGTGCGTGTATACCGCAGCGATGGGTGTTTGCGATTATGGGATTTTTGGCCTTATTGAACGCTTACGCAATGAGAGTGTGTTTGTCGATCGCAATTACGGAAATGACGGTACCCCATAAATCCAACGCCACCAGCGAAGGGATTTGCGTGGCCAACAGTCCAATCGACGTCACTGGCAACGCTACGACGTCGAATCATACGAAGCTTTACGACTGGGACGAGAAGTTGCAGGTAAGTTGGCGCACGGTTATTGAAAAATAGTCGTGTCCTCTATCCCTGCGCCGTATTTAAGATTAATCGTTGTTGTTGTTTTTTTTTTCCACCTAACGCGCCTTATTACGTCGTCGCGTTGAATTAAAAAAGCCGAAAACGATCGGAAGATAACAACGGCATCTTCGTAGATTTGGACGTGTACGCTATTGGTACAGTTTGACATCGAATTATGCGTAAATTAACGGAAAATGTCAGTGCCACTCGGTCTGCTAGAAATTGGTTATCGCGATACGCCGTCGTGTAGGTACGTAGCCACACGCGTAGCCACGTTTTTATCAATCGTCGCGTTTGATTTTTGTCGTTATCTCCAAACGCGATCGTGGTTTTGTGCGAAGAAATATTCTAATAACGGAATATATACACATTGCGTAACCGCGTCGATCAAAAGAGCGAAATAGAAGGACGTGTAAACGTTGATAAGCTCGTAAATGTTTGTTTTATTCCTTTCGGTATTCACACGCGAGAAAATGCGATACGACATCGCGAATTGATTGATGAGGATTATTATCGTCAGCACGCTCGATTGAATTAATCTCGCGCGTTCCGGGGGATTAGCAACGACGTTAAAGAATTTGTTAAGGATCGATCGTCGATCGATATCGTCGCGACGATAAAGGCATCAATGTGCCACGGATACGAGATGAAAAAAGAAAGAAGAAGAAACGTACAACTGATTGATAATACACGTGTTGCGTGTGTATGTTTCGCAGGGTATAATTCTATCGTCGTTCTATTGGGGTTACGTTTTGACTCATTTACCCGGTGGTATGTTATCCGAACGTTTCGGAGGTAAATACTCACTAGGTTTGGGTATTTTGTCAACGGCCTTGTTTACCGTACTTACACCTTGGGCTGTTGACTTGGGTGGTGCAACAGCGCTTATAATACTGCGCGTGCTAATGGGTCTGGGAGAAGGCACGACTTTTCCAGCTCTCAACGCTATGCTCGCACAATGGACACCACCCGAAGAGAGATCGAAAATCGGTTCGCTTGTCTTTGCTGGCGCACAATTGGGTGAGGATTGTTTGTTTTTCTCGTTCCTTTTCCTCGAGGAATATTTCGTCTGAAACGCGTGTTTTTCCATTCTTACGTTTTACCTAGAGGTATTTCTGAATTGACACAGTTTACTCGCGACCACTCGTCGTTTTATCTGTTTAATTAGCATTTGTTTCTTTTATTTTATCGTCTTTTCTCTGTTTTCCTTTTTAATTTCGAGGATACTTTTCCACGAGTGCTCGATCGTTGACGCGCGCGACTCCCCTCCCCTGTTCTTCTCAAGGAAAAGCAAAGATAACCGTTGTTGTTGTTGTTGTGCAGGTACGGTATTCGCAACGTCGCTCTCGGGATTGATTCTTCATCATTCGTCGGTTGGATGGCCAGCGGTGTTCTACGTGTTTGGAGGTCTCGGTGGATTATGGTTCGTCGCTTGGGTGATTTTATGCTACAACAATCCACGCGAGCATCCGTTCATCTCGGAAAGCGAAGCGGAGTATTTACGCGAACGCATAAGTGCGACAACGTTCAAGAAAGCCCCACCAGTACCGTGGCGTAGTATTTTTACTTCGTTGCCACTTTGGGCATTGATCGCTGCGCAAGTTGGTCACGATTGGGGCTTCTTCACCATGGTTACCGATTTACCCAAATTTATGAGTAGCGTACTACGATTGTCCATCAAAGATAACGGTTATTACTCGTCGGCCCCATACTTGTGCATGTGGATCTGCAGTTGCTTCACGTCGTGGTTAGCCGATTTAGCCATCACCAAAGGTTGGATGAGTACGACAAACGTGAGAAAATGGGGTACGACCATTGCTTCCATTGGACCTGGTTTATTTATCATCGCTGCTTCTTACGCTGGCTGCGACCAAGTTGCCGTCATTACGCTCATGACTGTTGGCATGACCCTCATGGGTACTTTCTATCCAGGTAAAACATGTCTTTCATCTGCAAATAGTCTGCCTCTCTCTCTCTCCCTCTCTCTCTTTCTCGCGCGCGCGCGGATAAAAATAACACAAATCTCTTCTTTCTTTTCAAGTAGGCGCGTCTGGCTCTGTACTAAATTAAATACGCTCCAAATAAAAATGTTACCAAGACTGTCGCGACCACTCGACTCTCTTTTTCTCGTAGCTAAAGCAAAATGTACGTAGCTTTTTCGCAATGACATTTCTTTTTTTTTTGTTTTTTTTTGCATCAACGTTGCAAAAAAAAAGCTAAAGACGTCTCTGAAGGACCAAAGCAGCGAGTAAAATAGGGGGATTTCTTTTTAAAGACAGAGTATGCCCGGTGGAGAGACCTATTATATCCACAATAAAGTCTTTGTATTTTTGCGTAGAGAGAAAGCCGTCCTACTTGATGAAAATACTTAAGAGACTAGTCCATTATAAATCGTTTTTTAAAAGAATCCAAAAAGAAAAAAAATTAATCTTTTGTCGTTTTCTATCTTGATCCAGGTATGAAGGTGAACGCTTTGGATTTGAGTCCAAATTATTCGGGTACACTGATGGCGATAACAAACGGCATTGGCGCATTCACTGGTATACTAACGCCGTACATCGTCGGCGTATTAACACCAAATCAAACAAACGCCGAATGGCAGCTGGTGTTTTGGATTGTCCTTGGTGTATTTATTTTGACCAACTTGATCTTTGTGTTGTACGCAAGTGGTGAGATACAACCATGGAACGATCCAAATTGTATGAATATGGATGTAGAAAAATCAAGAGATGAAAAGGAAAAGCAAGCGGCTGGATTGAGCGTTGTCTACGACAAGAAACTTGGTCGTACGTGAGCGAGAGAGAGAGAGAGAGAGAGAGAGAGAGAGAGAGAGAGAAAAGATCGTTACCATTCCAGACGGCGGAAGTGGCTTTCCTTTGTTCTTCTTCTGTGACGCGCGACCGCCCTCGAGAGAAAGAGAGTAAGAAGCTTTCGATGTCTTTTTTCTCTATTTCTCTCTCTCTCTCTCTCTCTCTCTCTCCTCAAGACGCGTCAGTATTAGTGTGCTGCCACTGCAAACGAGATGAACAAGCGCAATGACGCTTATTGTGTGAAAAAGACATTCGCACGACGACGATGACGACGATGGAATTCTGCGCGATGACACGTACGACGCGAGGATGGTTTATCCTTAATCGGAATAAATCAATTATTCCATCCTTCGTTTTTATTTATCTTCGTTTGTTATACCGTTTGTTACATTGGACAAGTCAATATTTTGTTTTTACGATCATTTTAAATCCAACAAACAAAACCTGTAAATATCCAATAGTGTATCAACTAAGTCATCTACATTTTACATTGAACGATCACAATATTGTAAACAAAGAACGGAGAATGCTCGTAGTACGTATAAGTATTTATAACAAATATGTTCTCAAAGAGAGATTATAAGCAAAACGCATACTTCGAGAGAGAGAGAGATATATATACGGGTGCATATCGATCAATTTGTACGAACGCGTGTGCGTGTGTTATCAACTCAGACGCGGAAATCGTTAATTAGTTGTAATTAATTTTAATCGAAACGTGCTAACTAGCCGTGCGTCTCGAGCACAGCGTATATGTATATATCGTTGTCGAGAGTTGTTGCAACCCCTTTCCCACTCCCCTCCCATCGTGTAATATAGCCGTAATTGGTATACGTGCTACATCGGATCCCGTCGCACCTTTTAAGTGGCGAACGTGATGTCTCTACGCGTTGCATGTATAGTGCGTAAAAAAGAAAGGGATCTTTGCGCGTCCGTATTTCTATTTTTTTTCCTTTAATTTTTGCGAGTTCAAAGATTGTTTCCGCGTGCCTTGGGTTGCGTACAATTTTTTTTTCATTTTTAGGGGAGACCACCATCGTTTACACAGTGCACGCGAAATATCTTTGAATCGATGCGAACGAATGACAAAGGGAGAGAACGAATAAGATTGTACATACATACACATATGTATATACGTGTGTTTGTTAATTTGATGTATAGTATTTGTGGAATAAAAAAAGAAGCCAATTTTACGACGTACCGTGATTGAAATATTACGAGAAATCATGGAAGAAAGCAAACAACCACGAAATTCCTCGTATCCCCACTAAAAGTTTATATAAGAGAGAGAGAGAGAGAGAGAGAGAGAAGCAACCTTGAGTCAATGGTCTCAGGTTGACGATGATAACTCATCTCGATCCATTCCCTTCTATAAAGAGATAGATACGTACGCGTGTGCGTGCGCTTGTGTGTGGTAAGCGTGTCGGTGCTAATGGCACTCTAGGGGTGTTACATAAAGGCTCATCGTTATGCGCTCGTGTGTCGACGTCAAGGCAAGTACCTGTCGTTCGCGACAATGAAACGTATATATGTGTACGCTCGCACACAATGACGACGTAACCCAACACTTACAAAAATGCACGTGTGAGAGTGTCTGGCGTTTTCTTTTTCTTTTTTTTTTTTTCTTTTTTTTTTGTTAAGCTAGCTTGCCGTCGCCGTTGATACCCACCCACCCAGTCGATAATCCCGTCTCGCCAGTCTAAAAGATCAGGCGCGCGCGCGTTTCTCCCCACCATTGGCAAAGTTGCAGCGAGCAAAAGCTATCCTACCTACCCCCGTTGATGTCTATTACTCTTCACTTGCATTTTGGGGACGAACGAGTAAGCGCGCATCGTATTCGCGCGCTTTTTCTCAAACTACAGATGAAGCTCGAAAGCTGAACTCGCCTACGTACTTTACTTTACGCTTGCTCTCTCTCTCTCTCTCTCTCTCTCTCTCTCTCTCTCTCTGGCTTTTTTACTTTTTTTTGCGCGTTTGCCGTCTACGACGAGAAAGTAGACTTTGGTAACACTCGACTGTCACCTTTGGGCTTCTTCTTCTTTGTTGTTTCTTCGTGTATGTGAGCGCGCTTGTGCGCGAGTGCAATTTTTCGTAAGTCACACGTGCATCTTGGTTCAGGTGTTGAAGAGGCGAGAAAGAGAGACGGATGAAGCGGCTATTGTACGATAATGTTTGCGCGTTCACCAGTTGATTGGCTGCGAGTTTGATCGAGGTATTTCAATTGTAATTCTTTTTTGTCTATTTTTCCATAGTCGCAATTTACGTTTGCTTGCCAAGATACTGTTGTTGGTGTAATTGGCGTGATACATACGAGTACGTAATGCACATTAAGACGAACCATCCATTTTTCACCGCTCGATTGTCGAGCGAATCGTTGTAAGTAAGAATATTCAAAGTTGATTGCAAAGACGAGATCGGCCTTTCGCGGCAAACATTTTGAAATTTAAACTCTTCGTTCTACGTTGAAGCTACGATCGTGTTGAATCTTTTCGTCGTTGACCGTTTGTTTCGTTCAAATTGCCTCATTTTTTACGTAGAATGCCATCGGATTGGATTCAACGCTTCGAAAAAGATAGATACGATCGTTGTTGAAACGTATATCGCGTCTCTCTCGGTAATGACTCGAGTCTATCCATGAACGTTTACGAATAAAACTTGTCAAAATTGTCTTGTACGGCAGAGGCAAAAGGAAAAAAAAGTAAAAATCGTCTGAATCGTGCCGCGTATCTTCTTAAAGCTTTTCTACGTAAATGATTCATAAAACAAATTGCTTTTGCTGAGTCGGTACATTTCCATATAACTTGATATAATTCATAAGAGAAATCCGCGCGTACGAGAATTACAACGCATCTTCCAAGAATGCGCCAAAAAAAAACCAAAGGACGTAAAGGATCGTCGTACCATAACTTACATCGAAAAAACATTGACGCTCGAATCGCGATGCCCGCAAAGTCGTCGTGTCTCAAACCCTCGTAAAAATGCCCGAATAACGAACGGAAAGTAAGTGAAAGAGAAAGAAAGAGTAACAGAGAGAGAGAGAGAGAGAGAGAGAGAGAGAGAGAGAGAGAGAGACGACGACGACGACGACGACAACGATCATACATAAAATATGCAAAAATCCATATAGCGCTCGGGCGTCTTTTAACGTGTCACTCGGCGCTTGCCGCGCGCCGTCAGAGAGAGAGAGAGAGAGAGCGAGGAGGAGAGAAAGATATAAGGTGAACGGCCGGCAAAGGTGATATCGGGTTGCTTCTCTCTTCTGTACAAAATCAGTGAAACCTTATATGCCCTCTCTCTCTCTCTCTTTCTTTCGATCTTCGCGTACGCGTATAGCTATATCTATACAAGCTTTGGAAACGAAAAAGAACAATCATAAATTAAAATACAAGAGAGCAAAAGGATCGAGAGAATCAATAAAGTCGCCAGATTATATGCCATGTGGGGCTTTTTTAACGAATTCCCTATCGCTAAAAAATTAAAAAAATAACAACAACGTTGGAATTCTGCGCAACTATAAGCGTATACGCGTCCTTAAATTTTACTACCAATCTCACGTGCATCGCGCGCTCTCGTTGCGTCAAGGTAAAATCGTTCGATGTATATACGTATACGCGTATACACGTATATAAATACATCGTTTGAAAGTTATTTATTCATTCGTGGATATCGTTACGCAAACGTTTACCGATGATGCTGCAAGAAAGAATTTTTCATCGTCGTCCGTAGAAATAAAAAACAGCTAAATAATTATCGATAACGCGTTTATAACCGACTTGTGTGGTTCACTTTTATAATAATAATTCAAGAGACGCGTTTTACGCGACGAGCGAATAGGCGCTTTATACGTTGAAAACCAACCTCGGCGACGGGTGGTCCCTTTGCTTTTTCGTTCAAAACTCTATACCCGTTCAAACTTGAAGTTTATTCGCAGCTAACACAAAATAAAACAAAATCCTACAATGTATAATATGATATAGCGTATCGCAAAGAAAAAAGAAATAATAATAACAATAACAACTTGAAAGAAAGCGTGGTAGCGTATACGGCGTAGCCCTCTCTGTACTCCCCCTCCCAAGAGAGATGAAACTTAAAACCCTTATGGGTTACCTAGCGCGCGCGCGTCCTTCGAAAAAAAAAATTAATTACGACACGTACTTCCTTTCAGATCGCGTAGAGTGGCCGGCTTACATTCCCACGCCGCCCAACTGTCAGCTGCGGGCCGCCCACACACGTGTGTGCACATGCACGCGGAGTATCGTCGTAGTCTTTTCTATCTACACGCGTGCATAATAGTGCACATCTCGTTAATAGAAAGACGCGTTTGTCTCTTCGACACCTCTGTGCTTTTATAGAGGTTATGTGAGTCTCGATCGTAAATATGTATTTGTAATAACAGAAGCCAACAAGCGAGCCAGAGAGATACCGAGAGATAACCGAGGTATACGTATATATATGTATATATACAAGTCAACGATAAGGAAAATAAAAAACAAACTTGAGTATACGAGAGGCTGTTTAACGTTATCGACGACAATGAGACAACGTAGCAACACAAGTTTCCGAGCTACGGAGACGAGAGGAAGTGTCGTTCGAGTAGCGATCCATGTGCCGTGATGCAGCTTCACTTTTTGCTTGCTTGCTTGGACCTGCGGCCCTTTATTATTATCCAATTCGGCTGCGGCGACGAAGACGACGAACTACTCGTAGCAAGGCTTTGCCTCAAAGGCGCAAGGGAATAGCTTATCCTTGGCTCACAGGCACATCCTTGCATCTGTAAGTGTACTTTTTATAGGTGCAGCTTTCCATGCTTGAAGATTACGATATTGCAATAGTACACAACTCTCGGGAATATCTCTGAATTAAGTGTGTTTTTCCTCGGTAATTCCACAAACCCAAGTACGTGAGCCTTGTGCTTATTGTTTGAGTGTACACTGATACTGGAAATCACGCGAATGGTGATAGTTTTGTTTAGAATTTTAAAATCGGAGGGTTCATTGTTGATTGTCACAGTTCGTCGAGTGTTTGCTTAAAAGTGAATGCACGCATTGCATTTTCATAGACTCGATACAGCAATTTTCTTCTTTCGTTGACTTTGAGATTCAAGAGTAACTCGTTAAACTAATCTCTGAAAAATAAACATCGAGTTGACACTGCTTGTTATCGAGTCATTCACTCCATCAGCCTCTTCAAGTACAATTAATGTATTATTGGCTTATAAACATTCGCCGTGTCTCTGAGTGTACCTGCTGGTAGCAGGATCTAGAATATGAACCACGATAAAACCTTGTACGATCCAAGCAGTAACAGAAAAATTGCGCGTTCCAGGTACAGACGTCGCGAAGCGATTGTTGAAGCAGATACATGGCTCGATTGCATCATGGAGGGCAACTACGACGAGGATCTGTCACAGAATGCGTTCTTTCAAACGCTGCAACAGGAGCATCAGCCAATATTCGACAGAGCTATTGGCGAAGGCTGGATCATTTGTGTTCCTCGTACTGGCACCTTCAACAAGAGTGCCCTTACGGAGGACGACTTTTTGGGTCATATTCTGATACCCGATGATGAACTACCTGGTAATTTTGCTTATCTCAAGTATGTTGTTCATTTGCGAAAGATGCAATTACAAAGACTTTTACTCACTTTCTGCAGGTACTCATTTTCATACGCTGACTGATAAACAAGTAAGACTGTGCAACAGGGCCTTGACAATCGATAACGACGTAGCAAAGCCTAGATCTCTACACTTGTTGTTTGAAGAAACTTTTTATACGGATGATCTGAACAAATACCACGTATGGTGCGTGCATAATTCGCAGATTCACAGCTTTTGTTAAGAGAAAAAAACAATTGGCGATTTCTCAAGATTTTTTATTGTTGAACGCAGGTGCATAGAAGGTCAATTGGAGCAAGAGTCAAACAGCTCCCGGGATGAAGTGCATGTGTTAACGTCCTTGAAGGAGTGCCGAGATGTATTGTTAAACGAGGTGCTGGATAAAAATCTGTTGAAAGAGGTTGATGCGGCAATCGAAGATTTCGAGAGGAATCACAAAAGCTTGGACAAAGAATGTCTACAGATGCAACGCGATGTCGTTGGTATGCTCTACGCCAAGAGCCTACGCACTCTGCTGAAAGACTCGAGACTCCGAGAGAGAACTGTCGAGAATCGGTATTTCTTGCAAACGGTCAAGATCGCTATAGAGACGTATATTCTGCATGGACTGAGAAAAACGCTGCCGCGAGCTGTGTCGTTTAGTACCGCTACGGAGGACGCACACTTGAATAAAATCATAAAAAATCTTCACGACATACAGTTGGAGGACCTGGGCGTTCGTCCGGATCTTTTCGAGGGTGTATCAAGGGGTAAATTAGGTGAGAGAGTCTCCTCGACACGGTTTTAGCGTTGTAGCGCTTCGCGTATTTTTAAAAAACTACTTGATATTACGTGACTTTGCTGTACCAGAATTGTCTCGGCTGGACGGTTACTTCACTGTGCTGGGCAAGATTGGCTGCTTAAAACGGGCAGTGCGCTTTGTCTCGCAGGGTGAGAGTTCCGTTTCCTCGGACGACCTCTTACCAGTATTAATATACCTCGTGGTCAAGTCGAATTTGGCCACGTGGTGCGCTCAACTGGCGTTTATGAAACAATTTCGCTACTCGGCCAACTCGGTGCACGAAGCCGACGAAGCTGGATTCTTGATAACGTCGTTGGAAGCGGCGGTGGAACACGTCAAGTCTGGATCGGTTAAGAATGGAGCTGCAGGAGCCGAGGGAGAGCGAATGTCGAACGGAAAGACGAGCCACGAGAAGGAAAAGTTGTTCGAAGCGACCGACCCCATGGAGAAGGGATCGATGAGCGAGTTGTTCCAGTACGTGAAGAATGGCAACCTGAAGGAAGTGCAAAAGATACTGTCGGAAACAGCCGAAGGTGCGCTTTCGCGTTCGCGTTGGTTGCGCAGTTTGGTTGGTCTTCGCGCACGGTTGACGCTAGAGCTTGTTTGTTGAGTTGCAGGTGCCTCGAAGGAGACAAAGCTGTGTCATCCACTGTGCCTCTGTGAGAAATGCGAGCGCAGCCTATCGAAAACTGCGGTATCGTCGACACCAACGGTTCTGTCGCGCGACGACCGTGGTCTTACCTGCTTACACGTCGCCAGTCTCTACGGACAAGTTGCCGTTGTCGATTTTTTGTTGCAACGCGGCGCCGATCCGAACGACGCCGATGCCGACTGCATTACTCCGTTGCATTGCGCCGCTTCGCGAGGCCACCAGAACACGCTGTTGCTATTGTTACACGCTCACGCGGATGTGAATCTCGTTGATACGAGGGGCAACAGCGCGTTGCATTTGGCTTCGGATCACGGCCACGACGCCTGCGTCAAAGCGCTCTTGTACTTTGCCGAGCAGGCGAGGAAAGTTATCAATATCAGGTGAGTGCGACAGCAACGATATCCGATAGAAACACGTATAATCGGTATAATCGTACGAAAACCGTCAGCGCGGCAAATCATCAAGGTGACACAGCGCTACACTTTGCCTCGAAATGGGGTTACACGGGAATCGTCGAAATTCTGCTAGAGTACGGAGCTGATCCAACGTGCAAGAACAGAAGAGGGCAAACGCCGCTGAGTTTGTCGCACAGCAGTCACGTTACAAGGCTGCTCGAAGGTACAGCCTCAAGGACCTGCACACCCACGGGTCTCTCCTCGTACGGGACCTTGTCGTATTGCGATCCCACGTTGCAGGAAGCCGAAAAGGGCACGAGTCCCGTCAAGTTGACTCCCGTCACCGGAACTATCTGTAGAGCCAAGTAAGTCTTGTGATTCGGAACGTAAATGGATCGTCGATTAACGCAAATACAACGCGATCTCCCGTTGTCCTCGTTATTATTGTTTGATCTTGACTCGTCGTTATTATTTTGATTTTAACCCCCTATTTTGTTTTTCAACGATCGATAAAGCTCATACAAGTCGTTGAACGCCAGGTATAGAACGGTCACGGAAGGTATGCACAAGATTGATCGTCTGTTCGCGGCCATAGCCGAAGGCGATATCCGATTGGCCTCGTACTACCTGAATCTTCAGGGCCCGTGCAACAGTAAAACGTTCGTGTCCGAACGCGACGAGCCCAAGTTCTGCCATCCACTGTGCAATTGCGACAAGTGCGTGTCCATAGAGGAGCTCTCGTACGAGCGCGAGAACAAACCACCGATCTCGATCAACGCGGTCAACAGCGAGGGAGAGACCGCTCTGCACATCGCTAGCGTTGTCGGCTGCACCGAGATTATCCAGGTGAAAACCCGATGATGTACCGTTCGAAAACCTCCTTGTTTACGCGATGTTTCGTTCGAACAACTAACGCCCGTGTTGTCTTGTCAGCTGCTCTTGGACGCTGGAGCCAAGGTCAACCTGGCGACTCGTTCGGAAGGACGTACTCCCTTGCATTTAGCCTGTATGAACGACCACGTGAAGGCTGTGAGGTTACTGCTGAATTGCGGCTCGTGCAACTCGGATGCGAAGGATAACGCACGCGACACGCCGTTGCACTTGTCGGCGCGCGCTGGCAACGTGCGCATAGTCGAGATGCTCGTTCGCCACGGTGCCAACAATCGACTACGTAACCTCAACGGCTACACCGCGCTCGAGGAAGTCGAGAGGATCAAGACCGACGATATCTTCCTTTCGCTGGCGCTCAACAATATACTCAAAATTTTGAAAAACGTCAATAGCCCTGCTGCCGGCGCTGCCGCCGTCGTTGCTAGTCAGTAAGCGAGATTATTCGATGCGATTTGACGAGGAAAGTACCGTTCTTCTTCTATTTAGACTGATGCGTACCTCTTTGTAGGGTAGTGTTCAATTCTCGCGATCCCTGACAATCGTCTCTTTCTGTTTGTTTGTTTGTTTCGTTTTTCCTTTTTCGTTTGTCGTTGTTCGTTTGTCGTTGTTCGTTTGTCGTTTTTTCGCTGTAGATTTTCCGCGAAAGGTATATTTAGAACAAACGTTCACGAAAAAAAAAGTCAAATAAAAGAAAGATGTTAAAACTTGCCAAATTTTAGCTGTTTCAAAGAAATTCAACGCGACTTGTATAACCAAGGTTGTGAATTGCAATTACTTAAACGGATGCTGTGCTGTCGACACAATCTTACATTCGATGCATTTTTTACTCCACACGACTTAGATATAGAAACAGACAAAATAGCTGTACTTAACATCGTTCTTTGTACAGTATATAGAGAGTTATCAACTAGATTTTACAAGTAGCAAGCCTAATGTCACCGTTGACTTATTCGTCAAAATTATTAATCAAAACATAGTTTGTTTGAGATAATGTTTATACATGAATTTATAAGAAAAATATATTAGGGATAAGAATCATTATTACATACATATATTATATATATATATATCTCGCTCTAATGACAATGTAATTGGGTATTCGAGAAGAATATTTCGATTTAGTGTATGGAAAAATTGATGTCTTGGACAATCCGACTGAAGTCAGCTTGTGCTGATGCACAAATCTAGTGCAATAATTATTATCTTTTTTTCGAAAGCGAAACTTTCGTTTTTTCAGAGTACAAAACTAAATTAGGTATAGTCGATTTTCGAAACAAAATACGCTTTTACGAAATCAACGAACAATTATAAATGCCCAGTTATGTTTATATTTTATAATTTTGTACTTGATCATTATTATTTGCTTTGTTACCATGAATATTAAAAGTTTTGCCTTAAAAATTATCGAAGCATACACTTGCCACGCGTTTAGTGAGAAAACATGTACTATAACGAGCCTAGCAACAAGTGATAATGTTTACTGTATTACGAAGTAAATATATTTAGTTTATCGATCGTAGAAGAAAATCAAATCAAACGATGTATCCAACGATAATCAATTTAAGCAAACAAGCGATGAATGCAGCTAATCATTTGTAACATTGACAGTGCCAACAACTAGTTAAGATCTCAATCAAAGTCCAATCAGTCTCATTACCCAGAAAGCAATTTTTACAGCCTTGCAGGCCACTTCTGGTTCCGCAACAATCAAATAGTTATTTTTCTACAAGATGCCAAGGGAAATATTATCATATACATAATGAAAGTAGGCTTATATATTAAAACATTAACATATCTTTATTATTCTTAATTGATGTACAGAGTTTAATAGAACTTTTTTTTTATAAAACTAATGTTTCACGTTACAAGAATATAAATCGTGTCTTCGATCTTTAATCTTTTCTCTCTATGTACGTGTTAACATAAAACCAAAAGAATGTGATATTATCATACATCAGAATGATTATTTTTATCTTTATTATATTATGTTTTCTTTTAATAATATTCGAGGATCATCGAAAACCTTTTTTTCGTCGTACACAAAGTGCAATGTCGAAACTGCAAACAATTTATCAGTGATGTATGTTCAAAATTATTTCTAAAATAAAATAAAATATATAAATATATAATTGTATTTCATTTTATATACACTGATATTTTTAAGTCATACCAAGGTGAACGCATATTTATATAAATGTCTATATATATATATATGTGTGTGTATATATATATATTTTTTTTTTAATTTATTTATTTGTGCAATTAAAAATGACTTTAATTAAAAAAATCTGAGCTATGTACAAAAAACATTGTCCTGAGACTTCTAAAAATTACACTTAACAATGCGCTTTTTATGTCGTTTTACCTTTTTTCACAGTGGCGTGCTAACTTAATCCATCGTATAAAATTAGTAAAGTCAACAAATGCGCATTAGACACTTATGTATTATGCTTATATACGTTGCGTAATGACAAAACTTCGTTCGCACTACTATTATATCCATAGCTGTATAACATTTTTTGGAGCTATTCTTTTTTGTTTGTTTTATATCGATTACAAACCTACATGCAAGTATCACAAATATTCGTCGATTAAACATAATAAATTACTTAGGACAAGTGCAGCATTTCCTGGCTATTAAAATTCGTTTTTAAATGTAAAATCATCGATCGAGCACTTACAAGATTGATCCAGTGCATATATTGTATTCCAATAGCAGCAAGAATTGTGCACATATTCCTAAATATGCCTTAAACGATACACTAATTACGTCGGTTAAAATTGGCACGCAATCATTCGTTAATTCATGACCATTAGAAACGTCGATGTTCATTCGTCAATACAACTTTTGGTTAGCACTGTTTATTTTTACACGAGAATTTTGATCAATCAAAGATTATATTAAATCGTTTCATTGACAAGTCATACTTTTCCTAGGACTCTGTGTAAACGGAAAAAAAATCTTTTTTCAAAATATGACAATGGTAACAATCAGTTTAAAATCACCGGAAACATCTCACGTAAAAATTGAAATCGCACGCGCACAGCAAACTCGCACGTTCGGAAAATAGTGGTTCCGAAGTTAAAATACTAATTTGTCTTCCGCAGTATCAGAATGTATTATCGTCGATTCATCCACGATATCCCCTTTGTATCAAAAGTACCAAAGTCCACTCTGAATCTAACTAGCAGGTGGCAAAGTCCAGACAGCAGAGTCTCCTTTTTTCTTATCTGGATCGTTCCTCTTTCTTCTTTGATTTCTAAATCGCACCCGATTTGGACTCCAATCGACGTGATGATTACTCTCTGGATTTCGCCTCGCAGGTGCAGACAGTCTTTCTTCGTTTTGCAATATCACGGTTGTTTCGTCTTCGTCGTATTCAGTACCGTCGTTGGCGTTCTCCACTTTGAACTCGTAAATCCCGTCGTAGTAATGTCTGAAGGCTGCTTCTGTACGAAAATCTTGCATGGCGCACCACGAGTGAATGAGCAGTCGTGGAAAACGACACAGCCAGTATTCCGTGAATTTGTGTGGGATTTCACCGAGGCTCTGTTGCGCTTCCACTGTCAGCTCCCGGTAATGATGTTTCTGTAAGTAATTCCGCAAGTTAATCGTATTTCGGAGGCCAGGCAAAAGTACAATAGAACGCGTTCGACGGGAAAGCAGCCGGTCAATGGACGACAACTACTTCGATCGTAGTTGTTGACAAGTTTATTTGCGGATAAATTATCGCTCGCTCGACGTTACAGCGGGTTCCGAATAAAAAGCCCACTGCTCGCTTTACGCAAATCAAACAAACCTTGTTCCTAAGGGCCCTCAGCAAATCTCGAACGCTCTCTCCACGATAGCTCCTGTATCTTCGGAGATCGGTTGCGACCTCGACGTCGATATGTAGCCTCCAGTCGCCTTGAACGATCGTACGATTACTCCTTTCCAAAGCTTGCAACGCTGGACTCTCAGGGCCGTCCTTCTCAACGCGATCGCTCACATCCTGTTTGGACGGACAAACAACGGTTAGCTACGTGCATCTAAATTGCAAATGTCACGAAATCGGTCATTGAGAGTGTCATTACCTGGAAGAACGTGAGGACTTGAGCTGCGTCCCAGAACATTGGATGATCGTAAATCGCTTGAGCCGGTGGACGATCGATTGGATCGCTGGCGATCATCGCTTTGATCAAGACTAAGGCGACTTGCTTGTCGTTTTCCGATATGTTTTGCAGAGACGTCAAATCGATCTCGCCACCTGCGCGTTATTGGGGTCCAATTAGACGAATATAGAAACAACGCACGAGCGATTGAACGAATACAGTGGCGCTTCAAATTACGATACATCGGGTGTTACCGAAAAGTCACGTTTTCGCAAGTCGATAAGTCAAAGCTTGGTCGAGCTCGTAACGATAAGAGTCGTACGCGAAACTTTATACACCTGCAACAGGTTCACGTACGTGTAATCGATGAGTCATCGGCGTGCGCATGGACCGAATATTCGAGAGACCGGACGAATCGAGGCTATTACGCTGACGTGTGTTCAGCGATAACTCGGATCAACATTTACGTACGTATTCATATTTGATGCATCGCCATTGACATTTTCATCGGCTTTCTTTTAAAAGAACAATCGGCGTTTTTCCTTGGCAAGTCCAACATTTTAAAATCGTTAAACGTATTATCGGGGACGATAACTGAACGCGTTTTCGTTGTAGACTGCTGTTCCAAAAACGAAACGCAACGCGTACAACGTCCCCTCTTCGAAATTCTCAACTTCGATCAATAATCCAGGCTAATATTACGCGTACGACAACCCGATGTACGAAATAATTACGAAAAATAATACGTGCACGAAACAATCGTAACGCACTACCTCGAGCGCGCAATAAACGTAAAAATAGTTTGGCTCACCTAAAATGTTCGCTTGTCGCCTTAGCGGATCTCCAAACGGATGTTTTCCATTGGAGAGCACGTAATAAAATACGCAACCCATGGAAAAGACGTCAACGGCGCAAGTAGTTCTCTCTCCGTTGAGCATTTCCGGAGCAATCCAACCATCGGTGCCGGTCACACCGGATCGACGAGAAAATGACATTCGACCGAGTTGTAGTTTCTTGCAAAGGCCAAAATCGGAGATCATTGCTCGTACTTCACCTCGAGGACTTGGTGTCGAGAGAAGTACGTTGTGTGGCTTTATGTCGCGATGTACTGTTGCAATAGACAAACATTTGTTCGTTAATTCGTTCGATTTGATGTTTTATGTCAAATTATTTCATGCAGCGTTCTATTATCGTTGAGCTACCTTGACAAACCAAAGCCACGACATATTTACGACTACGATAATATTTTTAGAAAACTTGCCGATATCTAGCGAGTGTAAATGAGCCAGCCCAGAGGTAGCCTGTTTGAGTATATTCTTGGCGGAGATCTTATTACGATCGTAGCGACCAACGACGTAGTCCTGAAGGGTGGCTTCGGCTAGTTCAAGAGCAATATATCTGAATAATCTATCCTGTTCCGTACAAAAGTACCTCACAACGTTCGCATGAGCGTCAGACTCGCGAAGCAACGCCACTTCCCTGTCGGCGAAATCGAAACATCCGGGTAACAGTCGTTTCACTGCTACGGATCTACCATCGAATTCTCCTCTGTTGCAAGGCGAAATTGGTGTCTTAGTTTCGATTTTTAGAAGTGACCGATCGAAATATTTGGATATTTACTTGTAAACAAAAGTGCCGTCGCAGCCTTTGCCGAGCACCTCTTCGGCATTGAAAGTAATTTTACCGACTCGAACTAGTCCTCCTTCCAGTTCCTCGGGATTGTAAATCACACCGTTACGTCCATTGCTACCCGATCGGCTATTTTCTCGCGATCCCTGATAATCAAAATGCTGATATTAGACGTAGAGTAAACTTGTTCGAAGCTCGAAATTTCTCAAATTTCAATCGAGGAAAGGAGTAAAAACAACTGGACAAAAGCCCTTCGTACTTGGGACATCTGTTGCATCTCTTTGAATTGGCTCTTGAACAGATGATGAAAGTAGAAGCCCATTGCAATGACTATACCAGAGAGGACGATCAAACCTAATTTTAAACCTTTGTTCTCCTGCTGGTTAACAAAGTTCTTGCAAACTACATAGGCCGTGCTGATCATCTCTCGCCATTCTCTGTCGTAGAATGCCTCACCAGACTGCAAATCACCAATAGTCACTTCGATATTTTTTGTCGCATTAAATATGTTTTCGTTGTTTGGAATGATGGGGTCGGAACGTCCTGTAATTTGCAGTGGTTGATTATGCGGTTTGTATTCCGCGGGAACTTCGTAATGGCCTGTAAATAAACCATAATTTTATCTAGTTTTTCGTAAAATATCTCGTCAGATTTCTAAAGTAAATCGAAAATTTTGACAATTACCCAGGACCATTTGGAAACTCGTATCTGTGTCGTCGCCATCGAACGGTGGTGGAGGCGAATCGTTCTTTTGCAGCTGTGATGTAATTGGACCCTCGAGTAACAAAGATCCAACTTTGCTACTGATTGTAGGCGTTGAAGAATCGACCAGTGAGGGTAAAGCGTAGAGACCATGGCTGTGTTCTCCAATATAAAGGGAAGGGCTAAAAGTAAGATCGCCCTTAAATGAGACGCCCTCTTTGCAGTGATAAGCAGTGCATTTGCGTAATTATACTTACAAAAACTTTAATTCTTTTGGATTAACTTTAATATGCTTCATTAATCCATTAATAGTGCTTTCGGCAACACTTGTGAAAGGTACAGTAACCAAGCCATCTTTACTCATAGCATAAACTGCAATTACAGGGCTGCCCAAATTAATGTCCCACAAAATATTTCCCTCACCGTCCAGCGTAACAACCTGCCCTGAAGAACTCGCGGTAAAATGAGCTAGGCCATAATTCTCTGCATTCTTAGGATCCATCTTAATAGCTGAATAATCATAAAATGTGACATTCCACTTCTTATCTTTGTGTTTACTGTCGATCATTATTATATTGTATTCGGTTCTGCCAACAAATATGGCATTTTGCGTATCGACGGGACAAGTGTTTTCGGCTTTGGTAAACCCAAGCAACTGTTCCCTTCTTCCTGTTATAGGATCTACACTGAACCATGTGTCTATTTTACGCCCTGTGTATAAAATACCATCGCTACTACGACAAGGGCTAGTCGCCACTAACTGTGGGATGGTAAATGGCAATTTTTTCAAGTCCTCTGTCTCAGGACCAAATAGATAAAGGGATCCATCGATTGGATCTGGTAAAAATACAGGCCTACAAAGAAATAATAAATTTACAATTGATTATTAATTACAGTCGAATATTTGTCTTACCCTGAAGACTGTAATGATTCTTGAGGAACCTTGACGGCTGGTTCTATGTTTGAAAGCATAAAAATATTAAAAAATATATTACAAATTATAAGTCAAACAATACCGTTCGATAACGTTATTACCATCATTTTGATGCCACCTAATTTCCCCATTTCTCTGCTCCACAGCAATTAACGAGCCATCCAATGTAGAAAACATGAGCAGAGCATCTTCTTGATCGGGTATCAAACCAGTACCAGGACTCTGAAATATTAAAATGTAAAAAGCAATATGTAACGTTATCTCAGTATACAAAGGTCAACAAGGTGGTTGTTTGCAATGGCGAAACAATAACACCCACCTCTGTGGCTTGCTGCCCAAGTGTACAGCAGATGAAGGAGAAGAAAGTGTGATAGAGCAACCTGCTCATCTTCGTCTTGCTGGCCGGCATTATAAATTTTCAATATTTTCTCTTTCACTTAAACTTTGATTAATAGTGTCCGAGGTTATGTCCACCAGCACTATCACTCGAACAATAAAGCTCAGAAATGTCAAGCATTACTTGTAAGTTTAATTTTTGTAATAACTTCACAACACAACACACAACACTTCACCGGGAGTACAACCAGCAATCGTAAATTGACCATAAATTATAAAAACCACGGTAGTGCGCAAGTTGCGTCATTTTGATAATGGATTAACAAGTTGTTTTGCGTGTAATGACAGTCTGTCACGTAGCTCGTTAGTGCCATATTAAACACGAAGAGCGCGTTAAATCCATTGAGATAGACAACACTTGTTGATCAACGAAAATCGTGAAATAATTCGCTAACATTTTTGCCATACGGCACTTGTTATTGCTGCTCATGTCACTGCTCTGCTATGTACTGCGAGCTGCCAATACACAATGACTGCTGTACGCTACGCGGCCGCAGTCTTGTCGTTGTCTGTCTTCTTTTACTCTTTTCCGGCCTTTTTTAATCGCGACTAGCGCCATCTGATCGAAATTAAACATTCCAGAAAAACGTTATAATTAATTTTCAAGTTTTGAAATCCATTTAGTTGTTACTCGTTATATTATACATGTACACTATTATATATCGTTTGTTCATGACAAACTGCTAATAGGGCTGCTCGGTCTCTTTGTCGGCTGGATTGGATTTTGTTTCAGAAGACGTCATTTTTAAACATTGGTAAGTTTTTTTTGCTTTTCGCAATGCGCTTTGATTTTAAAATGACTTTATCGTTGAACATCTTGTCGTTTTTCTTTCCTTTTCACCTCAAAAGTACAATAATATAGGTACTTTTTATTCGATATATATGCGTGTGGTGTGGCGTGGTTTGTGTGTGTATGTAGGGCGGGGGGGGGGGGCGTGAGTGTACATAACAAATGTTTGAATCGCTCGTAAAAAAAGATGACTCAACCATCTAACGTATAGCAAAGAATTATCTGCAGGTATACTATTGCCTAATACTAGTCTGCTGCTATAATCTCTGCCAAAAATGATCAAATGGCGGGAAAATTGGGAAACGTGCCGGTCGAGAAGTGAAAATAAATAAAGAACGACCGGCCGATGGCGCTAGTGTTAGAGCGATAAAGTTTCAGCCGCCAGTTTCGGCCTCGGCGATGAGCATCTCGTGGCGCCCGCGACGTGGAGGTTACGCGGGTTGTCATTAATGCGCGAGGTGTATAATAGAATGTGGGACTGCGCCGAAGGCGCCGATAGCGGCACTGCAAACCAGAGAGGCATTTATCTTCTACTTGGCGCTTTTCTATTCTGTATATTGCTCTACAAAGCTTGGGGTCCACTACTTATTATCACCCTTGCCCTCGTCATCGTCGTACACACGTGTTACTCACTTCTTGTCAACGACAGTTTATTTGCTCCGTACACTCTAGTATTGCTAGGACATGCCAAGCAAATCGTTTGGGAATTGGCTGTAACGCTCAGATCATTGACTGTTCAAGGGGTTAGGATATTCAAAGAGTCGCTGAGCTATCTCAGGACATACTACAACGATTGGAGTAGAAGACAAACTGTTGCAACTGGTACTGCTGCTGATAGTGCAGATATCGACGAAGACATGAACGGAAGACACAGGCGAACCTATAGTCTTAGTACTACGGTGAGTAATTTGTTTGTTTTTCTTTTTTTGCTTTATTTGTTTTTTTTTTCTATTGCTCAAGGATACACAGGGATGACAATGTTTGTCAATTATTAGGTTTGAGCAATGTAAATAACAAATATAACGAGAAAGCCAATCATTAACACAACAAATTCATTTTTTCAGAGATTTCATTTCATTGATCCTTGATGTTTTTTAAAAGCTAGTGCATGCACATTGCATTTCCCAAAAATATGCAATTCATTACAAATTGGAATATTCCATTTAACAGGGTAATGAACTGGTAAATCAAGTAAGTCCAATAGCTAAAGATCCATATCGCACGTTTGCTTTAAATGGAGCACGCGACATTGCAAGGACTTCCACACCTTTGCCCAAGAGCTCTACTTGGAAGAAGGATATTCAACCAAACGGAGACTTGGGATTATTTACACATTCTAGCACTCCGTTAATCAAGAAACAGTCACCCACACGAAGTGAGAACACGCATACATTGGTGTCACAACAACGCAGTGAAGAGGCACTGTTTGGTCCAAAAGGTTCGCCATGGGGACCTGGCAATAGTCCCAAGATAAGGGAAAGACCCGTAGGTGTTAAAACTGTGCAAAATGTAGCTGGTCCTCTATTAGCATCTACCAGATACAATATTGATCCTAAGTGAGTATATTACAGATTGATATTGTAACTTGAAAAAGCAAACGGGTATTCTAATCAATTTATAACTTATTGTTTAGGTTATATACAGATGTAAGTTCACCAGGTCTGACAACACGTCTTACCAAATATGCAGCTGAAGCTAGTAATAAATTAACTCATCAAACTCAATATGGAGCAGGACAGTTTCCAAAAGTTAATCTCAATGCAACTCCAGCTCCCTTGTTAAGTCCTAAAGTGGCAAGGGCAAGGATTCCAGTAACCGTTAGAGTTGCACCTCCAGAAATAATCAACTATTCACCCGTGGATACACACCATGATAGATCCTCCAGCTCTTCTTCTCAGGAACTCAAAGAATCCCTGTCTTTTCCTAGTGTCAATAAGTCAATGAAGAAGCTTCCGCTCAAGCGACACACTTCTAGAGAGGATATCATGTTGGATTTAGCAAAAAAACAACGATTTGAAAGGATATACGATGGTGAATTAGAAAATTTGGAGGAAATGATGCAGAAACGAACTAGAGAAGAGTCAACAGCGTCGGATGAAGATGAATCTCCTCAATCGATACACGAAAGACCGTCAAAGAGGCCGAAAGCATCATCTTGCCACGATGTCATTAATTCACTCAGTTCCAGTATGAGCGTGTATACTGGCATTAAAAGGAAAGCAAGTGAGTAAATGGCGTTCTTTCCTCAAAAGTAACTATTTTTCATCCGTGTGCATTTTTTTTTAATTTCACTAATGGCTGCGATAATTTTCCAGTGGATACATCTCGTTGTAATACTCCAAATATTGAGAAACATTTCAAACCATCGTCTACCTCTCCCCCAAGATTTTCATCTTTAAGTCTGTCATCTTCTGGAGAATTGGCGAGATCGAAAGAACAGCTAAACGTAAAAGTTCCCGTAATTACTACGATCAAAGGAGTATCACCTGAAAAAGCCAAGGAGACGAGTCCAGAAGTGACAAAACCCGACGGTCTTTCCCCAGTAAAATCGAATTCGCAATCACCTCATAATAATTTAAATTTACCAACTCCGAAACTTCGTAAAGAGATCCCCATCGCAGCAGATATTAAACCACCAGCTAAACTCACAGAGAAGCTATTTATGAGAGCAGAGCCTCAAGATAATGAAAAAATAAAATCGTTGATAGAGGAGCAAGGTAAAATAGAGCCAAAATTTACGACAGAAGACAAGGAAGAGATTAAAAAAAAAGACATCGTTAACATGAGGCAAAATAGCATGCGTTTGAGGCTTCAGAATATGTTTGATGCTATTTCTGGAAAATGTAAGTTGTCTTTTTGCTTGTATGTTAACAGTTCAACAGTTATATCTCTTCGTGTTCTAATTGATACACGTGACATTTACAGCAAGCAAAATCGATCCAGACGTCGTGATTCGAGCGGAGGAGGTGAATCCTGCCGCTACTTCATCCTACGCTTTGCTCAGTTCTCAAACTTCAACGATAACCGTTAATACCTCCCCAATCGCAACAACGATAGTGCCAATCTTGAAAACCGACACAGAGACTAAGTCGCCCACGAACAAGCATGTTACCTTCAATCTCCCATCCTCGCAGTCGTCGCTTAGCAGCAACACTAGCACAGTTTCCAGTGCTGAAGTAACCAAGCCAACCGAAACGAAAATTGTGACTTCGGTTCCAAACTTCAATTTCAGTTCGAGTCCAAGATCTGCGCAAACTTTCAACGTTGGTAGCATTGCTTCAACAACTGCATCGACCACAACCACCGTATCGCCGTCGACAACGACTAGCAATTTCTCCTTCCCAGCTAGCAGTAGCGCAACGTCTATCGCCACGTCGAAGATCGAAAGCAACCTACCAACTACTACCTTGTCTTTGAGCAGTCCTACTTCGCTCTTTACTGCTAAGCCATCGTCTACGAGTATCGGCACGACTTTGAGTTCTACAGGATTCTCATTTGGTTCGGTCACGACTAAGGCAGCTACGTCGATGTCAACTGCCGCGTCATCCGCAGCGCCAGTAACGTCATTCGCCATTACGAGTCCCGTTGCCAAAACCACGGAGAATAATTTAGGCGGTATTACCTCGCCATCGACTTTCGGAAATGCTTTGGCAAAGAGTCCGATAAGTATATCTCTCGCACGTGAGTTTTGCCGTGTTTACGAACACACATTTTTTGTCCGTTTACCTGGAAACGCGTGATCATGCGCGATAATGATTTTAGAAACGACAACCTCGTTACCGAGCTTCGTAGTTGATAAAAAAGAGCCAATGTTCTCCTTTGGCGGAGTATCATCGACCCCCAGCATTAACTCGGCAACTACAACCAACCAATCGTCCTCGACGTTCAGCCCAACAACCACGACAACTTCGATGTTCTCAGCTGGAAGTAACAATACTCCATCACCCGCGTACAACGCTACCTCGACCGTCACCACCTCGACACCCGCTACTGCACCTATATTTAATTTTGGAGGCTCCAGTAAACCACCTGGTACATTCTCGTTTGGCGCAGCGACGTCTCCGGCTGTCACTACCGCTGCAACTACAGTAACGCCTACGTTTGGAAGTGGTACTGTTACGGCGATTGGCTTTGGCACCTCTGCTGCCAGTAATCCCGCTGCTACGAGTCAGTTTAAATTCTTTTCCTTTAGCGCCCGATACATTTTACTCAGCAAACGCATTTTTTGTATTTTCGGGCAAGAGCGTACAGTTCGTTTCCCATTGCTCTTGTATATTTCTCGTATTTAACTCATTTTCAACGTCAAAGTCTTCACGGTCAATCGACTCGTCGAAGCCTGCCAATCAATACGCGGTCGATCATTTTTTCATTGAATGACGCTTTGCTGAAAATTACGTTCGCGCGTTCTGTATTGACTGCGTGCTTAACCAAATCTTGAACGCCATCCCGTGTACGAACGTTAATCCGTTTATAATTCGAAATCTAGCAGCCTCAGCACCGGCGTTCGGTTCGTCAACGGCGTCGCTTTTTGGTGCGCAAACAACTAGTGCACCCAATCTCTTCAGTGGCACGGGGTCTACGACCACCGTGAGTCCGATGTTCAAGCCGCCGAGCTCCACGGCTACCTTTGGAGTTCCAGAGACGACTACCACAACGTCGGCCACTTCCTCGATATTTGGAGCGCCATCGAGCACTTCGAGCTTCGGCGCCACGCCATCAACGACGTCGACGCCCAGTTTGTTCGGTAGTGCAGTGGCATTGGCGCCTAGCACGAGCTTGTTCGGCAACCCTTCGGTAACGGCAACAATGACGCCGTCGGCATTCAAAACTACCCAGCATGTCAGCATTTTTTCCGGCGCGTCTATCAGTGCGACTGGCAGTGCGACTGGCGCAACGTCGATCTTCGGAGCGTCAATTGCAACTGCGCATAGTGGATTGTTCAGCGGATCCAACGCCAGCGCCAATCAGGTAAGACCCGAGTGCCAATTACGCCTTACGAACCACGACGAACGTTGCTTAGACTATACATTGACGCGTGATATCTCAACGATCGTTTAGACGTCAGCGGCAAATCCAGCTGACACCGGCGGCGTCTTTGGCCAATCGAAATCACCAACGTCCATAACCTTCGGGAGATCGACGTCAGCCTTTGGCTCGGCCACTGCACCGTCGAGCTTCCCAGCACTCAACGCGGCGGGTCCATCGACTTTACAGGTCGACGCGGCGTCGTCGCCAACTGGCAGCTTACCAGCCTTCGGATCGATCAAATCCACGACGCAGTTCGGCGCGTCAACCACCACTCAACCGTCGACCACTAGTTCTGGAACGTCGATATTCGGGCCAACCGCTACTGGCGGGACCTTCGGAGCGAACCCTACACCGGGTTTCGGAGCCAACGTCAACGCTACCCCAACGTTTGGATCAACGACTTCGACGAACAACGCTTTCGGTATGTCGCCGACAAGTTCCAATGTTCCCACCTTTGGAGCTTCCAGCCCTTCCGGCTTCGGTTCCACTGCCAATACGCCGTCGCCTTTCGGTGCACCACCGACGTCGACTACAACGAGTCCCTCGCTGTTTGGCAACGCGGCCGTCGCGGGTACATCTACAGCTGGACCTGGCGCAAACAGTACTTTCAGTTTTGGAGGCAGTCAGCCAGCTCAATCGGCCGCTCCGCAACCTACCAGCGGATCGTCGTTCTCTTTTGGATCGGCGGCTGGTAGTACTGGCGGACCGGGCATTTTTCAGTTTGGTGCCGCCAACAACGCTAATAAACCAGGTTGGTTTTCCAGTTGTCTCACGCGTAGACTAAGCAACGATTACACTTGACAAAGGTCAGGTGTCTTGAGCGACGATTGAAACGACCGTAAACGTACCGCGAATGTTTTTCTTTGCAGCCGGTTTCAATTTCAACGCACCGACAGCAGCGCCGCAAATCAATTTCACCGGCAACGCAGCAGCAACACCGACGTTCAACGCTCCAGCACCAAACTTCCAACAACCCGGGACGAACATGTTTAGCATAGGTTCAGGGTCGTCGACGCCTCGCTCGCGAGGTGGCCGCGCCAGGCGGCAAAGATGATGGAGAATTTAACGAGTTGACGCACGTTCTCTGTAGTCTCTTAGGCTGATCGAAGAGTTTGTAATGGAAGAGATTCATTGCGGAACAACGCTCTTTTTTATTCTTTTTTTTCTTTTGTTAAAATAACGAAAGAAAGGGGTTGTAACCGAGTTAACGTATTGTAATTGACTCTATCCGCAGACGCGGACGCACACACTGCCCTCGCAATTTTTTTTTATCGAATTAGTCAATGAGTCGAGAGTGAATGTATATCTCAACTTACGTACTTGGGTTGAGCCCCCTTTTTTCCTCAAAAGCAGCAAGGAAACGAACGTGTCGCCGTTTATTTATCATGTTCGCGTGAACGTGAAAAGGTGAAATTCGTTACCGATGCTAGTTTCCCTGCCACATGGGTACACGATTAGGCTCCATGTACATACTAAAAAAATTGTAGTAGACCACTTAGCAAAAGTGAGGAGTGGCATTTATAAATAAAATTTATGTACAATTTCTGAAGCAAATATAAATTGAATGAATGATTCTTCCTGTACAAAACATGACTGATGATGCATCGTTAAAGAGAAAGTAATATTTTTTATCAATTGTTTCATTATCGTCCAGATCAAGCTCAAAGCTTTATGCAAAATTCAATGACTGATCCACGAGTGTCATTGGTTTGTCGGACTGTGACTAGATTGTAATTTATCAAAGTGCAAAAGGAGATGATAGTAGGAGGAATGATTTGTCGACTAGAATGCAATTGCGTTTTTTTTCTTCGTCTAACAACGTGTAATGTTCAGTGCTTACACTTTGTTCGATCTATCTTAAGCTCGTTTAGATCAAAAGTTTGTCTTACTGTTATATAACAAAACAAGACCAAGGAATGTTTGATGCCAAGTTCACTACGAAACTTAGTGTTAGGAACGATAGTCGATAAGGGTTTGATGTACCGTCTAAGCACTTTCAGGAGCTTAAGATTTTTAATAACTTTTCTAGTAAGGCAAGGCGTAGTAATATTAGTCATATTACAAAATACCATACTTTACCATATTATTAATGAAAATAAAACATATTCTTGTATTGTCTACATCAAAACTTGTCTTGCTCACTTTTATTGATCCCAGAAAAACTTCGCTTCACTTATTCTTATTCTATTTATTTATTTGATCGATCGGTTGCACAGACATTTGATGTACTTGAATTGCGTTGTTTATTCCATAAAAATTGTTGAAGTACGCACGCATTAGTGAATTATGCAGTGACTAGTATTGTTGAATTCAGAAAATTATGATTTTAATAGAACACTATTTTTATTAAAACATTTTTTTACAAATCGAACATTAGGAATTTAACGAATGATTTACTTCAACAATTAGACAGATGTCTACGAATTTTTGTAAATAATAACTTTATCGCTCGTATTTTCAGTAATAAAAGTCATTTACATAAATCTATCTTGATTCATTGGGCCTTATTCACTGAATTATCGTCGAAATACCTGGGAAAAGTACGTGTTCCAGCAACTGGAGGTATCAAAGTGTCTGCTGCACATCGCCTAATGAAATGTAGACGACGCTTATATTTTTGTCAGTTTTATAAGAGTGAACAAGTGAATTGTAATTTTTGGAACAGAGCTAACCAGTAAAGATGTTGATCCAATTGATTGCGCTTTGTTTGGTCATTAAGACGACAACGTTTATTTGGACATGGTTTTTAAAATGTACAAGCACCTCGGATAAAAATACAGTTTGACAGATTTACTTACAACTAAACAGCTCCTAGATTACGTTACACGATAATACATTTATATCTTTGAACTTTTTTTCATAGTTGCTAATGTTATTACACATACAATAAAAACACACACGCGTACTAGTACTTGAGACAACATTATTCCACAACATCATCGTTTCAATTGAATTGAATTGTGTGTCGATACATCATTAACGCAAATTGTTTGAATGTTGAATTGCGCAGTATAGTACGTGAAATACCGAATCTCGCCAACTTTTTTTTTCGAATAAATAAATTAATTTCAATAAAACGTGTTCTATGTCAGCTCTACGCGTTGTCCAACATCGACGACGAACAGTGGAGTTGACGCACTTTTACTGGATGGAGTTTCAATACTTTGATTGACCTTCGAAACGTTGCAAATTCTAAAATAATCAATATCTACCAATATGAAAATAATTTTTGCAAGGATTTTGCAAAGACTCGATAATTTATAAATATTGAAATAACATTTATCGATACAATTATTTTACAATTTTCGTTCCGTTTCTTTCATCAGCTCCCTAGGATTAACGGAAACAATGCTTTTTCGTTCCTTTGTGACTGGACTCGTATACACTCGTTATTTTAAAAACTGGCTCGTAAAAAATTAAACAAACTTCGTTTTCTGTTCTCTTATGCGAAAATATTGTAAAACTTAAAAAAAACCCTCAGCGATGTAAATTATTGTTTTTTCTTTTTAATTTTTGGTTTTTCAAGCTTCTTATAACGAACGTTCTTCATATGTGACATCATAGCAAACATGCCTGGTATACATAGCATGAGTAAATAAATTCTCATGAAAGTTGGAAAATGGAAAGCGAAATTCCACGAATTAGGCAAGGTCACGTTGAATTTTCCAGTTTCCTCAAAGTAAGGAATGTTCCTAAGAACGATTATTCCTTCAAAAACAAAACCGAGCGGATACAACGGCATCCATATAGTGTATCTAAGCCATGTTAGAGTGGGCATGTCGATATCCAACAATTGCGTAATGTAATAAGGATACCTTACAACTTCTACCATAGTCCATACTAGAAACAAGTAAAACACAACTGGTTTGGTCTGCATTCTCGGTTCGGCTTCGATCATGCCAAACAATATGAACGCACGTCCGCCAACTTGTAAGGAAGCGATAAAACAGCTGCCTTTTGTATATCCAAATAAGGGGTGCATAACTTCTAAAAATTGAAGTAACTGTATGAACTTCATTGGATTGCCAACAGCTTCGTAGGTTTCTCTCATTGAATCTGCAAAAACAAGGAACACGGTCGACTTATTACTCAAGATCGCAAGCACTCAAACACTAGAACGTTTATTGCAAGTAAACCTACCTTGACCATCCCGATAGTATCTTATAGCCATCACAGAGAATATATATATAAATCCAACGCATTGGAACAAATTGTAAAATATCAGGTAAACTTTCTTCATGTCCTCTGTAACAACAGTGAAACGTCAATGTCATTTCCAAAGAGAATCGACGGAACGGTGCCATGGAGCCTGCAATTTACACACCTTTTCTATATCCAAATTCCTCTTTGTGTACACGGTCATAGAGATCGGGATAATCTTGGCAAATATCACGCATAACTTCTTCCGTGTCGTCCACGTCTTCGCTCTTCCACTTGTCGAAATCGATTTTGAGCCAGGACGGCTTCTGCGGCTGGCCCGTCAGTCTTGGCCACCAATTTTTCGACTTTTTCATCAATACGAAATCCACTTGTCTGTCTATCACCTTGTAATCGCTCTCCTACATCACATACCAAAAATACTTTATCGCGATACACATCCAATTGGTACACCGTCGACAACTTACGTCCGGATCAACTTCCGAGTGCAAATCCAGCGAAAAGCCATATTTGTTCGGTCCTCTGGCACCCTGTCCGTAGGCGGTGAATCGCAGCTTCTTGTCTTCGAGATAAACATCGGGATCCTGGCAAATATTCGTTAGGCGTGAAAACACGAGCAGCGAGCAGCGTCGCAAGATGGATAAACAACTACGACCACCCGATACACCTACCTTGACGTTGGTCAAATCGATTTTAAGGGTAATCCTATTTTCCGTCTGTGCCCAGAAGACAAAGGGCGTGAAAACCTCCATGTTATCAGCGTCCTGTTTCTTCGAGCATGTTCCACTTTTGAGCGAACAATACGATTATTCGTGCACGCTCGAACGATAAGAAATTGATAACAAGACCGGTCGAACGTGTACGCACGTACACACGCACCCGATGCGCGTTTGCGGAGGGAGGACGTCGCGGTGCAAGTTGCGCAAGCGCAAGCGGAGGCGCGCGAACGCGTCTCGCGATTCGAACGTGCGCCTGCACGGATGCGCCCCGACCAACCAGCGTCGATCGATCGCTAAAACGACTCGTTCGCGTGGAAATGCGTTAGGAAAGCCGTTTATTGCTGCGTGCAATTACAGTGGTGAGCGTGCTTTTGGACGAACGTTTTCCAAAGGCCTCGCGCTAAACTGATCTTCGTGAAGACGTGCAACATCGATCGAATATCTACGTTGCAGTGTATATACATAGTCGTACTCGCTAATACAACGATCTACGGGTCGACACGATCGACAAACAACTGAAACACAAGTAAATAAGATAAATAGTCGAAACGCACGACGAAACGTGCGTTCAATCGACGGACGGGGGCAAGGGCGCCGGCCTGATGGCGCTCAGCAGCCTCGCGATGTTGTATCTGTTCTTGTTGCGATTGTTGGCAGAGGCGGCCGAGGCGGGAGCGGCAGCCGTTGTCGTCGGATCGCTCTCTCGATCGACGTCGTCGTGACTGTTCTCGTTCGCGGCAGCAACAGTCGCAGTGGCGTTGGCCGGGGTAATCTCGCGATTAGCCTTGGATTTGGATCGAGCGAGGGCGCTTCTCTTGGCCGTGTACTCGAGGTACGCGGCCAGTACGCACAAGAGCGATCCGCAAGCGATCGACGAGTAGAGGCCAGCTCTGAACAACGGGGAGACGACGGCAAAGTTTAGCCAGAGCAAGTACACGCGTGAACAAGCGAGGCTTCGTGGAGCTTACTCGACGAGTTTGAGCAGAAAGTAACCAATCTGGATTTTCAAGAGGAAAAAGTCCGGCAAGAGGACGATTTCGTCGGTCCAGATGATCGGTAGCATCGCGTAGGTGTAATTCCTCATCAATCGAAACTTGTCGATCGGCATCAATTCCATGTTGTACTGAGCTCGCACGTGAGCTCGTACCGGCGAGCCGGTCAGCGGATCGAAATCGACGTACGTCAAATGTTTGTCCTGGTCAAGGAAACGTGTCGTTAGCGTTCGGGTCGCGGAGAAGGAGGTCGACTTAACTTTGTTCGGTTGCAAGGTATCGACGGTGTCCAAGTAATACGGGTCTGCCATGTAAAAGTGTGGATTCGAGACGACGATGGGCACGTTGAGACACTTGCGTACTTCGAAGACGCCTTTCTTCGGACAGCTTTGCGGAGTCGCGCAGTAGCACTTGTCGTCGGGCACGCGGTTGCCGTCGGTACCCAAGTCACCGGTGTATCGAAACAATTCCAATCCTGCGTGCAAGAGTTGTGACACGAGTCAAGCGGTATCGAGCGGCGCACCTTCGGAAACGCGCAAAGCCCCCTCGCGTACCTGCGTAACGAACTTTCGAGTCGTAATCCAGCGAAATTTTCCGGCATATCAGCGGATAAACCAACGGTATACTCGCGTGCCTCTTCTTGTTCATCAGCGGAGGAAAGATCGTGCCGTCGGTTCCCTCGAAAGCGTCGCACTTGTCGTCTTTCCAAATCGATAAGTTGTTCATACCGTCGATCTCGACGACCTTGCCGGTGTCCTTGAGATTTTTCGATCCCCGGCGTATGCGGATTCGCTTCTCCCTCTGGCTGGTGCCGTTTCTCTGAAAGCAACGACAACGACAACACCTGCAACGTCCATGGACGATCGCGGAAGCGAGCGATTCTACCGATCGCCCGTCACTTACGAATCCGAACAAGGACGCGTAGTACACGCCGTCTTGGTTTTTCAAGGAGTCCGAGTGTTTGTCCCGTATCTCGTTGCAGATCAATTTGCCGAAGTAGTCGTCGACCCCGGCGCAAGGGATGGAGAAACCGTCGAACAGTACGGTCTTGACTTTCACTTTGTAAAACACGCTCTCGGGTTTGTCTAATATCGCGTCGACCGCTCGAGCTTTTGACCACGGCAAACGAAAAGGTTGGTGAGTGAGCAGCGCAAGACGAGGCGACATGGTGGAAAGGGTGTACTTTCGTACGATTGAACGTCTTACAGGTGAAGGATACTTGCGAAGGATTGTCCTTTGAGGGACCGGTCGCCACGGTAAGCACGAACAGGTGAGGAAAGTACACTTCGACTTCGTCGGACAAACCCTGGCTCTTCCTTTGATTGTAGTAATAGGTGTTTTCCAATACGTACGACAGCGTATCGTCCTTCTCGTTGTCCGTTTGCTTCACTTTCTCTTGAAACGTGCTAAAACATCGAGCAAACGAGCGTGATTTCAGCAGGTACCGTCCAACGATTGCGCGTACCTCGACGCTAGCTTACTCGTAAACGAAGGGTCCGACTTGTTGGACGATTGGCTTGGCTCCCTTGCCAATCTCCACGGGATTCGTCACGTTGAACACGTACACGTGGTTCTCGATCACGAACGGCAGTTTACTCCATATGTCTCGCATGGGCCAACCATTTTTCAACGACAGTTTCTGATTGAAAACGCATTATTACGTTGTTGCGGCGTTCGCCGATCGACCTTCACTTACCCTCTTCAGTACGAATTTGACGATAGGTGGTAACACGACAAATTCAACGAAAATACCGATCGTCAGCAGCAAAACGCCCGCTATACCGATGACTTTTGATCGACGTATCGGCATTTCGACGGGCTTAGCGGTATCGTGCCTCGAACGTCTGGCTGGTGCTCGTTCCAAGGGACCTGGCGCACGGTCCGGGCTTGCCTCCACTTCTTACGATCGTCGACTCTTCAGCCAACATCGAGCGGGGACGCCAAGGCTGCCAGTCGTTCCAACGGCTACTCCCGCATCGTTTATCTTCCCTGTTGGATCGAAGAACGCACCGTGCGCGTGTCAACCCGAGCAACTACGAGCGAACGAGTCGATCGACGAACGAGAAAGAGACGCGAATAAAGCGTACTCGCGAACGTGCTTATAGACCAAAGTCTTTGTTGAGTAGGGCAAATCGAATAATTGTGCTGCTGCTTAATATTTACGTATACGTAATTACCTATCCAAAGCTTCACGATGACGTGCTAAACGAGAGAAATTATTCATAGAGCGACGAACGATCGATCGCTTATTTATAGTCGTAGCGACGAGAAAAACAATACGAAAAACAAGCGAAACGACAACAACGATGCTGTAACGTCGGAGAGAATTCGCGAAAAACGTCCACGGTGTACCGCGTTTGGCCGTTTGAACATCTCGAGCGTTTCGTGCTCGTTGTTTCCCGAAAGTAGCGGAAAAGCCGATCGTGGCGCGACTCTTTGCCGATTGACTTGTCAAGTGTAGCGTACACGTCGTTTTTTTTTTTTGCCAAACAATCTGAAAATTCGTAGGTGCGACACGTTACAAGTACTAACCTTGGTCGGCCAAAACAAGTCGTTCGTCGCAAGTTGTAGCAGCGCGCGGTGTCCTCGTGAAAAAAAAAGATGATAATTTTTCGTTGGGGGCATACGGACGCACCACTCGAGGAGTACTGTGCTAACGCGGAGCTTTTGCCTTTGAAATCGACGACGACGTCAAAGCTAAAGCCGATTGCTGCCGCTACAGCTATAACGCCCGTACGAACAGCCGTCCTTTTTCGTTCGGCCTTTTACGCGAAGCACGCTGTCTCTTTCTCTCCTTCGGTACGCTTTACGCGGGACACGCGAAAAGTGCCGTAGAGGCGAGTTGCTACGTCTGAAACAACAACAGACGCGGATAATTTCAACGAGGAAAACTCAGCGACGCTGGTACCTCGCGCGATGTATTCATGAGAAACAAAATACCGAATGGAGTATAGAGCGTAACTGCAAGTTTATTGAGGCAATCGAAGGAGAGCAACAGAAAATGGCAAACGCGTGTCACACCGAGTGAGAATAAAACTATCGCTAATCGACGCTCGACGGTAGCGCAACTGCGGAGCGTGGCTCGCTGAAATCCACGCGGCTAGTGGCATCGGCCGATTTCAAATCGACCTCGTTCGGCGTGCTCGACTTGTACTTGAGATATCCCGCCAAAGCGCACAGCGTCAATCCGCTAACCGTCAGCGTGCCTTCCAGTATCCTAGGGTGGCAAGGAAAACGCAATGAGTAGGAGAGTACGCTCGTGGTGCGAGGTCGTTCAACCAACTTGATCAACTTGACGCTCGTGTGGGCGAGTTTAATGTCGTCGACGAGGAAATCCGGCAAAACGATTATCTCGTCCGTCCAAACCATCGGCAACATGGCGTACGAGTAGTTTCTCATCAAACGAAACTTGTCGATCTTTAGGAGTTCCATGTTTAACTGTGCTCGCGTGTGAGCTCGCACCGGAGAACCGGTTAACGGATCGAAATCCACGTACGTCAGATGCTTGTCCTTGAAAATGGAGAAATCGACGAGCGTTAATGGCCACTCGTTAGAAGGGACGGACGCATAAAGGCGATCGGTTGTCTCACTTTGTCGGGTTTCAGATTGTCCACTCTAGCGAGGTAATAAGGGTCGGCCAGGTAGAAGTGTGGGTTGGACAAGACGACGGGTATGTTGTTGCATCGATACAGCTCGAACATACCCTTCTTGAGGCAGCGATCCTCCGCGATACAGTAACACTTTTCCTCGGGTACGCGGTCGCCGTCGGTGCCCAGATCGACGGTGTAGCGAAACAGCTTCAAACCTGCGCGCACCGCAACAACGCGTGTGTAAGAGCATCGTCGTGTCGCGTTCCCTCGGCTGGAACGGAGACGCGCGTTCGACTCGCGATACCTGCGAATTCAACCTCCGACTCGTAGCTCAACTTGAGTTTGCGACAGAGGAACTGATTGACCACGACCATGTCGTCTTTTCGTTTGACGTTCGCCAGCGGAGGGAATATCGTACCGTCGGTTCCGTCGAACGCGTCGCACCGGTCGTCCTTCCAAGTCGACAAATTCTTCATACCGGACAATTCGACGACATTCCCAACGTCTTGGATGTTGCTCGTCCCTCGGCGAATGCGTACTCTGTTTTGCTTGTCGTAAGTGCCGTTCAGCTGTGCGCGAAAAACACGCTCGTGAGCCGAGCCGTAGGTACAACGCGAGCGCTGCGCTACTTACGAATCCAAAGACGGACGTGTAGAACGTGTCGTTGTTGGCTCTCTTTCTCAAGGTGAAATCGTAATAGCGTTCTCTCAACAGGTTGCACGTCAATTTGCCAAAGTAATCCTCTATCCCGGCGCAAACAATGGGAAAACCGTCGAACAGTGGGACCCTCGCTTTGACCTTGTAAAACAGGCTCGACGGATGGTTCAACACCGAATCGACGGATCTCGCTGCAACCATACAACGCATCATCGAAACGTCCAAGGACAGCAGCGCGTCCGAACGAGCGACCGTTCTTACAGGCAAAGGAAGCCAAAGGTCCCTTGTCCTTTAAAATGCCAGTCGACGCTGTCATGATGTAAGTGTGGGGAAAGTACACTTCCAGCTCGTCCGAGAGCCCCCGACTCTTGTGCGGATTAAAGTGATAGACGTTGTTCAATACGTACGATACCGTGTCCTCTTCCTCGTCGTCCAGTTGCTCGACTTTTTCCTGGTACACACTAAGCACGCATTGGTTACTTTTCCTAGCGTTACCTTTTCGTTAGCTCTGTTTCGAGGGCGTGCAACGCGAACGTTAATTTACTCGTAAACGAACGGTCCGATTTCTCGAACGACCGGCTTGGCTCCAGCGTCGATTTCCACGGGGTTCGTCACGTTGAAGATGTACATGTGGCTTTCGATCGTAAACGGCAACTTGGACCATATCTCTCTCATAGGCCAGCCGTTTTTCAAAGCGATTTTCTGAAATTCCACAACCGTTATTTTTCGTTCGCCGGCTACCTGCGTTCGTTCTCGCCGAAAGCAGACTCGGCCTCCGGACTACCTTCTTTAGCGTGTGTTTCACGACGCGTGGCACTATCGCCAAATCGAGTAAAATCCCAAAGACGAATACAAAGACGCCTGCGTAGCCAATCGCTCGATATCGACGCGGTGACATCCGGGTGCTTTGTCGGGCGGATTATCGACGGAGCGACGGGGCGCCGCTCGGATTTACAGCAGGAACAACAATTGTTCGCGACGCCCACTTACTCGCTTTATTTTCTTCAATTGCAACAGAGAACAAGAACGTCCTACCTACGAAGCTGAGATCTTTCGCTCGTCGAAACGTTCCTTGGCGTTTCGACAAACGGAATATTCCCAGCTGTCGAGGAACGATCGCTCGACGTACGAGTATACGAATGTTTAGCGAACACTAGCCACGATCACGCGGATAGCCGTTTAATCGTTGTTGTCACGCCGTTTGCTTGTTTTGGCCTCGCGAGCTGGGGGGCTATAGACGCGTTTGCGCAATTTAGATCGACGAATCGATCACGACGAACGCCCGTTTGCCGCTTGCAAACATCGGACGGATTTTCGCCAAACAGCAAACGACGCTTCGGTCGAGAGTAGTCGTTTGATGGCTCGATATTCGAGAAAACCAGCAACACACGCACACACGGAACGTCGACCAAATTGAACGAGGTGACAATTGGACGAGCGTTCTTTGGATCTATGATAAGGTAGTTGGGCAAAATCGCGATATCGCCTGTTCACGTTCGCAAACGAACTCCTACCGGTGCGTCGCTCCACGGGTCCACGTCAACGACGGTTGCGAAAGCGAGTTCGTAAACGTGGAGCGTGGACGACGTTACCTTGTCGGCTCTCGTAACGTCCACGGTGGTCGATTAATAAGGATCTCGCGCGATACAACAACGTTTATCGCGGGCCGAGTACGTTGCAGGATGCGGAATAACCATCGAATAACGCCGTCTTCGCCGACCCGCTTGATCGCTGTTCGCGAGTTTCCGTTGCTCGGCGCTACCTGCTGCGACAATTCGCACGGATTGCGCGTTTCTTCGCGTTTCTTATCCAAAGTGCAAATCGCCTCGTTCCGACGCTTGCGAGTAGATACAGCAAAGCTGCAAACGAGCGGAGAAACGCCAGCTACGCGAACGGTACGCCCATCGAGCGCGACGCCTCCTTGCCCCTTGCTCCAACGATAATCAATCGCCCCAAACTCTCGTCCACCACATCGGCCAGTTGCAGTTTGCACGATTGTAAATGCAACTAATTGAAGCGTAGGCCCTACAAAATTGTACAAATTGTAGGAAAGCGCAGGAAGGAAGATGGATTTTGTCCCGACTCGAACGCAGGCGGTGTTGTTTGTCGCAGGATAAACTTGTCGTTCGAAAGCCAATGTTTATGAAAGATGGTTGCAACGGACGAGAAGGTCGCGTCCGTTGTACGTATGTTGCACACAAGGAAGCGTAAAAAATGTCGGCGATGCATGGCCACGCGTCTTTAAATTCGTAATTAGCGCCCTCTCGAACGCGTGACGCGCGACTCTCGAGAACCTCGCGTCACCGCCATAGCCGCGTTGGAGGGAGGGGAAGGGCGGACGATGCGCGCGCATCGACGTACGAGACGGTGGTGGTGGTAACTAAGAGAAACTACCGGCATCTGCGCAGATCCGTCGCCGCGCGTTACGCTCTGCGATCACAGAAGGGAACTAACAGTGCAAGCGTAAGGACGGGAGAACATCTAGGTTCGGCAGCGGCGTGTCCAACACCTTACACACACCACCATCACCATCACCGACACTCCATCTCGAATTCATTTCGAAATTCTCGTATTGGAGAGTCGACAATAACATCGAAACTATTTAACAACTAAACAACCTCAAGTTACAACAGAGGCTTCGCGAATAAACAGCGACTATCGGCTCGGAGGTTTTTTTACGTTTCACAACAAACGCGTGAATTTCAAAGAGTAGACATGGCCGACTCTGAGAAGCAGCCCGAGCAGCAACAACAGAATGCTCAAGCAGCATCACCAACTGCTAGCCAACAACAGCAGCCCAAACAGGCTCAACAGCAGCAACAGAAAATGGTTATCGGTGAGTATTTCCTATTCTAACTTGCTTTATTTCCATGCCTTTCTTTTTCCCCCTTTCTTGCATTCGCAAACTACCGCGCGCGCGCGTGCGTCCGTGTGTTTGCGCTGAACGAGTTTTGGACGCCGTAATGGCGCGTAGACGCCATGTGGCGCTCTCGCTCTCGAAATTTCCGACACGTGCCTCCGACGACGCTTGTATCGATGTATAACCTATTGTTGCGTTATTATCTTTCTTGTACGACGGTGAAAAAGAGGGAGATAGGGACGTTGGCGCGATCGTTATTTGGAGAAAATAGATTTTTTTTGTTCAACGCCCTAATGCGTATCGTCGTCGCAACCGTGGCTATGATGATGCTACTATTCTTGTCGCGCCCTTCTCCGATTACGTAAGCGTGTGAGCAAGCCAACCGAACGAGCGACAACGACGCGAAACTTGAATGCACGTTGTTTAGGTTCATTGTGCTTAGGAATTTCGGCAGCGTGTTTGTTTATACCGCATATAACCGCATCGATTTTCTCTTCCTCCTCACCCTTCCCCCTCTCTCTTCTCCTCGTCTATCGGTCTCATCCGCGTCTTTTCACGCTCGAGTGTTTGATGAATTTTCTCCGAAATTTCGGAATCCCGAAAACGAAGCAAATTTCGAAGAAATTTCGGAATCGCCGCGTTTGGACGACGCGATTCAATTTGATTTTGGAACACGGTCACATTTACAATGATCTTTTGTTTTTGTTTTCATCTTTTTAACAGAGCCATTAAACGACCTTCGACTTGTATTTTCTTGATTTTTTTGATCGAAATTTATTTGTTGTCGAGATGATACGACATCCAACTACACAACGTGCATTTTCAACGAGCCAACGTTCAAATTGCCAAGTCGAATTTCACGCGTAGTTGCAATGTGACATCACGTCTATTTTAACGATAGCTAGACAAATTAAAATAATTTCTCGTTACGATGATCCATTCACGTGCCACGAGGTGACTCGGACACGTTACCAATCAAATAATCGATTAATTGCGAATAATAATACCGATTGTTAATTTTATCCTTTTATTTTCATTTTCAGCCAGCAAAGTCACCGGAACTGTCAAGTGGTTCAACGTGAAGAGCGGCTATGGGTTCATCAACAGGTCAGTGTTACTGCCATTTTAATATATTTTCGTCAACGTATCGTTAACGCAAAATGGATGATACCGTTTCGCGTTATACTTGATTTGTGATTTTTGTCTCACGATAAGACCTTGTATCAAGTAGATTTAGCAAAAAAAAACGAAAAAACTTTATCGCGCACATTCGATACGACGGTTATTTTCAAATCGGTCGTCTACGTCTACGTGTTCCATAAGTTGAAATCCAACGTTTATTATTTATAACCAAGTTGTACAAGGCAACGCGTTCGTAAAAAAATCATTCAAGGCACATCTATAGAACTAACCAAAGTCACATGTTTTAAATTTACGCGTTGTAAGATTCGTGCCAGCGGCTGTAAAATCCCCGTCTAAATAAATAATTTCGCGTGACCGCTCATCTATTTTCGTAGGACACTAAACGGTAAAGTGTAATTTTAGACGCACGAACACATGAAAGTATCTTCAATTTACTTTTTCATCGAATTCTCTAGCGTTGTATCGTAAAACTTACTTTATTTTTTGACGCATATACCGTGACATCGGCGCCAAACGCAAAAAAAATCTGCTCGAAAACTATCGTTCGGTACGGGATGTTTCTCTTCGTTTGATCAACTTACTTATCTTGAATCGATAAGGGTACTATCGTCGTGTTGAGTGTTAACGTAAACAATGTAAAATGCGAAAGAACACACGTAGCGATTACCGAGATCCATCGAAAGAGAATAATGAAAAGTAGGCCGCCCCAAAAACCCTACTACGCATACGATGTGTCTGTGTGTATAACTCGTCTTTTTTGCCATAGCCTATTTCTAGGCTTCTCTCTACCCGTGATACGCGTGCAGCCACATGGCAGTCGGCCAACGGATCGTCCTTTTCTTTCTTTCTCGTGCACGTACGCATGGCCGATTAATTATCGTTATCGAAGCGACGTTGGATGTGTTTTTTTGTTTGGGATGCTCGTCGCTATTGACGCGGTGTATCGTCGTCTTATTTCGTCGTCGGAAACGTCGATTCTTACGTTATTTTTTACGTGGAATCATTCGACTGTGTCTGTCTCGTTTCCGCGTCCCAAGTCCACACAACCGGCTATAAATAGAACCATGAATTTCGATAGCAGGCGAATAACGGCATTAGATCGTAAGTTTTGCCCGAATTTCGAATTTTGGAACAAATCCAAAAAAGCGAGAGAGAGTGACCGACCTGGTCGAAAACTCTGCATTATGTCATTCCCGTCTGATGCCCTTATTTCTCGTTCTCTCGAGCGAGCGAATCGATGGCCCGCGTTAATAATTGAAGACAGTATGCCGCGTGCAGGAAGTCTCAACGCGGTAGGCATATCCGGATTGTGTCTATGTTTGCGTCTGTGTGTGCATCTGCGCGCGCGACGCGTAACGAAGCCTTAGGAGGTTAGGTTTGACTTGGCTTGGCTCGGTTCGCAAAACTTACTATACCTCGTGGAAGTATATTTTTTTTTCTATCCGTCTTTCTTTCTTCGCGTCACTAATATCTCGTTGAGTATTTCATTAGAACAACGTTGTATCGATTTTCCAGGTAGAGCCCATTGCTCGCGCGATGTTCCGTTTTTACGTTTTTCTTCGTTTTATTACGTAATTTTGCGACATGTTATAGATTAGATAACGTCGTTTTGAGGTATCATTATAGGTAATTTAATACCGTTATTGTAATTTTCGTTGAAAATTGATACTTGCTAGGATTGCTATGATTATAGATTATGCAAAATAGCCTTTCCCCTGGGGATTTATCATTCGTAAATAATTCAAATGCCTGCTTGTACACGTCATTTAAAAAAAAATTTTTTTTATTTTTATTTTTTATTTTTATTTTTTTTTTGCGATTTATCGTTGAATGTACTTACGTGGCCTTTTATTTTGAATGTTACAGGAATGACACCAAAGAAGATGTATTTGTCCATCAAGTAAGTTGTTCGTCAAGTCTGTCGTTGTAAAGTAATTGACCTGGATCGAACGGACGTTTTGGTTCAACGTTTAATTAATCTTAAAAATATTAAGATTTCAACAATTCGTTCTGACCGAGCGTAAAATGCGATCGCCCGAGAAACGTCCGTTCGATAAAAGGGGAAAAAGACTCGGTCGATAAGTGGAAATCTAACGCAAATTGCTTTGATTTTGTCAACAGTCAGCCATCATTAAGAACAATCCTAAGAAGGCAGTGCGAAGCGTAGGCGATGGAGAAGTAGTCGAGTTCGACGTGGTGATTGGCGAGAAGGGCAATGAAGCGGCCAACGTAACCGGGCCAGACGGCGAGGCGGTAAAGGGTTCACCGTACGCCGCAGAGAAACGCCGTGGTTATCGTCAATATTACAATCGGCGTGGTGGTCCCGGCCAAGGACAAGGCTCCGGTGGCCCCAATAACCGCCTGTTACGCCGTAACAACCGCGAAGGCCAAGAAGGCTATGAATCCGGTATGTTACGACTTTGCTCGACTATCGTTGACTGCGAGTTTCGGTCGATTTTTATAATTATTCACAACACACAACTTACGATGCGATTTGTTTTTAAGGCGAAGGTGGCAAGACCGGAGATGAGCAGAGCGGCGGCGAAGGTGGTAATAACCAGGGTGGCCAACAGCAACGTCGTTACAGGCCCCGTCGTCATTACGAAGGATATTACCGTGGAGGTAGACGCGGCGGCGGTCAAGGCCAAGGCGAAAACGGCCAAGGCGACGTAAGCAATCAAGGTGATCAAGGCCAAGACGGCGAAGGTGGTCAACGCGGTAGTAGCAACCGTGGACGTGGTGGACCACCACGTCGTTTCTTCCGCCGTAACTATCGTGGTGGACGTGGAGGTGGTCCCGGTAGACGCCCACGTAGTCAGGATGGCCAGGTAGGATTGAATCATTGCTTTATCTAGCACGTTATTTTGTAGACAAATGGGTAGTTGGTTCATATGTATTTCATTTATCTTTTTTTTTCTTTCTATCTTTCTTTCTATATTTGTTCGATTCTAATTGTGTTGAGTTGATAAGATAGCTCTGTGTACTTTGAGAGTTTTAAATTGTGATCTGTAAATAGTTGTTTCTAGCTAGAGTACGTTTTCTTAATCCTTGTTTTGCTCGTTTGTTTGATAAGAAGAGTGGCGATTAGTGATTAACCTTACAACAACCTCTTGTTGTTAGGCTGTGTAATAGTCCTTGCTAGATTTATCTTTCGTTAGAATTTCTAATGTAAAGTACTTACTTAAATAAGCAATTATTCCAGTAGTCAAATGGAGCTATTTATAAACTTACAAGGACGCTTTTTGCTCCAAAGTAAACAGATTCAATTTTACAATTATTTATAGCTTGTAGGTAATGTACTTAGTGTCTAAAATTGTATTATAAGCATATTTTGCAAGTAATATTTTCTCGAAAAAATACGCATAATTAACACGATCCAAGGCTTCGTACAAGTAGCTTCTATATCTCTCAACACAAAGCAGGATACGCTGTCGCACAATTTTCACAGTAGAGCTTGGCACACCTACACATTGTTGCACGTTTCTCTTGTAATCTTTTCAGTCGGAGCATCGGTCTGACGTACCTGCGCAAAAGGATGCACCTACCGCTTCCCCTGCTGCACAGGTAAATTTGTTCGCGCCTGTTTTTTCGTGCGTATCGCTTTACCCTCTTTTTTTTCCAATTTAGCCAAGCTGTAGCGTATCAGATAATTAATTTCTCTATAGATTTGTTTGTAGTTTTGCTTGATATTTCTTCTTTTCTCATAGAATTGACTATGTATGTATATTGGTATCTATGACTTAAGATGCTTTTCGTTGTACAGCAGTTTGATTGGCGGAAACTGCTTGATTGTGACAAGTATCGTAGACGTTTTACTCGATAATTTTTCGTTAAAATTTATTCAAGTAGATCAAACGACAGACGTTGGGTTTTCGGATTAAATACCAAGCTCGTAGACTATAATCAAAGTTTAATTCAACGTGCATTTTTGTTTTATTTAGGATAACCAGCCGGCTCAGAATGCATCCAACTCAAACACCGAAGGCACTGCTTAACCAACGACAATCGTCGCCACCATAAAATCACCATCCCTCTCTGCATAATATTTCTATCTGTTATGCAAACAAAGAGGCGACGGAAATAAAGTAAGAAAAAAAAACAACCACAACATCTAACAGCAGCAGCAACTATAGCAACAGCAACATTCTATAACAATCGCTATAAAATAAAAAAAAATAAAAAAAATTAAAAAAAAAAGAGTGAGAAAAGAAAGATTACCAGCAAAAAACACTACTCCACAGTCTCCCCACGAAACTCAAGCAAAGATAACAATTACGCGAAGCAACAAGCTAAAATTACGGTACGTAACGCAACGTAGAGAAAAAAAAGAAGCGTTTTTGGTAATCCAGCGAGGGAATAAAAAATATTGATAATTAGAGCGAAATGTTAAAAAGCAGTTAGATCAGCGTAGCGAGCCCTAATGACGATGACACAATTACACACTTACAATACCTTGTTTTCACCGAACGCGTTTACCCATTATTCGATGGTTATGTTTTCTTCAATCTGCGTTTTCGTTCGTCGGTTTTTCTTTTCTCGTTCAAACTCGTGATCAAATAGGTTCGCGAAATATATTTCCTTTACTATCTCTTATGTCCACCTGTAAGATGCGCAATTGCTCTTTTATTACTGCTGTCAGAAATTTGAGCAACTAGTACTGTAATTTTTGCTATTTAATGCTAAACTATGTCAGCTTACACTATTACTATACTATTACTACTATTTCGTGGTGTGAAACATGATAAACGAGACAATTAGCGGTGGAATAGTCGTATCAATGAATTAAGAAAAAAAAATAAGAAAAAAATAGTAAAATTTCATAAAGTTTAAAAAGGAGAAAATCATTATTCGATTTTCGATCAAATTTATCAATTGACAGCAATAACAAACGTATGATCGAAGGAAAGCTTGGTCAATTTGTATCAGACTTTTTTTCGTACCAAAGGCAAACGAGACGGAGACTGCGTAACGTACGTTGTTGTACGTTAATGCGAAAAAAATGACAAATTTTCATTCAATCGGACGATCAATCGCTTTTTTGTTCTCGTTTTTTTTTATTGTTCTATGTTTTAACTTTGAACATTTTCGCTCTTGCAACGATCCATTATTTTTCAATTTTTTACATTTCGTCGAGTGACCATGTATTACCTTATTGCCTTTATCAAATTCGTTACAATAAAGATAACGAAGTACAATCATGGATAAACAAAACAGCAAAATTTGTATTGATTACAATAAACAAATCTTGACAAGTAGTAATGACATTGTCGATTAACATTGTTGTAAGTGACGAAAATATACAAGAGAACAAAATGTAGAACTTTCGCTTGATCGCTGACAGAAAGGCGTCCATCCCGTTATTTTTTTTTTGTGTGAAGCCCCTGGTGGGTTACAAATATGTAATTCAAGGTTTCTTGAGCAGAAACAAAATTGTAATTTTTGTAACTTATCGAACTGATCATAAATGCGCATAATTACAAAGTGATCAAATTGAACAATGAGATTAAAATACAATATGTAATAGTTCGATAAGAATATCACTTCTGCGTCTATGGGAGAGTTGACGTTCAAAGATGGTCATGCGGTGCGTCGAAAACTGCAAACTCACCATCTTTATGTATCGTACTCGGGCGTAGAAGTTATTCGCGTGCATTTTTTCTGTAAGAAAATTCATCAATGAAATTTTCATGCGCCATTTTGTCAAAAGAATAATGCGGAAAATGAAAATATTTGTAAAGAAGTTTTGCATGGTCTTTTTTTATAAAAAAAGAAAACAATCATAATCTGTAAGTGTCTACAGAACAATAAAGTATACATTTTTTCATTCTAAAAAAATAAACAAACAAACTAAAATTATTCGCCAATACGATTGTCGCGAGTCGCAGTCTCGTTATTTTTCTGTGTACTTCTATCCGTTTTCTTGTCTCGTTGTCGATAACTACAAGGTGAACGAACAATCTTGTACTGTCGCATGCACACCACAACATCTTTTTCTCTACTAGTAAAAGACAACAAACTATACCACCGCAAACTCGCGTCCCTAATTTATGAGTAAGTATATTCGTTATTCCTTGTTTCACGTCAACTGTCGACGTGTTCTTACGTCGAATTTTTTTGTTTCTTGAAGCAAAAATAAGCTGTACCTTATTGAAATCCTTTTGTCACTTGTGTGCGTAATATCTTTATTTGCGTGTCGAAAAAAACCAGTAAACACGCTTATCGAGCGAAATTAAGAAAAGAACAACAATAATCTAGGAATTATTTCGTCGAGGGGTTTGATGAAATTCGCCTTGACTGCATTTTTAGAATCTTGCTTTACGATAACTTTGTCGATATGTTGATTAGACGAATGTAAAAGAGCCATTGTTTACGATGAATCTCCTCAAAGGACGAATTACAAAGAGATAAAAAAGCGCAGTCGAGTTACGCTCGCCGAAGTAATTCAAAGATAAGTTTTAAGCGAAGGCTACTACTACTATTTACTATTTACTATTACTACTAGTAAAGAGACCGAGTGTTGTAATCCATCGAAGAGAGCGAGAGAGAGAGAGAGAGAGAAAGTCGTGGCTGACTGTGAAAAAATTATACTACTTAAAGATTAAAAAAAAACGTAAGATGCATGTGTTAAGTGAAATTACAAAGTTGAGCATAGATACTAACAATCTTAGAACAAACAATATTGATACACAGTTTAATAAAAGCAACGGGATAGAGCTCAAGGGGAGAGACTGCTTAAGATCGTTAAGAGACTTGAACTTCGATCTAGCTTGTCTCCTTTTACTGTGAAGAAATCTCAAAAAGCGGTTTTTTCAAATCAAGATTTATAATACGATAAACAACGTTTAGCGTTTTGCCATGCAAAACCAGCGAGTTAAACATCACCAAACAATTAAATAATTACAAAAAAATAGAGTCAAATGCAAGAAAAAGCATGCACCGCCTTCTTTCGTTTGTTTCGTCCGTAGTCGAACGAATCTGGCTATGAACACCAGGAAAAATCAAGTTTTTTGGGGATGAAACGATGACGGTCGATGGAGAGAGGTGGTGCTCAATTTTTTTTTCTTTTTTTGAGCAAAATCTCTCGTACGACTGAACGAAACAAGAAAAAAAACAAAACAAAAAGCAAAAAAAAAAGACAAATAAAAAAACAAAAAAAAAATGATTTGTTCGCAGACGGCGAAGTTTGTTCGTTTTGTGGAACGAAATTCGCACGTCCGCGCAAGCGTTGGGCAGAGTGTTACCCAGTGAATTTTGTACCGTGAACAAAAGAAAAAAAAAACTTTAAGAAAAATAAAATAAAAAAAGTTGAAACGTCGCGAAGCTCTAATGCTGATTTTTCGTAATACGGAATTTAATTTTTTCACGAAACATGTGCATTATAACGAAATAAACGAAACAAAAAAAATCGAAAAAATGTGAAAAATCTACATTTGTGAGTACTTATTTATTGCACCCTCGATCATCGTTCTTTGCTTGTCGCGTAAGCCAATTTAGTCAGTTATTTATGAAAGCAGCTTCTCCTTGACTTTAACGTTTTTTAACGTAGCAATCTACATTCGGGTAGAGGTATGCTTTATATGGCTTTACAAAGGCTACGACGATACACTTTTTCATGAATTAATTAAGAAAAATTACGTACGAATAAGAAGGATTTCGTATTTACCGCCAATCGTAGACTGACGTCATAATACCAAAACGCAACTTCCGCAAACACAACGCCGTTAAATAGTTTAGGCTTTTCCTGCGTTTATTTGGAACGTAAGTTTGGTTGTACATTGAAGAAATTAGTAGACTGTGGTGCCATCGTACCGTTTGTGCACTGTACAGTACAAACGTATATCCAACGAAAAGCCAAATTGAAAGACGCAATAAGGTGCTTGTATAGCATTCGGAACAAAGGCTGGCTAACAAAGATTCTTTTAGTACGAGTTGTTCTACGCGTAATTCATCGAAAACCTAATTTCCAGTGTGTCTATAACCTCTACGCAGTGAATTACGCACAAACATCGTTTGCATTGTGTCATCAACCTCGTGCACACGGGAACACCTCGATCAGTGATTGGGTTTGAGGTGTGTCGATACAACTTTACGACAATACGGTTTTTACAAGATAGGTGGGTGAGAGCAGCATCAAGTGTAAAAACTGCATTTACAAGCGCATTCATGAGTCCGCTCAACGATAGACCTGTAATAATCCCCAGGAATCGATCCGCGATGAGGGGACCACCAATGCCGAGGTATGGGCGAGGGCCACAATTACCTCCACCACCGGGAATGGGCAGACCTCTTCCACCACCCCCGCCAATCAATCACATGTTTATACCACCAAGGGACAGATTCCTTCCACCTAGACCACCGAGACCTGGACCCATGATGGGTAGACTTAACGGACCTCCGGGCCCTCCACCTCCACCGATGTTTGGGCCTAGAGGTAGACCTTTGCCACCTATACCACATATGCCTCCTATGGGACCTATGAGGGTACCCATGGGTCATCGTATGCCACAGATAATAAGACCTGGACAAAGGGGTACCCTTCCTCCGCACGTTTTGCCGCATATGAGGCCAAGATTTCCACCCAATCACGTTAATGGCAAGAAGATGAATAACAAGAAAAATAATAAGCTAGAGGTAGATTTTCTTTATTGTTTAACTGTATGAGCATTGCAAATTGGAAACCAATAATACATACGAATTGGTTGTACTCTGTACAACTTTGATTCTTTCTATGAAAACTGCTAAAACTTTTTGCATGCTGCTTTTGTTCTATTCGCTTATTAAATTATCACAGGAACTGGAAATGAAAAAGCCATGGATGACCGATGAGATTCGTACGGAAATTCAGAAAAAGAACAAACTCTATGCTAAGGCAAAGAAGAACAAGGATGCTAAAGAATGGGAGGAATTCAAGGACTTGAGGAATAAAGTCACTCGTATGATCAGGGATGCTAAGAATGAGTATCTTACAAAGAATCCTGACCAGGTATTTTTCAAGCTTCCAAACACTCTTACAAAATCACTAACATTTCATACTGATTTAGCCAAATCTAAACTGAGTGATTGGTAGAGATATTATTTGAATTAACATGCGAATAGTACTCATTTTATTAATGGCAAAGTCAAAATTTATATACATACTTACTTTTTTCACACTAGATGCATGCTTTTTTTATCTTGGTAATACAAGTAAATATTGCTGTAATATGAAAGTTGATGGAAGCAGTGATAAATTTAAAAAGAAGGGTGAAAATCAATTTGTTTAATCCGGCTGTTGATTACGAATCATAGTATATTGTACGTGTACTAGAAGTGCGTTTTTTTTCTTAGAAATTTATGAACAATGCCGAATTGTTTGCAGCTATCCAATTGTCTGCAAGGTAGAGCCGATAGTTTTAAAAATTCATTTCATTACAGGTTGCTCAGAAAACAGCTGAAAAGAGTACAGTTGAAAATGAAAGTGTTCAAAACACTGAGAACACTACTAACACAACTGAGCAAACAGAGCAAATGGAGCTTTGCGAGGAGAACAAGCCTTCCAGCGAACAGGCACAGTCTTAAGCTTCATAGGCTACTCCTCCTTAAATTATTCGAGCGATTGGTTGAAATTGAAACACCACTTTAAAAGCCACGGACTGATTACCATTTCACTTTTCAAATTTTTCTTTTCATTACTTATCGAGATCAACAGTAACATTAACGTACATCAGTTTATCTGTCATTGATGTTACACATAAGTAAAAATATTTAATATGCATACTTGGCGTGTTCTTGGTATCTATGTTAGATAAAAAAAACACTACTGTTTGCATTATCAAGTTTCTCTCAGTTTGTCCCTTAGACAACAGTTACAGATAAGTAAATGAATGTAATAACTTTACGATTATTAAACGGTAATAATTTAGTGTCAACTAAATGTAACATTATGGTTATCATCTATGAAATAATAAATCATAGCACATCGACGAGGTTTATTTGTTTTCTTTTTTATTTTTCTGAATTTGTTTTTGACTTCTGAATTAAGTATTCATTTGATAAACTTAATAGTTGTTAACTGAATTTGGAGCTAGTATTATGAGGGTTTCCCATAAATTATTAATTAAATCAATGAATTTCAAATGAATACACTTCAACATGCATCGAGAAATTATAATCAGCGCATGATGGAACGGTCATTTTTATACGACTAATCAATTAGAAAAGATAATTCAATGCTAAAATCAATTTTATTTATATTATAATTGATGTAACTGTAATGTCGTTGCGATGATACATTTCGAAACAAATAAACTTGTCTTGTCAGTGCTCATTCTTGAGGTCGCAACTGTTAAATATAGAGCTTGCACTTTGCTGGCCCGTAGATGCAAAAAAAACAAAAAAGAGAAAGAAAATGGTGATTTCAGATGTGCTCCTTTGTTGCTCTTTGGCCAGTGGTGCAGTGCTCCAAATTGTTTTACAAGTGTTTTTCGGTTCAATTATTTGGAGGATTATGTTGGTTGGATTATATCCAAATTGCAATTGCAACGTGAATGTGTAGTTTTAGTAATAAATTATTAGATTGTCACTCCAATGAATTCTGTATAGTGCGATGTAGCTTGCAAGATTGCAATATATTAATTTTCCATCACGAGTGACACTTTTTACCATTTACTTTAATGCTTATTACGATGAATTATTTTTAGTAATTATTTGATCTATTACGAGTATTTAGTTTTTAAAACGAAACATGGCTGATGGCAATTTTTTTTTGTATTTAAGTCCTCATGTTGTAGAAATAAATATTTGTATAAATTCGAACAAACGTGTGTTCCTTATTTAAGCCACAACATTGATGTGCTGATCTATCAATGATAAAAACTGTGTGTGCAATGACGACTATAATTCTTTCTCGTTGAATAATACGTCTATTGCGGAATATCTACTGTCGGACATACGATCGTTTACGTCGTAAAAACGTATGTACACATTTATAATTTTAATGGTTTGCATTTAATGTGCTCGTATCACGCGACATATTTATACTGTTGTGCGTTCCGATCCACACAAACAATAATTTATCAACTTCCATTTCATATCGCATACATAAGCACCCAACTATATGCTTTTATTTATTTGGTTTTTTTATTCATACAAACTTTTCCACCAAAACAGCAATAACACTAACAAAGCTTATCACATTGACAGAGAAACTTATCTTTTCCTACACCTCGAAAAAGAACAAAATAAAGAGAGAGAGAACGAACGTGGAAAACATGACTTTCTTGAAATGGGCCGCATCACGCTTTTCTTTTTCAGCCGAAATCAAGCGACCAGTGGTTGTTTTGTCGTTTCTAGGCGCATCTCTATCAAGACGACGAAGTCGTTGAATTCGACGACAACGACGAGCCATGCATCAACGATTCCGACGATGAAGAAGTGCCTTTGTACTGCGAGGTCTGCGATCGGGACTTTCGCACGGAAGAGCAGCTTCGGCAACATCTCGACGAACACCAGACTTGTAATATCGACGGGTGTACCTTTACCGCTCATCCTAAGATTGTGGAAAAACACATCGGTATGCAGCATTGTACAGGACTCTATCAGAGGATGAAGAGCGTGATGAGCGATACTGGTGACATTGACAAGTGGAGAGCTGAGAGAAAAAGGTAATTTTCGCGCATTTGTATTAAAACTTTTTACGTCTTTGCGAATGTCTCTTTTTTGAAAGATATACGTACTACAAAACGCTGTGATTGTTCGTTGTTGTTAAGACGATACCCCACAGCGGCCAACAAAAAGCTGTTGGAAGCAGAGCAACTCGAGAAGAGCAAACGAGGAGAAGTCGTGAAAAGTCAAGTTGATCAAAACACTCGTCCGGCAAAGAGAGAAAAGCGCAAAAATCGCAAGAGAGATCGAAGCAAGCAGTTTCAAACCACCACCCTAAACGATGAACCCGCAAGGGAACTCTACAGAGGTTTGGTGGCGTTCGCTGGAACGGGTACGTTTGATTTAAAGTTAATTTAACGTACAACGCTAATACTGACCTACGGTTTCAACGCGATGCGTACTTTCACGATAGGAACGTTGGACGCCGAACAAGACAATCCCATTACAGCGCTAGAGCGAACAATTGCAACAAAGCCAGAAGAGCAAGAACAAGGGCCAACCGTGGAAGAAGAAGCTGATCTTTCGAACGAAGACAAAACGATCGACAAAGTACCAGCGATCGATCGATCGTCGACGGAACCTACAGTGTCACGGCTAACGAGCTTGGTAGCCGACTATAGCAGTGATTCCGATAACAGTACGAAAGACAATAATTGCATCTTTACGTTTGCTTGTTTTTTTTCCCAAAAAAAACTCATCTTATCGTATAATTTTAATCTTCAGATGAACCGCCGGAAGAAGTTCCTATTAAAAAGACAAAATTACTAGACGAGGAGGGTTCGCAAGCAAAACCAAATCAAGTCATCAACAGTGTTCGGACCGACGAAGTGCCTACCGAAGAAAATATCTCCCGTACAAATTCGACTGTTGAAAAAATTTCGATGCACAGTAACGAAAGCACGAAGCAACGAGATGGAAAACAAACTCAAAGATCCAAAGGTTTTGATAAAAAACCAAATAATTCCAACAGAAGACGAAACGATGCACAATATAGCAACGGCAGATTAAGGCTGTTGAATCGATTGCTTTCCCGATCGATTCAACATGAACGAAACGCGATCTTCCAATGTATTACGTTTATTGAAAAAAATTGCTTTTTCGATTAGAATACACCTAAGTACATTAATTATAGTTTTAATTTTTAGTTAATCTTATTGCAAAGAATTTTTTAATTTGACGAAACTGTGTACTTCGATTGAAATACGCTTACGGTGTAACGTCTAAGATGTATTTTTATACGAGAAATGTTTTTTACCGAATTAAACAAAAAAAAAAGACAAATAAAAAACACCTATAACACAAATTCCAATTTGCTAAAGACTAAATCAATTCACAGTCCTCGTATGAACATCAAGAAAATATTTTTTTTGTATAATAATAAAAGAATTCATATTTTAGATAACGTATCCGTTTGTAAAGTAATGCCAGTCGACGAAAGTTTTATCTCGCGTTATAAGAGCGAACAAAAGAATTCAATAACAAAATAGTCACGGTCTTGTAAACGTTTTAACCGATCGCACCGCATACACGGAATCTCATCTCTCTTGCACGCAGCCACCACCCAAGCAAAGCCCTCGAGTTATAGTACACATACACCGACGCTATATCGCGTCGAACAGCAGCACTCCATATAAGTAAACCAAGAAACGAGTGAAAGAAGGAGGTACATGTATGTGTGCGTGTGTGTAATGCATCATGCACAGGCACGCTTCCGCAAAAGTCGAGCTATGACTTACTCGACGCGCGCGCGTGTGTGTGTGTGTTGTGGAATGCACGAGATTGTGTGTGTGTCTCTTTACGCCGTTAGCTGCCGTTAGACGGCTATACGATCCACTTCTTCGTTCGCCTCGGACCTCCTCCTCCTCCTCCACCTTGTCCTACTGATACTGCTGTATTGCAGTTGTTTCTCGCGCTTCGTTGCGCTAGCATCTCGTATCTTTCTATTACTCGAGATAAGACGAGTTTTGTTTTGTGTACGAAATGCCTGACGTGATCGAAGACGAAATTAAACACGTGCTTGCCGGGCAAAGTACTCGCGTGGCCGATGACCTTTGCGACTACACCCTGGAACAACAAAACGAGCTTGCCGGTAAAACAAATTGTCTTCTGCTCTTGTGTTTGTAGCCGTGTCCTTGTCTCTCTCTCTCTCTCTTTCTTTCTTTCTCTTTTTTTAATACGTTTGCTTGTTCGTCGTTGTAAGTAGTAATCGTTTGACCGTGTACACGTAGACGTCGTTTGCAATATCATAATAACCGCGAGCTTTTTCTCGCTTTCTCCGTGCTGTATGCACTTTTAGGTTATAATGTGGGTTAATTGCCAGGATGATGCGCTTAGAAAGTTATATATATATATATATATATCTTGCACGCGCGCGCGTGCACACGCCGAGTTTTACTTTTTAAAGTAGCATAATTGTTAGTATGCGATTACGGGGTTTCGGTACATAGTTGTATAGTATACGCAAAGTAGATGTAGGTTTGTTTTGCATTTATCTGCACTCTTGTGCTTCGCGTTTTATTCGTTGCTGTTTCACGCGCGCGAAATGAGATATAATTATGCGACTGACAAATGTACAACGTGGACGTTAATCGTTGCGTACTCGTAGTGTTGAAAGATCATCGTAGAAACGATTTGAATAATAGTATGTTTTTTTCGAGTGCACGCTCGTTGGTATCGCAATGTAACGTTGACGTATTCTAGCAACCGTTGGTTTTCTAATTGTTTTATTTAACGTCGCAATCATTGTTACCGTCCGAAACGAAATGGAAAAGTACGGGAGAAAGCTAGCTACTGCGATCAAATAAACATTGGCACGTAGCGCAGTCGTGAAAAGCTGCTGCAGTTTATTTCCCATTTGGAATGAAATGTTCGCGCGATGATTTTGTCCGTTAATGCGCAACCGGATGTTTTTACGTATACAACGATAATTAAACGAAACATGGAACTCGAAATATCGAACGCTTGTTAACAGAGTCGAACGGGATAAAGCCAGTGGTGAGTTCGTCCTACGTGCCGATATGTCAGAAGACGGTGACCTACATCGTAGCAGCGGTGTTGATCAACGAGCACGACGAAGTGTTGATGATACAGGAAGCCAAATCATCGTGCATGGGAAAATGGTATTTACCAGCGGGACGAGTCGAACCAAACGAGAATTTGTTGGATGCGATGAAACGCGAAGTATTGGAGGAAACCGGTTTACTCATCGAGCCTAAGTCCTTACTTATGGTCGAATGTGCGAGTGGCTCGTGGTTTCGTTTCGTCATGAGCGCCAATCTTATTGGCGGTACGCTCAAAACGTTGGATCAATCCAACGAAGAATCACTTCAAGCCTGTTGGATTCGCGAAGTTACCACTCTGCCGCTTAGATCGAGCGATATACTTACTCTCATACAGAAAGCCAGAGATTGCTTGAGCAAAGTCAACGGACCTTGGCACGCCAATATATTACCCGTTGAACGACCACGCACTAAGCTCTATCTGCGGCTCATTGTCTGCATCAAGAAAAAGGCTACGTCAGTTGAATATATATATATATACGTGTTGTACGATTACAGCCAGTCTCTAAACAAACGTAAAAACCGCTAATCGTCACGTTGCTATTTGTCAACAGGAACAGGCTACACGTGTTGATGTCCGAGAAAACGTCGTTACACTTACCGGTCAGCGAAATAAATCCAGGCAAAAATTTACATTCCACGCTTCACAGGTTCTTAGCGGTACGTATAGTTAATATACGCGCCTGTTAACTTTACCATTTCAATTTTAACGAGAATAACAAACAAAACTGTTTTTTTGCTGTTGTTTTGTTTTTTCATTACGCAGGAAATATTCGGAGAAGGGATACCGCAACACAAACCACACGGTCTACTGTCCGTGGAATTCAGTGGAAACGGCGAAGGAGATGGCCTTTGTTTGACTTTACTCATATCGTTTAGGCCACCTCTCGAGGAAGTATCGATCAGCGGCAAATATATTTGGCACGAAATACCTCAATCCCTTGCCGACACGATCACGACAAGGCTACCCCGTAATATGACGATATCGCTCAACGTGGTGCGCTAATTTGACGAGTCCACCGCTTTGCCTTGTACAGACCTATACGTTTATCGTGGTGACTTGTCGTATTAATCTCCAAGCTAACCCTCGTTCTGTTATTCTTTTGTATAGTCGGCTACTATTCGATCAAATCATTGGACGGAGAGCAGGTAATCTCGACGTTGACGTTAATAGCTACATCACTGTCGACTAATTTAAATCGATCGTTGTAAATATCAGTGTCCGATGAAGAGTGTTTTCCGGTACTTATCACGCGTCGTACGCCAAATTATACGAATCTTAACGTGAGTATGCGACTGAATATTTACATATCGATAGCGATGACTTTTCAACCGAACAACATTGTCAACGCGACAAATTTGGCTGTGACAGCAGTAAAACTCGCGTACATTTTTACAAGCGAGAATTCGAAGATGGCACAACCAGTTTATTACCATTTTTAGCGTTAGCTAGGTAATAGCTATGCATTCCTTTATACAGAGAAAGTAGTACACGGAATCGACAGTTTTAAAGAAAGTATATCTGGAGAAATTTTTAAGGAGAGATTCGTTTCGTATCGCAGTTTTATCTTTCATCGTTGACCAATTGTACGTTCGTCAATTTTGTGCAGCTACTATCGCACTCGTCTCGCACAATTGTTTCGAGCGATCAATTATTTTTATTAAGTTTTTTTTCTATGTATTATTTATCTATACATTTTACACGAACGCGTTATTCGTAAGTTATCTGTGTATAAATTATGCGTTGGTTATTCCATTGTATTTTGTTAATAAAAAAACATATTTTGGTAGAAAATTGCTACGAGTGTTTTACAAACGTAACTTGGCTGTAATTTATTTCAATCTCTTACAATTTGCAGTGCAGCATCGCAGTGTCAAGTTTCCCCGTTAACATGGGCGTTCGTTGTTTGGTCAAGAATTAAGTACGACTATGCAAGTGTGCCTTGCAGTGTGCATTGAAGACTGCTACTCGCAGACCTCGTATCTATTGATCACGTTTTAATCGAACTAATTTAACTTGCTTGACCGTGCAGTATATCATTCGTCCAGAGCGATGGACTTTGCACAATGAACCAACGATCGATGAGTGGCGATCGCGCTGATCGTCACACAGCGTTAAAATATTAAACGTCTGGTCAGCCAATAACAACGTTATATCGCTGTATACGTTTCACGCGACGTCCGCTAGATTACGGATGTACCCTTCGTCTTACACCAAATATATCGATAGAACGAATAGGTACAAGAGTCGTCGTCTTTGCGGTATCAATTTAATTGTCCAGTCAACGTTACAAGTAATCAAAAGAAATTCCGAAATACAACTATTCACCGTGCGGAACTAACGTTCGCTGACGTAAAAGACAAATAACGCTATAAATCAAACGTTCCCCACCTAAACATCCACTTCGTTTAACCATTGTTATCGGAAGTAAGCCCTGCGAATCTTAACGAATTGAATTTTCCATTCGATCGCGTTATTAATATAAACATTTTCAGCCTTGCCAACCTCCCTGCGTACGTATTTATTTTCCGAACTATGACTAACTTCAAATATCCCCGCTCGTCGTTATTTTTAAGGTTAGCTGATTTTTCGCGAATAAAACGCTTCGCACTTTCGCTCACCGCCTATTTTACAAAAGGAAATCGTACGATTATAACGTTGTTGTTGTTGTTGTTGTTGTCGTCGTTATTAAGTACGTTACAACTAAAACTATTCGAATAATTGGTAATAAACGCGCCTTTTGACGTGACCGTTTGAATAATTTCAGGTTTCTGCGTTTCTTCGTCGCACGACCAATCGCAGTGCTGGATTACGACGATGAAATCAAATCCCAAATTAAAAAAAAAAGAGTCGATAAGACTAGGTGTGTCGAACGAAAAGCCCACTGTATAAATATAAACGTAGCGTATTTTAAATTGGCGTCGATAGCTTGATTGATCGATCCGATATAGTTTAGAGTTATATCGAGCATATTTAATCGTAAATACAACAATCCAGTAGATTTTTCAGAATTTTATTGCAAACAATTTGTTCGTTAAATACATCACGCGCTTGCACGTTTAAAGCCTCTTCGAGTACTTATACTTATCGAGTAAATAAAATATACAAATAAATAAAAATAACGTACATCGTGAATTCGCGATCGTAGCGTCAAAATAATCAATGATATACGACCAATTAAGCAAATGCACAAAAATAATTTTCTTTTTTTTTTCCGAAGAAAACCGTGACATTTTAGAATATCGAGTCAAGCATGACAACTTGCACCTTGGAGACGAGACTGGCTTTATTGGGATCGTCTACGTAGGTATAACTCGAACGATAGCTGATCAATTCGAGCACGCCGTCACCGTTCAAATCGACTATGCTAATCGAGTGATCCTGTCGCGGCAAGCTTGGTTGACAGTCGTCGGCACGACACAGTTGTATCAGTTCGCTTTGGCTTGGATTCATCTCGCGCACTTCGGTGTTGTTCACGTAGACGATACTTACGCGCTCCGTGAGATTTTGCTGGCGAATAGCGTTGTCGTTTGCTCGGGACGAATGATTCTGAAACGAACGAAAACGACAAGACAGCGACAAATGGGAGAAGCGGCAAAATTGTAGGAGTAAAGTCGCACGTTTGAAACGCCAAGGTTTATCTCGTACCTTATCGCTCGTCGTAGCGTTAGTCCAAGTCCAAAACTTTAACGCGAATCCAGTAGTGTAGGGCTCTTTTGAAATATCCAAAATAGCCGGTCTCGTGACGAAGCTCATTGGACTGAGACGATCCCAAATGCGGCTTTCGTTGGATCCACGTCGAAGACTCAAATTCACGCGAGCTTTGCACTGGTCTCCAGGACAGGCGTCGCCACCGAGATTGCGCACGTTCAATCGATGGTAAGGTGTCAAGCTCCAGCTGTCCGTCGACGTCTGATTGGGATAGACGAGGGTGGAGCTGGGTTCGGAAGTCGGTATACCGGACAAGGACAGTTTGGGAGCGTCTTTCGAATCGTTTGCCGACTCTACGAGATTCCTTAGAAGAATAGTCCCTTCTGCCGCTGCAAACGTATCCGCGAGTGGGAGGTATTTAACGATCGATCAACCTTGCGAGCAGCGCATCGACGACGATGATAAAACACGATACCTACCGTTACTCTCGTTGTAACAGGTGTACTTGAGCACAAAAGCCGCGTCAATGGAATCGAGACTGATTCTCCGACATTTTGGCATTGCCCACTGGTGCACGAGTTTACCGGTTCTACCGGATAGCAACACGAGATTGAAGCCAGGATCGGCCAGCTCGATACTGAGCAAGTCGTCGACTCCGTCGGAATCGACGTCCGAAAGCAACAGCGGTAGATCCGAGTGAGTATGGGTGTCCGAATTCCAATGAATGAAGCCGGAGATCGGCTCGATGCTGACTAGGAGGCCACCTTGACCCGACACCAAACAATCCGGTTTGCCCGAGCGATCGCTGTCTAGGAGCTCGCAATTGATGTCCGTCGGCACGCGTTTCAAGACTACCAACCACAGCGGAACACCATTGGTGCCTTGCATCGACAATACTCCACCTCCTTCGGGAGTTATTTGCTGCGAACTAACTGTGTCTCGAGAGTCCTTGTCGCCAAACTGCTGACCTCGCAACAGGAATATCAGATTGTACGGCTTGCTGGGAATCAACGTTATTCGCCCGTGTAATTCTGTAATTAAATCACAGTTTGTACGATGAGAATCGTCGATGAGAATCGTCGATGAGAATCGTCGACGAGAGGGCGTCTGTCGACACTTACCGATGCCCTCCAAAGTTTTGTCCCAAGATACCGAGGTTTTAGGTTCGGCTACGGCTGGGCATATCGCCGAATTATCGCAAGGTAGTACATATAAGAATATCAATATAGTTAGGACGCATAGTAATACTGAGGCAACTAAAGAAAATCGTCTTAGCGGTGACATGTCGTGCCTCTTCCAGAGGTCGTCGTGGCTTTGTCCGTCCAATATCATTATTGGAATATTGTCGGTGCTGTAGCCAAACGAATTTCTCCCGTTTCTAGATCTGTTTGCGATGTTCTTTGTTTCGTCGAGTGGACAAAACCTGCCATTTTGACATATTTGCGTAGTGTCCTGCAAAACAAGAGCATTGATTCGTAACCGGCCATCGACTATCCTCGACTATCTAGGAGCTTGTTACCGTGTATTCGCATCACGGTACTTGACGACGTCGGTAAGAAGTAACGCGTTAACAGGAGTATTCGTCGCGATCAATGGCGTTTCGCGTTGCGACGACGTGCTGTCGTCTATCGATTGCGGTCGTTTTCGAACGATGCTCAAAACTCCATGCAATCGTTATATGGAACTCTACGGAGGCAAACCGACGAGACAAAGTACGATTGGAAAGGCGCGGTGAAAATCGCGCTTTCGTTTTCGTCGAGGCGGCTAGTAGATATAAGTACGTATAAATATAGCAAACAATGGAGCGCACGATAATCATAACAATCGCGCAAAACACGTCTAGAAAGTACCCCAGCAACGCGCAGAAACCCATTTGAATTGGGACCAAACGTACGCTTGTTCTGGATTGATTGTCCTCCTTGGACAAAGACTCGGTGCGACTGCGACGATGATCTTCGTCGTCGTCCTCGGTGTCGGTGTTGCTGATACTTTGGGGTAGCGGCGCATAACCTTTGACGTTCGTTTCGGTGGTCATCCCGTCGACGAGCGAATTCACGACACTTGTATCGAACGATTTCACAGGGTGGGCAACGTCGAACCAATCAGGTTGTATTGGCAAATTTTTGCCTCGGCATCCTTTTTTCGTTGAAACGAAACGATCCGCGGTCGACGGGAGGTTGCGCGGCGCAAAACGCTTGACGTATAGTCAGCTGGTAATTACACCTAAAGTTAGCGCGCAATATAGAGCCATCGATTAATCGAAGGTCGAACGGAATGAAGGACTCGAAGGACGCTCGGGAACGACAGAGTTCAGAGTGTTGCCAACGAAAAATAAAACCGGTGGGGTAGTGGGAGAGGATATTAAAGGAAGAACGCCCGGCTGCCTAGAGTTTGATTACGATTCCTGAGCCTCGTGTTTGCTAGCGTCGATATAAAGGTCTCGAGAGCCAGAACTACGCCATTTCTCAACTATACTAGACAATCAGGTAACTATCAATTGTATTGCTCAACGTTTTCTAACGTTTGCTTGATTAATCAGTGCGATTTGTATGGCTAACCGTCGTGAACGAATATGTTTATATAGGTTATGAGAGTGTTCATTTGAGTGCATGTTTTCTTATTTCTTTTATTAATTCAAAATTCGAACGGATTTCACGTCTTCTTGGATATAAATACGTAGACTCGTGTTTTTGAGCAAAAGTTCAAGATTATATTCTTCCCATTCAGCTATACTTGCAATTATCTTTAGATTTTTCTATTCAAGTTCGTGCAATATATGTATGTTGTATAAAGATCGAATAAAGCAAGGAACAAAATAGTACATTTGAACAAGCGTCGCTACGAGATAACGATTTAATCCACGTGTTGATGTTTACGCCCGAGGAAATTAGCACGCTAACGAGCTAACGAATTCGGCTGCGAACGTCAACACGAGAACGTAATCGCAGTCCCGATCGCGTAGCCAACGTTATTTGTTGAAACGCCATGTGCGAAACGATATTGGATAGTCGTTACGCACATGGAGACGCCGTGTAATTGGCTATTGCTTTCGTAGATTCCATTGAACGATCAATTTTGTACCTTCTTTATTCGACTTAGAAATTTAGATACTGTAAAATAATGCTTTACAAGCATTACAAAACTTGAACTCTTGTTCAAGGAAACGTAAATCCATCTTCGTCACATGATTGGATCCAGACGGTTAGTGCAGTTGGGTGCTTGCCTTTCGAGTGTTCATTATAACATTTACAAGACTGCGATGACTTCCTTGCTGGTTCCTCCAACTTCGGTATACGGCAAAAATGAATTGGATAAAGAATCTTTCAAAGTCACGCTGGACAAGTGCCCTACATTGGCATTGCCAACGCAATCTATTAACGAGTATAGAGGGCGACTAAAGGATTTTCTCTTGAAACTCCCAAAGTTCAAAGCTATTCAGACTTGCGAGGAGTCAAAAGATAGCTCGATAATTTACCTTGACCCGAGAAAGGTCGAAGGTATGACGGAGCCACTGAAGGAATTTGTCGAGTGGGACAAAAATTTCAGAGAAACCAAAGTGGTGTTGACCTACGACAATTGGCCGTGCGACGAGGTACTCCGTGCCATTCTACCAACGAACATCGAAGTGCCAACTTCGTACAGTCTGATTGGACACATCGTTCATCTGAATCTCAGAGAGGAACAGCTGCCTTTTAAAAATGTGATAGGCCAAGTGTTCCTCGACAAAATACCCACCGCAAGGACAGTGGTGAACAAGTTGGACGTCATTGAAAACACTTACAGAAACTTCGACATGGAGATTCTGGTGGGCGAGGAGAGCACGATAGTCACCGTGAAAGAAAGTGGCTTCTTTTACAGCTTCGATTTCGCCAGAGTGTACTGGAATCCAAGACTGAGTACGGAGCACGCGGCTCTGGTGAGCCTGATCAAAGCAGAGGACGTGCTTTACGACGTGTTTGCCGGAGTGGGTCCGTTCTCCGTACCAGCGGCCAAGAAAGGCGCCAGAGTCATAGCTAACGACTTGAATCCGGAGTCGATCAGATGGCTGATTCAGAACGCTAAAGCCAATAAAGTATTACCGCGTATAATGTCGACCAACAAAGACGGCAGAGAATTCTTGCTAGCGGACGTGAAGAACGACCTCTTGGATAGAAGAGAGAAGGACGAGCCAGGCAACGAGCACATGGCGATGAATCTGCCGGCACTCGCCGTCGAATTTCTCGACGTCTTCTCCAATTGGCTGACGAAAGAAGAGGTGGAGAAAGTCTGCTCCAAACCTCCAACGATACACGTTTACTGCTTTATCAAGGCCGCCAAGTCGGACGACTTTGAGGCCTTGGCCAAACGATCGGTGGAGGAGCATTTGGGCGCAAGTCTCTCGGACGAATCTCTCATAATTATCCACCACGTACGAAACGTCGCTCCGAACAAGGAGATGATGCGCGTGTCGTTCAAACTAACCAAGGACTTATTGCTGGGAAACGAGGAGCCAGCAAGAAAACGAATCAAACTAGACGATAAAGCGTTGTCTAATACTGATGTTTCAGAGAAAAGCGGCGATGGGAAAGAACAAGGGCAAAGCTAAGAACGTGTTCAAGGTGGCAGGGGCGCGCTCGCAAAAAGCCAAGGCCAAAAAGGTGAAGACAACTCTGAAAAAAGTAAGTTGAGCGCAAACGAACGCAAACGAAGCTTCGCAAGGACAACAGCAAGCAAAGCCTCGTGAATTTGACGAGACATCATTTTTCTGCACGCAGCTCGATCTGGGACAAGGGAGCAAGTTGAACAGGGAAAAAACCAACATGATAAACAAGCAGCTGGTGGAACTTAGCAAAGAAGTACGTCAGCAGACTACGAAGAAAAACAAGGCTAAACATCCCGCAGCACTGCCGGCTAAGATTGAGACTTTGAGCGCTGCCGCGAAAGACAAAGCCACCGAGCTCGTTAGCAACATGCAACTATGACATTCTCAAGCTTTAGACTCGATTATTTTAAGACTTGTACATGATGAATAAATGTAAATAATTTTTAACAAAAATACTCGCTGTTCGTTGTCGTTATTACAACTGCTATTGCCATCACTGCCACCGTTACTATTATACCGTTTCGTTTCATTGTTTGTTCTTCTTCTTTTCCGTTGCAATCCCTTCGACAGCTGTGTCCATTGAGCATCCACGCGCGATGACGGACGAACACGTGGCTGCTCTTATCGTTATCGGCGACGAGATTTTAAAGGGACAAGTTCAAGACGCCAACACCGCGTACCTCGCCAAGAGCTTGCTGCGGGTTGGCATTAAGATTCGACGGGTCGTCGTTGTCCCGGACGAGGTAATTATCGCTCGACCAAACCCCCACGCAACACGCATCTACGTTGCTCGTTGTCCCTACTTGCACTTTTCCAGCGTTATCGCGCCTTGCGATAACCGATTGTTACGTTGAGGAAAGCCTCGAGTAGAGCAACATCAATCGCCGTTTGTACAGGCGAAGCAACGAATTTGCATCGAGATAATTACCGAATAGAGATAAGAAAAACCCAGTCGACGCGACGCTCTTACTTACAGCGAGAAAAAAGCCCAGAGAGTCACGCGTCACGAGTCACGATTCACGAATCACGAGTACAATTTAATCGCTTCTCGTTCTACACGTAGATACCTATATGTAATGTGCACAGGTCGAGTTGATAGCGAAAGAAGTAGGAGAATTGTCGAAAAGCTATCCAGTGGTGTTCACGTCGGGTGGCGTTGGTCCAACGCACGACGACGTCACGTACGAGGCGGTCGCCAAAGGTCTTGGTCTTGGGCTGATGAAGGAGAACAAAAGCTTGCTCGAGTCACTGGCGCGATTGTTCCCCGACAAGCCAGAAGCACGACGACTCGCGCTCGTACCTTGTCCTTGCGAGCTCGTCGGCGTCGTATCGCCCGCTAGCAACGGTAAGATCCACCTTCGGCAAAACCAGCCAGGTACAGCCGCTGCACGATCAACAATAACCAGCTATTGTTTGCGCTCGTGCTCGGTCGTACGCTGGTTCGATGTTGAATCAGCCGGTTGTGCTCGTGCATCTGGAATAATTGGGTATTTCGCAAGCTCAAACTTTGCCTCGTTTCGCTTCGCAGCAACGTACGCGATAATCAAGGTACAAAACGTGTACGTGTTGCCTGGTTCGCCGTGTTACTTTCGTCCAGCTGTCGATCAAATAGTGCCGTCGATCGAGAGAGGCCAACCGCTGCACAACGACCACGTGGACGTCGACGCGGACGAATTTTCGATCGTTAACGTACTCGATCGAGTCTCGAGTAATTGGACCGGTCTCGTCGCCATTGGAAGCTACCCGCAGTCCGGTCGGATAGCCAAGACGAGAATCACTTTTGAAAGTCGCGACAAAGAAGCTGTTGCCAACGCTAAGAAAGACATGGAAGATCAGTTGGCCAACGCTCTTAGCGAACGCGTCGAGAGAGCGAGTTTCGAGGAGGATCACGCCAGGAGGGTGTACGACAGCCGCGAGCGTTATCCCCACGTCAAACGTGCTTTCGAGGTGCTTCAAGAGTGCTACGACAAGTGAGTTTTCCTTTGCTTTTTCTTTTCGTTACGTCCCACGACACGTTGCCCTCGGCGACAGCGCTGCAACTTGTTTTCGATTTTTGTTTTGTTCACTAGGTACGCGTCTAACAAAGTATTTCTAAGTTTCAACGGAGGCAAAGATTGTACCGTCGTTCTACACTTGGCCGCTACGCTTGCAAAGCTCCGTAAATTCGAGGCTCCACTGGCTTTGTACGTGACCCACGACGCCTTTCCAGAGGTTTGTCGAGCGTTTCCACGCGACGATTCGTTCAACTCAACGTCCATCGGAATCCATCCGTATTGCGATAAATATCATTGCATTTCGTTAGGTCGACGCATTTGTTAGCGAAGCAGCCAAGTACTATGGGTTCGAGTTGATTAGCATGGATGGACCGATAAGGCAAGCCCTGTCCAAGCTGCTGCAAACCGAAAAGCCACAACTCAAAGCTGTTCTAATGGGCATGAGAAAGGACGATCCTGGAGCGCGATCGTTGGAGAGTTTTACGCCTACCGATCCCGATTGGCCGCAAATCATGCGCGTCTTTCCCATTATCGATTGGTCTTACAGTCAAGTCAGTACATCGCCATCCTTACAATAGTCTTTTACTCGTTGCTCAAAACTACCTTTCAACGGTTGTACGTACGTTGTTGTTGCAGGTCTGGCAATTCCTAATTAGTCATAAAGTTCCTTATTGCTCGCTTTACGACGAAGGATACTCGAGTCTTGGTGCTCGCGACACAACGACGAAAAATCCATTGCTTCGTAGTCCTGATAACCCGTCTGTTTACCTGCCTGCCCACACCCTCGTCGACGACTCGGCCGAAAGACACGGACGATTGTAGCACGAGACAAGAAGACCACTCGTGTTTATCAGCTATTGATCTGGCTAAATTGCGACCTATTCGTTTGATCTGTTAATTATTAAAAGTTGCGACGATGATTTGTTTTTATTCGTGCAAATTATTTGCAATATTTTCAGGCTATTTTTATAAAACTGATAATCGTTTAATTATTACGCTTTGCACAACGACAACTGTACGACAATGTAGTAGCACTCGAGAATATAGATAAATAACTTTGGTTGTTGGAATCGTTCGGTCGACGGTAATACGCGAGTCGTCACTACGGTATTACTTGCGCGACCTATCAAGTTGTGGCTAGTTTTAGTTTTGTTAGGCTTATTTATTACGTCGAGCTGTATTCTTACTTCACCTATCGAAGAATCTCCAATTGGCTTTTTTGTTCTTTTATCGTCGCGTGTTCGTCGGCTATACTTTGCTTGTTAGAAAAGCAAATTGAAAAAGAAAAAAAGCGACGTGTTTCCATTTGATTCGAAGCACGAGCATCGCCGTCGACGCGACTTTTATTTAGGTTTCTCGCGTTGGCTTACGAGATTTGTCAATCGAGTCGGCATCTAGGTGATCGCCGTTTGTAAATTGTCTCTTAAAAAAGAAAAAGAAAAAACTAAAAAAATCTCGATTGTACTCTTGTATTTACAGCGTCGACGTTAATTCTATGTATTGTATGCCAATTGAATAAACGATTGGATCAGAACACGAATCTCGTAATTATTACGTGGAAATGGGCTTTTCTCTCAGGGGGATGTACGCGCTTATCGAGTTTTATCCCCGATCCGAGCGATACAACGAGGACGTAATTATCAACCGTGGCAATGGATTTGACTTTGAGAGGGATAATCTAGATTTGATACGGCTAATCCGAAGCCTTTGGCGAAGCAAAAACGAGGGTTTGAGGCCGTGCGAGTGCAAGTATAAAACGGACGCCGTTTTACCTCGTGACTTTTTAGCGAAGATACAGTGGAAATACAGGTCGTCGAGGGAGAAGACGAGGGAAAGGATGTCGGAGTACAACTGGACTGGTAACAACGGCGTAAGTTGGGAGGCGAGAATTCAACCCGCTGGTGGTCCACCAAGATTGCTCGGATGGAACGTACCTCCCGAGGAACTGCAGCACATACCCGAACATTGGCTTACTTTCCCCGAGCCGAATCCTGCTCTACATTACCTTCTTGGTCTGCTCTACATCCTCTTCACTTTCATCGCTCTGCTCGGCAACGGACTCGTCATCTGGATCTTTTGCTCGTAAGTGCGACGCTTTCGACAAATCGTCCTTTCCGCGCGATTCACGTAAACCAAGGAAAACCTTGAAAATCGATTGCAGGGCAAAATCGTTAAGAACCCCGTCGAACATATTCGTGGTAAACTTGGCGATATGCGACTTTATGATGATGATGAAGACACCGATCTTCATATACAACTCGTTCCACACTGGTTTCGCGCTTGGTCAACTGGGCTGTCAAATTTTCGCTGTCATGGGAACTCTCAGCGGGATCGGAGCTGGCATGACGAACGCCGCGATCGCTTACGATCGTTACAGGTGTGTCGACGCGTCGTCGTTGCACGAGTAGCTGGAAATAGCAATGCGAGCGTTTGTTTGTTTTGTTCGACAGTACAATAGCGCATCCACTCGACGGTAAATTGTCCCGAGGTCAAGTGATCATGCTGGTGACGCTAATTTGGACGTACGTCTTGCCGTGGGCTCTGATGCCGCTAATGGGCGTTTGGGGCAGATTTGCACCCGAAGGTTTCCTCACCAGTTGCACGTTCGATTACTTAACGGACACCAACGAAACGCGTTACTTTGTGGCGACGATCTTCACCTTCTCCTACGTCTTCCCAATGTCCATGATCATTTACTTCTACAGCCAAATCGTTGGCTTCGTCGTCAACCACGAGAAAGCGTTGCGCGCTCAAGCGAAAAAGATGAACGTCGAGAGTCTGAGAAGCGGGCAAAAGCAACAAGAGCAATCGGCCGAAGTTCGCATTGCCAAGGTACGCGCGACGCGAGATTCGGGACACGGTCAACCTCAAACGCAAACTCGTCCGTTGTTTTTTTGTTCTTTCAGGCAGCGATCACGGTTTGCTTCCTATTCGTAGCCGCGTGGACACCTTACGGAGTAATGGCGATGATCGGAGCTTTTGGCAACAAAGCGTTACTTACGCCGAGCGTCACGATGATACCAGCGTGCTGCTGCAAAGCCGTCGCTTGTTTGGATCCTTACGTCTACGCGATTAGCCATCCTAGATACAGGTAACCCGTGCGTTTGGCTCGAGTCCGACCTGTACCGACGGGTTAATCGATCGTTTCGACTCTACAGATTGGAGTTGCAAAAGAGGCTACCGTGGTTGGAGCTTCAAGAGAAGACACCTGCACCGGAAACGCAAAGTACAACGACCGAGGCTGTCAACGCGTCCGCTGCCAGTTAAGGCTGTCGAGAGACTTACGACGTTATATCGTATAGAGAAGAACAAAAAAACAATTGTACACTTTTGTTACTTAATTTCTATACATCATTTGTGAAATACCATTTTTTCTACGAACTTTGTCTTTTATTTTTCTTTGCTTTTTTCTTCGTACCGATAAACCTTTCGAAATTGATTATCACACGTACACAAATACGCGCGAGCCGTTGTTTCCCCGATAAGCTCGATATATTTATCCGTATGTATCTGATAATTAACCAAGTGCACGACTTTCGAAAGAAAATTATAGTTGTTTGCACGACGTAGCATATATATATATATATGTATATACATGTATACAGACACACACCCACACACACGTATGTATAGCGTACAATTAAGAAATACCACTTTAGCGGGGAAATGTGTATGATATTTTAATCGTACTCGATTCACCGATATCAAAATTAAGATTAATTTTAAGCCTCGTAATGGGTGGACGGTCGGAGAGCAATCGTCCACGATATAATTCTACGATTGTATGCATCAGCGTTTGCGAATCAGTTGTTCAAAGTGTAGCAGTTAACCAAGTTTTACAATAATAAAGTATACTCGATCAACCTGTTGTGATATTTGGTTGTTTATATTTCGCGTATACCGTGGTTCGTCTCAAATTTGGCGCGGTGTTTATGATGCGCGCGCACGATAGCGTCGAGACGGGAAAACCCCCTAGATTAGTAGATGATTTGAGAGGACACTAATCTTTGCTAAGACTGGTATTCTGCTATGGAGTTTTCTTTGTATTCAGCGAATCAACGGATCATCTTATTATTCAAATCAAAAATACACCATTAGTAAGAAAATAATTGTCCGTTGCTGTAAATTACAATTTTGTTTTGAGTTTACCGTACAAAAACACGCAATGTCAGCGCTCGTAGATATTGTATAACGTTTCTCAAGCTTATCGTACAATTTTGAAACGACAGAGTTTTGGTTTTCTTCGGGATTTCAACTATTTTGTCGGTCCTTTATTTCATTGGTGAGAAAGAAATCGTTACGTTCGGCCAAGTTGCCCTTTGAAAAATACGCCTTTTTTTTCAAATCAATCGTCGATTCAGCGTGTATATTTTTTACGTTTTAAACTCGAAATTGTACCGGCGACGCTCGATTTATTTTTGAGGTTACCGTTTCCAACCGATAACGGAAGCCTTTGTATATTCCTCGGAATTAAGGTATATACTATGTCGCACAGACTACAAGTTTAATGTGGTGACATTTGCAGAAGATGGCGACCAATGGAGCGACTTTTGAAACTGAAATAAGGAAATTGAAGGCAAAGGAGTTTGGAAAACTGGCACTTTATTTGGACGAATTGGATTGTTGGAGAAAATTGATGATCATAGTCCCGAAAGACGAGACCGACAACACGCCTCTCTTCCAGCATGCTCATTTTCGGTAAGTAAACGTTACAAGCGATAATCGACGTTTGTTGTATCCTCTTTTTAACTCCCCATAGTATGGTCGAGAAAGCAATCCGGCAACAACAACGAAGTGGTGCCGAGATATTTCTCTCGGAATGGAGTACCATGGGACGAAGACGTCCAACCTGTAAATTGTTGCTTGATTTACTGGTAAAAATGGAATTTTTCAAAGCTGCCGACTATTTAGCTGTCGACGTGTTGAAAAGTAAATTTTACTGCAAAACTAAACTGACGATTCGCTTGTTCAAAACAAATATCTAATAAAAATCTCTTTGGCTCAGTCGATCCTCCCGCACGTCCAAAGCAAGGCCCAGCTGCAGTCGTCGATATTTCCGACGAAATGTTGGAAAAATTGTTGAAGGAGCAAGCAGGTTTAGGAACGAAGAACGAAGCCGAGTCTTCGGTAGAAGACTCGACTCGAAGCGAGGAACCGGCAGAGACGATACCAACGCACGCTGAACAACCACAAGAGGAGATTGAGCACTCGGATTTGATGAAATTCAGCGCTGAACCACCGCCACCTATAGCAAAGTTCAGCGAAGAACAGACAGATCTAATAAAGTTCAGTGAGGATTTACTTTGTGAAGAGCAAAATGTGCATAAATATAAACTTGATGTCGGGATTCCCTTGAATATGGTAAGACAATGGTATTTACTTGTACGAAGTAAAAGCCGTGTATATCTTTTCTTAAAACGTATCGAATTTGGTTTTCAGCTACCGCCGCCCAATTACGGCTTGGAAGTTCTAAATTCGGGAGAGATTCCTCGGTGTGTCAATGACAGCCGCACCTCTTCGATCGAAGCCCTGGAATCTTTATATCTCTCGGATAACGATTACACGTTCGCGTCAACTTCGTCGTCGTCGTCGTCCTCGTCGTCTTCTATAAGTAAATCAAAGTCGTTAACACCGTCGGAACGTAATATACCCGTCGCTGTACTCAAATACAACGAAAAACTGAAGAAGAAAAAAAAGAAGAAGAAGAAGTAACACTTCGATTTCGAGTATAATTTAACGACAGTTTTAAATACAGTGTAAAAACTTAGAATTGTACAAAGTTATTCTTCTACAAAAACAAATCAACGACAAACAAACAAATGCAAAAACGTAACAAAATGCACGATCGTGTATCACAAAATGCTTCAGTCGTTGCCGGTGCTATTGTTCTCGTTCTGTTGCATTGCGAAGTAAGCGCTTTGAAGTTCTTTGAGATTTCTCTCCAAAGTCGCAACCTCCTCAAATTTACACTCCTCGCGGGCCTGTTTTATATAGAAACGAAGATTGCTCATTTGCTCGACGAACGGGTCGATCGAGTCTGTAGTAATCATCATATTGCCACCTGGACGGCCTGACGTGCCCCAGCCTTGTGATTGGTCCAGTACCACCTATAACATGTGTTTTTTCTCATTCAGCGTCTTTCAACGTTTACGAATAATTGATCTGTAACACTGTGATTTTTTAAAAGTAAAATGTATTATTTAACCAAAAAATGTGCGTGTGTTTTTTGTTAAATAATTTGATATGAAAAAACATCGTTTCTGCTGATAATTATCAGCAGCAAACAATACCTGATTCGACGTAGGACTTTTCTGATCGCCTCGATTGAACGGCCTTTGGGACATTTCCCTCTGTGACTCCTTCAGTTTTTCCAATCTCTCCTCCTCCAATTGCCTCTCGTATGCGATTCTAGCTCGTATTCTCTCCTGTCTTTCCTTCTTAATTATCTCAAATTCCTCCTCGGTAGGTACAGGTGGTGTCCTCAGTAGTTCATTTTTCAGGTAAATCATCGCCGATGTTCTAATCGTTTGATGTAATCTGAACTCCTGTTTCAGTGCCGCTGGGCTAGCGTCGTCCACTTTGATCAACGTGGCAATTCTCTTGCTTATTATATCGATATTATCTCCAATCTTTGCGATCTTGCCACGTACGACTTGAGCATCGCGAAGATCGTAGGTGGATTCGCCCTCGTTGATCGAATTCCACATTTTGTAATACATGTCCATGAATCGGTCACCTTCTTGCATCTGAGTCCGCATCTTTTCGTACCATTGATGTATCGCAGGTTTCTCGAAATGCCTCGCTTTTAATCGTTCTCTCGCTTCCAATAGATTGTTACAGTGCTGGCAAACTCGAAAAAATTGATCGCTGCTCGACGAGTCGCCGATTATCGAAAACACACTGTTCAAGTTTCCACTGGACGGTGAACGTGCAAATTTCGATAGACCTACACCTGCTTGGACGAGACGATCGGTGAAGGTCGTGGATTCGGTTGTCGGTGAAAGTGCTCCGTCGTCTTGTACCGAGGCTGGACTCGTCATCTTACCTACGATACATTTTTTATTATTTCACTTATCGTTATGACTTACTTTTAGAAGGTATTAATACTTACGTGCATCGACGAGAGATAAGAACAGACTACAGTCGTGACACATCATCACGCCACAAAGCCTGCAATGATGTTTCCTTCTGGTTAAGTTGAAACTTTTTGCACACGTGAGACAAAGCCTCACGTCTTTATCGTCCATCCACGGGACTATAGCTTGTTCGTGATCTGTTTTAATAATGAGAATTGCATTAGATATTACATTATTGCAAAATGCGCATTAACGTAAGAGTCCTTCCAAAAACGTGCATACATTTTCGTTTTACAGGATCACTAGGTAAATTACATAGCAATTTGTCTAGTCTTATGAGAAGTTTGTTAGTCTCTGTGGCATATCTCTCCAGTCTTGTGTTTCTTATTTGTTTGAAATACTTTGAGTGCGACCTTGTTGAACCTGCGACAAAAAAAGTCATTAACACCCTCAGTAATCAAGCGAACAAATTAAAACGTTGCAACATTTATTTACCAATTTCTTGAGGGCCCCAATCTATTTCTTGTCTTTTATTCCGTATACCAGGTAATACCGTATCCGAATAATCCTGAATTTCATCTTGTTTTAAAATTTTCTTCTTGGCTTTTCCAAACAGATCTGTAAAACGAAAAAACAAAAATATCGTATGTAAAGTGTGTCGTACAAAATAACAACAGTTAAAAAACAACAGTCTCGCTTATTGGCCTCGTTACGTGCAATTGGACAAGCGAAACTGACTCACATATTAAATTTCACAGATAAACGGTACATAAAACAGATACAGATGCACGTACATTTGCCAAAGACACTATTCTCTCTCGTATATTTCATAAAATGAAGTCGTTTAATAAAGCAATGCATCGTTTTTTGTATTGTATCTTCGTTGTAAAATAGTAAAGAAAGCATAAAAGTACACACCTTTAAGCGACTTGAGAATTTCCGGATCATCCTTGTGATATTCTTCAAAATGTTTTGTCAGCACGGTAGGAGTTTTAAAATCCGTCATGCAAATCGGGCATATAAAGCCCTCCATAGCCTCAACCTCAGCCATTCTTCCAGCCACTCAGTGCTTGAACTCTAACACCAACAAAGTACCGCCACCCTCCAAAAAAAAAAAAGAAGCGATCTCCCTTCTCTACATCAAATCGTATCTTGAACGATCAAACAATCATCGAGGCAAACAACACGCAAATTGACAGCTCGTCCGTGCGGCGATCATCACACGGCCATCGTCATTGATCAGTTGAAACTCTGACCGAGAGATCGAGCTACTTGTCTCGCGCGCGAAGACAAAAACACTGATAGACTGTATATAAGTGCCTACACACATAAAACACGAGCGTGTATGTGCAGTAATAGTATCGATTATTGCTCGGTGGTGTGGGAATTTTCGGCCTGACAATGGATTACTTTTGCTGACGATCGCTCGACTGTTTGTTTTTTCCTTTTTGCATTCTTTACTCGCGCGTCGTAAGTATATACGTGAGACTCACAGTGAAATTCGGGTCGCTTGGTAATCAATCGGAAGTCGATTGTTTCTACTCTCTCTCTCTCTGTCGCGCGCGGAATCTATAATTTTTTACTAACTCATCGTATGCATATACAATAGCAGCAAAAGCTATTCGCTTGGAAGAATATACAGAGGGTTTTCGGTAAAAATGGTATGTGGCAAGACACGCGAAAGGAAGACAAAAAAGTTATCGATGAATGAAGTATATATCTGACGATAGTGCGAGTTATAGTAATGAAAGGACGAAAACGGTCGATAATTGGCGCCTAAAAATAAAAATCCTATATAAAAGCTAAAAAGTAGGAGAAGGAGAGAACGCCTCGCGTTTTACGACCGTCATTCTCTGCACCACATATAGAGATAATACACACAAATACAAACGTGTTGTACACACGCACGCAGATCATACATTCTCTCTCTCTTTCTCGTCGTCAGTCGCTCTTTGGGACGTCGTACGTCTGTGATCGCGCTCTTCGCGTTTATTACGTATAGTGGCGTCGTCGGCCCCCCGTATGTGCATGAAAGTGTGTGCTACTGCTGCTACTGCTGCTACTACTGCTACTACTGCTACTGGAGCATAAGTGTGTTGCGGAAAAAAGAGTATCGTGTGTTGTGCTGCGTGTTCGTGAGTGTGTGTATGTGCGCGAAAGAAAACTCTTGGATATCCTTCGCTAATGCACGTGCTGGAGACAAGTGCACTAGGAGCAGTAGCCACGGCGCCTGAGTGAAAAACAGAAGTGAAAGAGTGAGAGGAAGATAGAAAGAAAGAGAGAGATTGGTAATAGCCCAACGAGCCAGGCGTAACATGGGTGTTGGTCTGAAGCCGCTCGAGTTCACGGATTGCCTCACGGACAGCCCCTACTTCCGCGAGAATCTCCACTATCACGAACGCGAACTCGACAAGACCAGCCAGCAGATTAAACGGCTCATCAAGGAGGTCAAGGATCTGCTATCCGCTGCCAAAAGTTAGTTGCCCTCTCTCTGTCTCTCGTGTCCATCAGTTTGTAAACATATCTCTGTCTCTCTCTAACTCTATCTCTATCGCCTATCGTCTATCGTCTATCGTCTATCGTCTATCGTCTATCGTCTATCGTCTATCGTCTACCGTCTACCGTCTACCGTCTGTGGCACTCTTACACCTATCTCTTCCCCTCTGGCGCGCTATACATTATCTCTCGTGTCTCCCTATGTCTCGTCTGAAGAGCTGCAGGTGGTTACAAACCAAGGGGGAAGGTCACGTTCATTGAGTGGCCCAACTCTTTTTATTCTTCTTCTGCTGCGTTGACTGTTTTTTTTTATTCGTATACTCTGCTCTCTCCCTCTTTCTCTCTCTTTCTCCTTCTTTCTCTTTGGCTGAAACTGATTATGTCACGGCACATCCATTAGAAACAATTATTTTCAAGCTTATACTCACTCTCTTACTCTCTGTGCCTGTCTATGAGCTGTAGCCTTCATTTGCTACGTATAATTATATTAGATTCGCTCATCTGCCCGATAAAAATACCATGGTTTACAACGTACGATCGAGTAACAAGCTTCTATGATATTCTCTGTTAGCCTGAGTTGACGGATTATTTGTGTCATGTGATGAGACAATGTTTGTTTTAGACAGAGGAAATTTACTGCTTCTTGTATCTTTTGTTTGTTTATCCTAGAGTAGCTTTTCAGTGAGGACAAATGGTAGTAGATATAGTAGGGGTCTGCTTAAAATATATGTTAGCGTAACAATCAGTTTTGGAGCTGAAGACAATAAAATGATTGAAAAGCCCATTGTACAGCATACACTGGATACATTTCAAAATATTCACGATATTCTACTTTGTTTCCCTCGACTATTTATCGTATGATTACTCAATTTCTAAATAAATACTTGAGATATAAAATCTAGCGATGATATGCTATTCCATTAACTTTTTTAATCATTAGTTGAGCTAACGTTATTTATAAATACATTGTTTATCAGGTAACGCTTACAAACCTTGTGATTGTACTACAAAATGGAAATATTTGTCTTTTCAATAATTTTTCATATTCCGTTTAACTGGGATATAAAGTCATGAACTATTCAAATAATTTGTTCTTAGAAAAATAATGGTTTGCTTATAAAATCTGTTACATCCATCGTGACATTATTTGTGTATAATTTTATTTTTACATAAAAATGTCTGTTCCAATGAGCTACCACTGTGTGGTATTATCAGTAATTGCATAAATTAAACTAGTCCTTGTAGTATGACTAGACGATTATATAAACTTCCTATGCCATACGCGATACATCTATACATCATGAGCATATTGAATGTTTTGAATGTTATGATAAATATATTTTCGATAAATAATTTTGCAAGAAAGACAATGGTAACGATGCTCATGATTTATTTTGAAATGCATTATTTTCCAGATCTTTCTCGAGCTCAGAGGGCATTTTCAAAGACATTACAGAACTTCAGCTTCGAATGTATTGGTGAAACACAAACTGAAGATGAATTACACATATCCCAAAGCCTGAAGGAATTTGGTAAACTCATAGCATTGATCGAAGACGAGCGTGATCGCATGGTATGCACTTAATTAGCACATTAGCAATGCTGTAATATTCTGCGTTCAAAAATACCCCATTTGACATATAATTCAAATTCATTCGACAAAACTCAAATGCTTATCAAATCAAATTTCAAACTATTTCACAAAGGCTAACAGTGTGAGTCATTGGTAAAGAAAACAATATTTTTATAGTGTGTTTCCACTATTTTCTCTTTCACACTACACTTTTACACTTTGTTCTTTCACACACTGCGTTTGACTAATCTAACTTTTTAAAATGACACTATCTTTCTATTTCAATTTTCTGCGGCCTACAAGCTTTTTCAAATATTACTCGTCCAAGGTTTTTCATCGAATTAAAACTACTATATAACCCGACATTTTTTTGTACTTTTTTTATTAAGATTTTTGCTTTAATTGTTGTGCTGAAAATAGTAAGGATACAAAATTGAAAACATTTGTATGGTATTTTTCCAAAGCAGTCAAACCATTTTTAACTTTTTAAGCACACGTGAAAATTTCCTGTTGCTACCTATCAGTCCTTTTAACAAAGGACTGATTTTTGTTGTACAGTTTTCGACTTTTCGTGATATTTTACTCTGCAAAATGTTGTACAAAATTGTAAATTAAATTTAGATAGTAAGCGATACATTGCCCCTGTAACAATTGAATACAGCGTTATTGAATGTATTTTACTCGTTAAATGTTAGAACATTTTCGCCATACAAATACTTTATTTGAACAGACTGTATATAAAACAATTTTATTTCATCATCAAGCATCAATAAGTTAAAATCCCAGTACAATTTGAAATCATCATTGTACTTTGGCATCTTTACAATATTTTCATGGAATGACTTGTAGTTAATATTAATAGTTTGACAATGCTTTTATTAGTAAAAATTGTTCTCTACTTTGTCTATATACACATAAACACTTTGTGTTTACACCATTTTCAAATTGTTATTGAAAATTAAGTAATTATTGTTAATGAAAAAAAGAAAGCAAAAAAATCAACAACAAAAAAACAATACAAAGGCATCTTACAATCGTGAATAAGTTTATTAGACGTAACGAATGATGTTTGCAGCTGGCACGAGCATACGACCAAATCATACTGCCCCTAGAAAAATTTAGAAAAACACACATAGGTGGAGTAAAGGTAAAATATTAGGCTCGTGTTATCGCTTAAAAATATTCAATTTCAACGGTACTCACGTTGTGCTTACCACTTGTAGGAGGGCAAGAAAAAGTTCGAGAAACAGACGGTAAAGTTTTGCCAAAGCCAAGAACGTTATCTCAATCTTTCTACTAAAAAGCAAGACAATGTTCTTCAAGAAGTACGTATAAATAATTGAAAAAACAAAATGCCGGATAATAATTTATCGTTGGTTTCTCGTATTAAAATGTTGACGATTTACGATAACAGGCGGATGCGACATTGGAAATGGCCGAAAGGCATTTCTGTCAAGCAAGCTTAGAATACGTGTTTTTATTACAAGAAGTTCAAGAACGCAAGAAGTTTGAGTTTGTAGAAACGGTAAGTACGATCTCCTCTTTACGCGTTATCTCGTCGATTGCATCGAGATGACAGTTTCACAACAAACGTATTTTCTTTCAGTTACTAAGTTTTATGTTTGGTTGGCTTACATTTTATCATCAAGGACACGAAGTCGCCAAAGATTTTAAACCGTATATGACTGAACTACAACTCAAAATTCAGAAGGTGAGTTTACCAAGCTTTCTTTTATTTACGTCGTTCCAAGTCGTTGTTGAACCGTAGATACCTCGTCTTTCGAGCGAAAAATATATGTTTTTTCCCAAATTTAAATAGGGATTTCTCTCGGTGATGGACTTGTGCCTATATTATTGTTCGATTCGATCAATCTTCCATTGACAATTTGTGTTGACCGAGACGTGTGTGTCAAATTAATAACTTTTCGAATAATTAATCGTAGCGATCACTCGAAGATCTTGCTAATAATGCTTTTCAAATAACTGCCTGCTCTACTGACAACTAATATCTAATATTGCGTGTGTGTGTTTTTCTTGAAAGACTCGAGAGAATTTCGATGCTACGCGGGATAAGACAGAGTCCCTTATGAATAAAATGAAGGACATGAAGAAGGTATGTACTTTGTGTTTAGCATTTTCAATGCTTCGTTATTAATAACGCTGTCTTATCGATAAACTACGTGCAATTATCATTGTAGTACTTGCGTTTGTTTGTATTCAATACGAGGACGAACGAAAGGCAATATCCGATGGCTAATCCTAAAATTTCTGTTATTTTTTAGTCGGCAATAGAAAGTGGCCCTAATAAACTTTACTGTAGAGAAGGCTATTTGTTCCTCATGGAAAAGAGTAAGTGACACGAATTATATCAACTCCGACTTTCTTTTTAATGTTGTACGTTGTGTGTGTTAACCGTCTCACTTTCGAGTGCATCATCATTTTTCCAACTCGCGAAACATAGTTCGCAGGTCTATTTCGCAACCGAATAAACCAGTGCATTGATTTGTTGATATTTTTTTTTGTGTGTGCGTATTTTCAAACGATAAATTCACGATCATTTCAACTCGTAACAGTAGATAGCCTAATTTCCTGAAAAACCGGAAGAAACATAGCGAACTATTTTTTCAGAGGCTTTTGGAACCACTTGGACGAAACAATATTGCACATATCAAAAAGACAAAAAGGAATTCACTATGATACCGTATAATCAGCTCACAGGCAAATTTGTAAGTTTTTTGCAAAACTACGTGCACCGCGTGTAATCGATGTCGTTTGCATGCTCGAAGTAACATTCAATTAACCGTATGTTATTCTTCTTTGTTATCAACAGAGCAGTAAAGACAATTTTACTTTGGCCTCCTGCGTGCGGCGTATGTCCGAGTCGATAGAAAAACGATTTTGTTTTGATATTACCGCTATCGGAAGGTCAGTTGTTTCTTCACATCCTTCGTGGTATTTTGATTTCTCTCCAATTCGTCGTTATTTCGATACTAACGTTGTTTTAACAAACTCATCGAAAAGCTCGCGCGAGCCAGTAGTCGTTGACAAGCGCTTTTGATTTTGCAGGCCTGGTGTAGTGTACACGTTTCAAGCGCTATCCGAAAACGATAGAAAAGCTTGGATGGACGCGATGGACGGTCGAGAACCCGTAAGTCGAACGATCGTAAATAACGACGATGGCTATTATTCTCAATTGGCGTCAATAGTTATGTTTACGTGTCGCGTGTGTACGATTGTAGGTTCCTGCCTTACAAGGCCCATTGGCGAAGCCCGACGAGAACGTGATTGACTCGACTGGTCTCATGTTCATATCCAAGTGCATCAAAGTTCTCGAGGATAGGGGTTTGGAGGAGCAAGGACTTTATCGCGTGGTAGGCGTAGCATCTAAAGTCAATAAATTACTGGCTATGGGCCTCGACCGCAGGAAATTGGAAAAGCTCGCTTTGGAAAATCGATACGAGTGGGAGAGTAAAACGATCACTAGTGCTCTCAAAACGTATCTAAGGACTCTCTCCGAGCCACTCATGACTTTTCGTTACTACGATAGTTTTATTTCCGCAGCAAGTGAGTTTCTGGTTTTCCTCGATGGTTTTCCTCGATGGTTTTCCTCGATGGTTTTCCTCGATGGTTTTCCTCGCAAACGCATCGTTATAGCGAGCAAACGAAAACCGAAAACCCAAACAGAACGAGTGTGACGTTGGCAATTTTCGTGTTACAGAGCAAGAACTGAAGGAACTACGGGTCAAAGACATACACACGCTAGTGTATCGCCTTCCTAAACCAAACCACAACGTTCTTCTGCTGCTCATTAATCATCTGCGCAAGTAATTATCCAAGCCATTTGTCGAACGTTCTCTCGGAATGTGATTCACGAGTGATTCAATATCGAATCAATATTGATGATACGCGACACCGATAAACTTCTGATATTAAAACTACGTAGCGTTATTATCCGTTTTATTTGATTATCTCGTTCTTCGTATTTGTCTTTAATCTTGTTCTACACCGATCAACGTAAGCATCTTTATCGCACAGCAAACAAATAAATATTCAGTAACGATGCATTATCCTAACAATTGCCCAGACACTTGAGTTTGATAGTTGAGTAGGTTTCGTTTAGAAAATTAATGGAATTTATCTTGATTTCTTTCCAACACCTTCCTATCGAACGACCAATGAATTTGTTGACTGAACAACTAAAATGTTTCTTCGTCTTGGCAGAGTCGCGAAAAAATGTGATAAAAACCTAATGACAGTGGGCAACCTGGCGGTATGCTTCGGTCCCACGTTACTACGGCCGGAAGAGGAAACAGTGGCCTCGATAATGGACATTAAGTTCTACAACATCGTCGTGGAGATATTAATCGAGAATTGCGAGCGAATAACCGCGGGTCCACCGGTCGATTCGCCGGCCTCGCCAATGGGCTCGGGTCTCTTGAGTAATGCATCACCGGATAAGGACGAACCGACGTCACCGGCGCTACAACAATCACCGTCACAACAGCTACCGCAACAACAACAACAACAACAACAGCAGCAGCAGCAGCAGCAACAACAACAGCAACAACAACAACAGCAACAGCAACAGCAACAGACGTCACCGGTGCAACAGCCTCAGCCGCAGCCAAGCAACGGGGCTCTTCATTTGCCGTGCTACTCGGTGCACACAGTCGTGCCTGCAACGGTGCAGGTAAAAGTTAGTATTTATTTAAAACTTGCTGTAACTCGATGCAGTCGTACATCGTTTTGAAGATATCAGCAGCATCCGCAACGTTGTTTGCGCACTGCAATTTCATTTCGTTTCGTCCATTCTTTTCCCCACAAAATCGCATCCACGCGTTTTTTGATTTGTCTTATTTTGCGCTCCTGCTATTTATCCATAGTGCCTACTTCCAAGCATTTTGCTGATTTTTACGCCGTAAGCGAAAAGTAAATCTAAAACTGACTAATCGTTCAATGTTACAGTCGAGCTACGCATTATCAATACAACCTTCATGGTTATTTTAGTACGTTTGCAACTTGATAAGACATTCGTGCGTACGCATCGATTCGGATTGTTTCCAGCGCATTTTTACTTCCATTTTTACTTCCGCAAACGAATCGCAATTTGTTAACGTTCATAGCCAGCTATGATGAAAATGAGAAAATTATTAGAATTGCATTGTAAAAAGAGAAATTCGAACGACCCAAAAAGAAAAGGAAAAAAATTTATCGAGTAATTTGACGCAGGAAATCACGAGGTCGTACTACGACAGCCCGTTGTCGGTAGGTTCAAAGACGCCGTTGATAGACGCAGATCAAAAAAATGGCGAGGATTACCAGGAGGTTGAACACCCTAGTCATCGATTGCCTAACTACGCCGACAGTCACATTGCCCGACTAAAGAATCGTAATGCAAACTTCATGTATCACTCGACTGAAAGAGGTATATTCCTGAAAAATCATCTTCTCAATCATAACGCAAGACAGTATTGTATTATAATTAATCTTGGGGATACGTTGCAGTTTCGGGAAGTGGGAACACGAGTAGTTCAAGCGAATCGATAGCAAGTGATCCACCACCGTATCACAGCACTGGAGTGCCCGTTAAGCAAAAACGGGACTCGATGCTGGTCAACGCACATTTTAATTATCCACCTAGGAATAATCCAATAATGTCTTTGTAAGTATCGTTGGCGCCTTCTGTCATTTTTCTACATCGATTATATCGATTATAAATATTTGCCCGATACGGATGTGCAAGTCAACAAGCGTTTCGTTCTAATTGCTCGTCGGGTGCGATTTCTTGATCGGTTTTCGCGTTTATTTTTTTCCACTTGACGCGTCTGCACTTGCCGATTGATAACTCGTACGTCTTGTTGACTTGGTCTGTGCAGAATCGCTCGTGTTGGATCTAACCGTCAAGCAAAGTACAAGCAAATAATAAACCTGTCGTTAATAGTAGGTATTACTTTGTATTTTGCAGAGTTAATACTTCACCCAGTAGCGGTAGATCCAGTCCTGGTTCAGGAATTTGGTAAGTTTTACGTTACGGCTCTCACTTATATTAGAGACTTTCAATAGAGACTTTGTTCGTAATCGTGCCCATTTTCAGGAGAGTAAGGACACTCTACGCTTGTATGGCCGAATGCGTTGGCGAATTATCGTTCGAACCTAATCAGATTATCACAAACGGTATTTGACCTTTCAAATTCAAACTTTCACACGTGGTTGCAGCGATCAAGGATAATAATGATTGATTTTAATCGTGTGTTACAGTTCAGCCATCGAGTGAACCAGGTTGGTTAGTAGGTACTTTAAACGGTAAAACGGGATTGATACCGAAGAATTACGTGGAACAATTACCGTAAAAATAAACTCGGGTATCTAACGAATTATGACAAGAAACGAGTGTGATGATACTTCTGCTGACCATGCGGCCATCAGTATTCCCCCTCTACACATTCCAGCAAAGTGCACATTCCGCATTTACCAATTTATAGCACTTAGTGTGCAAATTTTTTTATACCAATACATATACACACATAAATACACGCGCGCGAAAGCTTCGACTCTCGGCTCTATTTCAATCATTTGACATTAGCCAGAACTCACGAAAGTAACAATTGCATATTCTCGTTAGCGTCTAGCCGTATTTTTTTTTCTATCAAGTTGGAATCGCGTCAGGATTCCTCGCTCAAGAATTTTGAATGTTTTTTTGCAATGGTGTATATATATATATATAAATATATAAATATATATATATATATATTATAGCGTAAAAAAAATGTCGTCGATTACTGAGAGCGACGACTGTCTATCGAACAATTTGTTATTCGTCGGAAAAACGGAGAGGTCTTTTACACAAAAAAAGTTTATAATCGTATCCTATTTTTAAGGGGAAGTTAGTCAATTACGCATATTATTTATAAATACTATATATACATAAAAATAAAAAATATATATATTTATATTATATATATATATATGTATATATATATATATATATATATATATATATATATATATACATATATATATGTGTATATATATATATATATATACATACATACATAATTAAACAAATTTTCGCTCAAAATAAAAAAAAGTAATCTTAATTTATATTCACAAGCTTTCAGCTATGCCCCTTTGTGTAAATATATTATTTGTAATTTGTATACAAATTAAGTTGATTTATTATTGTACATAACCGGTAAAAGTACTAGTGACTACAATATCATGGTTGCTGTTTTTATTTTTTGTTTCGTCAAGTCTGTTATGTGTAATTATTAATGGAAATATAAAGTGGCTATTTGATTGCAAAGTTATGCCAATTTCTTTCTTCATTCCTCCGAGATAACGATTTATTGCAATTATCGCACACGAGTACAAAGTTATTTTAAACAGAAAATAGACGTTTATTGTGCCAGTTCGTGTGATTGTATTAATTTTCTTTTAAAAAAATGTTTTAATGTCCGGTATAGAATTATTTGAAATTCTATTAAATTACTATCGTCGAGTAATTACACGTGGAAGAACTAGTCATTACCAGTCGTGTAGCGTTCAAATTGTTCAATTGGTAAGTGACCTTCAATTCCAGTTGACGCTGCAATAGTCAATACTACAAGTGATACTTACGCTCGTTCTTTCTGTTTATCATCGATAATTCCTAAGTATGTAGCGCGACTTTTCACTACAAGTTTTATCAAAACCTCTACGGTCATCGGTGGACATTGGAAACGATAAAAGATAAACTAGATTTTTATGTAATAATAAACTTATGTTCATTCATTCATACAGTGTAAATTTGTACAGTCTTAAAGTAGTGTGTTTAAATCTATGCACTCGTGTCCCTGTTACACAAACGATCTGAGAATGTGATCGGTCAAAATTTTAGGTGAAAGCCACCTCCGGCCGGTAACTGTCTACTGGTTTCCCTTGAGCCCATGTGAAAACCAATGGCATTGTCGTCGTCATCTCCAAGCTGCTTGAATTCCTTGCCACCGCTGGGTGGCTTGGGTGATGCGTTTGCTGTACGTACGCCGAATTCAGACTTTGCTGGCCACGTTGGGAACATCGTAGGATCAATTGGCAAAGGCGATTCCGTGAAGTAGTCGTGTTTTACCGCATCCTCCGCCGTGATTCGCTGTTTTGGGTCGTAGGTTAAAAGTCTGAAGAAAAAACGAAGCAACCACGTTAATGAAAGGAGGATATTTGAGCAAAGTAATCGAATAAAAAACAAAAAAAAACATTTGTTAACGAATCAAAGCTTACTTATTTAATAGATTGTATCCTAGCTCGGTCAGAGACATGCCGAACCGCTGTCTTAAGTTGTTGACTGGATAGTGAGCGAAAACCATTTTTTTTGCCAGAGGTAAATCGCTGTATCCCGGCCAAATTTTATCATTTGGAGTGCCAAGTTCCTTGAATACTCTGTTCAAAAGATCCGTCTCCGATTTTCCAGGGAAAAGTGCTTCCATCCTGAGTAGTTCTGCGAAAATGCATCTGCAAAATTCGACGATAGTTAGAACAACAATTTTCGTAATGTTGAATAGCGCAATTTTACGAAGGATTTCTCACCCGACAGACCACATGTCGACTGGGGTGCTGTATTCCTTGCTACCCAGCAGCAATTCCGGTGCTCGATACCATAGAGTTACAACAATGGACGTATATCGTTTGAGAGGGGATCCGTATTCTCTAGCTAAACCAAAGTCACCGACTTTTAAAATTCCTTTGTGGCTTAATAATAAGTTGGACGTCTTTAAATCTCTATGGAGGATCCAATTGTCGTGTAGATGAGCAACGGCTTTCAACAGTTGCTGCATGAGACATTTTACTTCACCTGGAATAAACACTTGGTTCTTCGATTTCATTGTCTCCATGAGAGATTTGAGATCGTGCTCGATGAAGTCCATTACTATGAATATTTTATCCATATTACTACCCACGACTATCTCGCGAACGGTCACAATGTTAGGATGTTGTGCTTTGAGGAGAGTATTAATTTCGCGCAAACTCGTTATTGGAAAACCTTCCTTTTCTTTTTCCATCTTCAATCTCTTTAAGGCCACTATTTCTTTCGTTCGTTTATCCTCTGCTCTATATACAACTCCGTAAGTACCTTCAGCTATTCTATTTAAACATTTGTATTCCTCGACGTTCCGGCAACCTGGAGCAAAACAAGAAACATATTTGTTCGTTTTATTTGGTTTTTACTTTAACAATTATAATATAGAACACTTACCCTGAATAGCCGGAAAGTACGGCGGCAGTTCAATTTCGGGCTCGATCTCCCGCTCGTCCTCCTTCTTTTCGTCCTCCTTGATCACGCCGTTCGACTTGTTTTCCTCAATTGGCTCCGGAGATTGCGGGTCGTCCGACTTTGCCTCGGGACTCCTTAGATGCTCGGACTCCGATCGACTTCTTGTGCTATGGGACTCGGTAGACTCAGTGCCGGTGTCCGTCGAACTACTCGAATCATCCGAAGAATCCTCGGAACGATCAGCACTCGACACTCTAGCACTACTCGAGCGATCAGTTTTCTCCTCGCTTTCATCCTCGGAGAGATGAACTATCGATGGGTCCAGCATTTCGTCGTCAGGACTGTGCGATCGTTTGTCTCCGCCGCGCTTTTGTCGACGTGCCTCCAGCGCCATATAAGAATTCTTTTTCATCAAAGCCATTTCACGATCGGCGTCGATAAGACGCTGACGACGTAACTCTTGCTCGGTCATATCTTTGGGATCTTTTGGCGGAGGTAGTGTTTGTTGATAGCGATGATGCTCAGGTTCAATTGGCCGAGGATCGTCATAGTCGTCGACTTCCATCGACTGTTCGTCTTCCTCTTCTTCTTCTTCCTCGTCTTCTTCATCTTCCTCGTGCTGCTCTCTCAGACGCTTTTCTCTGTGCGCTGAAAAAGAACACGAGAAATTTACGATTGATGCCTACGGAACGTCCTTGAACAAATCCACTGACATCGAACATCTCACAAAAAACGAAAAAAGGGTTTACCAACCTATTTCTCTCTCAGCCATCTCTTTTTCACGATCCTTTGTCCTCTCATGTTTGTGGGACCTTTTGTGCCTTTTTTCTCTGATTGGATCACTGTAGCGCATGGAGTGTCTACCGTTGCTACTTCGCTGTTGCTGCTGTTGTTGCAGTTCTCTAGGATCCTCAGCAGTGATGACAACCCTTCGATGAGACGAAGATTCTTCCCTGCGAGATTCGCCGCTACGCAACGACTCTACTTTGTGATCGCGAGACTCATCTCGCCTTTCTCTTCGTTTATCCAGTAGTCTGTAAGAAAAGCAATTTTCCATTAAACAGCAATGTAATCAAGCCGTGGGTACGTTAAGGTTCGCTCCAAGTTCTATCGTAAAAATAGATTGCAATACGGATACGTATAGACTTGTATGCCTTTGTCGTGTATCTGAGCTACTGATTAGATAAGCAGTTAATAAGCAGGATCCGATTGTCAATTAATACCAAGTAAGAAGCATCAGGATATTAGTAGAATCACAGACGGTAAAAGAAACTCAAACGAAAACAACAAAAATACCTGTCGGTCATTCTGCTAGTTTGATTGTGGCTAGTGTGACCAGTGTTACTAATCGGCAATTTAAACAAAATGAAAAAAACGTTAATAGGCGATTATCGTGAAGGAGCTTAAGAACTAACGCCAATGTTCCTTTAACTTTTCTAGTACAACATTGATATAGCGTAGTACAACGTACCTCTCTCTCAAGTCCTCAAGTACACGATCGCCTGTACTCCGCTCCTTCCTTTCATACCTAGAAGAATCTCTATCTCTTTTTGTAGGTTCAGAACGCCTTGTTTTTTCATACTGATCGGGCTCATGTCGCCGATACCTACTTTCTCTGTGCTTCTCTCTATGATGCCTGTCATCGTGATGCCTAGAAGATTTATACTCTTTATTTCTACGCTCACCACTTCTCTCGAGGTGCTTGTCCCTCCTATGCGAGCTGCTCTTTTTGTGGTGTATTACTGCCTGTGGGGGTTTGATCTCCAAGGAATCCTGTGTGTCAGCATCGTCGTCTGAAAAGCTGTTCAATGCAACAGTTAGTACATTGACATTTTTACGTTTGACAATCAAGTGATTCGATGAGAATTGCGATTACGGTTATACTGGTTATTAGATTGATCGATAAACAATGGTGAATCGATAAGTACTACGCGATAACGCGTGTCCGATAGCCCGCTGCAAGTAAACACAGTTATTTATTCCCAATTGTGAACGTTCTCGTCACGCATGACGACGACAGTGCTACGTTTCGATGCATACTCATCATATCGATCGATCAATTTAAAGGAAACAAATAAAACGTTTAGTTTTCAATAAGTAATTGGACTATTTGATCAAGATAACCTCAAAAAAAGCTTGACTTACTTCTGCTTATCTGGACTTCGTTTCAATTCTCCTTCCTCGCTGAGATTGTCAATGTCGATTACCATTTTTTCACCCACCATAATTTATATATACAATTGTAATAAAATAAAAAACGACGCTTCTTTTTATTTAAACATTAAAAAAAACGACCCGCATATACACATAAACGTCGACGCACTTCGTTGTATACGCCACAAAAGTACGACTGCTTGTTACGAGCTGTACAAGAGACAAGTTACCGGAGATTTGAAGGTAACATGGCGGCTGATTTTTTGGAGGGAATTTCAACAAGTTATATTGTAAAAATAATAAAAAGACATATTTAACAAAGGAGTTAAACGACAAAATTTCTTAAAGAGACGGATTTCAACGAATACTTTATTTAATAAACGACGGCTTCCAAGCTATGTATGTTGCATTTTGATCACATCAGTATTACGAAATATTGACCGTCAAGAAACGGATCTTCAATATTAATTTATTTACTTATACGATAATTTGTAATTATTCTAATCGTTATTCAATAATTCGTGTTATTTTTGCTACTGATTTTTGTTTGCATCGAAATGACCATTTTTTAAAATTCTTTCCCCTCCACTGCTGTCATGATCGTATTATCTTCAAATTTCTCTATTGGTTGGTCAATGACTAAACATCGACAAATTTTTTCTTTATTATACCTTTTAAATAATTATTGTCATTTACCTATGGGTTAGTGTAATGGGATTCCTATAGGCATGTATGAATTTAGTCTACAGGTGTAAATATAAATAGCAAAATAGACTGCAATAACGTAAACGCTTGACAATGGCGAATAACAAGTCCTTTAGAATTCAGCGTCAAAAGACCTGGAGTGATGAAGCGTGCCTTCCAACTCGCAATCCTTTGCTCGTGCTTAGCCTTCGCGCTTTGACTATTCGCGTGGGATTACAACTCAAAGCACTTTTCGCGCTCATTTTCCCATCCTCATATTTGATATTTATTCGTATTTGTTATCGTTACAATGCAAATCAAATTATTCGTTAATCCTTTAAACTTGATTTCTTTTCCATCTAGCGATTTTACTTGCTCCGTCAAGCTTATATACTAAACTTGTTATTTTCGTAATAATTCATTGTGCCACGCCCATTTTCCTTACAATACACTTTTCGACATTTGCGATTATCTCAAGGTTTTGCGCAATATTTATTATTTTTTCATTATCGACACTAATGCATCGACCAGTCTAATTGCCTGTGCTAATTTTTCATTTAACACGCTATTGTTAATCTGTCAAATCTAAAAAAAAATTATATTCCAAATGAGCCGCGCATAACAAAAGCAGTATTGCCAACGTATGCGCAATAGAGATTTAATTGAAAAATGACTGTTAGATTGGTAGTAGTGGGATACGCGCATGCACCATTGAGATAGTGAGAAAGGGAAGAAGACTGCCGGAAGACCCCGGGAAGCCATCGATCTGGTAGCGCTTGACGCTCTCGGACATACACCGGGACTAGGCAAAGCGGTGTTTTGTTAATTTCTATGCGAGGTGTACTATTGCGGAAGGTAACGACACGACAAGGAACCTCCGGACGATCCGGAGGCTAACCGCAACTTCATTAGGTAAAGTATTCATTATACTCTGGGTGACAACGTCTCTTTTGTCTCTCTCTTTCTCTCTCTTTCTCTCTCTCTCTCTCTTTCTCTCTCTCTACCTCCCTCCTTCTTCTTCTGTCTCTTGGTAACCTCCTATACACACGTTTCGAAAGATCGTTTATCTATCTCTTTCTCTCACTCACTCGATCAAGCTATCTCCTTTTCCTCTCTTAAGAAGCAAACTAATAAACTACTCGAACGCTAGCGAGCGCGTAAGGTATTTGCAGTTGAGGGATGCGAATTACGACGTCTCCGTAAGTGTTGATTACCAAGGATTCTTTGATAGTTTGCATCACAGTTGCAGTGCTCGGTGTCGTCGCTTTCTGACGTAACCGTTGTTTCTTTGGTCGGAATGTGACTTTATTTTTTTGTTTTCCTATTCGAGGAATATCGCGGCGTGGTTACACACCCTGGGTTATTGATTTTTCTCGCCGACTGAGTTTCCCGGGAAAAGGTTCGTCGCTTTCTGCTTTAACGGTTAAGCGCCAGGGAGGGAAAAGCTGAACTTGTTCAGTTTGTTTATACATTGTGTTTTTTTCGTGGGTATTTCGTGGCAAATTATTTTTTAAAGGGAAAAAAAACTATTGCACTAGTGAAATTGTAATAGCTCAAAGTAGGGATAGCCGGTTAATTTGCCAATGTGTTGAATTCACGGTATTTATTAGTTTGATAGCGCGTTTAAAATGATGTCATCAAATCAATCTAACTACACAATTATGAAATATACCTACTTTGAAGTAGATAATGAATTGGATTATGTAACGTTTGAAAAAAAATTGAGCGTCGAGGAAAGAGGAGCAATTAGAGATTCAAATTACGTAGACAATTTGAAAAGTTAATAACCTGTAATCCAAGGAACATAAAGAAAACTCGAGTATTTTATTGGACTAATAGTCTGTGTGGATTATCGCGAGTTTATTTGCCAAGACTTATAACTGGTCGATGGATAGTAAACTATTTAAAGTTGGCTGGTCGCTGCAACTGGGACTGTCAATACCAATAGCTCGCTTTGCGTACATTGTTGTCTGCTAGCATCTAACTAACGTCTCCTGTGCTTTGCAATCTTTAACCTTGAGCTTTATAACGCGCACATACACATTATATCCAAGGAACAGAAAGAATTTGTTTTCTTTGCCTTTCTTTACTTAATGCAGTCTATTATTTTGCACGCCCAAAAATCATTCTTTCAGGTTGAAAAGTAAGCTCGCTCTAAAAAGTCATAAGTTAAAACGAGCCAGAGTAAAGTATATATGTATATATGTATATATATATATACACACACACACAAGCTGTCATAGTGATCAAAAAGTTTATCTATAAGTTGACCAAAAAAAAAAGAGAAACAAACAAAAACCCCGAAAGTAAAGTTAAGTTTTGACCGGTGTTGTTCGTGTTACGCGCCAGTACATAGTTCCGAGTCCGACAAACAGAACAGAAAAGAAAAAAAAGCAAAAGCAAAAAAAAAGAAAAGAAACAGTTTAAGTTTATCTATACGTTCGACGCCACCGACGGCAACGTGCATCGAACGTCGAAAAATGACGCGAAAAGTCGTAGTTGTACGCGAGTTTAAGTTTGAGTTGAGTTTACGGACGAGAGACGTTTCACGGGCTTTTTTCGTTCGGCCCAATGATACATCAAGAGCGAGCACAATTATCGACACAGGTAAGCCCAGCCGGTCTGGCTGTGTGAACAACAACAAACCATTATAAAAACGACCAAACAAATAATAAATCAATCAAATCAATGAACCAAATAAAAGAAATGCGGCTCTCCGTTCAGAATAATCTTTTGTTTTCACGCAAAAACGTTCATGTAGCACACGAGAGGAGTCGCATTTTTTTTTTCCCATTCTCTATTTCAAAATCGTGAGTACGTCCATCAAGCCATTTACTTGTTCAACTTGTTTTTTTGTTTTGTTTCTTATTATTGGTGGTTGTTCACTTTTTTATATCTTTCATTCGCGAGTTTCTGTTTCGGGAGATTCGTAGTCGCAAAACTTGGTTGCGATTTTGGGTTTCTCGACGTTACGGCGTTGAAGCATTTTCAACTCGTATCTATTGACCGTTTGCAGCTCAAAAACAACAATAATAAAAGAAAACAAAGGACAAAAGAAGCCTACTTAACAAAATATCACGGTGTCTCTTGCCGACCTTTGTTCTCGATCGTTTCGTTGAAAAGCTTCGATTTCGTATGCAAATTATACACGACTATTTGATCGACGTTCATCTCTTTCAATGATCCAAACATCGACATTTCGGCATTTTCTGCGATACGATCGGCGATAACAGTCGGCAAACAAGCGAAAAAAGAAAAAAAACTTTGGATAAAATCTGTCTAAACCAACTTGAAACAGTCGTTTAGTGTTTTGAGCTTCTTAATCTCACGTCATTCGGAAACATCAAAATGACAAAGTGACAAAGTGACAAAGGGTGTCGATCGTTCTACTATCACGCTCGCCAAATCTAATCTTCGTTCGTATAATTGCAGGCTGAACGACTGTGCCACCAGTGAGTTTCTGCCCCCGCAAGCACACAAAAAACAAAAACAAAAGCAAAACAAAACAAAAAACTCGAGCAACAATAAAAACCAAAAACAAAACAAAAGAAATGTCAGACTCGGAGAGCGACGGTTCTGCAACCAAGAGCTTTTCGTCGCGTTCCCGTTCCTCGTCACCAGCACGATTTGCAAATCGTCGGCCAGTCACGCCACCGGACGACGATGGACCAGCTTCGCCGTCGTCCGAAAACGCATATCCGAAATCACCGTCGCCCAACGGACCTGCTTCGCCCAACGCGGAGAGTGGACCGGCCTCGCCAAACGCCGACGACAGTGGGCCAGCTTCGCCGAATCCCGAGAGCGACGAGGAGGAGCACACGTGTCAGCATTCGCCTCGAAATTACACCGAGTCACCCGAGAGAGACGGCTCGTACTACGACTCGGACGCTGCGAACAGAAGGTCTTCGCCAACGTCGCCTGCCTGCCAACACGCCGAACCGGAAGAACCCGCATCGCCAAAATCCTACGTATCCGGGCCAACAACGCCTGCCTCGAGGCACAGCGGTAGTCGACACAGTACTCCACCGAGGTCGCCTACCGGGTGAGTCTTGTCGTGCAACGAGATTTCTCGCGAGTACGCGTACGCGTATCGAGTTTCGCGCGCTCTTGATTGCCGGGACATTGGATACGCGTTGCGAAAGCTACTCGTCTCTCGTCTCTTCTCTCTTCTCCTCTCTCCTCTCTTCTCTCTCCTCTTTCCTCTCTCCTTTCTCGTCTCTTCAAAGAGCTTACAGTTCTCGCGTTTGATTCTCGTTTCAGCTCTCCTCCCAGTTCGCCTCGTAGCAGTCCAACGGTCAATCGTAAATCACCGCGCTCGCCGCCACCTCCGGTTAACCATGCCAGTGACTCCGAGGAAGACGGCCACGAGGATTTGTCGGACGTATCGGACCTCGAGAGCGGCGACGAGGATAATCAGCGCAACCGAAAATCAAAAACCACGACGAACGGTCCAAGTACTCGAGAGTCCCCGTCCAAAGACGAAGCCTCGGCAGCTGCGGCTAATTTGGCGGAAGAAACCGAGCAGTTGGATTTCGAGGCAGACGGACAATGGAAGGACGTTAAGGAAGACGGGGACGCCGATACGAAGAAGCCCGAGAAAGAGGTGAGCCAGTCGCCCAAGGCCAAGGAGAGCGCGGAGGTCGAGGAGAAGATCAAAGATAAGAAGAGCAAGAAGAGGGACAAAGACGAGAAGAAGGATAAGGTAGGCTCGCCGTTCGATCGCCGTTCGATCGCCGTTCGATCGTTGTTCCATTCAACAACGCGTCATTCGTTTGTTCTCGTAGAAAAAGGACAAAGAGTCGCGAGAAGCAGGCGAGATAAACGACAAAGACGATGCGAAAGAGGACGGAGAAAAAGCCGAATCCGAACTCGAGGAAGGTGAACTGAGCGACGGAGACGAAGCACGGCCCGAGGAAACGGAACCTCGACCGGTGTGTCGCTTTTACAACCGTGGTCAATGTACCTGGGGTGTGAGCTGTCGATTTTTGCATCCAGGCGTCACCGATAAAGGCAATTACACGATGTTTGACATGGTTCGCCCAATGGCTTATCCACCACCCCATCCTCCACGCGAATTTCATCCGCATATAGAGCGGCCACCCATGACTCGAGCACCGCCTCCGGGCTATGGACCACCGTCGCATCACGCAACGGCTGCTAAAACAGCTGGCGACGACGCGTCTTCCGAAAGCGCTTGGGAGCGTGGATTGAGGCACGCCAAGGAGGTACGCGAGGACGTGACGTTTGATATGGTTTATTCGGTCTTAATATGCACGACGTAAACGTTTTTGTCGTACGCAAACGTTGCTTGCACGATAACACGAGGACAAGAACGTTTACAATACTTTAAGTTTTTCGTTGATTTTTTTTCTTTTTTAGTTTTCTATCTTAACTGTACTTTTTTCTTTTGACACGCCTAACACACGATTGTCTCTTTTGTTTTCATGCTGTTATGGCGAAATAACTTACGAGCTGGCGTAGCTTCTTTTATTCGAATCCAATTGTAACGGATGCCAAAAAGAAGTCATCTTAAGACCGAATTGCTGCCCCAGTATTTTTTCTTATTTTTGTTTTGTTTCGTTTTTTTTTTTTTTGTTTTATGCCTTTTTCCTATATTTAGCTTTTACAGTTATGTTTTCTTTTATCTTGGCAAGCAAAACAAAAAAGAAAGTTATCAATCCGTCTACGAGACGGTTTTTTTTTTCAAAATTACACTTTCACGTGTCGTCGACTATGAATCGCTCCCCTTATAGATGTCAAACATCAAGGTGATGGTATCTTATTCTAGTAGAATTTTGTAATACGATGTTTTTAGATGCGTGTGTTTTGTGTATTGCGATAACTTTCTTTTTATGATTTTCTTTGTACTTTGCAATTTTTCTTTTTTTTTCTACTTCGAGTTTGAAACTTTACTTACTTACTTTATTTCTCAGTTGAATTTATCCAACAGAATAACAAAAAAGTACAGTTATACAAATTCAATTTGGTTGAAATTGTACATACTTACGATATATTAATTTAATATATATAGATATATATATATACATATATATATATATATGTGTGTATATATACCTCACTCGCTTAGTTAAATGCCAATGACACATTAATTTATCCATTAATGTATATAATTTGACGTATAATTTTCTAAAATATTTCATAGTTGACAAATTTGTATAAACTAATAAGTAATATCTTGAAAATTACCTGACATTCAGTAGATGACATCTTTATGAAAATTGATTGAAACATTCAAACGGAAATTTTGAACGATTTTTCGTTGAAATCTTCGTTGTCTTGAAAAATGTCCTTGATCAAAGTAGACAAGTTACTTTTAGTTTGTTGTAATTTAGTTGCGATTGATTTTTATGTTATTATATTTTTTATATATAAATCTTCACATAAATATTTAACAAATATATTTGAATAACATTCGCTACAATAGATCAGTGTTTTTGAATCTGTATAAATTTTTACTTTAGATTCATAGTCGGCGACCTGCAAAGTGGAAGGGGCAGCAAATTTTAAAAAAGCTAATTGTAAGATTATTTGTTTAACGTAGAGAATTAACTTTTTTCTATATACATGAATTAAGTTCGCTCAGTTAAGCAATACTTTCACACCCCCTTGTAAATAATTGTGTTTTTCCGTACAGTTTTTTTTGTTCTTTGTTATCGCTTTTATCGTCGTATACGTCGATTTTTTAACACTCAAATCGTACAGATGAGAGGCGATAACAAAGTTAATCGCGAGCGATAAAATTTTTGTCCGAAAACTTGTTGGCGATTTAGCGCGAAACTATACTACCAATTGACGTAGAGAAAGAGACATACGAAAAAGAAAAATTGCACCAATTTAACTAACCGATCGGTGGCAAATATTTCATCACCAGAGCTAGCTGGTTTTAAAATGTTTGCTTCCTTTGCAAACACTTCCATCCTGCATGCTTTATGATTTTTGGAAGTTGTAACGTTTATTTCTTTGTATATACGTACATATATATACGTGCATACGTGTATACGCCGCTGAAAATATCGAGCAAATCACAGATGGACGTGTTCGATTATTCTCGTCCGAGTTGGTGCATAAAAGTGCGCATGTTTGAAGAGCAATAACAATTGAACAAATAGAGCGAACGCAAAGAAATACAGCACGGCTCGTTTCACACGCGTAGTATAGTTTACACGTGCAACGCTCAATCGGTTGCTAAAATAGTTATCGTATCGAAAGGGGGTGACTTGAAAACTCGTTTTGTCGTTCGCGAGTCGATTCACCGCGAGCTTGTATCGTCTGGCATCCAAGTCAGTTAGCGTCAACTCGTGAATCGACTCGCTTAGCGACAGCACGTATATTAATTACACGACACGTAACACATCACTTTCTTTTCTCTATCTCGAGGTTTAAGACAAACGACCAAACTCAACCCCGAGTCCTACTAATTAATCTTTAATCGACAGATGATGCGCAAAGCGAACAAGCGCAAAGAATCGGATATGGATTTCGAGGAGAAAAAAATGAATCTTGGTCTTGGTCAAGACGAGCTCGAACGCGAGGCTGGTTATTACGTTAGACCCGCGAGTCCCGAACCACCGGTGGAGAGATGGCCACCCGCGAGGGAACCACCCCCACCGAGGAGAGGCGCGCCAAGAGCTACACCCGATTCTTACGGAGACGAAGAGCCTTATTATCACGCTGGTGGACCACCAGAGTATTATAGGTACGACGGGATCGACTCGTTTGTCTCGGCGTTATTCGATCGAGGTTGACACGCGTTGTACGAGCAAGGACGCTAAACGAGATGCAATCGAGATACGATCGAGGGAGTACATTGAACGAGGGCTCGGCCGTAACGGCCGTTTCATCGACAAAGTATCCTCGCGTTCGCTAACGGTCGTTGTCGTTCTCACGCGTTATTGCTTTGTTGGTTTTCAGCAGCAGCAGCAGCAGCAGGAAAGTACACTATCGCGATTCGCGAAGTGGTGGCGGTGGAGGTGGAGGTGGCGGCGGTGGTGGTGGTGGTGGCGGCGGTGGCGCTGGCGGTGGCGGCGTCGGTTCTGGCGGCGTCGAATATCGCGAGCGAGTCGACTACCGCGTTGTTACGAGCAGAGGTACGCCACACTCGATTTCACCGTCGCCTCATCCACCGGACGAGCGCGAGTATTATCACCGTCCTAGCAGTGCCAAATACGAGAAAAAGCACAAGCGACCGTCGCGCGAAGTGATCGTCGAACGTATACCCAGTTCCAAAGCTTGGCGCGAAGAAGAGGTACCAGCGATCGAGCGCGGTCGTGGCGACGAATGGGCGGATCCTTGGATGAGGCGAAAGTCGCCGACTTCGTTGCGGAGAAGGCATTCCAGTAGGAGGTCTAGAAAACAATCGTATTCCTCGGGATCCTCTTACTCTTCGTCGAGGTACGTATGAACTTTGAATTGACCATGATCAAGTCCTGCTTTTTTAGAGATCCTTTACTCGCGGTGCGTTGACCGCGCGCTGATTGGGTAACGCTCGAGTAAGTTGTCATTTGATTAATTACCACGAGTCGGCCTCGAGAGCACCTGCACGTCTTTCGCTACTTTGAGCAAAGAAAACTTGCAAAATCGTGTTTGTCCGTTTGTCTCGAAGAACACGAGACAATTGGCAAGTGACTTGTAAAATCCTCGACTTTACAAGCTCCACTCGTGAACGTACTAACCAGCCAATTTCTTGCTAACTGCAAAGCGAATGATGCAACATTAAAAAAGACCAGGAAAAAGAGGTCATTGTCCTCTAAGAAAGCAACTTTTTGTTTAGCTCAAGCCGTAGCTCTAGCCGCACAAGCTACAGTTCTTACGAATCCGATCCCAGGTCCCGTTCCCCGTCACCGCCGAGTCGTTCGCGCAACAAGAAAATCCCAGTGTCGCCGCCTCATCCACACCGAGCGGCAATGCTGATGAATCCACCAGCACCCACGCCAAGGACCGCGAACAAACACGGCGCTTCACCGTCCTCGGCGTTACACAGGCGAGCTCTCAACCCACCGGCACCAAGTCCATTGGTCAGCCATATCAAACAGAGAGACAAAAGAGAAAAGGCGGCGCTTGCCGCTGCTGCCGTGGCCAAAGTCATCAAGAGTCATTCGAGATCCAGGTTAGTTGGATGCGTTTTCGGAGGCTCGTCCGTGGCTGTCTCTTTCTTTTGCCGCTTTCAGCGATACGAATAACCTCGTTCTTTGCTAACGGCTACTTTGCACGAGGTGCGGAGTCGTTTGCTAGTTTGCCATCGAAACGGCCTCACGGTGTTTCCTTGTTGGCTTGCAGCTGTTTTTTGTTTTTTGTTTTTTGTTTTTTGTTTTTTTTTTTCTATCACTGTACGTTCTCGTGACATCCGTACATCGTACTACTGCATGCGTTCACTTTTCAACGATCGTAGCGTGATGTACTCTGCACGAAGTAACGACGGATTGTCTTGCAAGGGACTCTGGATAATTGGACGAAATTACTTGTGCAACGACAGCCCTCGCTCGAGAGCATCGTTTAGCTTTGTTAGAGGTTGTAGTTACTTTGCGTTAACGAAACGTAATTGCTAGCAAACGTAACGCCATCTATTTTCCAACTACGAGGAGTGGATCAAGAGCGTTTTTTGACTCGTCCGTCCACGAGGTACCGCTTCAATTTCCGGCCGTTCACGTTCGTTTCGTTGTCGTCGCGTTTTAAATATTCGACGCATCGACGCATCGACGAATTTGTTGGTTTACGCTTACAATGCCGATCGATCGTCGGATTCACTCGAAGAGCACTCGTGTTTTTTGTTTAGTCCATCGATCGCATGCTCGTCCCGAAGTTTTTGATCGAGCCGAATAACGTCAAATTTGGACAACTTTTTTGAGATTCGATTAAAATTGACACGGTTCTCGACGATGCCGTCTTGTCAATAGTTACTTGTATAAAGAAGAATCTTTCGTTACCTTCGTAGGTTACTGCAGGAAATTGGGGTGGTATCTCGTAGGAACACATTGCTGGGTGCTTACTTGTCAGAACTCGAGGCAGCAAGTGACAAGCAGTCAAACACGTAATGTCTCACTGAATTTACACATAAATATTGTCTCCCGTTTGAAGTCCCGGTAGATGCTTAGAATGCAAATTGTAAATAGAATTGAAAAAAACTTTCGTATTTGCACGATCTTCATCGTGAGTGTGTGTCTCGCAAATCAAGCGTTTGATCGAATATTTTGCACTAAGACGAATACTCTTTTTGTGTTTGTTTTCTTACAAATGCAAACGTAAAGAAAAGACAAGCATAAGCGGTAAGAATGGAGTAACGTATCGTTCGAGTGTTCGGCTTGTTAAGTCTGTCGTTTATGATTTATTTATTTATTTATGATTTGAAAGTTTTTTTATTTAAATTCTTTGACCTATTTGCCATTACAAATGCATCGAAAACAATTTAATTGTTTAACCAATCTCTGTCGCTACTATTCGATACTATTCGATACCAATATTTACGTTGCTAACCTAGGAATAGTCGAGATACCTACTCTCGACAGTTTCACGAGCTTTATTAACGTCTACCTAACGATTGTTTAAATAGTTTACACGCTTGTTCGATCGCTACCTGCAGAGCAAAGTGTGCTTTATGGTATTCTAAGTACTTTCGCTTCACTGTAGTATTAGCAACTGCTCGTGTATTTTAAATTTGACGCAAACCGTCAATAATTTGCGACGGTATTGCAGCTAACGAGGATCGATAAGGGCTCGAACGACTTTCCGAGTGTTCCGCCGTAGCCATGGAGACTGTTAAGATTGCGTTTATCTGTATCTTGAATAATAATCGATGTAACATGTGGGTTAAACTAAGATCAATTCCAGTGCACTTTCCTCTCTCTCTCTCCCCCCCCCCCCCTCTCTCTCTCTCTTTCGAAGAAATCGACAAAACAACAACCGTTCGACACTAACGCACCTTCGTTCTTTCTCTCCAGATCCTCAGGTAGCAGCTCGGGCTCCGACAGCAGTGGAAGTAGTTCGGATTCGTCGGATTCGTCGTATTCGTCGTCCTCTTCAGCGGACGTGCGCCGTCGTAAAGGTTCACCTCCCACGAGTAGAAAAGAACTTAAAATGAAAAAGATCAAAGGGTCAGCGACTGCTGCTGCCGTGGCTGCAGCCGCAGCTGCAGCGGCAAAGAAAAGTTCGATCGTTGGCAAAAAGAGACCCGCTGAATCACCTCCATCCGTGAATGCCTCGAAAAAAGCGAACAATAGGCGAGAGGAATTATTGAAACAGCTTAAAGCTGTTGAAGATGCCATCGCGAGGAAGCGTTCGAGAGTGTAATGATAATTGGCTGCGTTGTCGCGTGCTTTTTCCTTTTTTTTTCTTTTTTTTTTTTTTTCACTTTGATAATAGGAATAATTGAATGTGTGATTTGTTGCCGCGTATTGTCGTCGGTGACCTCCGACTTACATGATGTACCATTCGATTTTTATCGTTCACTCGGTACTTGGTAGTCGGAAGAGATCTCGTTCCGAGAGCCTTTTTGCTCGCGTAGATGTAGAAGTGATTCTAATTGTAAACGGTATAAGTTTCGTCTTATCATAAAATGTATATCATAAGAGAGAGAAAGAATTTATTTTATAAGTATGATCATTAAGAAATATGTTTTATGCTGCTTATTTCATTTAATTACTTTGTATAAATTATCGCAACTGATACCTCTTAAGGATAATAAATAATTTTGTAAAACAGACATCGAGTCGTTAATCGTTTTATTGATTCCTCTGCTTAACCTTAAGGTATCTAATACATTTTTCTTTAAAAATACTGTTATGTGTATTTATATCGAGCTTAACCAAGCAATTTTTAAAATAAGTTAAAATTATAAATAGCCATTTTATTAACAAAATAATCGTTATAAATATAATATAAAAACTTTAAAAAAACACTTGCGCTAATAGATTTTTAGTTAGGTACAGTATGGAACTCGTTCAGGAGTCTCTTAACATTATCTGTTTCAAACAGAGTATACTGCGAAATAAATATTCGGTACGCTATTCGTTCTCAACCAACTTAGCTACGTGCAATTTGATCAAAGTGGCACTAAAACTTTGCACGTGTATGCGTGAACAATTATATCCTATGATTAGTCCTAAAATTAGTCTTTATGCACGTTAGTATTAAAAAGTCAATAAGTTTATGATTTCAACAAGAATTCAGTTTAGGTACAAAATACTTAAATTAGTTGTTAATGTATCAAATACATTTTAAGGCTTTTTTAGGAAATGCTTTCACTTAGTCTTACTATCGTACTAACGGTAGAATTGATAAATTTTGCGAAAATATCAACGTTAATGAGAAAAATGCTGACGACGTTGCAATACGGAGTATTTAAATTGAAATGGCTGTAGCTCTAACAGCTGCGCTTAACATTGGGTTTGGATCTGGCTCTTCTGTCATAATAGTAACTTTGGACCACTCCCTACGTTTGTTACTCTTCTTCAGGGCATCGATGACAGCTTGAACGTACAAACCATCTTCGAAAGTTGCAGCCCTTGATACAGGTTCCTTAATCCAGCCACGTTTGTCCTCGACAGGCTGAAAAGCTTCTCTCAACGCACCAATCATTTTCTGGAGACCTTTGACGTAAGGTTTCGGAAGGAAGTCGGGAACAGGAATCGAGTCTTGTATGCTTTCAGCATCCAAGTGTAGAGTTTCCTCTTCTTGTCCTTTACAACCATGCAAATCGCCACTTCTGACTACCAGGTGACCACTGGGTCCACATATCAAAACTTCTTGAGAAAGTTGACCTTGCAAGTGGTTACTGAGAGTTGCCGTTACCAGTGTTCCTCCACCCAGTTCCATTTGAAAGCAACAGAAATCTGGCGACGTTACATGCCTGATGCCACTGATGTGTTTTGTTGTTTGAGTAAATGTCCTCACAACAGCGTGAACTCTTACCGCTCTCTGACTCGTCAAATAAGATATTAAATCTATTACATGGCTACCCACAAGGGCCAAGATTCCTCCACCCATTGTATCGTCGCACAACCAATCGTATTCTGGAATAAATTTTATGATTTATCTTAAATTGAGTCGAGATCAAAAATTAGTACGTGAAAAGCCAATACTTACTGTCTTGCAACAAACTTCCCATCTGTACTCGTATGTCAATGACAGAAATTGATCCTCCAAGATAACCATTTTCCATTTCTCTTTTCATACTAATAAAAGCAGGCAAAAAACGCAAACTGTGATTTACAATACTAATCAGCGAAGGATAATACTGTGCTGCTTTTACCATCTTCAAAGCCTCGCTCTGACTCAAGCCAGCAGGTTTATCGCACACAACATGTTTGCCTATTCCCAAAGCTTTGACAGCAATTTGTGCATGCAAGCTTGGACAGCACATGATGAATATGAGGTCAACGTCTCTCCTCAAGAGAACGTCATCAATACGACTAGTGTGGAAAGGTATTTCTAAATCTGCTGCAATATCTGTGGCTTCTGCTATTGTTCGACCCCAAATTGCTTCAATTTTGAAACCCTTTTCCCTAAGGAACGGGATAAATACTCTCACTACACTTCCAGTTCCAAAAACTCCAATCCCAGGTAACATTGTGCAATGTTGTTGTGTTACTTTTAGAAAATTATAACTTAATAACTTGGGATTAAACTTTATGAAATAGTATCAAACAATTAAGTAGGTCCTATTAACATGTTTTCACAACTTTTGTTGAACATATTTACTTTTTTTTGTTAGAGTTAAAAACATTTTTTAAACGAATAATAACATTAGATTTTCCACGTACACGAAGAAATTGCCTTATTAAAATTATATCACATAATTTGCAAATTAAATTCTATTAATACTAGGGTTTTTGTTTATTTTTATTGATTGACCCATAAGACTACGATGTGAGTGTATACGTCCAACATTGGAGGCTACATCTTACTTCACAACAGCTAATGAAGAAACAGTTTCACCAAAAGCAGAAAAGTAAATGAGATCATTGGGATTTTTTCAAAATCTTGTGGAAATATTTAGAATTAGAACATATTCGGCTATAGAAATTACTCATCAGTTAGATGTTTCGCTTGAAAAATTGTAAAACAATTAAATTCAACAATAATTTGCAATAATTTTGATGATTAAATAATATTATTTAAGTTTTATTCATGCACTTTGTTGGTAGCCCTTACACACGTTATGTATACACGTTGTAGTGTGTGTTTGATCTGATCACTTTAGTCTGCTCGTAATGCAGGTAGACTGAAAATAATATATTGTTATTCAACAAAGTTGCGTTTGTTATCGTAATATTAATTGTTCACAATGCGATTAACGGCAATTCTTGCCTTCGGTAAAAAGCCGATTGGTTTCAAATACAGAGGGTAAGTTTATTCGGAAGTTTGTAAAGCGCATTAACCTTATACTTTCAAACAATGTCGATGTTCATACATAAATAATTATTGATACATTTAACACTAAACCTATTGAACTTTACACGTTAAAACGTGTAGCTGAGTCTACTCATCGCACATTTTTTACATACTTTCTGACGTATCATCATATACATACATTGTATTACAACATACATTGTAACAAGTTTAATTGAAGTAATAACATAAATCGAAATCTAGACACTTTACACAATTACACCATTTTGATCACAAGTATAGTTACTCGTTATTTTTAGAAAAAATCGAGTTGTCAAAGATATAAAACCACACGAATTAAGAAACTTGAGGGAGGATTACGAAAGAACGGAAATGAACATGCTGTGGCTACGTCATCCTTATTTAACAGTTGAACAATCACATAATCATATGGCTCATCGTAATAGACCAAAGGAATTTTTCATGGAAATTGCAAGACTCAATAGTGAGAAGTTTGCAAAACATGTAACCATAGCCGAAAGATTAGTGCATCTGAAAGTTACAGAGAAGTGGAATTAGATAACGGAAAAAAATTGTTCAAACGAATAAGTTTATTGTACATAATACAAATTTATATCATTAAAATACTTTCAAAGTATATTTATCACAATTTATTTAAGCAATACATTCCTCCAGACTGTGGTTCATAGCAACGTTTATTCATTTTTCAATTATTGTCTCTCATTGTTAAACTATTTTTGGGGACAATACATTGACTCGCCAAAAATATGAGTAAATTATCAAAAGTAAATTGATAAGTACAAAATATTGGTGTTTACAATAAGCTACATTGCCTCGGATTCATTTCAGCAAACATCGCAATTTACGCTTGTTATAAGAGTAACCTGTGCAAATTACGTACAATCATTGAGTATTTTAAAAGCTGGACATTAGCAGATTTTTTCAACGAAATTCGTTGCATTGCAAGCGTATGATATTTTCTGTGTTGAAGAAGCCTTGTATTCCTAAAAGTTTAAAAGTTTACAAAGTACATAAATGTACGTTAGTCTGATTCCTCGAAAACAGCATGCACTATAATTGTTTGAAAAAGGTTTGTTACGATAATAACAATCAGCACCAATAATACGAATGTGTCTAATGACTTGTTCTTGAATTTGACGTGCAACCAAACAAATGTAATTCACGAAGCTTACGACTTGATATCTTGCACAGGTGTTTGTGTAATTTGCAGATCTTTGGGTTTGTTGCGAATCCACTTGATAGGGTCGTTTTCTACTTCTTCCTCGGTGAGGGTTTTGCCTTCGTAGAGCATATTTGCAAAGTCTGAAACTATGGGATCTCTACCAACGCTACTCATTGCTATGACTTTACCGTCTTTGAAGTAGTATGCGAAGAATTTGAAATCCGCCAACGATCCATGAACTTTAATACTTGTCGGTTTTCCATATCCTACAACAAACGCATAATGGATTAATGACAATTTCAAATGAAAAACAAGTGTAGACAGAATTGTATTCCTACCAGCGTAGCGATAACTTTTTCCAAACAAGGTAGTCCAGAAATATGGCACTGCCTTTAACGGCGTTTCCTTTTTACAAATATTCATCGCTGCGATTTTGCCGTGATAATGTGCCAAGGGATAGTGTCCAATAGATGCGGAAACCCCAGCACAGTAAACTGGAGCATGAGCTATGTCACCACCAGCATAGACGTTGGGCACGTTCGTTTTTAAAAACTGAATAAAATATTAATCAATGTCGTTCATAAGTAAACGTACGGATAGATACACCGCATGGTTTAACGTATGTACCTCGTCTACTTCCACACAGCCATCGTCAGTAAGCTTGACTCCTGATCCTTTCAACCAATTAGTGTAAAGAGTAGAACCAATTCCAAATATAACTATATCAGCTGGTAATACCGTTTTATCAGCTAACTCGACCTGGCCCACTACATCTGGATTATCTTCTTTTGGTATGAGCTTGCAGATATTTTGATTGGATACAAATTTGATTCCTAGACAAATAATCGATGTAATCCCATTGAAAAACAGAAGGGTTTACAATTATTGTTGTCCTTTACCTTTATCTTCAAACTCTTTTTTCACTCTGTTGCCTATATCTTCTCCAAATACCGATCTAAATGGAACGGTATCTCTTCCAATAACTGTTACAGAAGCCACTTTGTCAACAGAGTAAGCAGCAGCCTCCAGACCAACAAATCCTAATCCAAGCGTCACAACGTGTTTGTCAGTTGCAAGTAATTTGTACACCATTTCGGAATCCGTATAATCTCTCATGACAAAAGAGTTTTGCAAGTTGGCACCAGGCACATTTGGTCTTCTAGCTTTTGATCCTGTGGCAATGTACAAATATGTATAATTTAAGACTTCATTATTGCTCAGAGTAATGGTTCGCTTCTCAGTGTCCAATTTTATAGCTTCAACTCCCAATTTCGTTTCAATGTTGTTTTGATCATAGAAGCTTTGTGGTCTCAGAAGAGCCTTTTTCACGTCAAAGTCCATGACTTTGGAGACTTTCACTCTGTCGTAGGGCAAAACTTTTTCCTTGCACACCATTACGATGCGCCCTTCAAAGTTCTCTTGTCTCAGAGTTTCAGCACAGGTAGCACCAGACGGACCACCACCAACAACGACTACTGTCTCTGGATGATCTACTTTGCGACTACACATGCCTTTTGTTCTCTTGTTGGTTTTAAGCTCTGAACGCTTTGCCTTAACTTTGACTTGGCCATCGTGAATGGACACCTTGAAACAGACGAAACAAATATCACTGTAAAGACCATTTCAGTGTACGTTGTATAATAATTATCTTTTTGCAAGAGAATGAACACGGCAAACTTATAAATAATAATGAAACGATAAAGCAAGATAATCAAACTATTAATAAAACGACTGATTTATGACTATCTAATCATGATTTGCAATACTTTGTAACACGGCAAAGAATCTAGTCCAGGGTAGTCTTCGATATCCCCAGTCTTGATGTCGAAACAAGCTCCATGCCAAGGACATCTGACTCTGCCCTCTCCCAATGCTCCAGTGTTGAGAAGAGCCCCATAATGAGTGCATTTCGTGCCAATAGCGTGAAGTTCTCCTTGCTGCTTGATCAGTAATATCTTGCCTCCGTCGTTACCCAGAGGCAGTAGTTTCATCTCGTTCTCTTGGATGTCGTCCTCCTTGCAAACCACATCTTCAATGTAGTCTGCGTTCTCTGACTTGCCTTGAATCGTAATAAACAAGCAAAGTTAACGTTTGTCATCGACACTGACGAACAATGTTAGCTTACTGGGACATTGACAATTTTGAATATTGACATTGGGAGTATTTTTATTGATTTTTCTGGGCGAACCAGGTGGACTATCGTCGGTCTTACGTTTGTCCGACATTGCGCCTGAATTATTCGCGATTACGCTCCAATTTCGTAATCGTACGCTTTACAAAACGGAAAAACTAAAGTAGTTGTAAAGTGACGTTATCAAGGCCATGTGTACTTTCGCAACTTTAAGCAATCTCTATACATAGTTATTATTTGCTCCTTAGTTTCATAACCTCGCCCGAGCACAAACAACGTTTGCACGATTTCGAACTATGGTCCCTTTAAATTTGAACGTTGAAAACAAAAGGCAGTAGAGTGCAAGTTTTGCTGGAAATTCAAATATTTGTTCGTCTCGCGTATCGATTCGATCGTTTGAAACGTCGCGCGGAAGTAAAGCTCGTCCGCACACCTTGATAAGTAGACGCGCATCAACGCGGCATGACACTTTTTTGATAATTCAATTGTACAAAAGACACGTGTAGGTTGTACGTATATAGACGACTTACCATCGTTATAATCGTTATTATCGGATTTGCAGGAGAACGTGTTGCTGCCACTGTCGGACGGTTTGACCTTTCCGCTGTTCTTTGGTGAGAAGCTTTTGCAATTGTTGCCACCCATCTTTTGCCACTTGTTGGATACGTATATTTTGTGTATATACGACGAAGGATCTCTGCGCGCGGCCTCTAAACGCACATGACTAAAATGAACGAGTCTCGTATTGTTATCTATATTATACGCTATATTACTCGCGCGCGATCAGATCCACGTAGAACGATAGCAGCCAACTTTTATTTCGTTTCTCTTTTACATACATATATATATATATTTTTTTTTTTACGTGCTTTTGTTGTATACGCGATTGATTCTTTTTACAACATGCGTGGAATCTATTTCAAGGGTACGGAGTCAGACGTTAAAAGGCGCGGCCTCGATTCGTCAAATAGCCTTTATTCCTATTATATTCATCGTTACGATACGCGATAATTGTTTTTTCTATGTTTTCGCGATCTTTCAAGGAAATTCCGAGTGATCGTGTACGCACATTTTACGCAAATGGGATTTTCAATGTTGCCATTTGTAAAGGAAACGGACGCTCGATCACCAAGAGCTTTTCCTCCTTTGGACGTGCGTTTTTTTCTCTTCCACGGTTCAATTACTTTCGAGTGTAATTAATTGACGTTGATAAGCCGTTTATTTCTTTTCAATGGTATCCTATACTCGAAGCGACGTAGTCTTATCGATTTGGAAATGTCCAAGCTTATGGAGCATGCCGTCAGCGTGAACAACGAATAAAAAGCAAATATTACTTTACTTGAAGCCAACAAAACGTACTGTATCGTTAGAAATATTACAAACACGCACACGTGCAATCGGTAAATGCAGAATATTACTCGACTTGATTAATCAAGCAACGAGAAATGAACGCGGTCTTTGCGCGTTTTAACGCTGTGTTTATTCGAATAATGCACCAACTAATCCCGTATGGCGATTAATTGAAATCGTTTTCAATACCAATGTAACCTGTTGCGTACTCTACGGATAATAACGTACTTACACTGCTGTAGCGAGATATTGCCGGATGACTGAGTGTAACGTAAGCGACTGTATACGTTTGAACCTCGAAAAATAAAAGTGAAAGGAAGCAGCGTCAAGTGGGGAAGAACGTTGGCGTTTTCTTATTTCTTATCTCGATCGACATTGTCATCGTGACATAGGAAGTATATCTTTTTTTTCTTTTTTCTTTAAGTGGGAGATTAATAAAACATAACGCCGAATACATTTATTCGATAACCCACATTTATTTGCTTTTTATTGATTTCATCGTTATACAAGTGCTCGTTCGGCTGAAGGAGAAATTGTACGACAACGGCGGGTTAAAGGTATACAATGCCGCTCGCGCGTCTTTGCTTTTTTATTTCTTTAAAAACATAGATTTCTGGAATGAATCCTTAACACATGATTCTCCAAATCGGACTACCCCGTAGCAAGCCGAGAACGCAACATCGACCTCCACCGAAAAAGAACAGCAGATTTCCGTCTTGAAGACATCACGAGGCTGTCGGTTTTGGTCGAAGCGTTATCGAATCACCATTGGGTGTCCTTTATTTTTAAAATACAAATTAAAAAATCCGTCGATGTCGAGTAAACAGATTGTCGGAAAATGTACAAATTTGTTGCTGTTGTTGTTGTTGGTCGCTTCACAAAAAGAGAAATCGATGTTTTACGGACACATAACATACGTATACACACACTTTCGATCAAACCTGCAGTGCTCGATCGTTGACGAAACGACGGACGACACGAGTGCCGCCCAACTCACGCGTAGAAAACATTATTACACCTACGCGAGAACACAGTGTCAGGGGGTCGATTACAGTAATAAAAAGAATACAATTAAACATAAAAGAACTACCTCTAAAAAGATTATACGCCGAGGCCTTCACCTCGTCGTTACTGATTAATTTAACATAGAGTCTAGTGTACGATAATATATAATAAGAGAAATAAGAGGGGATAAAATTAGAACTTGATTAACAATAAGTGACACGTAAAAAAATCAAAGGGACTTTTCTATCGCGAATCCACAAGAGTCACAATAGATTAAGATGTAATAAAAACGACAGTAATAAAGAGCGAATATACTAACCGAGAAAAAAAGCATTAACAGTATCGTAATAAGAGATGTAAAAACTCGAATCAAAAGAGAAGAATCGTGCAGCCGTATACCTCGAGCCCGAGATATAAACGCTCGTTGACTACGGATGTCTACTTAATAAGGCCTTTGGCCTTGAATAGATCGCGCATGAGTCCCTTCAGATAGCCAATTTCACGCTGTAAATCGTTAACTTTAACCTGCAGCTGTTCGTTCTTGTTGTTGAGCTCTTGCTCCTCGCCCACGATCTCCTTGATCTCTTGCTTCTTTTTCTGACGATAACGAGTGGCAGCGTTCTTGTTCTGTTCCTTCTTACGCACGCGCTTATCCTCGACGTTGGGCCTCGAGTACGGCTTGTTTCCACGACGTCCACCAGCACTGCGTCCGGCGCTTGTGATTTTGCGTGGACTGCTATTGCTAGTAGACGGCGAAGGCTCAAACGACCAATCGGGATCGGACGAGTCCTCGGAAGTACAGCTAATACTCGAACTCGAGGGCGATGGAGCGACGTCTTCGACGCAGCTACGTACGTACTCGTCTACCTGTGCGAGTTCTTGAACTACGTCACCGCTGTCTACCAATGGATCGAGCGAGAGATTCTCGGCGTTCCATTGCTCGGCAATCTGTTGGTGCAGCTGTTGGTGCTGGGGCTCGTTGGTAGCATCGTTGTTGTTGGTCAAGGGCAGAGTGTAGCCGCTGTTGGAAGACTGTGGTTGACCGTTGAGGCTCGTTATCGCTGCGGTTTCCTGTGAAACAATTTTTAACATTCAGTACCAGGTATTTGTTCCGTTTGTCATTTCAGTGATCGAATTAAACCGTTAACGAGTAAGTCACATTTTAAACGATCGTCAAATCACAGAAACGCGACCGAAGATGGCATTTTCAGACGATTGTAGACAAAGCTCAGTCTCGACAAGCTACGTTGATTCATTGATCTTCGTAAAGATAACGACATTGTGAATAATCGTCTAATCCCTCTAGAAAAAACAGAGCGTTCTCGAGACGCCTTATCATCGGATCGTTTAGAAGAGCTCATAAAACGGAGTACGTTGTTTACCTCGTGATATTGGTGATGGTGGTGATGATGATGATCGTAGACGAAAGTCTGCTGTTGCTGGGAAACCTGATGTATCGGCTGCAACGACACGAGAAGATGCGCTTGCTGCTGCTGCTGCTGCTGCTGCTGCTGCTGCTGGTGGTGGTGATGGTGGTGTTGCTGCTGCTGTTGTTGGCGATGATGAGTACCAAACAATTGTTGCTTGCATAGAATCGATGGTGGTGGTGATTGGGGTGGAGTAAGCGTGGTAGTCGAAGCAATTTGGTGGCAAGCTTCGACGTCGCCTAATACCGTCTCGAATTCACGCAGTAACGATTGTGTGGTGTCACCGTGTACGCCAATGACCATTGGTGACGTCGTTATTGCTGCTGCCGATGATGCGGTAACCACGTGAATTGGTTGTGGTTTGGTTGGATAAGGCGCGGTTACAGCGCGATTTTGACCGCATTCGGGCACTGGTATGTCTTCGAAAATTGGGATATCGATTTTCTCTTCCAACCAGTCGGCGAACGATTCTGCAAAACAACGTTGATCGAACCGTTAATTTATCGTTAGGTTTATCGTAATTTTCTTCTGCGTCACTTTGTACGCGTTGCCCTTTACGTTGTTGTCACCGATGCTACCTTGTAATACTCGGTTGTTCTTTTCGCGCGCTGTATTTTTTGTATTTTTTTGTTGTTGTTGTCCAACCAATTATTTTTCCATTTATTTCGATGTACGATCCGAGTGCGTACCTTACGAGACAGTACCAGTTTGAGAGGGAAAAACGACAGAGTAACGAGCTCAAAATTTAAATAAATTCGATTGATGTAGCGTCTGTTAACGCCGAATATTCCAGAGAAAAAAAATAATAAATCGGAGAGGAAGAAAAAATACTAAACAAATCGAACGAAACATCGAGTTGATCAGTAGCTCTCAAGGCCACAATCATCGTCGACGTATCTCTTTCTCTCTCTTTCGTACGCGATAAATTCTTGGAGAGTTCGCAAAATCCCACATACTGATGCAATTTCTCAAGACAATGCCGTGTGTATACACCGAGTGTTTATACGACCTCGTTATCTTTTAAAGTTTTAAACGTAAGGAAATAACGCGCAAAGTTTGCTTTACATCGAATTAAATTCGATACAAATCACGTGTTGTGGGTTTTACAAACGAGACACTCTGACGAACGAATGCAACGCGTTGACGATTTTTTCATTGTACGCGATACTAGCACGAGTGACATTACCGAGGTTTACGAAGATTGTGTGCAACTAAACAAAAAAAAATCATTGAAGGAAAAACCGTTATCAAGCGAGCGCTCCAAAGAGTATTATCGTATCGCGAGTGGAAATTGCCATTGGTCGTTTGTATCTACGTTGATGATTTAACATTCAAATTGAAGCCACTCGTCCGTGACTGAATTTTAAGATATTAAAAATAATAAAGAGTAACGAGCAATTCTAATAGCATTATCTCTCGTTTAAAGAACCAATCGATAACTACTCGTTGTATTAACGTCGTTGTTAAAACGCGCACAGTTTTTCGCTGTTTCGCAAATAGAAATGGTTGCTTGATTTACATAATCGACGTAAACATCGTAGCATCAAACCTCGAGGAATAGGTCAGTGAGAAGGCGACGATTTTCGGACTCGTTGCGAGAAAACAAATAAATACTCGAAGAGCGTCTAACGGTTAGAACGTTGAAGTCGGTTTCATCTTAAATCACGTCAATTACAAACCGATGCATGGGTTACATGGTAAACAATCGACGATGGCGCCGTGTCGCGTCGTAACTCGCTCGACGTTCGTTTTTGTTATATTTTTTTTACGTTTGCCCGATGAATTGTGCGTTGTTGTTTTGTTTTTTTTTTAAGTCAACGCGAGAGAACACGTACGTAATCTGTTCGTTTGATTCAAGACTATGGACACTTATCTACGTGTCAATTGGTAAGCGATTGGAATGTTCAGATCGTCGAATTATTGTATTTTTTCCTCGTTGGCGTCGAGAAAACCAAATAGGTGGTCTTACGACGTTTTGCACGCACAATTACCAGTAACTTCGGCGTCCTCCTCGAAACGTAAAACAATCTAGTTTCCCACGTGACGTTCGTCTTATCGATATGGGCCAATATTGTGCATTTGTTAGAACGTTCGTGTGCGTTATTATCATGAGAGATGTTCTCGTTTCCGTGTCCCATATTAGACGACAAAAATCCAGATAAGATTTTTTCGTCGCGTGACTATTTTTGTTTGCACGACGATCTTTTTACAAACGAAAATACGAGGAAAAGTACGAGTGGTCGTGTAACGTTAGGCCGTCGCACGACTACAAACCGTACCGTGTATATGGGATACGAGTTTTTGAAAAATCTCAAGGCCGTACGTACACGCGACGTATTTGATAGGCATCGGTTCGTTTGATTCTCGTAATATCGTTGAATCTTCAAAAATGACGGAAAATTCGTAAGACAAGGTCGCGCGTAGATACGTGTATCTTGTTTCCTTGTAACAACGATATTTCTCCTTTCTTAACGATAACACCGTCAACGTCGGCTGTTTCTTTTTTAAAGTACGTACTTTATTAACAAATTTATTAGCGAATACGTTCGGAAATAAACGTCGATTATCGCTACTCTTTTTTACGAGCGCATCAAAATCTCACTTGACGCTTTATTCGAGAATGCACTTTCAAAGTGATGGAATTCAATGCTTCGTTTATACCCAATAAAATCAAAGTATTATTTTACAACGACTTTTTTCCGTGCAAATACAAAAAAAACACGCTTGTGCGGAATTCAATTGGTTATTTGTCGCTGGAACGCACGAGTTATCGTAAACGTACAATTTGTTTTTGGTGAAGAAAGGTGAAGAAAGGCCAAGAAACAACCGAGAACGAATAATTGTCAAAGTCACAAAACAAACGGCCCGATTCGCGCATCTGTTGTATATTTATTGGTAGTTTGCGAATAGAAAAACCGACGGCAAAGTTTATTGAACCGATAAGAGCAAATCGAGGCTCCTTGAGATAAAACGAACCGTTGTACTCGAGAAAAGTCGCGCGCTCTTTCTCTCGCGTTATCTAATCGACGATACAAACTCTACGTGTATATGCATCTTTGCTCTCGTCTTCGCGTCATTGTTACCGTATGTTTTTTTTTCAACGTTGCAACGACGAAGGATAATCGTTGTATGCGTTCTGCCTTCATAGAGAGAGAGAGAGAGAGGGAGAGCAATATTGCTTTTCGCACTCTTTGTGTCTTCTGTATCAAACGTTCGATTAGAGTCCCTGACATACTTTTCGGATATCTTTGCAATTTATCAGAGACATAGACGCGCACTCGCGATCGTTTGCCATGTCGAATATCGAGTGCAACTTCGTGGAAAAGTCAATGCGCGATGATTGACGTGTGTTATATGCGCGATCAAATAATCCCGTACCAATTGCACAACAAAAACTGCAATTACTTTTATTGTTGATTATCGTCTCTCTGTTTGCCTGCTGCGTGTCTATGTGTTTTTCGTGTTTCGAGAGAACGTCAATTTTCGTTTTGTTGGTAAATACAACTTTGCCACAACTTTCGTAGATCCGAACTGATAAAAAAATGTTTTATCGAAATTCGGACAAAGTAGCTTGCAAATAACGTCAAAAATATCGATGAGTCAATATCTATTCCGAACGATTTCGAGGGGACTTACACCTATACGCTTGGCTATACTATTCCTCTTTTATTATAAAACCATCAAACAAGTTACGAATGTTTTTTTATTTTTTCAAACCACGAATATAAATAACCGAAAGCTATCCGAGACTCGAAAACGATAACGGCGATTGCGCAAAAATTTTTCACTTTATACACGTATATACGTATAATGACAATGACGATAACGAAAGAATCGATCAACAAACAAATTATTCACGCATTGTCAAAATTGTTCTTCTTGAGCGCGATACAACGATAAGAAAGTACTTTTAACACAATACTCTGTTGATATACATGTATATACGTAATCACGGATGATATTATTGCAAGACTGAACGAGCGAAAAATTTTCCGTTAATTAAAGTGTCGTAGAGAAATGCCTCTCTCCTTTTTCCAAAAATTTTTTAATTCTCCCTTTTTTTTTCCCGTTCCTCTTACGAAGCGAAGCTTTGACGAAAGGTAACGGGGGTTACTCCTTTTCACGACGTCATTCCTACTTACCCGTTTCGCTATGGCGCAAACGCGAGATTATAAGATTAATCCCATTGGATTGATAGTAGTTTAATGAAACTCAACCGTTTGTGTAAGTGCAGTATTTGCGTACAAAAACAACTTGTTTTTTTTTCAACACAGGAATAACAAGTTTTAACGTACTTCCTATTTCAATAAAAATAAACTTAGCAAATTCGATATTTTTAACGCGATTATTCAATAACCTATTTACATATTTGGCATACAAACGTCAACGATTATTCAAGGCTCGTCTGAAAAACAAAATAAAAACTCCAATATTCTACCGAATCTAATTTGTAAACAAACGACCTTTGCCGTAATATTTTGACGATAATCACAGCAAAAATGTCAAAGCTCGAGACCACGTGTAGTGCATAACAAAGCACCGAGCAAAATATCGCGACGCGATATTATAAAATAAATATAGAATCGTTCGCTGCGCATTAACGTTGACAACGTTGACGTTTCCAACTATACATAATCTCGTGTTTTTGCGTGATTTTTGCGTGATTTTTGCGCTTCAAAATGTATATTTATTCTTAAATAGCACTCGCACGCGCCTTTGCGCGAGATAGCAAGAAAATATCGATACAAATTTGATGAAATTAATCGATGTTTATCGTTATTTCAAAACAACGCGTACATAATTTTCTCTCTCTCTCTCTCTCTCGCGACATATCGCGTAATCCAACAACACGCTCCACGACAACGATTAATCAACGTTTTGCCAAGTTGCCGTTATTAATTTGAATATCCTCGCACGCTCTTTGATGCATTGCAATAATGCGTTTTTCCTTAAGGACTCTCGATTCAGCGATAAACCTTTCTCCCCGTTCGTTCTCTTTTAATTAAAGCATTTTATTAATCGAACTTTCGCAAAGCCAGTTGAACGCGCGTTCAACGATGTATTACGCGTACGTGTGCGTATGCGCGTGTCTATGTTACTTTCGAATTCCGCGGGCTGTCGATTGAACACGACAAAAATAAAAGACATCGAGAGATATCGCGTGAAACCTGATTTTCCGCACTCTACTTGTGTTATAAGCGTATGTTTACGTATCGGCCTCTCCCTCGTACACCTATACACGGACTCGTACGCGAAATTGTTATTCGGCAAAGTTTCCTATAATTTTCAACGGACACTCGACAAAAGTTGTATCCATCGCAACGTCAATTGAATCGCTGATAACTCGGGCGCGACGTTTGCTCAGGTTTTTTGTCGATCTTTTTCCACGTTTCGTTATCTCGAGCGTACGCGAGTTCGTGTCGATTTTTATTCGCAACGCAATAAGAAAAATGAAAAAAAATAAACAAATAAAAAAATATATATACGTATGTATATTCAAAGTTGTCGCTTAGCATGAACCTTGGAGCGCCGTAATTAAAACTCGATGACGATAATTCACGAACGATCGAATTGTTCGTTAATAGTTTGCTTTGTATAAAATGGCAATTACACTGCAACGGTACATTGCACAGACAGACGACCGAGAGTGGAAAATGAAAAAAAATGGCACGAAACGGGAGAAAGTGCTGATATTTACACGTTGGAACGTAACGAATTGCTCAGTCATCAGTTTAAATACTCGGGATGCTTCGACAGCTATAATAAGAAATTGAAAATTTTCCATGACGAGTCGATCGTGGTAAATCAAATATGTCAGAGCTATGGCATTGATACGTCGCAAAATACACATCCACAGCGCTACGAGGAGTCTCGTGAAGCAACGTATCAATTCTAATCGGATGTGTTCTCGGCGTTAATATTAACGAATTATTATTATCACCGTAGAGCTCGATGATAACTCAATGAATTAACAATCCATAGTTCTGATCTTAAAACAAGAAAAACATTCTGTTAAAAGCCTGTCTGAACAAGCTGTCGTAAAACCGAAGAAAACAAAAAAAAAACACGAAAAACAAAACAACGGAATTTCGGTGGCTCGTTTCAAAGTGAAAGCATTCTGTATGTACGTGACTTAAAAGAAGCGTGTGTGTGATGTTCGTACCATTGTAACAAATAGCCGCCATGCTCGGCTAAAAAAGACCTCTTCTCAATTTCTTCTCGTCGTACAGCCAGATATAGGAGCGTCGAACGGAAAATTGCAAATTTCTTCGAGTGTCTTTTTTTGGAATTGTTTTATACGTAATATGTGTTATGCTAGTAATATAATATATAATAAAAAGTAGAGAGAGAGAGAGTGAGAGAAAAAGAAGCGTTGAGAGGGAGCCTGGGCGAGGAGAGTTGTTAATATTTCTTTTAGGAGCCGATCTTTTGAAATAAAATGCGCTTTTTGGCAACGACGACGACGACGATCGGCTCTTGTTGTCGATAGGTAGATAACAATATGGTCAGCGTCTCTTGACCAATTTCTGCGATGCAACGATAATCTCTTTGTTCCACGTGTATCGGTACGCGAACTGCATGCTATTATATAACATTAGCACGCTCCAACATGGAGACGCCGGTGATCCTTGCAGCAATTTTTCGCTTATTGTCACGTTCAATTTGACGTCGTTTATTACAACAACGTCAGGCTTCCTAGTTTGTCTCTCGTTTATTAGTTTTCTCGCGGCCAGTATCACTTGATCGTTCACCAATACCACGATAACAATCGAACGTAGACGCGCGCACTTTTCATTTGATTGTCAAACAAACGCACAAGTATCACAATTTAGAAACACATTGAACGACCAACAAACGACAATCACACGTGTTAATTGCGCGTGCGTATGAGACGTACGATACGTATTAATCGACGAGATCACGGCGAAGGAACGACTGACGGTGCGCTAGCTGTGTGTACGCTAAAGACGCAAAGGCATACACGCGTATATTCAACGGCAAAACTTATCGTCACCTCCTACTCTACTCTCTTTTTCACTCCCGCCGCTCAAAGTTGCCACGAAGTCGCCCTGGATAGAGGTTAACCAGTTTGTCCCCTTCTCCTCCTCGCTCTCGCTCTCTCTATTTCGCGCGCACGCCACTGTCTTCTTGATCACACGAGTCGACAAAAATTATCAAAATATATATGCACATATAGAGATATATAGATATGTATCGAAAACTATCAATATTTTCAGTGACATTTTCGCAATGAACGTGCAAGGACTTGTTATTTTTGCGCGTTCGATTCCGACGTTCGGAAAAAAAACGCTCGACTCGTTGTGTCCATTATCTTTTGTTGCTTTTGCGTATACCTTTCGCGACTTTCGAATTTCAATATATAAAATACTTTCCAGTTGGTTGCGTACTGATTTTTTTTACAATATGTGTTACACGCACTGAGCTTGCAAGTGAGAGAGAGAGAGAGAGAGACAGAGAGAGACAGCTTAGAGAAAAATTAGCCAAGGCTGTCTGGCCAACTGATTTTTTTTTCGTTACGATGGAAATGTGTTAACGATTATCTATGCGCTCATTGGAGATCAATCACTGTGTGTCACTAATGAGTACAACTCGATAAATTATTAACAGTTATAAAAATCTTTATGGAGCACGCTACTTTAATAAATTATTCAGCAAGGTAAACTACTAGTTAGCATGGTTTACTATCAATGCATAGATTCAAGGATCGAATTGTCTTTGATGCCGTTGCTATGCTTCGTCGCTAGATTCAGTACGACAGCAGAATTTAATAAATTGTTCAGTGTTGGCTTTTATACTTGTGAGAACATCGACGAGGAAGCAAGTATTTAACTGTACTTGTAAGGTAATCTTATGGAACAATATCTCCCATCTCTCTTGTTGAAAGGTACTTTTTTGGTCTCTTTGGATGTGTGAGCTATTATTGTACAATTGTTATCAAAGTTATTATTGTAAAGAAAAATTATATCAAATGACTTGCACAAAGTTTTATCATTGACTGCAAAAATCCACTCTCATCACGTTCAATCAGATAACTTAATCCAAGCAAAGGAATACGATGTAGCGTATAAATAGGAATGATCGAATGGCAGATATACTCCTTAAAAAACTAGAATTTCAAAGCATGAGAAAAGTATGGAAAACTCACCTTCTTTGATCCATGTTTTAAGTTCTAATTCTTCTAAAAATTTGGAAGCGACCTGTGCACGCGTAAGTTGTTCTTCGGAGAATACGGACTCGTCGCCGTTATCCTCGAGAACCGCAGGTTTCTCGTCGAAGAAGAACCAATCTTCATCGTCGAGTGGTGGAGTCCCACTAGGGGACAATGGTTCCACCTTCCAAAACATTGACATTTCCTGCGATGACATCTTGTTGTTCGTTTACAGGAAATTGATCGAAGTGCGTACGATTGGTGTTTTGATTGTTGTCGAACGAAATTTGTGTCGGCGAAGCGACGTAGCTCGAAAGGAGCGCCATGGTGGCACTGCATTGACAAAAAAAAAATAAACGACCAAATTAACAATATTAAACCTCAATAACCGTTGGAAAATAGACACGACAAGTATTTTCGATGCGGCAATAATATTTCAAGAAAAGAAATATTTCAGCTATAAATATAAAACGTTTAGTATCTTCACAAGTATATTGCGTATAGTTTAAGTTTATCTTAAGCAGAAGAAAAAAAAAAGAAGTATACGTCGATAAACAGTCACGAAATACTTTACGTCTACTTGTTAATTTGACATCCGACCATGTACTAACAGCAGTCGTGTTTAACGATTAAGTCAATAAATTAAAATAACAACTAATTAAATTCCTCACCGTTGATTATTTCTCGACGACACGCTAAATTCCGTTTATGAATGAAACGTCATGACACGACAATAAGACGTAACAAATCGATACGATCACATGTTGACGTATTCCACGTGTTTATTATTTCCATTTGTAAAAGGCAGATCGTGAGAGAGAGAGAGAGAGAGAGAGCGCGCTTGGCGCTTTGACAGTTACAGCAGGTAAGGGACCTCTTGTTGCGAAAGTATGCGTATGCGACACGCGCGCACTCTGAATCGGCTGTAATTTGCGCAAAAATGTTGGAATTTTCAATAATGGCAACATGCGTTAACACTACCGAGTGTAAACAGTTGTAAAAAAATACGAGTATCCCGAGAAAAATATTGGAAAGTCCCAAAATACACGAATGAAGTATGATGCAATAATCGCTCGTGACGTCACCATTCTTCGCAACAGCCCCAATAACTCGCGAGGGCAAGCGTTGAACGTAGAAAATTCGCGTGATAAACGATTCGATATTTTGGGATTGGGGCAAAGGCTACAAAGGTTCCAAAACAATCTTAAAATCACGAGCCAAATAAAAGCTATCGCAACGCGCGCATGAATCATCATTATACAAAATGGCCGCCTATACAAGTGCGTGCATGTATGCTTTGCACGCGCAAACGAGTTATCTTACTTAGCTTTCGGTTGACGATTGATTTCGAGAAGTAGCGTAAACGAAGGTCTATTGTACTCACGTCATCTTATTTGGTTGTACTGGCACACTTGCGTGTGCAAGCGGTTGAAAACTAATAACTCATCTTGACCGTCGTTGCTTGCGGAGAAATATTCGATGATGCTGCTTCATTGACGTCCATGGAGAGAAAGCTGCTGCGTCGATTTCGTTACCGTGGTGGCAAGCGGTGGCGGCACACTCGCGCCTGTGTCGCAATTATCACGTGATCCACCGTCTACCACCCGTGTATAGGCGACCCATCGCCCCGCACAAATTTTAAGAGGAACAGCGATAGATTTCATTCGATGTAGGCGATGCTTCATAGATCCACTAAATTACAAAGGGAATTCTCGGATGGTACGATGGATCGCGGTGTATTGGAACAACGTTGGAACGTTTCTACGATTGGAATTACTAGTTTGAACGATTTACCGTTCCATTGACGCAACGACAACGGATGTTTTTTTACGGTCCATCCGCGGTGCGGGAACATCAAGGGGAAACTACGTTACAAGCGTTACGATCAAATACGTTTCCCTATAGTTGTTCGATAATAAGTCACCTGCGTAATTTCGAATTAGCAATCGTTCTTTTATTTCGATCTTTTTCCGTTTGAATTTTACAATGTCGCTGGGTTGTTATTCGTTGTTCCACGTACACGACATTGCGTCAAGTTGGTGTAGTAAAGAAAAGAGTAGTAAAACGTTGCTTTAGTCCCGACGAACAATACGATTCGCATACTTGGCCTACGCTCGATAGCCGTTTTGTTGTTTTTTTTTTTAAGCGAGACGATCGCGAACCTGGTTCAACGTACGCGCTCGCACGCGGCGACAACGTTCGACGTTTAAAAGTTTGACCGTTATCGTTTGATTTGACTCGACACCGAGTTTTGTTAACGGTGCACAACAATAACAGCGTAACAACGCGTGACAGCGATGCACAAGGCGCTCTTCGAGGACGCTTATGCCTTCGGTGTGCAATTTTTTCACGCTAAAATCACGTTTGCGATACGATCGCGTTACGCCTCGCGTATATGCATTTTCATGATGTTGTTATTTAAAAAAACATTTGCGATTTTCATTCCTCGGTACTACATTGTTGAGCGAGGAAGGCCGGCAACATCGTTAATTTTTCGTGTCTTGTAATTAAACGGTTTTGCATGATTCGATAAAAACAATTGAGATCGTATCGTATTTGGAATGCTAATCGTTGGATTAGTCAATCGCGACAATTATTACGGCAAAATAAGGAGGCGGATTTTTCTTTGCAAAATCGTCGAAGAGGTGCGCGCGCAAATAAATCCATTCGTGCGCGGGCGCTCAATATTTAAATCGATACTTAAACGTGCTTTTTTATTGATTTTATCGGACTGCTCCGATCGTTAGAATTGCTAAAACGAAACTTGCTCGTGCAAATTCGTGTAGTACGCATTTTACGTAGGAGATCCAATTTTTTTTTTTAAATAACGACGTGTCGCATCAACTTTCTTACTGAAACAATCATTTGTCAGTTGTCGTACGTAACGTCAGGACGTGACGGATATTTTATGATTTTCTAAATGGTGCTTACACGAGTAACTTTACGTCGATTTATTCAAACCGTTCGACCCATACCGCGAATATGCACTGGGTGACCCCATTGATCACTCTATCAATGTAATCTATAATTAACAAGGTATCGTAACCGAATGATTCCAGCGAAGCTACTGTATTTTAAATCTGTTTTTCAATTGACCCGCACTGCCGTTAACGCATGTGCAATGGGACCTACCGAAGTCTCAAACATCGTTATAAATAAAATATTGCGTATCTGCGTCACCAGCGCCCATGGCTATGCGCAAAAGTGTGGCAACATTGTTGGCTCTCGAAGTGTACACGAACTATGCGCACGCATGCATATGTTATAGGTATGTGTATAATTGGTTTGTAGTACGTGAATTGACCGTGATACGGCGCTCGGCGAACAATTACCAGTGTTGCCACGTTTCTTTGCATAGACGCTGGCAATTTTATCATTAGTCTTTGCTCGTTTACGCTTACACGCAGTAAATCGAGTGCTAAAGAAGATCGTTTATTGTTATTATTATTATTATTATTATTAGCGCGTATTTATAACTTTTGTACGATGTTACATCAAACTAATTCATACGTTCGATAGCATCAATTTGTATGAAGATTTCGGGTCGTTAGTATAAACGTTTGTTTTCGTTTGTATCTTTTCTTTTTTTATTTCCTTTTACGTCAAGACCTACATCAAACAAAGGAGGGCAGTCAAAAGTGTGGAGGGAGACGAGCAGACTCCTCGTCGTGCTAAATAATTTCTTTTTCTTCCTCGTACAACGGCAGTAATAACAGCTTGTAGGTATGTCTGAAAGCGAAGCATTGGCAGCGACGCAACAACACAAGCAAACCCAGCAGTTTCAGCACCAGCAAACATCAATGGCGAACATGGCGTGGCAGCAGTATCCACAGAACAACATGCATCTCTACTCCCACTATCAGTAAGTTGTTCTTATATTTCGTTGTATAGAAGACACGGGTGGAAAAAAAAAACAAAGACAGAAATTGCAATTTTGCCTTGTCTGGGTTACTATATTTTCAATTAAAAGCATTTGCTGCGTGGTCACTGTCATTTTGGGCTGAAGATGTCGGCATAGGTCTCCGTAGGGGGGGGGGGGAGAGCCGTTTCAGTCAATATTATTCTGGGAACGTGAGAAATAGTTGTTTTGCATTTATATAGAATCGGTTACTTTTGCGAAAGATTTCTGTGGTCATTTGTTGCTATATTTAATCGTCAATGTAAAATAATGAGCGATCAATCGCCAAACGGCTCCCTTTTTAAGACTCGTAGTTTACGTGATTCTGGTTAACCTAGTATTTTCGTTAAAAAACTCCTCATTGTACGTTTTTATTAATTATACATAATTAAAACTATATGCGCACAATTTCACATCGGTACAAAAGTTGGTTTGCTTCGATATCTCGTCAAATGATCGAGCATGGAAATTAATATATATTTTGTATGTCGGAGCATTTGAAACGATTTTACTTATTTTTTAATCGTTTCAATCACAGACAAATGTACAACCAAGGCTACAGTCATCAAAATCAAGCCATGTATTACCAGCACTATAACATGATGGGCTATGGACAATATGGACAGATGTCGGGACAAGGACAGCAACACTCGATGCAGCAGCAGATGCAACAGAACCAACAACAACAACAAAAGCAGCAGCAACAGGCCCAACAGCAATCGCAGCAACAACAGAAGCAGCAAAACAACCAAGGAAAGAAACAGACAGAACAGACACCCCCAATTCCACCTACTCCAATGACCTTTGACGACGATTCTGACCTTCCACCTCTTCCTCCAGGACCTCCTCCCCCGTCCTCTCAGGTGCAAAGTCCTATGCAAAAGATCCAACAAAACTCCCAAAATCAGACTCAACATAACAATCAGCTGCACAATAACCAGCAGTCGTCTCATATCCAACAATATGCCTATAACTCTTACCCTTATGGAGGATGGAATCCTGTTCAGCAATCCGAATCCAATAGTAGGTATTTCCATGACGAAAAACCAAGAGTCATTTTATCGATAGTATTAATTAGCAAAATTGGTATTGTTAGACTAGTGAAATTTTGCCAAAATATCTCTGATTCATAGTGAATTTTCATTGTCGCAAGATCTATTTTGGTAGTCCTGATGATTCTTCAATGTGACTCCAAGTGTTATGAAACAAATATTCTACGCTTTGCTTTTGTATACATTGAATTTTCAAAGTCACACTCTGGAACAAAGTAAACCGATGTTTTTTTCATTTCACTTGTGTCGCAAGGTGTGGAATTGATAAAAAAAATTTGAAAAAAGAAAAGTGGTGCATTGGCCTGATCCCAGCGACAATGCTCAGGCGTATGGCACCGACAAACGAGCGTAGTAACCTAACCTCGTTGATTTGCAGATTTCAGCGGGATCCGTTTCAATCTGCCGAACCAGAAAGCCGGTCTTGGCTACAGCCATCAGCAGGGTCAACAGCAGCCGTCGAGCAACAGCGGCGCCGCAAAGAAGAAGCGTAAGCGGAACAAAAATCTTGCGGCTCAATACAATCAATTTCAGGCGACGCCACAATTACCCAACACGTCGATACCCCCTCCCAATATGTTGAGCGCGTCGTCGGAATTACCTCCGCTGCCGCCATTACCCGCGGAAAAGCCACCGTCGCCACCGCCACCAATCGAAGAGATCAGCATACCCCCGTCGCCGCAGACGCAACCTCCACTCCCAAAATTACCGCCGATCGACACCTCTCAACCTCCACCGCCGTTGCCGCCACCTCCTGCAGCAAAGCCAAGTCCCACAAAAGTAGCTCCGTCGCCAAATCCGATAAGCGACTGGCCGGACAGCTTGAAGAATTACGTGAACAGATGCTACGAGAAGTGCAAGACGGCGGTGGACAAGGATCAGGTGGAGATCATTCTCAAGGGCAAAATCACAAGGTCGGCAAACGATGGCTCACTGTGGCTGAAGGATTGGGACCACGAGCCCTTGCCCAGCATCCACAGCGAGCGCATGACCATGACGATCAAGCCCATTCAGGTAACGGTCAGTCCGGCCGGACTGCGTAAGCCTGGTATCTCGATGAACCTCGGCGCTCGTCTTGGCAAGTCGCCTTTCGCTGCCAAGGACAATACCAAGAGTCGCTCGAGGTCGCGTTCCAAATCCCCCACCCAGCCGCGTAAATACCGACGTAGCACTTCGTCCTCGTCGTCGAGCGAACGCGATTACAAAGTTCCCGTCGCGCAGACGAAGCAGCAGAAAAGCAAGAACGCCAGCAAGGCGCCTCAGCAGCAGCACCTCAACCAGAAGCAAAACAAGAAGAACAAGAATAACAAGCAGAAGATGAACACGCCCAAGGCGAACTGTCACTTTTACTCCGAGCACGGTATCGCGGGTGGTAACGTCGATGAGTTTGGCACCAAAGAGAAGTTGCAACAGCGCGCCGCGAGATTCAGCAACTCCTTGAGCAACAAGCACTCGACGCCGTCCACGCCCCACCGGCCGGCGCAACACAGCCACGCTGGGCCGTCGATGCGCATCAACAATATGGTCGTCCGCGACGATCCTACCGCCGAGTTTGACTTTACAGGACTTCACATCGTGGGTACTTGCACGGACCTGGAGAAGCCGTACCTGCGACTTACCTCGGTAAGTACTCGTGGCCTAGTTTGCCGACGAATCCATTGTCCTTGCGATCGCCTCTTTGTCCCGACGTTCACGAGGTAAATACACGTTGTTTTCAGGCTCCAGCTGCATCGGCGGTTCGACCAGTGAGCGTGCTTCGGCGTTCGTTGGACCACGTGAAGAAGCGTTGGGCAACAAAGCAAGACTATCGTTACACGTGCGACCAGTTGAAATCAATTCGTCAAGATCTGACGGTACAGGGTATAAGGGACTCGTTCACCGTACACGTTTACGAAACGCACGCGCGGGTCGCGCTAGAACGTGGTGATCACGAGGAATTCAATCAGTGCCAGACTCAACTGCGTATGTTATACTCGGACGTTGGTGGTGAGAATCGCTGCGAGTTTGTCGCTTACCGGATACTCTACTATATCTTCACCAAGAACACTTCGGGTGAGTCTTTGACGAATATCCATGTTGTTCTTTTATTTCACGCCTGGATTGAGATCGCTGATGTTTGTTCGTTCGTTTGTTTTCAGATTTGACGACAATACTCGCAGCGCTCTCGGACAGTGACAAAAAAGACGAGTGCGTGGAACACGCGTTAAAAGTCCGTTCTGCGTGGTGGTTAGGCAATTACCATAGTTTCTTTAAGCTTTATAAACAAGCCCCGAGAATGGCAGCGTTCCTCATGGACTGGTTTATTGCCAGAGAGAGGAAGCTTGCTCTTAAACAAATGATCAAAGTGTACGTATCATTACTTTTATCCTTTATCGTCTTGGCACTGTCCTCTGCCATTGTGCAGAACATATTTTTCTTTTACGTATTTTTTGGTTCAAATTCCATGCAATTTCTACACATTTTTAACAGCGATTACAAAAGCCTCAACAAACGTCTGATTGGCTTTTAATTCTCTTTTTTTTTGGTCTTTTTTTTGTCTTTTTTTTTGTCTTTTTTTTTGTCTTTTTTTTGACTTTTTTTTTATCCACTGCGACGAATGGACTGTGATTGTTAATATTTGTGATCGCTTGTTGAATATTTTGATTTTTTTTCTTTAAACTGGTGTTGATAACGAGTGATTACAAAGGTGGTTTTTACGCTCACTGTTGCAAGCGCTGTCCGTAATGGACAATAAGAAAAAGCCGGAGCATATATTTTTACCTTGTGATGATAATACGTCTGAGCATCCACGCGTTTCGCAATCCTGTTGACTTATTGCAATTTTCAAGAATACTTTCGTAGAGTGAAATTGGTTTCGGTGCACCAGTCTACCGAGAGATTTCGTACGACAATCAGCTCGAGTAATCGATCGTTGTCGCTGTTGCATTTACAAGGTAGCAATAGATATTCCGTCTCCAGTGCTTAACGCTGAAAGTGTTTACTTGGGTTTAAGAATAAGGAAATAAGCGATGACGATGCACGCAGCACTAATCTAGAGTGACATTTGAACGAATCTCAAATTCTTGTATTGTTGTCCAGCGAGAAATTGAGCGAAACGCGCTGATTCATGTCGTATTATTCTTAAACTCTGACACTCTGCTTGTTTTGTAATCGCACACGTTTCTTCACGTCTCTACGAAATTTCCCTTAGCAACGTCACGTGTATCACGTTTCAATGGCTAACGATACTCACCGAGCCAAGCAGTCAAAGGAGCTTTTGAGAGTGAGGATTGTCTCCTGCGGCGCTTGACCTCGGGGGCGGGTGAATTTAACGATTTCTCAGATTTTCTGTTTCAGGAACTTCGACCACCAACCTCCTACGTACATTCAAAAATACCACCATACAAACAAATACTAAATTTAGACATAAAAATATACAATGATGATATCGATGAATATAATTTGACAAAATAAAACATCGTCGGACAATCAACGATCGAAGACGACTAATCTAATTCTTTCTTACTGTTTAGCTATCGGCAAAATTTGGCGGTTGATTTCATCGTTGCGCAATTGGCATTCGAATCGGCAGAGAAGTTTTACGAGTTTGTCACTGAGTTCAATTTGGTTTACGCCGACGCCGAGCGTAATCAGCTCGACTGCAAGACGAGCAGTTCCTCTGTAGGTGCTTGGTAGACGCAAACAGCCAATTGAAAAAAAGCTTGGTCTGGCTACTGATTATAATTATAATCTCTCTCGTACGCAAAAGAGAATCTCCATCTTCCCCCTTCGGAGATTCCGTACGCCAAGATTACGGATAATGTGCACGCGATACTTCTTTGTTTCGATATATATATATATATTCCCAAGGGATTGGAGATCGAAAGGCACGACAAGAGAGATATATATGTATATATATATATGTATGCACTTCATTCCTTCGACCTTCGACGTCCACGATTCGGCGTCGGATTTCTTCTTTTGTATACAGAGATACATGCATACGCACGCATACCGGCGAAATGTAAATACTCGACGACGACGGTGTGTCCTTTTTTTGGCCGTTCGTCGTCAAATTGTACAGAATTGCATTTGATCTTCGGCCTAACGAAATTCACGGCCCACGTATATGCTGGGCGTCTTTGGCCACAACTTATCCATCTCTCGCTTTCATCGTTTGTTTCTCTCTTAGGCAACACTCACGCATTTCCCCGCAATTCGCGCTCCCAAATAATATTCAGGGCAAAGTGAAGAGAGCATTGCTATTCCATAAATGAAGATAGACATATGTAACATTATCATTTATCGGAGAAAAATCAGCCGGGCTCGATTTTACTTTCCTACCAGACTCATAAACGCTACCTACGCGCAGGACACCGATATATATACATATATATAGATTAGCCATCTTTTCTTATCTCACGCAAGAGCCACACAGACGACAAACAGTAGGACCACGGAGCAGCAGCAGAAGCAGCAGTAGCAGCAGCAACGGTGAAAGAGGCGAAGACAACAGTAGATTGTTGCAGAGTCAGTATGTTTTCATCGACACTCACGCGAGTAAAACCCACTTGATGATGAGCTTTAAACAATGATTTGTTGCAACATCACTTTGTTAATCTATTTATCTATTAATTGTTGATTATATTTTGCAAAAATTATTATTCTAATTATCGTATTAATAATAATTGTGATGATGAGAGTGCGAGGATAATTGTTAATGTGATGAATGAATGAGCGATTCGATGAAATCTCTCGTTGTAAACAACGCTTGAAAAGAAAAAGAGTGTTTACGTCATATTAATGAAATTTTAAAGCTATCAAATCAGTTATTCTGCAAGATACGTTAATGGAATGCATCAGCAGCGGCCAGCTGGACATGTACATACACTACACACGCATATATATATATATAAATACATACATCCATAGAATTTTGAAGAGGATATGTACAGAAAATAAAATTGACAAGGATTATTTTGAAATTACATCGTGTTTTTGTTATTTACTTGCACTTTGAACACAACGAAGACAGACCAATTCGAGACTCCCTTGGTTATCTTCCATTCATTTTTGTTTTTCTGTTTTTTCTTTTTTTCTTTTTCAAAACTCATTTCACGAGAAAATTCTTTACATCAGCATTAATCTGTTTTCCTCCTAATTACATAGTATAGTAGTGTGTACTTGTGTGTATAGATATACATATTAATAATAGCCGACGTAATACAATACAATATATATATTAAAATATTAATCATCGTTTCCGAAAAATAAAAAAAGTCGTAACAAGTCGGTGTAGTGATTTGTTGATAAGAGCGCGACAGTGATTCTCATTTAATAAATTACGAATTGATCTTTTTTTTCATTTTTGGTCGGTCGAGATTAGAGAGAAAGAGAGAGAGAGAGAGAGAGAGAGAGATGATGATTGTGGCAGCAATGACGATGACGATGATCACGTGTTGTCATCTTAAACGAACAACTTGATGAAGCTGTTGTATTGTTCTGCATTGCGCTTGAGGATGTGGATACATGGACCTAGTACTCGCTCGAAACGCGATCTGTCCAATTTCACGCACTTCAGAGGACTAGTTGCTATGACCGTCGCTGCTCTCGGCCTGTCCAGAATTAAGGCTAATTCGCCTGTACATTTGACAAGATTCCATTATTAGTACATTTTTCAAATTTCGCGCGTATTTTGAAGACTATATTTTGTTTGTTACACTTGTATTTTTGAACCAATATTCAAGTTTTACTTTGCTTACGAAACGATGGTTTTCTTGCAAATATACGAATAAACGAACGATTCGCAAAGCACATACGTTGTCTTTTGTCATTGATATCGAAAGTTGGCGCGTTCTCGTGTCAATCAGGTAATCTTGTACCATTTCGTTCTTTGAACTTTCCTTCCAAAGTATTTTTGATTCGTAGAGTCAGTTTCAACGATCGCGTTAGTAAACGAGCACGAGGAAGAAAAATCAAACGGGTTTTTTCCGTATTTACTTTGGTTTACTTTGGATCGTTGTATTTCAAACGACTCGATATTGGTCCAATTTGGCGTTACCGATAATAATATACGCACCAAAAATGTCGGAGGGGCCGAGGCGACTAACTTCGACTGGTTCTTCCGATTCGGTACGTCGTTGCAGTACCACGACCGTGCCTTCGACGATGATGTAAAAGTCTTCACCCGGTTCACCTTGGTGTAGTATCGTTTCGCCTTCTTCGAAGGCCACTGGCTCGAGAGCATCCGCAACTGCCAGTCGTTCCCATTTTTCCAGAGAATCTGCGATCGATCGTTCGATTGCGTGAAACGATTGAAAATTAGGAAACGTGAAAATAAGCTTAAAAAACAATGTACAGTTGATAGTCTGTAATTTTTTAACGAAACGCTCCGATTCTGTATACTTGACGAACAAATAGCCAGAAGCACAGCGCAATTTTCAGCTAGGTTAACAACCATTTCCCTACTAAAAGCCCATTCCGTTGCATTAGCTTTGCACGCACGAATCCATTAACTAATCGAATTAATTGAATTAATCAGATTTTTCTAAAGGCATCGTTGATTAAGGGGCCCCGTTGCCGTCAAAAATACCAAAACAAGTGCTTACCGAGAATGGAAATCTTGGAGAGGAAATCTTCGTACATCTTGCGCTTCCTAATGGTCGAACCCATGAGAATACGTCGATAAGAGTCGCGATCGATACCCCAAAGTTTGACGTCCGTTTTAGCCCTGACGGTAGCTGCTCTTGGAGTACCGTATATCAGTGCCAATTCACCAAAACTACCACCTTCGCCAATCGTCGTAACCAATTCACCGTTCACAAAGATCTCCACTTCGCCTTGATCGATCACGTAGAAATTGTCACCTTCGTCGCCTGCGCATACGCAATCAACAACGACAAAAAACATGCACACTTTAGTTTGTTATCGTTCCTCGTTCCGAGGGTAACGTGGATTGACGTGGACAGTTTTATTTATTTATCTCTCCCTCTCTCGTTACTTATTTCGTTTTACGAGTTTGCGAGTTCAAACCGAGACGCCCATACGCCTGCACCGTCTTTGAAAAACTTTGAAACAAGCGCCCAACGAAAAAGTTGAAAAAAAACTCACGAAACGTTTGTTCATTTTCGTAAATATCAACTTACCAACTTGGTCGTTAACCGTAAAACCAAAAATACGCGTGGCCTTTTCGCGTTAGCATTTCAAATTTGGAGCAAAACATCGATAATTCGCTCGTCGATAAAACGTTCAACGAACAGAGAGAGAGAGAGAGAGAGAAAGCACCGTTTACCATTTGAAAGAGTTCGCGTATACGTACACCTGTCAAAAGTCACTCGGTATAATCCTTGGGAACGCAAAATACATTCGTCACGCTCCCCTTTGATTCCCCTCGAGAGGTATTTGGAGACGTGTAATTAGCGAGGTGGTACGCGGTTAAAGAGAAAATCAAAGAAAAGAAATGACCAACCTTGACGTATGATGGTCTCGCCGGGTAAGAAAGTAACGGGGAACATGGCGTCGAAAATATCGGAGCGTTCGTTCTCGTCGAGATGAGCAAATAATACATTTTTTGCAATAGCCTTGCTCAACGCTGCCATTGTTTTATAATCCTTGGGTACAACTTTTTTCACGTAACTCGTTGCATCCTCTTCGGTAACTGGCTCGGCACTTATACCACCCCGACGACGAGGTACTTGCGGGCCTTGCTGACCCGCCGGCAAATCTTCCGTGTCCTCGGGACTAGCAGCCGTTTGTTGTTTGGCGTCTTGCGCTTGCTGTAAAATACACAATACACGTTACACGCGCATATCGCTCAACTTGGATAAATTTACAATTTCGCAACGAAAACAACGCTCCTTCGTTTCTCCCCTGACGTCGATCGATACGTCGCACGACAACGCGCGCGAGAGGGAGAGGAAACTGGGTGACTATTCCGGACCCTTCTTCTTCTCGAGGTACGTCTGATAAGGAATAACGCGCTGGTCGCAAATTGCCTAGCTTTCTCTCTCTCCTTACGCGAGATCTTTCGTTGTCTATTTATCCGAACCACGCGGACGAGCACTCGAAAAAATGATCAACGCAACGTACCCGACTCTTTTCCGAGACTGCATTATTCAATTTTCTGCCTAGTTTCGTTCAACGATCGTTTCAAGTTTTCAAGTTTCTACTGGAACTACCCAACAAGCCTGTACACGCTTGCTGTTTAGGTGCGTAAAATACGACAAGCGCAAAGACAAATCGATCGTTGCCAAAAGCTACCGTGTTGTCCGAAGCGTCGTGTCAATAACGTACGATCAAAATGTAAATTGAGTTTTCGAAAGAAAAACACAACGATAAGGCGATCGCGACGGACGATTAAAGGAAAAAACCGAGTTTGATATTGGTCTATGTGACGCAATGCACGCGATTGTGCGTGTTAAGGCGAAAATACGTACGCGACGTACATCCGAAATTTTCGACGCGACCTTGACGTTTGCCACGCGACACGTGAACAAACCTCGTCTCGTTGTTATTTACGAGTTAGGGATGCTTACGAGAGGGCTCTAAGCGAGTACGTAAATCCGGCGTGTTCTTCTTTTTGCTCTTGTTTGTTGTTTCGTTGGTTCGTTCAATGCTATTCGATCGGGTAACGCACGGGAAAGCTACGCCTAACTAGTCCGTACCCTCGTCGATGTCCGCTCTCGATCGGCCGAACGCGAGTTATCGCAAATTTGACTCCCTTAAATTTGGATAAACTCTCGCTCGCGTTTGTCTTTTGTCGCGCTAATAGACGACGATTGATTCGCCAATACCTCGTGTATTTGCGCAGAGACAAATGGAAAAATAATCAATCCCGACGGTGTATCGTTTACCAAACTAAAGAGGCACGAGAGGTGTGCGCACGTGACTTTGTACATTCGGTGGTACACGCCGTTAAAAAAAAAACAAGACGGTGGCAAAGCACGAGCGTCTCTCTCTCTCTCTCTCTCTCTCTTTCGACGTGGCGATGAATCACGGAGAATTCAAATTGGGCCACTTTTCGAGCGTCGAGCGTGGCTGATTTAGGGTGACTTGTGGCCCGCCTGCTCCACTTTTGGAAACGCTCGTGTTCTCTTTTATTTTCGCCGCTATCGTTACGAGATGTAAACGCAACGACAACGACGAGATAATACGTAATTTTGTCGTCGACAAAACCATCGTAAAACGTCGTCCGTCAAGACAAACAAATAAAGAAACGCGCAAGTTTAGTTCGTGCGTAATAAGAAATATACAACGAAAACGTAATCGGATTTACGTATTCAGCAGCGGGTAAACAGCGGGTAAACAGCTAGTGGATTTGTCAAGATTACTTCCACTAGCGAAGATGAAAAACTCAACTTTAACTGTAACAACGAGAGAACTCGCGAGACAAAACGAATTGTTTGCGATGTTTTATTTTTGCACAATTAGACCAACGAACGTTCGTATTGAAGATAAAGAAACCACTTGGATTTTCGTGAAATATTCATAAGACGATGCTATAAGAAAAGTCACGTTGAAACTTTATATATAGTCTTCCGACAATGACAAATCGACAGGCGCATTCTCAATTAACAACGACTTAGCTTGTTAAGAGAAAAATAATACTCTTCTCGTGGGTTACGCAGGTATTTTTACACACGCGCACAGTACGCGAGCGTTCGATCGTTTTCAAATCCAATCCCACGCTCGATCGACAATAGTTTGTCCATCGTAACAAAAGGACGAGTGTTTAATCGTTCGCGCAAATACAATTTCACACGTATATATATATATATGTACACACACGTGTGTATAATACAATATCGTTGTTGCCACATGCACGCCCATTCACCGCGAATCAATAAAGCACGTGCCGCGAGCAATCAATTAGAGAAATACCAAGACTCGCGCGGCTTAATTAGTGGACGCCGTCAATTCCATCGGTCGTGTGTGATCAGCGTCATAGGCAACGAAAAAAAAAGAAAAAAAATTGTCTCTGTGTGCGTCTTTCTCCCCTTCCCTCTACGATCGCTCGTTTTATAAATAAGCATAGCCTTGATGAAGCTCTCCCTCTCTCTAATCTCTCGTAAGCGAAAGAGAGAGAGAGACAGAGACAGAGTTAATATTAGATAAGCGTTGAAGATGACCTGCTTATTTGCATACATGGTGCGATGATTCAAGGGTGGTTATCGAGCTTCTATCGTCGTCTTTTTTTCTTCGTAAACGTGACTGCAAAATTTACCAGTTTTTTTTGTTGCTCTTCCGAATAATTGGAGCAGAAGTCGATTACTCTTTACACGATGGAAATGCGAAAGGAAAAAAAAAAAAACAACAACAAAAGTCTTTTGTTTTACACGAGCGAACAATTGCAAATTTACAGGGTTTTTTCCTTTTTTTTTTGGTTATCCAGATAAAAAGATCATTCGTTTAATTAGCACACCTGGGCGATTCGTGAAAATGGTAGAAATTAAGTGAAATTTTATACATTCAGTCGATAAACTGGTGTTCTCGATTGAATCGGTATTTTTTTGGAAATTTGAGAATTAATGCAGCTTTTCAATTACAAGGTTTAACGGAGCATCGCGGAAAATTCGACGTTGAACGAAGTCAATTTCAGCAAAGAGATGTACACGTCGATACATCAGCTTGACTCGTGAACCAGCGATATTTTATTTAAAATTGGAAACTTGTTTTTCTCCCTCGCGGCAAAAGGGAGGAGGAATTCAGTATCAAAAAAGTAAGCGAAAATAATCTTATCTCGTGGGTTGAGAAAAAAAAAACACAATCAAACAGAGATTCAAATTCTCATCTCATTTCTACGACGAAGAACTTACTCGACAGCCCGTGTAAATGGAACGAACTTTTTTAATTGCAAACTAAGAGAGAGAGAGAGAGAGAGAACATCGTCGCTATTCGACTCGTGCGTTTGCGTACGAGACTTACAAACTTTCCCTATTAAACGTTATCCACGTGCTCAACTTGAAGTAAAGCCCGTATAATACTTTTTCCTCCTCTCTCTCTCTCTCTCTCTCTCTCTCTGTTTTTCCGTATCGATAAGAGATCCTCGTTGTTTTTGATTATATTCGAGTATTTTTTGTCTACGTTTACCGATAAATAATCTAATCCATTGATCTATTTTGAATGTCCAACAACAGGTATATAAATTGAGAATTGGCAAAACGTCAACGGAATAATTTTTTTAACCTCGAGTACTCTCTTTTCGTTTGAATAAAAATACTCGGTAACAACGCACACGACGGTTTACCCGGAAGTTTCGTGAAACATTTCTCAAAGTACTTTCGCTTGTGTCCAATCGCTCACGCGTGCGAAAAACAACAAACAAAGAGGAAAAAAAAAAAAAAAAAAACTTTTAATCAAGAATGGATGTTCTACCCTCCGTTGGAAACAAACACAACTGGTTGACCTTATTAAGCTCTTCTTCCCTCTTGCTATTACGCTTGTAGATATTTCATTGGCACCCAACGCACGCGCACGGATAAGTTTCCAAACGATAAGTACGACACGCACAAAGCCCTCTCGAAGGGGGAGTGTTACCATTTATAACTCGGGAATAAAAAAAATCTCGGGAAATCTTCGATCGATCCTCTGTCTCTCTCCCTCGTTGAGAATATCAGCCTTATATATATATATATATATCTGTTTTATAGGTATACAAAGCCTATGCGTATAATATTGTATATAATTGGGGTGACACGAATACCGGAAGTATCTTCCGACAACGATATGTTTTGACTTTTTTTATGACGAATTTTCTATCGATATTAAGTCAAATATCTCACTTTCGCATACCTAAACGATTGCGTTACACGGACAACAAAAATGCCTTTCTTCGTTTTATTGCGGATTCTCGGACACACACGCACGCGCGCGCACACATATATAGTTCCGCGTGAGTAAATTCCGATGATGTACACGTCAAATGAAAAATGTACAGCAGATGACTGTGTTGTAGAAATATTTCTAGCTTTTCCAGTATAGTTATTTTCTTGTTTTTCTTTTTTTTTTTTTTATTCGTTTTACGATCTTTATCAAAGTTTCGATGAATATTTACGCAAGTTTTGAAAAATCCTTCACGAATGACGAACCGACGAAGAAACAAAATAGAAAAAAATCTCATAATCGATCGATCATTTCGAGCGTCGTCGCAAAACTTAGCGACGCGAAAGGAGAGATTCGTAATTAAACCAAGTGAAGTACACGAAAAAACAATTTTTTTTATTAATAACAATAATAATACAAACAAGTTACGTCAACGCACAATGTATAATCATAGAGATGACAACTCGGGTGTCAGCCACAGACAACTGTGGTAGACGCAAAGATTTCCACGACTAATTATTCCGTTTCGAATGCACTTGAAATTTGCGCGTTAATTAGAGGAAACTGGAATAGCCAAGCTTTTTTTAGCTTTGTTTTTTTATTATTCGTTGATCACGACGTTAATTCTCACTTGGATTTACCTCGAAACGTTCAAGTTTTCAACAATTTGATCTCAAAGTTAAACCCGTACACTTCAATTGTACTAGATTTAGAAATGGACAATTGACAACTGCAACTTTATTATCGTTCGTAAATATAAACTCGTAAACAACGCGATAGCTCGTAAAAGCCAATTGCATCGTAAACAATTTCATCCTTTTTGATTTATTCGATTTTGCGCGCGCGTGTGTGTATATGAGTGTGTACGTGTTGTTTTACGATTCTACCGCGGTGGCTATCTCAATTCTTGCAACCGAATGAAAAACAAATCTACCGTAAAGATAAGAAAGTCGCGCATCGCAAGAGGTACGCGATACTTTTCGGTATAAATATATACTCGAGAAATCAGAGTAGTTTACACACGTACACGAGCCCGCGTGCGCGCGTATATATATTTAAAGCTTTGTGTAGGAGATAAAAGCTCCCTGAGAAAGTCGTCTTTGGATAAATTTTATTCAGCGAGAGCTTTTAGAAAAGAAGAGAGAGCTTTTTCTACAAAGCTGTTGGAGTGCACTTTAAATATCTTTATACGTTGTCGATGTAATTTAGATAGTTTTTGAGGGATGATATTACGGAAGAGAGTTTGCCAAAGGTAATAAGTTTAACGTAAGAGCCTTCGTTTTATCGGTCAACTTTCGCCAAGACGACCTTTTATTCCTCCGTTCAACTTGACATTTCAATAATAGTAGTCCATGATATATATATATATACATGTAATTGGTCGTGTCTTTTTATACAAATACATTTCCTGCTTTTTTTTAATTTTTCTTAAATCCATCAAAGTCAAAATCTTTGAACGTAAGAAACACGAAAAAAAAAATATTTAATTTCATCTGCATTCATAACTCGGTTGACGCTCTTTTTCTCTTTCTCTCTCTTCACTCTTTCTGGATGGGAGGAATTTGCCGCTTTTACACGCAGATAGTAGTCGACGTCCCAACTCGAAGGTTGTCGTCGAGCCAAAAATTGCTCGTTCGCACCCACGCGATTATAGTCTGTGTGCGTGTATGTTTGTCGAATGACGATCGTTGTGAAATATTTTTTTCTATGTATTCCAAAAATTTAAAAAAAAATTACAAATATCCGCGAGTTTTTTTGTAATGGATACACATACGCGTATGAGCAATGAGAGTGTATATATATATATATATGTGCATGTATATGTAAAACGGTAATCAATTTGTCGATTATTGTCTAGAGAGCTTTTTTCGTGTGCGCGTGGCTATGAAAAAACCGATCATCGTTGCAAATTGCGCAGAACGGTAATATATATATATATATGTATATGCACAAACTCATTGGATATGACATAATTACATAATTCGCAAATTGAATTTGTAACAGATAGAGTGCATCTTTGAAAAAATTAACGCGCATAGGTTGATGAAACGATATGTACCTCGTCAGCCATGCTCGTCTGCCGCTTATTATCTTCTTTGTTGTTTACTTTGAGTAAATAATAATAACGTACGTGCACGCGTAAGATTTATAACTTGGGATTCAGCGAAAAACAACAACAAGCAGGCCTCTGCGAGTAGCTAAATATACGTATATATTTTTGTAAAGTTTTTTTCTTTTTTTCACAACAAATTGGACATTTTTCTGGCCTCTCCGCTATCCGACGACGATGCAAACGTTAAATCCAGTTATGCATCTCTCTTGACACACATTGACACACACGCACATACACACACACAAACGCGCGCGCGCGCGCACGCACACGCACACACTGTCCACCACAGAGAGAAATACGTATATACACAATGACACCGTGCGTACAGACTTTGTCACACTTATTTTTTCTCGTTATTTTCTCTCTTTCTCTCGGTTTCTCGTTATCGAGGTCAACAACACACGTATCACGAGCCCGCGCGATTCCTCGGCGCACTCTGGAGCCGCGGGCCAAGCTGCGCCGTGTTATATTTCGAGGAGTTCTCTCTCTCTCTCTCTCTCACTCACTCTAAGTTTAGCGGCGCGCGCATCATTCGACGACGAAAAACTTGATACCGAGGGAGGGATGAGATTTCTCTTCGCTGACACGAACGCTTCGTGCAAGCTCTTAGAATTGCCACCCTTTTTGTAATAGGTGGGTTCGTTGAAGACGATATCTCTCTAGTTATACGTGTATTTACGTGCGCTCGCTTTGCTAAAGATTCGTTCTCCCTTTGTACGTTGGTTCAAGCACACGCGCGTATAAATAGAGAGACAAAGATAACCGTAGGGCTAGACGATGGTTGTATCGGTCCTCTGCTCGAGTCGAAATCTCCTCCTGTTCGTCAACGACCGTTTGTTATTTTTCGAACGAACGAAAGTTCACTTGAAAGTGCACTTGTTGAAAATTGAACGACAATCGATCGGTATCTCCAGTTTTCATCGCGTGTTTCAACGATCTAAAAATCACGTACGACTGTTCTATAAAAAAGACGAATAAAAGAAGACGCTAAAAATCCAAGTGGACGTTGTTGGTAAAGTAGTCTGTTACGAGAGGCTTTGACAAGCTTTCACGGAAGAATATTGAACTTGCGCGATTGCATCACGTAGATTTGTCGTGCAACTAACGTAAACCGTTACGTAAAATTATTCGGTTACGTCGCTCGTCCAAGTGCACTCGATACATCGTTCGAGTTTATAATCCGCTCTGGAGGATAGTTGAGTGCGCTACTCGTATCGAGAACAAATGACAACAATAACGATAAACGACGAGCCACCGTTGATGGAGCCTAGTTCTCCAACAAACTTCCAGTTGGAAGTGATACGAGACAAGGACAAAAAGACAAGGTCGTCAAACGAGAGTAGGACCAACGACAACGTCCGTTTACGGTTATTCGCGATAAACGCGACGAACAATTAACGCTAGACTCGAACTTGAATTTGGCCAAGTTTGCATCTTGCCAACGTCAAAGTAAACGCGCTCAACGACGAAACGTCGTATCCAGCAACTTGTGGTATACGTGCGTGTGTTTCGTTCGATAAAGCTCCGAGCTTGCACAAGTACAAAGGCTCTTGGAGTTGATTACGAAACACCGAACTCTTTCCTATAGCTTCATTTTTGACGAGCGTTCTTAGGTCGCGCAACTCGTACGAATCGTCGTCGCGCGAGCTATTATAAAGCTATTTTTCGCGCGCGATACGTACTTGAACGATTTTCACAAAAAGTAGTAGGAAAACGACGCTGGAAACGGTAATACGTCATGTTTATATACTTTGAATGTAAATTTGTCAAGGACGCGTCGTACATTGAATACTCGTTTATAACTCGTGGACAAATCGAACGCGTCGTTGTATTATTACTGTATCTCGATTTTTTTAACGTTACACGCTCTGTTGTTTAAAGTATCGTAGTGTTAGTAGTCGTCGTCGTCGTCGTCTACCTACGCGTACGATGAAAATTCACGTGGAACGAATCGATATCAAATTTTCATGCGCTTCATTTCACATTCCACAGCGAGCTTATGCATGTATAATAGAAAACAACATCGAGACGTCAACTTACCGCAGTTATTACACGTATGCATCTAATACATATACATATTCTCAGCGTTCCTTGTTCCACTTGATTCTCGATTGCCGTCGAACAATTATTCAAGCCTTGCTGTTCTACATTCCCAAAATAAACAATCTTGAGCGAACAAAAATACAAAAAAAAAACATATTTTCAGCCAAAGAATCGATAGATAAACCAGATGTCGCGCGCGCGCAGCATCCGAAAAAGCTCGCGCTTTGTAAACGGAAAAGCGCGCTTTACGTGGGTACGATACGTGCAAGGCGCGCAAACAAGAGGTAGATCGACAAGGTCGTTGGGGGTTAATTGATAAATTGAACGTAAACACGAACGACGAGCGAAAGCTTTCGTTTCTCGTGTTATCGTATAACAAATCATTTATTAATTTCGCGTGTGTTTTACGTATATACGTATTGCGGCGTCGCGAAAACAAAAGACTCAAATATATAAACACGAGCCTACGTACTTTGAGACTCTACGGATAAACTCGATATAACTCTTTTGTGGAATCACTCTTCGTACACGTACACATGGGTGGATGGCCTTCGTCGACGTCGCGAGAGCCATTATTGATTTTAGCGTACCGCTACTCTGCCTCTCGCTCTGGCTCACTGGACTCGACCGATCATCTCTGTCTCTCTCTCTCTCTCTCTCTCTCACGGGCCGTTTTTTTTTCTTTGGGGGGTGAGGACGAGGTGTACAAAGAATGCGAAACATTGTTTATGTACTCTTTGGAGCGTGACTTTGTTTGCCAATGATTCGAATATACCAACAAATTACGGCGTTTTTTTTCGTTTATTTTTTCGTTCCCTTTTTCGCGTGCTCGATTCAAATGGATTTATTTTCAAAAGGACTGGGTACACGTTACGAGCCGATAATGCCAAATGCAAGGCTCTTCGGACCAAAATATAGCGTTACATTTTTTACAACAAATTCATACGAAACTCGTGTTAAAAATCCATCCTTTGGTCGTTCTTCAATTTTCGAGAGAGAGAGAGAGAAAGGAAACCAGGCAAATTCGCGAAAACGTACTACGAACAAGATGCCATAAACACCACCGAGATTTCTAAGAGAGAAAAGTAGTAAAGCAAAAAGAAAGCAGTAGCGCAAGTCGCGCACTCGTCGGACGAGTAAGGTAAAGCGCGTACGCGTGGTTTGGACGCTCAGAGATCGATGGAAATGACACCAACCTGTCTGTTTGTTTACGATTATTAATACAACTAGTAATGCTGTGTACTTTTACGAGGAGCCTGAAGGTTTTTGGGAAATTATACGAACGTCTGAGTAATGGAAATTGATCGCTTCCGATACTCGTTTACGACGATGGAACAACACGTGCTTGGGATATAATTGATGGACGTTATAATCAAGCTTGAAGTATATAAACCTTGTACTTTTCCAAACACACACACACACACACACACACCCACTTTCTTTTAATCTTCATTTACATAGAAAATTCTTCGTTCGTTACAAGATATTAACGAACGATTAAAAAAACAGCCTGCGAAGAATGTCTCCGCCTCGCCTACCCCTCCCCAAAATAAAAGAAATTAAACAACGCCTTTTAATTGAAATTCCCACGAAAAAAGGCAGGGAACGTCGTGACGCGCGATAGAAACACATTTTTCCATTAGAATTCAAATCACGAACGAGATCAAGCGAGACGACTCGCAATTACTCGCGTGCAACACACGACGTTCAGGTCAAGATTCCGTCGTGCAATTAAAGCTTATCCTTCCCCCGAGGAACAAAAAAAAGAAAAAAAAGAAAAAAAAGAAAGAAAAGAAAAAAAGAAACGATGGAAAATAAACGCTACACACGCGTGACGCGTTTATCCGGAAAAGAACAAGAGGGTGTGCACGTGCGTGTGTGAAATATAACGCTGTTGGGATACTTTTGCAACCCAATTTTGGTCTTTTTTTCTTTTGCTCTCGATCCACTTTCTTTGTTCGCCAAACGCTTCTGCGATGAGCCTTTGTCGTGCTGTCGCCAGCAATTTCTTCGACCTCCCCTTTGGAGTACTACGGGTTCGTACTTGCGATTTATTTTGTTTTCTCTGTCTTCTCTCAAACAATCTTGACGTTGTTTCAACAAACTCTTTTTCAAAGTGTCAAGGAGATGAAGGGCTATCGATAAAATTGTACGACTACCGTGTGCTCTGTGAAAAAAAGAAACAAACGAAAAAGCCAAATTTGTTCTTTTGTTCGAGTTTATTTCTCTACGTTGCCTTTCTACGCGCGTATACGCCTATCGATTAATAGCATTCGCGCGAAACTGCATAACCAAAGGTTGAGCGCGAGTGAACGCGTCGCAAGGAAAGCTCAAGAGGATAAAAGCGACAAACTTAGCTCTCCCGTCCAAATAGATATTTGTTTGCATCGGAGTTTTCCCGATTAAAGAATAATTCTATTTAAAGTCCCGCGAAAAGAGAGCAAGTTTTAGAGAAATTAGCCGCGTCCATTAGCGCATACGCTAGGAGTGCTTATTTTCGCTTGCCACCGTCGTTAACTCGATCGTTCCTTTTGATCCTACCCTCCTGCCTTGCTTCGTTTTCTTCGACAAGCTGCAACTTTGCTGCAACTTTGACTGTTCATTGTTTCGATAAAATTGCAAACGACGTTTTAGCTATTTAATTGACGTCGACAAAGATTCAATCTAGTTTTGCTCGTCTTATTGCGTTTCCATTCGAGTTTCATTCGGGCGACGACAAGCTTATCAGCGCAACGTATATACGCTCTCGGATTGTAATACAAACGTATACGTATACCAGTAGGTTGGTTGGGCGCTAAAACTAGAACGCGAGCAGTTGTAATTTTAATTGCAAGCTTGAGATATACAGACACTGCTTAATCTAGATAAAGTTTCCACGTTGCCTCGATTTATATATACCTATAGCTTTACATCGCTGCCGGCTATCTACAACGACGTTATGTCCCCTGTAACGTTGTCGTTAATCAAGGTCGTCATCCTCGAAAACGCGTCGTCAAACGCGAGGAAAGATCCAAAACGCCGAAACGACGCGTCAAGTTCATCTCCCGTGTTTAATTAATCGTACAAACGTGCAAGTTGCGTCGTAACCAAACAAACCGATCGCGCGTCGTCTCGCTGAAAAAGTTCGCGTAGCCACGGTGATCAAAAATAACCTACGGAAATTTAACGATAGCGCGACCTTATTAGTCTCTCAACTTGACGATTCCGCTATACACCTACATCCAATTGTTGCGAAAATAAAAAAAAACAGAGAAGAATGTGCAAAAACGTCGAAAAAGTGATACAACCGAGAATACGTACAGAAAACCCCTTTGAAACGGTGAACGTCATCTCGTTAAAAGTAACGGGCGCTGAACACGCAACCAACCCACCTGGTCTTTTATTTTTTTTTTTTTTTTTTTTTTTTTTTTAAGAAACCATATATTTAGGATAATTTATGCGCTACGGAGATAAGTGTGTCTGGTGTAGGTTACGAAAAAAATATATTTACAGGTCTGGTTAACAGCGCGAAAATTTACGAAGTGTACGCGCGTTTTAATGGCTCGCGATCGAAACTCGAGAAGTACACAAGTTGAGCGATAAAAACGATCGCAAACTCTGTTTTAATTCGAAAACTATAATGTAAAACGACTGTACTTTCTAGTTTCGAATCTCATCGAGATTAACGCCGTTGCAAAATCTCGATTCGACGAATAGTCGCCGATGTATAAATATACCTATAAAAGCTCATAAAAAGCTTCGATCGTCGTGCGAATACGAAAATGTTGCGCGATTCGATCGATGGTTTTGTAAAGACAAAAAATTGTACTACACTGACGAGCTTTTAACAAGGGTGCATTACGAATTGGATCGATACGACGTTTCCTGCAAACGGAATATTGCAAGTACGAATATTACGCAATCCGATAAACGAAACGTTGGATTGAACGATTCGAGTGTTGTTACGCGACAATGTTTCGCTACCTGAGTGTACATGTGGATGTGCGTACATATACGTGTATATGTACGTGTATTCGTAAAAAGGTAACAGCGCACGGGCCAATACATAGAGTCAAAGAGTGCGAAACTTTGCATCGTTCGGCCGTAACGGTAAAACAACGTTTCACGGACATACACGCTAGGAACGACCTTGACCTACGTTAACGTTATCAACGAACGAAAATTCGAAAAAAATTATTTACACGGCAGAGTTGCACAGAGGCGAGCCACGCGTTTCGTCCGTGTAAAAAGCTCGTCGAAGCAGCTTGGGGAGAGGAAAGGCCGCGACAACAAACAATTAGGGATTAAACGATGCGCGGTCGAGTGTTGCAAAGCGGTTTGTGCCTCTTCGCGGAACGTTTCAACGTTGCGCGCGCGCGCTTTTACGCGAAATTACAAATCGCTCGGATAGGCTTGCGACCTTAAAATAGTTTTGAGATAGAACAGCCGCGATGACGTCACGGCTTGATGGACGGCACTATCGTGACGTCAAACCTATTGTCGCGTGACGTCACGCTATCGTCGAGCTTTTCCCCATGTCACGCGTATATCGATATCTTCTTTTTCGGCTTTTTTTTTTTGTCGCTGACGTTGCGTGCGAGGGATACCACATGTCGAGCGATCGAAACGATCGTCTTGCGAAATAACCATCGAGATTTACCTTGCGAAGCGAACCATCGAACTCGCGCGCTTTTCGAGTATTTTTTTCGTTTTTTCTCTTCTTTTTGGCAACTATCGAGATGTACGCAAGCACGCTCGGTTAATTTTAGGCGGCTGTGGCGAAGAAATTGCAAAGCCATCGAAATGTTTCTTACCGGATTGTAATTCTTCGATAAATCACAAATTCGTCAACGCACATTTATACATCAAGTCGGATCTTATCATTGAATCGATGAATTTGCCGTTACGTTCAAGATAAAAGTTATACATTCGATATCTAGATGTTGCATCTTTATGATACGCGCAATACGAGAAAGCGAGTTTCTCGTAGATATCGCGCAACGTAATTCTTTAGATATCGTTTAAATCTGTACTTATACGACGATATCTAAGTATGTACTAATGTTGCTACAACGAACATTTCATTGGAAAGAATAGCTCAATGGCAGATAAGAAAAACAGCTTGTTGCTGTTGGAAATGGAGTTAAATTGAAAAAGGAAAAAACGAAATTAACCGTTTGAGTGCTCAATGAAAACGAAAACAATTTGCTTGCAAGTAAACGCGTCTCTTTTAATCGTTAAAATCACGCGTTTTTTTCAACGTCATCGTACAAATCTTCAAGTTGATCATTTTCACGCAAGCTCCGAAAAAAATCCGTGTGAGCGAGTGCGTGCGTGTTCGTCTAAAACAAAATGTACTTGTAAAACTCTCGTAACCGCGGGAAACTCTCTCTCTCTCTCTCTCTCTCTCTCTCTCTCTCTCTCATACTCTCCCATCGGACACTGCTCCACTTATATCGAATTAACGATCGTCGTAGTAGAACTCTCGACAATCCCACGTGACGCTTCTGTACGTATACTTTTACCTCTCGTTCGTACGTACAGCGTATCAGCAAAATAGCATATAAAAAAATAAAAAGTTATTGTTTCATTTGTCGTCTTCTTCTGAGAAAACAATAAAATGAAAAGAGAACAAAAGTAAAGCTCACCCTTTCGAGTTTCTGGAAGTATTCGCGCATGAAGGATATAGGATTGTCCGGTTGCTCGACGCACAGTTGCACAAACACATCCTTAATCACCGGCATGATCTTCGAGCGTTGCATGTAATCTATACACTCGCGCATTCTTTGTTGCTCTTCTGGATTCGACGCCATATTACTCTTTGACTTTGCTTGTTATTATTATTTCTCGCGCCACCTTTTCTTGGATTTTTTATTTGTTTGTTCGTTTGTTTGGTTTGTTTTCTCCCGTGGCGCTGGCACAAGACTCGTTGCTCACCTTGGTCGTCGTCGTCGTCGTTGTCGTCGTCGTCGTCGTCGTCGACGTCACATTCCTCGTTTATCGTACACGGTGAGCGGGGGAGGCCGCCTTTTAGATTACTTAAACGCTTATACGGCACTAGGAGACGCAGCAGGCCGCGATTATTGTTGACATGACAGCTAGACACTGCGAACTCGATTCGATTGCGCATGCGTTGATCAAGTCGACGTCACGCTTCGGGTGTTTTTTAAGGTGGGTGGCGGCACCGCGCGAAAGTCTGCAGCAAGCTTTTGCGAGAACCTACACCTCCTCCCGACCCAGCCTTCGTTGTTTGACAGCTTTCGACTTGCCCGATTCAACTACGTAATCAAATGTATTCGTTCAATTGCGTGTTTTTTTACAGCAATTGCTATTAATTAGCGTAGATTTCAAATCGCTCTACCCCTTTTATTAATCGACATTTTCAATTTAACCGAGTTAACAGTGTTTAATGTTGTTTAATGGTTTATTTTCGTAAAATGCGTATCAACTATCGCCGAGCAGACTAGCTCGTTACAACGTACGTATGTACGTCGGGTGGCAGTAATAGACACACGAGTGTATTATACAGAGTATAGCGCTCACGTTTGAAAACTGTATTGTCATCGAGTTTGCTAAATGTTCTTCTCTAGTTCTTCGACGTAAGCATCTTGAACGCGTAATACTGCATCTCCGCGATGATTGAGCTTTTTGTTGACCAGGAGCTGCCTTCCTTCGACGGCTCATTTACAGCCTGTCGGGTTGTTGCTTGTTGTGTTTGGCATTTTTTCGCGTCGCGTTAACGTGACCATTGTTTGTGATTTTTGGAATCTTAAAAAAAAAATTTTTTTACGAACGTGAGAAACTACGCGTTACTAATGGAAATTTACTAAGCTTGATTACAATACAATATTTAATATTACTCACAGTGACGTACCATTACGTTAGTGCGCGTTTTAAGGAAAAACTATTGAACATTGTTAACGTTAGTAACGTATTGACGGAGACATTTTCAAAAAATCGGTTAAATTAAAAATATTGATTATAGGTATTTAGTCATTGACGAAGCAGATAGAATACTTGAAAGAGGCCACTTTCAAGAATTACATAATATTAATGGAAGAATAAATGCAAAACGTCCAAGTGTATAAAATGTTGGACTTTTATTGTTTTTGCTGCCTTAACACTAGCTCGCGATATTACTACGTACTTGGTAATATCGCGGAAAAAAATTAATTACTAGCTAAAAAGAGGCTTAGAAATGTTAGAAGTTAAGAATTAAAAAATAATTGATGTTGCCAAAGGCACAGGGACTTATCTTATCTTTTGTTTTGAACTTTATAATCAACTGATGAATAACATAGTTTATATTATTTTGGATACTGCAGACAACCTAATAGAATCTAAAATAACACGTGCAATTGATCATAAAGTTTATTATCTATATTATTTTCAGCAAAGACATACGAGAAGAGCGTTAGTTCTTTGTAATTGTATGGTTGCGTCAAGAGATTAAATAACATTATTATACATTTTGAACTATTATCCATTACCTCTGTATACAAGCATGCCTGAAACGTTTAAAAATCTAGAAAGATATAATTTTGTAGTATGTCAATTACATTAATTATAGATTCCAAAAAGACTGACTTTGATTGAAAGATTTCAAGCCGATAATAATGCACTACCTTTAACGACAGATATTGTTGCCCAAGGACTAGATACACCTAACATAAGTGATGTTATTCGCAGTCAAGATCCTAAAACATCTAGGATTCATATTTCATTTTGTTTAAATACAACAAATTATTGAAAAGAATAATATGAAATAATTTGACTTCAATGTTCTTTTATTGCAAAATTATGCACATATAAGTGATAGGATGGGCAGAGCACGAAAAGAGGACATAGAAGCCAAAAAAAGGCAGCTTTAAAAAGAATTCTGAAAGCAAAAAGAAATTAATTAAACCGTCCTGAACAAGAAGACTTTTCTTGAAAAATTTGCCTGAAAATAACCTGGACGATGACTTTGAAGTTTCTTTGTATCAAAAAAATCATTAAAAGTAATAAAAGCGGCTATTAATGAGCCTTCAATGTGAAAGCAAAAAGCAGTCTCTGAAGTTCTCTAGAACAGTACATTCACATTGAAGAGACTAAAAATATAAATGAAAATAAAAATTATATACTATAAGGAATAGCCCTTTATTTTGATTAATGCATACCTTAGGCAGATTGTCTTATAAATCTATTGATAAATATAGCAAACATAATATATTATATTCGTTAGCTTTGTAATAATGAGATATCTATTTACATAGCATCATGTCGACTATACATCGACTTTGTCATTGTTATCATTCTGTGATATCATTTCAAAAATTCATTTCAGTGCATGTAATGGGTACAATTCTATCCAACTTGTTTGGCAATTCTTAATTAAAACTCATCGAAGAAAATAATACAAACGATTGATTTGTATTTTCTGCATGGAAAGCCGTGTCAATAAATTCGATTGTCACTGAAAAGTTGCGTGAAGGTGCTGCATTTGAACTGGGACTAGAACTGGTATCGTAAGACGGGGTTGTCGGACTAAATGCATGCATACTTTCTCTCAACGTTGAGGGCATGGTTTACGACCGAATCGGCTAAAAGCGAGTTAGCGCGGCGAACGGTAGCAGCGTAATGCTATTTCGCACATGCGAGTATTCTAACTGAAACCAGACTGTGATTGGCACCTCGAAACAGCGCGTTGCGTTCTTGATTTGAATTTTACCTCTTCTGGCCTGCACGCTTCAGCTGTCATCAATATTTTTCACTTTTGGAATCGGTACAGGTTAGGTCAGGACTGACAGCTGACGTTCTCGCAAACATTATGGAGACTCCGACACGTGCGTATTTGTATCATTATTATTGTTTATTTTGTCAAAATATATTACATTATTGGTCGTCGAATATACCTTTTTTTTAGAATTAATAGAAGCAAATTAAATAGTCTTAAACAAAAGTTTACCAGCTGGTATTTTAACTTGTCGTTAATTAAAACAATGTTTAATAATTTTTTTATCAGAAAAACTTGATAAAATGTGAAAATTTACGAGTTTGAATATAAAGGAGAAAGAAATTGATATTTTTTTACTTGATACACTTTATGTTTATTCAAAATTAGCAACTTTTCATTACTATCATATATTATTGTTCTTTAATAATTTTAATATGTATGTATATTACTTTTTCGCATTATATGTCTCAACTAAACATTTGCAACTTAATTTACAGAAAGTATATGTATGCCATTGATGGCGCCAGTGACATCTAGAATAACTACAAAAGATCAACGAGAGCAGTATCTCCTGAATTTTCTCAAAAATGTATTGCCTTCGAGTGACATTAATGGAATTGGTGACGAGCTCAAAAAGGTAATTATAAAATCAATCGATTGAAAATAAACCAAATAAAGACAAGAAAATAAATGTAGAACTATCGTTCTTTTATAGACTTTTATATTCAGCAAGCACAAATCTAAAGTCACAAAGAAAAAACCTCAGAAATTGCCATTCATGACGACAAGGAAAGGTATTCTTTTGGGTCTTAATAAATTTGGAAAAAAAAGTCTACGTTACAAAGATATGATAGCCTTGAATTCCTTATGGCTTGAATACATGCATCAAATGCTTGGTATGGAGGACTTTATGAGATTGCCAACAAGCCCTACAGATTCTCAGTGGGAAAATGTGAATCAGCGTTTGATAAAAGCAGATTTTCACGGTGCCATAGTAACTGTTGTACAATCGAAGTGTCCAAGTACCGTTAGAACTAAAGGGATCATCATACAAGACACCAAAAACACATTTAGGATATTGAGTGAAGATGACGTGATTAGAAGTAAGTAAAGCGAATTGATTCAATTTTAGTTCAGTAATCTAAGAGTTTTTTTTCTTTTTTACAGCAATTCCGAAAGAACCATGCATCTTTCGAATACACTTAGAAAATAGTGTGAATATCGAAATTTTCGGAAAGGAACTATGCATACGTCCAGCAGAACGTTCCGTCAAGAAATTTAAAAACGTCCACGTTCCTAAACTTTAATGCAAAGTCAATTTCGAGAGAAAAGACATACTTTATTTCACACTATGTATATAGCATTCGGCACATCCATTGTACATTCAACGGCAAAAACAATAAAGCGCTTTTAATATTATTTAAAAAAATTTCAATTACTTTCGTGATCCAGTCAACGCACATATCCAAGTCATTTTTATGTTTTTTTTTTTGACATTCCTTTATTTTTCTCTTCAATTTTCATTAATACGTTTCATTATTTTCATACCATAATATTATGTATACCTACTAATTACATGTTATATCAATTACCAGTATAATATATAATAACATAATCATGTATTTATAATATATAATTATTAATCATATTTCCTCCTTTTTCCGTATTACTTGTTTTCCCGCTCGCTCGCTCGTTCGCTCTTTATATTGATTTTTTTAATCATCTCCAACATGTGACGCAGTAATAATAATAGTTATTATAATAATAATAATCCATAATATATAATCAAATAATTGTGATATCGATACAACAACTGATGAAGCGAACGGCTTTCAAAAACAGTATCGGATGTCTCCTTCGCTCCAGGAGGGAAACTAATGCAATTCATTCGCGTAGTCCCGTGCCCAATAGTTCAGTTTTTATTTGTTTATGAAATTTTCGTACAATAACTATAACTCGTAAATTTCGATGAAGGGAATGTTTAAAATTCGTCTTGAGTTTTTTTATGTCTCGGTTCTTAGAATCTTTGTCTTACTAGCTAATTTATTATTGATTTTCACCGCGACAAAGTGTCAAATAAACATTTGTGTATCTAAAGTGTGTTTGTGGCATGTAACTACGGTTGTGATTGACACGTGTACATTTTATGATTCATCCAAGGAGTCTTCTTGCATAAATGAGTGATCTCTATTCTTTCTTAAATCCACCAATCTACTGGCAATAATATATCGATGTTCATATTTAAGGCAAAAGAAGGGGACAAAGAGGACATTATTACAATGTGATTTTTATGCAAGGCCGATCATTAAAAAAGCATACGTGAACACACTGCTTTATCTGTCAAAAAGCAAAGAAAAAAAAATTAAAACAAAACACACTTAGTCACGATAAGAGAAAAAAGTAAGGGAAAAAAGCACACAGACGACTGAACTACGTAAAAAACAAAAAAGAAAGAAAGCATGATATTATTTTGGACGTTTTCGTTTACGAAACAAGAGCCGCACACGCTCCTCAAACTATACTCCCACGCAATAATAATTTAAAAATTAGACGAGACGGATGAAAAAGAACAATAATATAATATTATTATTAATAATAATAATTAATACAAAATAATAGTAATAACTTGGACGAGACTACACGTTACAAATAACCTCGCAACAAGTGTCCTCACACTGAACGCAAAATCCATTTTACAGAATAGTCGACACAGACAGAGTATTATTAATTCTTTTAGCCTTTACTTTCAAATAGGAGCTGTCTTAAGCTTAGCAAACGTATACTCAATTGAGGGCGCAGCCTTGCAAACGGAACTACGGATACTCAATAACATTCGTGTTTGTATTTTTTCTTTAATTATTTATACAACAGTTTGTCATTTACGGTTTTTAATTTGTCGATCGTTTTCCACTCTTTGCACGAAGCACAGTCGTAAACATACGTAAATTCTCATTAAAACTCACAGAATTTGCTTACGACTGTCGTGTTCTGTTTGTGCAGCGAGTCAAGCGTCGTTCAAGAGCCGAATAGTTATCTTATTGTTTATCTACAAATTTGCAATCATATCGGTATTTGGTACAATTGAATTGAGTAGCCATTCTAATATTGTATACAATCGGTTCTCTATCGTCATCTCTTATTCTCTCTCTCTCTCTCTCTCTCTCATTCAACAGTAAGAATGAAATCTAAGCGTAAAGACGTCCTGTCAGCTAGTGACCGTATTTTTGTTTTGTTTTTTTTTGTTATAGTTTATAATCCTCTTCCCCGTCGTGTATTTTTATTAATCAGCAATAGATATTATGACCTATACGAGCTATAACGGCGTAATCTCTCTTTCAATTCTCTCTCATCGAAACTTATGCATAGAAAAAAGTGTCGCGAAGGGCGCGCTTAGATTGAGGCGCCGTAGAGAGGCGAGCTCGAGTCTCACATGCCGTACGTTTGATAAGGCGCCGCTGCCGGTGGTGCGTAGACACCTTGGGCTGGTGCTCCGTAGACTGCTTGCGGTGCGTAACCTGGCGCCATCATACCTGGACCTGCTGTCAGCATCAGCTGTGGCTCCGCTGTAAATGTGTATTTTTTATTTACACTATTGGACTAAAGTGAAATTAACGTTAACGACGGGGCGAATAAATTTACGCGCACGAGTCTCAATATCCAAATAAAAGTTGTTCAAATGTTCAAAGTATCAAAGTATCGCCTTGTTGGACGTTGATGTATAATTTACGTAAAAAGGTGATGTTGCGTCAACTGACATAATTATACAAAGAAATATGGATGTCTAAAAATTACAATATTGTTACTTACGCATAATCATGGATTTGTGTTCTTGATGGTCAGTCTCTTCCGCACGACGGCTCTCAGCTTCTTCCAATTTGTCGACCTAAAATATAAGAAGATTCACCTGTCAAGTAAAGCCTTAAAAATGACAATTGACGAAAAAAGAAAATACCAGATAAATGACCTTTGTAATATATTCGCGAGATACTTGAATAAGATAAGGCATTGCGAAGTGCATGATTTGGTGTCTCCACGCGAGTTCCAGAATGACATCTGGATGAAGTAAGTCGTAGCAATGAAACAGGCAAGCAGCAAAACAGTCCTTGGATCCTCTCTCCAGGAACCACTCGAGCAGCTCTTCAGCTACCTCGTGTTGGCGAGATTCAGCTGCGTACTCCATTGCATCTCTGATATTTGAAAAAGCACAACGTTAATACTTGTTTGTTCGACTCGTAACCAAGTATTGATTGCGCACCGACAGAAAAAAAAGGTACCTAAAAAGTCGATCTTTTTTGCAAAGTTCAACCGATTGTTTCCACCTGTTGTTACCCTTATAGAGATAGGCGGCAATTCTCCTAAACTCGATAAGCTCGTGCTTCTCCAACTGTTGCGCCAGCGCAATGTTGTCGAAGTTGTCGAATGCGTCAATCGAGGTCCTCAAACCTCCGTAATCTTCCTCGTCGATCAGCAAACCGTTCAACGCTTCGTTGATCGCCTTATTGTTCAATGTCTGTACAGATCTGAGGTAGGGTTTGACCAGTTGTAGGTGATTGGTACGAGTAAAGTAAGAGACGGATCTCGTGTGATCCATACGAGGTGCCAACACCAACAGGATGTCGTTGAGAAGGAGAGGCTTGTACTCGAGGTAGAACTGGATAGCTTTGTAATAAAGCTCGATGTTGGCCACTTTGGTGATGATGTCCTTGAAGTGGCCCTCGCGCCACGCCTCCGATGGGTGCTGCATCATTGCCAACACCGCGTTGTCGTATTCCTCGTACTTGTCATACAGGAAGACCAATTCGGCCCATAAATGAGCTGATTCTGCTGCGCGTAATACCTTTAACGAAAAATATAACGTTCAATGTTCGACCAGCAATAGTCACGAAGAAAAAGAGCCTCTATAACGAGCTGATTTCTCACCTTCGGAATGTTAACGCGTGACCAGAACAGCTCGAGATGTTCCTTCATCCTCTGTGGCTTGTACTTGCTGTAAAGAATAGCCAGCTCGGTGAACATGCCCATATGAGCTCTCTCCAATCCGAGCGCAGCTTCAAGCAAATTGATGAGCTCCTCGAAATGTCCCCTGTCTTGATAATAATTGATGAGGTCCTCCAACTCGTCGGCATGAACGACGATGTGCAAACCGCACATTTGTGCAAGCCTAAACTCGCCACTGTCGACGCAAGCGAAGCATACTTCTTTCCAGGTGCGCGTAGAGTTGGCTTTCCTCGCGCTATCGACGGCACCCTGGTATTCCTTAAGATGGACCAGAGTAATGGCCAATCGAGCAAAGTTGGAAACATTGTTGTACAGTAATTTGGCTGCGTCGTACATCTTGTCGTCGAAGCAACGGTCACCGATCTTCTGAATGTCGGCGTGATTGGGCCCAGATATGAATTCTTCGAGGTCGGCCAAGCGATTTGTACGCGCGTACGCGTAGATCAATTCTGACTCGATGAACGACTCGCGTGCCTTCTTGCGAGCCATCTGCAGGTAGCGCACCAGGTCGTCCCAATGTCCTGTACGGTGAGCTGTCTCCACAACGTCGACGTAAGCTGATGGGTCGTCGGCCTTGATGAAACTGTCAATGGCTTCCTTCACCATGCCTTTTTGCAGTTGAGCGCGAGCTGTCGTAAACACGTTAAAATATCTATGAGCGTGTGTTGATTTAATACAAATACAAAGACTCGTGGGTAGTGGTATAGACTAAGGAATGCAACAGTCAACAGACGCCCTTACCTAATTGCGACCAGACGGCAGACTCGTTACATCTCTCGGCAAACTCGTAAGCTCTATCCAAATTCTGAACTTGCTCTATAAGCACCTGAATGGCCGAGGTGTTGACATCGAACTTTTTGAAAATAGCAAAAGCCTCTTCGTACAGCTCGTTGTTGATGGCAATGTTGGCGATATCGGGTGCATCGTAATTATCCAAACGATTGATGTACTCCATGACCCGAGTGCGATCGGCTTTGATAGCGGTCAAAATTAGAAGGTTTTGCAAATTGCGATGATCGCTGAACACGCTGCTGTCCAGTACAATCTTTTCCAACAGCTCGATCAACTCGTTCGGCAAATCAGCAGTCATGAAAGCCTTGACAGTGACGGAGATGTCCTCGGGATCTTGGGTTTCGGACAAAGCGGTTTGAACGACCTGGTCGATGAGCGGACGTCTGAATGGATTGGCCTCGTTGAGAACCTCAGCCCAGAGATCGGGGTCGCGTCTGCGAACTAAATATCTCGCCTCGCTCTTAAACAGACTATTCTCGTTGCAAACGCTGATGAGTTCGCGATCGCACGATCCTCTTTCGTAAGCGATACACGCGAGATGAGGGTCGCGTTTCTCGCAGTACTTGCCGACGACGCGGCTGTCGTAGAATTGATTCTCCTTCAAGAATCTCTCGGGATTGTTGTTCGAGTCGATGTAGATCTTGGCCAGAGCATTGTGGGTCGCTGGCTCCATGCATCCCTCGTGCACGCGAGACTCGAGCCACGGGAGCAGGAGTTTCAAACGATTACGCTTTTCAACTTCCTCGACGAGTTCGTCGGTCGAGAACTGACCGCGAACCACGAGGATGAGATTCTTAATGATATCCTCGGAGCAGTCGACGTCAAGAAGGCCACCGATAACGACGGGTAGACGCGACGGATTTACCTTCTGTACGTAGATCTCAATGTACTTTTGCAAATTGTTGCGATACAGATAGAGCACGAGGTCGTGCACAAAGTCGAAACGATCGCAGACGATGATCAGCGGCAACTGATCGGACAGTTTAGCTTCTTTCAGGAAATTCTTGACGCGTTCGGGATTGTAGCAGTTGCTCTCGCGACAGATACGCTCGACTTCCTTGATCTGGCCGGTCTTGCAAGCAGCTTGGATGTACTTGAAGTGTACCTCCTGGTCCTGGCTGAAGTTGACGATTGCGCCGAGGAAGTAGAACAGACCTTCGTACGATTTGAAGCTTTCGAATAAATCGATCAAAGCCTTGGTCGTCAATTGTTCGTGATACTTGGTGGCGATTTGCACGCAAATCTGCAAGTTCTGGCGCATGTTAGCAGTGAGCATAGCCTTGAGACATTCTAAGGAATCCTCGACGGACAAGGTTCCAAAGAATCCAACCAACCAGTCGGGCGAGAGCAAATGAGTGTGCACTACCGCGCGCTTGATGTCGTACAAATCGGTATAATGATCTAGAGCTCGCTGCAATAAACCTGCTTTTTCACAGAGCTGAGCGACGTGAGCTCGATCGTAATGAGTGAACATGTTGTTGCCTAGAATGGCATCTGCAACTTGCGGAGCCGACATGAGGTTCATCTCCAACAGTCTCGTTTGGAGTGCACCCTCGTTGGGACGATTATTCTTGAGGGCGTCAAGGAGAAACGCGGTACACTGCTGAACCATGTTCACTTCCATGAAAATGTCAACGATCTGGTTGATGTCGGCTAAAGGCTCGTCGTCTTGAACGAGCATCTGCGCAAAGTGTACACCCTGATCCGGATGCATGCGCATAACGTTGCGCAGCAAAAATACGTAGTCGGGAGTATAGGACACCTTCTTGGCGTAGAGGACGATTTTTTGAAACTGGCTTGTCTCGGCGAAACATTGGATCACCTTGTCCGGTACGTTTGCGCGCAAGTACACGCTCAGGGCTAAGGTTGGATCGACTTGCTTGACGAGGTCTCCGAGCTCTTCGCTGCACTCCAGTTTATCCTCCTTCAGCCACTTTTCCAACAGTTGCTTGCGACCTTGAACCAACACTGGGCGGCATAGCTCCAGAGACTCGTACTTGTTCAATTGACCTTGATCCAGCAGAATACCAAAGTATTGCAGAAGGGGAGATGTTTGACCTTGCGTCGTTGGTACTTGTTGGAACTTTTGGATCGTGCCGGGAGTTCTCAAAATTCCTGAAATAAGCGCAACTTGTTCAAACAACCAGTATCTAACGATAATCTTTCGTACGTTCTTGGAAAACAATACCATCCCACTTAAAAAGTAAATCCGTGGTCGAAACTCGATCGACTTTAACTTTGGAAAGCCCACGGCAATTGATACGGGAAAAAACCAAGCGGAAACCGTAAAAATTGTTTTAGAGTCGAATTGTCAAGGAGAAAGGAAGCGACATGACGTCATCACTTATTTATCATCTCTCCCGAGCGAAAAAAAAGGAAGGGGGAAAAAGCCTCGTTTCCCGCTAGTAATCATACCTTTGGGTGCATTAGCCGCGACCTTGGCCGCTTCGGCGTACTGTCCATTCTGGAAGAGCATATTAAACTTGCGCACAAACAAATCCTCGGCTCCCGACAGATTGTTGCGCACAGCCATACGAAGTGCCAATTCCGGATTCTGAAGTACACCAGTGATGTAGGGAACGATGTTCTCTTCGTCGACCGATACCGACAATACTTGACCTTTGCGGTTAACGCCAATTATACCACCGGATGACTCGTGAGGCGCGGTCACGAAAATCGTTTCGCCGGAGATGCGGTTCATGAAGATGCACGTCGCTGACTCAATGTCGTACATGTGGATGTAGCCGTACTTTGTAATCAGGTAGATCACGTCGTATTTCGAGCTCACCTGCGGTACACAACGTTTTATTGAGTTACACGATCGTAATAAACCTATAGTTTCATCAAAAAATCAGTTATTTTACGCGTTTTTCTTTCTTTTTCCATAGACCTTGCATGCGTGAGTTGCGACATTTTTCGAAGATCAACGTTGTCAGGAAGTTTTTGCATCGTATAGTTTGAGAGCCCAGTTAATTAAAAGTCGATAAAGTTTTGATAAATGCAATCGAGTGCACGATTACGCAAGAGCTCTATGTTCGTTTCAGTTTTTATTTTACAAACATAATGGAGCGTTTAACACAAATATTGACCGTATGATGCAAAATATACGCGAAAAATAGGCCAAACGTGTCTTATCGAACGCCACTTGTTGATAAGGGAAAAATTGTTTGAAAGTGTGTGCAACGTGCGTGAAACGAGCTAGCCGAAAGTTCGATTAAATAAAAAAATGTGCTAAAACAACGTGATTCGTACTCGGACAAAGTTGGCAGAACAAAAAACAAAATCACACCTGCATAGCTACAGGGAAATCATTGCCAGCCTCGGGCGGGAAGAACACGTCGACAGCTTTTTTGGGGAACGGTTGATTTTTCACAGGTGGTTGTCCAACTTCAATAATATGAAGTTTAGCTCCCTGAACAGTTCTCACGGCAAAGCAGAAAAGATTGCTAGGTTCGGCATTGCCTTCCATTTTGAACTGTGCGAACGAGGCAGCATGACCCTCAATTGGCTGCGAACATTTACGCTCAACGGAGTATAGTTGCATGGCACCGACCACGCGATTGTTATGGGCCGAGATGCCGATGAGCAATAACCATGTGTGCTTGGCGTCCGTGCGGTAATTGATAATCTGACAGCCGTGTAATGATTGATGACGCTCGAATGCTTTTGATGGCTGAGAATCGCCTTCCATTGACCAATGGTACACTGACGTCTCCGTCACGAGTGCCAAGGTGTTGAGGGAAATCCATTTCCAGAACACTACGTCCTCCGACATCGTGTGCGCTTTCATCTTTGACTTCATCTCGATGTTGAAGATCTGCAGGGTCTTTTGCGCTGTTTTGTTTCAACAATTATTACGTTATTATGGCATTTCGTTTTTCATGCGCAAGTTTATATTTTGATTTTGCCCTGTTTGTGAATTTGGGCGTCAATTAATCCATACAACGTCACTCAAGTATGAGAATAAAATTTGTTACACGTCAACTAGATAAGTAAATCAAAAAATTTTTAAACCAAGATCTCAGAAATTATTTTGTCTGTAAAATTACTTTTAGCGCTATTGACAATGGTTGACCATTTTTCGAATAATTTCCATAATTTTTATTTGTCATGATGTGTAGTTAATTATATGGTAAATGTTGATCGTTTTTTATTGTATCTACTAGAACGAGTAATGAATTACAAAAAAGACTTGTTTTTCAGCTAAAAGTATAGTGGTATACCAAAGACAGGATATGGATCAATATTTCCATTTGGAACTTGAGCCATATCAATATTATCATAGATTATTTCTCTTATCCAGGAAACTATGTCTCGATTCATCTTCTAATAACGTTGGCTTTACCCCCAAAAATATTCAATCAAATTCAGTATCTAAATAAGTGCAAAGACAAAAAATAAACATCTATCGCAACGACAATGTATTTTCAAACTGTTTACCTTTGAGTGCAATGACTTTGCTGGCAGGATTCATGATAGCAGAGTCAGCAGAGATGGGCCTCCTGATGGGATTGGAGGTATCGTTCATGTCAATGATGACCACCTGCGCTGTGTCACCCACCTTTTCACGGACACAGATGAACTTGTCCGATTCCATGGTGACTGTGTTGAAGCTGACATTGTTGGCATTGATCCCCACTGCAGTGAGCTATTTTTGGCACATACAAAGAGAATTAAAAAAAGAATCCTAGTTGGAAAGAGTAAGCATTGCTTGCTCAAACAAACAAGCTAGAGGATTTTTAGCTTGAACATTCTATTGGTTGCTTGCGTTAACGAGACACTACATGCACTGTCCCCAAGCAAGTTTCTGTAATATATTTGTAAGCGTTTGTTTCTGAGCTTGACAACTGATCTATCGAGTATAATACTGATGCATACAAACTAACCTATTCTTAGAGAGTATTATAAAATGCCAGCTAGATTTGTTGAGAAAAGAATAAAAAAAAAATATTAAAAAATCATGAAACCAGATTTTGTAGATGTACTTGGCTTAATAGTCATTGATTTATTGAATCATTGGACAGGGCAACTGATGTATAGTCATAAGATCCATGAATAGATCAATCAAATCAGCCAGAGAAGAGCCCAGACAAAATAAAAACAAACAATATTTGATCAATTAGGCTGTGTGAGTCCAAGTGTATGTTTACCACTCTCTCTCTCTCTCTCACTCTGACAGTCAAAGATACATTAAAAGCAGAGAGTGAGAGAGAGAGAGAGAGAGAGAGAGAGAGAGAAAGAGGCCAATCATAAGTAGAGAGCCAAATCATTGCAAAACGTCGGGCAAGCTTAAGGAATGTCCTGAGCAATGAGTTTGGAGCAATCCTATCGTTGACGAACTGTCTATTAGTCAAGTAGCTGTCTTACTTTCTTTCATTCTGGCTGGCATTATTTGAAAAATTAAAAAACAATTAAAAAAAAGGTCTAAATGAACGCGTAATCGGCACGGAAGCGAGGGGCGTATGAATGTATGGGTGCAGACGTGGCGGCGGTGGCGGTAGGCAGGCACGCGCCAGTGAATCGATGCCCGATAACGGACTACATACACTTGGTCGTCCATAATAAAGTGTTTAAGAGATGCCCGTATGTTACAACATATGTTGTTTGTCTGTTTCTTATTTTCTCCAGCTTACCTGAAGATGCTCTTGGAATCGAATAGGTAGCTGCTGCGTCATGGCGACGGCGACTCAAGCTCTCTCTCGGTGTCGGCACAGGGAGAGCAGCGGCTTTTTCTGTGTGGGCACGCACTTCTTCGTGAGTGAGTGAGATAGATAGATAGCAAGAGAGAGAGAGAGAGAGAGAGAAAGAAAAAAAGAGAGAAAGAGAGAGAGAGAGGGAGAGGAAGAGTGAAAGAGAGCGGTTATAATTCTCTTGACGTAGAAGTACACACTTTGTATAGTACAATATCACTGCCACAGCACGCACAAATATACACAAAACACTTGCAGCGCTGCGTCGTCGTCGTCGTTATCTTCCTCTCTCGTGCGTGCAAAAAATAGAAACGATAGCTTTTTGAGCTTATATTATCCTTGAAACGATCTATATATTACGAGGGCTAAACGACGACGAAGATGTACAAGTCTGCTCTCTAGTCCATTCATGCGCCAACAACGGCGGTTATCGACTGTGCGAAGTTCCTTCTCTCTCTCTTTCGGTCTATCTCATTCGCGCACCACGCATACACTACACATACGCGACTCTCTCTCGGCGAAAGGGGCGTACTACACTACTCGCGGTTCTATGTATTGCCAAGAGTGCTAGAACAGCGCTGTTGAGTTGAGGTGACACCCGCGAGCAGAGGCGCAGACCGCCATTTACTATCGTCCCTCCTCTACTCCCCCTTCACTTTACTTTATTCTTCGTGAGTCACAGATAGTGCGCGCGCGCGTTCATCGCTACCGCATATACGGATACACCATACACACACACACACACACGTATTTCTTTTCTCGTTTTTTTCGTCGTTTACCCACCGTTGCTTTTTACGCTCACGGGAAATTCCGACAGGTAGATGATCGCGACGTGTGTCTTTTGTTCTTTCACCCCACGATCACCTAGTGGCGCCGCGTGTGCTCGTGATCAAAGTTTAAAAAAGAAATAAATAATACCAACGCGACAATTGATTATGAGCGCAATTTAAGGTTTTGTTGGAGCCACAATAGTATCAGCCGTTTTTGTTTTCATAGGATATATCTAAGTTTTCGTTTATCAGGTCAGCTAATTACAAGATAAAAAAATAATTTATTATCGCTGCGAGATATATAGTAACGTTTTGTACGTATTTGTATTTTTGAAATATCTGACCGTGTCTGCAGCTGTGTTGTTGTGCTTATATTATCATCTATGCGCGATTGATGATCGTATATATGGAACTCCCGGAGCGACGATATATCAATTGAATTGTACTTGTGTGCGTTATCTCGCCGAAAAACGAGTCGTGCATTTTTAATGCCATCGCGTTAGATACGTATCGTTCTAATTTAGCTAAATAACCAACAAACCTGATTAACGTTATAAAGAATGAAAAAACAACGAGTGCTCAATTTGCAATCTGTATCTCGTACGTTCGTCTCAAATTTAATCACGCACGCACAATCATTGCACGTGTATACAATAATGCTGTATCGACATAGAAATATATAGATGTACACGTAGGAGCGAGAAGAATAGATAACGCGAATGGCTCAATATTACGTGAATATATGGCTTTTCTTACACAATGTAGGCCAGTCAAGTTACCCGTTGGCGCAAGAAAGAGAAGAGGACAGAGAGAGAGAGAGAGAGAGAGAGAGAGAGAGAGAGAGAGAGAGAGAGAGAGAGCAATTGTACGCTTTCTGGTTGATACGGGAATTATAAAATATCTAATACGATAGATATTTCATTGAGTACCCATGACTATCGTTCATGGCTTTTATTAACATTTCATCATTTGGTTGATGAGTCTTTAATAATACTTGCGAAATGTATTTAGTATTGCAAATTGTGCAATCAAATGCAACATGCACATATATGTTTGTTTGTTATATTCGTCAAAATCTTGAGAACCTTTTTGGAGTCGAAGTAAAACACTCGACAAGTTTTCTTGCGAATGCAAGTAAACGTGAACATATCTGCAATTACTACGTGGGCAAATAGATATTTGTTCAATTACCCTCGTCATCGAGTACTCTTCTATCAATTTATACATGCGCGCGCGCGCGCGCGTGTGTGTGAGTGTGTGTGTGCGTGCGAGTGCAATCTCCGCGTTAGTGGCAGCTTCTTTATACGCGATCAATAAAGAAATATGCCGTCAACTATGCCATACCGAAGAAAGTTGTAAGCTCGGTCTTTTTGACAAATACACGCTCGCAGTTGTTTATTTATTTGTTCACTGTATTACAAAATCAACGCGATAATCCATTGATCCTCAATTGTAATATTTACTTGTTGTACCAAGAGAACAATCGACTGTAGATTCATCGTTGCATCTTGATCCATGGCCTATCTCGCTTAACTCGTACGGTTCGAGGAAAAAGTGAGAGGTAGTATGTATAATCGTGTCAAGAAGCCGAGTAGCATTCTTGAGCGTTGCATGCATTGATTGTAGTAGAATTTTTGTAAATCAATTCGTAAACTGAGATGGAGATTATCGATGCTAATTCGATGTTACGTTCTTAATGTTATAAACACTCGTAAACTAATTATTACGGTTAGGATAATCAATCCACTCGTTAACAAATCCAACGGTAAAACGTCGCATATACGGAATTTATCAAGTATAATGAAAACCAATATATCCTTTCGATAAGTGAACATCTAGCAGAATAACCATTTTCCCGGGAATAATTTAAAATTTCAATCGAAAAAAAATCAATAGCCACCCACTTAAAAACTCCCTAGTCAAAAAATAACCAACCACCCACTCATTTCGATTGGCAACACTAGTTCTCGAGTCAGGCCTAGTAGTATGGTCGTCACATGACAGCGACGGGTGTCTGCTCTTCCTGGAGGTAGTGTTTCCTCGCACGAACGCATATATTATTATATTCTTTAGAGATCAGAAAGGAGTTAGCCATTACGTCGAGTTAAATTACATTTGGGTCACTCCGATATATCCTTTTTGTCGTTGAGTAACGCACGTACGCACATTCATCGTCATCATGAACCTTAGATATATCATCGGCTACACCTTCCTGGGCACCGCCACTGCAACGTCGATTATTCTCAGTTCGTATACAACTTTTGATTCATTTTCACCTTACTACTTATTCGATGTTCCATTTGTTCGAAGTTCATTTCCTTCTTATTTTAGCTCTTTATCATGTATTCACTGGCAAAGGCGAGCGCGTTAGTGTGGGATGGTGAGTATATAGATTTGGTTTTTCAATTGAAAGGCACTATCGTGGGGTACGAGTTTTACGATATTTTGTGTTATGATTCAAGGTTTCTGGAAGAAACTTCACCATACATGTGGGCCTGTGTGGGTATTGGCCTCACAGTAGCACTCTCAGTTGTTGGTGCTGCCATGTAAGTTTGTCATTTTTACAATTTATTTCATCGCAATCAGGCAGAATAGAAATACAACATGTTTTGCGCTCTATAGGGGTATACACACAACAGGAGTTTCCATCATTGGAGGTGGAGTGAAAGCACCTAGAATTAAAACCAAAAACTTGATTTCCGTAATTTTCTGCGAAGCTGTTGCTATTTACGGTCTAATCACAGCTATTGTACTATCTGGCTTGCTGGAAGAGTACAAAATTTTAGAAGTGGAGCAGGATAATAATTTGAAAGAACAAATTTGGATGGCTGGATACGTTATGTTTGGTGCAGGTTTGGCTGTAGGTCTCGTGAATCTATTCTGTGGTATTGCTGTTGGAATTGTTGGATCAGGTGCAGCTCTCTCCGATGCTGCCAATTCAGCTCTGTTTGTCAAAATACTTATCATTGAAATCTTTGGCTCCGCCATTGGTCTTTTTGGCCTCATAGTTGGCATTTACATGGTGAGATAGGATCATTAATCTTTTTCTGGGATTAGTCTTGTAATGGTTTGAAAATATTTTTAATTTTTGCGTTACAGACCTCAAAAGTTAAGATGGGTGGTAAATCTTCATCTTAAAGAAGCAGATTCCTGTGGATCGTACAAAGAATGAAGTATTATAACATTTGTTCTTTCACAATGAAATCGTTCAGCGTTTTTCTTCCTAAAAGGTTGATATTTTGTCAGGGAATACTGAAATAGGAAAAAAAGACGAGTAAATGAATCATTTACCTCATTCACTAATGGTCATGGAAATGATCAAATTACGTACATATAAAAATTATAAGCAAAGGTTTGAATGATCTTCGGCGTGATTAGCGTGTAAAAAGAATAATTTGTTGATTTCAAATAAAGTCATGTTGTTTTACTTTGAGAGATACTCTATTCTGCGTCTCAAGGTCAATCAATGTTGTTACAGTTATAATTGTTGTAAATATTATTTAAGCCGCTCATTCAACATTCATTTTTGCCAATAATGTTTTTTTCTTTAATATAAGAAAAGTTAGAATTATGTATACATAATAATTGTTCGACTGTATTGTGAAAAAATAATAGTTACTGTGTCCGAAGAGAAAACGAAAATTGATTGAGTCGCATTCCAAGTTAAAACGCAGAAACACCATTTTCCATGAAAACAGCTTTAATTTCTCAACAACATTATAGGTACATTGTACAAAAGTAACTACTATCATTTTATTTGATATAACATACGTGTATCATATAAAATATATATATATATATATATATCTTTTATGTCTGTAAGACAGTATTTGTAACATCAGACTTAACAATAAATAAATAAATAAATGTAAATACATCGTTATAAAGAGAGACAAAGGCACACAGCTTTTGGCAGTATTCAAATAGCGATTCATATGATAAATTGGCCTTCACCAGCAACAATAACAAATTACAATTGTAATTGAGCGTAAAAATAAAATTTCTTTTAAAAAGATCGATTGCTTATAAAGCTTCATTTGTTAAGCAAAACTTTGTGGATGTCTTTAAAAGAGGCTTCCAAGCTATTGACATATTCATTAGCTTTTCGTTGATCGCGATAGCTCGTGACAACGACGCCAAGCTTTCTATCCTGGATCATATATCCAATACCAAAACCATCGTTAACAACGGGACCGAAACCTCCGGCTATTACAACGGGGCTTGACAGTGTTGACGTTGATAGAATATTGTGATTAATTCTTTCGTAAGCTGTATCTTGGAAAATATCACACATTTTGCCGGACTTTTCGGCGAGTTTTCTTAAAGCGAAAAGATGACGATCGAAACCTTGACCTGAAATTCATTTATTATTTTAATTATTTCATGACCATCTTGTTCATTTTTTCCATCGTCAATTCGATACATACCCATAGCAGCTTCTTTCATCAATTGAGTATGGGCGTTACTAGCTTCAATAATCATCTTCTTTATCTCCTGCATGGACAAATCAGATGTATTTTTGGTCAAGGTTGAACAAAGATTTTTTGTTTGAACAGTGCATGGCCTTAAAGTTTCCGTTCTACCATGCTTGAAAGCAGCTGTACTACATGATTCGTAAGTAGCTACAGATTGAGATTCCTGCTTGAAGAGAGCTAATTGGAAAACTAATTGCATCACAGCATCGGGGCTTACACCAAAGTCTTTGCATTCCTTTTTTCCAAATCCTTCGTACGTCATAAAACCAATGTCCAGGCTATTTATCCACTTATCGTATTGTGTTCTTTCCTTCGAAATCAGCTCTTTAACTTTCCCATCCAACTTAAAATCAAGTTTTTCAACCGACGACGAGCCAGTGCTTAAATTTCTTTCATCTTCTGGATGAAAGCGTGGTTTTTCCGAAATATCTTTCTTGATATCTTGGAAATATCGAAGAACAGCTACACCGTCACCCCACGAATGTTCAAAGTTTATACCAGCAAAACCGTCTTTACTGACAATCAACGAAAATGATTTGTCAAACCATCTGTTTTCAGCTCCACCGTGAAGATATCTTCGAAGAAGCTTATGCTCGTCAGTTCCAATAGGCTCGTCGTCTAAAATTAAGACAAAAGCAGCCGAATCTATTTTCTTTAGTATATCGTTATTCCCAATTTGTGTCAGGTGTATTCGAGCATTGGCCCAGCTATCTCTCTCGGTAGCCGTTAAAATGCCAACTGGATCTGCAACATCTGGTCGTTGGTCCTCCAAAATATATTGTAAATTTTGAGCTATTTCACGTGCTGGTAGAATGTTTCCATTGTTAAAGACATCAAACGCATAAAAATGTCCTTTCCTCATTACGACTATGTGTTTGGCTGATTTGTCCATGATAATTTCGTCCTTCTCAATACGAGGAATGCGCGTTGAATTAAATAGATTCGAGTATTGAGACATATCCAATGGATAAGCCTGTACATAAAAGGTGATTTTAATAAGGAATACATTTCATTCTAAATATAAATAATGAACTCTTTCATAAACATACATACATTCATGAGATATGCTCCATACCATGACACCGACGATGGCAATAAACCAGTAAACGTTCTAAACAAATTTGTGTCAGACTTTTTGGGGTTCAAGTGAAATACTTCTGGCTCTAATAAATTAGTTCTTAAAGATTTTAAAAACCTCAAAGAAGACACAACAAGATTTGTTGCCTTGATTAGTTGACTGTTATATTGTTCTTTAGCTTCGGGACTAAACACTAAAAATGGATTGTAGTTTATGGGGAGAGGTCTGCGATCACGTAAATACATATCAAACCATGGCTCACTGATGTAGCTTGTGCGTTTATTAGCAGAGTCAGAACGCACTAATTCTGCATGTAAATTTTGACCTTCACCCTTTAAAAATTTATTGACGATAGCTTGTGTTTTTTGCATTTGATCCTCTTGCAGCAATGGTCTCTGAGCATTCAAGTAACGTCTGCAACTATCTTCAAGTTTGGGTATTGGTAAACGAGGGAGAGAAGGTTGAAAATGCATCGCAGGCACTTTGCTTTTTTGAATATATTCATATTCATCAGTTGAAGAGGTAGATCTAGAATTTAACAAAATTTCATTAAAGGTAACTTATGATAGCTTTATATTAAAAAGTAAAGTATTAAATCTTACTTCTTGCAGTATATATGGCTAATAGCGAATTCATTAGCAGCCTGTAACATTATAAAACATTCATTATCAGTAAGAGTGAATTTTTTTTATTACAAATATAATTTAAAGTAACTATGAGTAGTTACTTACTACGGAGTGCGATAAGAGAGCTCGTCTAGTTACGAGTAACGACATTGTTTTATATCAAAGTTGATTAATCACAAGTTCTAGCAACAATTGATGAGCTGTAATATGCGCGCGTTCGATTCACAGACGTAAATCTCAAAATTCTTCAGTCTGTAATAGAGAAGTCGGAATTATTTTATTGATAAGGAAAAGCACATCGTTTTATTTGGATTAAAAGCTCGTTATCATTTAAAAATGGCGGAAATTCACGGAGATGCGATATAAGGAATTCTTACGTCGCTGGTATGCACTGTTATGCACAGCACTGTTCGAATTGTTTTGTCGACGATACCAAACAAACAAGGGTTCCGATGCTTGCAAATTGCACTGGTTCGCGGTATATCACTCAAACCCCTTCGTAGAACACCCAGATAAACAAAAAGTGACCCACCGTTAGACGATGCTGGTGAATATCGTAAAGACGTCGATGATGTTCCTCCTCTTTTTAATCGTGATTCTGATTCGTTTTTTTACGCTGATGTCTTCGTTGACATCTCAGACCAGAGATGAATAGGCAACAAGTGCCGCCACGCAATCGTTCCGGCATGGGTGAGTTGCATTACTCAATCACTTCACCGCAATCTCCACTTTTCAGTTGCGCGCGTGCGCACTCAAATTGCTTATTATATATATATTTTGATTTTAGAGAGTCATCACATTCGTCACTATAATCCTCATACAAATGGCTGCTAACGAAGGTCATCATGATCATCTTCTTGTACACTTTCACTTATTTGAGAGTGTCAATATAATATATTTGGTTAAATTAATTCTATCTGATATTATGTAATTCAAACTATGCAAACATCTAACAAAAATATTTTAGAATTTTTTGCAAATAATCTTTGTCTGATGTATAATTTAAAATACGACTCTAATTTCATATAAATGTATTTATCAGCAAAATTGGTAGGTCAAATTCCTAATTCATATAACGTGATGTACAGGCACCACATAAATATTGTTGAAGTATTTTTTTTCAAGAAATATAAATTATTCAAACAACATAGACATCAAAATAAAATCTAAATTAGGGTTGATGTCAACAAACTCATACATCGATCATACGCCAATTCAATTAATATATTAACTTGATAGAACTGACAATGTTGTATATTTTGAAAATCAAACGTATACGTAAATTTAAAATGCATACAATTACATTCGAGTTTGAATTAGTAATATTTAGATTGAATTTACAATCAATGCGATGTTTAAAATATTAATCTTTATTATAAAAATGTATCATAAAAGTCGAAATAAATAAAACGAATTCATACATTCAGCATTATGAACGTAACGACAATACGACATCGTAACACAAGTCACTAACACTGAAACGCACGCTGATCAGGAAGAAAACTCGTCACGGAAATCGCGCGCGCATCGCTCGTGTGATAATCTCCGAAAACCATCACCCTACGCTCATCAGTCTTGTCGGGGATTCTCTCGTTAAAGGGATCCTTGATTGTTGTTAGGAAAATCATACGAAGTAAACCAATATATCGATGAACTAAGTGATAAATGTGGTCGCAAAGACACGGCTACCTGCTCAGGATACTTAGTCAGTGGAATTCAATTCACACCCACTTGGAGGTTAGTAACTGCGCTTCTGCTTAGGCTTTGTCACCGGGACGCGATGGCTCGACGACGGCGATAAACACCTTTGGCTGTGATTTTGTACATAGATCAATGGCTAAGATGAACTTGTTACCTGATTTATCTTATCTCATTCGTACTATCATACTGCTGTAGCTGGTTCAGAGCAACTTGTTTTTGGTTGAACATTCTTGGATTTTGTACACAAAGGTAAACACTTTTATCTAAGATCTTAGAACTATTCAAGCAACTGAGTAATACAACTGTTTACATTGCAGGTAAACAAACAATGAGCCGAGATGAATCTAGACGCTCTAAACGTGCTAGAGCTGACCGTGACTTTGAAATGAACCCTGGATCAGCTATTTTGATGAATGATTATGATGATGAGCGTACGCTAGACGAAGAGGAGGCTTTGGAAGCTAGTGAAGACACTCATAATGAATTGTCGCACTTACAAAAGGTATCTCATTTGCAAGTTTGTTAAACTCATGCTGTACTACTCGTCGTGGTTTGTGCAAAAAATCGCAGAAAATTTACAAAATATCTTTACATACATGTTATTTTGTGTTCTATTTCAAATTTGTTTAACGATTTATGCTTAGCTTATATTTCTGTAAGATTCACCAATAGTGCAATATTGGGTGTCAGTTACACATTGTAGTTAAATTACAGATTATTTAACTTTGGATATTAAAGATATTTCTAGAGAAGATGAATCTTTTACATTGAACCCGTTATGCACAATTGTTTTCCAGGAAGGTGATATGCCATTGAAAGACCTGCTAGTCATGTATGGCTATAGTGATATGTCCTGCCGGGTTCCAAAGGCAGAAGATGAGGATGATGACGACGAAGACGAGGAAGACGACGAAGAAGATGACGAAGACGATGATGACGATGATCCAGCTACTTATGAACCTGATCTTAAGCAGTTCTACACTGAAATGGTGAAAGCTGAAGAGGATGGCGCGAATGTTACGAGGCCGTCGACCGATAAAGGCGAAGCGATCATAAATGCAGAAGCTGCTTCCCTGGGACCCAATGCTAACGCACAGTAATTTCATTTGTAATAAGTTTGTCGTAAATTACCTCATTTGAACGTCAAACATCAGTCATGTGTCTTACATGTATGAAAAATTAATTAATACTAATGAATGTATTAATTTTTCTGTAGTCCAACATCAGGAAATGTTGAGGCAAAAATAGAAGATGGTAGTATCCCTAGCACAGGGAACTTGCTGAACAATAGCCAGCCAGGAGAAGTAGGCTCTAGCAACGACAACTTGAACATTAGTGGTGCAGCATTGGGTGCTGTTGCTAGTGAAGGAGGAGGTGGAGGAGGAGAAAGTGGTGGTGCCGGTGCCGGCGGTGGTGGTGGTGGTGGTGTCGGCGGCGGCGGTGGTGGCAGCGGTGGTGGTGGCGGCGGCGGCGGCGGCGGCGGCGGCGGTGGTGGATCGTCTAGACTGTTGCGCAGCGTTTCACGACCTCAAAGCGAGGAAGAGGAAGATGACTGTGACTATAGTCCAGACGAAGAGGAATGGAAGAAGACGATCATGGTTGGTAGCGATTATCAAGCTGCTATTCCCGAAGGTCTTTGCAAGTACGACGATGCGTTACCTTATGAGAATGTCGATAAAATGCTTTGGGACCCATATCCTATCAGCGAGGAAGATGTCGAAGAATTTCTCGGTCGTGCTCAGGTGTATATGCCAGTGTCAAGGGTTTTACCACCTGGTGATCACGTTCGAGACGATGAGCAAGCGTTATATTTGCTACTTCAGTGTGGTTACAGTCTCGAGGAAGCGCTCAGGAGACGAAGGATGAACGTTGTACCTGCAGGCGAGACAGTTAGCCTTTGGTCAGAGGAAGAGTGTCATAATTTCGAGTCGGGCCTCAGGCATTACGGCAAAGATTTTCATCTCATTCAAAAGAATAAGGTTAGTAGTTGCGTCCTATCGTCTGAAATTTTGAGACGAGAATCCCTGCAATGTGTTTTGTTTTGTTTTCAACAAGGTGAGAACGAGATCTGTCGGTGAACTTGTACAGTTTTATTATCTGTGGAAGAAGACCGAAAGGCACGATCTGTTTACTTGCAAATCCCGTCTCGAGAAGAAGAAGTACGCGCTTCATCCAGGTGTCACGTAAGTTTTTATTGCTTTTTACCACTTAATTTCAAGGTGCTAGATACCTTTTTATTTTGTTCATCGACATCAGATGCGTAAGAAATGTACGCTTCAAGAATTGATCGTATAGAAGCAAAAAAACAACAACAACAATTTATTCGGCCTTCAGCAACAGCACGATTATCTTTGACGTTTCAGTGATTACATGGATCGCTTCCTAGACGAGCAGGAAGGTGTTCGCGACAGAAGCAGTTCACCGAACGCCCACTGTACGATGCTTTACGGCGACGTGAAACGCCAGAGAACAAGTGCAACACCGGCAACTTCCGACGAAGCAAAACCCGACGACTTGTCAACGTCGACAACCAATACAACGACAAGTAGCACGACGTCGAGCTCGGAAACGACGACGACAACGTCGACGACAGCGACGTCAAGCACACCGGTAAACGCCAGTATCGCATCGATGTCAGAACCAATTAGCATCGAGCAACAACAACACCATCATCATCTTCATCCACACCATCACCATCATCATCATCATCATCATCATCATCACCATCAAGCTCTCGATCTGGCTAAATCAACCGAATCATTATGGCAATCTCGCAATCATCATAATTATCACGAGGAGGAACGTCAGCAACCGAATCCCAACGAACAACCTCCTTAGCGATAAATTCACTTTCTCATCTCGCGTATCGTCTCTCGTCTCGCACACGCTATACACCTGCTTTCATTATTATATACACTGTGTCGCGCGAAGAGAGAATTTTTTATTGAGCTTTCTTTTTATGACCTTTTTTGGCGCGAGCTGACAATGTCCATTTCTTTTTTTAATTGATCAATCGTGGGTAAGTTACTTTAATAACAATTCTATGTATTTTGTGAAACTTTTTTTTTCTACCATTTAATGTAGGTTTAACGTTTTAGGATGCTTTTTTGGCACATTAGCACAAATCATTAAGATACACTTAAACGAAAATGTCAATTCATTACGTATTGTTGTACGTATATTGTGGAAGTATCTTTTTTTCAATGTTACTTCAAAGTTTTACGATAAATCAATGAGGGTATTTGCCAGAGAATTGTTTGTCCAGTAATCGTTGTCTACGTTAAAGTTTAATGTAAAATGTCTCTATTACTGCAATAGGAAATTCTCTCTAGGCGTTTCGATCATCCATGAAATGATGTACACACACAAATACATATACATACACACAGCGCTCTCACATGCATAAAAATACACACTTACAGCAATGTAAGAAGAACGAATCGAAACAAATAAGCGTAACCATTGCATTCGTTGAAGTAACCATAAAATATATTTTTCTACTGTATCATTGTAAGATTTCATCGTGTCTGTCAATGCTTGGATTGCAATTGCGAATAAGCCAGGACATTCTATTTAATGTGAAAATTCTATTAAGGGAAATTACAGTCGAAACCGGCGACTGGCTATACATTATATATAGATTTATAAATAACGAATATACGAACGGCTCATTTAGCGAGTCAAGTTTGAAAGAGAAAAAAAATATTGAAAATAAAAAAATACATTTCAAATAAACCGTCTTATAGTAAAACGGTTATGATTTATCAAGATGGCATTATTGACATATTCTTTTTTGTACAGGCGTGTTGTAATCGTAACCGCATCATTTATAAGAAAACTTTTTCGCGGTATAAATATATATGTCTCTGTTATTTGAAGATGTTCTTCGAAGATCGATTGTGCTAATACTACTTAAAAGAATTGGCAGTATCGTGTTTGAACTGTAGTTTCCTAGAGCAGAGTTTAATTGCGTATGTTTAACAAATAGACGCTGATCGTGCGCGTGTCAGCGCTTTAATCGAATTTTTTTTCCCCTATCGACAGACACTGTGATGTATTGTTCATTAAAGTAAAGGAAAATCGTACACGACCATTAGTTTTCATGCATTATTTGTCAATCGACCCTTCATTTTTTTATTTATTTTTCAAGTCATGAGCAAAGAATATTCTTGTATGTGAAAAACACGATTTATTGAAAAATAATTACTTACAAGTATGAGTCAGTTATCAACAATAAATACAATTATCTTGAGAAATTGCGGGATATAAATAACGTTGTCAGTTTCGTTAGAAAATAGTATACAATTGCATCTTTTTATTGATACATCAAGTTTCGCATGAATTTTAGCGCTTCGTAAAGCAAACTAAAATTTAAAACAAAAATACTACATCAAACTTTACATACATCCGAATGCTCTCGCGAAACACAGCTTTTGCTTAAATTCATCTTATCATGATTTCCCAGAGCTCATCAACAACACAGTATCCTATTGTAACGTCCCAAACCATACAGTTGTGGCCAATCAACCAAATTGCGCCGAGTCAAGTGACTCGACAACGGACTTTACCAGTTTACCAAGCATCCCAAGGAACTGACTGGTATCGACCTTAACTCTGAATCCCCCACTAGTAACGGTATCCTCCCTCAATCTTGTTTCCTTCTCTTCGTCGTCTCTCTTGGAAACGATGGGGATTTTGTGTATAGTGCTACCTGCTTGGAGCCTAATTGGCAATCTCCTGTCCGCCTCTTCGTTGGGGTAAACCAATCTCGTGTTTCTAGCCTCGGAATCGAGAAGAGTGGCGGCAACCGTCCACTCGGGCAGTTTTTGCTGTGCTCGATGATCCAAAAAATCAAAGAACAAGCCCAGTTCCGTAGCCGTCTCTCGCCCAATCAATTGTCTATCTCTGATCGCTAGTCTTGGACTTCGGACACCTTCCAATGCCTGACACAACGTTAATACCAAATTTACCTCGAGCGCCAGTCTCGTGTTATTTTCCTCCATCGAGTCGAACCAAGGATCGGTATCGCTAGTCATGTCCCTCATGGGACTCTTAGCCGTGGCGTCGTGCGTTGCTCCAGGACTGCTGGCGCGACTCACGTGCGAACGACCAGGTCGACTACCCAACGTTGTGGCTCGCGATAAAATCATATTCTCGCAGATGAGGGGATCAAAGGGCCGTTTGATCAATCTCGGGCTACTCAATAATGGCACCGTAAGATCGTAACCCAGCTTCGACGACGAGGAACTCGCCAGTACAGAAGCACCCAGACTACTCGACGAACCGGTGTACAAAATCTTACGCAGATCCTTGGCGTGCACTCTGCGCAAGTTCTCCGGTGTAGCCAGCTCCCATTCTCTTCGAGCCGAGTCAATTTTGTCGCGTTGACCTTTCAACGTTGTGTTCAAAGTAGCCCTGTTTTGATCCGGTTGATCCCTGTAGAACGGCTGGCTGGATCCGAACGCAGCAGCGTTATTGGACGAGAATAGCGCGTGCCATTGAGCTTGCGTAAATAGTTGAGTCGAACTAATGATAGATCCGTAGGTCAGGCTTGGACCCGAAGTCATCGACATCTGGGGTGGGCCAAAGTTCATCTCTGCCATTGGTGCGTACCTGAAATTGTCGTTTGCGAATAATTGTAGTTGTTTTGTTGTTTTGTTGTTTTGTAAACGACCTGGTCGTTCGTACGTTAAGTCAACCTACCAAAAGTCCTCTTGAGCATTGATGGTGTCGACCAAAGCATTGATCCTTGGAGAGAATCTGACGAAGCTCTGGGCGCAGCACGTGTTTATGTGAATCAGTTTGTTCACGAGAAGTCTTAGTTCGGCGCTGAGCTGTCGTTCGTCGCAGCTGTGCAGCTCCTCGGCGTTCTCCACGCTTATGCCGTCGATGATGAATTTGAGAATACGCGGACGGAGGAGCAGATTCACCGTGCTGTCGTACGAAAAGTACGTGCAATTCTGAAAACAAATCAAACGTCAACTCGTTTGGTTGTTCGTCGTTTATGGCTTTTATCATTCGACTTTTTTTTAATCGTTGGTTATTCGAGTTATTGGAACGTCGTCGTTCGCGTTCGTCCAAAATCAAACTCAAGCAGAAGGTAATCATCCACGGTGGTAGGGTGGTAAGGAAACTCGCGTAATACGTCGACAACTTTCGGCGCTGTCAAAGCTAAAAATCTGCCAATTTTCACGAAATCTCTGGAAGCTCTCAAATTTGAAAAAGTCGCGTTAATTGCATGCGATCGATACCGCTTGCCGTGTCTGTCATTGCTTTTTTGTTCGTTGGTATCATTCGAAACTTATGTCAAATAAAAATAAACGCCGAAACCGAACGATCAAACAAACACCGAATCTGAATTCTGTTGCGCAGAGATCGAGTCCGCAGCCAAAGAAAGCACAACGATGAAAACTACAATTGTACTCACGATGAGGGTTTGCCTGACGCTCGGATGAACGGATACCCAGAAGATTGGCTTCACGCTTAACGCTGCGATGAGAGAAACGAGCGATTGAATCAAATCCGCGGCAATTGGATCGGCCGTGTGTCTCAACAATGTCGATGCTTCCATCAGCAAGTGTTCGTGCGATCCAAGATACATGACCGTTGGATGTACGTAGGACGATGGCTCGTGAGCTGAGACTAAACTTGTGACGAATTCCAAGCCAACCGTATAAAGTGGCCACCAATCTTGGCAACGCCAATGGCTGGTATTACTTGGACAGTCCTGAAATCAATGACAATTACGCGTGTCTTTACGATTCTCCGTGATGCACCTGTTGTTATTCTTAATTTACCAAGACTTTAGATTTGTTGTTTTTTGTAATCCAAGTAGGATCGATCTATCCGATCTACAATTTGTATAAACGAGTGTGATTTACGTGATTTATATTTTTTTCATGTTTGCGATTTATCGGAAGAACCAAAGTATTTGTTGTTGCTGATCATTTGCGAGTTTTACCGATAAATCAAGATTAACTTTAATATTAAAACACTTCGTCTTAATTCGTTAGACGCCGAGAGCTACGTATAATAATGTCTACGAGTTGGCGACTTTAGCAAAACTATTGGTGTCAACTTGTTCGATCTTGTGAAACAAAAAACAGAAAAACAAGCAAAAAAACAAGTAAGTTAAGGATAGACTTCGACGCATGTCCATTGACGAATCTTTCGCGTAGAGTATTACACGTGCGTTGAGATATGTGTACAAGATAACATTAACAAATCTCACCCTAAACAATCAATTTGCATACGGGAAAATTGTTTTAAACAATCGACATACGAAATTAGCTAGTAGATAACTATTTTTCTAAATATTCCATGATTAGAGTAATCTACAAAAATATTTTTCATATAGTTATACGGAACGTTTATTTTAACGAGCACTCATTGAAAATCTAACGTTTGTTTGTGGACCAAAAGAATGCACCTTGCCGACTGTCCGTCACAATGTCAAACTAATAATTCTCTGTGTAAACTATCGTAAGTGGAACGCGAAAAAGAAGATATTACTCGAAACGAGTATGCGATGCGTTACGAAAAAAAGTTCAATATCAAAATCAATTCTAACCCATACGTGTGTCTTTTCAACGAATCAATTCTGTCACGCGTACTTGGATTCACTTGAAATTTTGTACGATTGGTACTTTCCTTCAATAAACACAACGTAGCATTTAAACTATAAACGTACCTCGTACAAAGAATCTTGCAAACTATTCTTTATTTCCTTCGGTGGTACGAGTGCTAGCCAAAGTTTAGCGATTGCCTCCTCGTCCAGCGGCATTGATACGTTAAACGACCTAACAATAGCACTCAATAACGTTAATGCAGCTTTGCTGAATTTAATGTAAGGATGTTTCTGAAGAGTGATTCCCACGGTGGTTAATAATTCTGGCATCAATTGTCTCAACTGCAAGCAAGGTGGCTTCGTTCGTCTGTTAGCCTTTAGCTCCATTTTGAATTTTAACAATCTCGTGACGAGACAGACGCTTAGAGTTGCAGGGATACATTCGCAAACAGCAGTGGCCTCTTCGGCTTCTCTTTTCAACTCTTCCTCCTGAAAGTTATCCGGTTTCTTTCGTTTGCCTCGATTTTTCGCGTTTTCTCTCAACTCGTCTATGTCTCCACCAGCTAAGGTGCACGCTTGACTCAACAGATACTCCAGTAGCGCGCTGTCGTTGCGTAGATGTTTTTCGGCCAAATCTATCCAACTGAGTACGAGCGCTACTAGAGTTTGTCTCAATGATTTTCCGTAAGCCCGGTACGACTGACTAATTTCCTGTATCATCTCGGACAATTTGCCGTTCTGTACGTTCTCGAGATTCGAGGGGCCAATGCACTTGGTACGCCAAGCGGTTAGACAACGCAGAGAAATCGATACGAGTAACATCGTGAGCTTTGCATGAGTTAAACGATTGCGTTTCGAGCTGGATGGCAACTGTTTGAGACGTACAAGTAGATGTTGAAGGGCAAGATTAGTCGTCAGTTGCGCTTGTTTCGCACCGATCGTATAGTCGCGACCGATGCGTTCTCCGGTTAGGACCATCAGCAACTGATACCAGGACTCGAGGTTCGTCTCGTACAGCGGGCGCACTCCGGCTTCTTGCTCGCTAATCACCTACGCGTCAAAGTAATTAGAATTACAACTTCGTTTAACGTCGCTTTGGGTTTCGTAGGTACAAACGATGTTGCCGAAACGCTACAAATGAAAAGTACCACGCAATAACAAGAAAAAAACGTTGTCATACTTGTTCCACGTCGTCGTGCGGGTCTTGCTGCATCTCCTCCATTGGCGCAGGAATACTATCGAAAACGTATTGAGTGAGGTTCTCCCAGTGCTGCTCTTTCTCGTTCAATAACTTTCCCAAGTTCGTTGCGAAATCTTTCTCCAGTAGCGGACTCTTGAACAACTCCAAAGTAATAATATCTAGTAAGCGCGAGTAGCCACGAACTCGTGGCACCAGTTTGCGGTAAAGCGGTGCAAAGAGTTTGCTCCAAAAATCAGGACGCTTGCGGAAGAAACTGACGAGAATCTCGTTGCGATGATACCACATCGCTCGCAATAAATTCATCGTGCTGTCGTACAAACGATCGTAGATAATGTCATCCTCTTTGCATACGCGATCCAAGTAAAGATCAAGAAATTGAGTACATCCTTCGGTGAGGAATTCATCAGCTGGTCGTGGAAAAATTCGTCGTCGCTCGGCTTGGTGCATTATATTGAAGAGAGCTTCGGTAAGACCTACGAATGGAGAAGAGACAAGACTTTGATCGTTGTTGACACGCGATATTTCGCCGTAATTGAAGGAGGAGCGAACCTGGCTGTTTGTCCAGACAAACGGTAACCAATTCTAAAATGGCGACCTTTACTTCAGCACCGCAAGTTGGTGACATGAGTCTCGAGGCAAAAGTTTCGCGTATAGCCGTGCCGTCCATTCCCATGCAAACGAGCAACGACATCGAGAAACCTTCGGCAAATTTTTTCAACAAACGCACCGCCATCGCTTGTAAATCTGGACTAAACCACACGTACAAATAGTCGACGATCGTTGGCACGATAAGTAATGCGTTTGGTAACGATGGGGAAGCGTAGAGTGCAGCTTCCAATGGAGAATGCTCGTCCGTGCCAATGCCCAAGTTTTTGCGATACAAAAGAAGGCGATTTACCACTGACAGCGCCAGCTGCACGCTCTTTATTACCTGGAAAAGTGAAAGTTGGTTCGACGTGAAAACAAGTCAAAACTATGGTTTTATTGCTTACAGCCGAAATCGTGTAAATCATTTGTTTAAATGACGTTTTACCTTGAAGCCTTTGCCAGCCATCCAGTCCGTCTCGCTCATCATTTTCACTCGTAGAGCTTTCTCTCCCGTTCTCAACAGTTTCAACAAAGCGTGTCTGGGCTCAAGATGCAAAAGATTGTACGTAACGATCCTTCTCAGTTCGCTCCTCGACTCGTCTTTCTTTCCCGGCGCGACGTCCAACGCTCTGTGCAGGCAGTAGGCACTCTTAAACCATAATTCGACTCTTTCCGACTCTGACCTGAAGTACCACGAGTCCAACTTTGGCAAGACACTCTGCAGCAACATAATCATGCCGGGAATTTCCACGGTGTACAAGGCTTCTTTACTGTGTCGCGCGGCAAGGTAGTTGGACAAGGTGTCCAAGTAAGCATCGAGGATCGGATAACTGTGTTGGATCGTCTCGATACTCGACAACCACGAGGCTACGAGGCCACCGTCGAAGGATACCGCTTGAGCGAACTCGTCGGTTTTCTGATAGCGATCGTCGAAACGTGGATAGACACCCGAGCGCATTCGAGAAAGAACGTCTTCCGGGTAACGTAGGACCAGCTTCGAAGAGACTTTCATGCAAGCGGCTACCACTTTGTAAATGTTGAACGGTAACACGGGGTACGAGAATCGATTGACTATTTCGAAGCTCAACTCCGTTGGTATGACCATACTCGCTGATATATCAACGTCCTTGTCCAACAGCGTTTCCAACAAACCAAATCCTTGGGACACTTGATCGGGTAACACGTTGGTATCTTCGCTCAGGCTGACGATACCGTCGCTGGCTGCGAGCAAAAGCAGCTCAATTTTATAATGGAAAGCGTCCCAGTAATTTGCTTTGTTTTGGAATAAAATCACTTCGTACTCGTCCCTCGTTTGGTTTCTTTGATTGGCATTGATTTTCGTGTAAGGGCAATTTGGCGGTATGAAGTAAGAATTGTGATGGACCACGCATTCTTGCTCGTATGGCCTTCTCTGCATCTCCATGTTGAACGTATGACGAGACACCTCGAGAGTGATCGATGGTAGGTTCTCGAGGATTTGAATGGTTTTTAAAGAGCTGGAATTCGATGCGGTTGCCAGACCGTTCGCGATATTCGTAAGAGGCTCGAATCGGAAGGGAAACCATTGCATGGAGTAATTGACAATTGGCCATAAACCAGTTCCCTCGTTTTTTTCTTGCCAGAAGCGTTCGGCTGTCTCGGGGAAGCTTAGCACAGCCGCACATGCCTCGAATACGCCTGGAAACCAATAATTTGCGATCGGTGACTTTGAATCGATGCAACATTCAAGAGAAAACAAAAGAGAGGTTCTCACCTGGAAAAGTGTCTAGCTTGTCTTCGTCCACAAAAGCGCAGAGCAAAGTTAGCAGGTTATAGATGCTGCCTCTTACGGTCACGGCGTACTGAGTTTTTTCCTTGATCATTTCACTGTTCAACAGTCCTTGCAAATAGTAAAATACGTTGAGTTGAATTGCTCTTATACCAAAAGGTCTGTATCTATTGATTGTATCATTGTTGTCTGGCTCGATTACATAGTTAGCCAACATCCAAGCCAAGAGTAAAGGACCATCTTGAGGAGTAGAATCTCTCGAATATTTGTGTTCCATTATATCCTGCATGCTGCCTCTAACGTCTTTGATCCAATCCTCCATCCCGGTATGTTTCATCATATCAAGGCCAACGATCAATAGCGCAGTCTGACTGTATTGAATTTCTTGAATTTTTCTTGCCACTGCTTCCTTGTCTTCGTAACTTTTAGAGCTGACGAGACGACGGGGCTCACCACTGATACTCCCATAAATATTTACGAACTCATTTTCCGCCACGTGTACCTCGTGCAATACCACTGTAAAAATATGCAACAGTTCGCGCATTTCAATGAGGCTGCTATTGTACAGTTGATGCAGATGTTCGTCGCTGAATAACTGTGATCTCATTGGTGGGTTGATAAATTTGAGTGCTTCTATTTGTTTTCTCATGGATTCTAAAAGATTGCCAAGCAGAACTTCGTCACAAAATTTGACGAAATGCATGCGATGGGGATGTTTTATGTTTTCTCTGTACTCCACCATCAATTTCAAACATTTGATTAGCGTTATGCGTTCTGTGTAATAAAAATTCCAAATGTCCTCTATCAAAACCTTCATAGAAGTCAAGTCTGTAAGTTGCGATGCAAACGTTTCGGCACAATTGCGATATTCGTACAACATGAAATTACACACCAGATCCCACGATATAGTAGCATCCAAGTTCTGTAATTGTAAATAGCGTTGGATTATAAACAATTCAAAGATCGTAATTGTACAACTATTCGGTATTAATATGTTTCGTTGAAACAACTTACCAAGAATGGAGCTAACTTGCTAATGAGATCGTAAATTTTTGGAGGTGGTTTTGTTTTGTAGACAGTTTGTAGCGAAGCCTCTGTGAAAGGTTTGAAATAGGACAAGCCATCTCTTAGAGCTGCTGTAGCATTTTTTATTTCATCCTCGACAAGTTCCTTATCACAACGGCATGTGGTGCCAGAAATCACAGACCACAGTCCCTTGCAATAACTAATATAAAAATCAAGAAATAAACGTTAATAGATATGCGACAATTAGTAAACGATAATTTTTACTTAATAGACCATTGTACCATGATTAATCGTATTTCCAAATAAGTAAATAAAAAAAAAGAGCAGAATGAAGGCTAACGGTAATATCAAGTTGGATTTTTTTAATATTGAGATATTTCGAGAAGAACAATTACTTGGAAATTTGATTAAGGAACGAGAATGCGATAAGTTTCAATTGTTTATCAGGACATTGAGTAACGATCGTAAAAACAACAACAAATTAAGTTGACATATCGCAAGATATTCCAGCATTGTTTTAGTACATATACTCACGGTAAATTTCCCGTAGGTGCCATTGACATCCTGGTCTCTAGTTGATAACAATTTTCTCACCAAAAAATCATTTAATCAACAAACAAGCGGCTAAAAACTCCACATTCCAGCTTCTATTATCTGAAATTTTTCGGCGCGCTTTATCATACAAAAAAGCACCATAACCTACTCTCGATCCTAACCTCATTCGACATTCAAAAAACAGCGCGTCACTAAGTTTCTCGCCAGAGGTCGCTAGTGATGTATTTCGGGTTACGCCACCATTGTGTTTTTGGGATCCACGCCATTCGTCAAACCACGCCATTCGCCAATCCACGCTACGCTCAGTAGTCAGAAGCAAGTCAGTAGCTCTGTCAGTTGTGCTGCAGCTGTTGTCGTGTTTGGGTGTTTTACCATTGAAGCAGCGAACGTCGACGAGACAACACACGCCAGAAAACATCGTGTACAGTTTGCAAGACGACGCCGAGGACGACGTCCAAATGCAGCTTCGATTTCTTTGAGAATAAACTTTTAGACAGCGTGTCAGTGAAAGAGTGACGTTGTCCAGCGACAATGGCAGATTTTGATCTTAGTGATCTCCTTGGCGACGAAATTGAAAAGGTCCTTCAATTCCAGGTAAGTCTTTTCTCTTTCTTTCTTTGTTCTTTCACGTGACGACATCCCCCTTTTGACTATGTGTGATTATTTATGTAATGATTATCATTTTTTTTTTTGTCGTTCAGGATCTGACGGGGATCGAGGATCTATCCGTATGCAGGGATGTTTTGCAACGACATAACTGGAATTTGGAAGTTGCAGTTCAAGTAAGAATATTTATTTATACATACGCATTCAACGCTTAGATCTAGATTTCAAAAAACTAGGCTGATTTTGCGGGACTAGTGCGCGTTTCATCATTTTACTTTACGGCGTCATGACGCGGCGTCATCAAAACATTCGCGTCTGTTTTCTTTCTATACTCACAACATACAGTAGTCTGATGCATCTTCAGCCTTGATAAATATTTAGTAGTTTATGTAACAATTATCGCGATTTTTCGTAAAAAATTTGTGCGTCTAGTCTCGACGAAGATCACGCTTTATTTTTATAACGTCGACTTTTTCTGAACCGTGTAATTTCAATTATTTACATTTTGCACAGGAGCAACTTAACCTTTACGAAGGTAGACCATCCATGTATGCGCAAGATTCAAGAATTCGACCACCGACAGTCGTTGACGAAGCTAGTTCCAGAATTTACTTTAGCTCAGCGTCGGCGTCAGGGAGCGGTGGATTTTTTTCCTACGTAATGTCCCTGTGTTACAATGTTGTGACTAGTATTTTACAACTTATATTTGCGTTATTTAGGAAAAACGTTAGGCCTGGTAAGTCCACCGCCATTGAAGGTAATGCAACTTAATTTTTTACCTTTCGCGCTGAATTTTAAATTTAGTTATTGATTCGAATGGGGATTTCTCACTCGTATTCTTTTTATAGTGTCCGTGGATCCTGTTCAAGATGTCATGAATTTTATAAGAGCGTATGAAGATCAGTGCGGCTTGAACCACCCTGTATTTTATCAGGGTTCCTATAGCCAAGCGCTCTCCGATGCAAAGCAAGAGCTTAGATTCCTTCTGGTGTACCTTCACAAAGATGATAATCAAGAGGTCCACCAGTGGTGCAGGTAATGTTTGCAGATCCACTCGAAACCTCGTTTCGTTCAAAACATTTTTTAAATTTCAATAATTAACCATTTTTTTTGTTTTGTCTTTAGGAATACACTGGGAGATAATGATTTAGTACGATTTGTAAATAGTTTCACCCTATTCTGGGCGTGCAATGTTAAGTCAGGAGAAGGGTATAAGGTAGCGGAGGCGCTCCGAGCTGGTACTTACCCATTCTTGGCTGTTATAGTTTTAAAAGATAATAAGATGACAATAGTTGGAAGGTAAAGAAAAGTTTTTCTTCAACTAAATACGATTATATTTATTGTTGTATAATTCGAGTAAACAATCAAATGTGTTAATCATTTTAGAATGGAGGGCACTCCGACGCCATCGGAATTGACGTCGCGATTGCGCATGATAATTGAGCACAACGAGATCAGTCTGATTCAGGCGCGCCAAGAGCGTGCCGAGCGTAATCTTACGCAAACCCTTAGGCGGCAGCAAGATCTCGCCTACGAAGAGTCGTTACGCGCTGATCAAGAGAAAGATCGCAAACGCGAGGAAGAGCGACGTGCTCGTGAGGCAGAAGAGGAACGCGAACGAGAGTTGCTCGATGCCCAAGAGCGTGAACGAGAACGCATAAGATTGGAGAAGATATTGTCCATAGAAAAAGTCCCACAAGAGCCTGAGCCAGCGGATCCCAACGCTTGTCACTTGCAGATTAAATTAGGCGAGAGGACTGTTAAACGAAGGTTTTTGATGAGCCATAACATCAAGGTAAATTGTTTGTTTGTTTTCTTCAATTCAAAAGTATCTTTTATCCTTCGTCATTTGAGCTAGTGATTTTTTTACATTCAATTTTCTATTATTTTTCCAGGACGTTTACTATTGGATATACAGTCAGCCAGATTCGCCGGCTAAATTTGAAATAACGACGAGCTATCCAAAAAGGATTTTATATCCTACTTTTGATTGTCTTACATTGTTGAAGGTTGGATTAACCCCCAGAGAAGTTCTTCACGTCAACGACTTAGATGATTAAATTGATTCGATTCGATTAAGAGCACCACCTATCATTCCGCAAAGGGACGATAAACAATTAAGAGACATTTATATATATAAAAAAAGTAAAAAGAAGGATAATATATATTATATATTTGATACATTCTTGTACTTCGCGCAGAGTACAAAGAGCCGACAAGTCGGCTTGATGAAATGTGCGCGTAAATTTTTCGTTTCCTAATCGTTTGTAACTTTAACGTTTCCGCAGCGCCAAATGATGTGTTCTTCAGCGGTTTTGCATTTTTCATTCATTAATTTTTTCTGTGTCGAATGAGAGAAACAAAATGTACATCTATCAAAAAAAAAAGGTTTTTGTAATCGACGTCAGTGACAAGTTAAACAATAAGTATTTTCGGCACAAAATGAAAAATAATGCAACGAGAGCAACGCTTTTATCAGTATAAAAAACAAAACAGCTAGTTTCTATTTCAAATATGCTCCTTTTCCAGAAGATTATTGAAACCGTTGTGCACATCTTGTCAGTCTGGTTATGATAGATATTTTGACTATAACGTTGCACCATATTTTTATTATAATGTTTTACGCACTCGAGCGATTTACCAAGATTTTTCTTTCAATTTCGTGATGACGAGACCATAGATGAGCGTGAGTTCAAAGTGAAGCCTGTGGTACTTCTAGTCTTGTCGACTAAGTGGTTGTAACCGTAATGAAAAAAAAGACAAAGTGTTATTATTTCGAATGAAAGAAAAAGACAATGGCTTATTAGTTATTATCCTCCGTACGCGAGGAGACTGAGACTACAAATTTTATTAAAACTTCAATCATTGGAACATTTGTAAAGTCTAACCAAGTACAACGGTACCACATAACGTGGAATAAAAAGCTGTTCTTTGATTACAAAAAATAAATAAACGTCTTTTATTTCGACCATACATTTACCCTCTCCGACACTCTCCGCGTCCACTCCATGAAACGTTACACTTCAATTTTTATTTTAATTGCCTGAAAATTGCACATTAAGATGCTCATCTGTCACCCGCAGATGTCACACTTACGTGTAACGAACTCGGGGTGCAACGCGTCAAATTATTTCAAAAAGTAAAAAAAGCGAAATGATTTTTTACTTGTTGGGTATTGTGCTTGCGCTCGTAACTATTTTTGGATTCCTTCACTCTCATAACGGGTAAGTCGTTAGTCATAAGTTCTCTTAAACGACTTTTCAAAAGAAAACTCAACAAATTTTTGAACTTTCCGAAAAAATAAAAACAGGAGTGAAAACCTGCATTTGGAGAACTTTTGCGCATGGTCCTTATCGACTGTACGCCGACAACTACAAGAATACCATTTATTTGGCTCTCAAACTCATTTCAATGACGATCGAATAATTGATATCGTTGAAATTACGCTAACTCAAGCCGAACATCCAGAGACCCGAAATGCAAACTCGGAGGGGATCGAAGAAATTCGGGGCATTAAACTCGCGCCTACGGAAGGTGAAAACGCGATGCACAGTAATTTTTGTTTCAATTAGAAAATGACAAATGTGAGGTCGTGGTTGTTGTATAATCGCGTTGTTTGTTATTAACCTTATTCTTTAGTCAACGAAGAATCAAACGAAAATGCCGTCTGCAACGTCTCGGAAATTGGTCAAACTTCGGGAATTCATGACGGTGTGTTGTCGGCGATAAATGCCTCGTTGAGACGACTCTCTTCGATAGCGAATTCGGGAAGATTAAACGGTACACAACTCTACGAGATTCTGTTGCGAGAAACAATGCTTCACGAGAAAAAAGCCAAATTTGAGGATAAAGATTCGTCGAGTACATCCAATGATACAGCTACCCTTGAAACTGTCGCCGAGAACGACAAAACAGAGCCTCAAGTACAAATGTTTTTTGGAGAATCACCTTTGGAATACGTGCCTCATCAGAAATAACATTTCTGTTTCTAAGATACACGCAATGTATCGAAATAACAAAAAGAAAACAACAAACAAAAAACATTGTAAAATAATTAGAATTAATAAAGCGTAAATGAAATAAGTGTCTGTGAATATATCGAGACATTTTCTAATTATCGCGGGCGCGTGCCCACGCGTCGCGTTTCTACTCTTAAGATCATTAGGCCAATGAATAGAGACGCCAAAGACGCTTAAGCGAAGCGCTAAGCGCTTTAGCCCAAGCGTCTGTATTCGTAGATCGGTAAAGCCGACAACAAATGATCATCGATTATACGTGTTTTGTTATGGTTTAGTTCTGCTGCGTTAATTATTTAAAAAATGGTACTGTGCAAGTACTTTCAGCAGGGTAATTGCCGTTATGGGCAATACTGCAAATTCGAGCATAGTTATGGTGAGTTATTGTACTACGAGCCATTGATTTTTCTATGTTTGCAGGGAAGTCGACATAGGTTATGTGATGTTGTTTGTTATTTTTCAGGTAACAGAAGCAAAAATTTCAATGAAGATAAAAACATTGCGTAAGTTTATTATTAATTTTTAAAGTATTATTATTTTCCACAATGATCTTTTCTTTAACTATTAGCGATATAATTTTTCGTAAATAACGCTCGTATTTGTGGTACTTTGATACGATAGTTTTATTTTGTACGTTTAGTTTATTGGTCGCGGAAGAAATCCTTCAAGCTGAGAAAGGTGGACAATGGCTGCTCTCTTGTTATGGACCCTTCAAAGAAAAGAAATGTATTCCTGGAATGTATGATGTGTCACCCGAGGAGGTTAGATGGGAAATGTATCAAGCGCAAAAAAATGGAACTGCGGATCAAGTGGTAGGATATTTATACTTGAATGTAAGATTGGAAATGTATTATTAAGATAATGAAATTCTTCTAGAATGCTCAATTTCAACAAATGTGCGAGCAAATTAAAGTCAAATATGAAGCATTGAAGAATCCAACACCTGCTATTTATCAAATGCTGGTCAGTTTAAAGTTCGATAATGTCTATGGTCAATAAAAAATTGGTTTCAATAACTTGACTAAATTGTGCAGGAAGGAATTCAAAATTCTGGATCTGATATTGCCAATAAAGGAAGCTTTGCATTTGGATCATCGCAACTTGGCACAACAAATACCAATCACAGTTCAAATCTGTTTGGTCAAAAAATGACATTTGCCACAACGAGTAATAATCCTTTTGGAAGCACAAATAGTTACACCACACCTCAACAAAAAGCTTCAATTTTTGGTCAATCATCCAGTACTCCTTCTACAAATGTTTTTGGAGGAAAAGCTTCTTTTGGAAGTACATCTGTGTTTGGTGGAACTTCTACGGTTGGAAATTCTATATTTGGTAGTGCTAACAAATCTGTGACTACACCCTTTGGCACTGTACAAAATACAAATACTTTTGGGGGATTGGCTGCACAAGGTACTTGTTTACTTACAATGAACCGTAATAGATTATCAATCACTAGAGATTATTACACATTGTTCATTTTTTCAGGTACTTCCATGTTTGGTGGATCAAATACCAATCAAACAGCTTTTGGCCAACCACCAGCTTTTGGTGCTAACAGTCAAATAAGCAATCCATTGTTCAATACCCAAAGTAGTCAGTCTGTGTTTGGTGGAACAACTGCGACTGGTGGCAATGTGTTTGGTGGAGCAGCAACTTCCACAGCGACAAATTCTGTTTTTGGAGTACAAGCCAGTGTACCAGCTGTGTCAAATACACAAATGGGGAGCAATTTATTTGTGCAAACTACAACAGCAGCACCTGCTTTTGGTACAGGTTCGGTCTTTGGTGGAACATCCACTTTTGGAACTCAGGTATAAAACTATTTTTACGAAAAATTGACGAAAAGAGGATTTATTTTGAAGATATATAAGTTGGTTTACAAAAGGCAAGATGCTGAAAATATTTGAATTAATCCTCACAGAATGCTGCTGGTGGCTCGTTATTTGGAGGACAATCGACTTTCGGCCAAGTAAGTACCGCACCCGCAACAACTAATGTATTTGGATCAACGCCAACGAATGCATTTGGCGCAACAGTGAGTGCTTCGCCTTTCGGGACATCAGCGTCCACAGTTATTGCTTCAAATACATCGCCTTTTGGAACAGCACCGTCTGCAGCTGTTGCTCAAAATGCCACCCCATTTGGAGCAACAACATCTACAGTTGTTGCCGCGAATGCTTCTCCATTTGGAGCACCAACATCTACAGCTGTTGCCGCGAATGCTTCTCCATTTGGAGCAACAACGCCTTCAGCTGTTGCTCAAAACGCTTCCCCATTTGGAGCAACAACGCCTTCAGCTGTTGCTCAAAACGCTTCCCCATTTGGAGCAACAACGTCTACAGCTGTTGCCGCGAATGCTTCACCTTTTGGAGCTGTTACATCCACTGCTCTTTCAAACTCTTCACCTTTCGGAGTAGTCACATCTACAGGTGTTGCTCCAAACGCCTCACCTTTTGGGACAGCTCCGTCTATGGCAGCTGCTGGACCTTTTGGAGCTACTACTGGTAAAGATATATATCTATATATATATATTTTTTTATTTTTCTTTCTATTTGTACGTGGTTATTCTAATATTTGTCATTTAGCGAATCCAATTTTTGGAACATCTTCACCAGCTGTACCTTCACTCATGGGTGGTATTTTTCCTGCTGGGCCCAATACCACTAGTGTATCCAACGTATTCGGCACTACAACTGCCTCATCAACTGCCCAGGCAGCATTCGGTGGATCTCCTTTCTCTGGTACAAAGAGCAGTACCAATGTTTTCGGAACAACCACTACTGTACAGCAGAATGGAAATCCATTCTTGGCACAGGCTAACAATTCGCCATTCGGCGCGACTTCCTCCACGCAGTCTAGTCCGTTTGGCAATGCTTCTATTGCGAGTAGTGGAAATGCCTTTGGTGTATCGGTGAACGTGACCATTGACGAAATGGCTTATACGCCTCACGAATGTTTAACCGATGACGAGAAGGCGACTTACAAGATGAGCGAGTTTATTTTAGGACAAATTCCCTTCAATCCTCCGAGCAAGGAACTTGCTTGAATGGAAAAAGTAGACTAAGTAGCTGCCATACCTTGTAGAATGAAATCGATAATGTTAAAGTGAATTTTCGATTTTATGCAATATTTACGCGTATTTCATTCGAAGAATCTACTGGAATGTGTTTCGTAAAATATTTTTAATGATTATCAATCGTATCATGTAGTTTTATACGTGATATTGTAGTTGAATTGAACTAATCTTGAAAGATGACTTATGAAAGGGAAGCAAAATATTCACAATTTTAAATGAACCTTCAAGTTACATGGTACTTCAAGTAATTTCTATTTCTACATTCACTATTATTTCCATGGAGAAATAAATTCCAGTTCATTGTATGGATGCTCTTGACTGTATACAATAATTTCATTATTTTGTTTAACGTTGTTTACCATAGTTAAATAGTACTGTGTAAACTTACTGTACATAAAGATTTGAGTAATGGTTGTTTTAAAAAAAAATAATTTTATATATATATATATGCGAATGAATAAAGATGGACGAATTTTTGTTATAAAAAAGTTTTATTATTGTGCCGACAGTAACATGTCATTGTTATTTTCACGAGCAATGCACTCAGATTGATTTTTTCTTCTGACAAGTATTATTTCTATAAATCTTTTTTAACGTTTCAACAGTAATAAAAGTCTTTACTCTGTCTCTTTTGGGATAGTTTGGCTTTTTGGCTGTGGCTTTGGATGTGCCTTTGCCTTCACTCTAGAGCAATGTGCATTGCTATGTTGTCTCAGGGAATTGAACACTTTGTTATCTAATTTTACATCAAATCCTCCAGTGTCGCCTGTCCGAATTCCTGGAGGAAATTCAAGTACTCGACACGCGTTTATTCTAGAATTCATTAACACGTCATGCTTTGTGAGAATTTGCGAATCTTGCCCCTCTCCAACTTTCTTGTAGCCACAACGGCGTATTGAAGCAAACTCTTTTTCAATGCTCTACGTAAAATATATTTGAATATAACAACGGTGCAAATAAATAACTTTGTCATGAATTTCTTAAGAGACCGTTTTATACGTACAACAAATCGATCAATGTCTCTCTCTTCGTCATCGTCAATTTTTGTAGGTTCTTCAGGTTCACCAATACCAGCGCGGTAATTCAAGTACGAAATATTAACTAGTGATAAAAAAGATCGAAGTTGAAAACCAAGAAAAATATGAGAAAGAACAACGATTAATATTAATTTTGTCAACCTTTCGAATCGCGATTAAATTTCTTTTCGGTACGTTTAAGCATCAAGTCATGCTCTTGGTTCATCTCTGTTTGCAACATTTGTGCAATCATTTCGTCACTTTCCGTCTGATCAATTTCACATAGTTGTGAAGGCTCCTCGGGAATTTCAGGGGGGTTTTCGACAGCTGCATCGATATGCCTTCTCATTTCTCTGCACGAAAATATGTATTACATAAGTGATGTATGCAAGTAAAGGTCAGTTAAGTTCACGAACAACGGAAATGTCATACCTTTCTTGCAAACTTTGTGCCAACTGTTCTGATGTGATTTCGTCAAAACTAATAGTCGGTTCAGTCCTTTCTATTTTTGCCCAACCTGACATGTTTGTTAATATATTGTCTCTTGAACGCTTTAAATACTTTGAAAAAATACGTTTCAGATAATAAATAGTCTTAGTTGACGTTTTAACAATAAGGTTAAGTATATAGAATTTATAAAAAATCGCAACAGGCGGTAAGAAATGTTATAGTAAATTGACAGTATTACCGCAACAACAAAAGTAGATTTATTACATTAGACTTATCTAAAATGACTCGAATAAGTTCACTGCTCTAATTATTTACAGTTACAGTCTATGTAAAGTAACGATGCTTATATACGATTTACGATTTTATCTCCTTTTCTTGCTATGTATGTATTTTCTTTCTTCTTCTTGTTTTCTTTTTCTACACATGCGCACTATTCTGTGAGTAATATTCTCAGCTGGGAATATGGCGCTGAACTCGAACCAAAGGGTATTATTTAGAAGATTTAAGGTAGTCTCGGTCATAAATGCCGACGAACGGACGTGGCAGTAAAATAAAATAAAGCTAGGAATAAACTTAACTAAAGTACCCCTCAACGAAGCTGTCAAATTTCATTGCAGGGGCTGCTCATTCAAAGTTATTGGAGATCAGATAGCATTGGGTAAAGCATTGTACGCGTCTGTCCGACAGGTAGCATCGGAGGAGTGGTAGTGGGGGTAATGAGTCAGCTAATAATGAATAGGATATATCATGGGACGGTGTCGTAAATTATACCTAATCCTATTTGTAGTTAAATAAATGGATTTTAGAACCCGAACACTGAATAACTCAAGGTCTAAGAAGGAGACGCTTAGTTTTCTTTCACGTTTGAACATTAACTACGAAGGCTTGGAACGCTGCATGACGGATACACAAATACACACACGCGCAATGCTTTATAGCCATTTGCCTTAACTTGTTCATTGAAATTTTTCTAAAATGAAATCCTGTTTGACTTAATATTTTCAATTGTAAATAATTGATACCGTTGCTTCTATTCAATTTTCATGCTATCTCAAGTGTTATCAAATAATGCTTCTTTTATAATTACGCGCCATTAAGTTTGCTTTGGAATTCCGTCGTAACGTTTCTCAAATTAGTGGCGTTGCAGTCGATATTACGAAAGTTATATATTCGACTCAGACTTTTTCACGTCTGATAGGCGTACGTACGTACATTATACTACGGGTAGTATAGATAGTGTTTTTGGGCATCATCTAAACCGGGCATAAGCAAGCAAAAGACGCCGTTACGAATAATTTTGTTATATTACGCAAATAAACAAATATGCCTGTTACCAGTAAAAGAAAAAGTGATGATATTTTATCGTTAGTTCCTGCTGCAAAGAAAACAAAAAATGAAGTTGTTTTTAGTAGTAGAGAAAAGGCTGTGGTTCAGAGTGTAAGTATAACCTAACATTTTTCTATTTTAGACATCGCTTTGATTTTTTCCATGATTTATGCATACTATTTAGTTCTATATTGCCATATTTTATGTGTAGAATTATGTTTTGCAGTCTGCTTGCTAGTTAATATCTCCTTCGGTTTTTAACGTTTTTTTATTGAATTTCGCATTGCAATCGTTTTGTGATATCCATAAATGTTCTTAGTTTATCATTTTGCTCTTTTACAGGGACCACCAAGGACATCGTCTCTGTTTGCTCCTATTATGCTCTTAGAGGGGCATCAAGGAGAAGTATTTGGTGCCAAGTTTCATCCAGATGGTCAGTTTTTAGCCTCTGCTAGTTTCGACCGTCAAATCTGTAAGACTTTTACTAATACATGTTTAAACAAAACTTATGATAATAAAATATTAACATATGTATTCTTTTTATTAATTGATAAAAATCATCAATTTTCAGTTTTATGGAACGTTTATGGAGAATGTGAAAATATTTCTGTTATGTCTGGACACAGTGGAGCTATAAGAGAATTACAGTTTAGTGTTGATGGTAATCATATTTATACAGCAGCTACCGACAAGACACTTGGTATTTGGGATATTGAAACTGGAGCAAGAATTAAAAAACTCAAGGGCCATAGTTCTTTTGTTAATTCTGTCAATGGAACTAGGCGAGGCTTGACTCAAATCTGTTCAGGAAGCGACGATAGTACTATTCGTGTCTGGGATCCAAGGAAAAAAGGTCAATGTATCACTCTAAACAATACATACCAGGTAAATTATCTGCTTTGGTTGTAAATTTGTGTTTTTTCTAGAACTTGTAAACAGTTAGCAATGATTATATTTTCAGGTAACAGCAGTGACTTTTAACGATACAGCTGAACAAGTAATTAGCGGTGGAATTGATAACGATGTGAAGGTTTGGGATTTGAGAAAGAATGCTGTTTTGCATAAAATGAGGGGTCATACGGATACAGTTACTGGTTTGAGCCTGAGTCCAGATGGTTCTTACATACTTTCAAATGGCATGGACAATGCATTAAGGATATGGGACATAAGACCATTTGCTCCTTATGAACGGTGCTTAAAGGTGTTCTCTGGACACCAACATAACTTTGAACAAAACCTTCTAAGATGTGCATGGTCACTCGATGGAAGTAAGGTCTCTGCAGGATCTTCGGATAGATTCCATTATATTTGGGATACAACGAGCCGACGAATCATATATAAACTACCTGGGCACAATGGATCAGTTAACGATATTGATTTTCACCCAAAAGAACCAATTGGTAAGCAACATGTTTTTACCTGTATATTAAAAATTATATTACGTATGTTTTAACAATAACTTTTTGTCAACCTACAGTGTGCTCTGGTTCAAGTGACAAACAAATTTACATGGGTGAAATTGAGGCTTAATTACAAACATCTTATTACTTTAAGAAAACAAAATTGTAATATTGTAAAATAGTTTTTGATAAGATTATTACCATAAGTTAATTGTAAATTAATTTCACATAAAGAAGACACAAGATAGAACATATATATGTAGTTACACAATTTATTCATTCACTACACTCCAGTCAACTAACAAGGTATTGTTTTTTTTTTAATCATTTTTGCTATTCAATAACGAAAATACATTTTTATTTAACGAATTATGCATCCCAAATATTTGACAGATAAATCGATTGATATTAAGCTATCGATATCAATTCAAATGATAATATGGACTTAGATATTTAATTACATGGTATAAAATAATATTACGATTATATATTTTTCTTTTAACCAATTGAATCTGTGACGTTGGAAAAACCAAATAGTACGCTTTCATACCATTGCGGAAAAGTGCATTTATTTTAGTGTGAATGATTGAAAAGGATAAGATCACATTTTAACATTTATCGAACATTGTATGGAACAAGTAGGGTAACGGTTAAAGTGCAGATGAGTTTGAACGGACCATTCTTTACAATAATACAGTGGATTTCTTAGCAACGTTGGAACGTGCATCGTCTTTTTCTTGCATATAATAAATGCAAATGTTAATAGCAAAGAATCAATTAGTGTATTTATGTTTATTTAATCGAGATCATTTACGTACGTAAACATGAGGTTATGTATGCTATGATTGAGCTTACAAGAGATAGACCGATATTGATTTTTCCGAACATAATCTACCGTTACACCCTGGCCCTTTATTATTTACACAAAAATAATTTACAAATCTCTATTTAATAATATTAAACCGTGAAGTTTTTGCGTATGTAATAAAATGTAGATATAAAAAATTGATTTATTAGCGCAAATTTCTACGTTTTATCTTGTTTTTTTTTTAATTGTTTTGGCTTTATATCGCGTTTCGTTTGGATATATGTTCTAGTGTCATCTGCTAGGAACGTCACCGTCGACTTTTCTTGAATCTTTTCAAGTTTTCGTAATTTTATCTCGTTTTTTTAGAATGTGTGAAAAATTGAATACATGCATAAGGAATGTCGACAAATTTTGAAAGAATGGTTTATTCTTTATATAATGGTAACTTCAATATATTGTTGAAAATTTGCTTCGATTTGTTTTAAGATTTACTTAATCACGTTTATGGATGTTTAAAGGAGTAACAAAGTACTTAATTGAAATGGTTATTTGTTGGCGGATTAATTCATTGAATAGCATTGAATTTGTTCTAAAAGATATTAAAAGGCAAATAAAATGTTAAAAATGAGTTATTACAACTGAAAGTAATTTGGTACATGGAGGAAATATATCGAATACAGGTTGAGTGATTTGTAAAGTGGGGTTGAGTATAATTTCTATTTAAAACCATACGAATATAATTTGATGTACGTTTGACGTAATTTGTGGTCCTGAAAAGGACCGATTTTAATGTTAACCGGAGAAGAGAAATTTACTTGGAACTAGTGTACTTCGTAACGGCTTTAGTACCTTCGGAAACAGCGTGCTTAGCAAGTTCTCCAGGAAGGAGAAGCCTGACAGCAGTTTGAATTTCCCGAGAGGTAATGGTGGATCGTTTATTGTAATGAGCCAAACGAGAAGCTTCAGCAGCGATGCGTTCAAAGATGTCGTTAACAAAGCTGTTCATGATGCTCATGGCCTTGCTGGACACACCGGTATCTGGGTGAACTTGTTTAAGAACCTTGTAGATGTAGATAGCGTAAGATTCCTTCCTTTTCTTTCCGCGTTTCTTTTTATCGCCCTTGGTGATGTTTTTCTGGGCTTTCCCAGACTTCTTAACGGCTTTACCACTCGTTTTAGGAGGCATGGTGAAGATTTTTGAGATAGTAGAAAAAGCTATATCAACGCTGGTTCAGAACCGAATGTCGAGGTCTAGTTTGAAATTTCTTTTTAAGTATTTTTGAGCAGCTGCGGAGAAACAATGATGACGCTGTTTTCCCCACCACCAACGAAAAAATCCGCAGCTGTTGGTGCGCTGCTGTTCGTCGTAGCGATATATAAGCGCAGAAACAGGTCCAAACAGTATTCTTACTTTCGTTCCTTGAGCAAGTAATAGCGTTATATTAAACATGTCTGGAAGAGGCAAAGGTGGTGGCAAGGCTAAGGGAAAGTCAAAGACCCGTTCTACCAGGGCTGGACTTCAATTCCCCGTTGGACGTATCCATCGTCTTCTTCGCAAAGGCAACTACGCCGAGCGTGTTGGCGCTGGTGCTCCAGTGTATTTGGCTGCCGTCATGGAATACTTGGCTGCTGAAGTTCTCGAGTTGGCTGGTAATGCTGCTCGCGATAACAAGAAGACCAGAATCATTCCACGTCATCTTCAGCTAGCCATTCGCAACGACGAGGAGTTGAACAAACTGCTCTCTGGTGTAACCATCGCTCAAGGTGGTGTTCTGCCTAACATTCAGGCTGTTCTCCTTCCCAAGAAAACCGAAAAGACTTCTGCTTAAATCTTGCATAAATATTATAAAATCGGCCCTTCTCAGGGCCACCAAATTATCAGAACGTTGCATACGCTATTTCGTTTTTAAGTGAATTTTCCAACATTTGTGACTTTGCGAGTTCTCTAATAGTATTTTTTAATCTATCAAATTTTTGAAAATTGAGCAAAAACGCATTTTCGTACATTACTGTATAAATTGTTTATACAAAAAATTGATTCGCAGATGTAAATTAGTATTCGAACGCTAACTACTAGTTTATGGGAAATGTTACGTAGTTCAAAAGTTATGGTTTAGTTGAGACGCTCTGTAGGCGTCGAAACTAGTATTTGTTACAGCGTTCAGTTTAACACGGTGGGTAGCATGGTCTAGAATTTTCTCTTTCATTGTAGAAGTTTCTCTTTCACTGTTCATTGCTACTTTCTGCATCGTTCTTTATTTGCATAACGTAGCAACTTTAATTTTATGGGAAACCTTGCTTTTAATTGTTTAAAAAATAGTGGCAAAGTCGAATTTTAGCGTTTTACTTTGAAATTCTTTAAAATGAATTTTCAACTTATGGTTGGAAAGAATGTATCGAAATAGTTTGAGTTTGGAAGGTAAGCAGGTAATTTCATTTTTAGAAGTTTAAAAGAATAGTGGATTCAACGTTTGAATGCATTGGTAGCCCTTAGAAGGGCTGATTGTGTTATTTGTCGGCCAATTATGTAAACTATGAGAATAAATTTAACCACCAAAACCATAGAGAGTACGGCCTTGACGTTTAAGAGCGTAGACGACATCCATAGCAGTGACCGTCTTTCTCTTGGCGTGCTCGGTATAAGTGACAGCGTCACGAATAACATTCTCAAGGAAGACCTTGAGAACACCGCGAGTTTCTTCGTAGATCAAGCCAGAAATACGTTTGACTCCACCACGACGAGCAAGACGACGGATGGCTGGCTTGGTGATGCCTTGGATGTTATCACGCAAAACTTTGCGATGACGTTTTGCTCCTCCTTTTCCTAGACCTTTTCCTCCTTTACCGCGACCAGTCATTTTGATACGATATCAAATAGCTAACTGAACTACTAAAAGAACAGCAAACGAATGCCTTGTCCCGCAAACGTGTGTCCTATTTATACCTCTTGCTTCGAACTGTCCCCACTATTGTATTCCGCTACAAAGCCCACAAACAAGCGCTCCCTGCTACATTCTGAAACTAAAATCCCACCAAGAAACTTTTGACCAATAGAAGCAAACAGCGATGGGTTGTGGATATAAAAGACAGCGACAAAGCTCCGTCGAACATCTGTTTAGTAAATACCGTCGCTACCATGGCACGTACCAAGCAAACCGCTCGCAAGTCTACCGGAGGAAAGGCTCCCCGCAAACAGTTGGCGACTAAAGCCGCTCGCAAGAGTGCGCCCGCCACTGGTGGAGTGAAGAAGCCCCATCGTTACAGGCCAGGAACAGTCGCTCTTCGTGAGATTCGTCGCTACCAAAAGAGCACTGAGCTTCTCATCCGCAAACTGCCGTTCCAGCGTTTGGTTCGCGAGATCGCTCAAGACTTTAAAACCGATCTCCGTTTCCAAAGTTCCGCTGTGATGGCTCTTCAAGAAGCCAGTGAGGCTTACCTCGTTGGTCTTTTCGAGGACACCAACCTTTGCGCTATTCATGCCAAGCGCGTCACTATCATGCCCAAGGACATCCAATTGGCTAGACGTATCCGTGGAGAGCGTGCTTAAACTCCATCGCCTCTTTTTTTTATTCACCAAACAGCCCTTTTAAGGGCTACTACGTATTTTTAACGTTGGAACAAATCTTTTATTTCTACAAACGTGCATTTTTCCATTATGTACCAAACTACTTTGGTCCATTTCAAAATTATTAAATATTCCAATTTACCTGAAAACCTATCAAGTGACATTTAAAAAGAAAATATACGTAATGGTTTGATGGAGCATTTACTACTCAACGACGTTTCTTAAACGTCGATCTAAATATAAAGGAATATATTCAAGGCATAACGTAATATAATTTATTAAATAATTGTATATGTATACACATTTATCAACTATAAACAAGTAACATACACGCTCGATCTGTTGAATCGATAGCTAAAATTTAATAATCGTGGATGTAGACGATGATTACGCACATCATGATAACGTTTATTCTCGTTTCTCAAATTCGTTTGTGTATTTACATAGTGCCAAGCAAAATGGCCAATTAATTCATGACAGCACTGTTACTTATTTTTTGTATAAATATCATGGTTTTATCGGCTCGTGTCCCTACTTCTTTCAACTAGTTCGTACAAATTTTTCATGTTTTGTGGTAAAATCGCGACAATCGAAGAAGTACTCAACCGAACGCTTCGAATGCGCTTTCAATTGCATCTCGTACTCGACTGTAGCCTTCCTCTCTCGCGTAATGCATTATTCTGTAAGCAAAAGAATGCTCTTTAGAACAAAAAACGCGTTAAGTTTGGCAAAAGGATTTGTCGTCGTTCGATACTCACTAAAGAAGCATCATCGATGGATTTTCCATCATGTTTTTAAACGCAGTAAGCCACTGCGCTCCAACTGCTCCGTCGACTGTACGATGATCGCAGCTGGCGGTGACGCACATGTATTGGGCAGTGGTGAAACTAAAACCAATCGGAATTAAACTCGTAAGACAAGATCTTTGCTCCGGACAATTACTCGAAAGCGACGTGATAGTTACCCTTTCTCGTTGTCGGCTGGTACCAATCTCGTTTCCGTCGTTCCTATCGCAAGAATAATGGACTGTGGTGGATTGATGATCGCTGAAAAATTCTTGATGCCAAACATACCGAGATTCGACACGGTAATAGTACCACCTTGGAACTCGTGAGGCTGCAATTTGCCTTCCCTAGCTTTTGCGGCTAGTGCTTTCACATCGTTGCTAATCTCGGAAATACCTTTGCGATCTGCTCCAAAAACTATAGGCGTGATGAGTCCGTTATCCGTACTAACTGCTACGCTAACATCTACGTGATCGTACCTAGAGTACATTTCACAGTTCAGAAAAAAGCGTTTCTCATTCGAATCGATCTACTCGATTGGACATTTGAAGCAACGAATACTTGACTCACTGTCTAATTTTGTCGCCCAACCAAGCACTGTTACCCTCTGGCACCTTTTTGCAGGCCATCGCCATACCTTTGATGATAAAGTCATTGACACTGAGCTTAATCTTATCTTTCTCCAACATTTTATTAAACTGCTGTCTCATCGCTAGAGCTTTGTCCATGTTGACTTCGATGGTCAGATAGTAGTGTGGTATCGTCTGTTTGCTCTCCAGAAGACGTTTAGCAATGACTCCCCGGATACTGCTGATAGGAATGTCGCGTCCCCCGGCGACGGCGGCGCCCGGTGCACTGACCGCTGCCATTGGCGCTCCCCCGAGATCTTTCGACGTAACCGAGGCGTACAAACCGCTGCCTTTGAGACCCTGAAAACAAGTTTGTTTCCATAAAATATTTCGTTATTAGTCTTCGGAAAAGATGCTCTTTGTAGACTGTTTTTTGTAAGTTTTTGCAAAACTCTCTGCTACGGATCTTACCGCTAAGCTAAGTCCTTGTTCGGCAGCTAGTCTTCTCGCGAGTGGACTAGCGAAAACTCTTTCTCCAGAAGTAGCCAATGACAACCCAGGTGCGGGTGCAGCGGGCACCGCGGGTGGTGGTGGAGGTGGTGGTGGTGCAGCTGCAGCGGGTGCAGATGGTGCTGGGGCGGATGGTGGTGAAGCAACACTGGACCCGTCGTCTTTGTAGTCTTTGAATGCAGCTACGCTTCCTTCGTCGGCGACAATTATGCATACTAATCGGCCAATGGCCACGTTCTTTTCACCTGCTGGTACTAAAATTTTTGCTAGGTAACCTTCTTCTGGTGTCTCGAAACCCATCGTCGCTTTGTCGGTCTCAATTTCTGCGAGCAAATCGCCTTCGTTCAGTTTTTCACCTGAAAATTATTTGAAACTACTTACTGAATATTTGGTCTCTATGGACATCTGAAATATATTATGCAAAGAGAAAATAAGTACAGTTTTAAAATACCTTCTTTTTTCTGCCAAGAAATGATGGTTCCTGTTTCCATCGTTGGTGACAAGGCTGGTAATGGAACTTTAATGTGATCTGGATAATCTGCATAATATCTTAAATTTTGTTGCCATGGCTGTACTGTTAATCTTGCACTTTTTTGAAAAAATGACCTACGCGCAGAAGGACATATTCGTTCGGTGAGTGAGCTGATGTAATTTGTCGTGGAATTATTTTAAATAATGCACCAATGGAACAAAAAGTTGACCTATTGAAATTTATTTTGCAAACATTTCAAATTAAAATTTGAATAAAATTTCAACTGCTACTCCCTGCAGACGACTAATAATGATAATTTTTTGCTCTATTACATAATTTTGTTTTTGTATTTTTTTATCATTGATTCCACAAGTTTCTATAGCTCAATGCTTTTTAGACATTAATATTTTCATTTCGTTCGCACGCTTACGTTGAATCCTACAAAAAATATTAAAATCCCACGTACCGTTTGACCATTTTTCACCAAGCGTACATTCATTTCAGCAAACTCAAGTATTGATAATGAATTTTTAGTTAGATACAGACAGCTGGAACGTTGTAACATCCAAACGAGCAGTTACCAAATATCGCGAAAGCTCGTTTGAATGTAAACAATATTGAAAGCCGTGTAATAAATAAATAATTCAGCAAGAATGACATTCAGTAGCCGAGACATTTGTCAAACAATCGTTTCTTCGTAAAAATTATGACATACATATCAATTGTCAAGTCCGTTTAATATACAATATCGCGATAATTCACGATTTTCTTTCGTATACAGCAACGATCGACCAATCAAAATCAACCCGATGGCAATAAATCGTCGTAGAAACGATGATCTCAATATGCAAAAAAGTGGGCCCGGATGAAATTCTAACCTCTCTACGGTGGCCATATCACACCACCAAAGCGAAGTCTCAGTTTTGGCGAAAGAGAAAAAGCGAAAAAAAAAAACATTCACTCGAATTCTTCACCTCTGTTGATGCTTCCTGTGTAGACATTGAGTGCCAAGACACCTTACGACATTGCTCCTGACGGTGGTGCGGAGTGTCGCTTTAGCAAGCTCATGACGCAAATTCGCCGTCGTCCTCAACATTTTTTTATTATCTCGCAAGAAGGACTCGTCTTATTCGATAAAATCCAAAGCTTCCTGCACGAGTGTCAATTTCGACGAAGACGACGACGACGTTGCAGGTATACCCAATTCTTCGTGGATGCTTTGCGCGCGATCACTTCTTTCTCACACTTTTGACCAACAATGCCAACAGCAGATATATCAGAGGTCGTCTGCAAGGTCACGTGGCTCTCGACATTAGTCGCGCCACTCGTTTGATAGCGCTGAGCGCGAAAATCCAAATGTCAAAGCGTAGAGCGCTTGGTCAAACTTGTAAACGGCGGTTCGTGGTTAGTTGTCGATATTCCTCTTGTAAGCGTTATTTTAGTCGTTTACAGCGTAGCCGACGACACGACCGACATCCGACGATGTAAAAATTGATCAACTCGTAATTAATCAAACGATTTTTAATTACAGCAACGTTAAACCCACGTGTTTGTTATTTTCCGTGAAATCGCACAATTGTTTCTTGAAAGAAAAACAACGCGTAAACGTGAAACGTCTTGGTCGCGCACACGCACGTGTATTGTTTCAAGTCAAGGCGAATGTCGAGAGGATGAAAAAAATTAACAGGAAGACAAAAGTAAGTAAAACGGAAGATGATGGAGGCGAAACGATTAAAACGGGGGAAGGCACGTTTAACTATCCGAATGGTGATTCGTACGTGGGACAGTACGTCGTCGTGAACAAAAAGGACATCTATCGACACGGTAACGTTGGACAAAACGACTCGACGACAATTCGATTTTGAACGATGGACGTTTCAAATTTGTTCAGGACACGGCATTTACAAAACTTACGACGGAGACGAGTACAAAGCTGTTTGGGAGAAAGACGTTGTAAGCTGCAATTTTCACGTGACGTGAGTAAAGAATCGTCGACGCGCACAGCGACGAAGCAATCTTTGGAAACACTCGTTGCAATGTTACTTAGTTACGGCAATAAAGCCGAGTACAAAGGCGAACTCGACGACGAAGGGGCAATGTGCGGTGAAGGAACCTACGTTTTTCCCGATGGCACGTCGATCACGGCTATTTGGAGAGACAATCAACCTTATTCGAACGTCGTTTACGTTGATCCTCTGGGATACAAGTGGCATGGGAAATTAACGGATCGGCAAGTAATGCATTTTTTGTCTTAAGTAAAATATATATTTTACAATCTTAAAAGTCAATAGATATCGTTATACAAACAGAGTACAAATCGATTTGTCATCGACGTATATAAAGACTTGAGTAGTCGTAAAAAAATTTACAATGTTTCGTGCGCTCCCCAGGAAATCAATTTCGTACCTGAGAATCGTATCTGGACTCGACAAAAAGATATCGACTCGAGTATTTGACACTTGTGTTAAAAGAAATAGTTACGCTGTATACCTTACAAGAATTACGAGGCTTAACTTATGATAAAAACAAGACGTTTGTTTTATTTTTTGCATTGCAACAAATTTTGTCTGTACATTTGACACTCTCCTTGGTTAAAAATCGATCAACGTCAGAGAGAAGGAAGAAGAAAAAAGATGAAGAAAACGCGTATAATCGCGCCTCGTCGTCCAGCGACTTATAATTACAATACGTGATTTATCGAAGGCAAGGCGATGGCACTTGGAACATCATCGCGGAAGACTCGAACAAGTTTTCGCGCAACATGGATTATAATGAGAAAAAAAAATGAAACGTTTGTCCGTTTATTATCCCGTTGGCTATAAACTTTGTCTAATAGATATGCGTGTTTCGCGTCGTCGTTATTATATTTTTTTGTTTTTTTGTACGTTTTGTTTTGTTTGTTTTGTTGTTTTGTTATTTTTTCTTGTTTTTTTCCTTTTTTTTTAGATATGTTTACGCGCGTTTAAGGTTTCCGTTCGGAACTAGAAACACGCCTTGCGAGTTGTTGGTGAATACCGTCGATTCCACTTGGTTCGTCTTCGCTACTACTACCACCGTTGTCCACTTGCGACATTAACGTCGTTTGTTGCGATTGTGCGTACGCTGGATTAGTGGACGGTGCTGCGTCTCGTACCAAACCGTTCAATAGCATCTTTGCGCATTTCCACGGGAACATCCTGCAAGTAAAAGTAACAAAAAAACTGAAAATGCGATTGCTTCGATTGGAATTACAAGCGTATCGTACGGTATCCCACTTACCATTTGGCTGCTAGTAATACTTGTAAATAACTTGGAATAATGACAAACTTTTCGTTGCATCGAATAGCCGAGATCACTCGATCGGCAACTTCAGTTGGTATCAATGTCGGGATAAACCTGTAAAAATGCGAAATCAACGAGGGTCGTTTCGAAAGATTCCCGACGTGTTTAAATCGATTTATTTCCATGAGTGTATGGATATGAATTGCATCCAAGATTTTCTTTTTTATTTTGCGCGTTATTTCGTACAAACAGTTAATTGATTAATCGGTGTGTTAATAACGTTTGAAGAAACGAATAAAAAAGAATGGAAAAATGAGAAACAGCGTGAATCCAATGTCGTAATGCACGCGTTTATTTAAATGAAACCGCTTGATACGTTCGGATGAACATTTTCATAATAATCATATTACCTCTCATCGAGAATTACTTCACGTCTGTAAAGAACAATGTTCAGTTTGTATTAAACAAACAAATTTATAGTAGCACGTCTAAATGTACGCTATATTTTTTACGACGCCAATAAACTACCAACGAATATACGAACAAAAGAAAGTACGTAAACTCACCTGGCCATAACGTCGTCGAACATACCAGTGCTCTTGATAAAGTACGGACATATCACAGTGGTATTAATGTCGTATCCGTCAGCCTGTCAAAATAAATAGAACGGATCAAGCCAAAATCCTTGATGTACCGTCGTACATCGTGTATAGGAGAAATAACAAAAAAAATATATAAGTTGCGTATTGAGAAATCGCTTATTACGCTACGTTTGACCTTTTCTCGGTATTATTGCGGCATGTTACATGTTCGTTGATTATCGACATTACTTTCATTCAGATTTCGAGTTTCGTAAGGATTAGGACTTTTATATCGTGTCGTTGATTTCTTTTCCGATTTTTTTTTCGTTTGACGTACTACGACGACACGAGGATGGATAAAAAAAACAACAACAATAAAATTAACACAACTCGTAACACGCGAAATAGGTCTCTCCCGTATTTTAATCGAATTATTTTTCGAGGTCAACGACCCACATTTACAAAGAGTGCCTTCGTCGTCGTCGCAGGTTTTGTTCGGTCGTAGAGATTTCCAGCGACGCTCTCTTCCTTTAACGAGCGCCGTCGCGATTCGATATTTCGAATAATTACTTGCCAAACCGCGTAGAAATTATACGGTTGTTTTTTTTTCCAACGACGAAGTGAAAAAAGGAATCGTTGGTTGTCGTTCAGCCTTGAGTATAAAAGGGATCGTAAAGCTACTTCGTAAGATCGAAATTAGATATCAATCGACCGGATTTTACTCGATACGCGAAGGGAAAAAGTCAAATTGGATTTCGTAAATACTCCAAGGATATAAGTAAGCGAAATCGAATCCTTCGTATTGATTGTAACGAGTTTGCGAGTAGATTGGTTGTTAGATCTAACGAAAAGATGATTTTGTTTTGCAAAAACAATAGATATTCACCTCGAGCTCCATACGTAATGCCTCGTCGAAGCCAACGGCAGCAAATTTGGACGTGGTATAGTCGACGAGCTTGGGGCAACCAACGTGTCCCGCGAGGCTGGCAATACTCACGATGTGACCTTTGTTCTCCTTAAGCATCGCCGGCAGGAATGCCTTCACCGTCTATACAAAGCGTAAAAAGTTTGTGACCTGCTTTAAAGCTATGCGCATCTTCTCTCGGTCGTTCGAAAATACATATATACGTATCAAGAGTAGAAAGCGATCGCTTGTTTGTTGCACGTTTGACAAAGACGTCGACGATACATCGTTTTCGACAGACGACGCCAGATTGATTTTTCGGACGTACGCGCTCAAGGATTGCGCACAAGTGCGAAAAAAATCGATGGATTATACGCATCCCCGCGTGTCGTTGATCGTTACGCGAGGGGAAGGAGCCAAAGAATCGATGCGATGCGAAACGAAACGAGCGTCGTCGCTTTGGATGCTAATTGAACATGTTTATAAATATACATGTGTTGGTTGTTTGTGAATTTCGAGTGTTAAAGCCACGCGTTTAATGCGATCGTACGTATCAATTCAATGAATTTGATCAACGATAAAATACGTTAATATAAGGCCGCATCAGGACAGTCGAGTGGTTGTCTTTGTACACGCGCGAGGTTGTGCATTTTTATCGTGGATTAACAACTTAACACGTTGCATGGCAAACCGGAATGCCGACCACGGTCAACGTTTACGGAGGATTTTATTGTTGTAACGATTGTAGAAAACGTGTCCTTCTCTGCACTTGCGCGAGGTGAAAAGACAAACAAAAAAACAACAACAATTCGTCAGCGATCTGCTTCCACCCGATTTTATACGCGGAAAAAGGACACTCGGAACGGGGTCGTCGAGAGGATACGGTGATACTGGTTTTGTATATTTATACGCTCGTCACATTGGAATTTCGACGTTAATCCTAGGTGTATATGCGTTTAACGTTTCTCTCTTTGCGTCGCCTTGATTTGCCGTCAAATAAAAAAAAGCTTCAAAAATTGCAGATTCAGCCGATGAGTTTATACCGTTACAAACGAGTATACGCGCGCGTGTGTATAAAGAAACGCCAGGGATAAGTAGATCATAACCAAGCATATCGCTATTATGAGAAACCGAGAGAAGAGCCGCGAGATAGAGAACCGTACTCGATCGATTTCGAGAAGAAAATGAGATTTTTGATTATTTACGTGACTGTACGATTGCGACTAAAGTAACGAAGAATATTAAAATAAAACAAACACTCGATCGTTTGTTTGTCCAATCGAGAGAGTACAACGCGTACTTTCGTCCGTTTCAACTATAATCCGCCAAATTTTTTCGTTAAAAAAACGAGTATCCTTTCAAAGTTGACCCACAATCCATGAAATACATCTCTCCTTCGTTCGCCCAATCGATATCCAAATAGAAAAGGAAAAAAACAACGAAGCAAGAAGATCGAGAACGTACGATTAACGCGTTCGCATAAAATATCGAGGGACGCACCTCGAACGATATATATGTAATACCGGTTTGGATTTTGCGCTTGGTAGTACACACACATATACATATATATATATATATATATTGAGTTGCACCTGAGCGTAAACTCGGAATGCCGTTCACCACGCATATATTACACTTCTCTATTGCGAATCGAAATTCCTGTGGTCCTTGAATGCGAGCAGAGAAAGGGAATTCCATTTTTTAAAACTATTTAGCGCACCTTTTACTTTTTTTTTGCATCGCGAAAATTATTGATCCGGGAAGCGTTATTATTTGTTCAGCTACAAAGCTCATCCGTAACGTCTAGTTTTCCGAGAGTACATCCGCGTCGAGATCCGTTGTTACGCGATGCCATTAACGTTGATAAAAAAAAAAAAAAAAAAAAAAAGAAAAGTGTAACGCGTACACGTATAGAAGTGCCTTTACCCAAAAATGACTCATGATATTAACGTCCATGGTTCGGATGATCATCTGGTCTGGAGAATCGAGGAATTTCCTACCGGTCACTACTCCAGCGTTGTTGACGAGAATCGATACCTGTAACAATTTATAATATACGTTATTCGTGAAAATTCGCACTTTTTTGTTTTAATTAGCGCAAAACAAAAAAAAAACTTGTTTTCCTTTATATCTCTCTTTGCAATTATAACGTTTGACCTTCGTCAAGGATGCAGCGTTCGTTTGTTTGTTTCTTCCCCTCGGGTCTCGCAAACGATCGACCAAGGATTATCATAACGAGTTTACGAACTATTTGACGCGTAAGAGGATCGCGATAGCAAAGGTCACGTTGGACGCCTTTTCCTTCGTTCTTCTTGTATAACGCCGATAAATCAGATCGTTCGATAATCGTACGTTTGAAATGTCTGTTACGTCATCTTTTTCTATTATTAATCGTAATACGCATTAATCTCGCGTCGCGTTCTATTAAAATCCTACACTTGTACGTTCGCTGTAGAATTTAGTCGTATCTGTCTTGCAACCGTTCGTGGCTTTATACTCGTACGAGCAGCTGTCTTTGGCGCAATACCCGTGCACTTTCGTAAGCGCGCGTGCACGCTTATATCCGATGGACTTTTTTCCATCTCCAAACGCGTAGAGGCTACCCGTTGCGTTTAGCTTTTGCAAGATATAGGCTACGACTATTGACTTTTTTCCGTTGTTAAGAGAACGGATACTTTGAGGCAAAGAAGATTCGGTGGAGAAAACATACCGTACCATTTTCAACGTTTATCCGGCCAACGATTCGTCGTAGCTGATCCTACGTAAAGTCAAAATCACATTTACACATCGGTATATCAAGCGAGCTTCAACCGAACGTACGCGCGTTTCAACGAGCTCGTATACGTCGTAGTATATCAACGCAAGCTTTTCCGCAATACACCAACAACAGCGAGACGCGGCTAATGATTTATTAAGATTACACGAGCCCCCAACGGTAACGCTATTTTCTTCTCCAAAGGACGACAACGAGAAAACATCTATAACCATTGTAATCTCTCAAAGATTAAACGCACGGTATACTGTATAAATATCGTATGGGATACCGTAATTCGATGTATATATACGCAATTAAAAGGTGTTCTCTTCCAAGTTCGTTCAATTGTGCTGTAACAGTGCACACGTGCCCGTGGCAAAGTGCTTCCACGAAGAACGCGTTTAACAGTTATAACCGCGTTACGCGTCTGCCTACCGCAAGTGTTAAGCTACCGGATGATCAAATTGATTTGAGAACGTTGATTGGCAATTTGCCTTTTGACGCGTTTCTCGAGATTCGTTATTCGACCGGCAATTGTGTTGGTTGATTCTGTCGTTCGTTTTTCAACGAAACGTTCGGTGAATCGCAAGCGAGAATAAATAAAGCGAAAATAAAGCACACCGACTAGCCAAAATTACGCCACGTGCGCACAATCGCACAGATCGACCGGATAAATCTTTTCTCCTGTTAAACACGATTGCGTAAATACACGTACGTACAATATTACAGCGATACAGCGCGATACGGTAAAAAACGCGAAAAGTGAAATTTCTCGTGTCCACGAACAAACGAGCAGCTTGATTAAACGTATTCGGATCGTTTAGAACGTTTATCGAATCGTTACGTACGCGAGAAGTTGTAAGCGAAGTTGCATTACTGTCATTTTTATTTTCGAAACCCCCAAAAAGTCAAACACGCGAGTTTGCGTAATGCTCTACGCTATTGACTATCGTTGTCCGACAATTATTTAGAGCCGCTGATCGTTTCGCTACCGACGAGCCAATTCGTACGACGTTATTTGCCGTTTGTTTCTCTATACGACTCGCTCGTTGTCGAGACAAGCACAATGGTATCACTCACTCTTCCGACTTCTTTTTGAAGGACTGCTGCCTTTTTGTAGACGTCTTCGCGATTACACAAGTCGCAAACGTAGCCGTAGCCCGTTCCACCCGATGACTTGATCATCTTTACCGTCTCGTCCAATCCTGAAAACATTCGATTCAACGTTAATTATTGATTCGTTGATTTATCCACTGTTGGTGGAAGCTTATTTTGCGATCGTTCGATCGTTGTTCACAACGTTCGTTAATCGCAAAATTAACGTAGCGAAATAAAAGCCAAAGATGACACGCGACGGGAACGATAATCCCACGCAAGGGTAATCGAAGCTGCGGTTAACCGGAGAGCTTATACGTGCGCGTACACCGGAGAAATATCCCGAAGAGAAAGAGCGTTTCTTTTCTTTCTTTGTGGTTCAGCATTGTACGAACTAATTTTTTTTTATTTTCTCGTTATTGTTCTTGTTGTTGTTGTCTTTTAACGTAATTTTTCTTTCAAACGATACGCACGCCTCGTACCTTTCGAAAGGAAATAAAACAAGAAATTGATTCAACAAACAAAACAAAATTATATACACTCGCGAACTTTCAAAAATCAACCGTCCGCGGAAAGGAAAGAAACAATTAACAATCTCGCACTGTACGGTACATTTACGATTTCTATACGTGTACGCTCGCAATAATATAACTCTCTCTCTCTCTCTCTCTCTCGCGCGCTCGTGCGATCATCGTCATCATCACCATCGTCGGACTTCGTCCCTCCTTCTCTTCCTCGTGTAAAAGCAAACGAACGGAAGCAAAGTACCACTTGATTGTTGCAGCGTGACGACGAGGAAGAACTATACGCTCGACTTTCTATAATAGACGCCTTGCGTGTGTCAAAAAGAACGAAACGAAACTAAGGGTATTTAGGTTAAACTTCGCACGCGCAAAAAACCATCAATGGGAGGAAACAAAATAATGCACACAGTTTACGATTGCACGTTATGGTCATTGCAGTTTTACCGCTATTTGTTTTTTTTTTCTTGACAATCGCACGCTATTCGTATATTAAAGCACGATTAACTCGCGTCGATTAAAACAACCGAAAGATTTAACGTTTGGCGAATTGGATAGAAAAGAAAGTCAACGTCTGTCGACTCCCACGCCAAATAACGTTGACGCGTAATAACGATGACATAAGAATTGCTTGTTTTCAAACGATAGTTTAACATTTCCTTAACGATCATCGTGACGTACTGTGATACTCGATAATAAATATCAAGTTCAAAGAACAATTCACGGTACTATCGAACATCGACAACGACAATTTTCGGCACATTCGTCGAACGAATAAACTGGATAAACAGCGTCTCGAACCAAACATATATCGTTGTTAATGATTTGTAGAGTCGAGCGATAGTACAATACTATTCATTGTAGAGGTTAATTTGGCTTTTCGAAGAAATTCGCGATTGGTCTCTTTATTATTAGCGAGATTTTGGAAAAATAGCCAAGCTAACAAATGCGATTTTCGAGAAAAAAAAAGAAAAACGTCACGGTTGTTTGGCGTAACCTTTGAAAATGTACAAAGTTACAGTTGAGAAAAAAGAAACAAATTTAACCAACGATCGAAATACATAGATCGTTAACGGGATTTTGCAGTCAAAAATCACGATCGACGATATTCTCGAAAGTTGAATCACCTTCGACAAAATATCAACGACCATGACCGTGATTCACCATTGGTCAAATATTTCATCGACCGTGACCTTGACTGATGTCTACGTTTCCCTGATCCCGTTAAGCTTGTCTGCTTTTGCTTCGTTTTTTTTTCGCGAATAACGATGAAAATGTTCATACGTATATATAACTTCATCGAGAATTGCGTAAAGCGATGACGGTTTTATCTAATGACATTGAGCTGTGTTTGTTGAGTTATCGAAAATCGTTTGTTTTGACGTAGTTTCCAATCAGCGATAGCTTCTATACTTTTCGCAAATTCATTACTCAATATTTTAATCCAATCAACCGATTAAAAACTACGCGGTCGTTGACGAGTGTTGGTAACGAGATCGGTTTGTTTAATTTGAATAAAAATCGATATTTACGAATAGAGCGAGCGTTGTCGCGACACATTTCGCGAGAGGCTATTTATCGATTGCGACGTATAAGCCTCGTACGCGTAACCGCGCGTAACAAGTTCCTTCTGCCTACATGCCAAGTAATATCGTTTAACGCTTCGTAAATATACCATTACAAATAGTCGATAGGTTACGTTGTTTTCTCCTTGCTAGCTCGTCAAATGTATATCGAAGCACGACGAGAACTACAATTTGTGAAATTACGAAAAATATCGAATTACGTATCTTGTTAGCCGAGATATCGTTTTTATCGGATTCGTTTGATCGATGTATGCACCGATATTATCCTCGATGACTTTTATCGCGTGACCCGAATCGTTCTGTAAGTATTGTACGAATGTAACGAAAAAAAAAGAGTGTTTTACTTGTTTTTTTTCCTTGATTCATCGATTCTGTATATTTACGTCACACTTTCGGTAATTGCCGTATAGTTTCCCATCGGTGAAAATACTCGTTACCGCGTGGAAGAATGTTTGTTTTTTTATTCAATCGCGTCCGTCGGGTTTGTACGAAAACAAACCAATCGAGAGAAAACAGCGATATTTCGATTAGTAAGTGGTCGTTCAAATTTCAATCAAAGTCGTATCTTGAAAATAAATACAAGGATGTTGGTAATACGCGTTGAGCAATCACCGAGTAAAATTTGCAAAACAGAGGACATTCGAAACAATACGACATCTGAATAACGAAGGAATCAAAAAAGCTCTTTGTCGCGCGACAGGTTGAATCCAAATTTCAATAAAGAAGCACGTAACCCGGACCATCTTACAAACGCGTATACGTTGAAAGTCACGGCCAATATTATACACAAGACGAGAGAGAGAGAGAGAGAGAGAGAGAGCGCGCGCGAACAAGGTGCATTGACTGCATGGCCTAAGCGAGAGAAAGACAATGAGTTCGCGCGAGGTCGCGTTTGAGCAAAAATCATTTGGGTCTCTTGCGACAACGCGTCTCTGTCCCTCTCTTTTTCTCTTGTGTCTGTCAATTAACAAACTGCTAAATCGCTCGGAGCCATAAGTCGTCGTCTCTCTTTTTTTTTTACGGGATCGTGCTAAGTCGTCGTCTTGCAAAGCTTTTCACTTGACCGACATTTTTCATCGCGTAGCTTGGCTTTTATTTTTTTTGTCGCGACTTATAGTCTATCCGGGAACGATAGGTGAGGATTTGTATCTTTTGTTATGCATACGAGTGATTATCGCTTATTTTTCGCAATAAAAGCATGGAAGCGTTTTTTCTCGTGTTGATATATCGACGATACCGAATGTTGAAATTTGCAAAGCCTTCGTTTATTGTGCACGTGTGTGTATATATATGTACATATATGAATATTATAAATATATATGCGAATATTATAATCTAAACAAGCATTTCGACAAGTGTATGGCAATAAAAAAAAAAGAAACATTCCTTGCGAAATTCAATTTCGCGGCCTTCGGAAACGATAAACTTGGATTTTGATTTTGTGCTAGCTCCCATCCTGTATATCCTTTTACGACGGATCTTTACCATCATCGACGTTCCGATATATTTGCTATTCATCGAAGTTATGCATTTTACGCTAAACGCAAAACGAAAATACAAGTTAGGTTCGTAGCTTTGGTAATATATTTTTACAATTAGAAAGAAACTACTTTGTACGTTTGTCGTTAAAAAACTTTTCGATCGAAACGAACGACTATTGAACGTTAAAAGCAATTGAACCAAGGTGTAGCACGTGGCTACTATATACATGCATACTTCTCCCTCTTTCGTAGGCTTCTTAGCAACCATAACCCCTTCGCCAACTCGCGCGAAAAAAAAAAAAAAGAAAACGAAGAGAAAAGAAACAAAAGAAGGATAAACGTTAAAAAACACCAACCTTGCTTATTGACATCCCAGACGACAACGATAGCACCAAGTTGAGCCATCTTCTGTGCGATAAGTCTACCAAGTCCACTACCTCCACCGGTGACAAGTGCAATTTCACCGGCAATTTCTTTCATGCGATATTTCCGTGGAATAAACGTTCGTACTACACCCTCGATTATTGCTCCTAGCGATAATACAACGAAGCCGACTACATCTATAGTTGATTGTAACCACGACATTTTTCCTCTTAGTTTTCTTGTCCTTTTTTTCTATAAATATACAAGTTAAAACAAGAGCATGCGGGGGAGTTCCGCGCGGCACGCCAGCCGAAACGTGAATGCGCGCGCGGTACTCTTTAAGTTGGGGTGGTACAGACGATCGATCGATGATGCTCTCTCTCTCTCTCTCTCTCTGTCTCTCTCTATCCCCCTCTCCTCTGTTATACGCGACACATACAGGCGCACACGGTGACGATCAGCTGTTCCTCCTCGCGCTTTAGCCGCTCTCTGAAAATTGACAAAATTGCGTAATCGTTATCGTTGAACGTCTGTACGTTTGCATTTTATAGTAACAATGGAGGGTTCGTTTGGTTGGTGAGTGTGTGTGTGTGTGTGTGCGCGCGCGCGCGTTTCATTTTGCATCGTTGGAAAAGCTTCGTCAATGAAAAAGGATCGCTTCAAATTCGCTACTCACCGTTTGCCTCAAAATGCAATACAATTTGTTTTACAACGCCTAACGAAAGTCGTTAACAATGGCTCCATCGACGACAAGTGATAAATCGTTACTCGGCGTTTAATCGACTATAACTACACGAAATCGCTAGTCGATTAATTATCTTATTCAGCGTTGACGCTACATCGAACGTAAATTGTCCTTTTCCGTTGAAAGAAAAAGAAAACATCGTTGCACACGTCCATCCGACAATGACCTAAGCGACGCGATAACTATCCGTCTGAATTTTCGAAATAATAAAAGAAAAAAAAGTGAAAACAAAAGTACTCGCATTCGTGCTTATTATAATCCAACGGCCGTGGCCACACTCGCTTTCTAACGACTCGAAACTTTCGTTTTCGCATGATTTCATATATCAGAATCATGCACGCGCGCGTGCGCGCGTTGTTGTCACGCACGTTCGTTTGTTCACGGTGAACGACCACGAAAATCGCTCGTATACTTCCCTCCTATTGTATTATTACGCTCCATCGAGCCCAATGTGAACGAGAGACCTGTTACGGAGAAACGTTGATGCGTAATCGTCGTGTCCTTTTTGCGGATGAATTATCGAGTTTTAGCGATTTTCAATAAGATTCGAAATTCGATGATTAGGGATCATCCGAATAGCGCTGTACGTAAAACGGTGCACAGAATCATTTTCTGGGTTGTACCATTACGGTAATCCGCGGTGAAAGTATCGAATATACGCAAGGATTTTCACGATCATTACCGCACAAAACGCGTAGAAGAAAGACGTCGATAGCGATGCAACGTTGTCGCCGAAGAAAACTCGCTCTTCCCGGGTAACCGGACATCTTTGGCCGTCCATCGAAGAGACCGAAAGAGAGAATATTTTCCAGCGATTCTGCCGCTGCCGTCGCTGCTACGTCGCGAGCGTCGAAACGATCGTTCGCCTCTTCCCCTCTCGCGGTTGACGTTTCCCAATCGACTTAAACGATTTTCACGAGGAAAAAAATAATACAAGAAAGAAGATACCTTTCGCCGCAGCGTCTTATAATTTCAAAGTTGAATTATTCGCAGGCTGCAACGTCGCATCAATTTCCATTGAGCAACTTTGTGTACTTTTATCCGCTAGACGCGCACAGGTGCCACTTGATATGGGAGAGAAAGGGAACGAGAAGAGTTTTTCGCGAATATAATGGAGGGGATCGTCGCGATCGAAACTGGTGTTGCGCAAAATTAACTGGGCGTGTATTGGTTGTAGCCAACGTTTTGCCACGGTGCGATATTTTCATTATTGTACTCGTCGTCTCGTTCGTTTGGATAATCGAATTGAAAACAAATTAATCCCGCGAATGAATAATGAAAATAATCACACACACGGTATCACTCGTGAGTTTGCGAACGGCGAGAAAAAATGGTTGTGCAATGTTTTTTTGTTTCCCAAGAAAAAAGCGTCAATCGTAGTGATTAGGTTTTTTTTCGCTATACTCCGTAACTAGTTTACTCGTAATTTAAACGCGAGACGATGGAAAATTGTAGACATCGTTTACACGTTACACCTGTGAGTCGTTGAAATTTGTTTTTTCTCGATAGACGTGTCGATGTAGCGAGTGTTCAAATTGTTTTTAACGAATAATTTGTCGTATTTTTCTTGAGTTTATCCGTGCAATCGTCGTCGTATCGAGAAAAAAACAAACTGAAATCAATCAATATTCCCGATACACCGATGATATCGTAAAAAATCGCGATACAATCGTCAGATTCGACGAATAAACACAACGACAATACGATGTCGAGAACGAGACGAAGGCCAAGGAAAACTTGATCCAACCGTTAGCGTTTGCTCGTTAGTTTTGTTCGATCGTTTCAGAGGGGAGAAAAGCAGGACGACAGATATACGCTGGTCGCTTGTAAATTATTCGTTGGACGACATTTTGCTAGTGATTAGGAATACGCGAGAACTAGAGAGAGAGAGAGAGGGAGACGGGTCATCAGCCAGCGATACATTATGAACACGAGAGAGTTTTGTGGTTGATATTTGTCTTTTTATTGTCGTTGGATTACGTAATGAACCGAAGCGTGTCTGCGGTTTTTATGCATTGTGCGTTTAACGATATATATTCTATTCGGTTTTATATAGGTTGACGTTGCAGTTGGCTTTTAGCTTTATAATCAAACGTTCAAACCGCTCGAGTTTAGGTGGGTTGTCTACGTTTTGAGAGAACGGATATTTATTCGATTAATCCAACAATAGCGAGCTCGACAAATAAATTATACTAACTAAACATCGCCCGACAGAGCCTAGAGTAGAAAAAAGCACGCGTCCTAGTTAGATTTCTACACTATACTAAGCGAGAGAGAGAGAGAGAGAGAGAGAGAGCAGTTAGCACACAAGTGCATCAACGTCGCGTCACTGAAAAAATAAACTTTGAAGCGCGCAAGAGTATATGTGTAACGCAGATGGAAAAGGGGGATCCTTCATAGTTTCGAGTACGCGCTCTAAGGATGACGAGACTCCATTGACGAATACGAAGAACAAAAAATGTCTTTTCATTTATATCCTATTTCTGTGCACGCGTGTAACGCGCGTTTGCTTTGCGCGCTATTAGCGACAAGTGAGATTGCGTGAAATTTCTTTGGAGATGACATTTTTCTTGTTTCTTTAGTGTCATTATAGCGGCAGGTGACATGGTTATATTGCGACGAGGTTTACTTTTACGCTAGAATGGGAGATTATCATTGTGAAAGTCTCGTGTACACGTTGATCTTTTAAATGCTCAAATCAAGTTAATTTCTTTGATTTCGCAAATAATTTCGTAAACACAACTTTCTTACGGTCAATTGGAATTGTACGTCGCGACTATGCGCGGAAACTTTGAATAAATGAAGAAAAAACGTAACTTTTACTTTCGGCATACTTGCACGATGACAATTGTCATTTGTATGCAAAACACCCCAGTCGAGGTGTACGCGAATAAGAAAATTAAAAAAAAACACGATGACGATCGTTATCCGTGTATAAGAAACAAATGATTTTCCTATCTGCACACGCGTCTGCAACTCGCTATTACGCGTACAAAAACCGTGGCAAAAAACGAGAACGGACCAATTAGTCGCGTGATAAATAACGACAAATCGGATACATTGGACAAAGTAAATACAAAGACAGCATAGACAATGTACGACGTATACTCGCCGTTATAACTTGCTTGGAGACGCGACGGAGACGCGCGATGCCGCAGAAGTAAGTTAATCGTATACGAGAGAGGAGATGGCAGCCGGTGAATTAGTCGCTTCGAAAATTGCACGTGTACACACCAGCCTAATGAGTATTCGGATAGCTGATGAGTTTTTTACACCGTCGCTCGCTGTTATAATATCCGATGCAGTGTGTTTCCGTTCGAGCGATATTTATCGATCGATTACCTCCTACGAATCGCCGAGATCGCCGTGGAATACGGATTTTCTCGTCTTCCAAAACTCCTTTGAACGATCGTTTCTCCGACTTCGCAGGGAAAACAAACTCGGTAGACGGCTGCGCGTTCGAACAGAGCGCCTTTTGACACGCGCGTACACAAAGTTAATTGAAACTTTCGTAAAAAGCGCAACGAGTTACTTTTACGCGCGTTTACCTTGAATCCACGAAAGTGTATTTTCATCGCTCTATATACACGTGAATTATCAATTTATCGTTAAAAAGAAAAAGGCGCAGCTGCTGCACGAAGGCTGAAATTCGTTTTTCTCGTTCGTTTTCCCAATCGCCGGAAATTGTATATACGCGTATGTGTATTACCTTATACGTTGTAATGTTGCAACTCGATATTTCTTTTCGATCGCGCGGGAAAACTCGTTGCGCGTTACACGCGTATATATATACGTGTACATCGGACCCTGATCTTACATACCGGTTTTTCTGCGTTGCTCCACTTTTTTTTACAAAATGCTAAACGATGACTTTTCCACGGTGAAAAATAACAACAACAATACCCGTAACGTAATCTCGGATGGTGTTTGTTTTGTTTCGCGTTTCTTTTTTTATCGACAATTTAACGATCTTTTAACGAGGACTACGGCATTGGTCGTGTTTTAAGTATGCGTAAAATTGCAGAAAAATTGCACTAACGACAAACGATGGGGCAGCGACACGTTTCGAGCGTATATATTTGAATAAACGTCTTATCTATTCAACGAATGTTCGCTCCTTAAAAAACGCGTACGTTCCAGCGAGAATTGCGATACACTCGAAATCTATGGAAACGGAAAAAAGGAAAGAAACGGTTCACGTTTGATAGTTTCAAAACGAGTGACGCGTACGTTCAAGCGCGGCTTTCTGCCTCTGTATATTTCCTAATCAATCGTACAACGTTGAGAGATAAACTGCAACAATAACGCCTTGATTTTTCTCGTTGCTGACGTGATACTGCGTCAATTGCAAAGATGGCGATGAACAAGAAGAAAAATCTACGTGAATCGGGGTTATATTGAAAAGATGTCGCGTATATATAGGAGGCAATTACAAAAGTTAGAAACTGTGCGAGATTAGATATGTGCGATGATGATGAGCCTGATGTAGCATAGAAGTATACACGCGTATGAAAGCTCCGATGTTTAATACGCGCGTACGTGCATCATTTCTTGCGGTCTATAAGGATATGCGAAATATAATCCGCACGATCAAAGTAGCACGATGTCTCTCTCTCTCTCTCTCTCTCTCTCTTCACTGCAACTTATAGCTGTCAATCAAATTAGAAGTTAAGTTTCCGGGTGTTTTAATTACTCACAGAGCTTTTGCCCAAGCGTGACTTTACTTCGATAGACGAATAATATTTTTGCATTTTTTCTCCCTAAAGAACCAACGATTATACGGTAAATAAATTATGTTGGTCCGAGAAAAATGGAAAAGGAGGTTCAATCGATATTTGCAAAGTATACGTACAATTTGCGATGGTTCCTTTTACTCGAAAGAAATCTCGCTAATTATTAAAAAACAAATTCAACCGAACGATAAGCGTATCTTTCCTTTGCTTTCGTTGGCAAATCGAAACGTTTCGAATTGTAATTACTTTCGTGTTCAAAATAAAATTGTCACCAACCTGTTTAAAACACACACACACACACACTCACACACTCACACATACACACACGTACACAATGCAAACAAGTTTTTTCCGTCAGATCCAGAAAAAAAGTAGAAAAACCACACACTGAATCCAGGCCACGAATGAAAAAAAGAAATCAACAAAAATATCTCCGTGTACTTGTATAGTGTCGCAAACGTAAAAGTAACGAGAAGGGGATCGAGCCAGTCCTGCTGGCACTGAGGTTTACGGTGGACTGAAGTAGTCGCTCAACGAATGCGAGACTCGTGGACTCTCACTCGCGTAGTGCAACGCGAGTGTGGGGTCGGTTGCTTTTTTTTTTACGGGGGGATGTACGTATAGTCCTTATAGCGAGACTTTTTTTACAACGAGTTTCTTCATCTTGCGTATCGTTAACGTACCTTAGTTTTTGTGATTCGTTAAGTATCCGTACGTACGTGGAGGAAAAATGTCTTCGATTAGCGATAGGTTTTCGAATATACGTAAATATCGTGGATCCGATTATCGCGCACTGCCAAGGGAAACAGTTTAGCGTGTCCTCTAAACTTTTATAATTATGCTTGTTAAGTAACTATAAACGAGTTAATTGTGGGGATCAGAGAAACGACGTTGTAATTGGAAGCGAAACGAGCGTTCAATCGAAATTGCAAGATTAAAGGAACATAGTAAAAGATTTATATATACATCAAAAGATCGTTGCTTGTTTTGCGTAAATATTTTAAATAAGATACCTGCTGAACGTTTTTTAACGAGCATCTTACCAATTTTACATAAGGATTCGTATGAAATTAGCGCCATATTTATACGATATTCATGCAAAATTTGCACCCATTTCATAGCCGATGATTGCTCAACAATTAGCGCGTAAAATTCGTATAAATTTTGTTTTTTTAACATCAACTGCACTGATGATTGAATGGATATTTTTAATACACCCATTTACTCCACTATTTTATCTTTCGCTTTGGTTTGCATTTTTAGCGGAACACGTCACGCCAAACTGGATTTTGATATTTTGTGCGAGTTGTATATGGATGACTTTGATTGGTGCGTATATACAAGTGGCTCGTGAGAACGATGATCTAAAATTACACAAAAAAAAGGTTTTACACAAAGTGTTTTCTCTCCATAGCTTCGGTGTAGAGAATCTTTGTGTTCGCGTCGATCATTTGAGATAATATACAGCTTATGGTACGCAAGTTTGTATCCGACAACGATCCTCCTCGTGGATTTCACTGCGCAAAAAATCCAGTTTTCGAATGCGCGAAAAACTAGGTTTCCCCCCATAACCCCCCCCGTTTGCTATCGTCTAAAAGCCATTATGGTCAGTTTTAAACGCTAGAAGCATACAATGTATCGCTCAAAATCACAAAGGATTCCTCAAGCGTAAGATTAATTTACGAGTCTTTCGGATGCCACGGATTACCGATGCACTATAATTTATAATTACCTCGCGTGTGCTCGTTACAAAATCGTAGTAAATTTGTTTGTAACAAAACTACGAATAACTGTCAACTGACGTTTTTTATTCGCCACGAATGAAATAAAGGATGTTGTAACGCACTTGTGATTCCCATAATCATTAATGTTCAAGTCACGTAACGAATTGAAAAAAAGAAAAATTGGTGCAACAGCATCGATATACTGCACCGCAGCCCTGTCATTTGTACAAGTACGACATATATAAGGCGTCGTCTCCCGTCAAGAGATCGAAACGCGCGACAAGGTGTCCTTCACCCTAATTTTTATTCGCCTATGTCGCAGGTGCGTCTCAATGATATTATTCAAGATCTATCAATTATAAAAGCATGGCCATGGGACGCGTAATTTATTCGTAGCGCGAAATGTCCATTTCGAACGAGATATCGTTCGAATCGTGTATGCAAATACATCATCGTGAACGTTCGTGGATTTATCCAACTCTGTAATGGAATACCGACAAAAATACGTCAAATTGGTTGAAATTTAACGAGCTTTTATGGGTCTACGTATCGTTTTCATTGTTGTCGAATCGAGTATACGTGTGTTCTCGAAAAACCTTCTTTGCTTACGCGTCGTTGCTCTTTATAACTGTCTCCTCCCCTTTCAAGGCAGCCAACCGGTTTTGCGGAAATTGGCCGGGTCAATGTTATTTTTTTGCTTCTTGTCGTTTAATTTTTGATACGCGGATGTCGGCAAGGATACGTTTATAAGCAATCCGTTCGCGTTGAATGGTAAATTGACGAATATTTGTCGAACGAACAAATAAACAGAAATACGAGCGAATCGCATTTATAAGATCCGTATAAATCGTATCTTTATCGTGAAATATTTCGTAAACGTGAGTCTTTCGTTTATAAATGGCTTCGGGCTCTGTTTTGCCAAATTTCATTTTATTCGCAAAGAAATAGGCGTGACGCAGCGGATAAACCTTGGTTCGACGTTGATTGTTTTTGAAAAAATTGATACCCATAGTCGTAACGTTGACGCGTATATTTGTAAATGGTTCGAAGCTTAATGGTTGCGATGCGATCTGTATATCACACTCGACGACTTTTTACCTCGTCAGCGTTTCTCGCCTCAACGTACTTCTACCGCTCGTTTACGCTCGTCGAGATCCAACAAATTTCGTGACTTTTTTTGCATTTTCAACGTGCTCACAATTACGTCGCGAGTGATCTTGTTTGCGATATTGCACCGCTTTCGGTTAATTTTTCACTTGTCTCGCAATCTCGTTTTATTCCGTGGTTGTCCTCAAGAATGTTGCTGCGATTATTCTTAAGGTTAAATTCGTTTAACGAGTAATTCGTGGCATTGAATTCGGAGGACGCGACGACAAACGGTTTATTAATCGTCGCGTTAAATCGTGTTTTACGCAATAGTCAACGAATAAGGCTCGCACCAGTCAACAAATTTCACGCCAAACTCAATTTCGCCAAGTACCTCTATAAATACCAGTTTCAACAGCGTAAGGATGTATAACTCAAGCTAGTTGCGTTAATCACAATCACTAGCCAGCGAGAGCAACGCATTACTCTCGATCTCGATTCGAGAACTGCAAGGAAGTGATAAAGTACATCCTTAAAAAGATTTACAATGCCGTTGAGTCGAATTTACGACGTCGCCAATTATACATCAACTTAACGTTATTATTCTCTTGTTTTTTTACCGAAAATCGCGTACTTTCATCCGGTCTGTTTCAAGAGAAGAGTTCCCTCGGCGCAATCGACCCTGGCCGTACGAACAGCGTTCTCGTACCTGGACGAATGTCCTTTGAAGATCGAGTTTGGTATATCTCGTAACATGGACGTTTTTTTTGGAGACTTTTTGGAGACTTTTTGGAGCCTGCTCTGGCAAACGTTGATTCCCATTACTCGCGGCCGTGCCATATCGTACTTGAATTTTCTTAAGGGTTTGTCGTTGGTAATCGTTGTGTATCACTGTGTGAAATTTATCGGTGTTTAAGTACGCGGTTGTTAGGAGATATTTCATCGTAAATCCATTACTAATGTAATGGATTTCGTCACTCTTTCACACCGATAACTAACAAAAACCGCACGAACGTTAAATTCAAAGAGGATAATTGCGTTTAATACAGTTTGAAATGTTTGCATAAATCAATTGTTTGACACGATTACGCGAATGAATTAAGTTCGCGGAAAGAGCGTTGTAATCGCAGCACCTAATTGAATGTAACCTACAGCTAATTATCCGCAAGTGACTTTACTAACGAGTTTTCCTTTGTCTAACTCGTAATTCGTTCGATCAAATCGACCGTAAAAAACTTTCGACGCGACAAATAAGCGGTACGTATCCAGCTATATTGTCGCATTATACGATTTCAACACGCTACAACGTTCTGTTAACTCGTTTGCGAACGAAACCTATCGAGTAAATAAGTAGTTATCGATAGTCGGTGGAGGCGAGTCGAACGATGCGTCTCGTCGAAACAACGTAAACAATTCAAACAAACGTTATCTTGGTCACCTTTATTATTACTATTACGATTTGCATTGGAGGACAAACATGGACGAATACACGGGAAGTGTAGCGGTTGAACGATAATCACTTGCATCCGATTTGGTCGGCCAGGTAGGACAACTAGTTTTCAACCGATCGAATCGGTTTTGTCGAACGAACGCGTGGACGTTCTGCTAGGTGGAAGCACTGCGCGCTTGGTCCTTCAAATATAAACAACAGTTCCAATGGTCAATCGTGGATACGCGCTATTTGCTACGAGGTACGAACAAACGCTATTTTAAAGTCAATTCTTTGGATGGATTTGGAAAGCTTCCGGTTAAATACGAAGCCAGCTACGTCGGTGGTAGAGGAAAAGCAGAGTACAGGTTTACAAAGCGCATTTTCGAACGAGCGCACCGAGGGTAGCCCGAGTTTTTCCATAGGCAAAGCCAACAATGACGCACGACTAGAAACACCCGAAAGTTTGGGTTTAAAGATCGTCGCAAATGCCTGTATCGCGCGATACATTTCACGTCCACGTGTCGATGCTGGACACAAAAACCACGCGAGAGGGAGACGCTCGAATCGACGACGATCGGCAACTGACCGACCGAAAAAAGCTTTCCAACGCAAGTTCAACGAGTACCGTTGTACCTTGTATTGGATAACGTCACGCGTTTATAACGCGGTTTCAATTAGGTATCGATTATCAAATACAACCTTATTACTTACCGTACAATTAATTCTCTCGACGGATTTAAAGCGAGTAAATACGCAAGGACACTTTTCGACGAGTTCATTTGCAAACGACGCGAGTGCACGCGAATATAACGACAAACGATAGCGAGTAAATAAATAATAAACAAACGGACAATTAAACGCGTTGAATGTCGACGCAAACGTCTTGATCGAATTCTGGAAAAAAAAAATGTTGTTTTTAAATTAAAATCCAATTAGCGCGGTAGCAATGGCGTACAACCGACCGAGATTATCTTGAAATTATTAAAGCGCACGATATACCTTTCGCATAAAATATCCCGTGTGGATATGGATCGTTTATAATAAGCCGACACAGGCGCGCGAAAGTGCGGCGCTCGCGTTTTATATTTACGAGCGAAGAAAATCCTTATCGTAAAACAAGCAGCCACACTTTGCTAAATCGTACGTTCGATACGAACAGTTATCGTCGTTAACGTCGATTAAACGTTGTTAACACGGGTGTACGCTCCGTTTACGCGTATAATTAACAATCACCGCGGAGGTAGGTATAGAGGGTGATTCGGAAAGATCGTAGTTTCTAAAACCGAATTACAGAGAAAATATCGCCGATCCGATTCGACGTTTTCGAAAAGTACTTGGACCGATGGGGGAGCGGTTTCGTTCGGAGGAGAAATTCGCCTCCGTTTGCAGCTATCGTTTTCATCCGGTCGTAGCAAACGAAGCGACTAATCGAAGTAGCGATACGGGGGCCAATTACCTTTGTCTAATAGAGGAAATTGAGATTAATCGAAACAGGATTCAGCGCACGACCCAGTACATCTTTGACGATCTCTCGTCTCACTTGTAGCTTGAGTTGCGGCTTTGCAAAGCGATCCTAATACCCCTGACGGTCTTTCGACGTTTCCTAAGGATTTACGAGTTTACGTTTAGGAAACGTCACGTCTCTACTCGCTCGCGTACCAGTCGTCTCGACAACTCGAATAATACGCACAACAATAACGTAAAAAATATTTAAAAAAAGGCGACAATTTCATTCTATCAATGCTATAATTGTCATTATTGAAAATCGACAACGTTCGTTATTCAAACTAGATGCAGCTTATTCGTTCGCGCAGTGGTGGTAAAACTCGAGTGATAAATTACCGATAAGTAGACTTTTCCCGTGTCACCTCCTTAGAATACTGGTCTCTGTAACAATATTAGAAAACAGTCGTTACGGAAAGGTATTTTCTCTCGTTAACAAGGAGATACGAGAGCAAGGATCGGTGTGCCTTCTCTCAAGGAAAGAGGGGATAACCGCAAGCGCAGGGAAATTTCTCCGTTCAACGGAGCCGTTTCCAAATTGGTCCAGATAATTAATTTTCGCTATACCGAGCAGGCGATTCGATTTCGATAAAATTTCTCGACGACCCATTTTCGGCAATTACAAATGTAAGCACGAATGGCCGTTGATCCAAATAGACGCAAAGGCTATTTATTGGTATACGACCCAATTTCCTTGTTAGCGCGACAGCCAAGGTCCTTTCACTCGTCGCAATAAGAAGACGTTCGCGCGAGATTCGCGAAAGGATGTTATTATTCTCGGTGCGGTTCGTATTTTAATTGACTTACTTTCGGAAGTGAATTAACGAGGTTTACGTACACGCTCAACTGGAGAAATTAATTTTTTAAATTAACGAAACATAATTAATAACATATTTAAATCAACGTGACATTGGAATGCTCGTTTGTAATACTCGCTAAGGTGAATCATGAGCCATTAATTAATCGTCGCTATTAGAAGTCAATGAAAAATTGATATTCTCACGGGCGTGTACACTCGTAGTAAGTGAAACCAGTTTTACGATTCAAACGGTCGATCGTGGTTTTAACATTTGACTACTTTGATCTTGTACAACTGAGTTTTCCGCTATCAAATTGCGTCATCGTCCAATAATAAAAACGAGCAAATCTACGTACGTACTCGCAAAACATTGTCATCTTTTCTGATACCTCCTATTTCGTCCGTAAAATCTCGGTTCAAAAACAAACATTCGCGCGTCGTTCTTTGTATATACGTAAAGTTGTACACACACGCACACACACGCACACACACGCACACACAAGCACACTTGGTTACGAAAGTTTTGATTAATCGCTCATTGAATATTTATCGAGCTCCGTGGACCCGACATCAGCCGTATTGTCAAGAAGCATCGTACGATGAATAATTGATCGAGCGCGCCGCCTTCACAAAGAAGCTTCTTTTTTTTTCTCTCGCGCAACGTCAAATTAGAGCGTACAAGGTGTACGTGTGCGTAAATTAAAAGGAAAAAAAATAGAGAGGAAGCGTTCGTTTGCCTATTGTGGAACGTCAAATTAATCGTGCGGAAATAAAGAATAATTGAGATCTACCAATAGTTATACTTGACTTCACTCCCGTAATCGATGCTTTCGAAAAAGAAATCACTGTCGGATTTACCGATAATTGAACTCATGGAAAATACATCATTCCTATAATACAGCGTGTTACCAAGTATGAAGCCACGGCTACGAGTAATCGCTATATTATAAGGTTACGTAAAATCCTTAAGTACGTATACGCGCGGCAAAGTTGCATCGAGTGTTTCCGCGACCGTCGCGAATGTTTACGGTGTAAACGTTGTCGAAAGAAAAAAAAAATCAGGAAAGAGCGAATATTCGAAGAAGCTATTAAACGTACTCTTGTATGGTCTCATCATCTGTGAAATCATCGCGAATTCATAGATATCTTGTATTTTTGGAAAATTAATGAGTATTACGCGATAATTATACACGCAGAACGGGAACAGGTGTGCGTGAATCTACGCGAAAATTATACAATAGTTATACACACGGTGCGCGGCTGATTCAAATAAGCCGCGAGTTATTGATTTTTCGCTTGTACGTGTTAACCGCGCAACTATCTTTACTCTACCGTGGCAATGAACTAATCGTTTGTTCAATTATTGACTTATCTATATCCTAAATGCATATTTTTCAAAGGCCAAAAATGCTCCTACGCTCTCCAATCGACCGAATCGTTCGTTCGTTAGAACTCGACGATAATCGCTGAGACGCTCGATTATCAAAAGCGTCGTTTAACTTGCGGAATAAAACGGATTAAAAACCAAGTCTCGAGCGTAACACTTTTCGTTGGTATCCTTACAAGATGACTTCAAAGAGATGCTTGCTCGTTTATCGCGATGTGGAAACTGTACACGGTAGCTCTCGTATGGTAATCTCGCGAGAGACGGCTGCGCTTTAATCGCGGGTGTACGACATCTACCTTTCGAGATGTAACTTTCACGTCTCTGTTTGAACGCGAAAACATCGAGAGACGTAGAAGATTGCGTTTGCGTGTATTTTTGCGATATTTCGTTTTAGAAACGCCAAAACTCGAGTAGCGTTCACTTCTAATTGAATCGATATCGCGCCAAAAACATTCGCATTTTACAAGCGTACGCCCACGATGCACACGCACGCAGTGTAAGCATGTACGTAGATCGAGGTGAAAGCGACGGGGCGTACAATCGCAAGATTACATCTGTAACGAAACGCGCGGAAAAAAGTAAATTCTTGGTTGTATTATCGAGGTGCCGTATATGAACGTTAACACCTAATTCACTCTACACCGAAATTTCATCGTTTGCAAACGTTGACGCGCGTATGCAAGATACACAATTGCGACGATATTTTCGACTTTCTATTACTTTTGTGAAATAGCTAGAGATTTTGAAATGCATACTTATGCGGTGGTAAACTTTTCGAGAGATTTCTCTTTTTTTCCGTTTATTTGTCTCGGCGAACATTGTCGTGCATTTTTTTCTTCGAAAGCATAATCACCCGTACATTTTTGTTTGTTGAGTCGAGCACGTTTGCGCCAAGGAAACTGCTTCTGTCGGATCGGGAACAATTTAAACGACGTTCCAGCTCGATCGACTACGGGTTAAAAGTTTTTCTTCCACCGCTACCTATAACGATAACTTTTTTTCCTCGACTATTGCAATATTTTTCGAATATTTTAATATTTTCGCGATGTATTGTCTGGTTTTCGTAAGATAACGATCGTTGCCCGAATTCACATCCTTCCGTGAATAAATCCATGGTAAAGGATCGCGTGTAACTTTGATTAGTCTCTTTTCTCCTTTTTCGCGTACACGCGCGCGCAAAAATATACGTACGTTTATGTATACTTTCCAGCAAAAGCAGCGAGTAGCAATAGCAGCAGTTGCGCGCGCGTGCTTTCACTCCGTACGGTTCTGTGATGTGTATAAGCCGGGCGAAATAGGGTGTTCATTCCGCTAGAGTCTTGCGACGAGTAAACATCTCTTCGATATATATATGTATATCTAAACTGTGGCGTGCATCGATATACCGTTGTCTTTCTACTCGAGACATCTGGAGCCTGTGTTTGTGCATCTGTGCGCGTGTGCAAAGTAATGGCATTATTCGTACGGTGGTGTATTGTTGGCGGTCGCTTATAATTGATCGTTGTCTTTATTATAGAAAAACAACGCCTTAATTGACTGTTAAATAGTTTTTAAGGACTCGTTAATTACAGGCTCGCATCTTGCGCGCAAAGCTGTGTATCGCGTGATTTATCGTTATTGCGATAAATGTTAATTTCCTCGTAAACGTCGTCGGTTAATTGATATTTTATACGATTACCTTTCAACGTGTTTTTTTTTCTCTTTTTCAAAGAACAATAATTACGAAAACAGGAAGTGCAACGCACTGAATAACGACGCGTTCGAAGACTCGGTTGCACCAAATTTGAACAATGGTCAACCGTGTCTCGCGTGTCCTATCGTACTTTTCAACGCCATTCAATGGTTAAACTATTTCAGAACGCGTGGTTCTTTAGGGTCGCTAGTGGAAAAGCACGTAGTATTTCGTCGAATATTTCAAAGACGCGCGTAGGTGCTGGTTGCTTTTAAGGACGCGCAAGCGTTCGTTGCATTATCTTATCTGAATTTTATACGAAATGTAAAATGCGTTTGTTGAACGATTCTTAGAAAACGTTCGTTTGACCTGGCGAGTCGTTGTACGAGAGCGTAGAAAATAGAAATAAACCAAGGAATAACGCACGCGATGGAAAATCCTGCAACTTTCGTGCGGTACGCGGCTGGTGCACGAAGCGAGAAATAACTTGGAAATCAAACAATCGAGTTATCGTACGCTGACTTTTCCAATTTTACGTCACGTGTGCGCGTTTGCCGCTTCGGGATGCGTTCAACGCGGAATTTTGTATATTTTTGGGTGCACGACGACGAATTCTTTTTTTCTATTTTTTCGAATCCATCGTAATAAGCCTCGCGCGCGTTTGTCCTTGAATTCTAGTCTCCTATGTTAGAATCGAGTTGAGAACTCATTTCTCATCGACTTTTTTTTTTCATCTTTCCACATTGAGAATCCGATCTCAAGACGAATCTCTCTTACTCCGGCTTTTTTAAGCGTGAAAAATAGTCTTGTTACAAAATCAAGCCACACGATTACCATAACGAACGTGTCATATCACGTGTACGTAAAGCATAGAAATTGTTCAACAGGTCCGCGCATTCAAGGAGAAATGAGGGTAATCGACTGGCGCGAGTTCTTTGTACTCGTGTACGACCTTGTGGTGTTCACAACGATGTCGTTGGTCTACATCCTCGAAGCGGCAGTACTCACGTTCGTACCACGACGATATCGAAGTAAAAACTTAAGGGAGGAAGTGGCACTTGTTACCGGTGGTGCCAGTGGTATCGGACGACTCATCGCTCAGAAACTCGCCTCGAGGGGGTGTAGCGTTGTCGTTTGGGATATCAATAAAACTGGTGAGTTGAGTTTGGAACTAGTAGATTCGTAACTCGAATGGGATTGTGCGTGACCTCTGTGGCGTAATACCTCTCGACAGTTTGTTACAAGCTTAATACAGGAAGACGATCGAAAACTCGGATAATTGGATGTTTCGATTGAAGATTCTAGCCTCCAACGTTGACGCGACACGGTACAATAAAGCTGTTTTCTTGAAACACAACTCAACGAAATAGTCCGTCGAGCAAAAATTGTGCAACTTTCCCCGCAAAGTTATAATCGTTCGCGTCGGACGAACGTTCGCTTCGCTGTATTTGAAAACAAAAATTGGACAAAGAGTGCAATTGGCGAAAGTGCCTTTCTGACATCATTAGAGACATTGTTTGTCGTCTCGCGAATACTGTCGGGATTCGAAAGTTTGCTTTGTTTGAACAATGTGTTCCTTTTGAAAGAAAAAAAAAGTTTTAGAGTTTTATACAACGTTGTCTTTTGTCGTCATATTGTAATTTCGTTAAAGCGTATATGCAAATGTATAGTTGTGAAAAAGCAACGTTTTATTAGCTATAAAATACACAAGTTATCGTAGTGAAAAATGTGCAGCTAAAATGAGAAACTGCCAAGGTCCGTGCAAAACTTTCTCCGCGGTACTCGTCGTGTCGGCGGAAGATTAACCACTGTTATTATGTTGTTTTACCTCAGGTGCCGAGGAAACTGCGAAACTCATACAGGAGGCAGGTGGTAAATGTTGGGCCTACCATTGCGATATTACGGACAGGGAGGAGGTTTACAAAACTGCCAAGGCTGTGAAACTCGACGTTGGAAACGTAATTTGTCGATTTCGATTGAAACAAACATAATAATGATAAAATATTGGAATACGCTGTGAACAACAAAAGAAATAAATTTTCAGGTAACGATACTGGTAAACAATGCTGGCTATGTTTATGGCAGTACTTTGTTGGATATTCCCGACGACGAAATTGAGCGTACTTTTAAAGTTAACATCATTTCGCATTACTGGGTACGATGCCGACTATTGTCCATTTTCACACGACATATATCATCGCTTTTATTAACTCCATTTTAAGTGTGTGTACATGCGTGTTTCTTTATCTTAATAGACAACTAAAGCATTTTTGAAAGAAATGATGCGAGAAAATCACGGACACATCGTCACAATAGCAAGCGCGGCTGGGCTTTTAGGTTTATACAATTGCACGGATTATTGCGCTACCAAGTTCGCTGCTTGTGGATACCACGAAGGTCTTTTCACGGAATTGAAGGTAGCAATCGATTTCGGTTAATTGCCGATATTTCTTACCAACGAAATAATACAATTATGCGAATATACAGGCACACGGTTACGACGGTATCCATGCGACATTGGTTTGTCCCTATTTCATAAACACGGAAATGTTCAGTGGCGTAAAGCCCAGGTACGATGCTTAAATAATCTCAGAGTAACAATGGAAAAAACAGAGTTAAATACTTAATTTATTGAAAATTAAACATTTAATGTAACGCTTAACAAAGATTCTTCATAACTCAATCCATGTCACAGATTGAAGCCGATGCTCGAACCAGACTACGTTGCCAGTGAAGTCGTAGCGGCTATTGGAGCGAACGAAGTCTGGGTTATATTGCCAAAAGTGTCGAGATACTTTTTACCTCTCAAATTGTAAGGAAACTCAAGCAATTTTTTATATTTACCGCGTCTAATAGGATCACGGCAATTTTCACGATATTTTGCTGATTTTTCGATATTTTTCAGTTTAATGCCGGCCAAAATGTGCTGGGCTTTGATGTATCAAATCATTCAAGGACCTCAAACGATGATGATGATGAAGGGTAAAGGCATGAAGACCATAAAATAATAGAAATCTTCAAAAACGTTTACGTCCTTTCTGACTGTGAAGAATATGCTATGTGAATATTATAAGTAGTTTTACGTTCGTAGATAGAAGGGAACAATCATATTTAAGTATTTACATTATCACAGCATGTCGAAAAAATAAGTTAATCCTTGCCCAAGCTCCCAAATGGAGATACCGGTTTTTAGTTCGTGCGCGAGATCTAATCTTGCTCGTATGGAATAGAGTGTCGGAAAGAATACAAAACCACCGTCGCTTGTCCTGAGAAAATGTTGAGTGTTGTTAGAATATTAAATTGTATCTGATATAGATAGAAATTAACTGAAAAATACACGTTTATTACTTGAGTTCCAAAAAGTGTTCTTCGCTATCCCCGTCGTATTGAATTTTTCCTTTGAATTCCTCAAGGAGTTTCAAATATTGAGATCCAACAATGGAACCACCACCAGTGGGTGTGTAATGATATCCGTAAAAGTTCAATCCCATCAGTATCTGGGCTCTTTTTGGATCGTAAGCTTTGGGTACAAGATATTCTATACATTTTCGTACCCAATCGATTGGAGCATTTGGCCCAGGTCGTTGAACACTAGAGTAATCGTAAGTCATAAGTGAAAAATATCTGATATGGGGAGCTAGAGCTTCGAAATTTTTTTTGGTAAAAAGTTCCTTGTTCATGCTGAAATAAATTTATAATTTATTTAATGCACAGCAACTTATCGTTTTCTGACAATACGTTTATCAAAATATACCCTCTCCAAGGTGGCACAGCCAATACTGTATCCAGATCCTTTTCTCTCAAACCATCAGCAAGAGTAATAATAAGATTAATTACTACGTTCTTTTTTGCTCCAGCAAAGATAAATTGGTTCCATATTTCTAGTATGTACCCGTCGAATGAGTAACTCTAGAATGTAGCACAATAACTTTTATAAACTGACAAATGCACTTTTCATTATAAGGAAAATAATAAAATAACATTTTTTACCACTGCAAGATCCACTAGTGTATTTATAAGTTTATCCCTCTTTTTAAAATTACTGTACATCTCAACAATATCATCATTTGACCATCCATCAAATATTATTCTTGGTAAAACTGTAATACTCATTTTTACAATAAATATATAATTCAAATTAACGATTCATGAAAATAAATTGTGATATCTTGCCTTTTACAGTATGATTGTCGTTATCAGCAATTCTCATATCACGTAACCAAGGTTTTTGAACGTCATGAGTAGGAATCTTGAATGGAGTTTTGCTATTTATCGTAAGCCAAACTGGAGAAACCATATCCAACTTTCCATGAAATCTTTTTGCTTGTTCATAACCGTCGCCATTCCACTGTAAACACCAATAAATTATTATTATTGCTTTTAGATAGGCTATGAATCCAATATAAAGTATTATAAGACAGTTACTGGAGTAATGTAACCCAAAACATCACCGGCTACAAAATTTCTGTACTTGGTGTCTTTACCATACAAACCACTTTCTCGTAATATGTCTGATACTTTTGGTGTGGTTTTTACAAGGCGCCTTTGATATGCATCTTTATCCACAGGCCCAGACTGTACCATAAAAAATTATATGATTACTTTTATTTCGAAGAATTAGATGACCGATGAATATATATTCTAACCTAAGAAATTTTAATATTTTTCGATAAAATTGATAATTTTACTCGAGTATCTAAAGAGGTAGCTATCAAAAGAATATATTTACGTCACAATGAACAGTGATAATTGATTAAACATTGATTTTCTAAATTACAAACCTTTTTCGGTGTTTTGTCCTTTTTGGAGCTTTTTCCTTCCTTTGGAGATAAAGTTCCATTGACTAGAGTACATACCATGAGTAATGTACATACTAACGTTAGAAGATTCATTTTCACACATTTACTAACATTAAAAATACGACAATTATTTTGGATGCTTACGTTGACCGGTTTGTTTGTGTTTGGACTTTGCAGACTACAAAAAAGCTATCAAAAATACGCGCACGCGCACTTGTCCAACTGCTAGCAGAATGCAAATTCGAATGTAGTGGTTAATATGTGAAAGCAAAACAAAGATTAAAATAATGACATTGTTCTTCATCAGCAAATCAGTGCAATAAGCTCTTTATCAAAACGCCCATGTCAGTATAACGTTAAGAGTGTTTCAAAGAAGTTTAAACGGGTTTGAAAAGTGGATACGTTAGCTATCTGTTTTAAATTAATAAAATTAACCTGCAAAAGTGGAATTGTGCCCTATGCAAAAATGTACTATCTCTACTATTATTGAAAGTTGCTTCAAGAAGGAAGTTAAAAAACATCGTGTATTCACAGCCAATTATTGATAATGCACAATAATTAAAATAATAAGTTTAGCCTAGGTAACATATTATAGATACAGCTTACTTTGGTAATTCCATTTATAAAAATAAGACTGTCTTTGGGTTATTAACACTGAGTATTAATTCTTAGTCACAATGATAATAAAAAGTGATTCATTTAGCAAGCCCAGTGTAAACATTGCAAAAACTACAAAACAATGTAAGTCAATAAAAAAGGATGTATATATTCTTACAAAGCTTACTCACTATTTGATTATTGCATATTTGATGTTACAGATTACATTACCGGATTTTGCTTAATAGCACTAAGCGGTGTATTTTTGTATTATGGATTTCTAAGACAAAATCTCTTCAATCCTGTTATTCTCTTGAAATCAAACTTGGCAATTCAAAATGTTGTATCCGATAACTTTCTTTCAATTGGTTTGGACTCTTCTCTTTTGAGAGATATGGAGAATCTACCAATTAATGATAAAAAATTTATAAATCTCGCTCGTCATCTTAGTCCGGCTTACGTTAGAATTGGTGGTACATCAGCAGATTGCCTATTTTTCAATCAGGTACAATTCAACGTAATTAATATATGTATGAGAATAGTTTTAATAAATAATTTTATTTTTATATCAGACCAATGAGAAATTATCGAAAAAACTTAACAAGAAACTTCTAGTCGATGGAAACGATACAAGTAATTTCTCAATAACAAGCAATGATTTCATGTCTTTGTATCAATTTACTAGAGATGCTAATATAAGGATGATATTTGACTTGAACGTGTTAAGAAGGAACTCTGATGGATCTTGGAATAGTGACAATGGACGAGAAATCATACATTTTGCAAAAGAGCAAGGGATGAAACTGGATTGGCAAATGGGAAATGGTGAATTCTTGCATAATTTCTTCAATTGATACGGCAATATTTTCGAGAAGTTAATGCATGTACAAAATTTTGTTAAGTATTGGAGTCCGTTATCGCGTATCAGTTTAAAGACACTTAATTATCATTTTTTAACATTTGACACATGAATTTTACTTTACAGAACCAAACTCATTTTTTCACGTTTTTAATATAAAAATAAGCGCACAACAATTAGCGGAAGATTATTGCAAATTACGCAGTTTATTAAATGAGTCTGGTTATAAAGACAGTTATCTCGTTGGTCCAGAAGCCAATCATATTGGAGATGAAGCTCATCCGGGAGAATTCTATGCGCAAATCTTTCTACGCAATGCCAAAGATTGCGTTGATGGTGTTACTTGGCATCAATACTATCTCGATGGCCACGTAGCTCGGATGGACGATTTTTTAAATCCAGAAACTTTCAATAAATTGCCCACTCAAATTGAATCGATGAATCAGGCAATCAGAACAAGTGGGCAAATAAAAAATATGTGGATTTGTGCGTATATAGCGAAATAACGTTTAAAATTCGTCTTTAAGGAAAAACGCTTTTGAAGAATATAATGAAAATTTGTCGTTTGTTTTACGTTTTACAGCTGAAACGAGCTCAGCGTACGGTGGAGGCGCGCCAAAACTTTCGGATAGATTCGTCGCGAGTTTTTTATGGCTAGATAAACTTGGCTATAGTGCCAAAGCTAACGTTCAAGTTGTTATAAGACAGACTCTCTTTGGTGGTTATTACTCGATGGTTGGTAAGGATTTAAACCCAAATCCCGATTGGTGGGTATCTGTACTGTTCAAAAAGTTGGTTTCTGGAAAAGTATTAGATTTGCAAACACCAGACAATTTGGGCAAATTACGAATGTACGCTCACTGCGGTTCACGACAAATGACTGAAAGTTTAGATTCTTCAATAGTCATCTACGGGGTCAATCTAAACACCGAAAACACTAAGATATATTTGCATATACCAACCAACGAGACGCGTATGTTTGCCTATATTCTTACCTCTAAAGATTTGTTGTCTAGGTACGTACCCATCGTAGCATGTTTACACGAGAAACCAAACGATTCGAACGTATCTACTTGAAAATGTAATTTTGTGCATTTTGTTTACAACAGGGATATTTATCTAAATGAAAAGATTTTGAAACTGAACAACGATGGAAGTCTACCAGCGTTTGAACCAAAAATATTAAATATCAATCAGGTCATCGTGTTGCCACCATATTCACTGGTATTTCTTGTAATTCATCGCGTGCCCGTTCCAGCCTGCTCGCAATGAGAAGATCCTCGCGTGTGATATATCGATACTACTGCATATTCTACTGCAATTTTAATAAAATTTTGTTTTAAATTGTAATATTTATTATTTTTATTATTATAAACCATGTAATATTTAGATGGAGAATAGTTTGATCGATAGTTGAGAGAAAAAACAAGTGTTTGATAGTGTCGTTTTTTATATATTTTCTATTTGTTGAAATTGCTATAAAATTTAACGAAAAAGTACTTGCGTTATCATTGAAACTCACTCTACCTCAGTTCAGCATCGTTTACTCTGTACGAGTCCATAATGGCTTTTCTTCCGTTAATTATTCTCCTTTACAATTATGTAGACAATATTAACAAGTCTCATGATAAATGCACTGTTTAGCATAAAAAACAATATCGGTAAATAAGCATATTCAACGACACGTTTCGTTTAGCTTAATCAAGTTATTTATCTTGTAGGACGTGTGGACGAATGAAATTTAACGTAGTTCAGTTAATAATGTAGTAAAATAATATCGCTCATTTGGCTTTTACTCGAAACGTGTTACGAATACTAAATTTGACAGAACCCTCCCTATAAATTCTCGAAAGCAAAGCTTCTGTGTTACTTTGAATCTAATAATTCACCGAGAGGTAAGTTTACTTGAGAACAATATACAAGCGTTGTACAGCATTATCCGACTATAGCGAACGTTATTTTTACAACTAATAAATATCATCGACATTCTATGTACGTGTATAAAGTGATCCGAGGGGGTTGACGTTCATTTTCAGAATTTTACAGGCGACTCGTTGGAAGCTGAAGCAAAATGAAGGGTTTATTAGTTTTCGGTATTACAGCGATTATCGTCAATCTCCCGGCAAGCTTGGCTTACGGTGATTATAGTATGGTATTGTTTATTTTCGTACAAATTTTACACAAACGACGTTTGCCCGATCAAATAACGAGTGTAATTGTTCAAAAACATTGCAGGACTATGGTTACGGTCAAGGTTACGGCCAAGGTTACGGCTATGGTGATTTTTGGAGCGGAGGAACCTGCCCGGTAACTGTTTTTTTAATATCCCTAGATAATCCGCGTAAAACGTCCAAAGTACGCAAGTGCACCGCAAGCTGTTGTGAAATTTCAGGTGATACTTACGTCTGTGACACCTTTATCGTGCAGTGCCTCGTACATGAGCTACTCAGTTCTCGAAGTAAGAACTGTCAACCCAAGATACAATGCCTTTTGCCATTACTTTACGGTTTGTCAAACCTGGCCAATGGATACAAGGGTAAGTTACACGGACAGCGTGTCAAGTGAAACTTTGAACGTCAAGTTCGTCGAGAACAAGAATCGTTTGGCGTGGATCAACGACGTTAATTGATTGCAGGTAGTGGTAAAAGTTTTCGGTGCAAAATCAGCAAATGGTATTTACACACCCATTGGTCGTACCTGCTCCTTTGGTCTTACCGAAACGACTCACAGATACTACAAATTATTGCCGCGTTGGGTGATCGATGCAACGAGTCCCACACACTGTGTTCAACAGGTTCGTTGAAAAATTACTTAACGCAGTTTGTTAGATTTTAAATATTGTCATTTTTTTACCGTGTTTAGGGAAATTATGGATCCGACGACTTGGGTTACTTTAGATTCTGCGATTTACTCTCGAGAGACGAATTCATGCAATATTCATATTTCCGGATGTCCTACAGTTTTGAGTGCACCGATAGCGTTATTTTCAATTGTGATTATTGCTTCCAATCCAATTATTAATCCGAATACATCAACATGGGCTTAAAATTTTTCGAATCCTATCGAATTAATTATGTATAATCAGATACAACTTCAATAAACGTTCGTTACAAGTTCAGCATCAAATTAATGATTATTTGAATGTGTATTATCAAAATACATCTATATGTAAGGGTGTTTCGTAGGAACAACGGGATCGTTTATCAGCATTACAATATCAATCGAACAACAGCGAAAATAGAAAAAAAACTAAAGGTAGCACGATAATAATCCGATTGTCGCGTGCAGTCGGACAATGTCAGCGTCCGTGTTCGAGCGGCTTCAAGATCCAGAGTAACGTGAAATATGTAACTTTCGCCCCGGAGCAATCACGTACGTGTATACGTAGACATATCGTGTAATGGTTTTATCGCTGCACGTATTTATAACTTTTTTGCTACACGACGCGCATGCATATTGCTCCGATCGCTATTTATCTATACGTGATCTACATTTCACTTTGTGTATACAGCACGTGTGGTTTGACGATCTCCCGATAGAAACGACAAAAATATCATCGTTTACTTTTACTTCGAGTTATTGATCTTTGCTTTACCATCGATCAATTTCACGTAAATAATTTTGCAACGTTGTGACAAATGCGTCGGAATGTATACGCATCTTTTAAGATACATGTTGAGTAAAATATTCTTCTACTTGAAACTACTCGTCGTATAAATATCGAAACTATCGAATTTGTTTTATCGCGGCATCAAGTTGTTGTAAATAAAATTTGTTTTGCAACACTAGTCGAAGAATTCTAGAAAAAAAATGCCACTAAATTCTTGAAAAATGCATCTTCCCCGTTCTAAAAAAAAACCTGTCTCTCGCTCTCTTGTTAGGCACGAAAAAGGTACGCGCATATCATCCTCCGTCGTCGTGTTGAAAAGGCACGGTTTCGGTGGGAGACTAGTCAGTTTGAAAGTGCGAGCAGTAGCGCTCGGATATATCGCGCGAAAACTCTCTCGTCGCTTTACTCGCTGTACCGACTTTCCATCTCAACTGTATATCGCGTCCCCGGAAATAACTTTGTTTTACTAAATCGAGTGTTTGATATAAAAGTCAATAGTGTGTCGATCGAGGAGCGCGATTATGTCGCGCTCATATTGGTGTCTGTGCTATTGCTACTATTTGTTCGTTGGAGTTACACTTGCGGGTGAGAAAGATCTTCCGGGTGTCTTAGCATGTGTGAATATAGGTGTACGTGTGTCTGTCGATTATTTAATAATTGGTGCAGGATGTGACGCTACGCGAGAAAGTCTTACGAGATTGATCGTGTGAGATTATATTTGTTGCATATACCACTATGATAAAAAAAAAACAAAATCACAAAGACAGCAGAAAAAAGAAAACATTCGTTCGTTTCGCGTCCATCGTTGAAGACGAAATTTCTTTCGAAAAAAAACTTTCTCGCGCGTTTTAGACGTATCAATTTCATCGAATATTAATCGACCGAAGAGAGCGAAAGTATCTAACGAACGGAAAAGAAGGAAAACAAAAAAAAAACCAGTTTTCAACATTGCGTTTGACATTTATGGAGCACGCTACTTTTCTAATGACATTTCTCTTCTACATCGTTGGTATCCATAAGAATTCGATAATGCGTATTCGATATATTATTCGGTGATATTTATGAACTTTCTTTAATCGTACATTGTGATTAATTAAAACAGCGGATATTTCGAAACTTGACGAAATTGACGTGCAAATACCGTGCAGCATTTGCATGTATTAAATACCTCGTAATACGGGTATGTTATATTTTCAGGATTAAATATATAAAGCATTTTTCGTACACATTGGTATGTGTACATGATTGACGTTTAATCGAAAGTACGTTATAAAAAACGCCAAGAGTGTGGTAGTTACGCAAATAGTATTGGAAAAAAAGATTATTAATTATTTCATGCGCATTCGTACGCTTTAAAAGTAAAAGTTTGTACGGAGTAGTAGTAATACTCAATGATAAAAAAAAACGAAAATATATCTCAGAATCGGGGAAAACATTGAAATTTTTGACGTATATTCTCAAAAGCAAAAAAATCCCCTTGACCCACTGAACAAGTTCGAGGTCAATGCTTCCTCGAGATAGAAAGTTCCGACGACAAGTCGCCAACTCTTCTCTATACATTATCAATTGTATCATTGACGCGTGACGATCGAAAGATACTTAGCTGACAAAGAACATCTGCATTTTCACGAGAAGCAACTTCATCCAACTTTCCATTTTTACAACGTCGACGAAAAAAAACAACACCGATTTTTCTCACGCTGTATCGGCTACTCTGCGTAATATTGCCACGGAAGTGAAATTTTTTCATCTCGCGTCTATCAAGGAAGCAACGTTACCGTTCTCGTTTTAATCGTCAAATTTTTTTCATCACCCTCATAGTTTTGCATTTACTTATAGAACTTATGCAAGTTCATCTTGTTTTTTTTTTCGTATTTATCACGCCGATAAGAATTTCCAATTTTCTAAGCGTTCGTCATAAACCTCGAAACTCTTCGTTTTCACTTTTATGCTACCTCGTTCTCTCTCTCTCTCTCTCTCTCTCTCTTACTCAAGTACTTAAAGCTTACGACGCTCGTAAAATCAGCACTTAGACAAACAGCTTATTGTTAGACGCAGAGCTAGTTTATTTAGACGGTATAAAAAGAGAAAAGCCAATTTCTAAAACGTACTTTTGTATATTTTTATTCGTCGAATTCAGCTAAACGAACGCTGAAAAGTTTGCACATGCAAAGACAAAATAGAAAGTTTCGACAATCGTAGTTTAAGCGTGTTTATCGTATCATACGTGTTTCTCTGTACAGCGAGTAAACTGAGCAAAGAATCTCAAGAGGCGCCTTGTCTAAGCGACGCACAATTCTATCGGAATCCAAAGACACCGACTCACGTTGTATGGACACCTGTGGAATGTTCCAAGTACTACCTCTGTCTCGGTAAGTGATACATCGCTACTTACTCTTGTCTAATCGATCTCTCCGTGTTTGGTATTATAGCTGATTTCTAATGTATTCCATGACGTTGCGTATGCAACGAAGGGCACAGCAAAACAAAGACGACGTATTCCAGTAAATTCCAATGTATTCCTACAGATCCCGATACAGATCCTTTGCTTTGCTCGTTGCAACAACGATTATCCCGACGCTCAAATTGCCTTCGAAAACGTTGCCTCCAACCATTCAATCATTCAATTATCTAAATCGTCGCAACTTCACGCAGCGACGATGAAAAACAAAAAAGTATTAACGATCTTCTAACGAGACTGCAATTTGGTAATAGACATACGCGTACATACCACTCGTAGCAACGCGGATAATTTCGACAACTAGTCTTTGCTACGAGACGAAGGATTACGAAAAGTTACGTTCGACGTGCATACGCTAATCAAACAATTGCAAAGTAACGAGCTCAAAAACGCACATGCTCTCTCCGTAACGACATAATTAGATTGAAATCCAGACGCGCGTGCACGTGTACGTGTCTACGTATTTGAGAAAAATAATCGACAAATGTTGCAAGATATATTCTCGTCTAATTGTACGCGCGTGACTTTACCGACGTCTCTCTTCTTAACGTTATTGCGATGGTGCGTGCGATGCATCTGAGAAAGTTTGCGCGATGCCTTCGCGAGTGTGTATGATTATACAACGTTCTCCCAAAAAAAAAAAACGAATAAAGAAGAAGATTCCCGCTTACGCGAACAACCACGATATTGCAATTATAACGAGGATATGTATCATTACGCTATCTTTTTGCTTTTAATTAACAGATATTGCTCTATTCAACGGAAGTAGAGCGTTGCAATTCGTTGACGTGCGTACATGGGGTGTGATGTTCTCTTTTGTAATATGCGCAGAGATTACCACCGCAGCGCCAGAGAGGGTCTCGTTATTAATATTTTTGACAAACTTTTGATGGATCAGTAGTGAATGCATCGACGCATTTGTTATCCTTGTCATGGTTTCATCGTAATAAATAACTAGTCCATCGTTAATTGTTCTCGTGAGAAAGATACGGAAAAACCGTTGAAAGTTGTAGATCGTCGCAATACGAATCCCATGACAACGCGATGAAGACTTCTAAGAGCTGCAAATTGAGCGTATCGATAATTCGTAAAGCTTTCGAATCGTGAAAGTAATCTGGAATACTCATATATCTACGTACATATATACGTGTGAAAGGCACTTTTTAAACATCACGTAACCGACGCAAGTGCTTCCTTTGTTTTTTCCTTTCTTTAACCATTATCTAACAACATCTAAGTCATCGTCATTTCCAAATGTCCACAGACGACGAAGTATTCGAATTCAAATGCTCGCAGGGCCTGCTATTCGACGTAACTCGACAGATTTGCGATTTCAAAGCAAACGTCGACAATTGCGATGTGATCTTGGGTAAGCGCGTTGTTTTTTTAAATTTGTCTCGGAAAATTTGTCCGCCAATGGTATAGAGTTGAAAAAAGGTCTCTTCAGAGGAAAATTCAACGAAATCCTCATCGTCGGTGCCGAATGGAAGCTGCGAGGACGGTAGTTTGGCATGTGGGAATGGCAATTGTATCTCGTCGTCCTACTTCTGCGATGGGAATGCCGATTGTTCCGACAATTCCGACGAAGCGAATTGCGGTGAGATAACAATTGCATAATCATTATTATCGTTGCAATAAAAGCAAAAATTCAAAATATAACGCCATTTTATTTGATAATAACACGTTTCAAGTTCTCATCGATTGTTATATTTGACGCAAAGCATCGTAGAAGATACTTTGTACGCAGATTGTCAACTAAACGTTAAATGGCTCTACCCCCCATGTTGGATATTAATTAGACGAATACGCCTGTTGTATATCTTTAGATGAAACCCAGATAGACACGAATGGTGCACTGCCATGCAACAGAACGCAATGCGAGTTACCCGACTGTTGGTGCTCGGAGGATGGCACGGAGATACCGGGAAATCTCACGGCACCAGAAATTCCACAGATGATTATGATCACTTTTGAGGATGCCGTTAATCCTGAAAATGTTGATTATTTCATTAGTGAGTCGATGGCTTGTATTATTCGCGAAAATTGCCAACGGACGTAATAAATTTATCGTGCATTTTTCGTTCCCAGAATTATTTTCCGAGGAGAGGAGAAATCCGAATGGATGTCCGATACACGGGAGTTTTTTCACGAGTCATCAGTACACGAGTTACAGGGATATTCAACACTTGTGGAATCTTGGCCATGAAATTGCTATACATTCAGTAACGTACGTTTCCACGTAATCATTTTGTGCGATATTTCGTCAATTTTTAATAAATATTACATGTTAGGCACCGAGGACCCGAAGATTGGTGGATGAAAAATGCAACGGTTGAGGATTGGTTCGACGAGATGGTCGGTGAAGCTAACATCGTCAATAGGTTTGCTGGAGTGCGATTGAACGATATTAAAGGTACGTACAAAGTACAGTTGAATCTAACGAAACGAAACAAAACAAAACAAGTAAGGTCGAGGCAATTATTTGCAGGTCTGAGAGTCCCTTTCCTACGAGTCGGTTGGAACCGTCAATTTCTCATGATGTCGGAATTTGGTTTTGTGTACGACTCGAGTATCGTTGCACCACCTTCCAATCCTCCAATATGGCCGTATACCCTTGACTATCAAGTTCCTTATGGATGCTCGGCGGTTGGCCAAACCTGCCCGACTAGAGCTTATAAAGGACTTTGGGAAATTCCATTGAATCCACTGGTTGTCGAGGTATAATTTTATCAAGTTGCTATCGATTGCTCCAAGTTACGTCACCTAAACGTGGAAAACAATGTGCTGCGATTGCGATAATCCGTCTATAAAATTTAATTGATCAATCAAATGAAACGTATCACCTTTGATATTACACTTCGCAATAAAATATTTATAATAATTGTTATTCTATGCGAAGTAACGAGTGAAAAAAACACAATCATTGTAGGATCAAAGTTGTGCAACTCTTGAAGCTTGTTCTCTAAATCTTACGGACGACGATATTTATGGAGCATTGATGAACAACTTTAAAATACACTACTCGAGTAATCGAGCGCCATTAGGATTACATTTTCAAGCATCGTGGATTCAATCGCCTACTAATTTTCTTGCTCTTACAGTACGTTGTTCCATATTATTATGTTGCGTATTTTACGCTTTTAGCTTGAATGCGTTCCAATTGTTTATCATTGTTTTTTCTTCAGAAATTCATCGACGACGTTTTGGGTTTTCCAGACGCCTACTTTGTTACAAACCAACAAGTACTCGAATGGATGAGAAATCCAACAACCCTTGACAAACTTCGTATTTTCAAACCATGGCTGTGCTTCGATAAAAAATTCGATATCCATGAAATCGTTTGCGATACGCCAAACTCTTGCAAACTGCCAAGTAACATTTTAAAAACGCATAGGTACCTGACCACTTGTTTCGATTGCCCAAAGCAGTATCCTTGGCTGCGCAATGAGTTTGGGAACGATTAGGCCATAATAGCTATCCTAATTGTTTTTCCTTGTTGACCATTATACAGTTTTTTTAGACGACTTTTAATTATATTTTATACTATTTTTAAATAGCGCGATGATACAGTAATAGTATTCAATTGACTGAGTATTTTGTATTTAGATGTAGAGATAATTTTCACCCATCGGGAAACAATTAGTCTAATGTAAAAACACAAAAATTACAATAACTTAACTTTAGAATATTTTATTGGAAAAATAGTAAATAATTCAATTCTGATGTGACGTTTTACTTATGAATTTTAATGTCTTAATTGTCTTAGTATACCTATGTACATTGTTCTTAAGAGTCCTTACGATATTAAATACATATGTCAAAAAAAGTAGACAACAGTCAGAAAAAGAATACCGTTCACCACTGATCACCCTTCTTGTGCAACAAATGGATTTGGAATGGACTCCATGCCGTCAACTGGACAGATGAGAACAACCGAAGTTCCTCGACATACAACAAGCCCAAGTGCTCGAGTATCTTGATTGAGTTTGTAAGGGTCATCGGGATCTGAAAAAGTATAAATTATTAGACCCTCAAGACTTCCAATGTCGAATGTAACTAGATACTAACCTCTAAGATATTCTGTTGTGTTATCCAAAACAAGATTCAGCAAAGGATCATATCCTTTCAGGATACCCGATGCTTCCCTTCCACCAGCAAACTTGACTCTGATGTTCTTTTCCAAATACTTTGACAAGTCCAAGATACTCTCTTTCCTTTTCTTTTCTTTTTGATCGGCTTGCGAGCCTTGCTGTAAAATCACACAAATAAATTGAAAATCACGTGCAAATTTTGAATTTATGCAATAAAATTCGAGGTTAGGTTTTACAAAACGCTTATTTATCTACCTGGGGTTTCCTTTCCTGAAACAGAAAAATAAACAAAATAGTAAATCGTCGAGTTGGTTAACACACGAGAAGACCCGTTTTATACTCGTTTATTATTATTTTTACTTACAGACATAATTTTTATAAAAACTTGCTGGTTCGTACGAGGCAAACTGTATACAACAACAATGAGAACTCATGGGCAGCGCGCGCATGCGTGAATTTTGTAGCGATATTTTAGCGCGAATATTCAAAATCGCATGAAAAGGGCATTTAAATAAAGATGGTACAACCTTTGATAAAAGCTTTTATTCATTTTTACTCGTGTTATAAAAAAATACATGCTAGTACACGAAGACGTGCGTAGTACCATGAATCTTGAATTCTGCATATCTTTCAACAATTCTGTATTTAATCTTAATTTATTCCGTTATTATGCTTGTATTCTTCAAAACTCGAATGCAACTCGATTTTCATGTTTGTTTTACGAAAAAATGTGGACTTTCGTCGGATTTTAACACGAGAAAGTTGTCTGAATGAACAATAAACCATTGTGCGCTGTTTTCCTTGGTGCATCAAGTGATCATCGTATAATATCGTACACGCTTACAAGTAACTCGTTAAAAATAATATTTGATATAAAATAACGATAACAGCGATCGGACAACAATGGTAAAAAGTATCGAATTCAATGAATTATTGCTAGGAAAACTTATGCAATTATCGAGATTAATCAATGAAAAAATATACAAAATTACCTGCTACAGTCCAAAATACGAATGTGCAACTTGCTCGTTTTAAAATCGGATAAATAACTTTTCAAGAGCTTGTTAGCAACTAACGACTATTGCACTGAGAACGCGAACAAAATTGCAATAACTGCTTCCTATTTCTTGTCGTTTGTTTTTTATTTTAAACGCACGATATATATTTACTCGTAAACATATATTGTATCGAACGTTTTATTGTTGTTTTTTTTTCCGATATTTTTGCGTGTATTTGTTTAAGAGATTAATTACGGATACTCTATATAATTTGCACAAACGTTGCGAGGAGAGAGACGCCGTTTATATTTGACATATTGCGAATATACCGATAACTACAATGAAATTGTTTTACACACACTTTTATATCGCGGCATGGTGCGATTTTCTTTTATTCAACATTATTATTGGAATGTCACGATTTATACACACACTGACGTTTTTTGCTTTTAAAAACCTATGTTAATTTTTTGTTCACGTTACATTTGTGTGTTGTTCCTATTTTTTTTACATAATGTACGACTATAAATCTATCGTTTGTTTGTTACATCTCGAAACGGCTGGCTGTTTACTGGATGGACCGATTTTGTTTTGTTTATTTTCCTTCTAAATTTTGCGCAAAAATTATTATACACATGCTTAAAATACCGCGATTCAGCTGTGAATTGCAATAGTTTGCCGTTCTTATCGATGGTTTATCGAGTGGAAATTAGTTGCGGCGTATGATCTGCGGTGTGTGTGTGTGTGTGTGTCTGTTTCCTTTGTATCCGTATGTGCATTTCAAAAAGTGATATATTCGAGTCGTCGACTCCACCTTACGCTTACGTCATACACCATTACGAACCATTTTGTTGTTTGTAACGGAAAGTACCATTAATCCTGCTTATTGCACCGTTTTTATCGTTATAAAGTAAGAAAAATACACTGGTCTAAAATTTCCTGGGAATGTAAAAGTTATAACTGTACGGTATTTATAACGTACGCAGTAACGTATAAACAAATTGTTTGATTAACGATAAAAGCGTTTACTTGCGATTACAGACCAATGTATTCTTTTGAACAACAATTAGAGTAAAAATTGAAACTGACGCGGATCATAATAGATATACATATATTTATATATCGGCACATCGTGAACTTTAATTAAAGCATGTCGAAAGTTGCAGGCTGATCAAGAATTTGTAATATTCAATTGAAATAGACGAAGAGAGAAGAAGATATATTGCGAGATCCTCGGGTCGTTTTAAAATGAACGCGTGTGTCGTATGTCGCTGTCGTCACCGACGTACTCAAATAGGCATCAACTTTTATACACTCGTTTAAATCAATGAAACGTTTCATTTTTTTTTGTCAATTTTGGCATTTTTAAAACGATCGTTCTCTTAGACTACGGAGATTCGCGAATGTCGAAAGTAAATTCGCATGCACACCCACACACACGCATACACGCACGCACCAACACATAGGCTAATGAAGTTTTGTTGCATCGTTCGTCATTGCCTTTTAAAAACAACAAATTATTCATTAAATCCCGAACGGCTACAAAAATTAACGCGAATATATAATTAATGAAAGTATGTTCTTTTGTTTGTTCGATGCTCCATTCGATATAGGACGAAGCTTTTCTTCGTCACTGCTCAGTCTATAATGTGTTATCAACGATACCGTAATTTGTTGACTTGAACAAATCAAATCTTATATTTCACACAGTTTATACTTGTATGCATTTTTGTTGTCTTCAGTGTTGAATAGGATCTTGGTTCGACTTTTTCACCTTATTTGAAATATCTCATCCCCTTGCTTCGGACCTACGATATATGTAATATATATTTACACTTATATAACGACCCGCTATTACATGATATTTGCAAAAAACCTCGTCCAATTTTTTGCGACACGCTACTTCGCTTTCGGTATGAATTGTCTTTTCTATCGTCGTATTTATCAAAATTCAAAATTATTCTTTCATTTTTTTCTTTTTTTTTTGCTTCGTCTAATGTTTAATGGAAAAATATTAATTTGTTTTTTTTTCTATTTTCCTCTTCAAATAAACAAAAGACATCGTGAACCAACTACTCGCACGTAAATGTTGGCTTCGTAATCCAATTTCCAACAAAATACCTTATTGTACTAAAAAAGATAAAATTAGGGTATACCTAAGTACACGTTTCTACAATTTAACGTTCCAAGTTGAGTGTATAACAACGACCATTTTTTTTGTTCGACACACTACCGTTAACGATAGAAACGAATACGAAATATTTTCCTCGCGCGTAAATGTACAAGTGAACACGCGAGTATCATTGAAACATATACGTAACACTTAGTTGTATCATTAAATGTACACACAACTCGAGGGTTAAATCAAGGACAATTCATATTCCTGCGCTGATGATCGTTCGTCCTATCTTGCTTAGTTCGTCGATCCATGGAGAAGTGTCGGGCGTTGAGCATCGAATGTTGGTGCAAACAAAAATCGAATCTCAACGGAGCTATAAAGATCAAATACAAACCATACGGCAAAAGTGATCAATCGGCTTGGGTTCGTTATCTAGAAACATTCGTTATACGAGTAGTAGTGCGGAGAGTTTGTAGGAAATTACAATCACGATAGCGATGAGGCGCGTAAACTCGTGAACCGACCGTAGTACGGCAATAATTAACACAAAATGATTGTTTTCCCTTCAAGCAGTGTACTCCTCGTTCGATGAAAACACAACGGCAAATCTCCATGGTGACGCTCAAGCCAATAATATACGTATAAAAAAAATTAATACAACGAAACTCATCGATATCCACGTCTAGCCCAAACAACGCAGAACCCTCAGACAATTTCTGGTATATTTTCGTCTTGTTCGGCCAATAATAATGGCACTGCTTGTTGCCGGTTCGCAGCATCGCTGTCTCGATGATATTGATGATATTGATGATGAAGATGATGAAACGTCGATGGACCACTCGTACCCGATGGTGTTGTTGGTGCTGAACGCGATAACCATGATCTTGTAGTACGTGCCGTTGGTGGACCTGGTCCAACCGATACGTAAGTTTTACCACGTGTACGTTTTGTTCGAACACCGTTATTCGTTGTGCTTTGCATCGGCTCGTCGTTGGATGGACTACTCGAGCGTTGACTCAAACCCAACGAGAACAACGCTTGCGGTCGATTTTGTTGCGAGGCTGGTAAATCTGGTAGCTGTTGAATTTTGTCCAAAAGCTCGCGTAGCTGCAATTTCATTTGTTTTTATTAGCCTTTATTATTGTTATCGTTCTTATTATTATTATTATTATTGCTACTACTGCTACTGTGTTTTTGTCGATAGTTTTTTTCATTTATGTGCGCTAAACGCAGGTTTGGTATTCGATAGACATTGTTACGAAGGATATGCGTTTAATTTACTCTACTTAGGCACTGGTACTCAAATATTTAACGAGGACTATTGGCTGGCAATTACCACGTATGCTCGTAATTCGCAATTAAAGCATGTATATTATTACAAATAAATACGTTTACAAATCAAGCCAAATTATCAAAACTTTTATCATTTTATCACATACCGATTCTGAAGGAATCTTTGTGTATGTCGGTGATGTTGTTATTGTTGTTGTTTGTTTGTTCGTTTGAAAGCACAATTACACAACGTAGATTTGTGAATATCTCGGCGATTTGAATTTAATTTACGACTATAAATATGTATATACGTGTATAAATGTATATGTAAGCTTAGGAGAATCGCGTGGAAAAAACGCAAATATTGAGAAAATAAAAAAAACGCAAAATTAACGATTCAAAGTGTTAGAAATATGTGTGCGTCCAATAACGTCAGCTGCAAGAAAAAAGAAGTCAAAATCACTCAAGAAAAAAAAAAATTTCTCGAGTGCAAACAAAAAATACCTCTTGCCAAACGTTTGAACAAAAGTATTTACACGAAACAACTAAATTGAAAGTAAATAAAACGAAAATAGCCTACCTCTATCGTTGGACTGGTTGCTCTTGGTGGCGAAAGTGGCGATTGAGCCGCAAGACTTGATACGTCCGAAGTGGTACGATGATTGGCTAACGAGCCCAATGAACCTTCGCCAAAGTTTGTTGGTCGCTCGCGTGCTCCACCAATGGCTTCACCCTACGATGCAACGAGAAAAAAAAACTACAATTATTTACGTTTAAAAAAAGTGTAATAAAAGTATCGAAGAATCGATCATTGGTAACGTGGATACAACGAGCGTTGTTGTTTAATGTACGCGAGAATCGTTGAAGAGTAGCCGACCCGATGAGGAAATAGATGCTCTTGGCTAATAATTAAACGCAGACCGCAATTTCAATATAACGCGTTGTCAAGTTATTTTTAAATCCAGTGTTCGCACAATGGTCAACGTATTAATAATCAAAGAACAATTTGATGACATTCTAACCAGTGTACTAGCAGCACCACCGGTTCCAGCAGTCGACAATTCGTCAATGCTATTGTTGCACGAGTAAGGTGGTGGTATGATGGTGTTGGCGTCGTTGACAACGTTGCACATGAAACTCGAGCTCAACGAGTCTAAAGTACTCGCGTGTGACAAGGATCTAAAGTAACGCATGACAAGACCCGAAGCACCTTTACCAAAACCACCGTCGTCGTAGCCAATTACTAACGGATACAAATCGGGTTTTGCCGTGACCTGTGGAAAAAATACAGTTGTTTGTTAAAAAAAAAAAGTTGATAAATGTATTTGATAATAGTAACCTCGTTGTAAGGAGGTGGCATCGCTTGCCCAATAGAGCTACAGCGGCTGTAATGAGGTGGTAGATAGCAAGAACCCGTGGATGTACGATCCGAAATAGTACCTTCTTCCATCATACTCGTTTGTCTTCTACGGCACAACCAACACGCACAACCTAACGATATCAATAGACCCGCTAGCACTGCGATCCTGCAATCGTTTCAAATTCGTTGACTTTTGTTTCAATCAAATGTAGAATTGTGACAAATTTGTCACAAACGATTCTTCATAAAAATGCACTTACCACAAATACCAATAGTAGAAGAAGACAAACTTGAACATATCCATGGCGGAATGGCCAATTTGGGGAAACGCCGAGTAGCTACAACATCCAAGACTGCAACACTCTTTTGGGAAGGTACACCTTTGGCATAAAACAACAATATCGAACAACGGATAAAAAAAACTTGACAAAAGTCTCGCGTATATTGATATATATATATATATATATATATATACTACTTACACGTGACCTCCATCGCACAGTTTTGCCGAGACCTTTAAAAAGCAAATACAATTAGGAATGATTAATAAAAAGCTTGCACATACACGGTTCTATGTATCGAGCATTCGGATAAAAATATACGCATAGTTTCGTCGTTGTATAACGAATATGAAAACGTCTGTACATCGTACAACGAAAAGCTCGTCGCGGAAGATAAAAAGGTAAACAGAGCGATATGTACAGAAAAGCGTGTCAAGAGTAGTACACGAAAGAGAAAAAAAAGAGCGCTGTCGAAGCCACAAGATGAAACAAAGAAATCATTTCCTCTTTATCCCTCGAATTGCTCATCGACTGCACAAATATACAGAAGCACGCACACACGGATAAAGACACAAGGGATAAGGCGTACATTCCGTTCGAACTCCATATCGAACTCCATGCTTTCATCGTCGTCAGAGCTTGCAAGAAGCAGCAGTAGCAGTGCACTTGGTGTGACGGAGAGGAAATCGACCCGTGAGACTACTGTCGCATCGCGGACAAACCACTATCTCCCTCTCTCGTTCGCACTCTCTCTCTCTCACTCTGCCCTGCTTGTATGTACACACAGCCTCCCCTTCTCTATATATACATTTTTTTCTTTTGCTTCGTTTCCAACGCGCGCGCGGCTTCGAGGGTTGTACGCCTGCGTCAGAGAGGAGAGAAAGCTTCGACGTCAGCGCATATATGCAGTTTTTTACGTCGCGATTACGGTAATACAAGTATTTTACCACGTTTTTTGTACGTTTTCTTTATCTCTGTAAGGGAGTTTGAAAAGCTTGCGACTACTTTTCTTTTGCAAACGACACTTTCAAGAGTTATTCTTTTATTTAAAATTTGCTCTAATAGAAGGTTGAACGAGATTTTGAAATCGCTTTTACGCTCTATAACAAGTATCGTGTAACTGCTGTCATTTTATCAATTTTATTAACTTTATTTGGATTTTTTAGATACAAATTTTTAACGCGCGTTAAAGACGTTCTCTTCAAACGAGTCAAAACTGGATAATTGAACGTTACTTTTACTCAAATACTCATTCGCGTCAGTTTAAAAACAAAAGTCTAAACGTAAAGACTTAATTACATAACTTAATTAGATAACAAAGATATCGAGGGGAGGAGAAGAAAAAAATCGAAAATCCTTGCATCTAAGTGCATACCTATCTCCGAAAAGTGTGGTATGACCTTGGTGATTTACAATCGCGTTTAGCCGATCGCAATCTAAAAATATCTTTTATCCATTCCGTTATACGCGAGCTGTAATCTACCCTCGCTACACATATATTACCCGTTATAGAGTTGAGAACTGTACAACACGCTCGTTCTATTGATCGCTACTATAGCACTACCCCACACACGACTCAAGTTGAAAATACACGGAAAAAAGAGAAAAACACTAACGTAAGAGAGAGGGAGAGAGAGAGAGCGACAAACGGAAAAGGTGTTAACGAGTGTACGAGAAAAAAAAAACAAAGAAAAATAAAAAGAGATCAGGAAAAAAGCTTACTTGAGAAGTCGAAACGATGCAGTATGCGATTGGCAAAACTTGCAAGCTTCGAAGCTTACGGAGCCGCGGCATTATCTGCTCGCCGCAGCCACGAGATCTGTGTATTATTGTATACGACGTATCTCTATATATATGTATGCATGTACGTCGAGCAGAGTGCGCGCGCGCAAAAGCTTGGAGACTCCAAGTCGCTTTTACTTTTTTTTGTTCGTTAAACCGATTGATCGGTAATTCGATCGCTATAGGGAGAATATAGGTGGTGGGTTTTCATCGCAATTGACGTGTACCTTGGTAAACTGATGTCTCTCTTTCTCCTCCTCTTCGACTTTCTTTCGCTTAAGACGAGATCGCGCTTTCTTTGCGTACTTTATAATACAACACGGTAAAGTTAAAATATTTAAAAAAATGTTAATTTACAAGTATTCTCGCCAATATTTTAGTTCTTTACTTACGTTAGTTCGTAATTTTTATCGGGAAAACAAATGTCATCAATGTTAAAAATAAATACATCGTAACAATTACATAGGAACGTTAATAAGGTGTATCAACAAAAATAAAACCGCTATATCGAATAAATGTCCCCACTACTGGCCCTCGCATCATCTTGCGACGTCTTTGGCCATGACAACTCGCGAAGAGGATATAAGATGAAACGTTTAATCGATTGCACATCAGTTTTGCTTTATCGCAAACCGCAATGTCCATGCAAACGTTTGCATTTGTCGGCGTGTTTCTCATTATATGCGATTGCTACGCTAATCCACTACAACTTGATGCATTACGTGAGTAATTCGTACGACCCTTTCTATTGATTTCGAGCAAATTTGTACAATGACGTTTATTATTTTGTATAAAGCGCAAAATATAAAAATTTGCCAAAGTCATGACAACTATTACTCTACCTGCCTTGCGAATGCTATTCAAGACTCGTGGCCAGAGTTTGTCAAAGGTAATCTTCTTATAGTCGTTGAATTCGGAAAAGATTGCAGTTGTATCGCTTTATTGCAATAGATTTTTCATCGGCACAAGTGTGTTCCAGGTATTCCCGAGCTCGAATCCCCTACTCTGGAACCACTGAAAATTGCTAAAGTTGACAGATATTTGAACGCTGGTCCGTTCGTCGGTGGTGTCGTTTTGAGTAATATAACATTCTATGGTTTAGCGAGTGCAACGTTCTTATCGGCACACTCCCAGTTTATTGACAATCGCGTTAAACTCGATTTGTTGGTAAAGATTCCGAAAGTCGTTATAGAATGCGATTACAAGGCTCAAGGAGCTGTCGATTCACTCGCTATCGGTGGTAAAGGTATGGCATTTTTCTTCTGTGGCATTTATTTATTTATATTTTACGCATTCTTAATATTCTTTAGGACATTTCAATGTTAGTATGGACGGTTTAACAGCAAAATGGACGTTAAATGGTTACGTAAAAAACGACAGATGGATTGTTAAGCATTTTCGAATTAATCCAGATGTCAAACAAATGAAAGTTTATTTCAGCGATCTTTTCAGTGGCAATCGAATGCTGAGTAAGTTGCATTGATATCTGTATTAAAAGCGTTTAGAAGCTAAGGTTTGTATCTCTTTACTCTTGTTACAATTTATCTCCATCGACCTCGTCTGGAAAGTTTTTTTGTCGATGCATCACAAAAACTCGCTGGGTGATATCAGCAACTTTGGACTGATGAAACGTTGCGAATTTTTGGTTTTGTTTTCCTCATGAATATAAGATAATAACCACAATATCACTTCATTCCTCAATAGATTCACAATTAACGATAATTTTCAATTTATTTTGTAAAACATGTAAATGATTTTTTTTTTCAGACGACGCTGCTCTATTGTTGGTCAACCAGTACTGGCCCATATTTTTCAATGGGATGAAACCTATCGTTGTGGAACTGTCGGATGCGCGTTTGACAGATTTCGTCAATCGTATTGTTTTCTCAAAAGTTGCCTTATCAAAAATATTCCCATAATTAAAGATAAATTACACTGTCGGAGAATGTATTTAATTATACGTGAGCTGATAATTTCTGTCAAACCGGATTCGTAATAGATGCGAGAGTGGACTGCGATTTTTTTTACAATTTGTGATAAAAAAATGAAGAAATACAATAAAAACATATATTCTTTGATAAATTTTCATCAACTGTCATTTGTGAAAAGGAAACAACGAAATTGTTCAAAATTCCAACTCTGCAACTAGTTTTGGTTATTAGTTTCGTATGTTGTAGTCCCACCAAACGAGTCATATAAACATAAGATAAACATTGCCAACGTCATCTTCCTAAAAAAAAAAAAAAAATTGATGCGACACGTGGGAAAAATTGGCAGACCTGTCGATTAAAGGTCCACTTTTCTACTTTATAATATACAGCTGCTCGCGTGGCGGCATTTGTTGCTGTTATACGCTCGGTTTGGAATTGACCTAACCAATAAAAAAGAAAGAGAAAGAACAAGTATAACAGTGCTTTTATATTGAACCTCATCGCCGTCGCGATGTCTTTTCCTCAAACTAGCTGATAGTGTACAAAAAGAGAATTATTCGAGCGTGAAGCGAGACGGCATTGTCGTCCGCGTTAAGAAAGAATAAGAAAAATGAGGTTAATTTCGACGAGTATCTGGCTTCTGCTAGTTATTTGCACCAGCTCCGTCTTCGCCTGGGACACAGAACAGCTCGAGGTTTTTGACGTTGTCGAGGAAGTCAACCAGAATTTCTACGAGTTTCTTGGTGTGCCACAGGTATAATTCTGACGATTTTTTAGAGAAATAGTTAGTTATAGGGACCATGTCAGCTGTTTGAAGAGATTGAAGAAAATGTTCTTAGGAAAGATTTTTATTGTAATTTTTCAGACTACTGAATTGCATGAATGTGAGGCACAATGTCTAATTGATTGTTTAGAAAGTTGGCTAAATATCTAGCAGTAAATAAATTGATTGGTCAACGATTAAAGATTTTTGAAAAATTGAATCTGCATAGCGAATCTATCTATAAAAATATTATTTTTTCCAATTTTGATAATTTTTTTTATTTAATTGTTTACACATTTAATGTTCACATCTTTCACACAAACGTTATTTTTAACAATCTTAATAAAACCCCTACTGTTGACATAGATTAATAGTAGACGCATAGTAACATATGGTCATTGGTAGACATTTATCTTTAGTAATGGAGTATTGTTCAACTGAGAGGAAATAGAGTCTGATATTTTCTTATCTTGTTTTGTAATATATTTTTTCATTTCCAATTTCAGAATGCCTCAATACAAGATGTCAAAAAAGCTTTTCGAAGGTTATCCTTAGTACTTCATCCTGACAAGAGTGATGCAGAAGATGCAGAAGTACAATTTAGAAATGTAATTATAATGAATAATTTCACGTTCAGTTATATAATATGTTAATGGAAAAGTAATTTATTATATTATTTTTCAGTTAGCAGCAGTTTATGACGTTCTCAAAGATCCGAAGAAAAGGGAGCATTACGACAATGTTCTTATTAATGGACTGCCAAATTGGCGGTCTGGTGTATATTATTATCGTTATGTTCGAAAAATGGGCTTACTGGAAACAAGTATTACTTTATTGATAATAATAACGATTGGCCAGTATTTATGTTCTTGGGCAGCCTATTTTGAAAAAAGATATACATATGTAAGTACCCATCCATTAAGCATTTCAACTTCTTTGAAAATTAACATAGATGAAAACAGTCGCTTGTATTTTGCAGAAAGAAGTGTTAGGTAGTAAATTACAAAAGTTGCAAAAGAAGAATCGAAAGACTAAAATGGATGTTCCAGATCTAGCAGATATTCTGGAAAAAATTCCAACTCCTAGTATGTGGAACACCCTACCATTCCAGTTGCCAAAGTGGATATATACCTCGATCGTTGGTATTCCGTCCGCCATACGTAGTATACATAGAATTTTAGAGGAGAGAAAGCAAAGGAAAAAGCAAGAGGAAGAAGAGGCTCTGTTAGTTTTTAGAAGCATGCTCTCATTGCTTACTTCTATCATTTAGCAGCTCAAATAATTTTTTTGTGCTCATTAGAACATTTTTGTAATATTTTGCATTTTACGTACTCGTAGTAATCAGTATAGATTCTAATAAGTGAGCATAAGAAAAAGTGATATTCATCCAGTCTACAAGAAAAGTTACTTTTAGTAAATTGATTTATAGTTACTACTTGTATCAAGTAAATAGTTTAAAGATTCAAATCAGTAACGACGACGTTATTTTTCTTGTATTGGATTTTGTTGACTTTACATCTTGAGCTGTGAATCAATATTCTTTCAAGCACGCGTTCACTCTAATAATTAACATTACAGTAAAGCTCAAGAGGAGGAGGAAGAATCAGAGCCAGTACCTCGTGGACCAAGAAGACGAAGACAAGGATTTACACCACAAGAGCGCGGTGAGCGACCTATTCGAGAAAACTACAATAAAAAGTTAAACGAGACGTCGAGTAATCACGTCACGGAAAAGCAACGAGTTAGCGGAGGTCTATGGACGGACGATGATATACTGGAGCTGATAAAGCTTGTAAAAAAATTCCCCGGCGGAACTCCGGATCGCTGGGAAAAAATTGCCGACATGATGAATAGAACTGTTGCTGAAGTTACCCACATGGCTAAAAAGGTATCGCATCAGTTGTCAACTCTTATTTTGTTTCTCCCCCCCCCCCTCCACCCCCATATCAAACACAACAACATTCAATGATGGTTTGTAGGTGAAAGATGAAGGCTTGAAACCAAGTCAGCCAACAGAAGAAGTTCCCGTTGAAGAGGCACCCAAGAAAGTCAAAACACGTGCCGAGATTAGCGAAAATATGACTGAATGGAGTCAAAATCAACAGAAAGCACTTGAGGCTGCATTATTAAAGTATCCAAAGACAGGCTCGTCAGATAGGTGGGAGAAGATTGCTTTGTGTATCGAAGGCAAAACGAAGGTGCGTAACGTTTCCAACAAATTTGACAGTTCTGCTTATAGAAATGTGTTATTTAAATTGTATAATATGGATTACAGGAAGAATGTCAGGCTCGTTATAGATATTTGGTCGAAATAGTAAAAAAGAAGAACGCACAGTGATTGAAGATGGACTACTCAATTGACTCTATTAAACTGAGAAAGTGTATAAAGAATTTGGTGGTGCGTCAGTGCAATTGGTGTTAACTGTCTGTGTGTGGTCTTTATTGTGTGCGAGTTGATCTTTAATAGAATGACGAGTTTTGTTACATATATACCACTTGGTGATGTATTTATTGAATATAAATTTAATAATTTAAACAAAAACAACATACATTATTGTCGTTAACCAACAACGAATCAGCGCAAAAGATACATCTTACCAATCTTTTATGTACTCATTCGACAGTCATTATTTTCATATTTTTTACTTTTTTATTCTTATTATGTAAACGATGAAGACAGCTGATATCTGAATTAATTGAAAATAGAAATCAAGCAAATGTAATCAATTATTTTTATATCGATGAATTTCATGAAAGTTAAAAAAGAAAAATCTGTTAATAATATTGTATTAGGCATTATGCTTTACAATTGCACGGTTTCGTCGGTAATTTTATACGTGGTTTGAATAAAGATGCAATGCTAGAAATCGTAATTGCAATTATAACAAGTTTATTTTTCAAGATGATCAGATTGTTTTCAAAATTCTGTTTGTGTTGAATAGTGCAACAAAATGGCTTTTAATAAGCAACAATTTGGCGTTATTCACGCACGTGTACAATGCTTAGTTTTCTAAAAAAATACGATTAAATTGTTTCGTTTTAAATTCTATTTATGCGTTTAACCACAAGAATTGCACGAATTCTCCGCATGTTGTCGTTTCTACGAATAAGAAATAGCATTTCTATCCGAAAGTACAATCGATAAAATTTAATAAAATATTTCATCTCGAAAAACCTTTTTGCAATTTTGCAAATGATTTGGCGTATAAGTTATACATCGATCAAATCAGTCGTGAATCACGTGCACAATACACTTACGCGAGATTGTGTCAAAGTATTGGTAGATAAACGATATATAGCTTAAGTAACTATGCAAAAATCCTTGACGGAATCTACTCAATGGCAAGGCTGTTCTGGTTTAGCGAATCGTGTTAAGGTTACTCGTTACTTTAGGCGAGGAGGCTTAGCCGATGTATTACGGACAATTTTAATTCTATTCGATGATTATTTATTGGCTTTGTTTTAATTCGTTTAATTCGAATATATCGATCTATTAACATTTATAAACATTTGATAGACGTACCAATGTTGAATGATGTTTATCCTACTGATATTATAATTTCATCAATACCTATATTTAACGGTACAGGTGTTAGTCAAAGTTGTTTGCACGTAAGCACGTTATTTCAGTAGTATTAAGCGAATATTTTTCGAAAGCAAACAGCACGTACATGGTTAAAGATTTCTAATAGTTTATATATATATATATATATATACACATGTATATACATAGGATATACTATAAAACGTACTAACTATAATTGTAATATAGTAGCTTTTATAAACTACTTATATATTTCACCATAAGAATTTAAACGTGATTCGCCTACATACAAAGAATAAATTAAATGCCGCTTATCTACAATGGCCCATACGTTCACGTTACGACATCGCGAATATTCCGTATTCAATAGCTCTTTGTCGAGATTAAAGATTATCTTAATAGCAAATGAGCACGCGTACATTAATATACGTACAAAAAGTCTCTGTTCTCCTATCGCCATAATTATATACGTTGGGTATAAAGGTACGAGTGACGGACGTGGAAAGGTTCGGGATCGCGCTGAACGCGCACATACATCGGTTGAAGGAACACGCGTCGACAAAGGGTGATGGTAGAATCTATAGATCTGAGCATAAAGGACGGTCGGCGGTATGCGTGTGGCGGTGTAAGATACAGGCAGAGTCTCTACAAATGAGTCGTTGGTGAAAAGCAACTGTATTTGACACAATGCTCTGTTCATCTTTTTCTCCTAAAATTGAAAGTCATTTCCACCTCTTCTCATATACAACCAGGCGTCGTCGTCGTCGTCGTTTCGTCAGTGTAGCACTCGGCCACGTGCGCGTCGGATCTACCTCGTAGAATGGATTTTCGATTTTGCATCTATGATAAACGTCAATCTAAAAAATCGGTAAAAATTATCGCGAAAGCTGACGAATAATTAATCACGCCGAAACGAGTAGAGGGAGAAACACGCGCACACATTTTTTTCCCTATATTCGCACTTTTATCTCGTATATTTATTACGCTTCTCGTGTTTAAGTCAGCTGTTTGCGTTGAGTATGCTCGAGGACGCGCGTGAAATAACGCACAATTATAAAGACAACATGAAGACACGACAGAGGCAGGTGAGGATATTAAAAAATCAGTTGTCCTTAGAAATTTACTTTACGAACGATTGTTATTGTTACCGTGTTTCAACGTCAGCTTGTGTGCGATTAAAATTAATACTACTACATCGCGCAATCTTGCGTCATACTTGTTTCTTTATTCCATTAACCGACACCGCCTGTATATATACATACACGCGCGCGCGCGCGCGCACACAGCACACACATATATATATAGCGCAGTACGTTTTTCAAGAAAATTACTTGCAACAGAATCATACGAAATGAACATTTTCTAATAATAAACTGGCTGCCCCCTTGAGGTAGAGGTTTACTCGTTTGAAGAGTTTACCGTATGTACAATTCATTTTTATCTTCGAAAAAATGACGATTCATGCAATATGAACAATATCACTGACGAAAGATCTCTAGCTCAGTTGATCAATTATAATTCGTTTTGTGATAGAAATCGTGCAAAGTAATGGTAATTTTTAAATAATCAATGCGTCCATTTGAATCTGATCGATTATCGAAATATTACGTTTTACAGGTAAAACAAAACCAAGCGACCGATCCGACAGCCAGCTCCACAAATGAAAAATCAAAGTATTTGTTAAATCGTCAAAAATCTTCGAAAAAGAGGTATTTGATTGTTGTGACATTGGGAATGTTAGCTTTAACGTATGCCTGTCTAGTCAATGGCATTCATACTTTTGGCTACAAATTGATCGACAACGTAGCTGCATCGCTCAAACTTCACACACCTACGTACGTGATTATTATCGATGCAGGGTCGACAGCCAGTCGTGTTAACGTATTTACATTTCACAATTCCGTATTGAATGGGCAGTTAGTGTTAGACGATACGTTGTTTTACGAGACGAAACCAGGATTGAGCTCGTTTGCCAAGAGTTCCAAAGACGTGGAAAGATCGTTGAATATCTTACTTGACAAAGCTAAATCAAAAATTCCACGATCTCAGTGGTCATCGACACCAATGTCATTGAGAGCTACGGCTGGATTGAGACTTTTGCGCGACAACGAAGCCCAAAACATTCTCGAGGAATGTAAGCGAGTTTTAGCATCGTCGGGTTTCAAAGTTAACGACGATTCCGTTGCCATTATGGATGGCTCGGACGAAGGAATATTCTCATGGTTCACCACTAACTTTTTGCTCGAAAAGTTCGGTGAATCGGACAATACCGTAGCTGCGTTTGATCTTGGCGGTGGTTCGAATCAAGTGACTTTTTCGGTAACAGCCGATGCTATTGAAGCGCAATCACCTCACGCCAACAATATACATCACGTGAATGCTCTTAACCGAAATATCAGTGTGTTCACCGAGAGTTTCTTGGGAATGGGACTGATGGCTGCGAGGAAAGAAATTTTAACTCATTCGGATAATCGAAATAGCAAGTCGGTCAAGACGAAGGCTTCGGCGGATGTTGAACTGTCGGCTGAGTGTATTGATCCATCCGTGTCTGGATTGAAATGGAATTACGCTGGAAAGAATTACGCGATTAAAGGATCAATGAGTACATTTTCTACGTGCCTCGACATTATAACGAAAGTTGTGGATTCAGCCATTCCTCACGATCTGCCCAGTCTACGCGAGCACGAGATATACGCGTTTTCGTATTACTTCGAACGCGCGGAAGAGGTAAGTCTACATTGTTACTAGAAGACCAAGCTCTCTCGTCTTCGATAGCTCACGTTTTGACACTAATTTCAGGCTGGCCTTATAGACCCTGTTACCGGAGGAATAGTGAGCGTTGAGTCCATTTATCGATTAGCTGCTAAGGTCTGTGAAAATCCGAATGCCGACAAACCGTTCATGTGTCTGGATTTGTCATTTATATACGTGCTACTTCATAATGGATTTGGTCTTGACAAATCTTCAAATATTTTCGTAAGTATTTCAGTTAGAACCGTATACCGATCTTTTTGTACGCTACCCAATTACTCGCCGTACGTTACTTGTACCTTTTACCTTTCCTTTTCAGATGCGCAAATACATTAATGGCCACCAATTGAATTGGGCATTAGGTGCTGCGTTCAATATATTACAAAATAACGCCTAATTCTATTCTTGCAATCGAACCAGTTTATGCATGTACAAGAGACGATCATGCAATTGCATTGTGATTTGCATGGGAAATTGTTCACACGCTTTGTGATACTTTGTTTTTGGTGGCGTTTCTTGAATAAGTGTGTCTGTTTTTACGACAACGCGAATTTTATCCAAGTTGTAAATACGCAATGAAAAAAATACAAACGCACACATATGTATGTATATATGTGAGCTGATTGACTTTAAAAAATGTTGTTATATTTTTATTAGAATAAGTTACAAATACTTTGGTACGCAAGATTTCTTAAAAGTAACACACTCTTGGGCTTATCTAGAATACGCAACAAGCTATGTTATTACACAATGATACATCTGTACAATACACATTTAATAATATCTATGATACATCTAAATTGTTGGTTTTGTCAAGAAACTATATTTAAGTATAAAAGCCTTGTTTAATAATTACAACGTTACTTACTTTAAATAGGGCTCAATTAATTACGAGTTTTTCATTTTTCTGTCTTCGCGGTATTTTTTCAACATCTCTTTCAAACCATGATGTTTGGGATGTTTTTTACCAGTGCAAGCTTCGCAGGAACAAATCGTAGGAACGGTAAGTATTCGTTTGAACGTCTTGCCATCTTCGCACGTGAGATCAACGTGAATCTTTTTGTAATCCAGTGGCTGGCAACACGAACAATCGATCACTTGATCCCAAGTTTCTAAAAAATCAAATTATTACGTAGCATTGAATAAATAGTAACGTGTGGGTGTACGAAAAAAAAAAATAGAAACGTACTAGTGTCAAAGTGCGTCGAGGAATCGCAATTTCCATAACATTCCGCCAGACCTTCGATAGGCTCCAAATTTTTACACAAGCCATGATGCCCTTTCTTTTCGGCGATCAATCCTATCGTTTCTTCAAAGTCGAAAACTTCCGCGGCGCACGGTTCTGTGAAAAAATGGGTTTAAAAGTACTATGGATACCGTCGAACGATTAGTAATTGCAATTGATTATTTACAACTTACGTTGCTTCATATAGTTGCTATGAGTGAGATTACACTTCTGGCAACATCCATCGTGATAAATTAGCTCTGGAGCACAATTTATTTCTGGACACACGGGAGAACTTGTTGTAACGAGCAACTAAAATAACACAAGTACAAATACAAATAATTGTTCAATGGTATTTGGTACTCAAATAAATTTTGTTGTTGTTCGTTGCGTACCTGATCTCTCTTTTCCACGCAAGAATAAGTCGTGCAATTGTCACTGGAGGACCAAGTTTTACCTGGCTCGTACAAATAATCATCGACAATACAATAAACTTGTTTGCATTCTCCGCAACAAAGCTCGGGATTTGACTTTTGATACTCCCAACCCTTTGAACGTACATTTTCGATTGGTATATTTGTTAAAAAATGTTATTACGAGATATCGAGAAAACGCAGTTGTGTTATACCTTTGGACATTCGGTGTTGCAAGTCTTAAATTCCTTGTGTTTGACAATTTGACCCTCCGAAGTTTCAACGCAAGACTCCAATATACAATTGTCGAGTGGATTTTTCCACGAATTTCCTGGCATGTAATACACTCCATTGGCTAAACAAGCTGTTCGAACAATATTCGGACAACATTTACCAGGTATCGCCTGTGCATCTATTTTGTAATCGACCTCTTCCAATGGATTGATCGTTTCGCAAGTTTCGCTCACAGATTGCACGTGTAGCTGCATTCGCGAAATATGTTATTATTAAAAACGCCGTTATATCTGTCGTGAAAAAAAAAAACATCAATTACCGATCCATTCATTTTCAAGCAGGTACTCTTCACGCACGAATCATCCGAGTACCAAACATCTCCCACGTTTTTGAGAATTCCATCGATGACGCACGCGTAAGGCTTGCACTCGCCGCAACACGCAAGGCTACGATCTTGCGATTTGTGATACTTGTAACCCAACTCGCAAATCTCTGTACATATGTTTGTGAATGTTTTCTTGCGCAAGCCATTAGTGTCCAGTAAACACTCGGTCGTCAGGCAAGTATCGTTCGATAAAGGATACCATTTATCCCCGACCTACACATTGTCAATTGTGACTCTTGTCAAATTTTTCTTTGCGTTTCATCGCGATTGAAAATCGTCGTACCTTATAAACATTTCCATTGTCTCTGCAAGCGATTCTCTCGAAATTGGGACAGCACTCGAACTCCAAAATTTTGTCCTCCAACACGTAATCATTGATGTCCGGATGATTCTCCACTTTGAGGCAGTCCTTTGTAACGCATCTTGCAGTGGGAATCCCATCTTTGAAATCACACGTACAAGTTTTGCAATTACCATCCATCCAAATATCACCGATTGGTTTTGCTACGAGGTTCTCTGTGAAATCAAGATCGTTGCTCGAATCCATGTAATACAAGCACATGTCCTTTGGAGGTTCTGAAACGAGATAAAGGTCGTGGCTTAACTTTGTGATATTTTACACGTTGTTCTTTTTTGTATACCAATTTAGGCAAACGTACCGCAGGTGATTTGGATGCAGCAGGAGTTTGGATTATTCACAGTTGTGGGTATGTAATACGTGTGACACTCTGGTATCGGTGGACATGTTTCTGGTTTACAAACTTTTGTTGTTTTCGGGCAGCATCCAGATCTGTCGACAACGGTTACAAAACCAGGTTCTAGTAAATCGGAATTGGACTCAATGTCGTTGCTGTACAACGAACACTGATCTTCGGATACGCATTCTACAAAAAACCAAAAAGACACGGACAAAAATGATCATTTTTCTCAAAATCAAATACATCAAACAAAGGAAACTGGCTATAAGGTACTCACGACAAATAAATTTCTGACAACCATTCGCATCAACGGTGACTTTGAGCGTCTGTGCATAGCCGCACTCCGGCTGTTGCGTTTCAACGCAAACTGGTGGTTTCGTAGGAATAGGAACTGTACAGCACGTATGTACGTTCGATAATTCGTCTCGATAAAGAAAAAAAATGAAGGAAAGTATTTACACTCACCGCATAAGTATTTCGGACAGCAATCGTTCTCTGTGCCAGGTATCATTACAGAATTTGAGTTTTCATCGCAGATTGTCTCAACGGCAGGACACTCGGCACGACTACAACTGATCACTTGTTTACTACAACTACACTGAGTGCATTTGTCGGGTTGCCAAATGTCACCGTCCACGTGACCTTCGTCATCGCACACGAAACAATTACGTTTTGGTATACATGTACCATTATGCCAAACGAAATTCATTGGACAGAAGCAACCTTCGATTGGATCGGCTATACATTTGACTGGGTTTTCGATTGTTTTGCATGTTTCAGCACAGCCTGTACCACAGGCTTGATATTCCAAATCTGTTGAAAGCAGTATGAATACGTAAGATTGATCTCTTAACTGTCAATTGAAAAACAAAACAAAAACAAAAGAAACCAAGAAACTACTCACTCGATGCACACTCGTAAGGACAGAGTTGTGGAGTACGCCAGTCGATACAAACACCGCCGATCGTACACATCCTAGCGTAAGCTTCAAAGTTGGCACAAGCATTGCCACCTTCGCACAGTGCATCCTTGCAAGCGTAGTAATAGGGCGTAGGATCAACGATACCATGGCAACGAGCGAACGTCACGTCTTGAAGTAATTTCTCGCAATAACCATTTGCCGAAGGTTCGTCAGCGCAACGTTTCCTTGGTTTACTCGAACATCGCTCTTCGTTGAGATTTAACGATTCGGGTAAGTTCTTTACGGCCCAGCTGTTACCAAATTCCTGCTCGTCATTCGTCAGCTAAACGGTAACATACATATTTCAAGTTAATCGTTGTCTATACACTCGATTGTACACTCAACGTTTGTCTAAATTACCTCGCCATCGTGCGTTTTGAGATCGTCGTGTTGTCTGCCGTTGCAATTGCCGCAGAGTCCTTCCATTGCGCCACCGAAGGTATGCGAGGGTAAGCGTAAGACGAACGCCATGTTGTATTTGAAAGCAACTATTTCCAATTGCAACTCCGGCAGCAGAAGTTGCACGTCTTGATTACTAGTCAATGCAATGATTAACCAGGATGCTTGGAATGGATACAACTCGAGTTGTTGGCCATCGATTATTACGATCAACTGATGTGGTGTATTGCCTCTTCTTATTTGAACAACGTGGTTGTCGTAAAGTAAAGTGATCACTTCGGTGCAAATACCTTCGTCGCACACTCCATTACTTACCAAAACCTAGAGAGGTCGACTGTGTGATTAGTGGCAATTCCGACAAAGAGTACGAACAAGTACACACGCGTTATTGTTCTCGATGCGTACCTCATACTTATGCTTGGCATCTGTACCGTGTTCTGCAACGTCCCTCGATAGCATATAGGTGCAATTACCGTTGAAAAGCACGTTACTTCGATCGAAAGTCACGTATCTCGAATTACCAAAGCCATCGCAGACGCAATCTCGACATTCGGCGGGTGGTACACAAGTATCACCATGGCGTACCATACCATCGGGACAGAAACATCCTTGTACGCATAGCCCATCGACGCTTGGACACGAATCAGGTTGCAATAGATTTTCACAGCTTATCTCGCACTTTTGTCTGTAATGCGACGTATCGCGAGTTAGATACTACGTTATTTACTGGCAAAGAACGAAAACGAATAAAGAGAATACTTATTTGTTTACAAATGCAGTCATACCTGAAACAGTCCTTCTGAACGAAAGGTGCTTCGCACATGGCTGGACATTCGTACATGGATCTCCAAGTGGTCAAATCGATACTATTGTCAGCGGCCATGCACGTGGACACGTAAGCGGACAGTGCATCGCAACGACATTGTTGAGCCGTTGAATTTCTATTGCTCAAACAAGCACAAGTACTTTCCAAACAGCTCGACACGAATTTTTCACGATTAAGTACGTTTGAGCAGGCTTCGAAAGATACATCACGGACCAGTGTACACGTCTTCCAAGCTTCCAGTTGAGTGTCTCGTGGGCAAACCTGTCGTTTATTTTTTTTTTTTTTTGTTAATGCGGCGGCTTAAAATTTTCATTTTTATAAAGCTTCAGTTAAAACATTCAAATATATCTATATTCACCTGCAATTTACACTCGGCGCTATCCAATACTTTCCAGCTGTTTCCAAATTCATGCGTACTCTTAGCAAGTTCGCCCGTTGGTGTTTGTTGATCATTGACAACTATTCCATCCAAATAGCCACACATTCCATCGACGTGATCGGCAAGTTCCTCGGAAACACCGATTTTTATCGTACCCGAAGCATCGAGTAATGCCCAGAAAGGATAGCGTCGAGATTCGAGGCGCAAAGCATTTCCAACTCGTGATATCTTCATAGCAGGATTTTTCGTACCCAAATGTTTCACTTCGCTTGGGTTATAAACGTGGCCGTCGATGACAACGTACATGTTTGGTTGTAGGATTACCACGTGTTCGTCAAATGTCACGGATAGCGTTTTCTGACACAAAAGGTCTTTGTTCTTGCATACTTTTTCAACTACGATCACAAATGTATTTTATTCGATTAACTAGCGATCGATGTTAAAGTTATTATCGACGAAGAAGTCATTTTACAAGCTTACCGATGATGTACCATTTATTCGTATCCATGTCTCTTGCTAAAATGTGATTGCACACATCGTACTTGAAATCAAGACCATCGAAAGTTGTAAATGATCTACCGATCGCATTACATACTCGTTCTTTCGGTGGAATCGGTATACAGGTATTATCGCATACCAGGGTTTTTCTTATACTCTTAGCTGGATCATAAGCTGGTTGAAAACCCGTGGGACACGCGAGCTTTTGACACGTTTCCACTACAACTTCTGGTTTACAAATAATCTTCGGGCAAATGTTCTCTTCTTCCTCTTCGTCGCCGCCAAAACGAGAATCAAATCTCGGCGGTGGCACTTTCCATCTACATCATTTGGTTTGTTAATTACGTATCGCACGTGCACACGGAAAAATAACGATCATTAAGAAAAAAAACGTAATATTTTTCCGTACTTCATGGTAGTTGACTGATGCGTCGATTCAGTTTGTTTCATGGTGAAACTGAAATTAGCGAGATTCGTATCTTGTGCGTTGTTCTGCTCCAAAACAAATCCAGGCGGGCAAGTAGTCACGCACTCCACTTCTGCACGCCAATAGAATATTAAACGTTAATCGATCGACAATATCTTCATAGTGTCGTTGACTTTATAAGTTACGTACTTATAATGGTCTGTTTGGTGACATTAGCGTGAGAATTGATCTCGACGTTCTGGCAATCGTTCTCGTCGTCGGGACAATCGTTGATACCATCGCACCACTTGGATTCGTCCAAACACACGTCATTCGTGCGACATAATCTCTCACCCGCTGGACAATTTTTACAAAGACAAGCGCACAGTTCGCTTATTACTGGACGTTGTTCTGGATTTGAACAAGGCGGACAAGATTTGGCTTGACAAATTGGCAGACCACTCATGGCACAAGTGCAAATCTGACAGTCGGAAGTCTCGTAGTTTGCACCGACCGAGTATCTGAAAAATAAACAGAGATGCATGTATACCTGATTGTCAATTGATTGCAATAATTTCATTTACGGTGATATACGTACGAGATACCGTTGACAATGCAAGGACATTCCTGCATGGTGATGCAGAATCTACCATCCCACCACAGAGGTCCATCGCACATGCATTGATTCATAACGTCGATACCAGGACACACGTTACAATCGGACTTTGGCACTTCTACGTTCAGTGGCTCTGGTACGAAAGCTGTCGATACGTTAAACGTACGTTTAACTATTAAATACACGTCGCTTTGATATCGTGCAACACTTACGATAAGGAACAAAGCAGCCATGTATTTCGACTCTCATTCCGATGTGATCGTGCCATTGGATCGGATATATCCTGAGTAGTTTCGCTGAAATTGGTAGTTTAAAGTAGTTGATTTTATTGCTATAGTCGTCGACATTGCCCAAAAATTCTTTGATAGAGCCAAACTCGTCGATCACAGGACTCCAACCCATTCCATCTCTGCTGTACTGGACAATATATCGAGTAACCCAGCTACCGTCGCCACCTTTTGTCTCGATTCCAGTGATATTTCGTGCCTCCAAAAAGTCGAATTGAACGTATTGATCAGGATTGTCGAGTATCGGATGCCAGGTTTCTAAACTCGAAAGACGAAGATTCGGTTGTTGATTGTTGTACGTCGAGGTGACCGACACTTGTCTTCCAGACATCAATCCACTATCGTAACCCATCGAATCGTCGCAAACTGCGAGGTAAATTAAAGGATCGTTATCGTCTACACGTGAATACAAAATAAAGTAAACAACGACAAAAATACACTTGCCTGGTTGCACATGCGTCTCCGTAATCATTGGCGTGGGCATCAACATTGGAAGAGGAGTAGTCGTCGCTTGCTCGCCACAAGCGATCAATTCGACTTGCATCGCGATTGCTTTGTGCCAGGTAACTGGATAAATTCTCACGATTTTTGCCTCTATTGCTGGATTGAAAATTTGTTTCACGGGTACGTTACTCTCGGCTGGACCACGAAGTGTTTCAGGCTTTCCATTGCCAATAGTCGAATATGTATGACCATCCTCGGAGAAAACGACGTAATAACTGGTGACAAATATATCTTCGAAAGCATCACCACCAATAATAATGCCATATATCGGTTGTGGTTGTTCCAGTTGTACTTGCACCCAAGGTTGATTGTCGTCGGCTGATGGTCGCCAAGTGAGTACTGTACTTGTAGGTCGGAGACGTATCGTGTCGTTGCCGACGAAGGACGATACGTAGCTGCTAGCGTCAAAGCTCACGTCGAAGGGGAATCGCTCGGTTAACCAGATGTAATTATCGTTGGGACATTCGCGCGGTGGGCTGTTTACGTTTGGTACGAGTATCACATCTTTAAACTCGAATTCTCTGTTGAAAATCAAGCATATTTATTACGATCGTCGCAACAGTTCGAGAAAGCTCAGCGCTTTAAGCGACGTTCACACATCGACGGTATTTGTACTTACTTCGATTGCGTGTACGTTTGCATGCCAGTTCCCTTTTGTTTTTGGCAGACCGTTTCGTCGCAGGTGTAGAAGTTATTGATACATTGGCAAATTTTACATTGGGATTCTTTGACCACTTGACTCGGTGGTACTAATTCACCAGAGTCGGACATGCAAGTACAATGCGAGCGATCGACACACGTGAGCGAATCACGCCAATAGTTATTGATGCCTGTCGTACAATCGATACGCGAATTAGCCACGCAACCTGCTACACAATCGATCGTTCTGTTGCACATGCCATTCGCTGTTAATACACGATTGTAGTAGTCGCATGTTTGACTGCATTTTATCGCGCAATCGTCCCAATGCTCGTCTGCTTTACATGGGCCTACGCGACAGACAGTTTATATTTTACTAAGTATTTGTAATCTAATTGTTTGGTGTCAAGACAAAATTAAACGTTTTGTTATTCTGTTAAAAAAGACAACGCGTACTTATTGGTGAGCCACATTCAGGTCTAGCGACGGCGACGTTAGCTGGCCAATCGCAGATTTGCAGCTTCTCGTGAAACATCATGTCAGGGCCACAAGTTTTTTTAATCCACTCGTTGTTTGCTTGAGGACTAGGTCCGCATTGGAAGAAATCGTAGCAATTTTCACGACTTGCTCGATACGGTTCGTTTAATTGACACGTATCGGACAAAGGTGTTGTAGTAGGCTGCTCTTCGCATTGGCAAAGAACGCTGATTTCAAAGTCTGGGCAATTTTGTTTGGGTTTCTTTGACGCTTCGCAAATGAAACCGTTGTCGAGGCTGCAGTCAACATTTAATCCAACCTATGAACGACATCGTTTAAATAAGAACTCTCTTTTTCTTTTCTTTTTTTGACAAATTTTAGCAATACGCGAGAACAAATAGCAAACCTCTTTGTGCGATAATTTTGCGTCGACAGTTTGACATTTGATATCGACCATCTTTTCTCTACCGCAAAATGCCGTTCCCTCTATGTTCAACAATTCCATTAAAGACGGTATTTCTTCGATATCATTTCTGAATCCAGTATCCTTGGGCTTGTCTCTATTCAACCATGTAGTCCAACCGCTCGCGCATTTCTTTTGACTATCGCTAAAAAACCAAATTGGTGTTATTTTGATGAAAAAAAAACAACAATAGCCGCTATATATTTGAAAATCCTCACCTCATTATCACTGTAGGTGTCGTATTCAGTTCAGTCCATGTCGTCTCTGTAACCTTAGCACACGGTTTACCTTTGCACACGACTTTTCCTCTACTACAGAAACACGAGTGACATTCGTCTCCGTGAACTCTGTCACCCTCGTAGAACGTTACTCCATCGACGATCGTACACATTGGTTTGCAATCGGCACGTGGTACGCAATTGGAATAGGAAGCATTAAGGTAAACTTGAGCTTCGGGGCAAGCTTTAGGTTTACAGCCTTCGACGCAGGTATCTTGATCGCAAAGGTGTAAGGAGTCACCAAGTGTTACCAAATTGTCACAGGTTTCGCGAGGACAAGTCGACACGCATGGTGAGTAATTCGAGCACGTCTCGTCGCACTGCATTGGGCAAAGCTTTTGACTTCTCCACTATTGATATATTGAAAAAAAAAAAAAAAAAAATCACTAATGATAAGCGATTTTCCATCGATAATTTTCACTGTTCAACAATGTCAAAGAAACTGTTTCTTACGTGAATTGGTACACCCATAGCATTACACTCTTGAGCGTAAGCAGCAATAGCGGTGCAAAGACATTCGCAATCGCCACCTTCGTCACAACCGCATGCGTCGTAAATACATCTGTCGATGTAATCGTCGGGTAATACCTCCGAATGGCAAGCTTGGAAAACACTCGACTTCATAATCCGACACCTTTGAACAGCCCATAACTTTCTTTCGGGTCTCTGTCCACAAGTGTCGGGTGCTTTATCATTTGGTTCAGCGCAAAGTTCGCTCAATTTCCACGAGTCGCCAAATAGACTTGCCGATACTTCTGCCATGCCACCCGACGGTGTTTTAAAGTCGTCTTCGGCGTTATCGTTGAAATCACCGCATAATCCTTTGGTACGCCCTTTCCATTTGGCATCCAAACGTACGTATACTCGGGTACCTTCGTCCCATTGCAAAACAAGACCAAGATCTGGAACGTCGAGAAAGACGAAGAGACCCGCGCGTCGCATGACTATTCGCTCTGTCGAAATAAAATTAGACATCGTCAACAGGGACATTTACGGAGGCTTTAGCTTATCAGCGTTGTAAAAATACTTACGGAGATTTTTTAAACCTTGAACGTTGAGGCTTTTACCGCGCGTTAGCGTTATTTTTTCCTCGGCTGCGTAATTGTTTTTGCCAATTGTTAGCGTTACCGATTTGGAGCATGTAACGCCTGTGGATCCACATGGAACGTTACGAACAATTACGTCGAAAGTTTCATCGTCGTTGAGTTTGCCTTTCGCAAAAACGTATTCACAGGCTCCTTGGAAATCAAACGATTTATCGTCGAAAGTCTTGTAATGTGAATCACCCCACACCGAGCATACGCCTGTGGAAAATATGTGCTATTTAGGAATATGTCGATGCTAAAAAATAGCCTTCTTTCTTTGTTTTTGACGAGAAAATCAACCTGGACAACGTATATCCGTGCAGTTCCAGCCAAGTTGAGTGCACTTGCAAGTATTACATTCTTTTTGACGAATCATACCCTCTTTGTAACTTCTACCACCGTGGTAACAAGGACATTGATTTTCTGGAACACATTCAGCACTCGGAGGATCGAGCACGTAACCCGATTTACAAACGCAACCAGGTCTGCAGATTGCTGGAGTTTGCGAGACGTGTTGATGCATATTACGACAAGTACGTTGTTCGACAGGTTCGCAGGTTGTAACTTCTTGATGTTTTGTCGCACTGCACAGAGTTTTCAATTGAGTCATCGCTGGATAGTCGGACATTTCATCGGGCGTCGCTTGTTGACAATTCCAAATGCCACCTTTTTAACGACCAGTTGCATTATTACAATGAATAAATCCCTTGTACATCCACCGTTAAGTGTACTATTACCTGCACAAGTGCAGAGTTCTTGACCTTTCGTTCCGGGTCTTATTTCTTTGTAACCGGCAAGAAATTCCAAGCCACCATAGGTGCAAGGACATTGGCTTGTAGGGATACAGTCACCGTTGATATCGAGAGTGAATCCTTTGGGACAATTACAACCCTCGACGCACTCTTCTTTACATTCGTGATGGAACGATATGTCGGCGCAGGACCTACGTGACAACACGAACGTTGACTTTTAAACACATTTATTAAACGTCAATTAATCCCGCAGAAGGCCACTGCGGGACGACGTTGTACGATATTGGCTGTCAAATAATACAAATCCGTTAAATTTCGCGTACTTTCAGTGTTCTTATCTCGTGTATTTTTTAACAAGTACTCTTAGACTTGCCTTAAAAAAATCTATTTATTTATTCGGCATAGTCGATGATCGATAATCAATAAAATGTCGATGGCATTAACATTGATTTACCATTACCTTAATTCGCCTCTGTAATTGTTACTCTGTACACGTTCAAGAGTATACGCGGAATTGAAAAATCTCGAATGTGAGAAAATAATTCAATTACCTTTAGATAACTTAATAATTATTAATTTTCGTTATTTTTAGTGCATCTAATAAATCAAGTCTTATTTTGCGTCGACTGTCATATGATCCGATCGCTCGAGTATATTTCCTTCGAAAAGTTACGACGATCGGGTAGATTCGATCGTCTGCGCTTTTCAAACGTTTAAATAAATTGTTTGCATTGAAAAATTCGTTTTCCCCGATTACCAGACTGAAATTCTGCAAATTTGTTCGATTAAGCACTCCAGTACGGCATCGGGGTGATGTGAATATAAATCGCACTAGTTATCGTTTCGACCAATCACTACTATTAGCCGTCGAAATATCGCGAATATTAAGTAAATTATGCAATTTTCTTCTATAATACGATGGTTGTGCGAAAGCTTAGAGTTTTGGCAACAATGTGCATTGTTATTTGATGCGAAAAATTAATTCAAGCGGTTGTTATACGAGTTTTTATCAACAAAATTCGTTGGGACATAAACTAAGATTGCTCACTTTTAAGCCCGTTACTTTTTTATTACTGAATATTACGAAAAAACTATTGAAAATAAAATGTTCTTTGAACTTTGCCGTTGATCCCGAGGTTAAAAAAAATGCACTAATTCGCTGAAATAACCGAGAAAATCGATTGAAAAGCAAAAAATTGGAAACAAGTTCATTATGAAAGCAAAGCGCGGGATTGTCAGTGACGCTTGGGTCTCTCTCTGAGGTCCGCGCTCTCTCCATATATACGCTTAAAAAAAAGTTCTCTACAATTTTTGCTTTGTCAGTCTTACGACATATCGCAACGTGTTCAGCATGACCGAGACAACAGTAGCTCCATTGGCCGAGGCTCCAGCAGCTCAAGCCTCGCCGAAAAAAACCACTACAACCAAGGCTCCAAAGAAAACCACCGGAGCTAAGAAAACGGCAGCCAAGCCAACTCATCCACCAGCAGCTGAGATGGTTAATGCCGCCATTGCTGCCTTGAAAGACAAGAAAGGATCGTCGCTTCAGGCCATTAAGAAGTACATCGCTGCCCAGTACAAGGTCAACGTAGATAAACAATCCGTTTTCATCAAGAAGTATTTGAAATCCGCCGTAAGCAAGAAAACCATCGTCCAGACTAAAGGTACTGGTGCAGCTGGACGCTTCAAGCTTGCTGCTAAGTCCGCCAAGCCTGACGGTGAGAAGAAAATAATAAAGAAGGCAGCAACAGCCAAGAAACCAACTGCCGCTAAGAAGCCTGCAGCAGCTAAGAAACCTAAAACAGCAGCCAAGCCTAAGGATGGCGCAGCTAAGAAATCGTCAGCCATCAAGAAGACTGCCGCTAAAAAACCAACAGCGGCTAAGAAAGCTGCGGCTAAACCCAAGGTTGCCAAATCGGTTAAGGCCAAGACCACCAAGACTCCAACGAAACCCAAGGCACCTAAGCCCAAGAAAGCAGCAGCACCCAAGGCTAAGGCTGCTCCCAAGAAGTAAATTCCTATACCATCAGTTCTTTTTAGAACTACTTCCTTTTGAAAGCCAAACGGCCCTTTTCAGGGCCACCAAATATATCAAACGCACAAACTATATCGTTTCAATGTTATATACAGTAGATGTAAGTCGTAAGCATTGCGACGCGCACAAGTATTGCACTATAGTCAAGTTACTTGTACGTAATATAGCGTCGGAGGTCGCCAATCCCTATTCACTACTATACGCTTCTATTCCGAAGTCTATCTGCTAAGCCAAAAACAAGCATTGAAATTACTAAGGTATACTTAGCTGTTCATTGAATTCTAGTCTAACCGAAACAATTTCTACTTGGTAACCAAGCGAACGGAAAATATTTTACTTGTGCAATAATCTTCGGTTTTCGTTATTTAAAAATCAACTACATGCCATTATTTATTATTTAAATTGAAAATTTTATAAATAAACCGATCAATGTATCGATAAAAATAAGGCTTACGCACGATCTTGAATAAAAATAATTTTTCTCGGCTTCCCATCTATTCGCGTTTGGCGGGAAAGTGAAACAGTCGGTAACCGAAATACCCGCGTTTTCGCTACACAATCTCGTCGATTGATTTTTACTCGATACTAACGCGTTATTACTCATTTTTATTGAAAATTGATACGATCACTTCCAAATGCAAATACAGAAAATAACGGCTAACATTTATCATTATTCGAAGACCTTGACCGTACAATACTTGAATAAATAATAGAGAAAATAACACCTTTAGACTAGAGGGAAAATCCCGATTTTCACGTGTTTCTCGTTGACGCAAATGGAAAATCATCATTGATATCGAGGACAACTAAGACAACGAATGTTGTCAAAATATTCTTTGAAAATTCCTTGAAGAGCAGTTTTTCAAAATTACGTTTTCCAACGTAAAACAAACTTTCGTTCCGATTTGTCTTCACCTGTATTGTAGTGAAAACGAAGAGTATAGCATTTACTCGATTCATTCGAACAGTTTATACTTCGCGTTACAGGAGTAGCGTTTGGATTTTTAGGAAACATCGCTATCTAAAGAATAAATAGAATCGTAACAATTCGCAAGTGTAAAACCAAAAATCCGTCGAATCGATGTAAATCTTTACAGTCCTGTACATTTTTTTACGCAGGTTAACAAAATGTAACGTTACAACTACACTTAAGCATTCGATTACACTTGGAATTTAATCTTTGAACCGAGCGCTAAACGAACGACGTAACATACCTCGTGCAACTGCTACCACACATCTGATACTCTTGATCACCGGAACAATGTACTCGGCATTCTTGAACTTCCTGACGCCAATGTACGACGACTCCCGAGTGAGCGCAATCTTTCGCGTAAGCAGCAAGAGTTGGGCACAAACAGCTCTCGATATTGTTTTCGCAGGCACACATATCGTACACGCAGTCCTTGTAAAATGGTTCTGGATCAACGTGCCAATGACATCCTACAAGGTCAAAGTCGAATTATCAGTAAAATGCACAAATCGAACGTATCGCGTGGGACAATCTAGGCTTACCTAAAAATATTTTATTCTTCAAGACTTTGCAATATTTCTCAGCGGCATCTCTTTTGTGAGCATTCACGTCGCACGGATGATTGGAATCTTTTTCGATATCGGGACAATGTTCGTTCGTTTTCCATTTATTAGCAAAGGCAACTACCGCTTGCTCGACATCGCCGTCGGGCGTTAAGAAATCGTTCTTTTGATTGGAGCTGAACGTACCGCAGAGACCTTTAGTTTTACCTGTTTATCAGCAAAGTCACGATTGATTAAAGCAAAAAATAGACAAAAAATATTAACGGAAATCCGATTAAATTACCTCTGAATTGAGGAGGCGCATTGACGTAAACTCGAGAAACGCCATCCCATAAAACTTGCAATCCGTTTGGTAACTCAACGGCAATGAAAATACTGCTGACAATTCGAACTCTCGTTTTACCAGCTAGTAATGGTAAATCTGTCACGTCTTCACCGTTAACTAAGATTTGACGATTCTGTTTGAGTTTAACGGCAACGTCGTCAACGCGTATCGTCACGGTTTTAGTACACGATGGGTCGCCGTCTCGATAACTTCTTGCAAAACCCATCATCTGCATTGATTAAAATGTAAAATACACTTGTAAAAAAGAGTCAAAAATAAAAGAAAAAGCAAACAAACCTCGGAAATAGAACTGGTGCAGGCTGTATTCTCCGCTTCGATGCTATAATTGTCACCCTTGACTAGATGATAACTACACTTTCCCATGAAATCGTATCTCTTACCATCGAAAGTCGCGTAATGAGGGTCGCCAACGGCCGAACATCGAGCACTGCATTTTGTCTCGGTACAAGTCCATTGGCCAGCCATACAGACACAAGTGTTACAATCTTTGCGCACGCTCGCACCAGCTTCGAATGATTTTCCGCGTAAACGACATGGACATTGAGCGGGTTCGATACAGCGACCTTGATGTAACACAGTGCCGATCGGGCAGAAGCAGCCTTCTTCGCATTTGTCAAAATCAGAGTCATCCTCGGCAAGGCGACTCGAAAAATCAACACCGCAAAACTGTTGAGTTTTTGGGCCACACGCCATGTACACTCTGCCGTCGTTACACTCCATCGCTATTGACGGATATAATACACGATACACGTGACTCTAAAACGAAGAGCGTTTAATCAAAGTCAAATAAAAAATCGCAACTTACGGCAGACGCTACTGTCTCTCCAGCCAGTCAAAGCGACGAGTCCCTTGTGAGCGCATTGTCGCACGTAGACAGCCATCGTGTCGCAAGCGCATCTCTTTGGATCGGCGTTATTGCAAGAGCAATAATCCCATTTGCAAGCGGTATGGAAGCCCGTGATATCGACGAGATTAGCGCAACTGCTGTATCGCGAATCGGACAATAATTTCGTACAAAACTCGTCGGCTTCTCTGTCGAGATGCCCATCTCTGCCACAAGGGTTCTGCTCACTTGGATACTCTTGGCATTTTTCTACGAGAGCGGTACGTTCAAATGTCAAAAGCAACTAGCATTCAAGGTTTAACGCGCGCGTACTCGCTGTACTTTACCTCCAATATTTTCAATCTTCCACGCTCCAGCGGCATGTAACGGTGTTTTCGCCCCGAAACCATAATCATCCTGCCTCTCGCCGTTCAAACTACCGCACAAACCAGCAGTTCTGTTCCATAGAGATTCGGAGGCTTCGATTTGTACGAGTTTCTCAGCGTCCCATTTGATCTTCAAACCCAAAGCATCGAGAGACACGGCAAGGAATTGGCCGCTTTCGGCTTCTACGCGTATGTGCGTCAATTGCGACGGTACCGCGAGGATTTTTTTACCACTGCGTAATTCTGGATACCTCGTGATCGGATTAGCCGCGAGATCGTATTCTTTACCCTGCACGAAGATACGAAGCATTCGTGGACAAGTGATATTTTGGCAGAGAGGATCGTTTTGTACGGCTACGGTGAATAAACCGTCGCGGCTGTCCTTGAGAAGCGTGTAGGCGCACTTGCTGTCTGCAATTTCACAAGATGTACTTATGGTTTGCTCTATTTTTCAAGCCGTATTTTCAACGACGCATCGCGACTCACCAAAACTAAAAACTTGTCCATCGAAAGTCTTGTAGTGCAATCCGGCCCAAGTAAAGCAAGCACCAGCCTCGATCTTCTTCTCGACCCTTTCAATTTTGTCGTATTGAGCTGCGCCACTGAGTGCAGTGTTGATACTTCCGTACTCGGAGTTACCTTCAAGGCCAATTCCGCCCAGCATCATTCCGAGATTTTTGGAAAACCCAACGGAATTCGCATCGGCAGCCTTGAATCCATTCGATTCGATTTCCCAAGAAGTATTGAGAGTATGCGTGATATAGGATGTCTTTTCGAAGCTACCAAGGCTGACGATGTTGACTCCACGCGGTGCTATACATTGTGGAATCGGCTGTGGCTCGAAATTACCAGTCTCGTAACGACAAGTGTATAACGATGCTGGTGGATATTCGAACGGCGCTTCGGGAGGGCAAATTAACGTGCAAACGTAGGTATTGTCTTCGGCGACGTTGCAGTGGTAACCACCGTTAAAGCCGAGTTTACTACCGCTACATACTTCGGTACCTGTGGTCATTTTGTCGTTCTTAAGCATTGATTTTGGAGCTTATTCGTTTGTTTGTATACGTGCGTGACTTACGATATTGACATTGCGCGCCTGTAAAATCTTTTGGACATTGACAAGTATTCAGCGAGCCACATACTCCTCCGTTTTGACAATGCGGATGACAAACGGCTGGAAATATACGCATGATATGTAATTTTTCATCGAATCGCCATTAGCAATCTATTGTTCTTTCCATGCTTACGTTGACAGTCGGGTATAGAGACCCAATCGTTTCTAGTTGGTTCCCAGTTACCGTGTTTGCAAATCATATTCGCCACGGTGGAACCGTCTGGGAAAACGAAATCTCTGTGGCACGTTATCGTACTTGTCCTTCAAAGCATACGTCAGATTTTTAATTTGCGTAAAAAATAAATAAATAACGTAGAAATAACATAATGAACAATCGAGAGACGTATTTACTTGCTACTGAATTTAATTTCAGCATTGTTCACCAATGGCGGTGGATTCAAACACGGCTTGTTCTCGAATTGACACTGTGGTCCAGAGAAATTTTCCGCGCAATGGCAACGATTGGGCTCGACGCAAATTCCATTGTTTTTGCACTCGGGTAAACATACGGCTAAAATAACGATAATTTTATATTTAATATTTGAGAAAAAGCAAACGAAGAAGAACTGGTCGTATTTTTTGTATATACAACGATCACGTACGCTCGCAATGTGGAACGATAACGTAAGTGGCTCCTTGAACTTTCCAAAAGCCGTCGCGGCAAACGATCGCAAGCTCCGTTTCTCCGTTGGGAAATCGATAGTCGTTGTAGCAAATTGCTCGGCAACCTCTGTGCTCGTAAAAACAAATATTTTCAAAACAAGGACTTATGTCTACTGACCGATCAAAAACGATAGACACGCTGATTACGTACTTTAGCGGATCACAGTTTACATCCCCGTTGATAGGACTATCTGGCTGAGCGGTGCATCCTCCCTCGAATCTGTTACGGCTAGCGATTTTTCTTGTATTTTTGAACGAATTTCCAATGCTTTTGTAACGCTGATCATTGAACGCGTAGTTATCCTCGTTGTCGCTAAAAATAGACGGATACAAAATAAAAGTTAAAGAATGATTTTCGGTAATAATACGTCAACGACGAACTTACTCTTTGAATAAGAAATCCGAGCCTGGCTCGGCATTGGCGTACGATTCGTTCAAAAGCGCAGCTGTGAAGCAGCTCGTAATCAATAAAAATCTCAACATCGTGTTCACGGTATTTGGTCAAAGCACCATGATGAATAGAAAAGAAAATATCATCGATGATCCTTTGATCCTTTCGCTTTTAAACGTTGTACTAAAGTGCGAGCGAGGTCGTCGGAGAATTTATATGGCGAAAAGTCCCGCAGGAAGCTTCGATGATAAATCTGGGTCAAGCGCAGATAGATATATATATTTTTTTTTATTTTCACTTTGCAGTGAGTACACGCGCGATTGAGAAAAATACAAATACATACCGCAAAATCGTTTGTGTGCCAGGAAGTTAAATACGCCTTCTTTATTTTTATTTATTTGTTGTATTATCGTTAAATAGGAATTGTAGGTGGATTGCGGTTCTACGATTACGAGAATAAAGAAGTGATCGTGAGAACGGTTTTAAACAAAAGAAAGATATATATTTTTTGCTACAATTTGAGTAGATGTGAGAGTGTTTAATTGTTAGTATAAATTGAAATGTTCGCTTCACTTGTCGATCGATAACAATTATAGTCTTATTATATTTGTCATTGCGTCAATTGTTAATTAATTATTTTATCATTAGTGGATTTTCTATTTGTTTTCTTAGCGAGTGCGTGATCGTGCGGTAACTTTTGCAAGCTCGTGATTTGATGATTTTTTATCTTTTTTTTTATTCAGATAAGAATTTGATGTTATTTAAATATGTTAAAAATACTTTTGTTTATGTATATAGAATGTTTATGATTAAGTTCTTGCCATTCTGACACGTGGTATTCTAAGAACAATCCGAAGCTGCGGTTTTCACAGACGTTTGCGAATTTTTTTCCCCAATTAATACTTCCTGCACGGTTTTCCGCGTAGTCTTATCATACAAGTGGGGTATTTCAGAAAAACTACGTTTAACAATAAATAGTAATCATTTCACATATCTGTTCTAAGTCATTGTTACGGGGAAATATAATTTGTCATAAATATTCCAATCTGGTCAATACAGAATAAGCTTGTATAACAAGATTTATTCTTATTATCATTTCATTTATTTAAAGTATTTAACGTAAATATCCATGGTAAATGTTAATAAAAAGTAACGCCTTCATCCTCTTGTAATCTGTCGAAAGTGGTGAACATCGAAGATTGGATGTATTTGAAAGAAAGGAAATGTGAGTAACAGAGACCTTGACATAATGCTCGTTGCATAGAACTCAAATCTGCTTCATATTCGGGGCGCCTGGAAGTTCGATAAGATAAATTTTTGTACTACTAATTGAAAGATAATACCGTGTCAAAATGCATTTTATTTCTTATCGTAATGATATTAGTGCGAACCAGACGGTGTTTACGTCTGTAAAAAATTATAACGACCAGCTGAAAGCTAGATAAACCTGTTTTGAATGACGTTAAATAATGCATCAAATACTTCGTTTGTTTGTTTCTTTTTTAATGAATAATTATCAGCTTATTGTAACAAATAATTTATTAATCAACTGCGTATAAAAATAGTCTATTGTCATAATAAAAAACATTGATAAATAAGTATTGTACTATAAGTCTAGAGATGAAATGTTAGTCTTGCTCATGTTACGTGTTTCTAAAACTGATGTTCATACTCGCGGTTTGCTTTGAAAATTCTTAGATATAAACTGCTCTGGTGCTGAGTATTTTGATCTCCATATCTGGAAGTATTGATCGTTTGAAATATCTTCTATGTCAGTCAGATTGAATTCTTCGCGCAAAGCTATTCTCCATACCTATAAGTGCAAGGTAATTTTAATTCATACAGAATAAAGTATAATCATTCGAATATCAAGTATACAAGTATAATTACTTCATCTTCGGGAATAGGTGTAGAAGCTGGTTTGTTTCCATAAATACCACTTTCGAAAATATTCAAATGATACAGCATATAGTTCATTGTTCTCATTTTGTCAGGATCTCCCATACTAAAAGTAACTGTTCTATTTGAACAGCATTCAAAATCTGGTCCGTAAACTGCACGGCTATAATATGCCCCTGGTTTAGCCACACCCCATAACAACACATTCAATGGATAGCCATGAAAAGTCGTTTTGCCTTCTGAATCTCTTGTGTCGCTTGGATGAACTCCCAAGGATGCGAGATGCTTCCCTACAGATAAGTAAATAAAATAATTTGCAAACATTGTTCATTCAAGTGGTAAGATTCGATTCAATGCTTACCCAAATAGTAATCTTCGTTTTTCCAGTATTTTCCACTGGCAGTACATTTATCCGAAGTATTAAACAATTCCATAACTCTACGCAAAGCTTCATAACTAAGTACGTATCCAGCTTGAGCGACATTGTAAGATGTGCCCCAGAGTACTATAGCATGTCCTAAATAGTAAGGCTCCATATGATTGAGCGCAGCTAAATTGTATTGTAAGTTTTCTGGTACAACAATAGTATCATCCTTGATAAAAATAATCCAGTTCAAAGGCATCTCACTTCTCTTCTTCCAAACATAATTCATAACTTCACAAAGAAAATGCCATGCCGAGGAGTATTTAATGCCTAAGTTAATCACAGACAGATTAGCATCTGAAAGACGATGCGAGAAAAAAACTAACTCGTTGCAGTGCTTTCCCCATGTGTCTGCAATTGTTCCAGCTAATTTTAATTTCTCCACAAATACAATACAGGTAACAGGTACTTTTGTTTTCAACCAATTAGCTTCAAAAACTAGTTTTTTAATATCTGAAAAGAATATTATATTAGATTTGGAATTATATTAAATATACATTAACTCGTAAAATTAAAGATGTATGCAATCAAGTTGTAATAACTTACCATAATTTTTAATTGACTGAGCTCCGTAAGAAAACTCATCTAAATTAACTTTTGAGATTCTAACATTTTGATTTTGACGCCAAGCTTCATAATTCTTAGCACTTTCAGACCAGTTTTCCAAAACACTCCATACAATTTTTAAGGAACTTTTGTGCAATCTTGGAGTTTCAATAATGAAGTTAACATATGTGTATATGAAAACTGTCAAAAACCCAAATAAAAAGCCCGCAATAAATATTGCCTTTGGACGAAGAAAAATGTTCATCGTTCTGATACAATCATGTCATCATCATTGCACATAATGGTTGATTTTTTTCTGCAAGGAACAATTAATTATTAAAATTGGTTGACCCGTTTGATGTTCATAATTGCACTTGTAATTGAAGAGGCTGGTTAGTATACTGATTATTCTTAATTGTTAAAAGTACCTTTTTTTTAATTATTTAAGATGCACTACGAGAATAAAAATAACGTTGTGTTAATTGAACATTAACCTATGTCACCCATCCATTAATGCATGTAAAGGTATAAAAATATACATTTTTATCTAATTTATTATTAATAGTTCAGTTAGTTGGTCTACATTTATTAATTTGTAATAAGTACTTTTTCAAGTTCTATCAACTAGAGCGTTCGTATTAACACTAAGATAAACCTGTAGGACACCTGTTGCTTCTAGCATTTTTGGACTCACGTAGAATCGGTGGTGTGTGTGTACACAGTACTATGTACACAGCTACAGCTGAGGAGTCACGGCCTTTATCTGGACGACTATCTCTATATCCAAACAAGATACAACTGTTTGTCTACCCTACTTTCAAAAAACGTAAAAACCATATGCTGTTAAACATTTGTTCACTACTTTTTGAGTTTTGTAGTTTAACGCATGCAAATATGCAGATGAATAAATTGGAAAAAAACAGATAAATGCGTGTTTAAAAAGAGATGCCTTATTTTTTATAAACGTACGTATTTCGCAGTTTTGTTAAAATCACAAGTTGATCAAAATATATTCCTCAAATGTGATGATTCATACGAATGAATTTACAAATAAACTAAAAAACAACAATGTTTATGATTATGTAAGTCTTTATACGAATTCGACAATGTGAAATTGCCGGAATCTGTAATCAACAATAATGTTTTTATGTAATTTTACAAACCTTTGTAACTAATAACAAATAACGTAACAACTACTGTTCAAGTTAAACAAAAACTACTAGTTTATTAAATACATTGAAAAAAAACAGGAAGTAGTTACGTATTTTATGGATTGCTTTATTAAAGTTAAAATTTAAACTAATGGTAACTCGTTAAATGTTATAATAATGTTTAGCACTTGTTTGTTTCTGCTCAAAAAATGTTGCAATTAGTAAGTATCATAATCAACAAATTAAAATGTATCCAAACTAATGAAAACGTTGAATTAATTGTATCAACTGATTTACATTAAACTTGACTTACCAACCTTTATCTTAGTAATTTATTAATTTATTTTAATAAATATCCTGAACGTATTTACGTTTTTTTGGAGATATTCAAAAAGAATAATAAGATAAACAAAACACGAACAATCGAGATTTCAAAAGATTAATTTATTATTACATTGGTCAGTCTAAATTTATTAATATAATTTAAGTTGTTTATACAACATTTTTAAAAATTGCACTGAAAAGGCCATTCGCACTGACACAACAGTGATAAACCTGTAAGACACCTGGTTCCTTCTAGCATTTCGCCTCCAAAAGACAATGTAAGTACAATAGCTATAGTCATGATAATATTGACAATTACTTGGGTGATTATAAGGAAGTGTTGAAATAATCTTTCACAAAGTTCCATACGTAATAAAACAATACAGCTGCAACGATTTTCAAAACGTGATAGAAGGCATAGGCCAATAAAGCTTTTTTTACATTCTTACTTTCTAATGACATTTTGCTTTGTTATTAGTGGTAATAAATATCTCTAAAATATGGAATAACAAAGGTAGTGAAAAATATAGAGGGATAAGAGAGCCTGCCCTTCTGGTAAACTTGATCAGTTTTACCAGGGATTATTTAAAAGCTGACTTTCCCTCGAATTTTGAAGAACCCTAAACCAGTGCGATTGTGAACTAAAGAACCTATGCCAACATAATTTTCAATGATTATTGGATTTTCTAATTTTTCACAATTTCCTGACAATAAGTCTTGTAGGGCTAAGTGAAGGGCATGTACATCGTATTTCATTTTATCAGAGTCTGATCCTGAAATGAATTCATTTTTGAGTTCAGTTACTATTGTAGTAATTTTCAACAATATTGTTGCACCACACCCAAAATTTAATCTATTTTTTATACCTTTATGCCAAAAAAGTGGATGGCTTGTGAAAGTCATCCATGGAATGTTCCTTGCAAATGGGTTCCATTTTTTATCCATAGACAAAGGTTGTCCTTTGTTCCACATTAATCTTACACCAAACATATTTCGACCCCTATTTAAGTGTTTGTTTATTGAATTATTAGCAATTTAACAAGTAACAAATAATATTCACAACTCTGTGCTAAAACGTAAAGAGTACAAAGTAAAGCAAAAGCAAAACTAGAACTAAAATAATAAGTTCTAAAACCTACCAATTCAAAAATAACGAACCAATTCAACTAAAGATAAAATGAAAAAGCTGAGGTGCAAAGAATAACACAAAAGCAACTGTGTGAAATACACTGATGGGAAAGTACCTAGGTTCAAATTGAGCAGTGCTCGAGAGTGATGTAAATGATGACCATTCTTGACGAACAACACTATGAATAAGAGAAGAAACCCCTTCTGCCAACCCATTTAAGCGACTGAGAAACATCATATTTAGAAAAATATGATTATTATTTTGATTGCAGCTTATATTGGCACATAAATTTAAAGCAAAAATATAATTAAGACGTGTACTCACGGCAAAAGTGACGTTGGTGGATATATCAGCTCCCCAGCAATCAATGTATCAATATCTGCCAAAGATATTCTATTATATTCTAAAATTTTTAATGAAATTAAGTCATATTTAACAGTATACAAAGAGTTTTTGGTTAATAAAATAAGTCTTTCTTTTTCTGTGTCCCATATACTGATTCTAAAGGAAACCAGAATGAAAAATTAATAACAGAAAATGTTCAATCTTCAAACTTGATAACAAAATAATGCTCACTCTGTTAATAACCATGTTCCTACAAGTTCATCTTCTTCAGTACTGCTAAGAAGATCCCTCTGACAATCGGCAAAAGCTTTTTCTACAACCTCGTTTCTATCAGAAAAAAATGTGTGACAATCTATCCGATTATAAGGTATACCAGGTACACTAATTCCCGGAGTGGCTTTCGAACTGTCGGTTTTATTTTCTTTTGTAGCTATATAAACAGAACGACATTGTTAACCATACTGACGACTGTAATCATCGAAAAATTCTGGAAATGTACCCAAACTCACCTTGAGGGTTTAAGGGTTCAGTGTTATCGTTTTTTATTTCCAAAGTAGCCCTGTCAAAACTCGGCCCTTCGTCCTGTAAAAAGGTATCGTCCATTGTGTTTATAGGTTATGTTAAATGTGTTTGTTTCTAATCTATTATATGTTCTCTTGCTTCATCCACGACGATATCAGCTCTCAAATATTCTACATTTAAAAAGCACGCATAAAGTAGTTCTTACTGCGGCTTCCTAAACAACGTTTATTAATAATTCAACGTCAACTCAGCTTGTCAAGACGAACTTTTGTGGGTCGATCAGCCGCTCTTTGACGTCTCAACATTTGTTCCACGCACAGGCGCACTCGAAACCACTGTTTTATTTGTTTTTATTTGACGCCTAGTTTTTACCGTTCATTAATAATCCGAGGCATTTATCTTTACTATCTCGATTCACGTTTTACTTACATGAGAACTTTTCCTTTTTTAGGGATAATTTTAAAATTAAAACACCTTATTTATAATATTGTAGCATCAATGTAAAATAATCAGTTTCAATATAACTGATTTTATATTTGTATTATTGCTAATTTTATTGAATGTTGTTGTACAACTACAACTTTGGAACAAAAAACGTGTATAACTGTTTAAAATTCAAGTGGAATTTTAAAAATGAAACATCAAAGTGTGCATTTTATTACTAAAAAGCGTCTTTGCTTTGCTTTACAATAGAACAAATATATTAATCGGATTATCTCCTTAACAATGTTGCCCTCTTTCTAAAATATAAATTTACAGTCCTTTTATTTACAGCTCAAAGTTTACACCAAGTGTAGAAGAAAAAAATACTGCGTCAGTAGTACAGAATATACACAACTTTGGTGTTTAAGAACAAGTATCTATGTACGTAATCACAAGTAAATCGAACTCGTGTATACAAAACTCATCCAACGCTGTACCCGTCTATACATTATATACATCATATTCCTCCGTCAGTCATTCGTAGTGCGTGAATACGTGAATAGTACTTTAATGTATTAAAGTGCAAAACACAATGGCACCAGAAAACCAGAAAAAAAGGTTGCTTACGTCTTGCACACTCGTTTTGCTTACGTCAGTCTTGTAATCACTCACTTATAATCGTTATACTTATAGGTAACTAAAACGTCGGTAGTTCATCTTTGAGCATCATCATATTCGAACTTTCATTACGAACGTAAACTGCTTTTGCGAATGTGTATAAAAAATCTCGCGTGGTAAAATGATAAGCATCCTTTGTTTACTTATAAACTTGAATGTCATCCAGTAGATTGTCTGAAGACATGAGTGTTAATCGTCGTTCTTCGTGCATTCCTTTGGCGTAGTTAATCTGTCTGGAGACCTGCAAGGAAATTAACGTTAGGCTCTCTAAATACAATTTAACAATTACCTTGTCATCGAGATTACATACCCATTTAGCAATGTCTTCGCTGTCACACCGTACTTTGGGTCTTCTCAAAATCTCCGGACCGTCAAACTGTCCAGTGCCAGCGTCGGCCCTCGATGTAAGCTCAATGTAATGCAACGTCATGCCGTTGTTCTCCAATCGATGGGTAGGTTGACAATGCAATAAATCAGCTAGGTTGACCTCAGTGACAATACCTTTACTACCACCGGATATCACGATCACTCGTTCATTCGTCACGAGTACTTTTAAGTTATCAGCTCCGCTGCGCAAACATTCGTATGCTACGAATAGCTCCGAAAAGTCGCGGTTATTGATACTGTATAAGAGTTCTTGACCCTCCGTTTGTTGCGAGTTGTGCGGAGGCAACAAGCCTGCTGGCCCACTTGCTACTCGTGGAAGTCGATCGCGTTTCGGTAATTGTCTATGAGCACTACAAATTAAACCATAAACACTCAGTACTTCAACGTATGGTCTTTTAAAAGAACGTTAATCTTGTTTGCTATACCTTCTACTTGTTTCGCGTACAGCAGTAGCGCTTTCCGTGATAAAGTCCAATAAGCCAACAGCAGGTTTGGTTAAAGTACCTACTGCACCTTTTCCAAGACCGGTAATAAACCCCTGTAAATCATATATTCGGTTAAATAATTTTACGAGCACATGACTCAAACGTATTTCACGAACTCTTATATAACGTACTGGGAATCCTTCGTTAACTGCGCCATCGTAGGTCTGCCTAAATAAACTGGTAGCACCACCGAGAACACCAAAACCTAGACCCTTGACAGCTGCCTGCAAGTGATCCCACCCTCCATTAGTATTGGAGCGAATCTTTTGCCTCGTTTCCTCGTGCCTCTCATCCATGATGACTTTACCGAAGCCATCTGACAAAGACTCGGTGAACTTGGCCGCCGAACTAGATAATCCATGAGTGACGTTCTGGACGAGAGTCTTAACGTTACCCTCGTTTACTAAGCTCGATAAACCCTCGGACACGTCGTTTACAAAGCCTAACGGACTGCCAAGAAAATCAACGGAGCCCAATATCACCGCTGCTTGCCATTTCAATTCCTATAATAACATAAAATACAATGTGAAACAAACGTAATTAATAGTTTATACAAATGCACGCGTGAGCGATCGACTTACATCTTTGTAATGTTTGATAATGGAATGCATCAAGAATTGACTGCTCTCAAATGGATGCTTCCTGATAAACGGTTCCAACTCGATCGTTGCATCCTCGAACCTGATCAACGTCAATCCTAATTTCTTCTTCATTGCCTGTAGATATGGTGGGAGTTTGGTGGTTGTCAATACGCTAAGCTCAACTTGACTGGGTACCAGCTTGAGAGCGCCAAAATAGTAGCGCTTAGCGTGTGCAGCTGACACATTGGATATGAATCGTTGTGCGTTGAAGTCATTTTCATCAACTGGAACTTCTTGTTCGAGGAATCCTGCTCCGAAAAAAGCTGCCATTTTGAGGATAAGTCGTTCTTCCAAGTGCACGCATACTGGTTTCACACTGACAATCAAGTGCTTATAAATTTCGGCGTTTTCATTTTTGGAAGGAAGCTTTTCAGCGGCCACGTGAATTGCAGGTCTCGAGTCACCTTCGTTTCGCGAACTCCTATAAATTCCATTCGTTATTTCTCCCGTAGTGATAGTTTTAACAACATGTATGTAAAGAATACAAAATATATAATTACCTGGATATGTAGAGTACCGAAGTACATTGTGCCTCGAATAGTTGGTTATCAATTTGGACATCGTGAATGCTCAAATCCAAGCTTTTACTGGCAGGCGTGTCAACAAAATCAAGGGTAATCCCGGCAAAGCGGGCGAAAATAAGCTCCTCGGTGGGTTTTCGCGAGACGATAGATAAACCCAAACCAGCTGGAAGATCAACGCTTAAATGAAGCTCGCGTGCGTCCACATTCGCGATTTCAGCCTGCAATTGGGTGGGTCTATGTGCTACCGAGATGTTTGACCAGTCACGTTCTTCCAATAATGCAAACGTCTTTTTCTGTAAATGAACATATTCATCGATATATTTGTGTTTCTCTTGGCACAGGTGAGAGAACACAAGAGGGTTTTGTAACTTACTCTTTCTTTGATATCCAATACTTGCAAGACTCTAGTTGGCCCATCAGTGGTTACGCGAACTGATAAATAACCAGAACCTGGTCGTAGGCGCTGACGTCCAACACGCTGCTCAATTGGTGGTGGGTTGCAGTGAGTTTGTGGTCCCAAAACAGCTTCGCTCCCTGCGCAAAATGTTTGAGTATGTATTTATAATTTGTCGTTATGACTATTGAAACAATTACGTGATTTTTTTTTGCTGTGTGTACGTCGTTCTAAATATGTAATTTTCTTTAGATAGGAAAGTATTCGATTCTTTTGTATATACTTTTCGTACTTTGCCTACTTTTCCATCTAAATATTCATACAGATGTGAGTAAATGTACGTATAAGGTAGGTATATTATCTTTACCGTCTAATCCAATTCGACGATTAATACTGAGAGTTATTAAAAATAACTACTGCAATACGCGTGTCTAACTAGTGAAGATTCCACACAAAAATTTTGCTCGTGCAAATGAACGTGTCATGTGAATGTATGTAAAAGCATATTTAAATTAGTACGTGACGCTTAGACATAAGAATTTGAAATGGTTAAACAAAAATGAGAAATAAATGCAGCGAAATCACGCTGCAAAGTCCGTAAACAATATACGTACACATTTGCCAACGGGCGACTCGGCCGCCTGTAACATCGGACACTGGTTTTAGATTTTATATAATGTCTTGTTTGATTTATTATTGGGAATGATGACATTGATTTTTGAAAATACATAAAAAGAGGTTCGAACAAAAAAAGAAACATTTTGCGTAACCAAACGTCAGTACTAGGAGCAAACATTTTTTAACGATAACGGCCAAACATGATAACGTGATGAAATTAAAAGCAAACATTCATTCGTGAAATAATAATTACTATAAAATATCATCACACCGACTCAAGTCAAATCGTTTGGTGCACCCATGATTATTTGGTTAAAATCGGAAATCAAATCAACAAATTTACCAGCGTAACAATTTTTACAAAATAAAAGAAAAAACTGATATCCTTAATAAATTATTCGTGCATCAAAAAATGCTTATCGCTCATATGAAAATTAAAATATTCTTAATATTACCTTCTTGCAGCCCCATGAAACCATCCTTCGACTGCACACACATATTAGCGTGAACACAGCATAATCGACCGTCGTCAGTGAAACGCCACGTTTGAGTTGATCTGCGCCTGGGATCAGGCCGTCTCAAAGCCAATGGACAATAAGTAAATGGTTGCGGAGCTGTTCCAGCGATGTCGAGAACTAATACGGTATCGGGAGCACGACTATGCTTGTCTCTAGGTGGACTGGACCCTGAAAAATAATGACAATGTCAGTAGGCGATAAATGCACAAGGTTATTGGGTAAATATATTAAATTATCATACCTTCGTGTTGTAATTGACCATCGCCCGTCATACGCCAGAGTTGCGATCGTACTCCGTATTGCTTTCTTCGTAGTGCAACCCAACCACCAGGCCCCGCTTCCAGAACCAGTCTTTGAGTTTCAACGTCTAGTGGGTCTAAACTACTTTCTCCGGTTCCAAGATCGCCGTCAGTTTTAAACGTTCCTGCCAAATAAGGAATTTAGCTTGTTATAGTTCACAATAAAATACTTTTTTACACAGCTTGGTATTTAATCATTTACCGGTAAATGCGATGTATATGAAATTTTCGTAAGTCAATCCTCTACACTCTCCGAGGACATTTAGATCGTACGTAGCAGTAACACCACCCGGTGCTGTTACCGTGAGTCCAGCTGGCAAAGTTGGTTCATCGAGAGCATAAGGAACCGAGCAATGCGAGCGTACTGTCCATTGTAAACTATCAGGTATCGTAGTCTAAAACGTAACATTTATATAATTAATGAAAACTTCCATAAAACAGGTTAATTTTTATGTTTCAGCATACTAAATACCTGATTGATTGTCAACGGAACTTCCGAAAAGTTATCAACTCTAATTGGCGGTGGCATAGTGTGGGCATCAGTGAACACGATAAAATACGTGCTTTCTTGTAGAACAACATCGACCCGGAGAAAATACATTTGTCCGGCCATATCTCTAACATTGATTGTAAGAGAATGTTTGCCATGTAGCATTATTCCTCCGGACCACATACAGTTTGGCACATTGACAATACGAACACAAAGTAGTTGGTCTTTATCAAGACGAGGCCAATGAAAGGGCATATGGCAGTCGGGCATTGCTATCGAATAAGTTGCTTGAGCATCGGGATGTGTCTGAAAATGTACATGGAAATGATATAGCCCTTGGGTATGTTGTTTCACGTGGAAAAAAATCACAACGAGAGACTTACGACAGTCGTCGTGAAACACTTCTGAGCGAGTTCCAATTTGCAGGATGATTTATTGTGCAATTGATATCTCGGGGACAGTGTGACAACAGTTGTTGCACGATATCTACCTCTAGCCGCTCTTGTAGTGATGCCAATCAAATAGACAATATCTGGTCTACCATCGCGTAAGGTTACTCTCAATCGATGCACCTAATAAAATATTTATCAAATTTACATAGTTTCCTAACGTAAATGGATCGCCTAAATAAATATTGATTCATTAAACAATTACCTGTACACCAGGTTGCAAATGAAACTGTTGACACCATTGAGGAACACCATTGGAATGAACGCCAGTACCAACTCGCACAGCAAGAGTACCGCTCATCTCCTCGTCGTTAAACGAAAACAGTAAAGGAGCAACCATGCGAGCTTTTTCATGCTCTTCAAACTGACCTGCAAACTCTGTATTTGCACCTTCTTGTTTGAATACTAATGGTAGGCCCGTTTTATTGATTATCCAGTACGGTGCAGTTATATTTATACGTACTGCCGAACCTTTCTCGGCTAATACTGTGGCATGAATAAATAGAATACGGCCATTCGAATCGGAAAGTCGCATACGACCGGTAAACGAGCCGCTATTTTGCGGTAAAATTAACTGAAAAAATGATAACGAAATCAACATCTATTCTAGTAGTACATATATGCATGCTTTAGTCAAGCATTGAAATTCGTTTGACTAAAACAAAATTATACGAAAATTTAATACTTACCGTTCCAGCTCCAGAGTATCCGTCAAGCTGCACGGTCATTTCCAATTGATTATTAACATTCGGACTGTGTAAATCAGCAGATTCTCCGGGCGCGACCCGACCACTCTCAGCACCTGCCGTGTAAAATAACTCGTTGGGAAGTAAATTCGTGAGAGTCATAGGAGCCAGAATTGAAATCGTATGTCCAGGTAAAGTTTGGGTGGTATCGGGCGGATAGTTATCTCTTCGTATAGCTACGCACATTCTGAAAATATCTTGTTTGTTCGTTCGACAAGTCGTTTGTATTTCTATAACTTCAGCAGGTTTCTTCACGCATGTCCAGTCAATTGGTTCCACGCAATACTGATAAGGAAGGTTTGAATGTACCGGTCTCAGATACATCTGTACGTCTGTGTGAGTAAGCGGCATTGAAATTCGGGACTGTGCTGGTACTTGCAGGATTCTTCCTCCAAGTGTTGAAGAATACGTTGGAGAATCTACAAATTACAAATAAAAAAACTTGTATGCATTTCCAGTTAAATTAACGATCAATGATAATGCATAAGTACGATCTACTTACAACCATAATAACTCAAAGACTTTTCCAATTTCAAATCAATATTATAGCTCAATTTATTGACTATTTGCAAAGCTGACCTGACCGTAACCAATTTTCTTGCGGATCCTTCTAGCTCGACGTTAAAAACAATTCTGGCTTTCGAAGACACCATCTACAGCAACAAGCAGCGCGTGAAAACCCCCGCAATACAATATTTAGCTACGCAAAACTCACCTCTGAGCCTTTAAAATCGATGTGTGCGTGTCGGAAATAAATGCCAACTCTATCAACAGTGACGGGATCGACAACTTTCCAGCCTTCGACAACTACAGCCACCTGATGTCTTCGGGCAATATGTGTCAAATGATGCCTCAATTTTCCTCTGTTCTCAAAGGTAAACGGCACGGTATCTCCTGCAGCCACTTCCAGCCAAGTTTCATCCTTGTGCAAAGCATTCTTCCGTAGGAATTCTCTGTCGACAATCTTGTCATCCTCGGCGGTGGCTAGTAGCGTTTTGAACCAAATCTTCGAACCAGTTTCGTTTTTTAAGGCGAACGGTACAAAAGGTGACCTCCTTCTATAGTTTTTCTTGCTCGTCTTACTTGGGTCGGTAATTAACGAATAATCTTGTGTCCAGTTCTCTTTTACCATTGTGAAGAGTTCGACGAGGGTTGAAGTAACGTTGACATTCATCGAGTCTTTAGAATCAACTCTGATGCGAAATCTTTTTGGGCTTAAAGAGCTGGACAAAGTTTGCTCCCATTGCATCGATGCACGCCATTGTTCGACGAACGGTTCCCAACCGCTGAGCACTCGGTTATAATAATCGATTGCAAAACTCGCGGATACGTCACCTGGCCCCGCGTATTCTTGTCTGAGTGATAAGTCAACGAGAGTAAGTTCTAGGAGAGGCACATCGGCGTCCCTACAATCGTCGATAGTGCAAATCTTCAGACACGATGTTTCCACGAGAATTACTTTCAACGGAAATTCATCGCCAGTGGCTATCTTCTCGGCGTTCGGAACTGCATTCTGTGTAAGCCAAAGCGCTGCATCGTCCAGGTGTCCATTACATTGATCCAACGCAGTTTCGCAGTCGTGTTCGGCAAAACCCAAAGCCGAAAGTTTGAGCACGTGGCTCTTGGCATTTGCAGGCGGTTGTCCATCCACTGACAATCTCTGTCTTGCCAACAACGTTTGTTTTGGTAAAGAACTCAACATTCTCGAGAACATGTTGACATCGTGATAGCTGAGCCGCACGCTCAGTGGTTGTAGATGAACCTCCAGACACTTTTCTTTCGTCAGTTCAACGCTCGCGCCTACAGGATCAATGATGGACAATGCAGTTTCTTCTTCAAGGCCAAGTATGCACGAAAACAATTCGCAATGCGATAGATTACAGCTCATTGGTTTCTCGCCGCTTTGTGGATTGGATCGATACGACAGTATAGCCGTGCTCTTGAGAATCACGGCATTGGTATCCCACATGGAAGTATCTTCGACGAGAACCAATTCCGAATCGGTGATGTTGAGTTTGAGCTCGAAGGGTAAAGCACTGTTGCCGTTGGTCACGTTTACTTCGCTGCTGACAACTGGTGTTACGCCGCTGATGTGTACTGGTTCTGGTTCTGGTGAATTTAGCACTAGAAAATCTCGAACGGCTTCCCACCAGTCCAGAATTGCCGTTAGTCGCATACTGTGTAACAAAATCGTCGCGGCAGAACTGCCCATCCTCTTGCGATGATGTACTTCTGCTTGGACTCTGTCTCCGGCTGTGGAGCTTTCGCGTAACGGTTGCAGGATACTCGTGAATACGTTGGACCGTCGATTCACCGGCTCGTCGTGGAACCTCGTGTCGGTAACTAAAATCTCTTGCGATACCAAATCGATGTCCTGCGAACCATCGCTCAAAGAATCAAGGATCAACCGTGATTTAATAAAATTGACACAGGCCAATGCAGCTATGCCATGATGAGGATGTAGCTTAAGGGTAACATTGACGAGCTCGAGGCTGATAAACGACGAGGTCCAAGCTTTACCTTCGGAGTCGGTTTGTGGCATCGAGCACTCGACGGTGTCTCGCATAAAAGCTTTCAAGTCGTCCAAATTTTCACCAATGTTGTAGGACAACAATCCACGAATCAACATGTACTGCGAAGGATCTAACGCGCAGTCCATCGTCGACAAAGTTCCATGAACGCTTAAATCGGGAATGTCTCGGCTCAAGTAAGTGTCTAAATTTCGTTCGACCCTGAGTTCCAAATGACATTTTTCCGTTAATAACGATGGTCCAGTCTTCTTCACCATAAATCCACCTATCGACAAACTATCCTCATCATCGTTACTATTGCCACTGGCGCCAACTCTCTTTGCCGCGTACACGTCCATGTTGACAAGTTCGAGATTCATGATCTCCAGCATGCAGTCCGGTTTCACGGTGGACAAAACGAAACTGTTGTGCGCGGTGAGCTTGCCTAGATCCAAAAATATCATCTCCTCGGATCTCGAGCTCACGGGTAACAATATTACCGGTGCAGCCGCGTGAAGTTCCAACGACAGCCTCGTCTTTCTCTTGTTAAGGTTGATCACGGCACTGCCACCAGCTCGTATGTTTGCCATGACCGTGCGCAGCTGAGAAAAATGAGCGAAGAAAGCTTGTAACTCGGCGATGAATCTTTGCGTGTGCACGTAATGTACCGCTGACATTTGTAATTTCAGCTGGGCGTCGTGAGGTTGAGACTCGGAATCAACGTAGCTCAAGTATTGAAAGTTCAAAGCTTTCTTTCCGGACGACAAAAATCGCTCGCGATAGAATCGACCGTGAGGCGTGAGATCTAACAGCGACATCGAGCCTAACGAGCCTGAAACCTCCGTTGTTCCATCCATTTTAACAATATGCATGCTGACGTTGGAAATGTTAGCTCTTGCAATTTCTCGTTCGGGCTGAGTGAGTACAAGCGTCAGAGAGTTGATTTCCACGTCGGTTTCCGAGTGAATGGGCAATTCGTTACTCTTGTCGTAATCTACTACGTCGACGCTCGTCGAAAGTGGTACGGCTGTTGCAGGTTCGCAACTCGGTGAACCAATGCCAAGAAAATCCAGTACTACCATCCACGATTCGACACTAACGATTAGGTCAAGACAGTTGAAATCGACGCTAATCGTCTTGTGTTTCACTTGTAACGTATTATCCCGTTCGGGCTCTTTCATGGTGATACTAATTAGAACGAGATTTTCTTCGGTAGTGACGGCGCCTGGTGATGGCGGCGGCGTGTTTGGCGTATCGGCGAGTGACATAACGGGTGGTCGACGCCAATGAGATGGTACTGCTCCGTAAAGCTTATCCGTCTCGAGACGGTCGGGTAAACTGCCGTGAACAGTTGAGTTGCGAAGAAATCGACTGAATGCCAAGTCGGGACACGAGCGTGACACGCCAGCAAGTAGACGTGCTCGAGATGGTGCGGACGATTGCATCATATAACGATGCCGAGAGCCAACCGGACAAAGTAAATCTTCCATAAGTAGCGATCGTAGAGCCACCTCGGTGGTCGACTGGTTACGTTGGAGTTTTTCGTACTTGGCACATAAGTCACGCATCGAAAGCTCGACGAGTGGTTGTTCCAATCGACCTTCTTGTTTCAGCTCGATGCTCAACGCAGGAAGCTTGAAAAGTACTTTAACGGGCAGGTCGAATTTGTCGGAGTAAGATGTTTTTTCAATTATTCTTGGACTGCTGATGTACGCGTTGGATTTCGACATTGTTTGAGGTGTCTTTGGTGCAATAGTCTCGGCCATATTGGTAGGCATCGAAAACAACCTGTTGATAGTATCGAGAAGTTGCTCGTACTGTCCTCGCGAAAGTGATACTTTTAAAGGCGTTACAACAACGCCGTGAATCTCGACAGTTCCTCTCGCAGTTTCTATCTCCAATGGGAATCCAGGACTCTGACATCGACTTCCTATGTCTCTTTCAACGGTCACTCTCAGCAGAGTATCGTGTAGAATAGGCTTTCCATCCTCCTTGCACGAATACATATCTTCGGCTCTCAATGGTAGATTCGTGTGACTCATCTGATTGACCCTCGTCGACACATCCAACGAATGCAGATTCATATCTCTGACCTCGAGATTGATCTTCTGCTTGGTCGAACTCGAGGATGGCGGTTCATGTTGTAACGACATCGTACCCAAATGAGCGACAAACACCTGTGTACTTTGTGACGATCTGGGTATGACGATCACCGGACTATCCAGTACTAAATCTAGCTTCAACAGTAGATTTGTCGAAATTTCCGTGCCATCGAGAGAAAAACTCGGCAATCTCTTTCGTTGTGGTATCGTCCATTCTTCGGCGTTCACCAGCCCTATAGCCATATCCGTTGCAGCGGCTCCGATTTGCCTGGCAACGTTACTGAGATACTGCTTGAACTCATCAGCACAAGAGCGCAGCTCCGATATCAAATGAGGTGCATGAGTGTACCAGACACTGCCTATACGAACACTGATATCAACGAGAGTTTCCGTTGTATCAGCTTCCAAATTCTGTCTACAGCTACGGCTGGCGAGAAAGCGAAAAGCTTCGGATTGTTCGCCTTCCGATGTTGTTGTTGCTGTTGTATTATTTGCAAAGTGATCCAAAAGATGATGATGATGATGCTGATGTTGATGATAATGACCATTGCCATTCGGTGGATCGGCTATGGGATCGCGACCTACGCTGATTATTCTCTGGTGAGTTTTACCAATGAGAGTTTGATCGAGGATTTGTAGACCGCCGAGAGAGCCGGAAATCGAGTTGTCTGCGGCGAGAGTTGCTTGTATTCGAGCATCCGACATGGTTGCTGTGGCGATTTTCTGTCCTACCAAATGGCTATCTTGCATCACAGCTCGCAGTAATAAAACATTCAACCTGTGAAAATCAAACGTTATCTCTGTTCTCGTAGCTTTTCCTTCGGATGTTAAACTCGTCAGCGACTCGTATCTCTCCATTCTTCTGACTTTAGTTTTCTTAGGTGGGAACAGTCTTCTCGCAAATCCCATAAGCTCGACAATTGTTTCTTGATTCGCAATGATATCCAAATTATTAAACTGTATATTCGCAACTCTTAAACTCTCCAGCGGCTCGTCGACAAACATTACTTCCACAACGATCAATGCCTCAGAATCAAGCTGCTCTAATGCGATAGACGACGAAGTTCTCGCGAAGGGACTCTTTGTGTCGTGATGCGCGAGGTTAGTCAACGCGTGCGACAGGGCTACAGGTGAGGTAAGCCGTCTAGGTAAAGTTGGATCTGGAGAACCAGGTGACACGGGTGACACAGGCGACGTAGGCTCCGAATCTCTCAAGCTACCGGATACGCTATCCATGCCAACATGTTTATGACTAGCCACGAGAAGTTCAAAGTCCGGACCGAATTCTTGAAGAGCATCGACGAGTAACAAACCGTGTACGGATAACGAAGCACTCAGATCTGCTGGGCGTTTGCTCAGTGCTGCTTTCACCCCGGATACCTGTCAAATCAATCGAATCGAATTAAAGATTCAATTATTTTTATAGCAAAAACATTGCATTCGGTTGAGAACAATGATTACCTGAAGTTCAGCAACGCTCCTACCCCGGGATTGTAGCTCAAACGTCATTTGATCGATGATAAATTGAATCATCATCGCGTGATTTAACATTTTATCCAAACTTTCCTCTTTCTTTGGACTTTCCGGTTCTTCTTGAGTATATACTCCGTTACTTTTTGTCGTGACTGGCGAATTATTTGACAAGCTCCACAGCAAGTGATACATCGCTCGTATGGATTCGACTTTCTGTTCGTTTACGTGTACAACTAACCTAGGCAAATTTCCGGATACCGTGACCGACGGGAAGTACGGATCGACCGTTGTAACGACTCTTCTTTCAATCTGTAAGGATATGTTAAATCTAAAAGGAGACACGCAAATTAATCGTTAGTTTTAACCATTATTATTCAAGAGCAACAAATAAAATGCAGTAGCAGTACCTCTCTAAAACATGAAGACTAGACATTCCCCTGGTTCTCGCATGCTTCCAGTTATCCTTGACTTTGCCGACTAGCACTTGCAAATCCGAAAGATCTACGGAATACTGATCGTATAATTTCTTATGAAGCGCTGCTTCTGACAGTCCCGTCTGCAGATCTTGTACCGAACCATTTTCCTCGCTACCAGGCGGTGTAGAACAAGGTGTTTCGAACCTCTCGTCCTCCTCTTCCTCTTCGACCGTTTTTTCCATCTCGCTCGTCGGTGATATCAGATTCCTCGCCGACATTATCGCACTTGTATCCAAGTTATTTGACAGGTGTAAGCGACCAAAATCAACAACTACCACTGTAGCGTTGGTGTCCGTGAATTTCTCGACGAGCAGAATCTGCGGTGCGGAGATGTTTAGTTGTAGATCCCAGGATGATCTAACTACGGCATCACCTTCGAGGATCTGTTCCCAATTTTTCATAAGTTGCCTCCTCGTTCGTCGTTTCATCGCCTGCAACCTCAGGTTATTCGAACCGTCTGATCTATGTGGTTCGCATACGAAATCGACTAGCCATCGCATGGCTAATGGATTGTACACCACGTCGAGAGAACGTGAATTTACGTGTAACGAATGGTCGACGGATAAGTGCAGCGGGCGTTTTTCATAGACGAGTTCGAAAAGTGACTGTGCTGGTTGTGAACTGAGTCTTTCCGACGAGCTGCGGAGTCGAGATGACGAGCCGCTACCGCCAACGCTCGTTTGTGGTTGTACAAGGATTGGAAAAGTTGAATTTTCCGTGAAGTGATCGTGTAGGTAAAGAGCTCCGAGGCTTATGGAAAATTTATGAGAACCAGAACGAGGACGCGATTCATAACTTAGGTGTACGCGTTCGAACTGTAACTCCATTACCGTTTTAATTTCTGGAGGTTTATCTAGATGTGAATAGAAATTACTTAATTAGTATTTTGTGAGTTTTGATTTAATGTGAAATCAATTAAATAAATATAAAAAATACCTGCTTGACTTTTGATCACTGTGCACAACGATATCGCGCCCTTGGATAACGCAAAGTTAAAAAGACCAAATACGGTATCTCGTCGGAGTAAAGTATCATCGTCTACAGTGTCTGCCAATACGTCAAGCAGTTCTCCATCAAATGTCGATGAGTCATTTGCAGTTGAGCTTTCGGAAATATTATTATTATTCGGTGTTTTTGAGGAATACCAGCCCCACCACTGTGGGAACCACTGCAGTAGCATTCCCTGAGCTTGAGGTGGTGTTGTAGAAACCTCGTTTTGCGTCGGTTTTGGTGGTCTTACCTTCATCATTGCTGTAATCAATAACGTATGTGAACGGTGACATATTTTTTGACTCACTATTTATATGGGAATTCATTAGTGTTTTTACCCAATTCACGCAAAATTCTTAGTTCATCAAAACTAAGCTCAGCCTCCATTTGATCTTTCAATTTTTTCAGATCTGGCGGTAAACTCAAAGTAGGATTCGTTAACAGCCTCGCGCAAACATCGACGTAGATACTATTATTCTTTCCACGTTGAAAAATATCCTCCCAAGTCTTTTTCGGATTTAGCGTTTTTCTACCAATATAGCAACGAGCTGCGTACCTCCACCATTCCTTTGGAGTTTCCGTAACCGGGGCGTTAGGTCGACATCTCCTTTGTCGACGTTGCCTATCGATTTCGTCTAAACCTCTTATGCATAAAACTATTTGTTCATATTGGACCTGAGTGATTGCAAGATAAAAAAAATATGTTTTAATTTCTTTTACGTTTTAAGTTCACAGTGTAATATTTGTATTCACAGTTGTACACATAGTGGATTAATATTGGAAGATTGTGCAACTTACATCTGTAAGAGACAGTGGTACTTGATTTAAAGAAAGATCAACAACTATTCGCGGTTTATTTGCTGAACGTAACGGCCTTTCCGATCTATCTCTTTTTACATGAGCCTTAGCGCTTACTGGTGACAGAATATAACTTTTATTCTGCTTCTTGGACTCACTCATAGCGACCTAAGATAATTTTAATGGTTAGTTTTTTCAAATGAAGCACCCTAAGTATTCAAACACAATGTATTTACAGCTAAATTGGCCATGTCCAAATTGTGGAACATATCTTCTTTTTTAGTTTCATTCCAATATACGGAAAGGCCATCAAGTTCCATTAATTTGAAAGAAGCATCTTGCAAATTCCAAGAAGTAGAGCCAGGAATCCAACTTGCATCACAACTTTGGGCTGTTAATGCCCCTATTGTTATACCCAAAGCTATTCCAGTACCTTTATAACATTTTTTTAAAGTAGGTAATTGTTGTTACATAACATTGTAGTTGAAGTTTAATTAAAACACAAACCATTAGGAAGAGTATCCAAATCTTCATAACGAATATGTACATCTTTTATATTAAGCTGCAAATTTTCTATAATATTAGTGACTAGAGAGGTACCATAATTTACCCAGGTACTGTAGCTAGCTGCGTAATAACCAGGACCTTGTTCAGATTCTGCACGCCACCTTGCTTCTAAGGAATCCAAACGACTCAATTTATAATCAATTATAGCTTGTTCTTCAGCTTCGCTGTCGTACTATAAAATATATAGATATAGCTTGACATTTCAATTGGATACTAATGTACAATAATACCCTGCAACAGTTACCTCGTCTAAATTTATAGGCCCTGCGACTAAATACAATTGTTCTATTGCTATCATCCATGATGCTGTTCTTATTTGTGTGACAGGTACTTGTAAACGAATTTTGCCAATGAAACCAGCTTTGATTTCAACAGGTAAACCAATGTGTCTTAAAGCTTCCCTTTTCAGTGGTAAATTTTCAAGTTCAACTGCACCTATAGACACGATTTTAAAAATATTTAATATTATTGAGAAATTTGTTAAATATTTCTATCATAATATTAACAAACAATAAACTCTAAATGTAAAATTGTTTCTGAAAATATTTAAACTTGATTTATTAGTTTCATACCAAAATGTAATATTTCTGCAGTTTTATTAAAAGGAATTGTAATAAGTGCAGTACTTATTTGTTTGATACTTTCCTACATATTTCCTCAAATTCAAGATAGAGAAAATTATCTAGAGAATTACAAAACATTTTTTAAAAAATGTGATGAATCATTGCAATATATTATCATATTTCTTACTACTATCTTTGAATGTTGAGTCTACTGATTAGAGTACAGTATTATATAAATTAGGAAATAATAATTACTTATTATCAATATTCTACATAACTAAACCTTCTTCTTTGTATGAAATTCATTATAATAATTAAGCATTTATGTAATAGAAAAGATGCAAGAATATCACCAAGATATATGTAAACAGTAGCTTTTTCTATCTAAAACAATGATTAGATCAATAGGTAAAAAATAGAAAAATACAGTATAATTTACTTTGCGAGTGTAGGAAAATGTTAAATTTATTTATTTGTAAGTGAGAGAATCTATCAAAGTTAATGTACCCAATGAAATAATAACAAAGCGCCGATAAAACGATGAAACGTCACGTCAGACTTTGTACCTGAGAGTAGTGCGATGCTTAACTGGTCGGTGTTGAGGTTTTCCACGTATTTGCCCAGGTAATTGTTGAGTACCCAGGCGACGAGGCCCTCGAGCATGTTGGCGGTGGCAAAACAATTTTTTTATAACAATTGCGCATGTATAATAAGAACCGGAGAAAGAAGGAAAGTTTCGCGCGCAATAATAGACAAGGTTATGATCTAAATGAAAATTGTTCAATTGCTTGTCTTGTCAATGATAACAGCACTACTCATGTGGATGACATAAGAGGGTGGTTCGATATTTATTTCCACATCGCTTTCCAATGTACTTTTATTCGTTCCATAGAGGAACACTGCTGGAGAAATCTCGCGCCGCGAGTCGAGCATCACAAATGTGCATGCACTAACACATACAACAGGTTAGTCGCGCGAAATTTCACTGGTGTCTGTTAGCGATCAAGAGCTTTCGTAATCACTACTCTTTTAATCTTACGTTTGAGACTGACGTCACTCATGTCAGTGCTATTTTTAGAGAGTAAATTGAAATTTTCGTTAAGACAGGTAATGAAGGAGGTTCGGATGGATCGATGATACATTACGAAACTTATGGAGATTATTGATCTGTTTTTTAGAATAAACTTGAAACTATATTTTTCGTCTTGGATATATGTACACATAAATATAGCTTTTCTTATCGCAATTTTCGTTTGGCATTTACACAATTGTCTATAACATTATTACAATAATATATATTATATACATTTAATTGAATTTTCAATCCTCAATTACGAATTCAGTAGACATCACAAGTCCACAAGAGTGTCTCATAGCCTGAGATCTTGTTTATTTTCAAGTCTAATGTGTAAAATACTTTTTTGTAAAATGACCTTTTACATCAAGAGTGTTCTATATCAAGAGCTGTTCATCGCTTGACTTTTTATTTGGAAACACAATAAAAAGTGCAAGTTGGAATGCGCTCAAAATGCACCCAAGCAAATTGGGTATTTGTATAAAAAGATCATCAATTAAATATCCATATAGGAACCACTGACATGATGTAACAAATGAAGACATAATCACGGGGAATGGTAAACTTTCTGCACTTCTCACCCTTATTACATGTGCCTACAAAACAAAAATATGATTATTAACTTACAGTGTCACATTGTAATTAATTTGATGAATATATTGGTGATGAAGATACAAAATTTTGTTCAATTGATATTATGCTGAATGAAATTTAAAACTATTTTTAGAACTTACCAGCATAGTTAATGGGGATGCAAAAAATAAGATGGTTAAAGAACAACTAAGAAGTCCAATCCTTTTGGTGACTAATGCTACATCATCCGACACAAACCAATATAAGTACATCAAATTAATGAAAAGTATTGCACCAAACATCTGTTTTACTATGACTTTCTTGTGTATGGTATAAATGTAAAAGGTGAATGCATAAAAGAACTGCAGTGATGATCCAAAAATATTAACAATCATAACAGATTTGTCTTGAATCAATATTCCATATAACAGCCATAAGCTACACCTTTAAAAAGAAAAAGTTTTTTTTTAAATAATTAAAATGGTACTCTGTTGTTACGCTACTATTATAAATGTGTTGCTTACGACATAAAACATGTTACAAATGCTAGTCCAGATGCATCGCCAGTAGATTTGTTTTTGGCAAATTTTCTGCATACTAGTCTAAAAATAAAATCAATATTGAATTAAATAATCGCATACCTTAAGAAAATATTCAACATGACAATTTTACTTACAGGCCAGAAAGAAACTGCAAAATAGTACATATTGATGCAGTGCTCGCCAAGATATCTTTAAATACTATCAAGTTCATCTCGACCGTCCAGGAACTTTCATATCTGTTAGCGACGGCGAAGCGAATTAAATATATATGGATTAATTATCCCGGTGTAAAATTTATCTGTAACAATGATTATTACTTACATGTAATATTCACTAAGGTATAAATTTCCATGTGGGTTTCATTCCATTTTAAGGGCTATTTTACATTTTCTTGTTGTTTACATATTTAAATATAATAAAATACTAATGTAATCTATCTATTTGTTGTTTTAAATCGTCATATTATAGGTTAGAAAATTTAATTTACCGACTACATGAAACGTCATCACATCATGCCGTTATCCAACATCGCAAATGCCGTTATCTCAAAAAGGCAGTTCTAACGATAAAACAGGTTGATAAACTTAATTTTTAAAACAAAACATATACAGTTTCTATGCGTTTTAATGAAAATTACAATTTTCAAGATATTTGTTTGTAATCAATTTAAGTATAAATTTACTATAACAATAAAAATTGAAATGTATAAGCTATTCCTCTATGTATTGTAATAATAATAATTACAATTCATACGTTCTTCCATAAAAAAGAAGCTCTGAAATTTCAAAGTATTTGAAGAATATTATAAATGATCAGAACTTCAATTTGAATTTTAATTGAAACTTCTTGACAAATTATAACTACACATTTCCTAAATTACAACTTTCTTAAATTGAAAGAATATATGTAACTAGGCAATTTTAACTGATTTTTTAGCCTCACAATTAAGAATTAGAAATAATGTTCCAACTTTGCTCATATTTGTCTTCGGGGTGATTAGATATATATTAATTAAGAAAACGTCAATTCGTGTTTCCCCTAAGACAATAAATAATCATTCAAAGTAGATGCGCGGACGATAAATAGTCGAAAGTGAGTAGAAATAAAGATAATCGGGTAGTAACGCAGCCAAGCAGAAAAGTGTAAGTCGAAAAAAATTCTCGGCAGTGTAGGCTATCAGCAGCAGTGGCGCGCATACTAAAAAAAAGACGTAACATCGTTCCGTCTCTGTCCAACAGATTATCAGGGGGCCGGATCGACTTAGCTCGTCTATAAGCTACGCAATAGCTACATTTGCAGATGCAAGCAGGCGTACGTAGTAACAGTCGTCTGCAACAGTGCCGGAGGCGGAAGAATCCGTGGTCCTCCGATTTCCATCGATCGTATTTATAGTGTCGCGGTTTATTTTTACGTTCGTTACTATCTCTCTCTTTCCTCGTTGTCGTTATAGTTGTACAACACATACGTGCACGATTCAGTGTACGCGTGTGCGTAACCTATCTCGTGTATATACATACGCACCTATGTGTGTTTGCGTGTATTAGTGAGTGCGAAAGAGGAGAGTCGTCGTCAGCGATGATGATGCTGCTGGTCGCCGGCTGAGGGAGTATAAGAAAGGAAGGAGAACGGACGACAGAGGAGAGTTGGAGTATATAATAGTAGTAGTAGCAGGCAGCAAGAGTATAACCTCGACTTCCACGACGTAAGTCTTCTGCGTAGACACGTGCCGTTGCTTGGCTTTGATCTTTTTTTCTCATAAAATACATAGTATGCAGGTGAGGGAGAGAGAGAGAATGGAAGAGAGAGAATGAGATTTTCGCCCGAGCGAGCTTTATTTGGCAGTCGTCGCCAGAGAGCTCTGTCTCTCTGTGACCCTTTTCGATACGCCTAATACAGCGGCTGCAGAGCGCGAGAAGTAGAGAGAGAGAGAGAGAGAAAAGCGAAGCTTTCTCAATCGCACTCAATTGAACTTAATGAGTCGACACCTCGTTTTTTTCCATCTCCATTTCTTCTATTACCCTCACTCTCGTGCCGGGACTCTCTCGAATTAACGATGACTTACCTATACGTCTTGGGCGCCTCTCTCTCATCTGTCACACTTGGCTTTTCGCGTTCTCTGTGCCTGATAAGCAATAATGCATCTTTTCCGCCAATGCTTTTAATCATTATCACACTTGCACTATTATCTCTGGTGGTGTTTACAATTTGTGAATTCTTGGTCAGGATTAGCCTGGTGTCCTGTTATGTTATGTCTGACTTTTTATACGGTGAACTGTTTCATTATTGGGGATTCTCTGTCTCTCTATCTGTGTGTTCGTCTCCTTAGGCATTGCTGTGCCTGCTGAGAGATGGTATGACTGGAGGTGCATTGCCAGCCAAGCTTGTCCCCATGGTTTATTGAGAGGCAGTGTTGGCCAATAATTAACAGCACATCTCAAATTGCATATAATGGAGACGTCAGTGGCAGGACGGAGGCGTACTGCCACTAGGCATTCAGCTGAAGATCAAGCTCTAGATCAAATTGCCAAAGAGGTACTTCATATTAGACTCTGCTGTGTCATCTTACTTTTATTTTCATTTTTATCATTTATACTATCAATTTATTGCCTTCAGCATGCTTCTATTTTTTGTTGTCGCTGTTTTTATTTCTATTTTGTTTTGTATCTTGTGATGTTATATTTGTTCATTTAATATTTTTTTCTGACAAACAATGTTTGTTTGAAAAATGGTATTTTTTGATGTGAAAAATAGTGATTGGTAATAAATAGATTGTCGTTATAGGCGGAAGCAAGGTTAGCTGCCAGAAGATTAGCCAGAGCAGAAGCAAGAGAAATACGAATGAGGGAGTTAGAAAGGCAGCAAAAAGAAGCAGAGGAAAATGCTGATAGAGTATTTGACATGTGTACAGGTGAGTCATCAGGTGTGAGGTAGTTTTGTATATGGCACCTTGCTAGGCTATTTTTGGACCTGTTATATATTCTTGATTACTGGAAAAAAGCTATTACTTTGAAGACCTTTTTATTTTGTTTAAAGCTGATGCTAACAGATCCATGAGGGTCACACCAGATCCTATTAGAGCTTCTAGACTTCTTGCAAATAGTAACAACTTTCAATCAAGTCGAAGATCTTCTGAGGATTCCTTAGAAGATGCTGGTCTGGGAAGGGATCTTAGAGTATGTATCCATGAAAAATGTTACTTTATTTTTCAATAGTTGAATGTATTTATTGCTATGAGTTAAAAATATAACGTAAATTTGATAAACATTTATTTATTTTTTTCAGATGGAGCTTAAAGAATTTGAAGAGAAGTTTAGAAAAGCAATGATAGCAAATGCTCAATTGGACAATGAAAAGTCTTCCTATGCCTATCAAGTTGATTTATTAAAAGATAAATTAGAAGAGCTTGAAGAACAAACAGCCCAATTACGCCGTGAACTCAGAGAAAAAAATCGCGAAGCTGACCAAGCAAAACGTCTTGGTCAAAGACTTGAGGAAGATTTGAATGTCTGTAAAGCAATGCTAATGGAAAGAGACACTCTAATACAAGAGAATGGATTGGTTATAGTGGAGGATGAGGGCAGTGAAAATGAAGAGACACTCAAGGAGAATGGCCCTATTTGCCGAAAGAAAGTGCTAGTCAGTACAGAAGCTGCAGAATTATTGCAAAATGCTGGAGAAGGTTCTCTAGGTATATATATATATATATAAAGGAAATTTATTACATATTATTTTTGTGATATGAGTCAGTTATTTATCACTGATAAATAATCGCTTATCAGTAAAAAATACATTACTTGCTTCGAGTATACCTGATTAATTTCACACTAATAGATTAGAATTATTGGATGGATATGAAATCTTTACATAATATTCTATTATTTTTTATTTCATAGACGTTAGACTGAGAAAGTTTGCATCTGATAAGAAAGAGCAGCAAGACGAAATTAGGCATCTCAGGCTAGAACTGGAAGAAGCGAGAAACAGAATGAGGCCAGAGCGATCTTCAGGTTCCGGACTGGGTAAGAGTGTTCTAATTAAGAATGTTCTTTTATTAATTGATGATTGACCATTTAATATGGATATCTAAAGAATAATTGAAATTTATAGATTCTGATGACGCCCAGAGGGAAGCTAATAAATTATTAGCTGATTACAAATTCAAATTGCAAAAGGCAGAGCAAGATATGTCCACTCTGCAAGCAACGGTAGCCAGACTGGAAAGTCAAGTAATTCGCTACAAGTCAGCAGCTGAGGCTTCTGAAAAAGCAGAAGATGAGTTGAAAATTGAAAAGAGAAAGTTACAAAGAGAGGTAATTGAGATTTGTTTTGACAATTAACGTAAACTATGAATGAGATCTGTAACGTCTTAATGCTATTTTCAGGTCAGAGAATCGCAAGGTCGTGTTGAGGAATTAGAAACTGCTAATTCACACCTACAGCGACGTTTAGATAAGCTGAAAAATGCGAAATCAGCTTTACTCAAAGAACTTTGATAGTCCTCTTGTGTTCTCGCCTGCCGAGTCAATATGTTTCGCATCTAATTTGCGGAATGTTGTAAATACGAAGAAAGCGCATACTTGAAAGAAAACCGTATGCAAAAAGCCTAGTGATCTTCTCGTGATCACGTACGAAAGCGAAAGCGAAAGAACCTTTTTCTTATTTTCAAACTATTTCCTCATTTCCCTCGTTTTCTACACTTACACTGTACCGGCAATCCTCGTTAGCGTTTTATCAAAACCTTTTTTTATAAAAGTATTTATTCGCAAAAAAAAGACTATAATTACGTAATTTTATAATTTCAACGAAATTGAAACAAAAACAAAAGACTTTGTACTGTTTTTACCGTTTGCATTTTTTATGATACCTCGATCATCGTTAAAACTATCTTAACAGCATGATTATAACATTACAAGCATTTGGAGTGGTGAAAGACTTATTTAAATGATTAACAAAAGCACACAGTGCCTGTGGCGATAATCGAGGGAGAGTCCGAGCCGATATTCGTACCAGACAAAGGAAATTCCATCCATGTCGTAGCACAAAAGCTACGGTTTAAAAGCTATTTGTTGAAAGTCACAATTCCCAACGATCATTTACAATGGAACAAAAATAAACGAAATGCGGCCTAATTTGACAGCCACATATTAACGCGAACAAGACTCTCTAATTAAATTCTTTACTTGTAATTATTATCTTCGTAGGCATTAACTTAAAGAATGAATAACCTTGATTCTATTTTAATGATCGGTGATGATTTTTGTTCTCTCGCCAAGTATCTGTTTTTTCTAAGCGATTTTAATTGTATTTCGTCTCTGTATTATAAAATGTTTCTGTATTATAATGCGAATGCGAGTGTACCGAGTTATATTCGATTTAGCGCGTCTTACCATGATGTAATAAAGTGTACATCTTTTTTTCTGTTATGAAACGACCAGCGACAAATGATTAAACGTGGCGTTTGTTTCATAAATCTTGAATCATTGTTTAAAGCGCAAAGAAACATATATGTATATCTTGTTTGAAAAGATATATCGTGAAATTTTCAACCACGCATGAAATTGCATTTGTTGAAGCTGACGAAATCGTGTTATGAAAAGCTCTTTATTAAACAATTCATATTTACTAAAAGCTGACGTCTTTTTATTTTATAATAAAAATTTAATACACTTACATAGTACAAATATACGTTGTTAGTCAAAGCTATATCATTTCTTATTTGTTCAATATAATAATGTATACATTTGTTAAAGCACTGAGCAAATTAAATATTATGTAAACATTATTCACGTACATATATGACGTAACACAGTACAGTACGATAACATTAATTTTCCAAGTTAGTTAGTAATAAAAAAAATATCTCTGGTGACTAACAATTTTCATGTTAGTGCGTTGATCCTTTTCGTTTCGCCCATGCAGGACTTTGCGCCTCAGTTAATGGTTTGTTCGACTTCAGAACATTCATTGGCTTATAAACTGGCATAGGCCTTGCTTTGACTTCCGCTTGTTTTCTCAATTCCAATTTTACAGCCTTTTCTCGAACTAATCTCTCTTCTTCGTCTTTCTTTCTTCTCTCGTCTCCTTCCATCTCCTTTTTTTTAAGTTGTTCATCGAATTCTTTTCGCTGCTTTGCTCGTTTGTCCGTGTTTAGTTCCGTCAAAACAGCCACGCTCTTCTGCGACAGTTTGCACTTAGGCTCGAGAATCTTGGGTATTGCACCAAGACTGCGGTTCTCTTGGTTTTCCGTAACTTTAGATGGTGGAGTTGTCTTTTTTGATGCCACAAGTGGAATTGTTAAAGATGGTTTGATTAAACTTCTCGCCACTGCTGACTTCTCGTGCGGTTGCTTCAACTGAATATTTGGCTTTTTCTTCGGTTCACTTAGTGACTTACTACTGCTGCTTGTATTGATGGATGGTTTAATAGACAAATTCTCCATTGATTTTTTCAAAAAATTATCTCGCGATCTGCCTCTTACAAGTACTGGTTTGAATTCTGGTGCTTTGTGAGCTTTAAAAACTCTCGCTTTTTTTTCTTCTTCTAACAATTGCTTAATTTTATCTTCTTTCTTTTTCTGCACTTCCTTGACTCTATTTTCAAAGCTGAGTGATCGAGTGACTGTAATTTTTGTTTTCTTGACAGAGTCAGCCTTTAGTGGAGCTTTATTCGCTGGGGTTCTTACAGCAGTTGGTACTGGTCTGGCATGAAATTCAACTTTTTTATTTTCCACTGCTTGCAAAGCCTTTAATTTTTCTTGTTTTCTTGCTTGCAGCTCTCTGTTACGAGCTTCAAAGCTAAATGGAATGATTTTAGTGTTCTTCTTTCTGCACTGAGATGGCTCTATTGGAATTCCAAAATGTAAGACTTCTTCTTCCTGCAAACGAAATCATACATTAATTAGAATTTGAAAAAAATAATTATATATATAATTGTAAATTTTTCTACCTTTATCAAAACACCCTTATCAGTTGTGCTGACAATAGTAGGAACCGTTTTAGTGTGAATCCTATGAGGACGCTTCATTTCCTTTTGTGGTACTAGAGGCTGTCCTTTTTTCGTCTCCGTCAAATGAAAAGGTTCTGGATTTGTAATTGTTTTTTTCTCAACCTTCTTCAAAGGGGCAGGTTTCAGTAGTATATCCTTACGAACCGGATTAGCTTTGATTGCATTTTGACGAATTTTCTCAAGCTCCAGTTTCTCTTGCTCTTCTCTACTCAGCGCTGTGACAGGCCTGCTCCTGTTTTTACACATGAGGGCTGGTGAAGTTGCTCTTGTCAATTTGAATGACTGCTTTCTTAGCTGCTCTGCTCTTGTAGATTTTACTGTTGTATGGAATCTTTGTGGAGTCGTACGATGAAACTTTGTTACAGCCTCTGCCATGCTTACATATTTGCTTGATTGACCTGCATTTTTGGCAATACTCAATTGGCGTTGATTGGTAATGCTCATGCGGCGCTTCATGTGTCTATGCCATGCTGTTCCAGTCAATGTTGCTATCTTCTTTTTGCTACCACTTGAAGGAGCAGTAGTGTCTTTGAGTGCAAACGTTGAAACAACTTTGCTTTTTGGAAATGGTTCAGTTGGGCCAAACTTTTCATTTGAAATTTCTTTCTCAACTTCTTCATCAACTTTTTTGAGATTTTCATTATCTTGTATTTGAACTTTTTTTATTGATTTATGTGTATTATTCTCCAATGATTCGTCTTTCTGTTCCATTTTTTCTTGAGAAATCTCATATTCTGAACTGCTTGCGGTGACTTCAAGATGTATTTGTGAAGTTTCATCAGTAAGTGGACTCTCAGTTAATTCCAAATGAACATTTTCTTTATCCTCACAACAGTGTTTATGTACATGCTTATCAAATCTAACTGATTTCTCGTGCAATGTCAGAGATTTTTCTAAATTTTGTTTAGGTGTATTGACAGCTTGAGCACACATAGACCTTGTTACTCTCTTAATAGGTGTTTTGAAAGAAGGAGAATCCATCAAACAAGATTTATTAACAGATTTATCACTTTTATTTTTAAAAGAAAGCTGTAAATTACTCATGGCTTCTGATAAAACTTTCTCATATGTAGTTTCTTTAATTTGACCATTCTCAATCTTGGAAATTTTTTGACCTTTGGCGCACATTGATCTTTTTGGAGTCTTTTGCATTACACTTATATTACCGTAGGAACTCTCATTCAATGGATGTTTGCTTTGATTCAACTTTTTGTGAGATACACTAGGAGATTCTGTGTCAATCGAATCTATTTGATCTCTGTATACTTGAGTTTCACGTCGTTTCATGAAATAATCATCTAAACAAAGCTGAGGACTGGGGGCAACAAAATCTGCCCACTGTGGGGCATCTAAATCATCCATTGTGCTAGATATGAGTTTTCGTAAAATAACAGACTTTGAAAGTGATACAGGTGTAGACACGTCTATGACAGAGCGTTGGTTACTTTCATCAGTTATCCATGATTCATTAGAACCATCGACATTATCTGTAATAATAATCATATACAAAAAAGTTAAAAAATGACAATATTATATAAATTGTATTATTCAAATCAATTAATACTGAGAAAGAAAAAGTAGATTGGTAATTCTTACATACAATTTTGAAAGTTTAAATATTAATATGTTTCGTTTAATTTAAAATGAATACTACTCAAATGCATATTACAATAATACAAACCTTTTTGTATTATGATGGTATGTACCAGACAATGCCGGTAACGGAAAAAATAAAATTAGATCTATTATCAGCTATATTATTAATATAGACATCAAATTCAAACTACATATTCGAACGGATTTTGAAATGGCAATTTAGAAAAGAAAAGTAATGACCAAAAAAAAAAAACAATAAATGCCGGAGAATACCGAAATCTCACCGTTTGAAGTTTCTTCGTCAGGTTTTGCAAGATACGACCCCACGATTGCAACGTTATAAAACAACCAGTTAAGTTACGATAATCTTCATCTGAAACGATGAAATGTTTCGAACAACATGCACTTTTTCTCGATTATTTAGTGGTAAATGTACAGGAGCTGATGAGAGAATGTCATTCAGCACAGCAACCGACTTTCAAATACACAACGGACAGATCAACCGGCTCTTAATTCAAACAAGAGGATACAGCTTCTTCGAGGTTCTCATTGGTTGACTGAGTCATCAGAGTCAGGTTAATAAACTTGTCTAGTGAAAAACGAAACCTCAAGCGTACCAACTTTACTTTGTTTTAGTTTTTATTTTTTAATAATTTTAATAAAATTAGTATATTATGACATACATTACTAACTGAAATAATTAAGGAAGATAATGTGTATTTCAAAGTATAAAATTAGTATTTGAATTGCAAGCAAATTTTTTCATCTAATACTATCAAAAGATGTAATAGTTAATGTTTATAAATGTACAATTGTATTAATATTCATATAGTTACGCAGTTTTAGTCCATTTTTTTATGCTCTTCTGAGCATTTTAGATTTTGAAAATATCCAGAACGGCAAAAACATTTCTCCCCACCCCGTAGAACTAACTGGAAAGATTACCCCCACTTTAAAGTAGATTATGCTCTTATCGATGTGATATTGTTTTCACGTGTGTGTTTGGTTTAGTGCAGTTGCACTACGAGTTAATCCCAGTAGCAAGCAATCAGCTGAGCAGTGAAGAAAAACGGGGAGCGAGAGAGAGAGAGAGAGAGCGAGAAAAAAAACAAAGCTCTTAAGTCATTTGGGTATGGTTGCTGGAGGCGTTTTGTTATTTTTCCATTCACTCCTGCAAACAAAGCGATCGCGCGTCATACTAGACGTTGTTAACTCTTTTGCCTAGTCTAGTCACGACATTTCCCTACCGCACGTGTGGTGCTACGCAGTGTATACATATACATACTGTTCTGATAGACAAAGGATTTCAAAAGGATGTGGAAGCCCTTCGAGCATGGAAGCTCGCCTATTGACTGGTGCGAGGGCAATTATAATATTTCACCTAGTATTGCCGAGTTTGTCAATACCGTAAGTTATTATTTCTTTATTATTTTCGAACTGAATGATTGTCACGCGCCTTTCCTGTTTTGCATGATTATATCGATAACGTTTTACGCGTTCTTGCATAAAGAATTGTTATAAATTAAAAGTTTTACTCAAATTTTTAAAGAATATAAGAAAAACGTCGTCATTTCAAGAAAATCCAGTTTTTTCTTCAGTTTATTATTTGTTTGTTTCATCTTGCTTGTTATTCATTGATATTTTTCCTTGTCTTTTATCAAATCTACTCATCTGCAAGATTAACACTGACTTTGAAAACTTTGACATTTTTGTAACAAAAGATTTGAATTTTGAAGATAACAAAATAACTGATTTATTTTTGTGTGACTCATTCAGTTAAGCAATGCTCTTTTCCTGCTGCTGCCTCCGGTGCTCATGCATCTATTTAAAGATTATGGTAGATTTGTCAATCCTGGAATACATGTCATATGGTTTCTTTTAATGGTAGTTGGAATAAGTAGTGCATACTTTCATGCTACACTTTCATTAGTTGGTAAGAGTGATTTGTATTATCTATTAATCTAGATTGAAATATGTGCAAAACAAATATGAATATTTAAACGGTCTTGTTTATTCTAGGTCAGCTGCTTGATGAACTAGCTATTTTATGGGTATATATGGCTGGATTTTGCATGTTCTTCCCTAGGAGATACTTTCCAACAGCTGTGAAAAATAATCGTAAAAAATTTTCACTCTTTGCTACTATGGGAACATTAGTAGCTACTGTAATGGCAACCTTTCATCCAGCAATCAATGCATTTGCATTGATGTCTCTTGGAATACCTGCCTTTGCATTTATGACTCTTGAACTTAAAAGGTAAAATTATGGATTTATAAATAAAAAATGGGTCAAAAATTTAATAACAAAGAAAGTTTAACGATATTTTGTGATTTTCAACAGGACAAAATCTGCTAGAGTTTATCGATTGGGACTTCGTTGTGGAGCTGTTTGGATTTTGGCAGTTACCTGTTGGCTTAACGATAGATTATTTTGTGATACCTGGCTTAATTTAAACTTTCCTTATCTTCATGCTCTATGGCACTTGCTCATTTTCATTGCTAGCTACACAGCAGCTGTTTTATTTGCGTATTTTGCTGTCAAAGATGAAAGACCTCAACAATCACCAATGTTAAAGTATTGGCCAAGAGATGACTTTGAGCTTGGCATTCCATATGTCACAATCAAGAGTTACATCAAAGTTGATACTAACACAAATATATAAGACTTAATTTTTCAGTATGATTCATTATTAGTAATCGGAAGGTCAAGACTAATTGATATTCTAAAGAGTATTGTGAATGAATTGTGCTATTGAGACTGAGTCAAGCTTTTTATATTTATAGTAATAACCTACGTAAATTATATGAATCAATTAACTGAAGGAGATTGAAATTACCGACGATCTTAGATGTTAAACTTATCTGCGATTGTATTATTCAAGAGTAAGGAAGCTTTACTTGAAATATACGTGATTTATAATATATATATATGTATGTATGTATGTATGTATGTATGTATGTATACTACTAGTTATATATATGATATCCACTTAAATTTTAACGAGATACGTTAATATACATCAAGAAGCATGTAACAAATAAACAAAACCAATAATTTATTGTGATTCATATTTTCGTATCTAATTCTAATATTAATCGACTTTTGTAAAAGTTTATTCTTCAATGTTATTTGTTAGATATATCCATTTGAAAAGATTATTGTATATCGTGCGTAAATTATTCGACAAATATTTTAACAAATTTTTATTCTATTTGAAATATTTATACCGCGACAGTTGTTACTTCGTATACAATATGTGTTAGAATACCAACTAACATATTTTTTAAATAAAAATATTTCTTAATTTTAAATAATCATTTTAGTATTATTTCTTGTCCTTATAATCGTCGAATTTTTAATGACAACAATACGTGGCAGTGTGCAATATAGATAAATCCAAAAGATTGAAGTAACGTTAAAAACTTGTTTAGCTATACATATACGATATTTTATTAATAATCCATTTGTTACAAAGGTCACAAATAACTCTTTAATATATCATAGAGCTTTTGTTCGTCGGTTAACAATTTTCAAAACGTTGCAAAATATAATAGGAATGTTTGCTTTTTCAAATAAATTAAATACTTTATAACCCAATTACATTGATTCTCCTCTATATATAACGATGTTATTGTCTGTCTCGTAGATTTTAACTTCGTAAAGTAACTCCGGTTTAGGCAGCAATTTTTTAATCTCGTCAAACACGAAAATTGCAACATTTTCAGTAGTCGAAACTACATTTTTAAAGTAAGGAACATCCTTATCTAAATTTTTATGATCAAGCTGGTCCATTAAAATTTTTTTCATATAAATCTTCAAGTCGGAAATATTCATAACCATTCCGGTTTTAGGATCTACAGGACCTCTTACAGTCACTTCGACTAGAATTAACAAATCAACACGTAACATGTATACTTATAAGCCGACTTTCAGGTGATACGTTTCGTTTATTATCCAATTGCATTATCATTAAAAATATAATTACCAGTATAATTGTGTCCATGACCCCAAAAGTTATTGCACTTTCCATAGACGTTTAGATTTTCTTCTTCGCTGAGTTGAAGACTAAAATGACAACAAAGCATATCAAATACGATACTTAAAAATCTTTGTACAACAACTTGCAATCATTGTTATAGTTCAGTTTAATGTATAACGTAACGAACGAATGATGTACATGGATACATAAGATACAAAAAAATCAACAAGTGTTGCTCAACAGGTTGTTATATAAAAATAAAATCGTACGCCTAAACTAAAGAAATTATCACAACTAAAAATAAATATTTAAGGGAAAAAAATAAAACCTATGCAATCGATGACAAGACGATATAGACTCTTTTCGAGTCAAATAGACAATCGGACCACTCATTGCACTCTTGTATATTTCGACGATAGTACAACGACAAAACGCTTCTTCTCTCGTCGACGCGCAACTTAAGACTGAAATTTACTCTCGTTCCATTCATGCGCGATAGTCCGTAAAGTACCGTAATATTGATCAGACGTAATGGTGTGAAGTTGGCTTTATCCGACAAAAAAAACCCTTCCTTGCTTCATAGATCTCGATTGATCTATACAACTTTTTCATGCTGAGCCAATCAATTAAGAATGGTAATGGCAAGTCTGTCACTTGTACGACTCCATAACGGTAGCCAGGGAAACAATTAACAACGATTGCTTCGAAATATTATCTTCCAATTGATACAATTTACCTTGCGTTCGTATCAACGGGCAACCAACGTCTCCGTTTTTTAAATAGAACTTTATCAACTCGATTAGATCCCGGAGCATCGAGTTAGCGTCGATCGGTCAACCGTGAAGCGGGCATTTAAAATTTGACGCGCGCACGATCTTTAATTGATCGTTATAGTTTACCTCGTCAAAGTGAACTCTAGTTTACGGTGACGTTAATACAACAGTAACGCGGTTAATAGATCGTTTCGATCTCGCAAATAATTCGTTAGATCTAGGAGCTGTTCCATCGTACACAGATGTCCCGTAATCTCGATGTTATTCTAGAAAAATAACGACTTGCACAAGTGGCTGTTAGTCATCAAAAGAACATTCAAAGTATCGCGGCCGAATGATCGATGAACGGTACAACTAGCGCCAACGAAATACACGATTAAGAATGAGGAAACGCGCGAACGAGTCTTGAATTGCTGCTTGTTATATATATATCTTTATAGGCTTTCGTTAGTATAGAAGTTAGTCGGCAAGTGACAAGCAAGCCGCGACGATGGTTATTGCGACGAGCGAGGATCTACCGGCCAAGTGCTACCTCGTGCTCGAGGATGGCACTGTGTTTCCCGGTACAAGCTTTGGCGCTTACAAAGAAATCGATGCCGAAGTTGGTCAGTTTCTTTTTTCATCCTTTACTTTTTTAATACATTTATCAAAGTTAACATGCAGCTTTGAATTTATGTGTCTTTATTCTTTACGGTACGAGTGACCAAACACGTGGTGAATATGTGCCGCAGAGAGAGAGAGAGAGAGAGAGAGAGAGAGAGAGAGAACGAGCGCTCGCGCTGCTGATGCTCCATTTTCTATATAACGTGCCTTTGTAATTTTGAAAAGTTCCTGTTATCAATTTTTTTAAATCGACTTCTTCCTCTCCCCTTTTTTATTTTTAATTTACGAAGAAACGTTTTGTTCTTGTTGCTGTTTAGAACGATTGGCGGATATTGCTATTCATGATCAGCACGTAAACGGAATGTTATTTACCATTGTTAAACAGCGTCCTTTACAAACGCTATATAATAACCGTCTTTTTAACAAAGACCTTTAATTTTGTTCAGTTAAAAATTCTGTTGCTCATTTCTGTTCCAAAGCATCAACCAAATAACAAGAATAAAAAAAACTCCAGCTACCTGGAGTTGTAATGCTTATCTACATAAGCATTACACGGAAGATTAGTCTACCTTGCCTAGTAATTCACGTTTGTTTTTTTAACTGATCCACGTGCCCTTGGAGCAAACGAATCGTTTGAGAATGGATTTGGGTCGAAGAAGAAAACCTGATTATAACGAAGGCGCACGATTTCGGCAATCCTAAAACCTGCCGCTTACAAATGAATTACTTTTCTTAAAGCTACATGGACGTATGACCATTTAAAGTGTCCCGTTATTTCTACGACAACACATTGTTTTGTGTCCATTCGTTATTTTAGGTTTTTTATTTTTTTATTTCGAACAATATTCTGACATCGTACAGCTGAGGTGCAAAGAAAATAAGCGTAATGTTTGTTTACAAGTTATTCTTCAAAATATATTTGACGTAAATCGCATTTGTTAAACCTTCAATTGAGTTCATTCGTTAGAACCGGAAAATTACATCAATTGTAAAATTCGATTACAAGCACGCATTGGTAAAAAAAACACGCAACTATTAGTAAATAAAACGCGAGAAACGAGATAGCTTGAGAATTTTACAGAGTTGCTTGGGGAGATTTTTTTCCCAACTCGCGCGCTCTCTTTCTCTGCCTATATATACACGCACGATTTTACGTACACACGTATACACACATGTATACACACATTGATATAGATACCAGCACATATGGTTGTGGTGTCGACGTCGACCACGTGCGCACCGCGCCATTCAATGCCTGATTTATCTACGCGTCAATTTTTGTTTCATTCTGACAGATGAATTTTAAAGTTTTAAGGTGTAATAAAGCGCAATAGGATTTTCAAAATGGTCGACGTTTATTTTTTTTATCGAATGCGTACCATTACTACGTACTAAATTAAATTTATCGACCTTTCGTTGTAGAGATTCAATAGTTGCCAAGTTGAAATAGATAACATTATTTGATCAATAGGTGTTTGAACTTCAAGATTCACGCGTTAAAAATTCAATCGATAATATAATAGTTTTATCTCTGAAATACTTGACTATTTGTTTCGATGAGAAGCAATTTAGTTTTGGTGTGCCAGATGATCTTGTTTTTAAATAAAAGAGGAAATTGTTATTTACAAAAATTAGTCGCTTAAATATGTGACGTTCGTGTTGAAATACCTCGTTTTTGTGTTTAAAAAAAAACATCTCGCGCACAACTATATACTATACGCTTGATAAAATGATAGAACTCAGCGAAAATTAATATACCAGTTGAACGAAAACAAACATACAGAGTGAAAAATGATAGCAATGATACATTTTACTCAGCAAAAATGTGTACGACGAACTTTTTTGCATAGAGTCAAAAGAAAAACCAAACGATCACAAGGAAAACTCGATACTTACAACAATTTATTTAAAGTAATGTATCTTTCTATGTAATTACAGTCTTTCAAACTGGTATGGTCGGCTATCCGGAGTCACTGACTGATCCTTCCTACTGCGAGCAAATTCTTGTGCTAACATACCCGTTAATTGGCAATTATGGTGTACCAAATAAAGAAAAAGATGAGCATGACTTGCCCAGGTATCGTTATTAGTTTATTTACTATTTGCGGATTGATAAAATAAGCTAAAAATGGCGCGCTGCAAATGTGCGGATTCAAGAGGCTAACACCGGAACTATGAAGAAAAACGACGTAATTCAATAAATGTCGCGACATTAGCAATACGTTTTCTTTATATTTTCAGTGAGATCAGCCGTTACGTCAACGATCGATGAAACGTTAAGTGTCGTCAATATTAAGAACTAGATACTTACTGAATATTGGAAAAAATCAAAAAGTCGATATATTTTTTAATCGGATAAAACCGAACAGAAAGTTCAATAAGCTGTCACATAATGATTTTTTTCTTGAGTTACAACGAGTGAAACAAAGTTTGCCAATACGCTACAATATGATATTTGTTTGTTTACATGTCTACCCAATCAATTTAATTTAATCAGTTACCGTCAATTATTGTTAAACGTTCACTTCCTTGCGACACCACTGAAGCAATAAGTAGTGAATATATAATTACATTGAGCTAGAATTGTAGAGGATGTGAGATCCAAAGTTGCTTTTAATTTTTGTTAATTATATCTGGTTACCCGCTTGTTAAAATTAATTGGTTCTTTGAATGTTCAATTGAACTGTGCGTTAAGTTTGTCGTCTGAACCGCAGTGATGTTATTTATTTTATTATTGCATATTGTTTACATTAATTTAACGCTTGAATACGATCTTTGTTGTTTTCGAATGTAATTATCAAAAAAAAATCTAACAAAAATAAACAAATCGACGATTTGTCCGATAACCTTTTTGCAATTGCATTATCACACGTCATCTATACAACACGTCCCTCTTGCGTGATAAGATTTTGTTCGTTGCAAAGTGCAATCACGTGTATACGTATATCATCTGTAAATACACGCCGAAAATCGTTATTAACTATGATCTTACACGCGTGTGAGTAGAGTTCATTCGTAATTGGATACGTTATCACTACATTTTTGCGTGAAAATATCCTGTATAAATGGAAAGTTTTGAGGAAATGATAGCTAGAGTAAGTTTAATTTAGTCGTTTGAAAAACAAGTTTATATAACATTTATCAGGTGGTTCGAGTCACACAAAATTTGGGCTGCTGGTCTGGTGGTCAGCGAGCATTGCAATACACCGAGTCATTGGCGGCAAACGAAATCGTTATCGAACTGGATGAAAGAGGAAGGTATTCCAGGTATTCAAGATGTCGATACGCGAGCACTTACCAAAGTTATCCGTGAGAAAGGTACGATCCTCGGTCGTATTGTTCATCAGCTGCCAAAGGATGTTACCTCGCTGCCACCGATCGTCGATCCCAATACGCAGAACCTCGTTGCTAAAGTGTCAAGAGTAAGATTTTTGTTATTTACGCACAATGTTTTTCTACCCGTTGGTTATTGTTTTAGTAATTCATTTTTTGCGTTTTCATTCAGACTACAAAAGTAACGTACAACCCTAACGGTTCGCCTCGTATCCTAGTTGTGGATTGCGGTTTGAAGTACAATCAGATACGGTGCCTCATTTCTCGCGGTGCTCGTGTAGACATTGTACCATGGAACCATAAGATACAGAACGAAGAGTTCGATGGTCTATTTTTGAGTAACGGACCTGGAGACCCTAGCATGTGTAAGGAAACTTTGGACAACCTTCAAAGAATGTTAAATGCTTCAAAGAAGAAACCAATCTTTGGTATTTGTCTTGGTCACCAGTTACTTTCGCTTGCGGCAGGTTGCACGAGTTATAAGATGAGGTACTTTATTTGGAAAAAAAAGTTTTTGTGTGATTTATTTGACTGAGTCGTCAATGTTCACAGATATGGAAATCGAGGACACAACCAGCCAGCAATCCATCATGGTACGAAGCGTTGTTACATGACCTCACAGAACCATGGTTTCGCCATTGACGCCACTAGTTTACCTAAAGATTGGGAAGCTTTATTTACCAATGCAAACGACGACAGCAACGAGGGTATCGTACACTCGAATCTTCCCTACTTCTCCGTACAATTCCATCCGGAGCATACTGCTGGACCGCAAGATCTTGAATGTCTATTTGATGTATTTCTCGATACCGTTAGAGAATCGATGGCTGGAAAAAGTGATATGACGGTGAAAGATCGGTTACAGCAAAAGCTAACCTACGTCCCAACGAGACCTGTCGTTGCCGAGAGACCAAGGAAGGTTTTAATTTTGGGATCTGGTGGATTGAGCATTGGTCAAGCTGGCGAGTTTGATTACTCGGGTTCTCAAGCGATCAAGGCTCTACGAGAGGAAGATATTCAAACCGTCCTGATCAATCCTAATATCGCTACAGTGCAGACATCTAAGGGCATGGCTGACAAAGTGTACTTTTTACCTATTCTGCCTGAATACGTCGAGCAGGTTATTCAATCAGAGCGACCAGACGGTGTACTTTTAACTTTTGGTGGACAAACAGCGTTAAACTGCGGTGTACAATTACAACAGCAAGGTATCTTTGAAAAATACAACGTAAAAATTCTTGGCACACCAATCGAATCCATCATCGAGACGGAGGACCGTAAAATTTTTGCCGATCGCGTCAACGAGATCGACGAAAAAGTCGCACCAAGCTGTGCTGTTTACTCCATTCAAGAAGCTCTCGATGCTGCAGAGAAGCTTGGTTACCCTGTGATGGCTCGAGCTGCCTTCTCGCTTGGTGGCTTGGGCTCTGGCTTTGCTAACTGTAAAGAAGAGCTCATAGCTTTGGCTCAGCAAGCACTCGCTCACTCTTCGCAGCTTATTATCGACAAGTCTTTACAAGGTTGGAAGGAGGTAAATTGAGCAATTGTGTTTTTTGTCCTACAAATTTAAAAAGATAAATCGACAATGCGACTGACTACGGGAATTTAATTAATCTAGGTTGAGTACGAAGTAGTACGAGATGCCTACGACAACTGTATAACAGTCTGCAACATGGAGAACGTGGACCCATTAGGAATTCATACGGGCGAATCGATCGTTGTTGCTCCTAGCCAGACTCTGTCGAATCGCGAGTACAACATGCTCAGAACAACCGCCATTAAAGTGATCCGGCACTTTGGAATTGTTGGAGAATGCAACATCCAGTACGCGTTGAATCCTTTCTCCGAAGAATTCTACATCATCGAAGTAAACGCCAGGCTCTCGAGAAGTTCAGCATTAGCCAGTAAAGCTACTGGTTATCCTCTAGCGTACGTGGCTGCAAAATTGGCCCTTGGAATCCCATTACCTGACATAAAAAATTTAGTTACCGGTAAAACTACCGCTTGCTTCGAGCCAAGTTTGGATTATTGCGTGGTTAAAATACCAAGATGGGATCTAAGCAAATTCCAAAGAGTCAGTACAAAGGTGTGTCAACTTTGTAATTTGATTTGTTTTTCGTATATTTATTATGTAATCGAGAGTAAACATATTGCAATATTGAAAATCATTTTTAGATCGGTAGCTCGATGAAGAGCGTTGGAGAAGTAATGGCGATCGGACGTAAATTCGAAGAAGCTTTTCAGAAAGCTTTGCGTATGGTTGACGAAAACGTTCTGGGATTTTGTCCGTATTTGAAGTCCGTAAGCGAAGACGAGCTTGAGAAACCAACCGACAAGCGTATGTTTGTTCTCGCAGCAGCTATAAAAGCTGGCTATACCACCGAAAGAATCTACAAACTGACAAAGATCGATCATTGGTTCTTGGAGAAAATGCGTAACATTATCGATTATCAGACTTTCATGGAGAACGTTGAGAAGAGTAATTTATCAAGTGAAGCACTTCGCGGAGCCAAACAATTAGGCTTCTCGGACAAACAAATCGCACTTGCGGTGGAAAGCACCGAGTTGGCAGTACGAAAACGCAGAAAAGAGAACAACATTTTGCCGTTTGTCAAGCAGATTGATACCGTCGCTGCCGAATGGCCTGCGAGCACAAACTATTTGTATCTTACTTACAATGGAACTACTCACGATCTTGATTTTCCACAAGGATATACTATGGTCATCGGTAAGAATAATTTTTTGTAATATATTCCACCCTTTCGACAAGCATAATTTTTAATTTGCTCATTTTTTCGTAGGATCGGGAGTTTACCGTATCGGAAGTTCAGTGGAGTTTGATTGGTGTGCCGTGAGCTGTCTCCGCGAGCTTCGCAATCTTGGCAAGAAAACAATCATGGTCAATTATAATCCAGAGACTGTGAGTACCGACTACGACATGAGCGATCGACTTTACTTTGAGGAAATATCCTTCGAAGTTGTGATGGACATTTACGATCAAGAAGTTCCGGAAGGTATTATTCTATCGATGGGCGGACAGTTACCCAATAATATTGCCATGGATTTACATCGTCAAGAAGCTCGTATTCTTGGTACTTCACCAGAACAAATTGACGGTGCTGAGAACAGATTCAAGTTCTCGAGAATGTTAGATAGGATTGGAGTTTCGCAACCTAGATGGAGAGAACTGACCGATTTGCAGGTAAAGGAAGAATGAAACCACGATGGATTGGCAAACACTAAGATTTTTCTCAATGCAAAACATATCAATTGGTTTTACAGGCTGCTGTAGATTTCTGCCGAGAAGTCGATTATCCTTGCCTCGTACGACCATCTTATGTACTTAGTGGAGCTGCGATGAGTGTCGCGCACTCTGACAATGATTTACAATCGTACTTAAAGAGTGCAGCCAACGTGAGTAAGAAACATCCGGTAGTTATTTCCAAATTTATCCTTGAAGCAAAAGAAATTGACGTTGACGCAGTCGCCTACAACGGCAATATTCTATGTATGGCTGTGTCCGAACACGTTGAAAATGCCGGTGTTCATTCTGGAGATGCAACTCTTGTTACACCGCCACAAGATATTAATATTCAAACTCTGGAAAAGATTAAAATCATTACCAAACAGATCGCTCATAATTTGGAAGTGACTGGGCCCTTCAACATGCAGCTTATTGCAAAGGTCATTTGAATTAATTAATTTTTTTCCCGTCGATTAGAAATTTATTTCAACGATACCGATGTTTATAACTCATTTGATGATTTAGGACAACGAACTGAAAGTTATTGAATGCAATGTGCGTGTTTCACGTTCTTTCCCGTTTGTCTCAAAAACACTCGATCACGATTTCGTTGCAATGGCAACCAAATTGATCGTAGGAGAAATTGTTGAACCAGTTGACGTTCTGAATGGTTGCGGTAAAGTCGGAGTCAAAGTTCCCCAGTTTTCATTTTCCAGATTAACAGGTGATTAATGACTTTCCAATTTTCGCTTGACGCATTTCAACTTGAAACAAGAGAAAAATTAAAGGAAATTTTCATTCACAGGCGCGGATGTAATGTTGGGAGTAGAAATGGCTTCTACCGGAGAAGTAGCTTGCTTCGGCGATGACCGATACGAGGCTTACTTGAAAGGCATGATGAGCACTGGTTTCCATATCCCGAAAAAAGGCATTCTCTTATCTATTGGCACTTACAAGGTAACCACTCGTAAACAATAATAGATTACACGATTGTTCGAGCGACTTAAATATTTTTCCATTTTTCTAGCATAAAATGGAACTAATACCATCCGTAGCGAGTCTGCAAAAATTGGGATACAAACTTTACGCTAGTATGGGAACAGCTGACTTCTACTCGTCACACGGAATTGAAGTAAGTACAGAATACTTGGTGCAGATAATTTGTGCTGGCACGCTTATTTATAAGGTTGAATTATTACATGAGCAATTTGGTAATAATAGTAACTATCTAATATTTATGAGCGTATTGGAAGCTTTTACGCTATAAAAATAGATTAGCTAAACACGCAAATGATTCTAATGATTGGTACGATTCAGCGATTTTGCACAACAGGAAAATATTGTACAAAAAGAAAAAGAAGATTTATAGAAAATTTAATTGTTTTATGGAGATGTGCAGTTCTGAATAAATTATAAATGCGTTATATTTAAAAATCCATTCAACATTCAAGCATTCAAACTCTAGTATTAGTAAATGACATACAAATCTTTAAGTATAAAATAATACACTATTTGTACTCTCGCAAACTTCGTTAGGCACTCAAAATACCGTTGTCTCTACACTTTGTTTATCCTCGCCATTGTCAGTTACAATACCGTTCTCCCTGTCTTTCGTCAAAACATCGTAAGTCTCCGTTTTTTTCAACACTGACTCCTGCACAGTATACACCTCCGCTTCGAGCACGTTGTTATTGTTGTTCTCGTTGATAATAGTACTCGACCGTTCATGATTGAATCTATCTTTCAACGTTCCCGTAAAAATCGGTTGATCAACGTTACGCTTAGGTGTCTCGGGTGCTAATTTTGACGGTGTGACGACAACATCGACAGCGCGAAGTTGGGCAATCGCTTCGACGAGATCTCTTGCGTTTTGTTTGTAATCTGGATTCTCAAAGAGTATTAAAGCCAATAGTTTCGCTTGATCGAGGTAGATGCGTTTTTGATAAGAGGCGCCAAATCGTTGACAGCATCGAGCCATCGCCAAAAAGTGCTCCGCGAAGAACATTAGCAAGTGCGAAAGTCGTGTACTCGTTAAAGGTTCGCATCTCTCCTGTAATCCAGAAGTAATCCTACATTACAACAACAAACATTGTACTTAATTTCTGTCATTTTCATCGTTATTCTTTTCTTTACCTGAATCTCGATAATGGTATCGGATATTCTGTTAGGATTAATAAAAGTACCGGTACTTCTCTTTCTCGTCTGCATGTAGTACTGATTTGTTTGTTTAGCCTGACTCCAGAATTTCTTGTCGACTACGGGTTTCTTGTAGATCTCTTCTTGAATATGCGTCTCTAGAGCAGGACTAATGAGTAGCAACTCGTTGACGGTGAGCAATCTGAGTAACTTTTTGTAATCGAGTCGAGGATAATAATCGTCATTCTCGTATTGTATCTTTTCCATTGCGTGAAATACGAACATCACGGGATTATCGACGATACGTTTGAGTTGCTTCTGCGAGTGTAACAATCCATCGGTATTCACGTTGGCAAAGACATTACGATCGTCCATAAAATAGTCGCTCATTTTTCTCAGTTGCACGTGTTTGTGTAATCTCTCCAACAGTATCACCATGGATTTACCTACGAGCAACGTTCATGCACGACGCGTTTAACACTCGACAAATCGTTCGGTTTATCAAAGTAACTTACCAAGCTCGTGCTCCGACCATTCTGGTTGTTTCTCCACCATCCAGAACAAAATATTCCTAATATGTTTGGTATCCAATCCAAAAGTCGAACTGACCGTCCTGATAAAAATCTTGTGAATCATAAGAGCAACGGTGTAGACGATTATTTGCGATGAGGTAAGACATGTTTCTAGATATTTCTCAGCTCGTGGAAATGTCAAATACCAGTCGAGTTGCCAAAGTGGATGAGTCGACGATTCGAAATTTGATAAAGCTTGTTTAAGACTCTCGGGTACGAGGTAACAATTGTACCGAGCGATCTGTTCTAGAGCTTCTTCCGTTGGCCAATTGTTACGCGATCGATTTAACCAACGTCTTGCACACTGTGGCCAGTGACTCGCGAAACATGGAATCACTTCGTACGGTTCGATACTGATGTAACTGCAACGAAAAAACAAAATAACAATAATAACAACCATCGTTAGAACAAAGTATAAACCCTTACTTTTTCGTATTAAGGTAATCGATTTTCTCTAGCCTGATCGTAGCATCGCATCTCTTAGCATTCTCCAATTCCTTTCCGTCGAAATTCATTTTGTTAGCCAATTGGCTCTTGAACACTTCGTAAAAATGCCTGGCAAATCTATAACCGTTGACGTACACTACATCGTAATTGTATGCCAATTTCTCTTCACGGATACGTCTTTGCTGGCTTGTTAGAGGCTTTTGTTCTTTGCGTGGATTATAAATGCGACCGTTGAACATGTAAGTGACACGTTTGAAACATCTCGTTGGTATTTCGCTAGGATCGACACTTTTGCCATTCGCCAAGTAATGTAAACGTGATTGGCTTAGATAACTTTCATTGTCACTGTCGATACTACCATTGGTCATGTAACCGGAACTACTTGAGCTTGCGGAACTTTGATTATTGCGGAAACGCGCATGGTTGTTCGTGCGTTTTCTGAAGGAAAGTTTGATTTCCGTTAGGATAAGTTTGATTTCAACGAAATATACCGTAACGAGTACGTACCTTGCTAGTCGAATGTTGGATATACCGCTGATTTTCGAACTAGAGTGACTTTGTAAATCTTGCGTGGAACTGGAATTATGTCCGTCGTAATAGATCTTTTCGTCTAATAAATTTGGCATCGATGAGACTCCGTTGGTAAGTCTCGCGGGTAATAATCCATAAACTGAATCGTCTTCGCTGTAAACTTCATCTCGATTTTCTACGATTGAAGACAAATCCGCGTTGTCTGAATTTGGACTTCTTTTTATCATGGAGTTGTTCGGTTGTTCTAATCTTACGTAACCTGCAATTTGAAATCGCACGATTTTCATCCGATAACTAATTGATAGATTATTCAATCGTAATGGCTTGAACGACACGAACGTTGTACAGCGTTGAGAACAAAAATCCACGCGAACATAACTTTGTACTTGACGTCGAAAGAAAGTTGAAGATATAAAAAAGAAAAAGTCAAGTAATAATCGACGTTGGGAGTTTATTTTATCGTACGTACGTATATATTTTTTTCATTTTGCGAAAGGCAGAAAAACTCGCAAGTATCCATTTCCTCGATGCGATAGAGTATTGATAGAAAATTAACGCGAAATTCCTAAGCCTTTATTATTATTTATCGGTTCACAAGTGATTCGATAGTGTCGCGATAACGTTCGAGAGTTTAAGAAAAACTTGATTCTTTTTCTTTTCATCCGTTCGTCCGACAAATTGAGATTATATCGAACGATTATATTTATATAGATATATTTTCACCTTTATGATCAGCTTCTTTGAGAACAAAAGTATACTCGATGCTAATGTCTCCGGTAGTCGAGTAATCCCTGGAATCATCAAGTTCCGTGACGATGACATTTCCATAAACGAGATACATTTGTATAGGTCTCAATGGTTCGACAGTTTGCTCGTCCTTGCAATACGACATAAATTTAATTTTGCCTTTAAAATGTTCACGCAGTACATCGGGTATCAATACATTTTTCTCCGGTATGAGCTTTCTATTCAATTCCTCTTCGCGAGATGTTACACCTTCGCGCGCCTTTTCTATTTCCCTGCGTTAACAGACGTTCGATCGTTAGTTGTTATCGTATCTATGAATTGCGTGCTTTTGGAAATGTGCCCTTCTACTTTTTTCGTACTTTTTTTTTTTTTTTTTTTTTTTTCATTTATAGTAATAATCGAATGTTTTGTGGAAGCTTCCGACAATTAATTCAACAAATAACGCGTCAATTTTTAATCAGAATACCGATCATTGTTCCGACTTCAAATATCAATAACGACCGGAGGGTCTTGATAAAACGAAACTTTTATTCGTTTTGGCCATTTTATTGTTTGACATTTCAACGGGATTATCGTACAATTCCATTCGTATTCTAATAATTGTTAAGAACGTTCAATCTATTCATGATTTATGACATTTTTAAACGATAAATTTCAAGCGACAGCTAGCTTTTGACAATTAACAAATAAAATTCTTTCGTACAGTTGCATTACCGTCGTTATAATCGAAGATGCCGATAAGATTGCAATAGACTTAAGAATTTTGCGAAAGAAAAACATTCAAAATCGATTAAAGTAAAATGACGTCGTTGTTGGGACGAAGAAAATTGTAGTAAATTGTACTATCCGATCATAGGGGAAATGTGGCAGACAAACTTTTCGGGTGTTTTTCGATGTAATAACAGAGATTACATACTTATATATGCGATTGCTCACATCTTTCTTTTTAACTTGATGACTCTTTTCTAATCGATCCATTTGAGAGTTGATATGAGTTGGTCACTAAAATTACAAGTATGATTTGTCGCTCTCTCAAGATAGCAAGTTTGGGGAACGGTTTAAAACAACCATGATTAATAATCGAATAATGCCAACTTACGATCTTTGACAAACTTAAGAATCTCATTTTTAGATGACCGTCGATCGAGTATAATTGTCAATGCGCAACTATTTTCAACGACATTCAATCGTATGATTGCACCGTCGTAAACCCAAACACATTTCCAAAATTGCAAGAACAAACATAAAGAGGAAAGAGAAGCAAAAACGATGAACACTCGCGATAAAACTCACTCGTCATAGTTTGTAAAGAGCTGCAACGACAAAATCAAATTGTTAAGTATGAAAACATTAGGCTCCTCACGAATGAGCCTCTTCATTTCGAGAAATCGTTGGTTCTCCAATTCGCTTTCTGGACCAACGGGCCATTGATCATCCGTCTTCTCATCCACATCGTTCGTTGAATTCTTCTTCCTTCTCCATGGTACTTTTTTACCTTTAACACAAACGTTGCCCATTACCGAACTGGGCATGTCACGTAATATATTTAGATATTTAAAGAGAGAAAGAGAGCGATTATTGCATGATCGCGTGTCGACGACAACTGTTCGCTATACTACCTTGATCGTCGACAAGTGTCAAGGAGCTTCTCTTGTTGGTCAAACCTATGTGTGTATACGTGTTGTCTACCCGTTATCGGTTGCCTGCCCACCAGAAGATAACAACAACGCAGTGTGCCGTGCACGTGTGACCATTAGGCATGATATCTCCGCGTGGTGTATTGCTCTTTTTATTTACATTTTTTTTTATATGTATATGTTCCTTTTGGTTGTCGACGTACATTATCGGAACAGGTGCAGAGTGCAAGACAAATATTTAGGCAATTTTCGTACAATTTCGATAGATAGGTCACAACCGACCAGTTTCCTTTTATTTCTTCGTTGACAAAAATCGCGGTATTCCCGAAAATTTGTACATGCGTTAAATACCATTTACGCATTTATTTTGTTTAATTGTTATCAATAATGAAACGAATGTCCATGCAACGTCACGCGAATGCAGCAGCTTCGTACGTTGTAAGATAGGCATATATCTTATCGTTCGGATAACGATCTTGCCATATACTAATCCGTCAACTCGCACAACTGCAATTGCACGCTTGCGCGCGAACAAGTTTTCGCCATTTACCTTTATCGCTTTTTTATTGAAAAATCCCCGAAGTAAATCCCCTGCGAGACTTTTAAAATTACTTCACACATTTATTTAAGTTTTTAATTGTAGAATTGCTACGATCAATTAGTTATATACGTGTAAATATACAAATTCGCCAGATCTCCTTTTTTGGCGTGAATAAACGGAGTGGTATTTTTACGCGTGCGATGCAGTCACTTTTTTTTTGTATAATCTTTTAAATAAGCAACGAGGAAAAAGATAATACTTATATATACACTTGATAAATTATTTTTAATAGATATATGTGTGTGGGAATATCAAGTATCAAATTAAAAGATATATCTAATCTGATTTATTCATTCAGAATTTTGATGTAAAATTATTTGACTATCTAAAACGTACTGTTTAAATTACAGAGCTATCGCAACAATTAAACGTTGAAACTTATTACTTTGCAGGTGGAACCAGTCAGATGGACCTTCGAGAATGTGGTTGACAACGAAGATTCTAGTCCAAGCGAGCTACGCAATCTCGCAGATTTTCTATCCAAGAAACACTTTGATTTGGTGATCAATCTGCCGATGCAAAACGGTGGTGCACGACGTGTGTCCAACTTCCTTACTCATGGTTATCGCACTCGTCGACTTGCGGTTGATTATTCCGTGCCGCTCGTTACCGATGTCAAGTGCGCTAAACTACTTGTCGAGGTATATCTGCAAATGACATATTAATTGCTTAAAATTGTAGCATCAAACTGTTGTTTTGTTAAACTAAGGCTGATTGTACGTACATTTTTGAGACAAAATCGTTGTTACGTTTGAGGTCGGTGTCGATAAGAGTTTATTGTTTCAGTTTTCATATGATTAATTGGAAAAAAGTATCGTTATAGTATGCAATTAAAAAGAACGATAGTTGCAATAAATATAACCGTGGACGTTTCAAGCTGACGAGACAACAATTATTAGTAAAAATTATCATTGTTTAGAGTATTTTATTTAGTGAATATCTTATCACATGAATCCATCCTTGAAAACGATTGGAAATTCCCAATAGTTGAAAAATAAAATCAATCAAATCAACCTTGATGTTTTGTCATAACGAGTCCATCGTATAACAAGTGTCCTTCAATTTAAGGCAATGCTGAAACTGGAAGGCAAAGCACCACGAATGAAAACTCACACGGACTGTATATCATCTCGACGTCTTTACCGTTTGCCAGGTTTTATCGATGTACACGTGCATACTCGTGATCCTGGTGCTCTGCACAAGGAAGACTTTGCCTCTTGTACCGCTGCTGCTCTTGCTGGTGGTGTTACCATGATATTCTCCATGCCCAATACCGATCCTGCAGTCGTCGATCAGGAATCCTTCACGATCGCTAAAGCGGTAAGAAAGTCGTTGAAAACGTTGTCGATATTATTTTATTTACAATTGTCGTAACCGTAAAAGCCGCAACGAAGTAAGTTCAATTTTCTATTCAATTTCTAGCTAACTCGAGCTAGTCTTTCGTTGAATTTTCGTAGAAAACTAGCAAATACACGGATTATAACAATGAGTCTTATAGTCGTAAAAAGATCGTTGCACAAACCGACATTTATAACGCGACTTTATGATATTTCTTTTAACAGTCGGTGCGTACATTTTATTTAATATATTTGATAGAATACAAAACACCTTTATTAATTACAGCGCGCAAAAGCAAATGCAAGATGCGATTATGCTATATACGCCGGCGCGGCAATGGACAATTACAAAAGTGTCGTTGAAATCGCGCCTTATTGCGCTGGCCTCAAGATGTACTTGAACGAGACCTTTACGACATTACGTCTCAATGATCTGAGTGTGTGGATCAAGGTTCGTAGAACTAAACGATGATTTCTTGCAGTTACAATCAGATTACATATCTGTATGTTCGTTAATTTCTATTATCGCGTGTAGCACTTTGAAAATTGGCCGCACAAGTATCCAATTTGCGTACATGCCGAGGGACAAACTACTGCTGCAGTGCTGTTACTGGCTAATTTACACAAGAGACCGGTACACGTTTGCCATGTCGCCAGAAAGGAAGAGATCCAGATTATACGGGCTGCCAAGGAAAAGGTAATGCAATATATATTTTTTTTTATTTCTTTTCTTCAGGACATTTTCGAGTATTAATTGACGCGTGGTTGCAGGGCCTCGCTGTTACTTGCGAAGTCTGCCCGCATCACTTGTTCCTCACGCAAGGCGATTTGGATAAGATTGGCCATGGACGCGGTCAAGTCAGACCGATTCTCGGTACAAAGGAAGATGTCGAAGCTCTTTGGGATAATATGGATATCATCGACGTCTTTGCAACCGACCACGGTATGTTTTTTTGCTCTTTCGTTCATGATTTTACAAATAATCGCGTATGGAGATGTTTTGAAAACGTATAAAGGAAAAATTGCGATGGATAATTTATCTAAATATCGAATTCTTTAATGCTGCCTACTCCACTGATATTAGATAAGTGATGATGTTTCGTATGGTGAGTATTCGATTTTTAGAACTAACAACATTTCAATTAGTTTCATGAAATTTAAGGATTAATCTCGTATCTTATCTAAGCTTTTTTTGATTCATATGGTTTATGATACAACGAATAATAATACACGTCTGACACATTTTCACTCGATAAAATCCACTACAACGTGATGAAAGATTAAAGGTTTTTTTGTCGATTGACTTATTTCCGATATCGTTCTGTTCGATTTTAGCACCTCATACGGTGGAAGAAAAATCACGCGAGGCTCCACCACCACCACCAGGTTTTCCAGGACTCGAAACGATCTTACCTCTGTTGTTGAACGCCGTTAACGAAGGCAAACTCGAGATAGAGGTCAGTTTTAATAATTGTACAATAAGGAGACGAGAGCGATAACGACGCGAAGGTCAGGTGCATCAAACGCGTTATGTCTACCTTGACTTTCCGCCGTTGAGTAAAAGCGATAAAGATTGCGCGGATGTTTTGTTTGTCATCGATTTAATCGCGATTGAAAATTACAGGATATCATCGAGAAGTTTTACCTGAATCCAAAACGCATTTTCAACATTCCCGATCAGCCAAATACCTATGTGGAAGTTGATATGGCTGAGGAATGGATTATTCCCAAAGCTTTACCATTTACTAAATCCAAATGGACGCCTTTCGCAGGCAAGAAAATTCGTGGCTCGGTACATCGAGTCGTTCTACGTGGTGAGGTAGCTTACATCGAAGGCAAAGTGTTGGTTAATCCAGGCTATGGCCAAGATATTAGAGAAATCCAAAGAAAAGTTACCATAGCGCCAGCCATCAACTTACTTCCACCACAGAATGAAGTTCTCAGTAGACCTAATTCAGCGATGGAAACTGGTCATGTGTCGCCGAGGAGAATTAGACGCGACACGAATGCTGATGCTGAAGATGACATTATTCGTGAGTATATTGCGTGTTCTCTTTGTATCGAATTTATCGAGAGCTTGCAATTGTTGGAAAACAATCGTTATTATTTCAGCCTTCTTGCCGATTGTCAATCACGGTCTTACTGGACATCACATTCTATCGGTCGACATGTTTAAGAAGGAGCAGTTGAAAGACGTCTTTGACATCGCTCACGACTTCCGTCGGAGTATACTCGCCGATAGGCTTCTCGATCACATACTCAGAGTATTTATTTTTAGCCACTTCTCACCTGCTAGTTATCATTACTATATATCTAACGCGGCTTATGCATTGTGATTGCAGGGAAAAGTAATGGCTTCCATGTTCTACGAAAATAGTACAAGAACATCGTGCAGCTTTGACACAGCAATGCAAAGATTAGGAGGTCGAGTTGTCCATATGGACGTAACAAAGTCATCCGTTGTCAAAGGAGAAACTCTCGAAGGTAAAGGCATATTATGAATACTTGGTGAAATAAACAAAACGAAGGTGAACAAAAACAATTGTAATTTTTATCCGTTTTATAGATTCCGTAGCCATTATGACTGGTTACGCAGACGTAGTTGTTCTTCGCCATCCAGAACAGGGTGCAGTTTCGGTACGTGCTATGTTCTAATCGTCGCAACAGATCCTCGTGAATTTATTCTCTACAAACTGCCAATTTATTGATCAATTTTAGAGAGCTGCGATGCGTACTCGCAAACCATTGATAAATGCCGGCGACGGTACAGGAGAACACCCAACTCAAGCTTTACTCGACATTTTCACCATCCGAGAAGAAATGGGTACCGTCAGAGGATTAACCATCACAATGGTCGGTGATCTTAAAAACGGCAGAACTGTGCATTCGTTAGCTAGGTACGATTATTAATAAACAGTTACATAAGTTCTATCGATACAATGTAAATATCACAGGTTGAAAGAACTTTATAATAATAACAGACCGTAAACGAGGCAACAATATCCAATTGAATTACGCTCGCGGCAGGGTTGTACTACGAACCGAACAATCGCGAATAAATATAATGCGAATAATATATGAAAATCGATTGGCTACTGACGTCATTGGTTTTTGTTTCTTTACATTGGAAAAGGTTATTGGCACTGTACGAGAACGTACAATTGCGCTACGTCAATCCACCGAACTTGGGAATGCCAAAGGAAGTGATGGACTATGTAGCGAGTAAGGGCATTCCTCAAGAGACGTACAACAGACTTGAGGATGTACTTGCCGAGACCGACATCCTCTACATGACTCGCATCCAAAAGGAACGTTTCTCATCCGAAGAGGAGTACAACAAAGTAAGAGACACGTCATTTACTTGTGTTGTGTGTTATTTCCAAACGATCGATTATTTCTTAATATTTTTATTATTTTTACAGGCATGCGGCCACTTCGTGGTAACGCCACAACTGATGACGCGCGCCAAGAGCAGAATGCGCGTAATGCATCCACTACCAAGAGTTTTTGAGATCAGCACCGAGTTCGACAATGATCCGCGAGCTGCTTACTTCCGACAAGCTGAGAATGGTGTCTATGTACGTATGGCTTTACTCGCCATGGTCCTTGGTCGCGTTTGAGCGTGCACCTCTTTGATTATGCCATTCTCAACTTGACCAGCTTATCGGCATTCCACGCGAATTTCGATTGCTCAGCTGGAAATTCGTTGTTTCTAATCAAAAGATATTACCAAGATTCAATTTCTATTGTTAAGTGTTCTTCTTGTATATTTGAATTCTTTTAACGAACGTTTATTTACTCATGTTTGATCAAACGTGTTTGTTACAATTTTTTTAGCAAGGAATTTCCAACTGTGTATATTTGCGGATTTCTTCTCTTTTTTGTTTACCCGTAAGAATTGAAATGGGACCTGAGCATAATATCTATTATTCAAATGCCATAATGACTTTTTGTATCATTTTTAAAAGAATTTTTAATAGTTTTACACTGGCTGAACGCGAGTCAGGCGCGCTCGTGCGCATTTTTTTGTGATCATATGTTTACAGAGCAGTTTGAGTTTATAGACAATAATATATCTACATACCGAGTTTACCGTTTACCTTCTCTTATGTTTACACGTTCAAAGTTTTATAACACCAAACATGTAGCGTATTAAAATATTTCCAAGTGCCAATGACAATAGTCGTATTGAAAGGTTGGGGGGTATACAGGGTTTTAACTTACCATGAAAATCAGTGTCTTCTAGCTTCTTTTTTTATTATTGTAATTTTATATCTTTTTGCCATTGAAATAAAGACAAATAAATAGTTTTTAAATGCAATTGTTATTATTAGTTTATTAACTATTTGAGATTCCGTTCGTTATAAAATATATATAGTTATAAAGTCTATAACTTATCTAACAATCATTATAGGCACGTAGTCATTGGTTCTTAACATCGTTCGTTAAGCATTGCAACATATTTTCGACATACCGACAATTGACTAATACACCCTTAAGTAGTTACACATAGTTAAGTTGTGACGACTGATGATCTCATAGTGAGAAGTGATGCTTGACTTTTTGCATAATTTTACATTTCCATTGTAAAATGTAAACTCTACCTCTTATTAACAACACTTACGAGTGCAGCAACATTCGAAAAGTCCTATGAAGAAACAAAATTGTTTTTCTTTATTACCATTTCTTTAACTTTTTTGGCGAGAGATGAGGTATCACAGTTTAACCAATTCCTCGCGTTTGCCACAATAGAATAATACTAGAGCATCGTATGCAATCTTTTAGTACAAAATAAACTCTACGTCACACGCAATGCCATGTCCTCGTCGCAGTCTCGTAAAAAAACGATATTATACATAGTATATCACATGACGTACACGCACGTACAACGAAGAAGAAGAAAGAAGAACTGCACTCTCTTCCGTCCCAGTTGCACACTTATACATCCATCGTGCATACAGAAAAGCCTGTATACGCGTATTCGACGCGACAAATCGCACGTAAGCCACGCACTTTGTATACATATATACAATGCACGTCCTCTCTTTTGCCGAGAGTTTAATAATAAAAGACACGTGTGTATGTATGCGTGTCTCAGACCACGGCTTCAACACTGTTAGACGTCGTTGGTATTACTACAACAGCTGCGTCGCTCGAGCCATTTGGGCACATATCCGATGCTAAACATTTGGAATCTTCGCGATGAAGACCCAAACGTTGCTTGTGTGCTCGACCCAATGGTGGCATTTTTAAACGTAATCGTTTACGTTTCACCTTTTCATCCATTGTTTTTCTGCAAAACGAACGTTGAAGAATTATTATTGAAACCGTTACTCTAGTGCGGTTTACAATTGATATAAATCACTTCCAACTAGACTTAAGACAAAAAATGCAAGTAATTATTATTGCGATTGCATTCTCCTCGAGTGAATGCAATTATTTCTTTCCAATTTTACAGGTACGTTAGAAAACTTTCAAAGCGCGAACAATTAGATACTACTCGTAAATTATAATTGTCTCGGTCAGCATTTGAAAAAACGATGTCAATGCCGAACTAAAGATAAATCAGTATATCAAAGTATATTTCTTATTCGAATTGTAAAGATCGCGTTGTTTTGAGTTGTAAATTTGGAGAGTCAGTCACTGTCTGGTGTATATTTATTTGATTTTTACTAGGTTCAATATCCGCTACGTACTCGAGTGTATTATTCCAATGACTTCGTTTTCTATTTGCTCTGATAACAACGGCCAAATAAAAAATTAAACAAGGGTGATGAATTCAAGACTAAATTTCGCGAAAGGATCGTAATCTCTGTATGCAAATACAACTGCAACGAAAGACATACTGTCCTCTAAACTTTTGACCGTTCGAATGTTATAATCGATAAATGTTGTGTAAATAGACTAACGTTCAACTTACTGAGTTCTACAATCGATGAACACACCCATCGAGAACAACAGAACAATAGCCGCCAGCACAGCCACAACCACAATGACCAACGTGACAATTGTGTCCTCCTCCTCTGGCGTTAGAGGCGACTCGGTGGTTGACCATGTAGTTGTTTCTTTGCCCGTCACTGTAATAAGCAAATTCAAGATTAAAAACAAAAAGATCTAACCGTTTCCGTTAACAAGTTTGGCTTTTCCGTAAAGAAATTACATTTTTTTTCCTGAGAATTACGATTTTGTGATTTATCGACAGATTGATTTACTTAAAGATTTAATTGTATATTTTTTATTGCTACGAGGTTTGACAGAAAGTGAGTTTAATTATTACGAGTAAAAGGGTTAATTTGAAAAAGCAAATAGTAAAAAAGGCCGTTAAAGTTGAAATGATTTATTTGTCCTCTCGCGAGTAATTTTCAAAATTTCAAGCTTCCGAGTACACTAAACGATGCTCACGCGGTGTCAAGACATGACTCTTATAAAATAACTCCCGTATGACCGTAAAAAGCCAGTTCGAAATAAATATCTTAAAATTAAAATTATTTTTTTAAAACTGTTGATCTCTAGGAATAAAAGCTCGGAATAGTTGCAGTAGTCGCGTGTACTATTTACTCGTATCAATCCCCGTTGTGATCGCGCGCCGATAATTGTTTACCACACGAGATAATTTGCCTGTTTCTTCTCCTCTTTTTATTTTACGTAAGCGAGACTTTGCGGAATGAGACAAGGCTTCGCAATGATTAGATGTTTTTCACGTCGTTTTTATTTTATTTTAGTTGTCTGCGTCGAGTTTACAATACAATTAGTTAATAACGAACTTTTAATAAAATAATGGCTGATCCCAAGTGTCGCGTTGAAATGTGATTTTTCAATAGCATTTTATAAAAAATCGAGTGCGTCTATATAAAATTCAAGCGGGAAAGAAAGCCAGAGAGAGAAAGAGATAGAGAGAGAGAGCCAAGGAAAAGCTCAAGAGTGGATATATATACAAGAGGCCCTTTGAGATTCCGGAAACATAGGAGTGTTTGTGGAGGAGCGCCTCTTTTCTCTCTCTCTCTTTCGCTTGCTACCTCCTACGCTTTTATGGTGCAACATATAATCTTTCTTTCTCCAACGTGCGAATCTCTCGCTTTCAGAAGTATGTTCCAATGTGTACGTATACACGAAAATTTTTCGATAAAAAACTCACTGAATGAATTTTACTTTTCAATTATGTTGGGCGTATAAGTTGATCTATCCATGCATCGGCATTTTGCCACGAAATATTGACAGAATGCATTTTGTTTTGTGAAACGAAACGTTGCGTGTGTTACTCTGAAACATTACGTGTATTTATTACCGTGCATAAGCTATAACAATTCTTTACAGCGTAGTACGAACATATTTTTACCTAAGCACACAACTTTATTTTCTTTTTTTCCGAGTAAAAATTATACTCAAAGTTGAGCTTAATGTTTGAGCGAGTAATAAGCTAAATTTTAACGCTATAATAATTTATCACCGTCTGGATCATTGAACTTTTTCTTGTATTCAAGTCGCGCAATCTCTTGACTTGTAAGACACACAGAGAAAATTTTAACTCATTGAGTTAACAAATAACATGACCTGTATATTATAAACAATTGGATGAGTTGCACATTTCTATACATCGCTTTTTAACAGGCAAGTACGAGGTAAAACAAAAACGAAACACTCGCATTCCGACCTTGAATGTTTAAAAAAACGAAAAATTAAAACGGGAAAAGTGTGAAAAATATTTATCGTACATAACACGGAGGTGTGCTGTAACGATAATAATAATAATAATAATACAGTCATTATCGAATTCCCCCTTGGGACATCAATGAAAATAAAGGCACGTCGTATTGCACGTGTCACGAAGATGATGATGTGCGACACGCGCGTGTGCATGACGTTTTACGGTAATGCGTGCGATCAAGTTCACGTCACCGAGAGAAAGAGTACCGCATGAAAAGGATTTGTCTCGTTCTCATAATTGACACTAATAAAACGAGCATCTATACGTGTATTGTTAACTGGTTTTTGTTTTCTTTTTTTTTACAAGAACGAGTTTTCATTGATAAAAGTATTATTAAGTAGAGTGCTATTTTTTCTTCGAGATATATAGACCTGCTAAAGGATTAGTTTAATTTAATTACTGCGTATCATGTGCTGATATATTTGTTTAATATCTTTAAAAATGAAAATACAATTTTATTTATATTTAAACGGAACAATTTGTTTCTTGACTCTACATTATATATGTATATATATATATGAACAATAAAAATAATTCGCGAGATTCAATTACCATGTGTTTGGAAAATATTGATAAAAAAATAAGTGAAACACCCCAAATTCCTTGACCTAAGATCAAACACAATCGTATTAACCGGAAAAAAATCTTTCTGCCTTTATGATACTTTCAATTTTAATTTCTGTGGAAATTTTTTTCAATCACGATCGTGACTTGCTTAATATCGTCGTATTTGTTTTATTTCAACTACACCAACCGTTGGGTAATATAATTGTTTTCGCAATTGTAAGTCACGAGTTCGGATGCAGGTAAGGAGAGGTGTAAAAAAGAACAAAATTATTAAATTTCTTTATCACGACAAGTCTTCATATACATTCATACACGTCGCTACACATACATTCGAGAAGTTACAGTAAAGCTACTTGAATTTGAGCTACTTTCATTAGCAAGATTAATCGTCTGATTCTTGAAATAATTCAAAAATGTTTAAAGTCAATTGCCAATATTACAATAACTTTTGATCGTTACGTCAGATAATGTACGTACATAGACCCGCCATACTCTTCGAAAAATGCAAAATCAACACAGGTGTACTCGTTCGTATTTTTCAATATATATCGCGCCTTCGTTTACGTTTCTTTTTAATTTTTATTTACAAATTTGGCTGGATGGACTTGTTTCGAAAAACCATCCAGCTTTCATACATCAACACTTGAAACACGTGTGTATCGCTTTCTAAAAAAGAGAAAAAAAAACAAATAAATCAAGCTTACTTTTGGCCGTAATATTATCCATCGTCTATAATAGTTCACGATGACTTTCCAATACAAGAACCATATACACACGCACGTACGCACGTACACGCACACAATAAAGGAAAGAACGATGATTAAACGCAGCAAGTTGCGAGTGCCGCGGCAGACTGATGCGAAAAGAGAAAGAGAGTACGTATAAACTCCGATTTCGCGCCCCACTCTATAACTCGTCGTGCCAGTCGGCGCTAAGACGAATCCAGGAAGAGCGAGAGAGAGAGAGAGAGAGAGAGAGAGAGAGAGAGAGAGAGAGAGACAGGAACTTGAATTTTATGAGAAGAGATTTGTGATTTGAGGTGAAACGCTTGCAACAGGTGTTATTTTCTTTATGTTGTCTGATGGCGATTGGGATGCAGAAAGAAAAAGAGAAAGATCGATTGATTTGTTACAGAAGAAAAAAAATTAATTATATGAATTATACTTTGTTTCTTGCTCGTTAAAAGTATTATTTACAAAATGACGAAATTTTCTCATCGACATTTATTTCTCGTTGAACGCTAAAAACTCGTACAAAAGAAAGGCAACAATGTTATATGCATTCGTTAAACGCCGTAATACTTGATTTCAAACAAATCACGTTTATCAAAAAATCAGAGTAATTCTAATTATATACCCGCGCGTTCACACTCTCTGGTTTAATTATGACATCTCTTCATAGATACAATTCGGTCCCCCCATTTTACTCGTGTAGAAGCGGAAGAGCAAAGAGAAAAAAGAGTATAGCGGCGAGAGAGTGAGACAGGAAAAGTCCAATGAAAAGTTGTTATAGGGAGATTTATTCTTGGAATGTACATAGTATAGTTCAATTTTTGAGTAGATAGTTTTCCTTCATCAGGTATTTAATACGTTAAGCTCTCCGTGACGTCTACTTTACAATTTTCCCAGCGAAACTATAGTCGAATGTTTTCTCGCGTATGAAAATTGATAACGGCATATTGATAAAGAGCCGTAACGTAAACCGTGCATTTTTTTCACAGACGTGGTTTAAAAACTAGCATACGTTATCTAATTAACGGGGCGTTTCTGCTGATTTATCTTCAAATAGAAACATGTACATTGAGTATTGGAAAAGGGAAGAATAATGTTTGACGAATAGTCAAATTTGACAAATAGTTTGCGTGTTTTATTTAAAAAAAACATTATTTGAAATAACTACAACGTGAGTAATAAATTTTGAATGATGTCAAACGGTATATAGGAACCCTGTGTAACAGTGAAGCGCTCTAATCGTATGCTTCCAGAAATATATATGTACATAGTTTAAAACTAACCGAAACAGTGACATTAGTATTCCATTTACATACGTGACGATCATCATTTATTCCATTTTTCGCGCACTTGCCACTCGCAAATAAATTCGGAGTAAAAACATTGCACACAATATTAATCGATATATGTATGTATACGTATATGTATAATAATGTATCGTATACCGCGCAGCATACGCAAAAGATACTATGGAAAATTGCCCGCAAATTTCTCTTATTCGCTCAATGTAAGAAATACATTCAAGTACAAAGGAGACCAAGAACAATAACGATAAAAAAACTAAATGTACGGACGAATAAATGGGCGTTATCTTTGTCCCGTGAACTGTCTGAAAGAAAAGTATGCGTCTGCTCCATGCAAAAGTCCAACGACACCACTCATGAGCTGGAAATAAACACAAAAGCTTAATGACATACCCGACTATATTTAGAGACCGAATAGGAGGATGTACTGATTTTATAATTGACGTTTACTTTTTTTATTGAGGTGCCCCCCCCCCCTTCCCTCCCATCATCTTCTATTACCAATCTATTCGATGCACGTGTTTGTATACGTAATATTTAGTCGCATTCGGTATAAAAATCAAACATTCGTTACGCGTTGAAACAAAAAAATGTTTAATTTACCATTGACCTCCCTCTAGGAAAAATAAAACAAAATCAAAATTCTAATCAAATGCACGTGTAAAAGAACCAACGAACTTTGCACAACTTCCCTCTCGTATATATGGGAAACAATAAAAAGAAATGTTTAATCAGGAGTGGCTTTCATCGCGAATCGATTAACCGAAAAGAATGCATTGTATGTATTATATTACTCACGTAGGCAGCTGTCATAGCAGGATAAACGTCAAAGCCAGGCTTGATGACGTACATTGGCCATAGGAACATTTTCGTAGCGAATGCCAAGTACGTGGTTGAGCTCAGATAGAGAAAGCAGGAGAGAGCGTTGAACAACATTTCCTAAAGGCATTTCGAAAATTCAACGTGTTTGGTTATTCGTTTCCTTTTTTTTCTCTAGTTGTTGAAGAACGGATCAGAGCAAAGCGATGTAGAAAATACTTACAAAAAGTGATGATCGTATAAACCTATACGACTTCTCGGAGATAATGTAACAAACGAGTAGGACAGACGAGGTAAGAAAGCACGCCGACGAGGTGGTGAGAGCTCCTTCGAAAGCTGAACCGATAGTTGCGCTATAGCGTAGTCCGTAATTTATCAAGAGACTTTGAATGAGGCCGCTAATTATCTAACGAAGAAACAATCAATGAAAATGTGTCGTCTGTCGTTTTATGTTCTTTTAATTTTCGTCGATTGAAACGACATTGTTAACGCTTGCCATCGTGACGTTTCAAGCTACATCACGGTAATCAATCAACGGATCGTTATATTTTTAAAGCTGTTATTACGTTGAATACTTTTCGATTTCGCAGTATTACCGAGGTATACACTGTACTGCCAAAGCACAATTTTTAGTTAACAGTGTAATACTCCAACAAATATGTAAGTTACATTCAAATATTTTAAACTAATGGCATCTAATTACTTAACGAGTTGGGGCTAACGATGCCACATATCACATGGTGCACATACATTTGCAATTCTCTTTTTCTAAATTTTATAGCATTTGATTAGATACACAACGAGAAATTCATATATACGATATACGTACGGTTTCGAGAACTTTGACGATACCGGGCCACGTGCGCAAGAACTGCAGGTGAATGCACGTGCAGCAACGTACGAAACAACACTCGAAACCACCATTATTCGTATGTTGTGGTACTGGATTAACCATTCGGATGATTGGTCCACTTGTACTATTACCACCAATCTTTACCATCGTGCTAAAGTTCAGTTTTGAAAATTTTTCAATAACCACATCCGTCCAGTTACCAAGTCAACGACTGACTGCGACTAGACCGTAGGGATGTCGTTCGTTGCACCCCCAGCATAGTCAAACTATTTCGGGCGAGCGAGACGTCGCGACGCGTCGGGCGCGTGCCGTCGCTGCAACTCTATTTTTTTTTGTCTTCCTAAACGTCGAGTTTTTATATATATACATACAATGGGACGCGGGTCTTTTTTTTATTTCAGCAGATGAAAGCTTTAAACGACGGGAGGGGAAAGTCGAGCTTCCGGACATGTACGCAGGAAGTGCTTTATTTGGTTTATACTTGTCTTAACGTGTTAATTGCTTGGTGACTCGTTAACTTTAGATTGTAGATTAAACATTTTTTTATCTTTCCTTTCGAATGAAACAAATTGCGTTGTCGTTTGTTGAATGATGTTAGATTATGTTAATTGGTACGAAATCAATGCGTGACATTTTTCACATTTTAGAAATGTTAATCGTAGTTTGATTTCTCGTGAAAATTGAAAGCAACCGGTTTAAATTGATGAGTTGTATACAATTTTTAGACGAAGAATGACGAAGTTGATATAATTGATGATTTAGACATAACTACGCGGTGCTTTATGTTATTTTGAGCGTTCGTCGATTAAAAATGCACCAGGAAGAAGCGAGGAAACGAATGGCTGAAGACTTGGCGAGGAAGTACGCAAATAATTGATCAACCATGTCAATTATGTAATCGTTAATTTTATTATTCTCACGCTAATTGAATATCGTGTTGTACACACGTAATTTTTTTCTACGATGAACACAGCATTTACAACTCCACTCTGTTAATATATAGGTATACTCCAAAAATGTCCATCTTATGAAGAATGTGCAGATATGATTTTACTTTGAAGTTATCTACCGATATAAATAGGGATTTTCTCAAAAATGATTATGTCTAATACAGATATGTAGTGTTGGTTGCTCTACTCCAAGGGATATCCACATTACGCAGTAAAGCTATTAGTTTGCAACGTCGAGGCATTTGTGTCGTGTAAAAGCTATGATTTGATATTTTTTCGACGTATTTTTGCCATTGACATATGTATATATCTCTGAGGTAGAATAAAATCTTGACTTTCGTAACGTGATCTTAAAATCTTTAAACTTACAACAAAAGCTCGGTCGGACATGTCGCTTAATGCGAAAATATAAAACATGACGCTTGAATCAAAAATAATGTTTTATTTAATAATGGAAACTCTGTCTTAATAACGACCCATTGTGCGTATAATCGGTTTCGCGCACACTACCGTGTGTAAAAAAAACAATTGGCATATAATATTAATAAGGCACAAATCGGTAAAATATTACAAAATAAAAATGGCAAACTTTTAATCGTTGCACGGAAGACAAACAAAAGTAACAACAACAATAACAATGATACTTATTAGGAAGACAATAAAAATTTAACATTCCGATTTCGGTTGATCAGTTATAGGAAAAAGGGTCGTAATACACGAAAGGAACGTATTGTGATAAGACGCTATTACATCAGTAGCCTGACGTAATAGCTATGTAGCAAATGTAAATCTTGTAAAGCTTCAAATCACGTGTACCAATTGAATACTTTGTTCTTGTTATGCTTGTACGTCAATTTGTCATTTATAGAATTTCAAACGAATAGCCCAGGCAAAGTTGATTGCGTACAATATAGCGTCTATGATTCCTGTGACCTAAAAAAGAATTCCCAATTATAACATTACTATTTTGTTGTGGAAAATTGGAAGGTATAGGATCGATCGCTTACGCCTGCTGCCGTCATCATTTGACCGTTCGAGCGAAATCCTGCATCGGCAACAACGATAAGTCCGCCAATTAGTAACAAAACGGAGGCTAACCCATTGTAAATCAATTCCTGAAATGAAATAATTTTTTATTAACGAAAGCAGGCACAACGGATAGGAAAGACTACATTGTACAACAAACTCACGTAATTGGTTTTTCCTATAATAGGCTCGGAGACCGGAGAGAAAATGTAACTTATTATAAATATTGCAGTACCCATCATGAACGAGGTTGCCATCAACATTAAATAAATTTCTTGGGACAATAAGAGAGTCTCGTTTATGGCCGATACTAGTAAACTCATGACGACCAGTCCGCAAACCTGTAATTATACGAATTTGAATAATCTCAAACAAAATACCTACTTGGCATCACATTTATTCCGTTGTAATCAAAGAGTCGTAACATCTAGGCGCGCATATGCGTGTCTTCCAGCAAGTAACACAAGTAACATTCTGCTATTTATTTTCTTCGACATTTTATTTTCTTCGTGAACTTTATTCAACATTAAATATGGTACAGTAATAAATTATTCGTCGATAAACGTTGAGTATTAAATATCATCTACGGTTCGGATAGTCGTGCGTTATACGCTAACATTGTGACGTAATGAAGTTTATTATAAAAATAAATGACTGCAAAATGTATATTGAAAGTCTTACGCAAGTACATGTATAAATAAACGACAAACACAACCGTGTTAATAAGTACGAGAGTTAATGTACGCGTAGCATAATAAATATAGTAAAAATGCAATAACGCGCGTTTGTTACTACGGACACTACAGATCTATATCATCTAAGCGAGTGCGTAATGTCCTACATGTATAATATAAGAATACGTTGAATTTCGTTAGTCAAATTTCTTTCGCATTGTAAATGGCAGTTTGATATCAATATTATCGCATCACGTTTAATTATTGGCTAGAAACTTGTTTTCTCAATTAACCGCCTATATAGGATAGATTGCTTCTATTTTTCAACATTCGTTATTATTTTCTTTCTTTTATAGCAAAAACCTTATTTCACAGTACGTGATAATCTTGAAAAAGTCCCATTCAAATATATCGTAAAATAGCTTTAATCCACGGTATTATTGGTTTGTGCATAATTATGTTCCACTTGTACAAATATTTTCGCAATCAAATGCACAGAATTTTGGAAGTTTCAGTTAGTACCTTCAGCGCGTTACAATAAAATAACTCTGGATATAAAGGCACGATAGAATACTGAATTACCAGACGATGAAAGTGTACGCAATCTTATAGAGCAAATGCACGTTAACAATTTCAGGGATTCTGTTTTTTTTTAATTATTTGTCACTTTCATTTTGATCAAAAGACAATAAAACATTGCATTTTCGGAAAGCGCATTCGTGTAAAATTTCGCAGTTATACGACGATATAAGCCACAACGGTTATTTTCATGCAACGAAGCCTATCAGTCGTGTGAGTAGTACGTTTTTTTCCAAGCGTTTCACGTATAGTCTCACGTATTCGTTCAAGTACACGTTTATATATCTTTTTTCCATGACAAAGACCGAGAAAAAGAGAGGGAGCAGGCGCGCAGGCTTATAAAAGTAATTTCGTGATTTTGTTTTTCAAATTTGTGCGGCAAAGTCGTTTGACGTCCAATTTGTTGCAGATCTGATTTTTTACAAGCCTCGCGAGGTACGAAGAGCGAACAACGTGACGATAAGGTACAGCACACAATTAACTATGCCGCAGATCTGTAACAGAGTATTTTGTTGTTGTTGTTACGAAGTTAATAAATAATCGTGCTTCGTTAATAAAATGAAAACTAATGGAAACTTACGGATGCAATCGTCAGCAAATTTTTATAGTCGTATCGATCGTTCGAGACCTTGATTAACAAAGTCACCGATGCAGCAAGAAGAAGAGCAAAGGCAAACGCGTGATACAGGAGTTCCTATACAAGCAATATACGTGATGTATTTGTTATTCAATGAAATATTCAGTGAGTTTGTGAAAATACTCACGAAAATAGTCTTGGAAATGATGGATTCTGTCGTGTACGAACAAAGACAGCTTAGCACTAAAATAGTCGTTGCAATCATGAAGGTGGTCGCGATCAGCATGAAAAACGTAACTTCTGTCGAATCAAAGATACGTTTGTAGCCAGCATTTGGGGAAGTCGCATAGCCGACCAAACCCACGCAGACAGCACCCAATATCTGTATATTTCCATTAAAAATATTTCAATGACTGTCATATCTGACAATTAGAATATCTAATAATCTTCTAAGCTATTCGTATTTGTATAATTTCACCTTTCGTTTACGCGCTAACAATTTTATCGTAATAATTATGGCTACATCTGCTTTTGCCGATATTTGTTAGTTGGACTCTTGGCAAACAGTTGTTGTCGACGCCGTCGGTGACTCGTTCGCGATAAAAATTATCGTTAAGACATTGTGCGACACACTGTACTTTACACTTAAATATCGGCTTATTCCACTTACATCGATGATCTTGGCTCATCGCGACTCTTGTATTCCCAATATTCTTAGACTAGATTGCGTACATACGCAATTGATCGATTGGTTGAAAGAAACGTCGAAGCGCTTTTTGTTTGTATCCATTCAAGTAACAATTTTAACGTAATGACCTTCCGATAAAAATTGCTTATTCTAGCCAACCAGTGCTTTCGGATAAAATTGATGTAAACATCGCAAGACCGAGAGTATACCCTTGTATGAAGAAGGTGTATATACATATGGTATAAAGTGTACAATTTAGTTTGGCACTGACTCCAATAATGTTGCCTCTCCCTGAACGTTTATACACTTATTCACGATTTCCATAGCTTGTGCAATGTCTTTATTTTCATCGAAAATACCATGCTTTAAACGATCTATACGTTACAATTTACCTTGTTCGCCAAAAACAGTCAACATCAAGGTTTTCCACGCGCCCGCGCGCAATAACAGATTTGAATAACAGCCGCTACGTACTCGCTTCGTTATACTTCGCAACGGAAACGACCGTGGTTATTTCAAGAGAATACCAACGATTTAACTAAATGTTGTTGTTTTTCTTTTTTATACGTCGATTTAAACGAAAGCTGCCATTTTCACGCGAGCCAAGACAACTACGCCATTTTTTAAGTTTGGAGAAAACTCACGTTCGCCACGCTGCTTTCAATCTTGGATCTACGACGGAGAGATAGAACCCTTTGACTTTTAACACCGTCGTCAGGATTTTGTGCCAAAAACCCAACGTTTCTCTTTCGTTGCGGTGATGTTAAAAAAAAATATCATGTCTGGAATTTATTTTGTTCGCATAATAATAATACCTTTCAAATTCTCGCATCTTAGCACGATATCGATACAAAAAAAATAACGTAAGAAAACGCTTGGTGGCAATGTGTTTTTTCGATGAATGAAAAAACAAAATAAGCGCGTGTGATGACTGTACCGAAATAAAGATGAGATACCTCGTCATTGGCGCGTGCAATTCGAAGGCTACATTTTTACACATACACGAGAGCGTAACGACCGTGACTTGTGACTAATTTTCTTTTTTAAACTCTTCATTCTTACATTTGAGTTTGATTGCGAAACTTGTACTATTTTTATATATTTATTTGTTGAAAAATAGAAGCAGTTGCCGATTGGAAAAACATTGTTCAATGTAACATTGCGATAGAAAGCGAACGAACAGATACGAACCACTTGTGCAAGTTTCAGTATTCCCGTCCATGATCTGAAAAAGGATGTGTTGATTGCCGACGGGCTACCGGTGGTCACCGTTCTCGTTTGGATCGTCACTGAGTGCGACATTTTCTCCTTTTTTTATCTCTTCTGAAAGCGAATATCACGTAAGAATTACATATGTACTCGATAAAAAATGATAATTTTGCAAAGAGAATCAATCTTGGCTTGAAAAGAGGAGGGAAGACAATTAACATCAACCAAAGTTATAATAGAAAATATTACAGCGCACGCGCGCTTCTGATATTTTTAGCGGGTATCCCATTTCACGCGAAGCGCGAAAATAAAGTTTTCCTTTTTCTTCTCAAACGAATTATATACTCTGTTAGTATTATCTTAAAGAGTACGATGCATCGCGATATCGCGTGGAACGATGTAGCCATAAATCGCGAAAAAGTGCAAGCAAGGCCATTGTATGGTGACCCACATACTTCTTTCTCGTTTTGTTTTCTCCAAATTGTTCGCGCCGACGAAATAACTTGCGAGCTTTTTCGTTCCCGATGTCGGGGTTTAAAAATATATATAGGCTTATCAACAAGTTGTTCCGGGAATCGATTTACGATGTTTAGTCATTTTTCTGTTTTAGTAAACGAGGGATCGACGTTTAAATGAAATAAAGTTTCGCGATTAAATAAGCAAGAACTCAAAACGTTTATCATTATCAAATCGAAGCGATAAATATTCGTTACTAATCAAATATTAAATCCTGTTCGAGTATCACAGCGAGTTATCTAATCAGGCATACGAATAGCGAAAATTTTTGGTCGGTAGAATTATAAATTTCTCTATTTCCACTACTCGCAAATAACAATGACGATTTCGAAGTAGCGGTATATTTTCTTGTATTTTTATTTCTTCTTGTCGTAGGTAACAATAAACAAACGCACGCATAAAAGAAAAAGAAGTATACATCCACCACGCCTTATGTCGTCTGGTCACACCCGCAATAAACACGCTTTACACACCACCGCAAAAGAATCGATATAATGGTCTGTATGGCGTAGTACATCGCTTTCACTTTTCCTTTTTTTTTTTTTTTCTTAGAGAACTGCGTCAATCCGTAAGAGCGTTGCTCTTTTCCGTGCACACAACAACTTTTAGCAAAACTTGCTTCTGTTTACGCCCGTGTTGAAGTATTCAAATTATCGCGGTATTAATTGAATCGAATTAGTGTTCGGCATTGGAATAAAATGATTTTACGCACTATCTCGCGCAAGTGAAAATTTAATCTACCGTGCAACAAGTCTATCGAATACGCAATGTACGAAGAATAATCGATACCAACTTACTTTCGGTTGTACAAAGTATTGTATATATATGTACATATACAAGCGTTAGTTACGGTAGCTCGCGATCGACTGCGCGAATGAAGTTGAGTACAGTGCGAAGGAAAAACAAGCGGCTCGATGTTGGCGTGGCTTCTGACGTCATCGGTACGGTGATATCATCGTCGTCGTCTCGTCGTAATATATACACACTGACGCCAGTCGTTTGAGCAAAGAAAAGGCGAGACCGACAAATTTTTTTCAACGATACGCTTCGTTTCGTGTGTCCGATTTGTTTCTTAGGTATATAGGTAGACCGATTACTTATTTGGGAAGGAGGTGACGTCAGGATTTGCGCCGTGATATTTTTTAGGTCAATGAGACACTTGTTTTAAAGACAGAGAAAGAGAGAGAGAGAGAGAGAGAGAGAGTTTTATTGTTTTTGACATGGAGGATTATTTTTAAACGATGGGTGAAGTTTAATATTGGTTTTCTTTATTCGCTCTGATAATATCTAGAGAGAATAGTATTTTTAATTCGTTGCAACGTGTCACATCGTTTATCAGTTATTCGCTTAATATATTTCTTAGTACAAATCAAAGGAATTTCTTCGATAAATATCGTTTCATTGCGAATAAATCGTTTATCCAAATTGATTCACATTGATAGAATCTCGATATTGATAGCATATTTGTTTTTTTAATTACACAAATTAATCACCCTGTAACTAACGCTATATAATATTTTTGCAGAGCTGATTTCTAGGAATGAACGTTTAAACGAAAAGCAATGCAATACCTATGACAAAGTACTACATTTGTTAGTGGTAACAATCGATAATATTCCTTTGCATAATTGGTAATAAGCTTGTTGACAAGATAGAGTTGTAATTACTAGGAGTCAGGAAGACAATCTCTACGTCGATTATATTACCATTATATTAGCACAATCGTAACAATACGCATCGACATTTCATATTTAATTATGCCGATATTTACTTTCTCGTGAATATTAATTTGTCTGTACATATCTCTAAAGGATTTCGTATAAGGAATACAGAACACATGTAAACACGGGTCTAATAGTTAAAATCTTTATTCTGTTTGTTATATACAGCATGGTCGATCATTGTAACGCACGAAGCGTATTTCTAAAGACAAAAATAAAATAAAGACGATGATATCTGACTTGATAAACGAACTTGAATATACGATTCTCAAATTTGAACTATCGAATAAAATTCGTGTGTAACAACCGCAACAGCTTTTATTTGATTTGTGTACGCATTATTTTCAATAACTCTTTGTTCATATTATTAATCGTAGAAGTAGCAACTCAGATGTATAATAATAAATAGAGCAATCGTATGAGAATTATTAAAAAAAAGGAAATGACAAGGCTTGTAAAACAAAAGAAGCCTTCTTTTAGTTTCCTATATTGATTTTTCTCTGTTCAATCATACAAATGCACGGATATTAATGGTGAAGATCCTAAATATTAGACAATTGTTACAATAATAAAGTAAATATATGTATATTGTATATTTTTCATATTAAACTCGACTATCTTCATTTTAACAAGTAACAAATATATAGATTTCTCTGTTATAGAAATGACGTCACTCGGTATTTAGTAAATGCAGCTGTCCACGCAATAGCCCTCCCACTTTATATATACGTTTTCCTTCTTCATTACATGGTAAATCGAAAGAAAATCTCGCCGTTCGGCTGCTTTGCAATCGACAAAAAAATATGTATATGTATATATACTCAGTGCAGGTATTTCGTAGACAAAAAATGAAAAAAAAAAAAAAACAAACAAACAAACAAACAAACTTACGCACATTGAGTATCGATTTGTGCGGAATAAAAGTGGCTCAGCGAAATTACAAACAGGTATATTACATATATAAATATATATACATACATACATACATACATACATACATATATATATATTCATATACGTATAAGGCACTCGGTGTATTTGTGTATTTTGTGTGTCAAGCGGTAAAGTAAGTCGGTTATACAAAAGAGCGTTTTGCCCTCCGCCCCTTCCTTATTTTTTCTCTCTTTTTGTTAAGTATAAAAATTGTACTCGGACGGCTGCTACCACGCACGCCACGCTCTTTAATTAAACATGAAAAAAAAAAAGAAAACAGAGGCAGTCTAGTTTTAAAACGATTGAGTGAAATTGAAATAAGAATTGTACAAAAGACAAATGTTTATGACAATGTTGTGAGAGATAATGCATTTTTTTAGCGTCGCGTGCTGTTGGTGAGTTTGAGTAAGGATTTTTATCAGCGAGAGAGAGAAATGACTCGATGTATGTGCGTTTACGCCTTGTGTGACATTACTAATTCTTGTATTCCAGGTACAGGAAGTAAGCGCCTGCTGCGTAAGCCAAAGTATTTAAAATGCCAAATACCTAAAAAGAAAAAAAATTGATAAATATCACGAGAATACGTCGGGCTCGTAAAGATATATATCCTCGAAAAGATACGCAATGACGATACTTTTTATTTTTGAGGAATATCTAAAGAGGAAATGCTAAATCGTATAAGATAATTTTGTCATTAGTTGACCGAAAAATATTGAAAAAAACTATACACTTGTTATTGCCGAATGTTTTCTGCGTAGAATAAGAGCTTTTAAGTAAACAAATTTTTTAAATTATTTTTGTTCTTTAATAAACAACGATTATATCATAAGCACTTACCGCAGCAGCGATATAGGCACCCCAATGTAAACCCAGTGCTAATTGAACTATGAACGCCGTAAAGTAGAGGACGGTCCAGATTGCAGTGTTAGATAGTTCCTAAAAATGCGATAATTTTTATTAGACCCAACTGTAATTTATTCGAATATGGAATTAAAAAAAGTAATAATGATAAATGTAGCATTACCGTCAGTATCCAGTTAATAGGTAAATTGAGAGATTCTCGTACGGAGAAGAAATAAACGACACACCAGACCAATGTCAAAATGAACGATGCGACTGCGACAAACAGGAACCATCCATTACCGCCCAATGCCATACATAAGATACCTAGAATCTAACAAATTATACAACGTTAAGCTGATTAAATTAACTGTATTTATGCTAGATCAAAATATAGCTTTGATAAACGCGTTGATTCTGCTTGTTAATCTCGGCAATTTTTAGGAAATCTACAATTAACAAACGGTCAACGAGCTTTAGCTATCCAGTTACTTATGGTTCAATATATCACGCGTCAATTTCAACAACTTATCGGTATATTTGTGTTATCTTATCGCTTCGCAGGAACAATGCGACGCGAATACTCTGTAGTGATAAAAAAAAGTCAACTCGACAGTTTCTGCATTGCGAGAAATTGACAGAGATTAACGCACGATTGTAAATTATGATGCCGCGTATATTTTCTATTTATCTATTTATTTTTTATTGTTATTTGATTTTCGAATCAATTTATTGAAGTACTACAAAATAATGTTTGGTATCATTTTGGAAAGACAACAATGTTAATGGCAAAACAAAAATATTCAATTTATTAAGTCTATACGTGATAAAACATCTTTTTTACAACAAAATTATTCGAAGAGTCAGTCTTAAAGTTGTTTTTGCTTAGCGCTGTGCATTCTCTTGGCACCTGCCTCCATTGCGTTCTTCCAATCAAAGCATGGAACATACGGGTTTTCCTTCATTCTTGTCTTCAATCTATTCCTTACTAATTGATATTCTTGTTCGCATTGTTCGATAGTTTTCGGTACGAACTTGACCAGACCGTCGTCAATATCTCTTTCATCTTTATCACCATCGACAAGTCTCGTCATCTCCGGCACTTCTCTGGCTAAATTTTTCTCTAACAAATCATCAGCTCGATTCAAATCGTCATTTATCTTTTCCGATTGAATTCGTCGCAATTCCTCAAGATCAACCAAGGGTTTACGTCTCTCTTCGAGTTCTGACGGCACAAAACCTTTTTTCTGTAGGAGTATAGTTTCCGCACGTATTTGTTCGTTTCTACGCAAGATTAGCGTTTTTGAGACTCGACGTTTGGCTAATCTTCTTTCCTCTTCTGCGCGTGCTTGAGCCTCTTGTTCCTTTAACAATAACAACACTGAAAAATCCATTCGTGTCGCTATGATAAACAAAAACAAACGTTATTCTAATTACTCTTAAAAATCGTTTTCTCGCTTCCTGGTGTCGTTTGTTCGCCTCGGCTTGTTCACGTTCCTGTTTACGCCTAAGAGCTACAGGATTTTTCGTTAAATATTCATCTTGCCAACGATGAAAGTCAAATTTGCGTTTAGTTTCTCGCCACGCAAATTCTTCAAACCATTCGACACGTTCCAAATCTTCGTCTTTCATACTTTCTTCCGGTTCCACAAAAATTCTCACGGTTGACGTACCGTCCAACACCGAGACGAGCTTTTGACGATAGCTCGATGGGCTTGAACATATATACGGTGTTACCTGTACTCGTGTTCAATGGATCAATCTCTTTGATTCTTAAACAAACAGTTTTTTTAAGTCTACTCGATGTATACCTTTTCGGAAACAGTTTGCAGTAATACAGGTTCGTCAGCCTTCCTCTTTAAATCCCAAATCTCAAATCTGCCATCTAACCTCGCGAGTACGAACATTCCTGGTCTTCCACTCCAACATCCATCACCGTAACTTGCTTCTAAGGATCTTCTATGAAATATCGGAGCTTGTGCAAAATCTTCTTTCCATATCGCGTATACTCGACCACCAACAGTAAGAAATACGTCGTCGAGGTAGGGCGACTTGACCATACACCTAACAATGCCATCGTGAACGCTACATCTGTGAATAATCTTACACACTTCTTTGTCGCTTGTGTCAACTGCAAAAGTTTGACTTTCCCATCCACAGTAGAGAATCTCGCCATAGCATGTACCAACGAATACCCTGCGAAGACGTTCAAGATCCGCTTGATCACGAATACTCAGACTTGAAGATTCTTCGTTTTTAGCTAGTGGCAATAAAAAACTGACGATGGCAACGCGCGTAGCAACTTTTTCACTTGTTTTCTCAAGGATCAATCGATAGGTAGGCGCGATACTCATACGTAGAGGACTGTGAGCTTTGGCAGGGTTTGATAAACATTTCGGTAAGTTCCAGAATAAAAGCGTGCCATCGTTGGATGACGTGGCAAAGCAACTTCTTTTGTCTTTTGGGGAACCTGGGATTTTTTGGAAATTTCCATCCGATGCAATGCGGCACCAGGTTGGTAACCATTGAATGCTCGTAATTGTCGATTTTTGCGCTTTCTCCGACGAACTCGCTATTTTTGCTTCTTGATGTTGTGGTTCTTCGATATCAACTGCGATACTTTGACACGTAACAATTATTATTTAATGAAATTGCATCGAGTTTGTCAATTACCTTATACGTACTTGGAAGAATTGTTTGTAAGCAGTTGCCGATTAATTTCCCATAAAATGATTGTTCCATCCAAACATCCACTAACAATGATATCGGTGTAATCGATACAAGGACAAAACGAAATGATCGAAATCTTTTCTTCACACCTAAGAATTATCTTTGGCCGAAGTGGAGTATCGAGTGACCATAAAGCAATCAACGATACATCTCTGGCGTATCTGTCCAAATAAACGCACGCCAAAACGTTGTTCAACTCGTAATGCCAAGACATCGAAAAGAGGTACCTGTTGCCAATAGTTTTCAAATCGATCAGGCTTACTCGATTCTCGTAGTCGCTACATGGTTCTGCAAACATTGTTGATAAACGATGATTGTCGTTACTTGTAGTCAAGGTGGCAACGTCATTTTTGTAGAGATTCGTCGACGCGTTAAACGTGATCGTGTCGATCATTTTATCCGTGTGAGATCTAAAAAAATCGAGCAATTTTTGCCATTCCCTACAACGTTTCTCTTCGAGATGTATTTCCTCCTCGGTTTTTTCCATTTCACCCTCTTCTGCGTCTCTGTTCTCGGAAGAACCTTCCATTTCCTCTTTGTCGTCTCCCTTTTGAAAATGCCACTTTAAGAACATTTGCTCGTGCGACAAGAATCACTAAAATTCTAATTACCTGCTCTTTCTCGACTTCATCTTTCCAAATATCTTTGAACTCATCAGGAATTACAAATTCATATTGGGTCCACTGATGCTTTGGATTTCCAGGATAAGTTTGAGCTTCGGCATTTTTTTTGCCAAGATTCGTTTGGCATGCTTGCGATATTGTGGTAAACGTGACATTCTCAAATTGCTCGTACAAAGGTATTAGTTCAACGCAACCATCTCTCACGTCATCAGCACCACAATTCGACAAAGGTCTTGTGCGACAAAGCTCCGATATTGGTAGACACAAATCAATCTCAATTTGCGATCGAGTATCTTTAAAAAAACTCTCTTCTAATTGAATTGCCGAGCCAAAATCCGTCCATGGTTTTGGGTATTTTCGTATCTCTTCTTGTACGAGTTTGAGAATGTTCTTCGTGATCGTGCGATTGTGAGAAATAAGAGATTGCGTGCTTTCTTCGGTCAAACAGATCACAAAGTCTCCTGTACATATGGAATCTCAATAAATTCTAAAGCTTACATTTTTCGTAAAAACTGAAATAATTAAAATTGTAATTTCTACTAATCCGCACCAGCTTCCTTAGTCTCAATCTTGTCGGAAGCATATCCCAATAGTAATTCAGGCGTTTCTCGAGTTTTAATCCTATCGGTGATAGACTTTAGAGTAGAGTTTGGTTCTTGAGCGATATCCAAAAGCTCACTACGCGATACGAAAGCATAAGGACACTCGAGAAATACATCCTCGTTAACAATACAACCTAGACGTTTTTGCATCGATGTTGTTAATTTGATTGGAACGATATTTTCGGATTTGATTGCGAGTGGTGAGCGACTGAAACGGAGATTCATGTTCGTGAGCGACATAACTGAGCGTATACTGATTGTTCGAACTGTTGCCGACGATCGATCAAACGTTTTTGTACTACGTTACTAGGGTACTCGTTAATGCACGTAGTTGTGTATAAATATGGGTGTGAAGACTTGATTTTTTCAAATATATCTTTTTTCGTTGCGTGTATCACGTAATATCGCTTCAACAACAAAATATTCTTCGTCGTACAGACGACAATTAAAAACGGTTGAGAAATTCTCGATTTAGCTGGAATGCAGAAATATAAGCATGTGTGCGTGCGCGCGCGCGTGCGTGTGCGTATAAGCGTGTATATATATATATATATATATACACACACGTGTGTATCTCGAGAATAAGAATTTCACTTTCACCGGTATATATGAGCTGCTTATGCAGGTGAAACGATTCCTTTGCGTGTTCGTATGTGTGTGTGCGCGCGCACGCGCGTGTGTTTGTGCATCTGGCGTAAGTTTTCTCGTTATAAAAGGTCGCCGGAGGGAATTGGTTTTTTGCTGTTGCTGATTCGTCGTTGAAACTTTCCCTGCGTTTAGAGATGAAAAAGTAGAGCTGTAACTTTTGCTTTGTTTTTCGTATTAACTTGTGAAAATTACGTGCAAGTAAACGCTTGAATGTTTTACTCATAGCTTTATGTAATTTATACACAATCACTGTGAGAAAAATGTGCGTACTCTGCATTATCCAAAGTACTTTCGTGCAGATGGAATTAGCAGGTGAATTATTTGCTCGACTATATAGCAATTAGCTTTTTGTATACACATATAACAAAAAGTACAGTCTGTTAAAGTAATTATCTCGTTAAAACAATCAATTACAACAATCTAACACTACCTCATGAATAATAAAACTCGAAAGCACTCTTCTTTTTTACTCTTACAAGCATCTTCAAGGTGAAATTGACGTAGTTATACTCTACAGTAGTGAGTATAATAAAACCTACTTTAATTATACACTTGAAAACGCGCAAAGAAGACGATAAAATAAATCTCGTGCAGTTGTCGACGTCCAAAATGAATTGTCTGCAAGTTGACGATACCGAAAACGTTGAATTATTCGTGTTTTATAATTTTCCCTCCAAAATAAAAGCGTTGATTGTAAATAAATCATTTATAATTCGATCGTTAGCGGGCTTTCGAGAAGCTCTCGTGGTGGAATGCGAATGTCACGCTGCTAAATATAAATGATAGCAAAAAGCGTAGAGAGACACTACCGATCGGCATTTCCACTTGATACAATTGCCGCGACGCTTGCACCAATACAAATTACGAGAATAGATCGCTCTACGTGAATTTTTCGAGTGCTTATAATTAAGGAACAAACCGAAAACCAATTGTACGTAAGAAAGACAATCTTTGTCGAGAGCAAACTTGTTAGCGACTAAGAATAGTGTAGCAGCCTAAAGAACAAGAGAAAAAGAGGATTAATAATCGTCATCAGAATGTGAAAATGAAAATAATGGCTGTACTTTGACATCGTTACAAGAAAACACAGACGGTACTGCGATAATAAAAGATCTGTCTTTCTCGACTAGCCAAGACTTTCTTTCAGCAGAGGGACTCGAGTAAAGAGCCAATGACCTACATGCAGAGCTGTACGAGACGATAATATTTCACGACACATCGTATTTTTCTTCGCTTGGAATTTTAAGTCGTAATTTTCTTGGAAAATTAAGTTGCGCGAGTATGCATCGTTAGACACACGTGGCGAATCGAATTAAAGAACCTTCGCTAACGAATCCAAGTGACTTAATTCCAATGAGTTTACTTCGATTTTACATACAAGTCGTCTGACAAGTATTCTAAATTGAGACACTGCAAATCAGTCGCGGATGCGTATTCGTTTTCTCCCGTGTTTCTTTCACGATTACAAGAAACAATTTCAACTCTTCCAATTGATACTTTATTAAACCTTGCGATTATTTGTTTATTAGCGATACATATCGGTAATGAGAGAATCCCCATTGGAAAGGTATGTATACCGTTAACTGTAATAACTTCCCTACCAATTATTATTATTTTTTGCGTTTCTTTTCTTTGTCCGTAAGCTATACTTTTTCTATAAAAAATAATAAAAAAAAGACAAATTTCCGATCGATAAAACAGGTCGTCCGTCGTAAAATTTGCATTTCCAAAGCCCGCATGCCGACTAATACTAACGGTATTCGCGACCATTTATGCCGATATTTCGAGGCGCGTCGTACACCTATGTACACACGTTTGAAAGTTCGCCGAGTATTTTTGTTCTTTTGTTAACTTTGAACGTACCTTCGAGAAAGCTTTGCTTCAGAGACAGGACAGAGAGTAAAAAGTTTTGCGACGACAGATGTGCTAACGTAATTAGCGTAGATAACACTTATACACGTCTATCGCAATGTACCGGCTACAAAAGTGAAACATCGTATCCTCGTATATACGCTGCATATTTGAAACTCGATCGTATACGTCGTGTACGTGAGGGTATGTGTATCGCCGGAACGTACTTATATACGTATATAAAAATACAGAATTGCAAATCCATCGCGTGCTACGTGGCCTTTGTGCATTATGTGCACTTGGTCGCGAAATACAACGCGAGAATCTTTGTAAAACACGCAACGTTCGCTCTTACGTTTTGTTTCTTTGCGTAATTCAAAACTATATAATACGGTTATGACTCGGGCGTGCCTCTCCCAAATGGAAAACGCAAGCACTTTGTACGTCAAGAATATAACGAACAAAGATATACGTATGTATTAATACAACAACAAGTCCAAGGAAGGAATATACTCGTATACGTACGCGCTTGACTGTGTCGTCGCACAGCATCTTTACGACCCACTTTCACGCGATGCATTATACAGAACTTAGACGAAGCTATTATTACGCAACTTACGTGGGCGTGGAGATGGGAAGTCTCGTCTACGTCCTTCGCTGCAATGCTCTTTTCCTTTCTATACCGTTAAGAAAGCTCACGACCTTCGCTATCCATCGATTTTTCGACACCTACTTCTTATTCGTTTATCGATAAATCTACGATTTTATTTTGTTTGCAGAATTTTCATGGAACGACTGAAAGTCGAGCTTTTTCACGAGTCGAATCGCTTCGATAAACAACGAGCTCGAAATAATCAATTTTTGACAAGGACCGTTTCAAAGACCTTGACGACGAACAATGCCAGCAGCTTGTGTAAAATTACGTAAAAAGCTACGCCATTTGTCAAAGTTATATTTCTCTGCCTTGCATACGTACGACAAATCAATCTATTACGTCCGACGGTACGTTGTAAGCGGTAACGGTGCATGTGCACACAACGAAAAAACGAATCCAATCGGCGTTCGAGGAAATAGATCACCTCCTTGGCTTCCACGGTTGTAACGTCGTCTATTAAAATAACACCTCTTTTGAAAATTCATTAGAGAAATTAAAATTTAGTTCAATGTTCTCATCGAGTAGTTATATAGAGAGATACTGCAGCTACGAACGGCAAAGTTATAAATAGTTTGTTACCCGTGCGAGTAAATTAGTTCTCGGAACAACAAATCGGAAAACGAGGACGACTTAAGAGATATCGGGCGTAAATTTATCGTGAAGCAATATAACGATCGTCGAAATTGAATCGCGCGATAACGCATACGAACGAACGTATTCATACTATAGTGCGAAAACAAAATAAGAGAAAATGTATTTTTATCGTTCGATCGGTAACGCGCACATCTCGTCCCCCTTGCTAAGCTTTTCGTCGTACGTTTATCAAACAAATCTTGAAAGTACGCGAAGGCCTACTATAGACTCGGTTAACGCTCGTGGAGTTCTATACTTACACCCGCTGCGCGTGTTCAATCGATAAATATAGGTATATATAGAAGCTTCAAAACAAAAGTGTCTAGTTGTTCGTCCATAAACTGTAAACGTTACGTATTATAAATACGCACACTCCTCCCTCTCGCGTGCATTCAGTTTCGTTGAGTTGTTACCCCGATAATATAGTGCAACGGCGAGTGATTAGAGCATATTTAAAATTAGACGAAAAAAAGAGGGACTAGCTGCAGTTTTCTCGCTATTACGATGGGTGTGGCTCGAAAAACTCGATTACGGATTTCAATTTGATGCTTGGAGTGAATTGTCAATTATTGATCGCTCTATGGAACGGATAAACGCGTATACGCGTGCTAATTTACGTAATAGAGTTTACGAGTTTTAATCTTCGTCAATTGTCCGAAGATTCCAGAGATAGCATCGCGATTATTTTTCCCGAAAAAATAAACCTTACGCGTACACACGCACACGTGTACGTTTGTTCGTCGACACAAGAAACAGTTTTCGTTCGCAAACGCAATCCACGACGGCATATAACGTATGCGCGTGTATGCAACAGGATGATAAATCCAGTACACCGGAAGTTCGTTGCCACGCGCGCGTGTCAAGTTTATATATCTCGCAAACATCTTTCGTGGAGAAATTAAAAGATTTTTTCCATTGTCGTACAATTGATTTTTTGAGATGAATGCCAACAAAAGTACAAGTCGAGTTTTATTCGTTAAAATATTCAGATTTTCTCATAGAGATAAGCTGTTCTGTCAGGGTCGTTTGTAATTGCGAGAAATGTAGTATATAGGCGTTTGGGTAAAAAATGAATAATACGACGATTGTACCTTTATTTGTCGTTGTTGTTATCGTTATGATGCAATTCCATTTTGTTCTCATTATTGTCTTTCCGAGGTGAGTTTTCTTTCCAGTCTACGCCTTTTGTAACTATACGCTAATGAGTTGCGAGTTATTAGCTACTCGAAAAGTGAATCAATAACGATTACAGACTAGCAATCATTATAAAAAGTTAGACTTTCAGAGCGAATTAGCATACATCACTTGAATAACAAATACGCGTAGAGTCAAATAAATAAGTAATATTAATTGATTTTTATAAAAATTGATGTATACTATAAAAGCATTTGGACGAACAACGCATACACGTAAACAGGAAACTTTGAGCGAAGGAGCAAAAACAAAACGACCTTATCGTTCACTACGAAAACTTTTCATTGAAAAGTACGAAACTACGACCTTACGAACAATATACGAACAATAAATTCGATGCGTGATTCCATTATATACATTTGGTCGTTTAACAAACGATAAAACAATTTACGCAAACTATAATTCCAGCCGTCTTCCATAAAAAAAAAGAACAAAATCAAAACTCGAGTAGTGCAGGTGACACCATCAAGGACGTATACCATTGATTAGTTAAAGAGTCACTATGTATACAACGACGACGACGACTCGTGGATACCGTTGATCAAGGAAGTTCGTATATAGTAGACGCTGCACGCGTGTCCGACTTTGTCGTCTTTCTCCCTCTGTTTTATGTAGCACACACGTCCAACTGTAACCACGTACGACTGGAATGCTATGCCTCTTTTTTTATCCCGTTTTCTTGATCGCGCGACATCTTCGTCTTGGCGTTGTTTAGCCGCACATGTATACCTATCCTCGTAAAATATATACTTTCGTCTTATAAATCGAAAAGGATGTACAAAAATTCCATCTTAAATAATATACCGTTATAGATGAGCTATATATACGTGGTGAATCAGTTTATAATAAATCGAAATCATCAAGAGGACACGCCAATGAATTAGCGATAAGCGCATCGCAGTTGTACAGCGACCTCAACATAGCGTTGGCATTGTCAACTTGATGTATGCAAAGTACAAAATCGAAATACATACGCACACGTTGTAGTCGACTAAAAGTAATTTCATTCATTTTTGTAATGAAAGTATACGAGATACTTGCGATATGCATTGGGAGTTCTCTTGAAAACGATAGTTAAATTGAAGACTTGACGAAGAATGACAATAAGGTATACGCTAAGCAAAGAAGACGAAGCAGTGATTCAACTACGAGAGACGCTTCGTTTACCCTGCTTTTTCTTACGTGTAGCGCAAATTTCGTTATTGTTTTCGAAGAATATCGTTTTTGTTTTTTATAGACATAATGTCATTGTAATATTTATCGGTCAACTACATTGAATCGATAAAACAATTATTCCAAGATTATCAAAAGCGAGTAAGTTAAGAGTCATCGAACACGTGTAAAAAGTAAGTGAAAGGTATAGCAAGAATTGATAATCTATAGAAAGAGTCGTAAGAGTTTCGTGTAAGTTTTCTCGTTTTACGCTCATCGATAATTTCATACGCGCATTTCCATTCTCAATGACGATAAGAGCACGCACGTACAATTAGCTCGTTCCACTGAACACACGTTCAATACTTTAGACATCCCACATAATTACAATCCATCAATATGCTCTATTTAGAGGAGAGAGAGAGAGAGAGAGAGAAGAAATATTCCGATAAGAATTATTACAATTTGAATCGAGCACAGTTGGGCCGATCATCGACCCGCTCAACGATTTCGTAAAAGTCATGTGTATTATAAATGGCAAGAAGACGTATATAATGGTATACGACGATGGCTAAGCGGGCAAAGAGGAGAAGGCGTCGAACGGTTATATCCACGCACACAGTAACACTATGCTCAAGCCTTTTTACCGTTATATACGCCGATGCAAGTTCAACGTCATGCTATTGCTGCTGCTGCCGTTGCTGCTGTTCACCTTGCCTTTTCACACGTCGAACAACAGAAGGGAAACAAAATAAGATTTTTCTCTGTATGAGCTGTTTTGGTTGGTTGGCGTTAAAATTCCTCCGTGTCTTAACACTTGAGAACAGATCACACTCGTGATTGGCTTTTTGATAAGGTGGAATAGTACAAGTCGTGATTTGGAATATTTCTCTATGACAAATACGAGACAAAGATTAATTCTTTTTGTTTTCTTTGATATCAAAATGAGATTAGATTTGAGTAAAACAATGACAACGAACTGCCGTTGTTGTGAAAAATTATAAATCAAAGATATAAATATAAATGTGTCTAACGCGCTTTATTTTCGAACAGTGCGTATTAAATCGCGAAGGTCTCGTTGAATAAGACGATATTGTATTGTGCGCGGGTGTGAAGCTTGCAGAAAGCTCGTCTATAACATCAATATCGTCGTTTACGATTAAACTAGCGCCAAAAGTCGCGCTATTCTTCGTTTAATAACCTTGACAGCAAAAAAGGAAAAAGAAGAGAACTACGACAGTGGATTATTTTTTATCGTTTCAGTCGACAATTTATTCGTAGAACAACACAATCGTTATCGATTACGATTAATGGAAAGAAAAAAAAACGAAGCAAAGTCATTCGGACAAATCTTGTATGTATGTTCGTATCGATCCAATTGAACGTACGTGGGGAAAGAAAATTTTCGATGAATCGTTGGAATGCCAAGGGAGTCATTCACTCGTGTATATACGTCGTTGCGTAAGCTAATACTACCGGTTTTTCGTTCGATATGAGATAGAAACAAAAGGGGGGAAAAGGGAAGGAGAACCGGTCGATTCAACGATGGACGCCTTTTTTTACTTCGCTTCTGCCTCTCTTATTTAGGGTAATTTTACTTTCTCCACGTATACGCGCGAGGGTTTTCGATCGATTTTAACGAGGAAAGAGAGAGAGAGAGAGAGAGAGAGAGAGAGACAGACAGACAGAAAAATAAAGAAAAGAACTCTTTTTCGACGGATCGATGAGTATCAAGACATGACAAATAATAACAGCTGCTAATGATGATTCCGGCGAATGTAAAATGTTCGTTTTGAAATACAAAGGAGAACAAAACGTATGGAAATTACTTTCTTCGTTGATAATTTCAAGGAAACCTTTATAAAAGCTCTCACTCCCACGCCCATAACTTATGAAATCTCATCATATAGAGGTATGTGTTTAAACGTGACAATGCTATGACAAATCTCATCTATAGTTACGTCATTGAATTTCGATGACGCGTTGACACGTTATTCCAAAAAAAATATATCCGAGGAAACGGAAAGGACGAAGCGAATTGTTCACGTGTTTACCGATAAATTACCGGGAGGTTACGAATCTATATACAGACGCTCACGTTCATAATGCGAGACATTTTTATAAAAGCACGCTGCGTCCATTGTAAGAAAAAAAAATCGAAGACAATTTAATTTAGCCAATGTAACGAGATACGTCTCGATGAATCATAAATGTGTACAAAAAAAAGTAATAAAATAATTGACACGTATATTAAAAGCTGTGTAATAATTCTATTAATTAGCTGAATTATAAAGTCAGGAAGCTTGCATGCAGGGCGCGCTTAATGAGCTATTAAGACACTTTGAAGCTGCCTCGTTTTACTAGCATGAAACGTACGGAAGAAATATTTTTCATTTATCGGCGAGGGGAAGGCGTTGGCACTATATAATATACCTCCTTTCTGATTTCCATTCGATTTATGTAATTTTTTTCTTGATAACGAATGCTTACGTGTATTCTATCTTTATCTCTTCCTTCGAAAAAAAAAAACTCACCAACTGTGCGATCTTGAGCATTCCCGGAATCGTCCTGAAGTAAAGATGATTGATGTTCAATCCTGCTAAAAAACCACCTTGTCTTCCATCCTTATTCGCTTGATTTGGTGATTGTGGTTGGCTATTGCCTGACTGCACCGTCACTGACACGCTCTCCGTCATCATTACTTTCTTTTCTTTTACTTTTTTTTTCAAACACTCGACACTCAAACTACAATCCAGAAAAGAGAGAACACACCTGTTGCAACGAGTACCGCGCGCCGCACTCGACTGAGCTCTATCTTTTCAATGCCTCTCGTCGGCGACGCCTGTGGCCGCGGCAAATATACGTGTGTATCCAACGCCGCGACCCCTTCCCTCGTATATACATATATATATATATATATATATATATATACAGGATAGATGCTAGTAAGCTTCTCGCGTACGTGTTTCTATGTATACGTATATACATGAAGAGAAACGTCTAAACCTCTCTTTCACACACACAAACACCCGCTATACGGCATCGTATCTTTTTCTTCCTCTTCCTTTTTTTCACTCTTATCGGCCGAAACACGTATACCTGAGTATAGTCGCGTTACGCAATAACGTTGTATTCTTATTGTAGGCGTGGAGTTACATAGACATACGCTCACACGGTATATATGTCACACGTTAATACGAGTGTGTGCGTACGTATTTTTTTTCTTTCTTTGAAAGTTTTGACTTTGAGACTTGAACTTGCACGACAAGGAATACAGAATAAAAGAGAGAGGTGGAATTGTTTCGTGAGAATTGGAATAATAGCCAATGACAAGATCGATTTACGCTATAATTATTGCTCGTTCGTGTACGACACATTGTCGACAAACAAAAGTTTCATAAATATCTGTAAACGTCAATGGCTCATTAGATTAATATTCGGTCGTTAACGTACAATTAGTCTTATGCGATACGAATCATACACATTCTTGCGGACGTGACAATTTTTTAGGAAATCATCCGTTCCCATTGTAAAACAGTAGAGTACGCATAGAGAATCCTTTTGGTGCCTACGTGTAAACAAGAAAATAAAAGGGAATTGAATAACGACTACTTAACAGATCGTCGAAAAGTACGCGGTTTATTTTTCTTTCTACATTGGTAGAGCACGCAATACGCTTTATATTATGACAAAAGAATACACGTAGCGATGTTAGCCGTTATTTAACGGTCAAACGATTACGGCCGTACGTATGTATAAACGATGCTATCCTATCGAGTTCATAGACAATATTCATTTCAACGAAAGTGCACGCGAAGACATCGAGAGAGCAAAAAAAAGACGACCTACTTACCCAGAGAAATACACGCATACCTGACAATTAAAAAAAAACGTCCCAGAGATATATAACTACTCTTACTAAAAATGGCATTGGCAATAAAGCTATAACGTAACGTTTTATTTTTATCCGCTTGTATGCGTGTCTTCCCACGCTATACGATTTCGCACGTACAATAATAATAATAATAATAACAATAATAATAATAATAATATACAATGTACATTATACTTACGAGTTGAGCGAGTTTGATTAATCCAGGTACGGTACGAAAGTAATCTGGGTTGACGGTAAGACTTGGTGAAGCGGTATTGGTTGCAGGTCTATTCGAACCATTCTGCACTGTCACTGTTACGCTTTCCGACATCATGCCAGTATTTTGGTTCACCGCCTCGATCTCAATCGGCCTTGCGATTATAATACCAATTTTGACTAATGTGTATATATGTATACACGCGAAATATATGCTTTGTCGCTGATGTTCTCCAAAAATTACACACACATACACCAATGAAAGAGAACGAGAGAAAGAGAGCGAGACACTATTACATAGGCGGGGTTAACGGCGATAAACAACTATATACGCCAAAGCAATAACATAAACCGACTACGTGAACGCACGAGACCAACTGCGACTAAATGCGGCTTCATCGCGTACAACTCTCAGTTTCTTTCCCCACCCAAAGTCTCCTGTTGCCACTGCTGCTGCTGCTACTGCTGCTGCTACTGCTGCTGCTCTTGCCTCGAGCATCGGAGCCAAGCTTGATTAACTCATCTCTTGAATAGCGAATCTTTGTATTACGTATACTGCTACATGTGTACGTACGTGTGTGGGTGTGTTTGTTATGGAAAAAGCGTACGGAGATTGCAGATAGGGCGTGATCGTACTTGCGAGTGTTTACAATTGCTATGTACGTATATCAGGGATCGGTATAGAAAAAGGTATAGATGTACTTGTGGAGGAGACGTTTAATTACTTAGCTATACCAAACAAATTATCGCTTGAACGATATTTCTTTGGTTTTCGTTCTCACGTTTCAATTATATCTTCTGAAACTGAGCTTTTTTCGAGGGACCGATTCAATTCGCTGATAGAAAAAAAGCGTTCGGATACAATATGTCAGTTTGAAATATACCAACAAGATATTTCTAGGGAAAAGATTGATAATCAATTGATTTACTGTATATTCTCAAAGTTTTGTTGATGAAAACGTGGATTTATGCTTATTGAACTTGCTTGGAAATTCAAACGAACACCAATGTGTTTAAGGATTACTAGTAGAATTATCGATAATCACAGTTACATGACAATCAAACGGAAGTGCCAAAGGTGCATTCGAGTATGAAATACGTGCGTCAATCGTGCGCATTCGTTAAAAAAGTTGTTGTTTATTCGTAATCCGATAGGACACTTGTCATGTGTACAAGATAATCTATTAAAGTAATACTAATAAAGTAATTTATTTCCATTCGAAATTCCCGCAATTTTACGCTTTAAATGCAGTAATAAAAAAGTTACTAAAGCTTGCAAAGCTTGCGGAATCTAGTAACTACGAAACTGCCAACTCCTTAGATATCCCGTAGATGCCGCAGTCGCGCAGTGACAAGCATTTTCCCGATCTAGCTCGGAAAGTGCATTGTTTTTTTCAAGTTTCCTCGGATATCCGATCGAAACTTGACATTTTATGAATCATTGAACACAGAGCAAGTCTCGAACATCCTTTTTGGATCAACGGATTCAAAATGACGTTAACAAACAAAGTATGTCGTACTATTTAAGTTTAAGCTAACCTATACTTTTTGAAGAAAACTGTTTGATTATTGTAACTTATTTCGCATTTTTTGTATCAATATTTACTTTCCAGATGGAAATCGACGATAAAACCGTCAAAGGGGAAGGGTTCAAACCTTATTACATTCAAAAAATTGAAGAACTACAGCTTATTGTAGCTGAAAAGAGTCAAAATCTTCGTCGTCTACAAGCACAAAGAAATGAGCTCAATGCAAAAGGTATTTATATCTTGTATACAATTATGTTTAACGGGAAACTCGGCGAGCAAATTGTCGTGCGTGCTTTTTTTTTATGTCTAATTTAAATGTCAACATTTTTCCAGTACGTATGCTTCGCGAAGAGTTACAGCTTTTACAAGAACAAGGCTCTTACGTTGGAGAAGTTGTCAAACCCATGGATAAAAAGAAAGTTCTTGTCAAAGTCCATCCAGAAGGAAAATTCGTTGTTGATTTAGACAAAAACATCGACATCAATGACGTTACTCCAAATTGCAGAGTAGCTTTGAGAAATGAAAGCTATACACTGCACAAAATACTGCCGAACAAAGTAGATCCTCTCGTATCACTTATGATGGTAGAAAAAGTTCCAGACTCTACGTATGAAATGGTTGGTGGTCTTGATAAACAAATCAAAGAAATTAAAGAAGTTATTGAACTTCCGGTTAAACATCCAGAGTTGTTTGATGCTCTGGGTATTGCTCAACCCAAAGGAGTACTATTGTATGGTCCACCTGGTACTGGCAAGACTTTGTTAGCAAGAGCAGTAGCTCATCACACTGAGTGTACATTTATAAGAGTTTCTGGTTCTGAGCTTGTGCAGAAATTTATTGGAGAGGGATCAAGGATGGTCAGAGAACTTTTTGTCATGGCAAGAGAACATGCACCATCTATCATTTTTATGGATGAAATTGATTCTATTGGCAGCTCTCGTATTGAGTCTGGATCTGGTGGTGACAGTGAGGTAATGATTTCTATTTCATATAAACGTTTGCAATAAAATATTCTATAGGAGCACTGTTTAAAATAGATTTTCATATACTTTTAGGTTCAACGTACTATGTTGGAACTTTTGAATCAATTGGATGGCTTTGAAGCCACAAAGAACATTAAAGTCATTATGGCAACAAATAGAATTGATATTCTGGATCCTGCTCTTCTACGTCCTGGTCGTATCGATCGTAAAATTGAGTTCCCACCTCCAAATGAAGAAGCACGTCTTGATATCTTAAAAATTCACTCAAGAAAAATGAATCTTACTCGTGGTATAAATTTGAGGAAAATAGCTGAATTGATGCCTGGTGCTTCTGGAGCCGAGGTGAAGGTAAATGGGCAACAAGTTTTTACCAGCTAATGAAAAATACCAAACGTAATGATAATCGTTATCTTTGTATTTTGCAGGGTGTATGCACAGAAGCTGGTATGTATGCTTTGAGAGAGCGCAGGGTTCATGTTACACAGGAGGACTTTGAAATGGCCGTTGCAAAGGTCATGCAAAAAGATTCTGAAAAGAACATGTCGATTAAAAAGCTATGGAAGTAAATAAATCAACATTCGTATTATTTTGTGAACTCTAATTTAATATAATTGTTACAAACATTTTATAAATTCATGCAATGTGTATAATAAAAAGAATTAATGAAGTATTCATTGGTATTCATTAAAACTAAGTTTAAATAATATTATTTTTTTTTTTTTTTGCGGAAGCAACGTGTTTTTTATCAATCACTAATGTATTGTGACAGTCACCAGCGGCGTAGAGAAGATAGATACTAACTAGATATTGAGAGAAGGGATCCTTCTGCTCGGTAACTCGGCAGTATGTGATGTGTTTTTAAACAAACTATCTACGAATATTTTGTGATTTTATTTGCTAAAGTTCTATTTTATTATTTACATTAAGTATGACTGATGAAATATACGTTATTGACGTAGATGATCAAAGTGATGAAGGCGAAATCAAAGCCAGTCCAAGGAAACGACAGTAAGTAGTTATGTGCATTTTATAGGTTATTGTAAATAGTTGACTAGATGTTTGATTGAATTTATTTACATATTCAGGAAACATTTCAGAGTCAGAGTATAGTTTACACAATTTTATACAATGAATACATTTTATTTCAGTACAATAATATACATTTCTACGAAGCTGGTGGTTTGAGTTGAGTAGTTCGATTCTATTGAAACTAGTGCATTTTTTCTTTGAATAACATAAAAAGTTTAATCTTTTTTAGTAATGCTGAAATATAACCAAATAATTGCATAAGATTAATGTTAATATTATATATCCGGTAGATTAAAATGATCGTAAACAATCGATTCCTAAAATTAGCTGGTAAAGGCGGTTTCTGACACGATACGGGTCGGATTTTTTAGCAAATATTTGATGCCGGTGACAATAGAAAATGCTTAAAAATTAAAACATATTGTATTATTAGTGCCTTAAATATTATGATTTTAAAAATTATTCTGAAATTGTTCCATAGAATGATGAAAAGTTGGTTATTTAAATGTAACTTTTCTTTGCAATTTGAGTTTAGTGTACCGTAATAATTATCAATCATTGATAGGGAAATGGCTTTTTCAATTTGATGAGAGAAAAGTGAGGTTGATTTATTAATTAAACGAAATGACTAATGGAAAATTTGAATGTTATTTCAGAAACCATGTATCTTCGTGATTAAGAATGACCCCCCAGTTTATGTGGAACATGTCACAAGGAATTATATTTTTTTAATATTCTAAACTAATTTATATATTTTGATGCAGTCGTGCAGGAGGAGGTATTGATACAACGGATTCTTTAGAAATAAAACCACCACAGACGGTTGTAAGACATCACAAAGTTACCTCCCATCGAAAAGAAAAATATTCGAGTGATCGAAAGGAAATGAAAGAGTATAAAATGAGACAACACCATGAAGAGGGTAGACATAGAGAGAAAACTAGGGATATCAAGCGACATAGGCATGAGATGGAAGTTTTAGAGAAGCCTAAAAGGTCTAATTCCTCATCCAAAAGGGAAAAGGAGTCTAGACATGAAAAAAAAGAGGTGCGCAGTAGCACAGGAGACCGAATTATGGATGAGTTACGAGAAAGGTAGGGATTTAATTCATATAATTTAAAATTAATCTTGCCTATTGGAACTATTTAAATATTGTTTTTTAATTAATTCTTATTGTCTTTACATTTTACATTAATTCAATATATATGTTCTAATAATACACTACAATACTGATCTTATTTTATTTATTTTTCTATGTAAAATTTGATACAAAGTAATATTAGTCGCACAGCTCAAAGCAGAGTAACCAACAGGTATTAAGCATTTTATTATATTTTGTGTATTTCTGATAATTTTTCACTACATAAACTCATACCAGAAAACCTTTCCTTTTGTACAATGGTTTTGTCTCTAGAATGATCTCCTTTTATGAAATTAATACGAATGATACTAACAAAATTCAGATACTTATGTGTGAATAAGTAAATTTGATTAATTATTAACTGCATGATTCAATTTTACTTCTCACACCATTATACTACATTAATCATTTTAAAAGTACAATTTATGTTCTATATTCACAACTAATTTTACTGTTAAAAACTTCCAGGCTCATTGATAAAAAACGCGAGCGACGAGAAGAATCTCTATCACAACGAGAATACACAACAGTCCGTAATGAGCGTTCTACAAGAGAAGCTCGTCCTGACGAACTACGTGAACGAAGAGAATTACGAATAGCAGCAGCCGTAGCAGCAGCAGCTGCAGCCGTCGAAGAGGTTCAGGAACCACCGCGTAGTAGTAAATATAAGAGATTAAGCGATCAAAATGTCAGTGCATATGTCGATGAAGTTGAACAGCAGCGTCGATCCAATAAAGAAAAGAAACACAAAAAGTCCAGAAAACACGATAAGCTCAAGGAAAGAGACAAGGAAATGGAAATGGGTAAAGATTGATTTTGGAATTCAGTTTTTCGTGCCGACGATAGCTATCTTAGTTACAAACGAACCACATTGACAACTATTATTATTTTATAGCACATCGCGAAAGACGAGCAAGGCACCATCAGCAACAACCGATCGATATAAACGTCTACGAGGAGCTTGAGCGAATGGAAGCAATGGCAGCCGAGCAGCACATGGTCCTTACGAAGGAAACCCGACAATCAGATCACGAAATTCGTCGTCAAAGGTTACTCATTGCCGAACGTGAAATGAACTTTCAAAAAGAAAGCGCACGTCTCGAAAGAGACGCTCGTCGATTGAAGCGAATGGAAAAATCAGTTGCTCAGGTGTCCGATGAGAGTCCGCATAACTCCGACACATCATCGGATTCAAGTAGTTCGAGCAGCGACGAAGATGAAGACGACGAGGAAACGGAATCTAATAACTCCGATTACGGTGATCCTAGTCCTTCACATGGAAATCGATATGGAAGGCATGATGATGAGCATCGTTCGAGGTATGCTGATACTAATGGAGCCAAGCACACGGACTATGTTGAAATTAAAGATGAGATTGAATGTGAACTACCTCCTTATTTTCCTGCTGTGCAAGGTTAGCATTGTCATTTGCATCTTTATTTGTCTATTTTAAAACTGCATATTTTTAAGAGCTCTTTTTGAATGGCTTTTATAACTTTAATATCTTTCACAGGATGTCGGAGTGTAGAAGAATATAGATGTTTAAACAAAATAGCAGAAGGTACATATGGAGTAGTATACAGAGCTGAGGATAGACGAACAAAAGAAATTGTAGCACTCAAGAGGTTAAAAATGGAAAAGGAAAAAGAAGGTTTTCCCATAACGAGCTTACGAGAAATCAATACCCTTCTCAAAGCACAACATCCCAATATTGTGACAGTGCGAGAAATAGTTGTTGGCAGTAACATGGACAAGATATTCATCGTTATGGATTACGTTGAGCACGATTTAAAGTCGCTAATGGAGACGATGAGATCGAGAAAGCGGTGTTTCTCATCTGGTGAAATCAAATGTCTAATGCAACAAATTTTGCGAGCAGTCGCACATTTGCACGATAATTGGATTTTGCACCGAGACCTAAAAACGTCTAACTTGCTTCTTAGCCACAAAGGAATTTTAAAAGTCGGTGATTTTGGTTTAGCTAGAGAATATGGTTCACCGTTGAAAGAGTATACCTCGATCGTTGTAACTCTTTGGTATCGAGCACCGGAATTGTTGCTTGGTGGAAAACAGTACAGTACTCCGATCGATATGTGGTCTGTTGGGTAAGAATTTTTGAAATTCATCATCAGAGCAATGAAACGGTATATAAATATCTCATTTATTTTTGCAGATGTATCTTTGCGGAGTTGGTGAGAATGGAAGCGTTTTTTCCTGGAAAATCAGATGTAGACTTGATAAATAAGATTTTCCGAGAATTAGGCACACCGAATGATAAAATATGGTCTGGTTATAGCAAACTACCTCTAGTTAAAAAAATTACTTTTCCGCAACATCCTGTAAATAATTTAGAATCAAGATTCCGTTTACTTTTGTCTGATTTAGGAATGGAATTGTTGAACAAGTAAGTTTCGAATTCGTCATTTATTTTTTCACGAATAATTCGACTCGACCGAGACATCATTCTATGATCTCATTTATTGTAAGCAAATTTTTATGAGTGTCTTGCTACAGATTTCTAACGTACGACCCTGCTAAAAGAATAACTGCAGAAGATGCATTGAAGCATGGTTATTTTACGGAGGCTCCTCTGCCAATTGATCCAGCGCTGTTTCCAACATACCCAGCAAAGTCAGAATTCGGCGCACGAACGGCCAATGCATCACCACAGCCACCAAGTGGTGGTCGCGAATTCAAATTACTATCAGACACGATCGATGAGGAGGATAACGATGACAATGGGGGTTTCCACATGGGCCCAAGAGAAGCCACCAGTCAGCCCAGCTTCCAAATCAAATTTTGACGGTACTATTTGCATTCGACAACGAGGCTGAATACAAATTTTATATATAATAAGACTGTACAAAGTAATCTTAGTGTAAAATGTATCGTTGTATAATATACAATGAGATGAAGAATTTGTAAGTTTTTCATTTGATCGATAATTAATTTTACGGCAGATATTAAGTGGATCTGATAGCTGATAAATACAAAAATTTCATTTTTGGAGAATTGTTATTCTTTATTTCATTATTATTAACTGATATATAACAACACCTTTACACATTAGAGATTATTTAGTTTCAAGCTACAAGCATACTTCATTACCAATTACTACAACAGTATTTTGTTATTTTTTTGCTAAAAGTAATTTAGTAGACATTGCGATAAGCACAGCTAAGACGGTAATTTCACGATATACATTATTTTCCGGCATTGTTCATTTTCTGAGGCAGACTCAACAAGGAATTAATCAGCTCCGAATTTCTTTTGGGATGATAATACCGCGGTGGAATTTGCAGCAGCCTGGCAATCAAATCAGCTTCCTGCAAGATACACCAATCCATTGATTAGAAAAAATAAATAAACTACATTTCCCAATTTTGAAGCTTGGATGATAATTGATAAACTTACCACTGAGCGTCCGTAAGAGTATATGTTTTGAGATGTATCTTCCATTGACGCGTAAACGCAGCAAACAATCGCAAAGACTAACATAAGAATCAGACAGCTATCCGCTCTAGATTGCATTTTATACACCTACAATAACAGATGGTAATTGAAAGCAAATAATCAACAAAATGTTTCACATTTTACATACTACTATTAGGTGAAATGTCAGTTACAGCCGTCAATAATACAAATTACCAGACCGACTTAATTATAAGAGTAAAACGTTTAACTTCCTTTTAACTTGTTTTAAAATTGATTTTATTTCCAAAATAAGCACGTTTATTAATACAAGTTGTCTACTGTTATTAATCAAGCTTCTTAAAATTCGAAAAAATTTAAAAATAGACCTGGAATACTCTTTAATATTAAACATTAAAACTAAAATAAGTTGCACAAAACCTTACCTTGTTTCTCTTGAAGACAAACTCTATAATCGTTCAAGTTAATATCCAAAATGCAGACTTTATCAATAAAGTATCGCCGTCGCACTTTAGAGACAATGAATGGTACCTTCTCGTCTCGTATCTTTTATACCTCGGCAAAACTGTTGCGTAGCAAGATATACTTACGAGCGACAGCCCTTCGTCTTAAATTGCGTCAGCGAGAAAATTGAAATCGCCCCATTTCGATTTCTTTCGTCGACGTTTATCCGATCAAAACACCGTTGAGCCGAGCGAATTAACGTCATTCAATGAGAAATGCCAACGAGTCTATTAGATTATCAGCTCACCCAATGGAAATCGTGACTAGCATAGTTCCTATAGAAATGTTTTTTTTTGTGTGGCTGAAAATTTGATCGCATTTATCGCGGTCCAATAAACACTCGTTCGATAAGCTTTTTTTGTTTGTTATTTTAAGACCTCTTTACGTAGCTGGGTACACGTATAAATAAAAAAAATCCTTGGTATCACCATCAAATTCATATAGTCCATATATAAATTTGTTTAATGTAATCCCATCGTTAAATATAACTGAATAAAAACATACGTCGGAGAAACAGAGAGAGAGAGAGAGAGAGAGAGAGAGAGAGAGTCTCAACCAAAACGAAACGAAGGTGACCGAGCGCACACAGTTTCGCGTTAAGAGGATAAAGTGAGTGTGATACAATTACGATTCGATGCCCTGATATGTAGACGAACAGGTCGATGATCCTCGACAGCGAAAGTATAACATACGTAAGCTATGGATTCTTCCTCTCGTTCATTACGTCATGACTATACTTATATTATCTAATTTTGGAAGATTCCTTTACAAAACGGTTTTTGGAGGATACAATTTCAGTGATGACGTTGTTGATGAATTTTGATCGACTATCAATGAAAAGAACGAAGGAACTTGCAAGATAGAGTCAGCTCTCTCAATTAAACGGATCCTGAGTTTTCCTACGATGATAAAAATTTTCATGAAATCGCAATTGTCTAATATTTAAAAGGGTGATCGTAAGAGTACAAACATAATTCTTAATGATAATCAGAACGTTGATCCATTAATTTAACTTTTAAGAGTATTTTTCTGTTCTTCGCGAAATAATATTCAAGCACTTATGGAATGCCATACCGCAGTTTTAAAAAACACGTCGCACTGCGTATAAACTGCGAACGAGATTTCTGTTTTTTCTTTTAGTTTGGTCCAAACCCTTCCTATAAATTGGTCGTCGGCGTATCTAAAAAGGGCCAATTTAATCTTTTACTTCGTTTGCATTTTTAACAATCTCACGATAAACCGCGAAGACCGGAAAAACTTGCTTCGCTGCCAAATTTGTTTTAACTTCTCCTCCTAGCACGGTAATAAATTGCAAAGAGAAAAAAAAAACTCGGTTCATGTGGATTCACCAATTATAGAAAAAAAAAAAGAAAGTAGATTAATAAATCATCAGACCTCTACAACTACGCGTGAAAATTCATATCGCTAACAGTCATCGAGATGAAAAAAAAAATAATAAAGTACCAACTAATGAGCAATGCAGAGAATCGCGTTCGAGGCTTGTCCGTCAGGTCACTAACCACCATACCGGATGGCCTTGAACCAACAGATATAAAACACGCGCGCGAAATACTGCCAACCCTCCGAACAGCAAGAGTTTGTTCAACTGTTGATTTATACTTGATTTTGATTGTGTTGGAAATGTTTTGTTTGTAGCGCTATTCGCTTGGGATTTTCATTATTTTTTTCCAATCTAGAGAAATATGGAGTTGCGAATGGAATGATTTTTGTCGTTTCATTTTATATGGCATAATGGCTTCAAACGAGAAAAGACAAGCTGTATAGTAAATTGTCAATTATTAAACATCTTAATCGTATAAACACAAAACTGGCAATGAAAAATATTTCTCTCTCTCTCACTCTCTCTAGCAGCCATTTACAAAAATAACTATAACGAGGAAAATTAAAAACTTAAAATCATATTAAAACCTGTTTGAACTAATTTCGAGAATATTCCTCGGACGATTTGCCCTTTATGAATTGATCAATCCTGGCGTATAGGTATGTTAAAGTAACAACAACAACAAAAAGTATTAAAAAATATCATACGTAAAAATGCATATTTTTAGTTTCTATTATTTTATTTGCGCGTAAACTCCAATAAACAAGTTATTTACGTCAAGAGTGCACTTAATAAGTTACGCAATCAGAAAATATGTGCCCTTCCTACACGCCTTGCAATAATTGATTAATGAGAATAGGACCGTGAACGTATTCCTCCGGAAGAAGCCAACCAAGATAACAACTGTCAAATGCAACTTGTTGGAATTATCGCCAATTATACGCTTTTCATTTACCCGTTATTTATAGTCGCTATATATGTAACTCACAGGAAACTTCTATTTAAATGTCGTTGGGTGTGGAGCATATTCGTAGTTTGTTATTATTCTGTGTAATGACAACCGTAACATTGCTTTTCTTAAATAGATAAATAAGTTTTATACGCTAAAGAGGACAGATAACATGTCGTTAAAATGTCCGATGAGAAATTTATTCTAATTTTTCTCTCTTTATTTTCCTCAATAAAAGCAAGGATCAACGTACAAACTGGTTCCCATGTTCATCAACGTTGAAAAACGCTAAAGTAATGGGGAACACAGCGACACCCGTCGTTAGAATTTACGATTCAAATGAAAAAAAAAGTAAAAAAACAAAATCCACGAGATTTATAGCGCGCTCAAATCAAAACATCCCTAATTAATAATTAACGATCTCAAAGGTAACGAGCAATATATGGAATAATCGTCAAGGGAGGTCCGAACATACAGTTCGTCGTGTATAATATACACGAGGTCGAGATATTACAATTTACATTCACACACAAACGAGAGACATAAATGTTACCGAGGATTCGAGACACGTCGAAGGCTAAGTTCGTCTTCGTTACTTTTTTTTTGTTTCGTTATTTCATCCTCGGCTATGCTGTATCTGTGGCTTTGTTCGTCGCATTGTGAATTTTTATTCGATAGGATGATGATCAATTGTACATTGATTGCGAAAAAAAGATGAAACAAAGATGTATTTTAAAATCTGGGCGATTTTCATGCCACGTACACACTGCTGCTGTATATATCTTTACCTTCGCTCTTTTCGACGAATGCATTTATTGCGATTAAAGGGGGAAGTGATTAAAAAAATTAAGATCGATCGCTTATTCTACAGAGAACCAATTAACCTTTATCCAGTTTATTGTCGCGCATCGAAAAAGAAAAGGATTGAAAACAGTGTTTCATAAGCCTAGAACGCGTCGATTAGAAATAGTCGTGTCTTGTCTTTTTTGTTGGGCATTTTCCATGTCTGTTGGAAGAAACTGTATAGACTATAAAAATAACACTGCGAAACATCAGGAAATCACAAAAGTATGAATCACCTATGCAATGCCTTCGGTTTAGCGTCATTTGCTTAGAGAATGCTAAATAGTTATTCTTATAAAAATAAACGCGTTGTATCGAAGAAAAAAAAACATAATCGAGTTTGCTTTTGAAAATAAAGAAGCTGACTTTCATTTTTAGATTAAATAAAACGTCATTTTTATCGTTGTATCTTCGATCCACTTGAGACATTTTTATAGCGGTTCTCCAAAAATATTGCATTGAAATTACATTACTATTCGAATTTTTGAGGTCGAACAAAAGTACGTACGAAAGTGCAAATAGCAGTGAGAAAAGTTAACCGCATCGTTGCACGCGCGTACGCACCTTTGGGTTTCCATCACGTCGTAACCCAAAAAGACGAAGAATATCGACTCACGAGTACACACAACTGATGAGAATATTAAATTAAGCAAAGAACTCGATTCTAAATATAACTTGCTCGAATTCCAAACTATGCGTTTTTTCTTTCGATGTGTGTGTGTGTGTGTGTGTTCAATGAATATTTTATTCATACATATATCGATATGATTTTGTTATTTAAAGGGGCAGGTTTTTTCAACGACATATATAAACGAGCATAAAAAGAAAATGATGTTGGCATTGATTTGACCTTGAACTTGAAATCGGTCGATCTATTCGTAACTTCGCCGGCTATTGCTTTTATTTTTTTTTATTTTTTTCAAAACTGCATTTTGCATCGTAATTATACGTGCATATGCTTGATATCCTGGGATACATTTAACTGTCTTTCAACTTAAAAATAGACAGAGAAAACTTAATTATTTTTAAACGTAATTTATTTCAAATTCAAGCACAATAAAGTGACATTATTAAGTTTTGTTTGATAACAAAAATTGATCGAACGTTTAAATATTCACTCGAATCAAGATAAATTGAGTTTTAATACGGAGGAATACGCGTTTTTTTGACAATCCGAATAGATTCGCACGATTATATCTAGGGATATCTGTCTTGTTCATTAATAGTTTCGACTAATCGGGTGCTCATTTATCATCTTGTTTTTTTTCACTTCCAACTCCATTCCAATAGACATAAGTATACGCATAAATGCCTAATTATTGAATTTCACGAAACTATTATAGGTTTGTGGAAATAAAAAAATAAGTCTGACGGAGTCTTGAACTTCTAGCTCTTCTTTCCACAAATCACATCCTACGTCATAGCATAAGGTCATTGCCTCTGTACGTTGAAGTTGTCAATCAAACCTATCACTTCGACGAAATATCAAAATTGTCAATGTTAACTAGTTTTTTTTAAACTTAAATAATATCAAGATAATAATGTGGAGTAGAAATAGTTGCTTCTTTGAGGAAGTGATACCTAAAAATGACTAACCGTACTCGAAACGGTTAGCTCTTTTTACTTTCGCGACAACAAAAAAAATGATAAAGAAAAAGAAACTAGCTATTAATCGCAAAATCTGCAAGTATATGAATAAATCATGACTTGAAGCTTATTCTGTCATCGAGTCTAGTATTAAATAATACTTTGCACTGCGTTGACCGTATAAATCACACGGATGAATTTATTAGTGTCATATAGCGGTTGCGATGATAGTAAGATAAATGATGGGGGTATGAAAAAAAGGCTATTATAACCAGACAACCGCTAAACTCGTTGTTAATTTTTTCTTTCTTTTTTTTAGAACTGGAGATGCCTTTTGGAGTTCGATGAACTGCCTCCTTAGCGTTTACAAGATTCACACGCATTGTAAAAAAGACATTTGTTCGGATGAACAAACCGTGTTAAAAAATGTTCACTCGAATACGAATTGTCCATAAATAATTTATTAGCTTTCTCTGTTTTTTTATTTAAATAGTCAGCGTTATCTGTATGTGGGGATAGCAATGAAATCTTGTCGTTGACGGGATATCATATTTCTGGAAAAAATATTTGCTGGGATGGGGCACAGTGGAACAACCAAACACTTCCATTCGTTCGAACGCCGGTAATTTAACTCGGAAGTTATTCAACTGACCAGACGATCAATGTCAACAGTCTTCCAAAAATCACTTTCTGATCATTAGTTGCGGAAGAGCTTTATTTGTAAACAGTTCAATTACGACGAAGAAGATTTGAAAAATTTGCAAGGTTTAGCCAGACTTTGAAGCAATCCATGTTCATTGAACCTCTTGAATCGCGTGATTTATCTTTCAAAAATATTGGTATAGCACGCACGCATACATAACAAGGGTGTAATATTTCCAAAGGTAAAAGCGAGATCGAATGGAAGGATAGGTAGGAGAGTAAAAAAAAGGAAAGAAAGAATACAAGATCGAGGAGAAGAACCAGAAGAATAAGAATAAGAAGAGCTTGGGAGGATTGCCAAGGCCCCTGCCACATAGAAGGCGAGCGTATATATATATGGGGGGACCTGATACGCGCCTGGAATAATATCACATTCGACGTCGGCCCGCTTTACTTGTCGACGGCTGTATACGCGCGAACGGCGCGTTGTACATTCAATACTGAGTCAAACGACAATACACGACTAACAAACAATTTCTTCTTCTTTTTTTTATTTTCATTGTGAAAATAGTGTGCGCGAGTGAGGTTTCTTTTTTCTTGTTGCCTTTCAGTGTGGCAGTTGCATATATTTCGATGCAGATGAAGGAATTGGTTGAATTCACGAGTTCTTGAACAGGTTTGTTTGGTTATTGATTAATTATATTTTTTGTATAGTTTTTGCAAATTCATTTAGTCAACATTGTTGTTCTGCTGCTACTTTGTGATTGATTTGATTGAGATCAATGAGAAAATTTGAAAAACATACATGAAGATGTTCCCTTTGTAACAACCAAAAATGTCGGTATGATTTGTAAAATGTCATAGGAAGGATAACGAACGATTCGTGTACAATTCTGGTCAAAATGTTAAAAGTACTATTTTCGTATAGAAAAATGTGTTTATTACTATATCGTTGACGATAGTTCATTATGAAAACACGCAATACTCCATCGATATGAGTAATTTTTTAGTCGAGCGCCTATATGAGAAGAGTAATGTTCATCTGAAGTGCACATGTAGTTGCAAAAGAGCAGGAGTGTACCAAAAGCACTGCTATCTCGATCTCGATAAAAACTCAAAATCAAATCAATAAAACCTGTTCATAAACATTAACTAAAATGCAACTTTCCCATCGCAAAAGGATAAAAAAAGAGGCAACATGGGCTGGTCACAGGTGGTCTTTGTTTTAACGAGCCTCCTCGTCACACTGGCAACAGGTCATCACATTCCTGGTCATCAATTATCGTTATTACCACCACAGAAACATTTTCCACCCTCAAATACGCTAATATTTCAACGTGACGTAGTCGAGAGTTCTCCACGCGATGGCGAACTTGAATATGGCTCGTGGTCATTGCCACTTCGGACTGCTGTTGAATTCGTACCAACAGATCATGCTGCGCATAGGTCACCTATGCAAAATTCCACAGAGGTGTCGTTTAAAAGGTGAGTAGAATTTACGTCGGAGATATATGATTAGTAATTGTTTGGCAAATATCGATTTACGACAATGGGATAATTTTTATTGATTTTGTTGGGTTTAAAATTCGAATATATTTTAGTTTGTCATATTTTAGATACGTTTCTGTAGCATGAAAACTAATGATCATTTCGAACAAAAATTGTTTTGTTTTTGCATTGAATACTAAAACTTGGTGTGTTACCGGTACATAGTTTCTTATATGTGTATATGTATATTAACGAAATTCGAAGCCAAAGTTGAAGAGGAGTAATTTCACAATGAGTAGCTATTAAAAGCACGTCACTATGTTGATCTCCATTAAGTGCAGAAACGGGTTTATAGATTTATATTTTTTGTTCCTCCGAACAAAGAGTGAAGGAATTAACTCGTGAATCACTTTGTACGTGTTCCTATCTAAGTCTAAAATTATCCAATTGTTCATTTGTTTTGGAGCTTGTCAAAACTTGTTCAACGTATATAATGACGTAAAACCTGTTTTTCAAATGCTTACTTTGTCGACTGCATTGGCGACGAGAGGTAGAGATCGCTGACCGGCTCTCTTTCTTCTTTAACGGCATTTCAACAAACCTCTTTTTCGTCCTATTCTTATTTAAATTTGTCATTAAAATGCAAATTAATTTTTTTTGTTTCTCTTATTTTTTAATTATTCCGTTAACGTCTTGCTTTACCAACGTTCAACGTTTTATTTTATCACGCTTTTAAATTAATTAATTCAATTTTATCGCTCTGTTTTTATGCTAATTTGCCATGTGTATATCCGCAGGTGCATACGTCTCTCGCGTGCTAATAAACGAGTCCTAAAAGTATAACGCGAGCACATTTTTTTTATAAAGTTTATATTTATTTCCCGAGTAACATGACAAACAATACGTTACCATTTACGCTTGTTGATTGCACAAAAACGTAAACAAAAAGTTCTAACACGACTATTGTCAACTCCAACATTTCTCTTTTTTTATTATCCTTAGCCCCGAGAAAAGTTCACCATTACGCGATGCTGTCGAACATCGAGTACCGCCGAGTTTCGGTGGTTTTGATCACGAATCCTTCTGGTTGGAGCAAATTTCACCACCAGCGATACGCAAGCATACTTATCCATTAAACGTGATATGTCATATCGACACCGAATCGATTTATCGCGAGGAACCGTTTATTCTTTTGCCGAGATCGGTGCCAGCTCACAAATGCACTCATCTCGTTTACATGGCCGCCACTTTACGTGAGTGTCCTTTTTCATTTTCTTGTTTGCTCGAAATTAACGGTGAGATGATTGACGTCGATGATCTTTCGTTTGTTTGTTTGTTTTTTCAGATCCACAGGAATTCACGATTATTCCTCGTGACTTTGAGTACGATATTGTTCGCGGTAAGTAGGAAAATATGCGTTTGGTAAGAAGAGATGATATAATGAAAAAAAGCACAATAAGTAAATGCTTTCCCGTAAAAACAGGCGGTTACATCGCAGCAGTTGGTCAACGTCGTCGCGATCCATCCCTTCGTGTATTAATCTCGATAACATCACCAGATCACGGTCGACTTTTTCGCGAAATATTAACCGAGCCAGAAGAGCGTCTGCCGTCGTTCGTCGATTCATTGTTGGATTTTATCGAGGAGCACGATTTCGATGGCGCTGAAATCGATTGGGATAGCGCTACGGCAAGTTCACTCAAGATAATCCTACGTCATTTGCGAGGATCATTTCTTGAACGTGGATTTAATCTCGTCGTAGCCATTAGACCTGAACAATTAGCCGATGGCGAATTAGCTGAATTGGCCGATTTATTGGTACTCAGAGCTTGGCATTCGAGACGAGTTGCCGAAGTTGTTCAAAGTCCAGCACCGTTGAGTTTTGTTCGAAGTTTCGTTGAAAGTTTAACTAGGAAAGGAATACCGTCGAGTAAAATTATCGTTGGTTTTCCATTTTTTGGATGGTCTTACAAGTTGGCATTCAATGACGATGGTGTGTCGACTCTTGCTAATGGTTTTGGTATTGATGGACCCTATACGAAGCACAGAGGACAACTTGCCTACTACGAGGTATATATTTATTTTCTCTTTATGGTCGGCTTTTCAAGCGACGTACGATGTAAATTCGTTCATTTGCGCAGATTTGTGAAAAATTGGAAGATCCATGGCTGCACAAGAGACACGAGATTAATGGATCTTATATAATTCTGGGTGATCAGTGGATCGGTTACGATGATCCTTTGTCTGTAAAAATTAAGGCTGCTTACGTTAAGTCTGCTAATTTAGGTGGAGTTTCGCTGTTCTCCTTAGATTTAGATGATTTTCAGGTATTTAATCAATTACAGTATCTTTTTTTAAACACACAAAATTAAATCAATAACGCCTAAATTAAAGGGCATTTGCGGTGACGAATGGCCAATGTTCAATGCAGCCATGAAAACACTTGGAATCTACGATGAACCCGATGAGAAGTGTCCAAAGTCAGGTCTCTACAGTGATCCCGACAATTGTTCCGGTTTTCTCTCCTGTTTCAACGGTACAATAAATCGACTACAAATTATTGTTTATCCAATTCATGAATCTCGAGCATATAGTTGTATAAAGCGGTCGTCTCTTTCTCTCTCTCTCTCTCTCTTGTTTTTTTATTCATGATATACGTCGAACAATGATTAATTCGGTGGAATTATCAAGCGATGAAACGATTCACCGCTGTGTAGCGAATTGATTTATTTTCCTTTTTTTACGCCGAGATATATATCTCGTTAAATTTTTTTATTCCTCCAGTATGGAAACTTAATGACATTTTATTGCAATGGTACAGTGAAAAATAAAAAACTCGTTGGCGATATAGTTTGCCATTAAGAATCGAATTAAATTCAATCAAAGAGTCATTATTTTCATTTAGCTACGATCGAATTAAAACTGCCCAAAAAAATGAAACAATGAAACTTATTTTCAAGTCATAATTTATTCGACATATCTCAGGTCGTCTGTACCGTGGTAATTGTGGTATCGGTCGTTTCTACGACCCAGTACGTGGTCGTTGTGTGCCAGCAAGTCCAGAGGTATGTGATCCAGGTCACAGCGATCAATATTCATACGTGAGCCAACATCTCGAGCGATTACGTCAACAACAACGTCTCGAGAGACTCGAAATCGCCGAGGAAGCTTCGCACAAAGTCATTTGTTACGTCACCTCATGGGCAATGTATCGCAAAGGTGCTGGCAAATTCGTACCCGAACATCTCGACGCGAGATTGTGTACCGACGTGGTTTACGCGTTTGCTGGGTTGAATCCGGAAACGCTTATTGTACACTCGTTCGATCCTTGGGCTGATATCGAAAATAGTAAGTATTTTGTTTTTGTTTTATTCTCGACTTTATTTAGAGACTAATCAATGGCTTTTTTCAACAGACCTCTACCAACGTGTAACCTCCATCACTGGCCCAAAAGTCTTATTAGCTTTGGGTGGATGGACGGATAGCGCGGGTGACAAGTATTCGCGTTTGGTTAGCAGCGCTGCGTCGCGTCGTAAATTTGTTGCTTCGACTGTTCACTTTTTACGCAAGCATAACTTCCAAGGATTGTCGGTTGAATGGAATTATCCTGGTTGTTGGCAAAGTCAATGTCGACGTGGCCCTGAGACTGATAAACCAAATTTCACGAGACTTCTCGCTGAATTACGTCGTGAATTCGATCACCAGGAACCTAAATTGACATTAGCTGTCGCGTTGTCTGGTTATAAGGAAGTTATCGACAAAGGTTACGACGTTGCTGAGATTTCCAAACTTGTTGATTTTATGACTGTTATGAGTTACGATTATCACGGTGCTTGGGAAGGCCACACTTCTCATTTGGCACCATTGTTTGCTATACCCGGCGACTCTAGTCCTTATAATAACCTCGTGAGTTAACAAAGACACCCAGTTGATCGACGCAATGCAATAATCATTTTTTTTCTTTTACTTATAGAATTTTACTCTCAACTACCTCGTAAAACTTGGAGCTGATCGTTCGAAACTTATCGTCGACGTACCAATGTACGGTCAAAGTTACAAACTCGCGTCACCGGATCATTACGAGCTTGGTGATGCAGCTGCTGGACCTGGTATTGCTGGCGAGTATACCAGGCAACCTGGTATGCTTGCTTATCACGAAATTTGCGAAAGAATCGAGAAAGATGGGTGGATTGAACAACTTGGTAAAGCTTTTTTTCTTTTCTTTTCCTTTTATTTTTTTTTTGAGAAATTTATTGCAATAGATAGAAATATATTTTTTCTTGTATACATGTATAGGACCAAGTTCTCACTATAAAGATCAATTTGTGAGCTTTGATAATGCAAAAAGTATCGGTTACAAGGGTCAATATATCTTAAAAAACGATTTCGGTGGAGCAGCTGCATGGACGGTCGACCTCGATGACTTTACGAATCGTTGCTGCCAAGAACCATTCCCATTGTTACGCAGTATCAATCGTGCTTTGGGTACGAATACATACGTAATTGTCGAAAATTACTTTACGACGTTTTCTAAGGAACGTTTTTATTAACAGGTCGATTGCTGACACCTGCACCGTCGCATAAGGATTGTAAAAAACCGGACGAACCGATCACGCCACATCCGCCAACATTGACTCCTCATCCGGATGGCAACGATGGTCAACCGTTACCAAGTAGACCTTCAACATCATCGACTACCTGGCCTACGTGGACTGAAGTTGCAACTTCGAAACCATCAAATTGGAATAAACCAACGACTTCGTGGCAAAAACCCACTACGCAAATGACTTGGTGGCCTACTACTTCCATCACTACCACAACAACAACTACTACGAGGTTCTATTCAATGAAGAAAGATAAACCAATAAGTTACAACGTTAAATAATATCCCGTATAAATATTTACAGACGGCCGAGTAAACCATCAATAACCAGACCCACACCAACACCATCAACGGCAAACTCGCTTGCCGGCACACCATGCAACTCGGGCGAACACAAACCAAACCCATCCGATTGTGGTACTTATTATCGTTGCGTCCTTGGCGAATTTAGACGTGAATTTTGCGCACCTGGTTTACATTGGGATTCTACGCGACGACTGTGCGATTGGCCAGCAGCTGCTAAATGCGACAAAAGAAAACCTGGTGAGTCGCTATATTATAATATATATTGCGAAATTGTGTATTGTATACGAATACTTTATTGTTCGATGAATAGCTATGTATGAAAGATTTCGAAAGTACGCGCGAGCGCGACAGACTGTCAAAGACATAAATTCCGTCTAATCAATTATTTATATACGATGAAAGGATTCCGATCTATTTGAGTAGATAAATACACATATACAGGAAATGCGCACCAGTTGTGTACAAAGAAAAATCACGTAACGCGAATCATCGATTAAATACTTTTAATCGAGCTGGGATAGAGAGAGAGCTTTTATAATGAATTAAAGCAAGAGAGAGAGAGAGAGAGAGAGGGAGAGAGAGTAAGAATTTAACGACGAGGCGATGCGTGTCTGCGGTGATGATGATACACACCTACGCTTCGCGTATACCGCGGCGTTGAAAGGAGAGATGAGTCGCGCGCTGATCGTTGCTCGATAGACATCGTCATGACGATTTTCAAAGTTGTTGCTCTCGTTTTTATTATTACGTTAGTCGGTGCATTGGCTAACGAGACTGGTGCTTGCGCGAAGAATTGTAGCAAAAGTAAAGGTATATTTTCAACAAATGCCATTTTTTATTGTTATTTCTTAAAAATTTTTTCTTCAACGCAAGCGTCGTTAAATAGATAAGTTGAAAACATCAAAAAATCATTACGTTAAAAATTAAATATATTACTAAAATATTATTAATGCTTTCACGAAATATCACAATTTCATCAGTCTAACGCTATTTTCCAACTTAAAGTTCATTTCGAAATACACGCTGCATGAAAACGACGCTTTTCGTTATTTTTTTACGTGACAAAACCGGTTATCAGGCGTGTTAAATATTTTGAAAACGTCAGATGTCAAAGATTACAAAACACTCTGTACTAAGTGCAATGAAAGTTCAACACTAGCAAGAGAAGTGCTTTAACGTGTACTTCCTTAAAAAATAGAGTACGTTCGGTTTTATTTGCTTGGCGTTATCTAGCTTTTTTTTCTTTTGAGGCTAGATACATTATTACAAAAGCAACGAAACGAAAAAAAACGGCTTGTGTATACAGAACGATCAAATTGATGATTAATCAAAGGAAATACCCCTTTTTTATTTGATCGATTTTCATTTTTTGGCTAATCAGTTATTACGAGTAGTAATATCGTCCGTGCTGGATCGCTTATGATAGTACCTTAAGATACTACTATGCATCCATGATTAATTATCTATAACGTTGTTGTATGCTACTGACCTGGTTTTGTTGCGTGCTGTATTGCAAGCGAACGTGCACGCACAAATGAGATTCTCCATGAAATAATAGATCGGTAGATATTTAAATACGTTATGTATAATCGTTCTTACTATTACAGCATCAGTAGCGACGACAACATCAACAACAACAAAACGGCCAACCTATACAACAACAAGACGGCCAACCTATACAACAACAACACCATTATCAATATCGACGACAAAAAAACCGGAAACTGACGACTGTGAACACGGCCAATATTATCCATATCCGGGCTCGTGCACGGCATTCCTCGTTTGCGTGAATGGCAATCTTGTACGACAACAATGCGGTCCTGGACTCAATTGGAACGAAGCGAAAAACATGTGCGATTGGGCTTTCAAAGCACCGTGCGATGAGAAAAAGAAAAAAATCCAGTCGACTAATAGCATGATGAAGTTGAATAATATAAAAAACGGCGATGTAAGTATATCGTATATATACATGTATATTACATATACATACGCTTATCTTGTACTTAGTAATATGATTTATAACTGTTGTTGTCGTCGTTCTATTCAAGCTTTCTTGTACTAATTCGGGTGGCTATCTACCAGTACCCGGCGACTGCGAAAGTTATTACGCTTGTCTTTGGGGTAAACTCGAGAAATTTCATTGCGCGCCAGGTTTGCATTTTAACGCCGAAAGTCATATTTGCGATTGGCCTGTACGTTCTAAATGTGTGGATAATAGTAACAATGACGTTGGTATTGTTGATGCAAGTGAAATACCACTCGATCCAGTTGATCCTGATTATACAACGCAAAAACCGTGGAAGCCACCAAGTCAAGCAACAACTACTGCTCTACCATCAGCGGAAATCGATCCAAATGCTATTTCTCCATTGTCGGGACATTTCAAGATTGTATGCTACTTTACGAATTGGGCATGGTATCGACGCGGTGTTGGTCGCTATTTACCCGAAAATATCGATCACACACTTTGCACTCATATTGTTTACGGTTTTGCCGTACTCGATTACTCAAACCTCGTGATGAAAGCTCACGACTCGTGGGCTGATTACGATAATCGTAAGTAACTTGTGTATTTTTGTTTCGTTCGTTCAATGATTGTCAATAACGCTTTCTTCCTCGATAGATTTCTACGAACGTGTGGTCGCTTACAAAAAACGCGGTATCAAAGTAAGTCTTGCCCTTGGTGGTTGGAACGATTCGCAAGGCGATAAATACAGTCGTTTGGTGAACAATCCTGCGGCGAGGAGACGATTCATCGAGCACGCATTACAATTCATTCAGAAATACGATTTCGATGGTCTCGATCTCGATTGGGAGTATCCAGTTTGTTGGCAGGTAAAATAAACGATACTTGCTACTTTAACAACGTTATAACTTTAATCGCATGATTATCAGACTGAATGCAACAAAGGGCCAGCATCCGACAAAGAATCTTTCACGGCTTGGGTAAGAGAGTTGAGTGAAGCATTCCGTCCACGGGGATTATTATTGTCGACGGCAGTATCACCGAGTAAGAAGATCATCGATGCCGGTTACGATGTACCCGAATTGTCCAAATACTTTGACTGGATCTCCGTGATGACTTACGATTACCATGGTCAATGGGATAAACGTACTGGTCACGTTGCTCCAATGTACTATCACGATGACGACGAGTTCTATTATTTTAATGCCAACTATACCATCAACTATTGGATTGCTAAGGGTGCACCACCGAGAACCTTAGTCATGGGTACGTATATCTAGAGGAGAAAAGAATAATAACGTAGAACATCGTTGTACAAGATCAATTTCAATTTCTCACCATAGGAATGCCATTGTACGGGCAAGCCTTTACGTTGAAAAATGCAAGCCTAGGTATAGGATTAAATTCACCAGCATCTGCTGGAGCAGCTGGTGAATTCACCAAGGCAGCTGGATTCTTAGCATACTATGAGATTTGCGATCGAATTAACAGCAAAGGCTGGCAAGTCGTTCAAGATCCACAACGTCGTATGGGTCCATACGCTTACAAGGGTAAACAATGGGTTGGTTTTGATGACGCTGATATGATACGTCAAAAAGCTCAATACGTACGTGATATGGGTCTTGGCGGTGGTATGGTTTGGGCACTCGATCTCGATGATTTCAGAGGAAAATGTGGTCAAGGTCCACATCCCCTTATGCGTAGCTTGCAACAAGTACTTGCCGATCCTCCTAATAAACACGATAGACGTAAGTACATAGATAAATATACGAATCACTTTTGATTTTCTTTGTCTTGATGATCGGTATTCTCACCTCGCTTATTAATATCGATACGTACTGATTTATTTCGTTGAAAGTTTTACGGTGACACTGACATGTATGAGTGTAAAAAAGCGCGAACGACCCGATCGCTAAGTGCATTCTAGAACATTTATATTACTTGACAATATAAAATGAGTCACAATCTACATCTGAATCCATTATTCTTTGATAAAAAAAAGAAAATGAATTATTTCAATACAGCGATAAAACCACCACAATTTGGCCAAGAACTCGAATGGCAAGTGCCGTCGGCACCACCAAGCAAACTCGAACAACTCAATTTGAACGATCCTGTGACCGAAGACGAATACAAAGTCGTGTGTTACTTTACCAATTGGGCATGGTATAGGCAAGGCCATGGTAAATATTTACCCGAAGATATCGATGCTGATCTCTGCTCGCATATCGTTTATGGATTCGCTGTACTTAATGGCGATAGTCTTACCATTACCACTCACGATTCCTGGGCTGATATCGATAACAGTTTGTCATTTTTTTCTTACGAGTATTGTAACGATATTATCGCGATTCCTTTGCAATAAAATACATGGTTTTTTAGGATTCTACGAAAGAGTAGTAGCGTATAAAGCGAAAGGTAAAAAAGTGCTTATAGCAATTGGTGGTTGGAACGACTCTGCAGGTGAAAAGTACAGTAAATTAGTAAACAATCCATCAGCAAGGAAACGATTCGTCGAAACTGTCATTCAATTTATCGAGAAGTATGGCTTCGATGGGCTTGATCTCGATTGGGAATATCCCGTTTGTTGGCAGGTTCGTTTCATATCGATTGTCAAACGTGAAAATAACAACTGAATAACGAATTAATGCACACAGGTGGATTGTACCAAAGGTCCAAAATCCGACAAACAAGGTTTTACTGCTTTGGTACGTGAATTAAGCGAAGCATTCCGTCCGCGTGGATTACTCTTGACTTCGGCGGTGTCACCGAATCATCGCGTTATCACTGAAGGTTACGATGTGCCAGTATTAGCCGAGCTCTTTGATTGGATCGCCGTTATGAGTTACGATTATCATGGACAGTGGGATAAGAAAACTGGCCACAATGCACCTTTCTACGTGCGACCCGACGATTGGGACAAGACTTTCAATGCTGTAAGCTCGTTGTATTCTATTGTTGAATAAACGTTTTGAAAAACTTGTTCATTATTGTTTGCAGAACTATTCTATTCATTTCTGGCTCGACAAGGGTGCTCCACCTAAGAAGCTCGTGATGGGTATGCCATTGTACGGTCAGAGTTTCTCACTAGCCGAAAAATCCGAAAACGGACTGAACGCCCCAACTTATGGTGGTGGTGAAGCTGGTGATGATACTCGTGCGCGTGGTTTCTTATCGTATTACGAGGTACAACTAGTATATTGGGATTCTGAGACTATATTGGATTGATGTCTGTGATATACTTATATTTTGAATGACCCTCATAGATCTGTCAACGAACATTGACAAACGGATGGACGGTCGTTCAAGATTCAAAGAGACGTATTGGACCTTATGCTTATCTGGGTGACCAGTGGGTGAGCTTTGACGATGCAGAACAATTAAGACGTAAATCCGAGTATATCAAGCAAATGGGTCTTGGCGGTGGTATGGTTTGGGCACTCGACCTTGATGACTTCAAGAACGTTTGCAATTGCGAACCTTATCCGCTTTTACGAACTATCAATCGAGTTCTCAGGAATTATCCAGCTGGTCCAACGTGCACAGTTTCCAGTTAATTGCTTGTTTGCTTTATTATTCTCAGCGAATGATCGCTCTTATCGAATAACAATTCAATGATTTATGTGCAGGCTCGATAGTAACGGAATCAGAACCAATTCCCGGAAAACCGACCACGGAAAAACCAACGACAAGCTGGACATGGTCACCACCATCATCCACGACCACTTGGTCATGGACAACGACCACTGAAATTCCAACGGATATTATTACGGAAGATGTGGATACAATAGAAATTGACGCTGGTGACGCACCACCACCACATGATCAAGCACAAGCTAGTTGCCGAGATAGCAATAAACTTTTCGTCGCGCACAAGAGCGATTGTCATAAATATTATCTGTGCAATTTCGGGCAGCTTACCGAGCAAACTTGTCCCAATGGATTACACTGGAACAATGATCATTGCGACTGGCCGGAAAATTCTAAATGTAAAGCTCGTTACAACGGAGTTTCGATGTCCAAGTAGGTGTTTTTTCGCGTATGTATGATCTCGTAATGCACTAGTACAGGATAATTAACGTATTTTTTTATTTCGTTTAGCTCTCAAAGACTGAAAGAAGATCCATTGATTAACGGGCGTAAAGTTGTCTGTTATTTCACAAGCTGGTCATCAGAGAGACAAGGTTCAGGTAAATTCCTACCAGAAGACATTGATCCGAGTCTCTGCACGCACGTTATCTACAGTTTTGCTTCTCTGGATCCCGTAAATTTAAGTATCAAATCTCGCGATCGTAGCACCGACATCGATGACAATTTCTACGCCAGAGTCGTGACAACTCTAAAGAAGAAAGGTGTGAAAGTATTGCTTGGTCTTGGTGGTTGGAAAGACTCTGGCACTGATAAGTACAGTAGAATGGTGAACAATCCCGTTGCGAGAGTGAAATTCGTCACGGATACCATAAAATTTGTCGTGAAATATGGCTTCTCGGGATTGAATATTGATTGGAATTATCCCGTTTGCTGGCAGGTCAGTTGTTGCATATTTTATCGACAAAAATTTTTATCAGACGACTTATTCGAAATGGTACTACTTTTAGGGCGATTGTAGCAGAGGTCCCGCATCCGACAAAAAATCATTCGCAGCATTGATTCGTCAATTAGGTACCGAATTCCATTCGCGAAATCTTCTTCTCACGGCTTCCGTTTCGCCAAACAAACAGATAATCGACAATTCGTACGATGTACCAACGTTGGCTAAATATCTCGATTGGCTGGGTGTAATGAGCTACGACTATCATGGACAATGGGAAAAGAAAACCGGTCCCATTGCGCCGTTGTACTTCCACGCTGGTGACGAATTTGATCAGTACAATGTTAACTTTACAATGCAATATTGGATCAGCAAGGGTGCACCTTCGAAGAAACTCATTATGGGTGTACCTTTCTATGGGCAAAGCTTTACTCTTGAAAATCCGACGTACAACGGATGGCAGGCACCTACCACTAAACTTGGCAAGCCCGCCAAATTTACTAGAGCTTCCGGATTTATGGCTTACTACGAGGTAAATTGGTCTACGTTAACATTGGTATTGAAATTGATGAATGAAAAGAGATAGAGAATGACATTAATGTAATCTTCAACAATAATATAAAGATTTACATTAACATTGATATATCACTTGACATCGTTTAATTTCAGATTTGCAACAATGCGAAAAAAAACAATTGGTCAGTAATGAAAGATCCAGACGGCAGGATCGGTGCTTACGCAACTCACGGTGACCAATGGGTTGCTTACGAGGACGTATCTGACGTTACTGGGAAGGTTCGTATAATTTTATTTAAAACATTGATTCAATCGTACGCGTATAAGATAAATTGCATCAAGATAAAGACTCATTTGTCAAGTTTGATTGCTTTGCAATAACGATGAGAACATTTATTATACTTGCGCTAGGGTTAATTACTTGAATCAATTGAAAAAAAAATAGAAAATACTCGATTCTCGTACGATTATCACACGCGGGATCTGCAGTGTAAACGATTTTGATTAATCGTTAAGTATCATATGAATAATGTAACCTCTCGACGAATCATACATTTAATTGTTGTTATTGTTTTTTTCAGTAGACTATAAAACTCACATATCCTTGTAAATTTTCAGGCGGAGTACATAAAAGAACACAGTTTAGGTGGCGGTATGATTTGGGCTCTCGATCTTGATGATTTCAAGAACGTTTGCGGTTGTGGCAAATATCCATTGTTGAATGCCTTTAATCGCGGACTACGAGATGAACGTCAATTACAAGATTGCACGTAGATTGTTTGTTCACACGGATACTCGTATTAACCCTTGTTTTATCAATATGTAGAGTCTCTTTCTTTTTTTACATAAAATATTGATTGAACGAGGGTTAGAGATGATTCATTCTCTTCCTTGCATCAAAGAAAACTTGAAGGATGGGAGGAAGATTGTGATTTAGAAATAAGGGTTATAATTGTTAATGCGGTAATCAGTGATATACGTACCTTTTAAGAATGTAATTATTAATAAATGTACGAGGTTCTTATGTTAGTTGAAGTACTTTTAGTTTCGATTTTATTCGTGTCATAAGCGTAACAATGGTCTCTTCTAGTTTCCTTATACTGGAAACGTACAGATGTAAAACGTATCGATTCTTACACAGTGTATACCTTATTTGTATGCCATAAATAAAGAATACTTTTCTTTTTTGTACGCCTTACCTTTTATTTGCTTTTACATTTTTCGAAGCATGAATTAAAGTTTATTTTAATACTATTTCTATTACAGTACTCACAACAGCTAAAATGTGATTTCTATCGTTTTTCTAAAAATAATTTATTCGCGTCTATTTGAAGAGAATAAGTGCGTCACTGTTCTTCAAAAATGTACTTGAACCACACCACTACATAGAGCTCATTGTAAAGTATAATCAAAAATTGGCTTCGTTCATTAAGGCAAAAAATACATTAATTCGACTGTCATTCAAAGAGATTAATCTACATTGGATCTATCAAAGACTTGGACTGTTCGTGATAATGACGTTCGAGTTCGATGATAAGCCCGAGAAGTTAATTTGATAACATTACAAACACGCAAACTGTAATCGAGTTTTTTTGGTAGGAGAATGTCCGATAGCTTTCCTTTTATTTGATACACATTACTTGGCATCTTCATTTTTATTTTTGCCCGTGGAAAGTTTTCTAAACGATCTCGTACCACAAAAGCGAATCAATCGGCGTTTGCTCGTCATTTATACTTGATCACCGCCAGAGTGCCAAAGAGTGAAAAACTTAATGCACGTGGACGACTGTTGAAGGCACAATTAAGTAGCTATGAGTAAATCGAAAGGTATGCTACTGGAATTTGTTCTTTTTTGTGAATATAGATCGTTTTACAATGTAAAACAATTACGCAATAGCTGCTCGTTTCATTAGGTGTGAATGAATAAATGTCTCAGACATTTTTAAGTGGTATTTGCTCCATTTTTTAGTAGACTAACATTGAAAATTAGCTTCAAAGTATTTTTATCGAATTATTTGAAAAATATAATCTAACCAATTGACCAACCATAGTTCAAGTTCAATACCTTGATGTATATCGTGCCGGTGCTGCTTTTATCCCTTCCCACCGTAATTGTGCATTTCAATTTTTTTTTTAATTTTAATCGACGTATTTTCCACGTTTGTCCGATGTCTTGCCAAAAGTGCGATTATACGTGCAACGTTTGGTAAATAATCTAGTAACTGTACATTCATTGGTCTAAGATAACATTACTAAAACTATGATGATGATTAACTGCATAAATACGATGAATAACGTCAACGATAGATAACCAAAAAAAAAATTGACCTACAAACTTACATACGCACGTAAGAGTACAAAGTGAAAAGGAAACAAGCGTAAAATTGTAAAGAATCTCATTATGCAAAATTGAAAAAGATTTGTCAAACACGTAATACATGAACATGCGCATGACTTGATGTTTTGATATATTTAAGTGATAATTTGAATTTGAAAGAACAATTTAATCACCCTGTGATTTCGTTGAGCTTTAATATTACGTCGATCACGTTTTCATCCATTTAACGACGATATGATACGATACGAAATCAACACAAACACGTGCTTTATCAAGTATGCAAAAGACTTTTTGTCGTTATTTCCATACACTACACTGCTATACGCGCGTGATTGCAACGGTACTTTTCACATAAAAAAGGTCATATTTCGTACAATCTATTTCTATTACACTGTTTAGTTTGTAGCGAAAATTGCTACACAATTTTCTTCTTTGAAAATACAATCTTACCGAAGTTGCACTGCCATCTATGCAAAGTAACGAATAGCATTACTCAATCTCCTTGCATATAATTGGAGCATTTTCTAAAAAAAAAAGAGGTTTTTGTAACTCTGTCGAACACGCAAATGAACTTCTCTGCTTGTAGTTAACGATGGTATTTTTTTAAATACAATTGATTCATCACCAATTTGAATATGACATTTCCATTAATACGAACTTTTGCTTAGTTTTCTCAACGCGTGAGTCATCTAAATTTGGTTGATTACGCCGTACAAGTTAACGTTAAAACCCGATAATAGAAAAAAAACTGCAAACCTCTTTAATCAGATGTACAATTACAGAATCTAAAAGATTTTCAACAAAGCTTTTTTCAATTTTCTCGAAATCGTTCGTAATGTCAAAGTCTGTGAATAATTACAGCGAAATATTGTTCTTTAATAATTTCATTTCAGATCAATAATTAGAAAATATACGATCTAAATAAAATTGTCGTATAATCATTCGTTGAACTTACCGTATACGACGAAGACCACAAACGTCATCTTCATTGTCTTTGCTGCATAAAAGATTTGTATTCGATTTTTTTCGATATTAGATCGAAAATGAAGAGATGTAGAACGAAATGCAATATCGCAATCACCTCAATTATCGCGCGTTTAGTCAATTGATTTACTGTGAAACAAAATCACTATTGAATCAATGTCAATGACGTGTATTGCGTTTCACAAAAATATAATTTGCACAACACTCGCTTACATTGTGTAACTAAATATAAGATCTATTAAAGCGCGATCGCGCGACTGCATGGTGCGTTTAGTCACGGACGGAACGCGCGTTGCCATCAAACACTCGGCGTGATATGTCGCATTAGATTCCATAACCTCGTTATTTGTTCTTCCTCTACAAAGTTTTTTAACGCACACATAATAATAACAAAAATTTTAAAGTCCGTCAACATGGAGACAAAAAACGAGGATAACGTATTACTTGCAGGTGCTAATGAAACGTCTAATGTTACAGATTCAGAAGTCTCTGTACTTTACAAATCTAACGGCACTAAACTGCTCAGCAGTAACAACGAAAACAGGGTAAGTTGTTATTTAGTACGTTTTTTAATTTTTTTTTTAATCTACGTTTGTTTTGAATTTATTTTTTCCATACAGCTGTAGTAACACAACACGTGTTTACGTTTTTGTAAGTTACTGAGGTTGCGAAATGTAGTAATAGTTGTTGACATTGCAACAGCATTTCTCAATTTGACATAGTAGCATTGATATAATGGTTTTTCATTTCTTAACGAGGAAAATTTTCTTCATAAATTTTATCATTGTCGATTTTGTTTTAAAACTTTAATTACAAAGCGCTATGACTACGTTGATTGGCTTTATGCAAATATCCTTCATTTTATATTTTTAGTTGCATTTAAAAGTCACAACAAAGTTCTTATTTACAAAAAGTTTCTATTAAAATAAAACATGCTAACATGGCTTTGTTTTACATCAAAACAGAATTTGCTTTTTTATATGATTAAAAATAAATTACAATAAATTTTGGATATAGTAACTAGAGTAACTAGATTTTTTTCATATACAATGATATAAATGCAATCAAAAAGTTTACGATTGATTTATTTCTTGCGTAACACACATTAAAACACTATAAATGCAGATGCAGATGCTAATGAAATAACGCAATTGCTTGAAACAATTGATCTTAAGTGGTCTCAATAGTTGAGCTTGTATGAATATTGCTATTTTTGGCTTAGAGGATCGTTTTGTTTAACTGGTTAACCAGATTCAACTTAACAACTTCAACGATTATAGAATCATATCAATTAAAATTATACGTCAATACTCATCACAAATGTTTTTAATTATAGAACAATCTCAATGAAAGAATCAACGAGTACACAGGATGGACTCCCATGCTTGTTCTTGCCGGTGCAACATGTTGTCTTGGCTCAGCATTACCTGCTGGTTATAATATTGGAGTGATGAACAATGCCATGAAGGTAAATCTTATCATTTATTGTAAAATGTAATTTGATTCAATACTATCAAAACTGAATTGAAACGCATTAATGATATATTTATGTTTAAAGTTCTAATCTAATTAAATTGACAGATTATGACAACTTTTTGCAACCAAAGCGTTGAAGAAAGATATGGTATTCAAATAAGTGATGCAGGCTTGAATACCTTATGGTCAACTATTGTATCAATATTTCTCATTGGTGGTGTCACAGGTTCATTAACGGCAACTATATTTGCCAATAAACTGGGAAGAAGAATTGCTTTAGCTATAGGAAATATATGTGGCATCGTTGGAGCAATAATGTTCCTTTTAGTTCACACTGCAAACTCTATTGAGTTGTTTATACTAGGTAGATTATTTGTTGGTTTCTCTGGAGGTCTTGCCACAAGCCTCTTGCCAACTTACATGACAGAAGTGGCACCTATCAAACTTCGTGGTGCTGTTGGTGTTCTATGTCAATTAGGAATCACTTGCGGTGTGCTACTTAGTCAAGTTATTTCAATGGATTTTGTACTAGGCACAGAACATCATTGGACTCTTATGTTGGCTGCTTTTGGACCCTTATCTCTAATTGCATTGATACTTATTTTTATTTTACCAGAGAGTCCTAAATATCTCTTTGTTGTTTCTGGGAGACGCGAGAGCGCATTACGAGGTATATTAATAAGCCGTTTATTTAAATTTACATTATTTAATCAATCATTCAATGTGATAATAATATTTTCTGATCTGTAGCTCTGAGTACCTTTAGAAATACGGATACAGCGCTATTACAGAAAGAGATACATGAATTGGAAGTAGAATTAGCTTCCAAGTCTTCGGATAAACCATGGACTATACTTGAAGTTCTTAAAGAGCCGACTTTAAGACTGCCTGTAATATTAGTTTCTCTTTTACAATTTGGCCAGCAACTTAGCGGAATAAATGCCGTATTTTATTACTCAAATGTGATATTTGAAAAAGCCAAACTAGATGGTAATATTTCGCAATACGCAACTATAGGTACTGGCGTAATTAATGTGCTAATGGCTGTGATCTCTGTTCTTATGATGTCACGTTATGGAAGAAAATGTTTATTGTTCACAAGTGCTTACTCGTCTATTGGATGTTTACTTGTTCTTTGCTGTTCGATTGTTTTTATCGTGAGTACACCATTCTTATTACTAAGTATAATTCATGTGATAGGTACATTTGTTTTGTACCAATCATTGCAAGCGTGATAACTAATTCAATTATTCCAGGATATCCCTTCTATGCAAATAATAAGCATTATTGCTGTACTTGCCTTTGTACTATGCTATGGAATTGGACTTGGACCTATTCCCTACTTTATTGGCTCGGAATTATTTGACGTTGGACCAAGATCTGCTGCAATGTCAATAGGCAGTGTCTGCAATTGGGGAGGCAATTTTGTTGTCGGAATGACGTTTACATTATTGGAAAAACTGATTGGACCATACTCTTTTCTAGTCTTTGTTGGAGCCGTTCTATTTCTTGCGATTTTCTGCAGGTACTTGTTTATCCTTACGCATTTGAATAATTTTAATAATCATTTAAAATTAAACTTGATTAAAATTTTGAACTATTTATTTCAATACAACGTAAAAAAAGCATATTTTTGTAAAAAATATTACAAGTTTCGTCGCGAGAGAAATCCATATTTTGTATTGTCATATGATATTTAATAAAGTATAATTAAATTTGCAGGAGATATTTGCCTGAAACACGAGGCAGAGCTACAATCGAGGTAGCGGCAACGATGACTCAAGGATTGAAGTCGCGACCAAACGAACCAATGACTGGTTTAAACCTCACATAAGTACAACAAATTAGGATTTATTAATTCCGTGATTCTTGCGCGATATAACATTTACTCAAAACAGTATCCACAAGTGAACAAAGTATTTTTTATCATATACATCGAATAGCGTTCACGCGATTAGAACGAGGGATTCTATTTATTCCCCTCCCGTACTTCTGTAATTGATCTACGGTCTCGATATTTTGTAACTATTTTAATTTAAAATCTATATACGTACTAACGTCTAGACGTTCAACGATGAGCACGGTCGGATAATTTTTTTATACATATCACGACAATCCGTGATCTTCCTATTCAATTTTAGTATGTTTGTGAAATATTTTGTTGTTGAAGTATTGTGATTCTGATGTACGTTGGGTGATGAAACATACATATATTTTAAGTGGTGTTTTTACAAAACTCGATTCTTCTTATCTTGTTATTTCCTTGCTTATTATCTAAAATTTTCCCCGTAGTATTGATCAAACTTCTCGTAGAAGACTAGGCACAAAACGGTGTGTGGAGCTATTCTTAACCAAGTAGGAAAAACTCCTTTGTACAAACCGGCAATACCCTCGGTTTTAAATATCTTGTAAAAAGCGTCGAATAATCCATTGTACAGTATACCCTTACCGTGAACATCGGTTTCTGTACAATATTTAAATGTATAGTTTGATCACGTTATTTGATTGGCGATATCATCGTTCCTTACTTACTTTGATTATAAACTCGCGTAGCTACCACGTCGAAAGGTTGCATCGTCAAGGCAACGCAGGTACCACCGGTTAGCGATGCAACAAATGTTAACAGCATCGGTCGATCGGTGAATATCTGAAAGTATTTATCGAGATCAATCTGTTGTAATTGCTATGAGGATCTGGTCAAACGTGGCAATTGGGCGTTATCAACATTTACTACTGTAAACTGTGATTTATTCATGAGTCTCGTTATGGAAACGACTTTTTGTTGTCATTGCACTTGCGTGTAATTGTCAATTGTAGAGGATATTTCAAGTAACTCAATCAGATACACTTGCAACATTGTTGTTTGTTTTAGCAATCAATTTACATACAATTAAACAATCTCGATTGAAATGATTACGTGTATAGGCTTTAGCCAGTCAGCAACTACGCTAAACGTCGTCAGTTGGGTTGACGAACCAACGGATATCCTCGGTACACCGACGTGCCAGCCGCGATAGAGCCCACGAATACCACCCTCTTTCCAAAGTGTACGTAATGCAGACCAAGTGCCTTTGTGATGATGCTGTGTGCCAACTGCAATTTTGCCCGATGCTTGCGATTGAAGTTGTGTTTTTACCTAAAGATCATTGTTGCTCAAACTTTATTGAATAATTGTTGTAGGTCGATTAAAAGTACACAAATACCAAGTAAAGAGGACTAGCAACTGCAGAGCCAATACACCCGAAACCACCAGACACGAGTAAGCTTCTGGCAACGTTCACTTGACCGGCTTCGTTTTGAATCAACTCGTATCTTTTGGCAAGATTATAACCACCCAATCGTATTCCATTCAGGACCATTTGAAATCCTAAAGCAGGTACTAAACCCGATTGCAACGCGAGGATGCCTTCGTGCTTTGCGATTTGATAAGCCGTATGGAAAGTATTCTTGTAGACTTTTTGATAGCTTCCTCGAGCTTCGAGTTCACCTTGCAATTGAAGACGGATTTTAATCACGTCAATGGGGTTTGTGAAGAAACCAGCACATACTGCCGCACCTGCTCCGATCGCGAACTCCATACTACGATTGGGTTTATTGTTGATCGATTAGTTTTAATCTAGTACACAGTGGTAAAGTTAATTGAGATGCTAAAAAACATTGTTAAAATAGTATTTCTCCTACTGATCAGATTAAATACTTGATTAATTCATAAAATATTCAATGGAGAAAATTAACGAAAAATTATCAGATTTTACAAGTCACAGTCATAAAAAATAATCATCCTCGGTCACGTACAAAAATATAAAAAATCCACGCTAATACGAATAATATTCTTTCTGTTTCATAAACAACGTCAATCTATTTACAAGCGTGACAGTAGCAATGAATCAACAACAGGCAAGCATTGCGATATACAAATAAACTGACCTTAACCCAAAGTCAAAAATTTGGAACAATTAAAATTCATGCAGAACGCACTCGTCAATAAGAACCATCGACAACTCGATTTTGTCATCGTCGATGTTTAGCCCCTTTTTCTTCTATTCGCAACTGATCGCAATGTAACTGCAATGTGCGCGCAAGAAACATACTCTGCGGGAGTATCTGCATCGCGTCGATCAGCTGTTCAGGGGCTCGTTGCATTTTCTGGGGTTGGTTATGTAAGAGTGACGAGTGCACTATATTCGTGGCTACGAATTTCACGCGGAAAATACAAATTACCGGGAGCATCGTATCGATTACAACTTCGAAAAGAAATCCTTAATGTTCGATTTTAGACTGTGTAATAATTTTATTAACAAATTAATCAAAAAAATATTTCAATCCTAATATTCATTATTAATGCATTTCGGATTATTAATAATAACTGGTAATAGAACTCTTCAAGCACTTTACATTTTACCAATCTAGTGCGATCGAATAACAAACAAATATAATTCTCTCTATATAACTTGGCTTTCTCACAGAGAAAATTTTGCCAAAAGTTTAAACATTTATATACAGTTCATTGATACAAGCTCACAGTGTTTCATTCGTTCATTCATAAAAGCTCAGCACTTTGTGTATAAATATATCGACTTAATATTTGACGAGACTAATTGGCCGTTCGATTATTATCATCTTTTTCTTTGCATCATCACGTATACGTGTTGTAATTACTATGATTGTTGTTATATTGAGCAAGTTTAAGTAGATATCTATAAATTATTACAAATGGAATGTAGATATCAAACGGTACAGCGATTCGTGTATTTGTTTCGAGTCGTTCATTATTCGAATTCGTAGGCGTAAAACCTTGCGATCTTCTCGTAAAAAACAAGACAGAGTACCGTGTGTGGAGCTATTCTTAGCCATGTGGGAAAGACGCCCTTGTACAACCCGAAAAATCCTTCCGTTCGAAATATTTTACCCAGTGCATCGAATAATCCGTTGTAGAGTTGACCTTTTCCTTTAACATCGGTTCCTAAAATAATAATCATTCAATGAGTTTAACACTTTTATCAAAACTAGTAGGAAAAATAAAAAATACGCACCTTGATTATACAATCTCGTAGCTACTACGTCAAAGGGTTGCATAGTTACGGCAACACAACTACCTCCGAGTATTGATGCAACAAAAGTCAATAAAATTGGCTTGTTATTAAATACCTACAAGTGAAATAGTAAAAACGAATAGATTAAAACAAATCGAAAGAGCAGCGTAATTAATAAAGATTTTATTCCGGTTAAAAAATTATTCTTACTTCCATGGTCCTGAGCCAGTCGGAGAAAAGCCCGAAAGTCGTAAGTTGAGTAGCTGAGCCAACGAATACACGAGGAATATTGGCGTACCAGCCTCGATACAATCCTTTAAATCCTCCATCGTTCCACAAAGATCGAAATGCAGATATAGTGCCTGTATGATTATGTTGATGTCCTACGGCTATGCTTTTAGCCGATTGCGATTGCAGCTGTGTTTTCACCTGGAAATTTTTTCATTTATTAAATCATTAGGTTGAACACTCGTGCCTGCGCAAAAATTCTTGAGTTGAGCAATTAAAACGAGTAGAGAACATCTACGGTTTCATTTCAATCGAATGAACACTAACAAAGCTTTGATTGACAGATTACTTTAATTGATTAAGAACGAATACGCACGTATTCTTCAAAGGTAATTTTCGAAATAAAATCAATAAGTATTCACCAAATACAAAGGACTGCCAATAACAGCACCAACGCAGCCAGCAACACCAGATACCAATGCCGTTCTGATTACATTTGTATTTCCGTCAGCATTTAGCGTAAGTCCATACCTTTTTGCCAAATTATAAGATCCTAATCGAGTACCATTGAGTACAACTTGAAAACCTAAAGCAGTTACGATACCCGATTGCAATGCAAAAATTCCTTCGTGTCTTGCGATTTGATACGCCGCGTGGAAAGTATTTTTGTACACTTTATGATAACTTCCTCGAGCTTCGAGTTCACCTTGAAGCTGAAGTCGAATTTTTATTACGTCGATAGGATTTGTGAAGAAACCTGCGCCGACGGCAGCTGTTGCGCCTATTGCGAACTCCACACCAGGCCTGTGAATTGATTTTTGATTTTCAAGATTATACGGATGTGTAGGAAATTGGCTCAGGATCAAATCACCCTTGAAGGTTAATCATTGCGTTTAAATTACAAAGTCTAAAAATTAAATACGTATCGGACAAGTTTTTTCGATGAAAATATGAATACGTACAATACTCAAGAATATAATACACGTTTTCTGATAATGTTTCAACTAAACATTTTAATAAATGATAATCGGCTTTATCGTCATAAAAAAGTAAATCATTGGTCTTATATCGTTATTGCATTCTTATCGTTGTCGTTTTAAGCTCAATATTTTGGAACGTCGTTTAAAGTATACAGATTTAAAATTCTAATTTCCAGTTAATCAGTATAGGTATTCGGCAGTTTTTTAGCACGTTAATCCGATTAAAATTCTGGATTGCACCATTCGTACGTTGATGTGAATTATTCCAAAGATCAAATTTCGATTACTGAAAAACTCGACTAATATTTGGTGTAATATACATGTCGTATCAATCTTAAATACTTTTAATAATGGTCAATAATATGTATTTATTTAATGACTTTTATATGAAATAGTATTCAAATGTTTGTAATGCTTATACAACTAACTTTCTGTAAAAAAAATTAGTTGGTTAAAGAGCTAGTTGCAATTTTAAATAATATTACTCATTCAAATACGCTGAATAAACAGTTCATAGGGATTAAAACGTATGTTACTTACGGTTTGTCACTGGTAGTCACAAGGTTCGTTCTATTTTTACTCATATTTAGTTCAAAATAAACCTGTTAATAACACTGCGAAACACGTGGTGTCTTACTATTAAATGTATGAAAGTGACATCAGCATCGGCAGATATTGCATGAACATTTTACGTACAAGTGACAACCTACTATTGGTCTTGGATTGAATCGTATCGCGATCAGCGTCTATACGCACTGAATCATACGCAGCGACGGATACTACTGAAAGCTTGGCAAGCCTCCCTCCCCCCCCCCCCCAAGATTACTTTCCATGACGTCAAATTTGATACTGTCGAAGCGGTATCAACAGTCATGTTTTCGTTAATGACATTATTTATAATTACATTTTTTATTGTAGTGATAGCCACGGACTTCAAATAAAATTTTTGCTACAAAAAAAATGGTTCTATATGAGAAATGTATGTTCAACGTGTAAACATTTTGTGGCCCTGAAAAGGGCCGATTAACTTTAAAAAAAGAATTTAAGCACGCTCGCCACGAATGCGTCTAGCCAACTGGATGTCTTTTGGCATGATAGTAACACGTTTGGCGTGGATGGCGCATAGGTTAGTGTCCTCGAAGAGACCAACGAGGTAAGCCTCATTGGCTTCTTGAAGAGCCATCACTGCGGAGCTTTGAAAGCGGAGATCAGTCTTAAAGTCTTGAGCGATCTCGTGAACAAAACGTTGGAACGGCAATTTGCGGATAAGGAGCTCGGTGCTCTTCTGATAACGACGAATTTCACGAAGAGCGACTGTTCCTGGCCTGTAACGATGGGGTTTTTTTACTCCACCAGTGGCGGAAGCACTCTTTCGAGTAGCCTTGGTAGCCAACCGTTTGCGGGGAGCCTTTCCTCCGGCGGATTTGCGAGCGGTTTGATTGGTACGAGGGTCATTTGACAAGTACCTAGCCTACAAATTAAGACCTCAACATTTTGCAAAAAATAAAATTTATTTTTCAATGTAGTCTCCTTTTAGTTGTATGCACTTGGTCCAGCGGTGTTCCAATTTTTTTAACCCCGTTGAAAAAAATGTTTACTCTTGGTCTGAAAAATAGGCCTCCGTGGTGGCGATTATTTCGTTGTTGGAGTGGAATCTCTTACCGGCGAGTGCATTTTTTAGGTTCGGAAACAAAAAAAAGTCGCACGGAGCCAAATCTGGAGAATACGGGGGATGGAGCAGCAGTTCATAGCGTAATTCGACCAATTTAGCCGTGGGGACTGCAGAGGTGTGAGCCGGTGTATTATCGTGGTGGAAAAGCACTTTCTTCTTAGACAAATGGGGCCGTTTTTCTTTTAACAAAGCGTCAAATCGGCTCAATAATTCGGCGTAGTACTCTCCTGTGACTGTTTTGCCCGTCTCCAGGTAGTTAATAAAAATCACACCTTGAAAATCCCAGAAAACGGTGGCCATCACCTTTCCGGCCGACGAGACCGTCTTCGCCTTCTTTGGAACAGGCTCATCGGGTAAGATCCACTGTTTTGACTGCTCCTTGGTCTCTGGAGTGTACCAGTGAATCCATGTTTCGTCGACGGTCACGTAACGACGCAAGAACTCTTTTGGATTGTGATTAATAAGCTCCAAACACTGCTCTGAATTGGTCACACGGATGCGCTTGTTGTCTGCAGTCAACAAACGCGGCACCCACCTTGCTAACAGTTTCCCCATACCCAAAATCTCATGTAGAATATGCCATACGCGTTCTTCCGAGATGCCCACTATCACATCTATCTCGTGCACCTTTAATCGGCGGTCTGACAAAACGATATCGTGTACTCTTGTTACTTTCTCCTCCGTAGTGGCTGTTTTCGGAGCACCTGGGCGTGGACCATCAAAAACCGACGTTCGACCACGTTGAAATTAATTATACCAATTTTTAACGGTCGCCATTGAAGGAGAAGCATCCCCATAAACTGCATCCAAGCATTCTTTAATTTCACTGCGCGATTTCCCTTCCAAAAACAAGAATCGAATCACCGACCGATATTGTTCTTTCTCCATTTTTCAAAAATCTACGGACACACTTGCTTTCACATGCTCTCAAGAATAAACTACAACTCCGATCCAGCTGAAATTACATTTCTGCCGCGATAGTGGCACCATTTGACGATGAGGCTAGGTACTTGTCAAATAACCCTCGTACGTGTCATATCGAATAAAGATTACAAAGTCGCCGTTTCCTTTTATCAACTTCTATCCCTCTTCTGATTGGCTAATTTTCAGTGGTGGAAGAGACTGAGACCCAGAGCGCGGGAAAATATTATCACAAGATTGGTCGAAATAAAGCATTGCTATACTTTGTTCCCTGAATCGTTGAATATTTGTGGAAGGGGAAATTCGCACAGAATTGACAAAAAGGCGGCTGTTGGAAGAAAAAATATTATTCTCTTGTTGCAAGTCGTTGTTCAGTTTACTTTTAATCAATTTCAAGATGACTGGTCGTGGTAAAGGAGGAAAAGGATTAGGAAAAGGAGGAGCAAAACGTCATCGCAAAGTTTTGCGTGATAACATCCAAGGCATCACTAAACCAGCTATCCGTCGTCTTGCTCGCCGTGGAGGTGTCAAGCGTATCTCTGGTTTGATTTATGAAGAAACTCGTGGTGTCCTCAAAGTATTCCTTGAAAATGTTATCCGCGACGCTGTCACTTATACCGAACACGCTAAAAGAAAAACTGTCACCGCCATGGACGTCGTTTACGCTCTCAAACGTCAAGGCCGCACTCTGTACGGTTTTGGTGGTTAAGCAAATATCTTGACTTAAATAAAATAACATCAAACGGCCCTTTTCAGGGCCACTAATATAAAACGCTTGAACTACTTTTACGTTTTATCAGTAATAAAATTAATTTTTATTTTATTAAAATTTGTATTTTATTAAAGTTAATTATTTTGTTATTTATGGAAACTTGCTTTAAAAGTTTTAAATATTCACTCAAGACTGAAAATGAATAAAATTTAGTTTCGCAGACTATTCGAAACAGTGTTTAAAACATTCAATTTAAAGTACCTCAAATATTAAAATATTTAATCTAATTCTACGCATCAATCCCAAAACTCAGTATTCGTTATAAGAGCATTCTCTTTGATTTTCATTCAGGCGACATGACGAAAGGTAATCCTGTTTTTTTTGTTGCGAATAACGTACCAAGCTCTTGGTAGATTGAATATTTGCGTTCTCTTAGCTTTGCCGCCATCTTTTCCACGATCAGACGTGATATATGGATTGTCTGTATTCGCAAACAATGAAGACACCAATCTAACAGAAAATCTTTTCCTCTCAAGCTTGTTTTATTTTTTCAACAGAGGGTGTCAATAATACCTCTGATGAATGCTTCAAAGTATCTAGCTCTGTTAACGGAGTTGGTGTATTAAATGTTATCGATATCCAATTTCGAGGTTAGTAGGTGAAAATTGTCTATTAAATTTAGATATAGCCCTAGAGTAAGTGTTGACACTGCGTTAATAAATTATATTTTCGTTAAAAAACTCCTTAATAACAGACCAGTATAAATATAAATTGTACTTTATGCAAATAGGAAAGAGTCAATCAGAGCCCTCGTGCTGTTTCAGATTGACTATAGGTTTTTATAAAATATGAGAATCAAGAATTATTAAATTTTTTTGCTACATTTGATTACGCGTGATTTGTGAAGGCACGACGACAAAAATTAGTTTGCCTTGAGTTAACGAAAAAAGAGAACCGTTGATTGGGAACGACGAAACGAATTTTATGATTTGCGGACATCACTCGATTGAGAACTGGAGCAGTAGCTTGGGCAATAACTAAAGTTAGCGAGAAAGCAAATAACTCGAAAATCTTTGTATAAGAGAATGCGATTGTCGTAGAAAGAGCTTTCTGACTTGTAGAAATAGAAGTGATGTTTTGAATAGTCAGTGTTTCTGGGGAAAGTTGGCCAACGTACATCGTGAAAGGCACGAAATAAGGCGACTAAAGGCCGATTATGAGTATAGTGATATTTGTCCACAGGAATGGTGATAATTACCTGTAGATACGAAGATAGGTTCTGAGAAGGATCGATTTAGGAGTTGGGAGAGCACATACCCGCAAAAGCGACAGTTGAGAGTCGGCATGCGATGTAGCATTTTTTGTTTTTGTTTTGTTTTTATTTTTTGTGCTCAATACACGTACTAATAGATTACATTCCAAACTAAAGCTGCTCCACACCAATCAACTTGCCGAATTGAATCCCCCACTCTCGTATGAGATATCCCCCTTTTTGCGCCAATACGATTGGTACGTAGCAACTTCAAATTACAGGCTAAATGAAAAAACAAACTTTGTCCAAAAAATCTTTCTCTTGTGTTTGAAGCAACCGAATATATTTAGATTTTACGAGATGCCTCCTAAGACCACTGGTAAAGCTGTAAAGAAGTCTGGCAAAGCCCAGAAAAACATCACCAAGAACGATAAAAAGAAACGTGGAAAAAAAAGGAAGGAATCTTACGCTATCTACATCTACAAGGTTCTTAAACAAGTACACCCAGACACTGGTGTCTCTAGTAAGGCTATGAGTATCATGAACAGTTTTGTTAACGACATTTTTGAGCGTATCGCTGCTGAAGCTTCTCGTTTGGCTCATTACAACAAAAGATCCACCATTACCTCTCGGGAAATTCAAACCGCTGTACGACTTCTTCTTCCTGGCGAACTTGCCAAACATGCTGTCTCGGAGGGTACTAAAGCCGTCACCAAGTACACCAGTTCCAAGTAAATTTCCCTTTCCTCCTCAATTAAAATCGGTCCTTTTCAGGACCATCAATTGAATAAAACGTATATCAAATTATTTGCTGTTATTTAAATTAATATAATTCAAAAATATCTATTATAATTGAAAATAAAATTTATTACGTAATTTACAATTGTACTTGAAAAAACTACACAAATTATAGTGTAATTATAATTATTCATTGCTCAATTACTAATGCAGATTTTCGTCAATATAGATAAAATAATTTGTACTTGAACTTCAAAAAATTAGTTCATGTTTGCTGCAATATTTAATAATGTATCTAATTGAACTTGCCTCATTTGACTAAATAAACTACTTTACTCGCAATTTATCTTTAGATTTTTCGCATCGCTTTTAATGTTTACAAAAAAATATCTACTGTTATTGATAAAATTTAATTTTAATTATTAAGATTCTCGTAGGCTGAAGTGATCTCTTGATACAGTCCTTGACTTATTACAACGTATGGTGCATATCTCATCCAATTCGGAAACATGCCTTTATATAGTCCTAAAACCCCTTCGGTTTTTATAGTCTTGCAAATGACGTCAAACATACCGGTGTACAATTGTTTGGATCCTTTACTTTTAGAACCTGTAAACCCAATCAAAACATACATCTCATGTGATATAAACACATTCGTATATTTTATTTAATATTATTGTAAATTACCTTGATTGTACATTCTAGTTGACATTACATCAAGTGGATGAACTGTTAAAACAAGACATGTTCCAGCAATCGTCGAGGCAATAAAAGTACTCAGTAACTTTTTATTCGATAACGTCTGTAAAATAATCGTGATATTTAGCGTCTAATATTTTACGAAACGCATTGCAACACTACAATGAATATATTTAATCTACATACGTCATATTGGTTCATATGATCCATAGCTAATCCGAATATAGTTATTTGTACAGCGGATCCGATAAACAGTCTCGGTGTATTAACGTACCATCCACTGTATACTCTTTTAATACCCCCTTCTTGCCACAAAGATTTAAAAATACTTCGAGTTGTTACATCTATGGGGTAACCTATGACATTTCTAGCGCCAGAATACGAATGAAGTCTCACTTTGGCCTGTATACCATACAAAATATTAGTTTGACGGAAGATGCCGATATTTTAATTAGAAAGGCTCATCGCGCTATTGAAACTTATTGTTGCGGTCATGTCGTACGAAACGTACCAAATAAAGAGGACTACCAATGATATAAGCGACCGAGCTAACGACACCAGACAATAGTGCGGTTCTCCATACGATAGTTTCTCCGTTTTGATTCACAGTCCAACCGAGCCTTTTACCAAAAAAGTAACTTCCTAATCTTGCACCATTGATAATAGCTTGTAATCCAATTACCGGTGCAAGACCAGCTTGAATTGTCATTAAACCTTCGCGTTTCACTATTGTTCGTACTGCTTGCAAAGGATTTGTATACGTTCTTTGATAGGTTCCTGGTGCTGCAAGTTCTCCTTGTAACTGCAATCGAGTTTTCAACATATCTGGTGGATTTGTTAGCAGTGCCGTACCAACACCCGCTAGTCCACCGATCACGAACTCCATGCCCAAACTACATATTTTAATTGGAGATTATAGTTTTGCAATGACGACATATGGTAATGTTTAAAAAAAACTCCTCGTCGAGTGAAGATAAAGAATATAAAAAAAAGCAAATAATAATTACAGTATCCGTGCTATTCAAGTAAAAAACAATTGTTTAATCGTTCTATTTTCAACAAACGGCATCATCTTCGTATTTCAAAAGTTATCTTGACGTAATGAAATGCTTATGCAATTATTTATTGGGATTAGATTTCAAGCAGACGATACGGGAGTTTATGCATCAGTTAATTCGAGTTAAATAACGATACGTTTGTCTACTGATACAATTGTGTAACAACGTAAAAAAATGATAAATGAGTGATGTTTTAAAAAATCTGTATATAATTTATTAACAGCCGAATGTTACTTCCGTGTAATTTATATTATAATTAATTTCAAAACTTAATATATATAACAAACTCACGGTTTTTCTTTATTAGTTGCCATTTCACTCTTCAAAATTAATATACTTTTATGTAACCCAAGACAAAATTCAATATTTTTCAAGTGTATTGGCCTGACACTCTTATCTAATCAAGAATTTATCAGACCCACATTTTCATCACAAGAATCAAATATTATATCATTTGTTCTCAAGTGTAAATCGCCAAAAATCATTGTATACTGACTCTCGTTTCAAAACTTATTTATATTTTTCCACTATAAATCCATCGCGTACATCAACGCTTTCAACCAATGTTAACAAATTGAATTTCGACCGAATGTCGTACATAAATGATTTTGATCGATCGGTCTTTTTCATACAAATTAAACGATATTTCTCAATCACTGAAACCAAAAAATATTGAGGTTATAATAGATCTTTCGTGACTGTGAGCCTTCGACAATACATGATGAACGTGTGAAGCAATCCGAGATCTATGAGAGATCTATTAACCGGTAAACTAGTAGCCATGAACGAAGGAGGGGGATAAGAGGAGGAGCTTCGTAGATGATACCGAAACACCAAATCTTGATGCCAGATATGCTATATAAATTAAATACAAGTATATAAAACAATGTTTACAGCACGGAACAAAAACATTTTACGTGTCTACAGGTGTTTACGGTGGTACGAAACCTAAATGAACAAAACGGTAACAACAGTTTATTGTTGTTAATAAAGTTAATGAAAGCTTCCAATATTATGGTATAATTACGTTCATTGCAATGTTTTCTTATTAACGGATAGAAATGCTAAGAAAATTTATACAATAGATAACTATCTTACAGTTTATTCTCAAATATGTAAATTATTAATATAACGTCTATTAATGAAAATTATAACGAGTATCAATTACTTTCAAAGTATATACTTAGTGAACAACTAAGATAGACAGATTAAAAACTAATAAGTACTAAAATAATATCGATGACAATAGATCGATAAAAACTTTTTTTAACGAAATATCGAGAATGTATTTGCGACAACGTAGCCTCAATAAAAAAAAAATAGATTAATCAATGGTTCAATAAATAGTCTTCTGCAATAATTACTGCAGCTATGATGTCCAGCAATAACATTCAAAAAGTATACGGTTTTCTCTAGTTAAACCGAGAGAATTATTATACGAGGCACTTTTAATTTTCTGCACACTATAGTCCCACTTGATATCGTACGTATTATAACTATATCGTCAATGATGTCAATCATCTGGGAAGTTGATAGTAATTGTCGTAAAGCTGTGCCAGATTTTCGTAGAAAACTTGGCACAAGACAACATGAGGTGCACTCCTCATTAGAGTCGGGAAAATACCTTTGTACAAACCGAAAACTCCTTCGATTCTGAATACTTTGTACAAAGCGTCGAATAAACCATTATAATAAACACCTTGCCCATTGACATTAGTACCTGTCGGCAAAACAATGTTTCATAGTGTCTTTATCTTCAATGTACCAGTTGACAAATATTTCGAGTGCTACCTTGATTGTAAAGTCGTGTGGATATTACGTCGAACGGTTGCATCACTACGGCTAAACAGCATCCACTGATGAGTGATCCAACGAATGTCAAAAATAACGGTTGTTTTGAGAATGTCTAAAAAGAAAAAACATAACGATGATGACGATGATAGAAATAGCTCAAGTTCAAATAGTTTCGATGGAGACGGTTCTTTTTTAAATTCTTGTCTCTTTTCAAACCCAACTTGCATGGAATTATAAAAAAGGAATTATACAAATAATATACCTCGAAAGGTCTGAGGAAGTCGGTAACGAGGCCGAAGACCGTAAGTTGGGTAGCTGATCCAATGAAGGTTTTGGGTAAATTGGCATACCATCCGCGGTACAAGCCAAAGAAACCGCCTTCGCGCCAAACGTGCCGAAAAGCATCGAGTGCTCCCGTGTAATGATGCTGATATCCAACTGCGATACCTTTTGCCGCCTGCGATTGTAGCTGCGTTTTGACCTATAAAAGAAATTATTCTTTTGTCAAAAACCAATAAATACATAAATACATAAGCGAACAAAAGCACTGCACATCGAAATTATTCCAATGTAACAGCTTCAATACTTACAAGGTAAAATGGACTACCAGTAACTGCACCGGTCACACCAGCAACACCGGAAAAAAGGGCCGTTTTAAGAACACTCGTCTCACCTTGTTCGTTAAGGGTAATCCCATAACGTCTTCCAAAGTGATAACTGCCAAGTCGTGTGCCGTTGAGAAAAATTTGAAAAATAAGAGCAGGTGCGATGCCAGATTGTAGAGCGAATACACCCTCGTACCTAGCGATCAGGTAAGCAGCGTGAAAAGTATTCCTGTAGATTTTCTGGTAAGTGCCTCGTGCTTCGAGTTCACCTTGTAATTGTAATCGAATCTTTATCACGTCGATCGGATTGGTAAAACATCCTGCACCTACACCCGATATCGCAGCAAACACAAATTCCACGCCGGCCCTGCGTAGATAAGTCAATAATGCATTTGTATCGGGTAATGAAGTATAATGAGAATCAAATACTTTTTTCATATATTTTATCGATCAATCGCAATTGTCATTAATCGGATAATAGGATGAACGAAAACAAAAGTGAAATCATTTGTCGTGACTCTAGGCTAGAAAACCTCTATATGTATTCGAATACTAATCGGACTACGAGAAGACATACATGTTCTGTCCTCGAAAAAAACTACGCCTCAATTAATCTCCCGTTGAATTTTCCTACAACGTTTCAAAGAATTCAACAAGTTATTTTTATATGGTCTCGTACCATATGCACTGGCACGGGTAGAAAAATATCTATGTAAACAAAGAAGTAGGCGTGTGTGCAAATACAATGCAAGTGCGTCTGCATTTTGAAGCAGACGACTCGCAAGCTTTCTCTATCGATTAGCTGATTCCTTATAAAAAAAATGATGACTTGGAAAGGGAAGGCAGTTTTCGTGATCCAATTGGTTGAAGGAAAGTCACGTGCGACGCTGATGTGATAGATATACACGTGTACTGTATATAAACAAACTTAACCTGAAAATAATAATTTGAATTTGGTAATATTATGATTTCATAAGAAATGAAATAAAAGTAGGGAAAAGTCATTGTCACATACATCCGTGGATTCGATTTATTCAAAAAATAGAAAAAGAAACGAAATAGGTGCGCGCGCAGTATGCTAATTGTTGATTCGTTACTCTAAAAATACGAAAGAAAAACGAAAAGTTCTCTCATCTGTATTCCATGAGAAAGAATTATATATTAAATAACTCGAATGACAAACTCGAAGAGGAGCTTGAGATCTCTAGCTTAGCCTAGAAACTTGCGCACGAGAATACTTTCCATGTCAACTAAAATAAGTAGGTAGACTCGTAAAGCACTCGCTCAGTGTTACCTATATATTTACGTAATCGCATTTTTGCCCAACTTGCACCGCGAATATTTCGCTAGTCAAGACAACAATTTGAATTACCAACAATTTCATATGTAAATTGAAAAATAATTGTAATTGTAAAAAAATCCGATAAAGATAAATGAGAAACAAGCAATATAGTTGAAAAGTGCAATAAAACATCTTACGGACGGTCGGTGTTGGAGTCACGGATCGGCGGCATATCCTGGCAGACAGACAATGAATCTCTTTGATCCCAATTAATAACTCTTTAACTACCTGCTGGCAATCCCAACACTCAATACACTCATCGCTTCTCTCGTTGCTGTCACTCTACGCTTCGTCTGCATTGCTCTCGGCAGAGACTTTTCATCAGCAAAGACAACACTTGCTGTGCTCGTAGACACTATCTATATATATATGCGCGTTTAACATGGAAGTTATTCCATTACTGTAGTGACTGTAATTATACGAGAAACTATGACTACACACAATGACGCACGTGGCGGGAAAACTGCCAGAAGCTTTAGGTTTGTTTATTTCTCAGAAGAACTGAGAGCTTTTATGCGCATTTTGTTCTAACGACTATAATGCTATCTATTTTCGGCATTATTATTTTAACATCAAGAAAATAGCTTTGTATCGTTTGCTTTTGTTTGGCAGGTGGTTTATAACAACGAGAAAAAGCAATTAGTTTAATGATAACAATTTTTTTTCAATATTTGTTATGATCGGTAAGTGATTTAACACTTAGTTTACTCTAAAAATTTGCTTTACGATAAATGAGCTGGAAGACAGCATTTTTCATAGTTATTTTTTAATAAAAGAGTTAATATGTACAAAAGTGTGTGCCGAGAAAAACATCAAGAGATAGAAAAATATCCCTTTTAAATACATTTTAATCGGCATAAACGTTACATTGGTACTTGGACACCGATGCAGGTTGATATATAACAAAAATTGATTCCCTTACATAATAAATGTATTTTTGAGCGTTTACGTTATTAATTACTGTTTTGTTCGCGTGTGTAAATTAATCGGCTGAACGAACGCTGGTATATTTGCACCTATTTGTCCATCGATGTATTCTTTTTAGGAGGATACGCACTCTTCCTTACACTTCTCTTTCTCTAGGTACTAGTAAATGCGTTTGTTTCACATAATTAGCTCGGTTAGTCTCAGACATAACGAGAGCCTAATTTCTTTATTACACTCAGTCCCTTCTCTTCGTATTCTTCGCGCATGATCCAGAAGTTGTCACGGTCTTTGGTGATTTCCGCCAATACTGCTCCACCGATAAATACCATATCTTTTCTTCTCGGTGAATCTTCGATTTTAATCTTAAATTTCTAGAAACAACAGAAAGGAGTCGTATTGTTATAACCATCTACTGTGAAATTTTTTATAAAATGACAAGAATAAATATAGTTTCTTTCCATACTTCATTAGTTAGTACATGCTTCAGTTAGATATTTTTTAGTCAAGAATCCAACAGTAGAAGCTTACTTGTTCTGACGAAATTTCTAATTTTTATCAATATTCAAATTACTTGAAATAGATGACAAAAATTGTCAAGTTTACTCACATTCAACTTTGTGACATCATTCTTCAATACTCGTTGAAGATAAAGCTGCTTGATTTCTCGTTCAAGCCTCGAGGGTAGACCAGGATACATGGTACTACCACCGCTAAGTACAATATGCTTATAAAGTTCACTTCTCATATCAATGTCGGCTGCTTGAATGGTGTTGAACACCAACTCAGCGATACCATGGGCTTCGACATTGATTAAATGCGGCTGAAATAGCGCCTCGGGCGCTGCGAATCTTTCACCACCAACCTTTATGACTCGTCCATCCGGCAGCTACAATAGATATATAGATTACTATAAATTTTTGGAAAAATACATGAAATATTGTTTTCATTCGATGACAAAATGTTTACCGTATACGATTCTACAAGTACAGTAGTCTCGAGTGCTAATTTCTCCTCTGTTTCGATATCGTAACCAACGTAACAAAGTTTCTCCTTGATCATTCTTACAGTTTCAAAATCCGCTGAATGATTAAAAGCATAACCACGTTGTAGAAGCAACTTGATGAGGTGCATGGTTATATCACGTCCAGCAATATCCAGTCTCCGCGTTAAATGTGGCAAAGCATATTCCTCATAAACTGGGCATATATGAGTCACACCGTCGCCTGAATCAACGACAACTCCACTTATGAGTCCTTGAGCATACAATGTTAGCACAGCTTGAATTGCAATGTATGCCCCAGCAAACTGATATTTCTCAAACATTACCTGTAAATTATTTGAAAACAGTTTATTCTTCTACTTCAATGAGTATAAAATGGCAATTGTAAACTTTAAAAGCAAGTTTTGATTTTGAAGCAGTTCACATTATCAGATTGACATACTTCTATCATTTTTTCTCTGTTAGTAATTGGATTCATTGGTGGTTCTGTTAACAGAATTTTGCACTCCCTTGGATTGATATTCATCTTTTCTGGGCCAAATGTATAGTCCCAAACATGGCACATGTCCTCCCAATTTCTAAAATTAGAGTACCAAGTTATCAACATTTATATTTTTTTTTAAATGCACATGTCTATTAAAACTGCTTACCTCACAATACCATTTTGCATTGGATAATTAATTTCCAGCATAGACCGCAATTTGCTAGCCTCCTCTCCAACCATAAGATCCTGTAGAAAAAAATGTAAAAACGATTATCTCGCTCATAATAAAGCAGAGAGCACAACGAGACATGACTCCACAACACAAACACTGAACAACAATCTATAATAATTAAATGATTCAAATGACTGTAATATTGTGAATTTCATCTGTTGAGATCTACTATCAATGACAAGAAATGCGTTTTAAACTTACAGGCATCTCAAGCACATCCTAGCAGAGGCATATAGGCAAGCACGCAACATACAAAAATTATTATTACTATTAGGCACGCTCAAAGAGAAAACTTACAGGGACACTCTGGCGGTATTATTTGCTCAAGGGGTTGTGTTAGTTCTCTCACAAATCAAGATTTTTTTTGTTAGCTTAATAATGCACTAACGCACGACATTATTGACTAGCTTATTAGAATGTTCAATATCACGAGGAAAAAGGGTAAAATTTCTTTGATAGATCATTATCTCACTCGCTCACTTTCTCTCTTTCATTCTAATTTGCAAGCGTGCGAGGGTGCATCACTAGATTTTCGATTAACCGAGTTTTTCTTATGAGTGCGTGACGTCACGTGTGAATCCAGAAATCAACTTACACGGACACAAAGTTCTTGCTGAAAATACATAGAACACCGAAATTAGATCGTTTTGGCGTATACATGGAATCCCGGAATACACCAAGATTAGTAGTTGTCTTGTAGACAATTTAACTTGTTTTGCAAACGAGTCATGAAAGATGTATATCAATTCATTCCTCAGTCTACTCTAAATTGATAGATATCTCACCTTGACATCTATATCCCCAATCTTGTTGGCAGCTCGAATAATTGGTCGTCCCACTATTGATGGAAATATATGTGCTGGAAAGTTGGCTCCTGCATAACCACACTTAACAAACTAAAAAAATATAATGTATTAGTGATTGTTAAATATTGAAAACATTCATATAACTATACATAGTTCAATACATTATAATGGACCTTATAACAATTAGTAATAGGACTCTAAATATATTTTTTATACATTATATATGTATATTAGTACATCAGAATGTAATAATAGAATATAAAAACTTGTCACTTGTATTTGTTATAATGTTAGTAGATTCGTAAGATAAAAGCAAATCACACATGGCAAAATCCAAATGAACATAAAGTATAATGCTTGTTAACAAAACATTTTACAAAACAAGCTTTCTTTTAATATTACAACTTCATCTATGTGCATGAAGTACTAATTGATTTAGTATTTTTTAGAAAATAAAGTCATCAAGTAAGAAACATTGAAATACCAGTCATTGTTTACATTTTAAGTAGATGTAAACAAATTTTTCAAATGTATAAACATGAATATATTTTCAAAATTGAAAGCATTAGAAAAAAACTTAGAGAATGAAATTTATTTCAAAAAATAAAAATGAGCTTTAATAAATGGCAAGTAGGATGAGTCACATCATTTTAGAGCAATAAAGGCGGACCACACGCAATCAATTGGTCAACATAACCTTACCCCAGTGCCATTGTCGCAAACGATGACTTTTCTGCCCTTACTGTCCATGATGCTGCTATTCCTCTAGAATAATTGTTAAAACCGAATCAAGTTTCACTTGAATCACAGATCCACTATCTCACAATGTCCGATGTGACTAATAATCTTGGGACCGACTAATGGGGCGTCGCCGGCATAGCAATTTCGCCGAGAACACACTGCTACTAGAAGTCTGCTTGAACTTTAGATATCTATATGCACAAGTATACGTTTGCTGTGGATATTTTACAAGTATTATATAGGAGATGAGGAGGTTTCTCGCGATAGATAATTAGGAAAATGATAAACGTTCAAACATGCACTCCCACTTGCCCCGTGTACAAACACACACATATGCACTTATATTAGCTAGGCTGCTGACCTGTCAAACACGTAGAAACCGTGATTGCGGATGTTGCCAGTAGTGCACTTTATCGATTTCACAGCGAGTATGTATGCGTTGGCGTATGAGCTCATTTTCTTTCCTAGGGACTTTTTTTATCGTAAAAATGTTCGTTTGTATAATTTTCACGTGTAAAGAGAACCTATGATAATTCTATCATTCAATTGAAAAACAAAGATTCGGCTCATGTCGAGTCAAGTGTTTATGATAAACAAATATGTGTAAATTAATTATCATGCAAATTAATTATCATGGAAGTAAGGACATCAAGTGCTAAAGAATATACAAATATGAGACGATTTAACAAAAGGCATAATTTATTGTTTAATAACAAGAAAAAAGAGGCGGCATCTAACATCGTTATACATTAACTGGAATAATGTATCCAACTATTATAAATAACGAGTGCGTAATGCACAAAGATAATTCAATATATGAATGATTGTACAAAAATGTATTTTTACCATGTTTTTTTTTTTTTTGACATAAAAAGCACATCGAATCATCAAATATGGTAAAATTTTTCGCAGTCATAGATAAATGACACATTCATAGTACGATCATTTGAATATTCTTTCTTTACATAAATACTCTTAGTAAAGTATTCACTTTTTACATTATTTAAAATGCACTGTATTTGTAAATCTCTAGGGATTACAATTTCCTTCTTTAAAATTTACATCAATATTTCATCGATTTCATATAAAATGTTTGTATATTGCTGTTTGCAAGACATTGTAATATAATAAAATATAAAATTTACATTTGCTAAAAAGCAAAACAAGTTATAAACACAAATCAGTCTTGGATAAATTGGACAACTTAAATCATAAAATCAGTAAAAGCAATGTATCCACAATTTCAGCGTTGTATCAAAATTAAAATACTAATAATAAATAAAATAAAAAATTAAATAACACCTCAAGATTTACCCTCTCAAGGATGTGCACTTTTTTGTTCAATCACTCATATTTACAATAATATATATATATATATACATGTATATATATATATATATTAGTTCATAGAGATTCGTTATCTGCTAAATGACTAGTTTTGAGGACTGAATGTATAAGTTTACATATTTAATTAAGTGCACCAATATTGTTACAATTAAATATATTCTCCTAAGCCTATTCTTAGTATGCTGAATAATTATTTTCAACCTTTATTTTTATCATCGACTTTAACGTCCACAGCTTCGCGTGGAACCCTGCGAGTTTCTTTCTTTTTTTACAAATTCTCTATATTTGTGTTACCTTTGTCGTTGTCGTTGTTAATTATCTTCTCTGGTAAATGAAGGCAGTGTAACGGCCAGAATGTTTTTTTTTTCAAATTCTGTCAAGGCATTTCGGAATCAACGGTATATTACGATTAAAAGGACATAAAAATTACGACTTTCTGCTTCATTCGTATATGGACACAAATATTTTGATTTCCCTCTATCCAATCAACGCTACGAATTGCTAGACCATAATTTATAAATCGGTAAAAAATCATAGGCAAAGTCAGCAAATAAACAAATAAAAGCTATTAAATGCCGATGCCACAATTCGACCTATCACACAATTGCGAGAGAAGAATGTCTTATTAATTATTTGACTTTTGATTACGCTTAAAAATTGTAACATCTTCACGAGATTCGATAAAAACTATTACCGCTTACTCTATACCGAATGTATTTGTCTCTTCGACCGCCAGGAGTAATTTTTCGTAGAGGATTTCTGGCGTTGGATACGGTGGAAGATCCAGTCGATTAAAACACGTATGTGCTCTGAAAGCAGAATCATAAACATTTGGGTAATCGAGTTCACACATCATTCGTTAATAAAAGTGATCGCGAAGCTCACCTAGGTAAACTATTTGGCCGTCCCCACTTTTCAATACAGAACTTGCGAGGTCCAGTAGAGCCCCTAAGTGCAGCAAATCCCTCGTAGGGTATACTTGACGTACCGGTTACGAACTGCAAGAGCCTAAGCCGCTGTTCATTAGTAAATCGACTAATACTACTCCAAAACCACTCGATCACAGGATGAGCATCGTGGTATCCACTTCGATATTCCGTATGTGCTCGCCAATCGTTCAGATCAATTTCGGCAGCACCAGCTATTACCAACTCAAGTTCCCGAGCATCGAAGACAGATACTAAACGAGGATCGACAACCTCGTAGAAGCCTCTTACGAGAGATTCAGTTTGCTCGGCTACACCGCGTTCTAATCGCCATCGTAGAATTCGCTCCAGGTACTCCTTTTTATTTTTCTCAGTGACAGGAATGTTTCTGCCACCTGGTTTCAACTCTCGTTCGGCTACTCGACCTGAAAATAATGATCGTTAAATTTTGTTTCAATAAACTATGTCAGTTTTGCTACAAACATGTTTAATTTAGAGGAACTTCAGTTAAGAGTTAAGGGTTTTCAACACATAACTCATGTAAAATATGTTCTTTTTTCCTTTTTCTTAGTTTTTGTTGATTATCTTTTGTACGTTTGTATTATCTCGAATCCATTTAAAGCTCTGAATATCTCTACCTAACAAATGCTCTTTTGTTCGATTGATATTTTGTTTCCTTTAAAAGACAAGGAAACTTAGTCTAACACTTTAATTGACAGAAATTCGATTTTTTTAGAAATATCAAATTTTTCAGTCAAATTTTTCATGAATAATAGAACGATTGGTAATAAAAGAAAAAATGTTAGTCAACATAGAAAAAGAAGTACGAACCTAACAATTCCTCCGTGACGGAAAAAGTTAGCTCGAGCGGCTCGATACTGATATCTTTCTCCTTAATCCACATCAAACTCTGATGAAACTCTTGATCCAAACTTTCAAGATCGCTTAAGCTTGCGGGAATCCTTAATAAAGCTTTATAAAACGGGCGTGTAAAGAAAACATCGAGTAAATACTGATGAACAAGTGCAAGACCAAGAACTCGTCCGGAGAATCTGAACCAATCGTGGTAATTATCGACAAACGCAGACATGGGGGATATCTGGACGGTGTAGGTGTCGTTGGCTGAGTATTCGAATAAGCCATAATAAGGATTGAAAAGTTCGCGTGATAAATGGAAGAAAAATTCACGAGATGGGCCACCATAGTCAAGACCCTCCTCACGATCGAATATAACTACGAGCTTGCCCTTCTGCAAATCTTTCTTTGACACAGCCATTATGTGAGTAAAAGCATCTTCTAGTAAGTGCTCTCGCCGTATGTGCAGTCTTTAAAAAAATTTTATTTTATCATACATTTATTTTATTATTCTTTGCATTTGCTCAACATACATGAATGCAGCTTACTTGAGTTTACCGGGGCCTTGACCGTAACCTTTGCTTTCTAACTTTCTATAAAACGTTCTGAGCTTTGCCTCAAAATCTCTCCTATAAGGAGCTGGAGCTCGTCCAGAAGCTCTTGCCAAGCCCGGCGACGCGTGTGGACTGTTGACTGGAGATCTGCCAACGTTGCCTGGTATATAAGACATAATTTCTTGTTCAAACAAGCTGAAAAGAAGAGTTTTTTTAGATAGAAGATTCACGTGGATAACTAGAAAAAAATGTGTTAACCGCGGGATAGCCAACAAGAGTGAAACTCAAAAATAATTGTTATTAAAATTTGTTTATATTGAGTAGGCTATTAAACAATTGTACTAAATGTTTCAAATAGATAACGTTAACTGTTATGATTGAATTAAACATCATTTACCTAAGTAATAGGGCAAGAGGAACATCATGGCTCCATCGTTGAAGCGCAGAAGTACCTTCGATACGTATCGCATTGACTTTCTCTCTGAGCGAAATATTCTGTGCAAGCCCTAAATGTCTCTCCTTCAAAATATCGATAATATTTGGTTGTCTTAGAAAGGCGACTACTTTATCGTTGTAAGCGATTGGAATATCGGGGACGGTTGTTGTCATTGATTGTTGTGGTCGAGGCGGTGGTATTGGTGCTTCGTCTAGTAACATACGAGGATGTGCCGCTTCGGTGGGTAATCGAGGATCGATAAAAGACGTAGCTTTCCTCGCGTGGTTTATAAAAAATCTCTGTAAACGTTAGTTCGAGCTGGTAATTATACAACAAAGTTGCCAAACAATTTTTAAGCATAAATGTCTAATAAATGATACAATTTTACCTTGCCTGTTCTATCGAGTTTAGACTCATATCCAGCTGGTAGTTCCTTGGACTGATCAGCAAAGAAATTAACCAACGCCACAAGATCTCTATTATGCTCGTATCTAGGAAATAATCTGGGCTCTCTCCTGATCTTACTAATCATGTATTTCAAGCTAGTATTCCTATTATACTGCTCCATGGCTTCGACATTTGTGTGCAAGACATTGAAGAAATCCGGCCTCGTAAGAAACTGTACTGTCGGTGTCGTGGTAATGTCAAAAGCTTCGTGAGACGACTGAGCTTCGGAACGAGATGAGCTTGAACTCGAAGAAACTGCAGCGTTTGTGGCAACTGCAGCAGTTTCTCGTTCGATATTGTCAGGTCGAGAGATCGTTCGACGTACACTTTGGTAGCGGCGATCTAATTGCTGAAGCCGCAAGTCGCAACCGACGTTACGCGTTGATGAACCTGTCAGAAGATAATCTACTCAATTTATGCTAGGCACTAGTCGTTGTTTTAAATTGATAAGAAGCCTGGTGAGACTGCTAGCGTTAATCAATTTTCTAATTAATAATCATATTGATTAGTGTGTACCACTCTCCGCAGACTCTCAATTGTACGAGTTTGTAATACGATTATCCGTTAAATTTGCTCACCTGGACGTTGCCATGTCGTTGTACGATTTATATGGTCGATATAAAACACGCGTCCATGGCTATCTATTCGAGCTTCCCATGCTGTAAAAAAATGTTTATTAATATGTACAACAGCGAATGATTAACAACAAATTTAATTTACAATCAAACACAGTTCAGTCATACCGAAGCACTTTAGAACAATTTATTCGTATGGAATTTAATCTGAAAGTTCAAAGAATCTACAGTATCTCTATACAATGCATTATATTTGCGTATAAACCGGTATCACCGGCGGCATTTTCCGCTATAAATGCCTCCATTAAGATCACGTGTCTGTTTGCAAACAAATGTAGACTATGTGCATTACGACGTAGCATATAAACGTCACAGGTGGTTTTAATGCTTTTTAGTTTAGAGTAAAATAACAATCTTAAAGTAATAACCGTCAAATTTGCATTAAAATTTGTCAAATCGTTCAACAACATACTATAAAGTGATTATAAAAACACGACAATAAAAGCGTATAATTATCTGCATAATTTGTTATCGTAATTCGTTTACAAATAGCGAATCAATTAGTCTTTAAACAGTTGTGCTACAAAGCGTAGCGCGCTATCTAGATTTGAAAGCTTTATTACGAATGTATCCAAATAGCCGTAACTTGTTTACGCCATTAAATGTTAATGCACAAAGATCTTGCATACATACCAATAAACTCCTGAATTCACGATAAATTAACTTACACGGTGGCAGAGGTTCTTCGGACGAGTTGACTGCGGAACTAGTAGGACACATGGGTAAAGGACGTAGAGCTTTCGGTCGGTGAGTTGGCGTTGGTGGACACTCGGACGAAGTGGACGATTGACTACTAGTACCCGCTGCATCTGGTCTACTAACCGGACGGTGAGGACGAGGTGAACTAAGTAGCGCGATACTTTTTGTCACTGCTGTTCGCATCTGCGTTCGGGGAAAAATAAAAGTATACATTCGTTATGAGTTTTAAAGCAATATTAATAGATTAACCCATTGCGTTTGATCTTTCGTACGAGTGACATCAATCGACGCTGAGTCAGACGGGAAGATGTACGTTATAAAGCGTGATTTAATTGAGTCAATTTTGCAAGTATGTACAGTCGTAACGCGAATCTCGACTCTACTCGTGTAGCGAACAAACAAAATTAGTTAACCGACATTTTTTGTTGAAAATTACTTTTCATTAAGCATTGACTCACCTTTAAATTTGACGCTTCGTCGACATCTACAATTTCAAACCCAAAACAATCCTCCGGACGTAACGGAGCCGAAAGTTTTTGAGTATGCCGTCTGGGTAATTTCAACGCGTTCATTCTGTGTAGAGGTTTGTGAACTGCTCTTGGTGGTAGAGGTGGAGGATTGGGATAAACAGAGTCATAAACGGACGAATCCGACGAAGAAACACCACCAGTACTACGCCAAAGCTGATAGTACTCGGCTCCTTCGCATGATGCATGCCCATTTATATCTGTTGTTTTCTATAATGAAATTAATGATCTTGTAAATAGATGCCGTTTATCAACGAGAAAACTTAAAAGTCAATTATCTTAAGTATACCTTTCTATTTCTCCGCGAATCAGAAGATTGCGTACACTCGGGATCAGAACCGTTACTGTCACCAGTTGCAAATAGACCAGCGTCAATGTCCATGGACGACATAGCATTGAGAACATCGCGATCCTCAAACTCAGCTCTTTGTGCCTCAGCTGCTTCGTAAAGATTAACCAGACTTGGCAACTTGAATGGTTTATTTCTATTTACCAAGACAATGTCATTATCACAAGTTGAAGATCCTTCACCAGAGGAAGAATCTATCACAGAAATTTGTAATGGTAAAGAAGCTGCACCATCGATAGAATCGCAATTTTCTTCGCTTCTTGAATCATTGTCATTGGACCTATTTGTATCGTACAGCGAACCACTTGCACAAGCGGATTGAGAATTTTCAGCATTGTTTGAGTTGCTTTCAAGACACCTAGTGAAGTTCTTCCTAGCTGGCTCTTTAGGTAGATGTAGAGCATTATCAGTTTGAGTATCTTGGGACGAGGTTTGTGTTGTGTTGTCCGTTGTGCCTGTGGAACTGACTGCACTGGACACTTCGTTACTACTAACACTACTGCCTTGAGCCTCAGTATCGCACCTCAGCGACTCAGTCACATTATTCTCTACATCATTTTCCATTATTCTTAATCGTTCGTTGACAGTCTCACAGTTGCTAGAACCATTTTCTACGATTATGCTCTCATGGCTCAAAGACTGTAAGGTGTTATCCAAATTCCTTGCTTCGTCTGCATTATTATAAGTATAGTTGTCATTTCTGCTACTAGCTATTTCGTTCTCAGCTGTTTCGGAACAATTATTACTTTCCTCCTGCCTGGTGTTATCCAACGAACTAAACTCAGTCTCCACGTGAGATTCTTCTCCAATCTCATCATCCTGTCTAGACACCATATCCTCCTCTATACCTATTTCTGATGGCATTTCTTTTGGTGGCACATAAGAAATGCAATATTTTTCTCCTCAATTTGAGGTTCTTCTGAGGGAAAAAAATTACAAAACGTTATTTTGAAAAGCTGTTTTTAATCTGTCGCTTGTTCTACAGTTAACACCACTTATATAGCATTTTACAAACAACGGTAAAAATATAGTCTATTAAGTAAAAATCTACAGTTCTAAGTTCTTTTGAATGAAATTTGCCATTACTTATTACTGACAGCAATTTTATCAGCCAGAGTTTCGCTAAAATATTACGAATAAACAAAGATATTGATTTTTAAAATAATAAGCGTAATAAAATCAAACTATACGGAATTCAAAGAAAAAAAAACTAGCCACTACACCTCTGAAATTTACAACAACAAACAAAAACTCCGATCTATAATTTTAAAGATCACACCGAAAATAAAATCACAATCATCGGATCATCACTCAACGTCATGGGTACACATTGTATATCGCGCGACTGGCTGTCGCCGTGTGTTGTTGCCTCGTCTGGTCTCTTGAAGTTCTGTTTTGGGGGCGGATGTACCCACCGCGGAAGTAAAAAAGGAAGGAATCAAAAGTGTGAGAGAGAGAGACAGACAGAAAGTGATGATGAGTGAGAGAGAGAGAGAAAGAGAGAGAAAGAAAGAGAAAATGAACAAGAGGTGCAGCTGGTATACCAATTACCTTGCACGTCACATCGCCACGTCGTCGTCGTCGTCGTGAGCCCAAACTTCCATTTCTTAATCAGAACAGAATAAAAGATGAGGTTTTTACACTGCACTGCTCTACTTTTCTCTGATGGCAATGCTTATTCGACACATGCGAATTTCCTCCGAAGCAGCCGTCTCTTCGTCTGCGCAGACGGCAAATGCGCGATATGAGGATAAAACGTGAATGGGTGACGCGCAGGCACATAACACACAAATGTACATACACAACTACGGGATTTGACACTGAACTGTTTAAGTGTGTAGATCAATGTGTGTGCATACGTACGGTTATAAATTTCTGACTACTTTGGCAAATGCGGCGGCGCGCGTGGAATCTAGCAGACGTCTTTCAATAAACGATAGGGTTATTTTCTGGGGGAATTACAATTGTCCGTGTGAGCTTGCGCAATTAATTTTGCCGCGAAATTTCAAGTTTGTAAACATTAGCTTTGTCATGAATATTGTTAACGTGTTCATTTATTCGCGATTATTAGAATGGGAATCATGTGACGATTATTAAACTAAATGGCAAATGAAAACTATCGATAGCTACTACGACTACGAACGAACAATAATTAGAATGACCAACAGCGTTAAACGAAACTAAAACTTGCGTTTTTGTATCATCTCCGTTTGCTAGCGAAATTATTTTATTTCCGTCAAACCATTTGCTTTTTCCTCTATATACGTCTTACGACTGGCTTACAACTTTGAAAACGGAATTTTATTCTATTCGAATCATATCTTATCTTGTTTTTTATTACACTATATCAAAATAATGGGATGACATTGAAGGTAATTGGAGTAGACGCGATGAACGAACGTTCAAAGAAATAAAATGTGACTTTGAAGTTAAGTAATGTTTTTTACAATTTTAATTTTAAATACCGAAGGCTAATAAAAATCTTAAACGTCCTATAGCAAGCGGAAATACTCGGGACATCTGCCGTGAAAACGTGAGACGCAGTGGGATATGAAAGCCAACACACGCGCTCTCTCACTCTCTCTCTCTCTCTCAAGGTAACTCAATATGCCACGATTCCGGTCACTGCCGCAAGACAGAACAGACGAGCACGTGGGTTTGTGTCATAAAGTGACATTTCATCTTCTCGCAAAATATACGTAAATCGCTCTTTACTTGTCGTTTTTTTTCTTCATAACTATCCCCTGAAGTATTTTTCGAAACTAAAAATGCAACTTTGAAGAAAACACCCGAGGCGCAGCAGATGTTTCGGCTTTCCCAAAAGTCATCAGACATACTTTTATACTTATACATATATACCTGCCTGTTGAGAAGAAAGTAGTGCGTTTTCTACATTTTAATTCTACGTAACGAACAACGTAAAATGAAAATAAAAACTTGAGGTATCGCAACGAATCACGTATCTCGAGACGTAAATTGAAGCAGAGCAATGTAGCAAACGACGTGGTATAGTCGTAGAAAATGACATTGCGGAAAATTGGGACCTCCTTACTTGCACTTTCCGCACAAGGCGTACTACGTGTTAGCATGGAGGTTGTTCGCGTACCGAGTGTACCTAAAGTGAAAGGCCCGAAAAGCAGGACAAAAAGGCCTTGGTATATTTTTTTCGACGCGTTAACAGGTATGGCAATGCAGTCTGATCGGAGGCTGCGGCTATATAACACGCGACGGAGTGTGTATACATACACACAACATTGCGTAATTGACGCCAGATATTTTGTTTATTTCGTTCGTTATCAATGACTCTATTGACTATAAACGTATTAACAATCATTACGGTCAATTTCAAGCCACGTCGAAATCTTTCACATATTGCTGCACACAACTCGAAAACGCCAACATCGTAAAAGCTTAAATATTAATTTGCATTGAAAATGAATTAATCGTGCTGCGAAGTTCTTTGACCAGACAACGACGCGTATTGTTTGTGTGTCTGTGAAAATTTACCAAATCAAAACATCAACACACGCTGATTCATCGGACAAGAACTTGGCAAATATAGATATCGTTATGCTAATAAACTACGGACAAAGAGCGCTAAGCAACCGAGCGACACACAGTTCAAAAAACGACAATTTCCTTTTACGAAATTAACAACGGGCGTACGCGCGCGTGCGGCCAACAATATAAACAGCGTCTAATTTTAAACACTCATTAGGTGATTATGCTATATGCCAGGTATGTACGTGTGACAACTCCAATTAAAATTATCTCGTATATAAATAAACAAGCTCAACTTGTTTATAATCCATCGTGTTTTTCCTTGCGATCAATTTATTGACAAAATTATCAATATCATAGGGAGGGTCTGAAGATCGTTATTGAAAAACAAAACAAAACGTAGCGCAAGTCTGGCGCAATAATTTACTCGTGAACCGCGTAGATTTTTCACGCTACATGGAGGGGAACAAAACATCACCCGATCCATGTTTTTGCCTTTCGTAGCGATTTAATTAACGTCGCGCGCGTTCGTTTCGTACTGATAACGAGCATCTATTGGCTGTATACATATATAACACATATTTTGGATTATATACATAAATTTTTTTTAGTTACATTGCTTGCATTTGCCTGAATCGTACGTATGTAAAGAGAAACAGTCATGTTGAATAACGGAAGTTCAATGTGCGTATTTGTCGACGGGCCAAACATCTCACGAGTTTGTGGAAAAGCTATTTTTCCTTTCTTTTTGCTGTTGTTGTTGTTGTGTGTTTGGACGATACATGCACGTATATACATCGGCGTAAATGTGTTAGGAGCTTTTATTTTACGATGACTCATTTTGGTGATAAGTAATCTTTCGCGCATAGTTCAATAATCAACACGTGTATGCATCGTCAACGACAACAGGTTTTTTTTATTTTGTTATGTTTTTCTTCGTCTGTTTCGTGTACGTTAATAAGCTCGTTATCAACGCGCTGCGTAAGTAATAATTCAAAATATTTGGTATTTTTCTTCGTGTATGCGATGAATGAACGATCGTCGTAATTTTTCGTCTCGTTTTGTCGTTTCGTTATACTGCATTCACTCGCGAAGTTTGTTTATCAGTCACGTCCGACGACGTCATTGGACTATTATACTCTTAAACTCACATCATAGTACATGCGCGTTGCGAGGAGAAATTTTCCAATACACTCAACGTATACTGCGAGTAATAATCTACGTTGATTTGAATTTTTTAACGATAATAATTTTTCGCGTTATTGCTAATTACTCAGAGCTGATATCGACAACCGCGTTCACAACTGAATCCAATGAAATTCATATTATTATATTTACATCTTTGCATATGACATCATCAATACGCGCTTCATAAGAAAGCGTTTTTTAAACAATACGAATTGCTAATGAAGTGGTCGATGTCACGCGACTCTCCGAAAAATATATTTGCGTAGAGTGGATATTTACGAAAACGTAGAAAAGAGCGTTTGGACTGTTTTAGGGAAAGTAGCTTTATCAAACTTAAAGTCGTCGTAAAAAAAAGAAAGCGTCCGCATATAAAGTAAGGGACAACACGAAAGTGAAAGTTAAGCTCGAGAGCGGCGCCCTTCTCTAACGAAAAGGGCAGCGATACTTATGTTGTCTATATCATTGATACTCCTCCGTAACACACCGATATCACAAAATGTATCATCGATGGAACTCTTACCTTGCGTTTTTTTTTTCTCTTTCACTTTTTTTACTACGCAGCGCATATCGCACGCTCATCGGATTTTCGAAATAACGAACAGGCGAAGAATTTTCGAATAGGCTGGCTCGTTAATTTATGGAATAGAAGAGCTCCGTACCATGAATAGTAACGCGTAAGGTCACGTGTTATATATTCCTTTTTGTTTCAAGCCATGGTGTTTCGGAACAAAAAATGTTATATTTTTCATAATAGAATTAATTAGTATTTGTCGATGATATCTCGTGTAAAATTGTTCAAAATATTACTGATATTTGACCAATGTTGTACGGCGAATGAAAATATACGTTCTCGGTTGAATCGCGTAGAATGAAACGTAGTATCACAAAGAGCGAGGAGTGGGATAAGAGGAAGAAAATACGTAAATGAACTTCACCTAATTCCAACGATCTAGGCCAGGAAAGATAAAGGCCATATACCGAGATTGAGAAATAACTATAAACTGTTGTCTAATAAAATATGTACATTGTTTAAATTTTATTTATATCCGTCTATATATATACGTGAAAAGAAGGATAAGTGGACATTGGCGTTTCCATTTGATACGAAACAAGTATATTCGACGCGACTGTTCTATAAATTTCGGCTCGTATAAAGAGCAAGTTTTATTGCACGTGCGCTATGCAGAGGCTTTCCAACAACTCCACTCTGCGCTTCCCTTTTCGCAGAGGGCCTCACTCTTGGCGCACTCTCGCTCCCACGCTTTTCCTCTTCTTTGACATTTTTTCGGTGTCCTGTTCAAACTCGTCGAACACACGTGGAGCAAACGCTGAACAAATGCAATCTTATTCTATTGTCTGCCATTATCTTCAATCTTAGATATTCGGCATCCGTAATTATAACTAGCCTATGCTCATAATTACTCACACTCGCAATTACAGACATACGTATAGCGAAGATAGAGTAGCGCTTAAGCTTACGGTAAAACATGATATCGTACGCATATGTACACGTATAGGGTAAATTATGTATTAACGTGTATAGGTGACGTCACCGCAGACCTTCCAAAGTTCAATGATAAAGCTTCTTACGTTTCATTTGTGATCGCGCACAATAGAATTTGTCAACGACGAACGTTAATAGATCAAATGATTATTAACGAATAGTCCAATGAAAATGTCCGTACTATCATCGATCGAAAATAAAAAACGACTAAATGAAAACTAAAAAGTCCGCTCGGCTGATTGATCGACACGTAGAAATCGATAGTTATGACACGCGTATTCGTCCAAACAACCCTCTGTGACGATTAAATCAGAAAGCACGTGTGCGACGCGAGCAATTTCCCTTTTATTTTTCGCAAGAAAACAACTTACCATCCAAAAGCAGAGGGTATACGTATAAGTATCGGGGATGTTTAGAAAAAATAAATAAAACAAGACGCAACCAAGACAGAGAGCGATACGGAAAAAGAGATGCGTTTATCTATCTTTCTTTCTCTCTGTCAGAAGAATGGAAGAGGGAGGGGAAAGAGAGAGAGAGAAAGAACGAGACCACATGGTCACGCCGCTCGGCGGCGCTGCTCCGCGCAAAACTCCTCTATAGTATGTATATGGCAAAGCCAAGCAGCGCACTGCCAGATCAGGCTGCGCTAAAGCAGTCGTTCTCGGGGACACGGCGCGTGTAATACTAGTGCTGCGTGCTTTTTTGTTACACACATACATACACACATATATATATAGATATACATTCATACTCTTCTGGCTTCGTTTTTTTTTGTCCTCTTACACGCGTGTACATATGCGTGCATCACAATTAATTCACCTCTCGTAGTATTGTCATCATAGTGCAAGGGTCTGTGATTTAATTTTTCAATCTCTACAACAAAGAAGACGAAGATAACCAGGTGTGTGTATGTGTATGCTAATAAAATTGTATGATGAGGGAAAAGGGTAATTTGTTATGTGTGTATTTGTGTGGTACGTCGTATATAGTGACGAGAGAGAGAGCTTGTGTGTACGACATGCGCGCGCGCGGACAAGCATCACGTGTAAGAGCAAGAGCTGCGTCGTCGTTTTTCGGATCGAAGCGCGTCGTGTTTTGGAGAACAAAGAGTTTTCGCCACTCTCGCTCTCTCTCTCTCTCTCTCTCTTTCTCTCTTTCTCTCTCTCTCTCCCTCAGAAACGGAAAGAAAAAGAAGCGGGAGAGAGAGAGAGGTACTAACACTGCAAAAGCGAAGAGAGAGAGAGGCGTCAGCTGATGCAACGCTATGTATATAATGCGTCTGTGTATGTGGGAGTGACGCGCATACTAAGCTGGACTTTTAAATTTAGCCAGGTGCACATGACGACGATGAAGACGACGACGACGGCGGTGGTGACTGTCGAGTCCAGGCATCGTTTCGAACGCTCGATAACTGTATATCTTAAATATATACTCGATGCGTAGATCTCTTTATTTCCTCTCTTCTGCGCCACTGTGGATGCGCGCACTTTGTTTACTTATAGTTGAATATAATAAACGGATTATTTTTCTTTATATAGATCGAAAACAAAAAGAGTACTAGAAAAGCTCGGTCGCACTAAAAAATGCTTGCGTAACGCAGTCGAGCTTCAAATCGTTTATTTAAAATTTCATAGTTTTTCATTGCACAATCGTCCCTCGGACCCACGAGCTTCTTTACACGCGCACACGCACACAAACATACACATATTTATCAATTTAAGATATTACGACAACGACGATGATCGATCCATAACATAAAGTTCAATATCTTGCTGCGGCCACTTGTGTATGTACGTGTTTACCTTTTCGTATGCAAGCCTGATTACAGCTTACGATTCTTTTAAAAGCTTTTACCTTGACAAGCCCATCGTATGCGTGTCTATGTATGTTTGTGTGTCTACTCGTTCAATCAACTTTGTTATACTTATGCTAGTGCATTCACTTTGCCTTATTACATTCTTTTTTTTCCTTTCTCGAAAATCAAGTATAACGAAGTTTCCGGTTATTATATAGGATATTTCAAAATCACACGATCCAAAAGCTATCGTATCAAATATATGCGTGTGCATATATAGTTATTTTTTACATTCACCGGCCGGCATAATTGCGTAAAAATTTGCAATAACACGACCATCGCGATGATCCTTTATTTACATTCTACTCGGTTGGTTGTGCAATTTTGCGATGTCTTTTAATTGTTTTCTTACGAAGGATAGAAGAGAGAAGGAGACAGACAGACAGACAGACATAAATATAAACATACAGAGTCCGTGGTACTTGAAAGAGATTCGAGATTAAACGCGGAGGCTCGTCCCTTCTCGAGGCAATCAGCTTACGATATGATAGCTCGCGTGTCATTACAAGAACGTGTTATCGCTTGTATATACGACGAAGATTAATCGATTGTTTGTAGCGTTCACCACGAAGTAATATATCTCATTGTATTTTTCATTCAGCAATGTCGATTTTTCAATGTTTTGAAAGAAACAATGGTCTGAAACAGAAAAAAAATCTTGTTATATTTGTTTTGTTTTTTGTTTCAACTTGACAGTGAACGAAAGATTTGTTGACAAACGTTATGATAGTTTGTGGTTGACATACTTTTGACCATATAGCTCTCTGTACGGGAAATGTAAAACATAAGAGTAAAAATAATGCTACAGGAACCTCGAGATGAAAGTCTATATATTATTGGGTCAAACAGAGCGTAAAGTATTACAATCTTCGACGATCGAGTGAAGGAATCAATACAATTGTTTAGCAATTAGCGATTAAATTTAACACGAGAGTTAATTACATATTGGATGTAGGCCAGTCGTCTCTCTCTCTCTCTCTCTCTCTCTCTCTCTCTCTCTCTCTCTCTATTTCTCTCACATTGATGTCGTACATCGAGCTTTTCATTGAAATAATCGTCGAGGAAATAAACGCTCAAAGTTATTTCGTGTATAAATTAGTAATTTACTTAAATAAGAAAGAAAGAAAAAATAAAGAAACATCAGCGGGAAAAGTAACAAAAGACTCGGCATTCCAAAAATACACATTTACGACCTCTCTTTGTTCTATATATTCATTCATATGTATATTATATATTGCAGGTGCTGTAAGTAGCAGTGTGTCATGGTAACGCGAGGTTAGCAGTTTCAACATGTTGAAGCGCGTTACGATGGAAAGATTAACGAAATATCTGACCAACTATTGGCCAGGATGCGAAACGCGCAGAATCTCAACTGTAGAACGGCGAATGGCGCGTGAATTACGTCAACGACAACATCGCGAATCCAAGTGCGCTTTCTTGCAGATCGCTTGGAATTGTTATGAACGCGTTGAGAAGACGATAACTAGCGATGAATGTCTTTCTAGGATTGTTCTCTTCAATATATTCTTCTGGTAAGATAGTTTCTTATTGTTGACAATTAATGCTTCAATAGTAATACACGTGTCTTTAATGATTCTTTGCCATTTCTCAACTACTTTTACCGTGTACTTTGAAAGATGCTTTATTTCAATTTATCGAGCGCGTGCGCCAAAGATAGAGCGATAAAGCAACCGAAGGATCAACAAGTTCAAAAGTGAAAGGTTCAACGGAATATCGATCCTTCGATCCTTCGGTGTATCGTTTATTTGATCGTACAACTTTCAAAGCTTTAATACTTAGTCGATAATTTTGGATATTTTAACATTGAAAACAAGGTGTTGTTGATCTCTCAAATATAACACGTTGGGAAAACATGTTTTCACGTTGAAAAATTTTCTTTTTACCAATCTAACGATCTAAATATCACTGATATCGTTATCTTATTTATTCAATAATAAGGTTGCAATGCCAAGAAACAACAGTGCGCGATATACCGACATGTATACCTGTTGTCGTATAAAAGTAACGTTAATTGACGTATGCGAGAGGAAGAAGAAATAATTGCTCTAAATGCTTCCGGGATCCTCGCGCGATCGGTATTATTATAGATCGTGGCATATATATATTTGAGACAATCCGTTGTGAATCCATTCGGTCAAGAGCGTACGTCGCAAATCACAAACCAAAAGATAAAATGAACCCATTGATCTCTATATAGCTTTGCCATTATTTCTTTCGTTTCCACTGCAAACTCGACAATTACCTCATTGAAAACAAATACACTATTAGAACAAAAGGAAACGTATATTTCTATCTACGCTTTATCTATTGTACATTTTTCCTTGGATTATCTCCAAAGATCCAACAAAAGATTTACCTTTCATCTCTCTTTTGAAGATTAAAGGTAAACTCGCTTATATATGTGCAAGTCTTAACGTTATAAGATCCTTGAATTTATCGTTTTTTTCCTGCTAATATTTCGCACAACAGATATAAAAATACGTACGTTAAACCAGCTTTTGAAAGTACAATTTGCTTAATAAATTAAACAAATCACTTCAACCGCAGATAAATGAAAATCTCTCGTGGCAAAAAATAAGTCAAGACACAAACGCGCGTTAGACGTTTGGTTTTGATAAGAGAAAAAGAAATTCGACTTATCGTCGGGAGGCTTGTATATTCTGTGCTATGCGCGCCGCCGTTGAAGTTAACCTTGGTTATGCATTACGCGCGTCAGTAGAAACGAGAGAGATAATTTCCAACAGAGACACAGTTCGATTGAGAATTCGCGATTGATAGGTTGCATTTGTAATATATATAGGTTCATGGATATCTTCCGGTCACGTGGGGCTCGGTTAATTCATTTGCCACTGGGAAATACTTATTATCATTTACGTTGTTTTGTTTCAAAGTTTGTTATTTTGCGGTAATTGTTTGACGCGTTGAATTGAAAAATATGGATTTTAAAGCAAAAAATACTCGTCTCGACGAAGAAGCTATTTTGAAATAAAAAAAATAAAAGTTGTTGCATACCACTTGCGTTCTACGTTTATTTTTATTTTCAAAAATACGGCAATTTACTAATAACTAATCCATTTGTACGTTTTCATAAAAGAAAAAGAAAGGAAAAAGATCGAACAGTTTGTAGATCGCGTACAAAAATACAACAACTACGAAAAACCCATTAGTATTGTAAGGGAGAAATGCGTCATCGTGTGAAAGTTGGAGGGGTAAAATATTTAGCAGAGTTGAAAAGCGGAAACATGTAGCGTCTATATTCGCTGACGCTGACTAGAGGAATAGGAAGGAATTAGGGAAGAAACACAGCGGGGGAAGGGAAGAGATTAACGAAAATATTGCGGAAAGGCGTGGAAAACTACGGGAAGTGGGGGGAATGACCTTCCGAAAAGAGAAAGCGGTCCTCTTAAGTGGCCCTTTTAGCATCAGTTCTAGTTAGTTATAAGGGATCGTTCTCCTTGTGAAGACGTGCAGCAGTGAATATTCCGTTTGCTACAATCGTATTACAGCGAATATTATATTTGTTATTCTCGTGCTGAAGAAATTGCTGATTTTATTCGTATTCAGGTAATAATTATTTAGCAATTTGATTAATTATCATTTCGTTAATTTAATTCAGTTGCAAACTGATTCGCTCGTTAATTCACGATACATCTCGTACATTGAATAGCGGGGGTGCACGTACTCGAAAGTAAACGGTATTTCCTTTGATTCTGATGGAATCCACTATTCTTTAGTGAGTGTGAACAATTGTTTCGTTAATGAATAAATAATATCGCGTGTGCTTTTCGACAATTTTTACGAAGGTGTACTTGTTTTTTTCGATTCCATTGCATGTATACGTATATTGTATATACAGATGTATAATTTAGAAGTGACAGAAGCCAAGCCACGTGGGTGAAGAACGCCAAGCGAGAGACAACCGCGTGAACGCGCGCGCGTTCTTTCAAGTTGTAAAATCCAAGCAACATTGGATTGAAGTTTGTTCCACGAGTACATCGTAAATCATATCAATAATTATATACGATCTACGTTATATAAAGTAACGTGCTTTAACGTTGTCACGTAAGCAACATTTTATTTTTTATATATTTTTCGCTATACTCTGAACGTGGTAGCACGTTGTACATTTAGGCCATCGATTGTTTTTAGGGGAGAGGGGGAGGAATTGTTAGTTAACGAGATGACAATCGTGCGAATTTACAGTCAACAGAACAATGACCATCGTAGAGTAGGTACAATTTTTATAAATCTTCGTTACCGTCTTCTCACACGAAAGGCACGAAAGAAAAATAGATATTTTCAAATTTCGTCTATACTTCAGCAAACAAAGAGGGAGAGAGAGAGAGAGAGAGAGAGACAGCGAGCGAGCGTTCCCGAAATATCCGATACATTTGCACTTTTTCCAACGTCGTTTATGAATATATAAATAAATAAAGCATCGACACATCCATTTCAAAGTACACAAAAAAAGGAAATATTTTTAAAACGAATATATAGCTAAATAATATTCTATAACGCGTGTTGTTATAGGGGATTCTTGGCTCTTGAGGTACGAGGTATCTTAGCGGCCAGCAGTGCTGCTCTTGCCTTGGCCATCGCTTACGGCCGACTTGGTGATACTGATTCTGACGACCTAGAATTCAGTGCTCGAATGTAAGAGTCTATTCGACTGTTTTTTTTTTTTGTATTTACGCTAAAATTCTCATCCATTCCGTCTTTGCCGATTCAGCCTATAAGCGTTTCACTTTGTACAACTTTGTGTATGCGGGATCGTATTATACATGGCGAGGCTCCCATTTTCTATGCTGCACGTTAATACATCGACTTTTTCAATATACATGCAAAAAGTTTCGAAAAAAGACCTTCTTTTGAATACCCGTTATTCTGATAGATCTTTAAATGATTTTTTGTTAATATAGCGTGACATTGCAAAACGTTTGGCTGTGACGGTAAAATACACGTTTCGATTACGATGAGTTTTTATGGCATTAAAACTGGTTATCTCGAAGAGAATAATTTATTAAAACGTAGGATCTAATCGATTCGATTGTTTTGATTGAATTAATTCGATAAATATTTATTTCGAAATTCATATCAATATACTCGTAAATAATTCACGTGTAATGTATATAAACGTGATGCAAATCTAGAATGTTGAAAGCACATTGATTATTTAATTATCGAAAAAAGACGTAAATAAACGAAACTCCCCCCCCCCCCCCATAAACTCAAACAAGGTAAATCTAACAATGCGCGAAAAAATTGCTTAAATAGAAAATTTAATTGCAGGATGTACTTATCAGAGGAGTTTGCGAAAATTGTGAGATTCGCCAAATGGCTGTGGAATGATTATATATGGATGATGTACCAAAAACATCGAATAGTGGTAAGTTTTGTCAGTGTCACTGTGCATTTAAACTGTTTCGAAGATGTGAATTTATTGACCAAAATTATTTTGTATTCCATTGTACAGTTCTACATGGCAGCGTTAATGACTCTAGCCACGGTATGGACCATCATAATCGCTATCGGCTGTATTTTATTTGCCTATGTGATGTGCATGCTATGCTTGCTGATGCCCTCGCTTATCGATTATTACATGGATGATTCAATTATGCGTCGCTATAATTCAACGAACAACAGCTTCTTAAATAGAGGTAAGATTTAACATTCGAGTATTAATATTCCAGTGGTATGTTCCTAATTATTCTCGAACATTCCTCTTTTTTTTGATCGATACGAAAGATGTGTGACATGAATAACAAAGCTTTTTCTTTTGAAGAATCTGATGCAGCCATGGAAGACTTTTTACCAACGATAACAGAAGACAATCTTCATGTATTAGATGAAGCCGGTGAATCCGGGATGTCCGGTGAATCTAGTGAATCTGGCGAATCCACTGAATCGGCTGAATCGGCTGAATCCGCTGAATCTACTGAATCCGCTGAATCCGCTGAATCTGGTGAATCCAGTGACAGTTCTTCAACGTCGGATTCTTCAAGCTCTGACTCATTTACCGGTAAGCCTTTTAATTATTTGGTGGTTGAAAAACTGTCGTTATATCGGTTCAATCGATCATATTGAAAACGTATATTCGGATATGAGAGCTTTTCAAATTGATTTTAATATTAATGATACTCGTTGTCCAATACATATACATATCTTTTTCGCTCGACTAACTATTTTTTCCCCCACAGGAGATGACTATGACGAACATTTTGACACAAGTATGGAAATACCAGCACACGACCAGGTTAGCACAGATGATCCGGAAGAGACATCGGACATCGAACATGAAAATATTCGAAGCGAAGTCTCTTCGCAAGATAGCAGTTCGTCATCGGACGACGAAGCTGATCCTACAATAGAAGAGATTCAATACAGCGATGTAGAATTGGAAGTAATAAGAGTGCAAGAAAACGAAAGCGATATTGTTAATGTATATGACTTCGACTTTATCGACAGCGATGAGGTGGCCGAATTGAAGAGTATGGCTTAAAATATCTCAACGATGCAACATTTCCAATCCGTTGCCTGAGAACTATCCTCGACGTGCGCGCGCCTGTGTGTTTATTGAAAAATAAGAAAAAGTAAAAAAAAAATTTTGTGGAAATCTAATATGCCGTCGATCAATCTGCGTATAATGTACCTGGCTTCGTTCGCCACCGTCTCTAGGTATGTCTTAACTTTTTGTTTCTTCGCAAAAAAGAAACGACTCGAGGATGATACGTCATCTTTTATTTTTGCAAAGCACTTACTCTCACCGATTTGTATGATTTGTATGACAGTTGCATTATGCGCTCTCGTATCTTCTCTCTGTCTCTCTCTCTCTCTCTCTCTCTCTCTCTCTCTCTCTCTCTCTTTCTCTTCCTCTCTGTTTCCATCGTATGTACCTATGTACGTATGCTTTTATGAATGTTATGCTGACTTTTCTTTTCGATCTATTGATCATGCGTTTTACGATGTAATTATCAAATGAAATTAATTTTTTAAATTATATTACTTTTTCATCAAGCGATATTTTTAAATGAATGGAATGAATAAATTTTTTTTTCCTATGGAAGTTAACGATTTTATTTTGTTAATTCGACCACTCACAGAAGTTCGCATGACGACGAGCCATCAATATATATTGCTTATTTTCTGCAGCGAGTCTGTAGCATTGAACGCGAATAGATCAAATTTATTTATTTATGTATAAACATATACATACCTATTTAGTTACGTAAGTAGCGTAATCGCATACAATATTTTTAAGATTACAAAAACCACAAACCATATGTACAGTTCTGTTGAACACTCGAGTACAAATGCAAACAGAAAATCATTTAACGTATTTATGTACCAAGAATATGTGTCACAAAATCAACTCAGACAAACAGTTTTAAATCCATTTGAATAAATATCATCGATTTCAAAAAGTTTGTTTATCTCTTCCTATCCTCGAATTTTCTTTTAAATTTCTTATGTTGCTAACTCATGTTCCTTTTGATTTGCTCGGTTTCGGTTTCAGTCAGAGTTAAAAAGGGAGATTGCCAAAGAGCATGGATGGGATTGAGCAGAAACCTACTTATCCGTGTAGTGGCGTTCCTAGTCAACAACGTCGGAAGTAGGTTCCTAACGAGGGGGGAGAGTGTGCTCTTTTGGAGGAGAGAGAAAGCCCAGTGAGGGGCAACAGAGCCAACACAAGGGAAGAAAAAAATAGTAACAGGGACACGAAATATTACCTAAGAAATGAATTTATTGTTTAACAATTTCACATATATGTACAAATAAATTATTGTTTGCAATAGAAATAATATTAATAAGTATTTCGAACGATGAAAATCGAATTCATTTGAGATAATTACAAAACTTTATTCAATATCTTCAGCACGTGGGAAGTTTGTTTTTTGTTATTAAATGTTGAAGTTTAGCTGACGTAATAAATTTATTAGTAGATAAATTTATCGATACAACTGAATGCAAATGTCGATACCGAAATAGTACAGTAAAATATTTTCTTACCGTTGGACAGACTACCTAGCAGTAGCAGAGCTTCGATTTCTGATTGAAGACGACAAACTGCTTCGTTCAAAAGTTGCAGTTAATGATACTGAAAAAATCTCTGATGGCCTTCTTAAGTAAAGAGTCGGTACCTCTTCATAATTAGATTTTCCTACCGAGAGTCAATAATTGGAATTTCCTCTGAAGTATTATCTAAGTCTTCGCATTCGTCAACGTATTTCTTGCCAACAGATTCACTTTCTTCAGTATTGTTATTATCAAAATCAGACCGTCGGTGTAACGTTCCGTTTTGAATAGAATAGTCTCTATATTAGATATAATTTTCATTGATAGTAATTTTATCATTATTCTTTTTCAATTATATTTTTGACAACTTACGCGATTTACGACACTAGAAATTTAAATGTTTTGGTAATTTCGGAAAAATCCTCGGTTTCTTCAATTGAAATACTGTCAGCAATAGATCTCTGCAATAATTCAAAATGTTTAATATTTATGTTCATTTCTAATAAAGACTGTGCTTCTGTACGTTCTACATTACCCAAATACTGCTATAAATGAAATCTGAAGATAAAATGATGAAGACGAGAAGATAACTGAAATAGTCTTGTCGCCGGATTATTATTCAAACCCCCCTTCTCACGTAATTTCGAATGAACGCACTCTACAGAAACTCGATTGCAACGACCTGTTGCTAACTCAAACCCGTTGAATTTTTCCTTTAAATCTTCGTATAAAGATAGTAACGACTTAATAGTTAGTTGCAATTCACCAAAAAAGGAGGTACTTTTTATGTGTTATTTGTTGGGCGCGTTCTCCATTGGCTATACTACGCAAAAAAAGTTTGTAGAATTTGCTGAATTTCTAGATTTTTTTTAATAATAGGCACTTTACCTATCTAATGAATATGAGTTACATGCATCAATAACAACTTTATCTAAATTTTCACAGAATTTTGCCGAATATTTCCATGTTTTTGATATAGTTATGATGTCAATAAATATTCTAATAATAATGTAATCAGTTTTCATGTATACTGTTCATATTGTATGAGGCAAATATTTATTTCTCCTTTGCGCAAGTCATATTTAATTATTTTAGATACAATCATCTGTGAAGTTACTATAATTTTTTAACAAAAAATATCAATTTTGCCGTTTAAAAAGTAATATTTAATAACTTTTCACGCATTGTTCATATATTGAATTACGTACTTATCTTCAACAATTATCTCACGTAAACAATGAAATATTTTCATCTAAAATCAGGTATTGAAAGTTAGGTACGGTGAAGCATAGTGGTTGGAAACATTTATGAAGGACGATTTCCTGCTGCGCTGGAGCTCGAGCATATGGCAGACACTTGCGCTTATATTTATCAACATTTTATATTTATTAGTACAGCTTAATCCTCATGCTTAAAATGTCTTTTATTAAACAATTTTTAACATTCAAACTATACAAAGTTTATAATTAGAATCACTTTTTGATGGAGTTACTTACATTAAAATTGCATAAAAAATAGATGGGATAATCAAAATGACTATCGTCAAATCTCAGATACCCTCGAAAAAATTGGTACTCTAGGTAACTTATATTATCATGCTGCCGTTAAATTTGTTGAAAACTTTTATTCTTTATAAGTGGGATCTAAATATTGTTTAAAAAGGAGCCTTCGTACCATGTAAAAATCTTAAGTTCTATACGTAGTTTAGTTTTAAAAATTTTTTAATCTATTGTTTAAAGTACTACAAAAATTACGTCCTATACTCGAGCTTAAGAAATAGCTCCCAACTTTTAAACGAAGCAGTTTTTCGTTTTCAACCAAAAAAACGAAGCTCTGCTTCTACTGGGTAGTCTGTCCAACGGTAAGAAAATATTTTACTGTACTATTTCGGTATCGACATTTGCATTCAGTTGTATCGATAAATCTATCTACTAATAAATTTATTACGTCACCTAAACTTCAACATTTAATAACAAAAAACAAACTTTCCACGTGCTGAAGATATTGAATAAAGTTTTGTAATTATCTCAAATGAATTCGATTTTCATCGTTCGAAATACTTATTAATATTATTTCTATTACAAACAATAATTTATTTGTACATATATGTGAAATTGTTAAACAATAAATTCATTTCTTAGGTAAAATCTCGTGTCCCTGTTACTATTTTTTTCTTCCCTTGTGTTGGCTCTGTTGCCCCTCACTGGGCTTTCTCTCTCCTCCAAAAGAGCACACTCTCCCCTCTCGTTAGGAACCTACTTCTGACGCTGTCTATTAAGAACGCCACTGTATGGATAAGTAGATTTCTGCTCAGTCCCATCCGTGCTCTTTGGCAATCTCCCTTTTTATCTCTGTCTCAGTCTGCGACTCGCTCGAATTTGTCGTATCAGCATCACTAACGAGTTGAGCGTTCTTACGTTCTGGCAAAACTTGTAAAAAAGATTCTTGCCAAGTTTTTCCTTCTGTTACTCTCAAAATAATTTCAAAAACTAAAAGAGTATCATTTTTATAATAACTGCGACATTTTTTTAACATTTTATTTTTATATTAAACTTACGTTGAAAATTAATAAATGGTGCTTTAGAAAAGTTGTTTTACTCACCATGATCAACAGTTAATACTTTTCTTGCCTTCATTTTTAGAAACTTATCTAATGGCAACCTCCCGTGTTTCAAACCGTTTTCAAGAGCTAACTTATGGCATAAACCCTACAAATATTATTTATCTTAAAATAAATAATATTTCAACTACAAATACACCTTATTAAATATAATTCAAACTTACTTTATGTTGATTGTGATCGACAAGTCCACCAATTACATAAACATGATCATGATTCAATTCCTCAATTACATTTTCAGATTCACTCGTCAGATAGACTAATTTATCTTTTGGAAAAACATTCACGTAACTCTCAGAATAAAACTTCACCTAAACAATATGCAAATTCAATTATTTACAGAGGATATCTTAAGTAAAAACAACATTTTACATCATCCAATTTACTACTCACATCCCAGTGCTCGTACCCATTATGCTTGCCCATTTCTTCAAATGATTTCCCTTCAAAACTACTTAAAGAAAACTGTACAGGAGCAACAGCTCTTCTATTTAATGTGTAGCACCTTAATATTTGTTTGACCAGTTTAGCAACATCCTTGCTAATCATAAGATTGTCAAATGACAAATCAATTGTTACATTTAATTTACATGGGCTATCAGCCATCGTACATGACTTTAAAAACTTCCTAGATGGACCTAAATCTAAATTGTGAGCTCTGGCAAACGCTCTCTTCTCCTTTGCTTTTGCTCTTTCCTTTAACCTATAAAATATATTTCATCAAACGTATTTATTTTAAAATTCCACTCGATAACTCATGGATAATTCTAAAATGAGGACCTTTTTTCTGGCTTTAATTTGAGCCATTTCTCACGTTTCTTTATTTTTTTCAATTGACGTTTACTCAATGTTGTGTCCAAGGTAGAATCTATACTTTGTTCTAGGTTTATCATAGATTCAGTATTTGTTGAAATTTCTTGGTTTTTCGTCGAATCTAAATTATTGTTTTCCATATTTTTTATTTTACTAGTGAGTATAAAAATACTTTAACTATAAATATATATTTTATATATATAATATCTCAACGTAACCTCAGTAAAACATAACCTAAAAGTCACAACAATATATTTCTATCGACTGTCGACTGCTACGGCTGGTGTCAAGTACACATGCGCATGGAAGAGAAAAGTTACTATAGAAATCTGGAGATAATACGACGGTAGATTCAGTGGAGGGAATATTAAAGGATGGTTGTACTGATGTAAATGTGCATTGTATAACGTAAAAAATTATTTTACAACTGCAAAAGTAAGTTATTCTAATTAAAATCAAGTTGAAAACCCTTTTTGGACGGTCAATTCTCCGCAATACTGCTGTGATTATAACGAAAAGGTACACGGATCGGATGCCTTTATATAACAATGAATACTTATCGAAGGATACAAATTTTAAATGAATTTCACAACTTACAACTCGACATCTAGTCTTTTAAAAAAGTTCGTACGAGTCGAAAATATATCTTCGTTAATCTACTAACACGATGATAAGGTTATTTCAACATAGTGCGAATATTGCAATACGATGATGAAATAATCTCACTCGCGTATCAACTTTTTTTTTATACGACGCGGGTATAGTCTTACTTCAAACTTGCTTTCTTTTCCAAAGCGAAAATATGGGGCTATACACAATAAGAGTAATAAAAAAACTTGCAAATCATCGTTATAATTCAGTGGAGATAATAGGTTGGGCAAACATTATTCATTTTGTAACAAAATTTATAAAATTTATTACAAATAAGTATTCGTTAATAACCCCTTTGTTACAAGATCACTTATAAAATTATCAAAACAACAATATTCTATTCAATATTTAATAAGGTAAACCATGTTCATTTAAAAGATGTGACTTTTTGTCATTCAGTTGTTTGGGACCATCACCAACTCGCGTATGAATGACGTACTTTATCTTTCCAGCCGAATGTTTCGTGAGATTCATTTTCTCCAATGTATTCTAAAATGTGGAAAAAAGTTGATAAAAGGAATTTGGGTAATTAATATTTTCGATATCTACCTCTAAAGGTTTAATAGGATCAATAGCAATTCCTTTATAATATTCAACGTCAACGTCTTCTTTTGATGGTAAATAGTGATTAAGGACTCCAAGAAATTCGGCAACATTTTTTTCTAACAAATATAATGTCGCATTTGGGCCAGCATCGAACGTATAAGCTACCTATAGCGAATATCAGAATATACCATAAACATGTATGACAACAAATGTTTGTACTTAATTGAATTACATAATGTATTTTAAAAATCTACATAACATTAAAAATTACCTTTGTCTCGCTACTAATAGCATTGTACGAATGAACGAGATCTACAATCGAATGTGAAATATCATTCATATAAACACATGGCGGGTAAGTGTCCAAACAAGCCGCGTGCATATTATTCGAATCCTTCATCGTAAGCTCCGCAAACAGTTCAAAATTTTTGTCGAGTATCGCTTTATGCATTTCTTCTACTCTGGCAGGAAAAATTTTCTCAGCTCTGTTTTTTAAAAATTTCGAGGTCAATACACCTCTTCGCATTCCCGCCGTACTAGGAACTTTTTTTTGTAAGTCATTAACTACCAAGATTAAAATCCTCATTTCAAGCCAATGCGATGCAGGTGTAATGGGTTTAGCAATACTATCATTGCCTTGTGGATCAGATCCCATATACCATCTAACGAATCCTCCATAAACACTCCTGCAAGCTGAGCCCGAGCCTACTCTTGCCACACCACTAATATCTCCCTGTAAAAAAATGTTTTACACAAATTTGCAGTTTACCATGAACTTAATTAAAAACGTATAAGTGATTTATTCACTTACTTCTACTTTATGAAGTTTCGTTAGAGCTACTGCTAAACAGGCATAACCAGCAGCACTGGAAGCTAAACCAGCTGCTGTAGGAAAATTATTTTCCGAACATATGTGGATTTTCCAATTTTTCATTTCTTTTGATAATTGTGATCTTTTTCTGACTAATAAATAATTTTGTTTTAAAAAACATTCTTTTTTTCGTCAGTTACTTATGTCTAAAGTTACTCACTTTCTTGTAAACAATTCTGCAATCTTTGATTGTGCATAGGCTGCTCACTAAAATAATAAGATGTCACATATTGATTTTTGTGAATAATGTCAAAAATATTTAATATTTTACCTTCCATTCAACCACATTCTATCCTCTTTGAAATCTGGACTGATCATAATTGTTGTTTTTGCACAGAGCTATATACGCAATATTTAATTCATTCAAAATTATGTGTTTAGAAGATGTATTCTATGCAAAATAAAACTTACGTGCTCTGTATCTAATGTGGCACTAATGGAGTCATTGATTGGAAGATTCAAAATATCATCTCTTTTTCCCCCTGAAGTAATAGGAATAATGTACTCACAACTATCACATTTTCAATGTTTTCACACATCAAACTCACGTAAAAAAAAATTCTTTAAATTAAAGCAAAACTAATGATTAAAATTTGAAAAGAAATATTTGAATGGAAAGTTTTGAAAAATAAGGCATTTAAATTCAAAGCAGGGAAGTATTTTTAGAACATAAAAAGCTTTTTTTAAATGTGAAAGCCTTTTCATAAAGGTATGTTTTCAATATAAATCTACGATATCATTTCTTAATCTTTAAAAAATGATTTAAAAAATGTTCAACTTCGTATAATAAATTTGCAATTCAACGTCAATTTAATTATGCAAAAAGAAACCGTTTGAAGGTGTTTAATGATAAAATGAGACATTTGCTCAATAATTAAAAAGAAAGAAAAAAATGCGAAACTTGACTTAAGACATTCACTTTCTCTCGCTTAGAGATCTAGCGTGTCACATAACTGTAAAATAATTCACGGAATTCCATTAGAAATGACAGCCGATAATAACTAGTCTAAACGTTAGAACCGAGAAAAAAAAAGAGCCTTAGAAGTGGAATTTGATATAATTCAACGCAAAATACTCACAATATTTGATAACTGCAATGTTAACTGGAGCGATGCACGTAACAACGTTCATTTTGAACAGAGCAGAAACAGGTACGCACCTATCGGACAGACGCGAGGCCGCGTAATGATGAACGCACCTGGACATACTACTTTCACTTGCCTTCACTGCCACGACTTAAAGTCGGCTGTTTTAACTAGCAGACGGACGTGTTCCATTTGCGCATGTGTGGTGTTTGTGTACGAACCTTTTTACACCGAGTCTTCTTATTTTATAAACATACGTCAACTATCCTATCAGCTGTTAAACCTAACCAAATCATAAGTTGTTCGTGTTTGTTTACAAAATCGATGCGAATTTCGGGTAGTCACCATTGATTAAACGTATTTTAAACGAAATTAAAATGCGTATGAAAATGCCTTAGCGTAAAACGTGCTACGTAAACTTCGTCTTGTAACAGAGATGAAAAGGCTTGTAGATGAAGTTCGCCACATATTCGTGCAATATATCTCAGCAGCTTGAAGTGAGCGAGCAGAAGTGCTTGCGGCTGCGCAAGTGCGCACGCAGATTCACTGTGTGCGTTTTGCTTTGCATTTTTGCACAAGAGAGAGTGAGAGAGACAGAGAGAGGCAAAACATCACCAGATATCACAACGACGACGTCGTCGTCGTCGTCTTTAGCGATAAACAAAGAGCGCACAGAAACAAAAAGTAAAGGGAAAGGAAATGGGGGCGCGAGGCTGTTTAGCCAGTTACGCGCTTTGTTTCCTAGTGATCCAAGTGAAGTTCTCCAATTCAAGAACCTCGTGGCGACTGAGCGCCGATAGATTGGTCAAGAGTAACGCGCCGGCCACTCTCGAGCAAGAGGATGATATTATATTCGATATTCTCACGGGTAGCACGAGTCTTGGCAATGGACAAGGCTGGACAAGAACGGCTACAGGTACTGGCATTGGTGTTGAAAAAGTTCAAGTCTATTGCAACGAGTGCAAAAGCTTTGTCGCTTCTACTGGTACCCAGGAGAGGTGAGAGACAGTATTTCTATACATGGGAATCCTTTGTTTTGGTTGTTTTGGAGCAGTTATTTTGATTTTCACGTTTGAACAGCTGTGCTTTTGGTTTAAGCAACTTTAAAGAAAAAAAAACACACAATGATAGAACGAATTTTTATGTCAGGTTAATTAACTTTTAGTTTCTTTGATGAAATTTATTTAATGTTTTTATTTTTTAAACAATTCAGAATAAAAAATTTATTTTTGTCAAATAAATCTAACAAAAATTATTGTTGAATGGGACACGTTACTGTAAATTTAGTAAGCTATTTACTTATAAATTAGTTGCAAATAATTTTATAAATATAATGTTAACTTAATTCAAGTACACATATTGCAAAAAATTATTTTAATTATTGCACGCATAACAGTTGATCTGCTCCAAAATAATTAGTTTCTATAATTTTGAACAAAGTCAGACAAAGCATGTCTATTGTTGCAATACTTGCACTTTGCATGAAAGAGTTATTGAAGAGTAATATATAGAGTTTGGATTCTGTTTTTTTTTAATTTTTAACTTGTATTGAACAGTTGGTTTGTGTCTAGTATTATAAGTAAACTAGGTCCTTAGTCATTTAAAACTGTAACTAGGTACAATAAACTTCTTATAAATAGCTGTGGTCAGTAAGCTGAAACTTTGTTAAACTAATTCAATTTTCTATATTTACTGACATCGGACAAGTTGTTTAATCTAATCATTTGAAGTTTACCTCAATATTTATCTCAACATTAATTGAACAATCTCATTAATTGTTCTTGTAAATTAAATTTATTTAAATATTTACATTGATCTGCAAGCTTATTATCAATTCTTACATCAACAAAAATGAATACATAATTGAATTAGAACAAGAAATTTTACAATAATTTATAACTTCCTTTGTTAGGTCATAATAAACTTCTATTTTTACCTTTGAATTGATGTATGCTTTCCTGTCACCATGAGGCAAATTTCACCTGGAAAGTGCTGAGCGCTATTGATTTATTGATTTTGATAATAAGCTTGAGAACAAACTTGGAATTCGTTTACATCCACATTAATAGGATTAATTGTACTTAGAAACTGTTATGTATGCATTGATGCCTATTTAAACTGATTATTTCATCTAAAAACAGAACAGAATAGATGCAATTGACAATTGGGATTAATATTTGAAAAAAATGTGATTTTCAGTTAATTCCATTTGAGATGTATCAAGATTGAAATTGTTACAGAGTTGATTATTCAAAGCATGTTCATTAATTACACTTCAATTATTTCACCACAATCAATTAACGACTATAGTTTTAGTTGATTGTTAAGCAGCTTTTTTTGACCACCTTTAATCAGAAAAATAAAAAAAACCTCTAGCAAACCCATTTTGAATTTTAGGCATGACAATAATTATAGCATGTTATCTTCTTTTCAGCCCTGTCCCCGACCCATTACCCTACCCCCATTAAATCGATTGAACGCACAGAAAAAAAGAGTAGCATTGTACCGTTGTTTTTTTTTCTTTCGTTTGCCCGTAGTTAGTGTTGTTGTTGTGTGGGCTTTGATAAATCGGCGCGCATTCTTCTAAAAACAAAAAACAAAAACAAAACAAAAACTCCCGTACGTGCAGCCGGTTTCCTACGTCGGTGAACGTCACGGAGCAGAGTTTTACGTCGACGGTGGTCGAGCAACAGTTGAGCTGCGGTTTACCATCGGGACAAAGTTGTGACGACATTGTACTGGATTGCGGCAAACCAGTCAACTTCACATATTACGACAATCTACTGGGGGTTGCCAATCGAAATAAGCATCCTCTCGTACCCGAGCCTGGAGTTGTTCTCATGTTCAAAAAATCCGAGGAAAAAGTTACGGATTTCGATATTGACTTGCTTGAACGTCGACTCAAGAGAGCCAAGAGAGAGGTTTGTACATCGATTAAACATATTACTTGCTACGAAGTATTATTGAAATGGCAAATCATGTTTTCCCTAACAATAATACTTGGCGGTATATTTGTTGTTTTTATTTCAAACAAATCAATGAAAATGATCTCCCCCTCGCAGAAACCAAAATCAGTACAGCTTTACAATCAAATCGGCAATTTCTGGCGTATAAAAGGCAACGCGCAGAGATCGATCGAGTGTTTTCGTCGAGCGTTGGCCGTCTCGCCACATAACGCTGAGGTATTATTGAATCTCGCGCGTGTACTCCTCGTTCTCGAATATCTCGATGATGCTTCTTACCTGGCGAGGCGATCGCTTGAATTACAACCACCTGATCGTAATGCGTGGGAACAGTATCTCACGCTTGGACAGATTTTTAAGGTGAGCTTTCAAGAATAGCGCCCTAGTATAGATAAATAGAATGAGCGTTATCAATGTTTTTTTTTTTCGAGATCATTGTTAACGTTTGTAAAAGGTGATAAGCGATATTGCATTCCACTGTTGGGACATCTGAATCGATTATTTATGATTGTAGCAAAGGAAAGTGAAAGGAAAGCGGTTGTAAAGATTATGTGAATTTTTGTTATCTGTGCCGTAAGGAGTTTCAACATACGTTCGTTCGCTTGACTTTTGTAAAATGAGCACTTGTAAGCTGAAAGGGAAGATTGAATAATTAAATGTATTCTCGGTGTACCAATTGTACTTATTGGAAATCTATTAAGATGGCACATATTCATCCGAGTAATGATATTGACTTGATTGGCTTATTAACAAAGTAATAAAAATAGGTCAATGTATATACGAATTACATGACGGAAAAATTCTTTATAATTATAAGCCATTAGATACATTTTGAAACAAGTGAGGTATATATCTTGAAATAAAAGTAGGTCGAGTATTTTTTAATGAAGGCTAGACCCGAGCGCGGGTAATTAAGCTAATCCTTTGATCCAGACAAGATGAATTTTAAACTGTAAGACAAGATGTAGTTGTTGACCAGCGTGTACAGATCCACAAAACCAACACTTGTCAATTATATCGCAGAGCGTTTTCATCAAAGTCTCTCTTTCTCTTTGTCACTTAACGACTGGATTTATATTTTCAGGCATACGGACACTTTCAAGAGGCGGCAGTTCACCTGCGACATGCGCTCGAGTTGAAGCCAGACTTGGTCGACGCGGCAAAAGCTCTGAAGGAAGTCGAATCTTTTCCAATAGCCAGCATACACGTATATACACTTCTCATCATTGTATGTCTGGTAATGTATATTTACGTCTTTACGATTTACGTACATCTGCGACGAATAAAGCATTGATCGCGATAGAAAAAGCAACAACAAGTAAAACTTCTCGATCGATTTGCGTTTTATTTTAAAATTAGAACAAAATGGTGCGATGTTAATTAGCGCGTACAGTGTTTGTAAAAAGCGACAAAGTGGGAATCATAACGAGATACTTTTTTTAACGATAAACTGCCAACAGTCAAATTGAATTTGCGTTTAAAAAAAAATTATCAATTTAATAAACATCATTTATCATTTTACGTTAAACGGAAAACTCACTTGTTTTGAAACGATATGAAGTTGCCTGCAAAAAGAAATGATTAAAATGCATTTCAAACGCTATTTTATACAATAATAAATATTCTTGTCTAATTGTGAATTTTTATCCGCAGGTCCTCGGCGTATTGTTGGTGGTGCTAAGTAGCGTCGAGTGCGAAGAGGACTCGACCATGAGTACGGAGCAGCCTCAGCGTACCTCGGGTCAACGTCATTTCAATCGGGCAATGGCAATGCGTAGCCTCCGATTAAATGTTTCGCGTGGCAAACGCTGTTGATGTGTTGCTCCGTCTCTCTATCTCTATCAGAATTTCGTTCTCAACTCTTCTCTATCTCTGTCTATCTCGTCTCTTCTTGTGATAGCAAAAGAAAAGAAAACAAAGCAAAGACACCGCATGATTTTCGCGCAAATCGTTGTTATTTTTTTTCGTTTTTGTACTTAATTGTAACATTTAAGGGTAATAATTATAACTCACGCTTTGAAAGGTTACGTATATGTATAAGCGTGAGTAGACTTTCAGTCAATTGTCAAAGAGTAGTGAGAATATTCGCGGCAAAATTTGATAAACGATACCGACGACCCGCGGAGCAATAAGTTTTATTGGCTCGACGTTTTTTTATTGCGCTCGCGCGCGTTTTTTCTCTCGTAACGCAAGTCCCGTTTGCCTTGTGGGTATTTGTAATGGCGACTGGATACACTCGAATTTTGTTAAATAAAACTATTGATGAATGGTTTCTCTGTGTTGCTCATTTTTGTTTTTACATTCCGAAAATAAGAAACCTGGTTTTGTGGTGAGAGGCATAGAAGAAATAATTACTGCAATTTTTAGATCTAATCTATATTTGAAGAAAATATATGTCGAGGGCATTCATAATTTTCTGCACATTTGGAATATTCTTAATCTATTGATACTAGTTACAACAGTGATGATCGGCGCAATAACATCTTAATTTGTTTCAACACGCTGATACAGTATGTTACACTGGATAGTGATCACGAAATCATTTGTTTGTAATTTTTTTTTCAAGCCAGCACATAACTTTGTCGTCTTACGATGAAGACGATGATATTTCTCTCATTTTCCTTTATTTAGATCATTTTCAACAATCTCAACGCGCACTTTATATACGTCTGTTTTCATTTTGTTTTCTGTTTCTACGTAGGCCTAGTGATCATCTAATAGATATTTATTTTCACTCTCAAAGTTACAACAATATGTACAAACTTGAAGATATATATTCTGGCATCGGTTGAGGCCTTACACGCGACTTAAATTCAGAAAATGGAAGGGTGAATGTCATACAAAAAATAGAAGTGAGCTAATACTGCAATTAGAAAACTAGTACGAAAAAAGGAAAACGGGGAAAACAACGTCAAATGGAAAACAACGACTTTGTTACGTAAATGCGAAATTATGAATCTTTTTTTTTGTCTCAAACACATCATCTCAAAGTGAAGTAGTTTTAATCTTAGACGTATGGACAATCTCAAGACCACGCATCCACATTTCCATTCTTTTCAACATCGCCATACTTACTTTAATACGCTTAGAAGCAGTATTCGCACATATGTGTGCATAACATTGCTATTTCAAATATATATATACATACACATATATATGTATATATATATTAATATATAAATTATACATACATAAATCAAGAACCTATGCTGCAGCTATGCGCAATTCCATTGGAATCAGAACATTTATTAGAATTGTACCCAGCTAGCATTTGAGGCTGGGGCAGGTGCTGCCGCTGGTGCTCCTATGTTCTGCTGCTGAGAAGCACTGGCAAATTCACCCCACTCACCAGGAGCCGCACCAGGATTACTTTGAGGTTTATGCGCCGGAGACTGAGTTGGTGTTCTTGCAGGTGGAGGAGCTATTTTCACACCACCAGGTGGAGGAGGTAGTCCTATACCTGTTGTTGGGCGTTGTTTCGCCTTTGAAGATACTTCACTGCCATCCTTTTTCTGTAATAACGTTCAGAATATGAAATTCACATGAAAAACATCTATTATAATTTATATTCCTATGTAAGTTATAAATTCATGCAAAAACAAAGAAATTAAAATTTATGCTTTGTGAAAAATGGAATACAATATATAATTATCAATACAGATAAATGTTGACATCACAACTGTTTACTGTTATCTGAAACTCACGATAATATAATGAAGAGCAGACTAAATTAATTTGCTGCCAAAATATTGAACAATGTACATATGTACAATAAATTAAGTAAACAACTTCTAAAAATATAATTCATTTAGATGTAGCAGTATTTTATGATTATAGTTGCACTTTGAATGTCGGAATCTTTTAAATTAACAGCAAAATCAAAATGCCAATTGATGTTATTATCATAATTGTTTCATCTTGTTCAACTGCATTGATATAAAAAATGCACTTGTAGCTGATTTATTAATCCTACAATTAACTGAAAATTAATAGCTAAAAACAGAATAGCTAATAATTATTTTTAAGTATGTATAAGAGATATGTCCTTACAGTAATTTTCATGTTGATTTTGATGGTTTCTCCTTCTTTAAACCTGAGATCCATATGCTCCTTAGGCTCTTCTTTTTCTTTTTCAATTTGATCTCTGTTTTTCAACCATTTGAAATGATCTTGAAGTGCAACATTTAGATCAAAACTATCCGACCTGTCGAGGAAGCCTACACCAATAAAGGCAGACCTGCCGTTGTCATCCTGAATTCTCAAGACAAAGTAACGAGAAGAATCTGTGACAGGTTCCACTGCAATACCAGGATATGCTTCGATAGGACATTTGGCAAAAAGTGCACCGCTAATCTTGTCCTCTAGCTTTATACAAACTGCATCACCATTTGCCACCAGCCTCATGCGTCCTGTCCATGAAGGCTCCTGCAGATTCCAGTCTGCAGCCCTGTAACACGCACACGCACACAGACACGCACGCACGTACGTACAAAATTAATCAACCTGTCAAAAACCACTCGATCAAAACAATGCCATCACACATGGTTACTAATCTCGTACGAAAGCTCAATGAAAAAATGTATTAATCGCGAAAACACGAATCCTGATCTGAAAATTGCGTGGGAAGCAATCTCGCTTAGGGACCAAGACAAGAATAGTATAGCAACAGGAAGAGAGGTGTAAACAGAGACAATGGGGAAAAATAGCTGCGAGAATCCTTCTTACCGATAACCCCTGTTGGTCGACCTTGGTGGTATTTTAAAGACGAATACCTCCTGCTTCACTAAGAGTACACTTTCGTAAGTTTCCGGCAACGATTCCATGTTTTCTTGGTTGCTGACACGAGTACGTTTTGACAAGTCGCTCGCGGGTATAGCTAATAGCGCTAGCTCGATCCGTCGTCGTCAGTCGCTTTCTCGCGCGCGCCTTGTGTTCACTTACTCACTCTGCACTCACACATCCAAACGCTCGAGATCGTGTGTGGGTGGGCGTGTACGTATGCACGTATATGCACACGCGCGTGTGTGCAAGTGTGGTGGTGTGAGTGTTATCTCCTGCTGTGCGATTTGGTATAGAAGGATTATCTTGGCTCTCTGTCACGCCTCCCTCTAAAGGCTGTCACTATATACACACTCACACACGCGAGAATACCAGTCTCTGAATCACCCCACTAATCTCTGATTCTGTTGCATGTGTTTTCGTTAATTGCATTTTTCTCCCTCTTCGATTCCGATCTGACGGGATTTCCTCTTTTCTTTCGTTTATTTATTTGATAATACATTTGCGATATGCACATACCACTTTATATTTCCTTTGTTTCGATAATTAACTTCGTATGTGTATGCTTCCGTTCACGAAAATAGAATGGTTGATTATTGATATTACATTTCATTTGTTTCGTTGTGACAACCACTTTATAATATAAAGTACATTTATATTTATGTTGCATCATTAATTATAATAAAGCCTCTTGTAACGAACATTCCTTCCTTTCTTTACAAATAATTCACATGACCAACAGTTTCATTACTGGATAACATTCGAGCAATTCGAGAATGTATTTTGGAATTAATAGTGTAACAATGCAATTATCTCATCACGTAAATGAACGAGGAATTAAGTACCGTTATTCTGGATTACTTCGAACTTCCCGCCAGGTACGTGAACAAAAAAAATGCAATTTGCACGAATGGCGCTACCGTCGTTGCGGCTTCGTGGCAAGCGAGTGCTGGTCGACTGCTGTGCCGACGTGTATTTTCTTTGATTTCGGCACGTTAATCGTTGAATAAAGCCGGCGTGTCAAAGGATTTTACACGTGACGGATCAAATAATAAACAATGAAAACCGCGAGCGTCATATTCGCTTGCCTCCTGGGAGTCATTTCCACTGTAAATGCTGGGGGACCTACCCTCGTGCTACTTGACAACCTCGCTATCAAGGAGACTCATTCGATCTTCTTCAAGACTTTGCAAGGTCAGTTGTCATCTGTGATATGAGATCTTGGATACAACTGGTTGTTTGAGTTATTATTTACGAATTGAAGTACATTGAACATTTGTTTTTAATTCATTTTTATTGTATTTTTGCCTTTTTAAGCAACTATACACAATCAATAGGTTGATATTTTGATTGTTTTTGCTGTCGTTGATGCAGGGTGGTGAAATAGTTGATAAAATTAAAGTCATTTATTTTCTCTCTAAAGATTTGTTAAGAAAATGCAAGAGAAAATGGACAACACATTAAAAATATTCATTGTACAAATCTTATCTCAGCCACTTAACCAACAAACTTTATAATCAGAATCACATTTGTTATGACATACACTTATACTGTATCAAAATTTAGCTCAATATGTTTATTTCATTTTGAGAAACTACAACTTTATTTGACTTTTCCTAATAAGAATAAAACCAATTTCAGATAGCGGCTACACTCTCACATTCAAACTTGCTGATGATGCAAATTTACTACTATCCAAGTATGGTGAATTTTTGTATGAGCATCTTATAATCTTTGCACCAACTGTAGAAGAATTTGGTGGAGCTTTGAGCGTTGATGCTATAACTGATTTCATCGATGGAGGTGGAAACGTATTGGTTGCTGGTGCATCCAACTCTGGAGATGCTCTTAGAGATTTGGCATCTGAATGTGGCTTTGAAATTGATGAAGAAGGTGCCACTGTCATCGATCATATGAATTATGATATCTCAGACTCTGGTCGCCATACTAAAATTGTTGCTGATCCATCAAACTTAATTGATGCACCAGTCATTGTTGGAAAAAAAAATGTCTCACCACTTCTATATGAAGGAACTGGATTGATTGCTGATACAGACAATCCTTTAGTCCTCAAGTTACTCACTGCATCTAGCTCTGCTTATACTTACAATGCTGATCAAGCTGTCAAGGAATATCCACATGCTGTTGGAAAGAATACGTTGTTGATTGCAGCTCTCCAAGCTAGAAATAATGCTAGAGTTTTGTTCTCAGGATCATTGTACTTTTTCAGTGATGAAGCTTTCACTAGTCCTACTCAGAAAACTCAAGGTATATCTTTCGCTTTGAAAATTCACTATAGTAATTGCTATTTTTGCTATTATTGAAATTTTAATAACTATTTCAGATGGTAAAAAGTATGATGTCTCAGGCAATCAAGCTGTAGCAGAAGCAATGGCAAGATGGGTGTTCAAAGAAAATGGAGTAATTAGAGTTTCATTTGTACATCACCACAAACTTGGAGAAGCACAACCTCCTTCAGCTTATACCATTATGGAAGATGTAGTTTATTCCATTAACGTCGAAAAATTGGAAGGTAACAAGTGGGTGCCATTTGTAACAAATGACTTGCAATTAGAATTCGTCAGAATTGATCCATTTGTGAGGACAACAATGAAACACGTTTCGAACGGTCGTTATGAAGCAAGATTCAAGATTCCAGATGTTTATGGGGTTTACCAATTCAAAGTAGATTACACCCGTGTCGGTCTCACGCATCTTTACAGCACAACGCAAGTGTCAGTTCGGCCATTGCAGCACACTCAATATGAACGTTTCATTCCCAGTGCTTATCCATACTATATCAGTGCCTTCTCGATGATGGGTGGTGTTTTTCTGTTCACAATTGTCTTTTTACACTACAAAGATGACACGAAGACTAAAGCAGAATAAATAAAAAACATAGAAACACCGAAGATACGAACATTTTTAATATGCAGTTTCACTGTGATTTTCAAGCAGGCGTGAGAGTAGACTTTTTGAACGTGTGCATTTAAAATGTGTGAGCGCTGAAAATATCATTTTTCACTTTTCCTAAACCTTATATTTTGTACATATGAAAAATAAACATTTCACCTACAAATCAATCATGTTATGCCTTAATATCATTACCTTTCCATTATCGATGTGGACGAATATTTGCCTACAATTGAATTCATTTTTTAATTTGGAAATTATTTCATTTTTAGTTAAATGTCGATCGATAATTTTACCAGACTGTTTTATCGACCCATGATCTATGTGTCACGTGACCTACGTAATTACCGTGAAGTTAGCACTAACCGTTGTCTGTTTACGTTTTGCTTACTGACATTTAAATTTTGTACATTGTTTGTTACGTATTTTTATGAAAAAAACAATGTCTCAAGTTGAAAAAGTAAATGATATGAAGATTGAAATTCAAAAGCTTTTGGGAGAAATCAACAAGGACATGAGTAAACTGTAAATATCAAAATAACCGTTTGCAGGTTAATAGAAAACGTTAATTAGAACTTTTTTATTTTATTAATAGAAAAAGCGAGGTAGCATCTCTGCACAATATCTTAGAAAATGACGCATCTCTACCTATGAATGCAAAAATGGTTAACGAACGATTAATGGTAGCTGCCAAGGAAGCTGGAATTGATTTGAGTAATTTGCAAGTTGAAACAAGTGAAGAAAACGAATCTGAAAGAGACGACAGTAGACAAGAATCAGTAAGCGATAATGAACAAATAGCTTCAACATCAAATGTTGCATCTCTCGCTGCTGCAACTGATCAACTTACAAAAACAGTTAAACGCACATTGAAATAAGTAAATTAAAAATATATAAGTCTATTGATAATTATGTAAATATTAATATGTTTTTCTAACTATATTAAAACATTTTCTATGCTTTTTTGTTTATAAAATATTTTTATTTCAACAACCATACAACATAATCACAAATACCAATAAAAAATAAAATAATTTTTTTAAATATAACAAAATATTGATAGTCAAAGTATCACAGCTTTGATTCAGTCAGCCAACTGAAAGTTTGTTCTTTACGGTCAGCTTGAGGATTGATCATTATGTTTATGAGGCTCGGAGTATCGTGTACCTAAAGAGAACAATACAAATGAAATTTTACAAACGAATACAAACTAACATACTGCTTACAAAATCAAAAGTACCTCCAAACATGCTTTCAAAGCAGCTTTGATTTGATCAACACTTTTACAGAAGTATCCTTTTTTTCCAAACATTTCCATCATTTTCTCATAATGTGCATTAGGTGTTAATGAATTAGGTGGTATACTGCAAGAATTTATTCATTATTTATAAAAATGTGTTAGATTAGCAAAATCATAAAAGTTTATGTATTTTATTTACTCTGCAGAAATCTGAATCATATTGTATGTTTCACTATCTAATCCACTATAGATTCCATTGTTATTTACAATAATAATGATGATAGGTAACTTGTACCTACAACAAAATTCATAATTCATAAATTTGATATTAAATTATATTGAAACAAACATTTCAGAAAAAGATATCACAAACCTAAACATTGTTTCAATTTCCATACCAGAAAATCCAAAAGCACTGTCACCTTCAACACAAATGACTCTTTTTTGAGGATGATAATCTTTGCAATAAAGAGCTGCTGCAATTGCAAATCCTAATCCCACACCCATTGTTCCAAATGTACCAGCATCGAGCCTATGTCTTGGTAAATTATTCAACAATATGGTTCTACCAATATCCATAGTATTTGCTCCTTCAGAGCATATTATACAATCTGTAAAATCATATACTTATCGGTAAAACTTTATCTAAATCATTACTTATTGTACAATCAATATTTTCTCACCATTTGGAAGTGATTCTTGAATATTTTTAAAGACTGCATAGTAATTTAAAGGTTCTTTTATGTCCATACACATCATCTGTAACGTCCATTTTAAAATAAAAAATATTATATTCTATTATACCAATTATATGATTTTTTCGATCAAATATAAATATTACATCAACGACTTGTTTATTCTTTCGTCCTTTAGCAGCAAGCTCTTTCCACCAAGGATCATTCGTTGAAATATTGTATTTCTTGTTTCTCAAAACATTCGTCAACATCTCAGCTGCTGGACCGATGTCAGCTTGAATTCCGATCCCAGACGATACTGAATTATGTAATTCTTCAGCACAAATATCAACCTAATAAACAACATTACCAATTAATTTTTATAATTAATTCACGATACATTTACTTATACAGAAACTTATTTCGCACCTGAATGAACTTGACATCAGGCTGATACCTAGGTGGTCGACCAAAATGCAGCATCCAGTTGAGCCTAGCTCCAAGAAGGACTACTACATCGCTTTGTTGAAGAGCAGTTGATCGAGCACTAGATACACATTGTGGATCCTCGTCAGCTACAACACCTTTACCCATCGGTGTCGGTAGGAATGGTAAATTAGTTGTTTTGATTAACTCGCGAACTTGTGATTCAGCTTGCGCGTATGCCGCTCCTACATTAACAATCAAAATTTGGTTTATTAATTTTACGCTTGAACATGAAAAAAATTTTGTTTATTTTTCATCATTGTGAGATAAAAGGCAAACCTTTTCCAACGATGACGAGAGGTTTTTTAGCGTGCACGATCAAATCGGCGGCTCGTTCGATCAGTGTAATATTGGGATAAACGATCGGTGGCGGTGGTACCGGCATGACCTTGACAACTCTGTCAGACTCGACTCGTTGTTTTAATAGAGTTGCAGGCAAGTCCAAATAAGCTGCACCTATAAATGTTCAATAACTATTTTATTTTTCATACTCAAAAGAACTTTCTAATAAAAATGTGCGAGAGATTTGCTAAAGACCATCGACGTGATGACTAAAAACACTATGCGCTATAAAAATTATATTATATTATCAACTATGAAAATCTTGAAGTGATAATCTTTTTTGGGTAAAAAAATAAAAATAAATGTTTATATCGTTAAACCGTTAACGACCGTTAATTGTGACGTTAACGTGACCGTTAATTGTGACGTTAACGTGACCGTTAATTGTGACGTTAACGTGACCGTTGATTCACGTTAACGCGTGAATCAGGTATGTCCGTCAGCCGTGGAGCGGTTAAGCAAGAAAATAAGAAAGAAAGGAAGAAAGAGGGTTGGAAAGAATAGAAGCGGTCCAAGGAAGGTTGCGAACAAATAACATAGGGTAATGGGTCAAAAGACAAACTTGTTTACAACCGGCCCTGCGAAACTTTAGTTTAGTGTCGAACAAATCTAAAGTTAACAGATACTTCTAGCTTCTAGCGTAAAAGTAAATTGATAAAATTTTGTAAAAAAACAATAATAAATAAATAAAAAATTGTAGTCTCGATATTTTTTCGTCTTACCTCGCCTTTTACATTTTTATAGTTTTAACAACTTACAACTTTCTATTGAGTAGTCGTGAAATAATTGATTCAAATATATTTCAAGGATACATCGGTGTACTAAAACAACGCGAGAATGTAAAAAAGTGTTATGCAATTGCAACAAAGCGCAAGAATAGCGATGTGCAAAAAGAATCTCAAACAAATACTACTTTGTGGGAGAAAATACTACACAGAGTCTCTTTTAAAATCATTCGGAAATAAAGTAATATATGCTTGGTAAAATAACAAAAATTATTCGACTAAGTTGCACAATAGTAAGAACATTATACAATCAATTGCAGTTTAAGTTGTTACACGCTATCTTCGCATGTATATACCGTTATTAATACTAAGCACGCTCTAAACGAATTCTCTCTTACATTAAAAAAAAAAAAACACATTTAAATAAGAACAAAATAAGACATTTTGGGTTGTCCAAGACACGAAAGAAAGTTTTCACAAGTTACAGATGACTATAATATTGAAGATTATATTTCCTACCTGGTCGACCATAAATTGTAAGTCTGACAGCCTTTTCAACGTGCAGCGGTATAAGCGCAGCAGTAGGGGGTCTCGCCGCATATTTGCAGTATGGTCGACTAGCTTCTACCTGATTCCACTCTTGAAATCCACCAATGCCTTCGTGATCTTGAGGACATGAACCGCCCAGTACCAATACTGGCCTGTAATCTCAGAGAAAGTGTGTAAATGTTATAAATTGTCCTTTAAGCTCGAACTTTCAAGAGGATCAAAATATATTGTTCGGAAGTATATTTTCACGTGTTTAAACCGTGACAACTTAGACATTTTAAAGGTGTCTTTTTCTATTATGTTTCTCTATTCAACTATGTGAAAATGTGTATGAGAGATACGAAATTAAATTTGAATGTCTTAAGCCAGAACAATGTTTAAAAGAAATTTATTACACTTTGTTGAAAAACTTTTTCAGATGAATGACATCAAAATAATGAAGATAATTATATACAACTATAAATCAAGAAATGATTTGTTGTTTCTTATTTGTTGTAAACCCAACTTCTAAATATTATTATAATTTTTTAATGGTATAATTAATAAAACGGATCAACAAAATAGAGTGACGTATTTTTTAAACAAAGGTAATTTCAGTTACAGAATATCGTATTATGTCACATGGATTGTAATGGATGAAACTTAAATAACGCTGCAAAATTTTTTCATTGAGTATAGTAACAATTGCTTCTACGAACTTGACTGATGTAAGGATTATTGAAATATATCATTTATCACAATGATTTTTTTTCTAAAAATAAAGTATAATAACTTCTTGTGTATTGACAAATATAAAATGAAGCTAAACACATACCAACAATTAACTTGAGCGTTTGCCATTCCACCGAGTGTATGAAGTACTCCTGGTCCTGAGACACACAGCACTGCAGCTGGTTTTTCTATCAAACAATTTATTTTGTCAACATTTCTTAGTATAAATTTCACATCAGTGCAGTTTTAAAAAGGTTCGTTTAACATAATTCAATGAATGCTTACTGGTAAGATATCCATAAGCTTGAGCAGCATAGCAAGCAGCCTGCTCGTTTCTAAATCCCAGATAATGAATGCCTATGGCTTGTGCTGTTAATGCAAGCTCGATCACTGGATGACCCATTATGCCAAACATATAATCGATTCCCTGTCAAATCAAACAAATGACAAAATTTACAAATTAATCTATAAATTTTAGTATGGAAGTTGTTCGTTTCACAGTTTCATAAGAAACATTGTTTAGCGTTTTATAGAAAAATTTAAGCTTTTATAATTGTGTATTTAATATTCTTACTGTAGAGATTGTATTGACCTTACAGACAAGTTAATGATTCAATTGAGTTTAAACTATATAATCAACCGAAAAAATAAAAGAAAACAGCGATAAGAAATGATAAAAGGTATAAAACAGCTTGGGACTCGAAGTATTGCAGTTTTTTGTATTCTTTGGATAAACGAGTTACACTGAAATAATAAAGTTTAATAAAACTCCAGAATAATTTAACACACGTTTTTAAGTTATTTCAACTATTTTAATTGACACAATGAGTTGGGTTCTTATTCCGGATGAAAACGAGCTTCTTCCATTAATACCAAGAGAAAATAAAGGTAAAACGTAACGTGAAAATCGTTGTTTTATTTGTATCAATTAAAGCAGATAGTTTTCAAGAAACAAACATTTTCATCGAGCTCTACTTTAATATTCACACATGCAATTGAATTTATCGCAATCGATGTATCAACATTATAAAATGATCAAATCTCATCCATTGATTATAGATTGAGCCTATTAAGCTTTGAGACTAAAAAAGACAAACTAAAATCGATAACTTCTCGACTGATTGTTAAGTTGAATAAGGCGCCAAAGGTCACGTGACTACTGCAACTGGTTTTCTTTTAATAAACAAGGTTAATCATCGCCATGGATAAAGACGTTATCATAATATTGATGATTAATATTAGTCATTACGCAACAATCGCACCGTGGTAAAATTAACTTGATTGTCGAGGTTATTGGTTTCAAAACTGATGTGCGATTATTATTCGCATTACAAAATGATAACCTACAAAAGGATATTTCTATTATTTTATAAAATTGAATTAACTTGTAAAAAAAATGTCTAAATTTTAATATTCACCTGTTCTTTGAGAGCTTGCGCTAAAACTTGATCCCCGTTTAATTCCGACATGATTGTTCGATCTTGCGTATTTTTTTCCACGATACAGCTTGTTTTTGCTTCGTTTAGCGTCGACACTGAGTACGTCCTGTATACACTGATGCTGGTTTTAATATTTTGCGAAAAATAGGAGCGATTATATCGATTGATTACTGATCTATTATTTCGATTTGGAAATCGATGAATCGAACGGTGTAAAAGAATTGAGCTTGTAATTTTCGCGAAACGGGTTACCGGTGCGGTACTATACGCGTGTGACAAGACGTTTATTATCATACTATAAACTCGTACTTACGAACTCACACTGAAGAGTTTAAAGTGCTTGTCACCAGGCGGAATAATGCACTATCATTATTGGCAATCGCAGATTTGCACCAGCGCTCTCGGTAATCTAATATTTGAACTGCAATATGCTTACGTTGAATAATTGGTATTAATCTTGTTCATTTAAAGATAATTACAGCAGTTTTAACAACGAGCGGTTGCTGCCATTTAGATATTTATTGCTTTTATCGTTTTGATTTAGATAAAATTGCTTATTACCTTTGTATGTTAGTGTTACATTTTTCATCAGTTGTAATTAAATTATTCAGTGATCGGTTGTCGTGTAATGATAAGGTTCGAACGCCAAAACAACAAGAGAATACGCAATAAATTATATAGTTTCAAAAATTTCAAGTTTTATAGTTAATTCGAAAAGTAGAAACGTTATCAAGATCGCTGTATGTAAAAAATGTTGATGTAGCCGCATGACACCATAGGACTGAGGATTAAAATAATTTGGAACTAGCGTACATTTTTAAGGATTGTAACTGCACCTATCCTAACTTCCCATTGTTCAACGATTATCAGGTTATCAGTGTGGCCTTTACGATACTCGTTAGGTAGTTTATACATTCGCAATATCACTCAGATTTAGAGTGGCGATTGCGAACCGTAGTCTAGTAGACGCAAAATATCTGGCGAAGTTGCTGGCTGTATCCGGCACTTTATACAATAACATATAACTACAATGAGTCCCTCAAAGTTATTCGATACGGTTTTTTATATTTACGCGCTACATATTATTATTTTTATTAGTAAATCACGAAAGCACGGATTATCATCTTTCGTTTAACACAAGTTTCATCGTTCCAACTAATAGTTTACGAAAGTTTTTTACAATGTACTTCCTTCTCAAGGGTTTTTTTCCAATTTACGCTCAAAATACTTTATATCAGACCTGACAAGTCTGAAACCTGAGGTTACCGACAATACATATACATCTTATAACTATTATTTTGAGACGATAGACTTAAATGCCAGCCAGTAACCAATGAAATAATCCGATAGTTCTTACTATGCTTTGAATAACGAATAAACGTAATTGTAAGTATTTGACTAATTTAGATATAATTAACAGCGATCGTGTTGTAAGGGCACAAATATGAGCGAGAAATAACTATGTTTAGTTGACAAATTGGTTAATTGTTGTCGCACTTCTCAAACTCAACGAGTGGATTTATAAGACGTTAAACTGGATGAACATCGACACTTCGTTCGAATTACATCTATAAGTTTATTTCGATACGTAAAAACTACCTGTTAGAAAGACAATGTACAACGACACACTCTAATGATTCATTTAGCGCTTGATGAAAAATTGCACTTTACTTGCCAAAGCATCGTTATTGCGCAAATAATTACACTGCGTCGCGCAAAACTAAACAAGTACACAAGCTACATACGTAATAGGTAATTCATCCAAATCGCGTGACTTTTCGGAAAAAAAAAAGATTTTTCTGTCGATGACCACGAGGACAACGACGAGCCTCGAAATTACACATATTACAGCAATCGTAAAAGCCGCTTGTTTTTTTCCGACTGACTTCCGATCGCCGTAATACGCGCGAGATGCTTCAGGAAGCTTATATCGTTAATTTCAGGCTATTTTGAGAGTAAATTCCTTCTATCCAAACGATTTTCTTTAATCGACACACTTATTACATATACATAGATGAACGTTTGTGGTGGCTTTGAGATAAAAATATTAATTAGTTCAAAAGATATCAACAATTGGAATAAATCGATAAATTTCGTTGGAAAATTAACAAATTTATCGCTTTGCTGATATTAAAACGAAATTCTTTTTGAATATACAGTAAGACCCTTGGGAAGCCTGCTTGCTAATGACCGACGTGTTTGGCCCTATGCTGAAACATAGGGAGCACTGCCAGTATACCTGGATCGTTTGCTGTTGACCACCAATGCTGAAACGCCGAGAGAGTACAATCGTTTTTCTGAACTACGCGTTGATCGACACACTGCATTCTTGATTCTTATGTAAAAAAATTCGAGAAATACGATAAAGCAAACATTTTTGTGGTCGAAAATATGGTTCACAAAAACAACACAATTATTTACAAAAAAAAAATGATTTTTCTCTATCTCACCATTAACTATTACCCTGATATATATAGCAAGTATTACAATTTTGAAAAATATCGGTTGGGTAGATAAAATTCACTTCCGAAATAGCCTGGAATGAAGCATGAAGTGGTTACCAATAGGAAGCAAGCGTAAGCCACGTAAACTTCAATGCTATAACATTAGCGTTCCGACGCCATTTGGGTTTGAAGCCGCTGACCTTCAGTTTTCTAAGGAGCAAGGGACGCTACCACTTGCGTATTAGGGAAAGTTCCCCTTCCATTGCCGATTTCTCTTTCTTAAATGTTTCTCTCGCCGCTTAAATATTATTGCGCTGCTCGCCAGCGCTCAGTCGTTGCTAACATTCCGGTAAAGACAGTCGCTAAGAACAGAAAGCGCAGTGCTTCGTGTCGCTCAGTGCAGAACTGGTCGTGCTTGTAGTGAATCCAACCCTCGACGCGCTAACGATGCTTGTCAAATGGTTGCACGCGCATCTTTTCCCAACGAGTAAATGTTTTTATTTTATCTTTTATTGTGTTGTTTATTCGTGGCAATGAACATTTTCACATGTCACGCAGTTTTGTGTTGTATATTTTAGTAAGTTACTTGTACTTACTTCCTTATCGTGACAATGTCATTAGAATATTCAACATGTCACGATGTGATCAATACGGACGGAGATATATTAAAACATTGCACGCGAATGATGAACAACAATGTTATTTAGACTATTTTTACGATAACGCCTGTTCATGTGGACTTTGTCATATTTGGTATGTAAATCCGAACAGATTAATGTGTCACACGTGCCAAAATGTTTTTTTAAGTTAATTATTTATCTTTTTTTAAACAATTCGATTATTAATCACTTTTTCTACAAACTTTTTTGAGTTTAAAGTTGCACATTCGCTTTCAGCGAAAAAAACGATACAAGGAATAACTCTTTCATAGCATAGCCGTATACCACGAAACGGTAATTTGGGTCTAGAGTATTTGTTTCATTTCGATACATTTCTTCTCCTTATCATCATGTTACGGCGTATTAGACCTCCAAGACGTTTAAAATTATTATTGTTCCAACGATGTCTCGGAAGAATGCGCGGTGTATTTGTTTGTTAGCATAGCAATGATAGTTTCTTTTGTAACATAACCGCAGTAATTTTGTTCACGTTGACGATTATATTATTTTAACATTGAAAATCTTAGCCCGTGACGTTCCTTCGAAATAATACGACATGTGTGATATTTGGAAATTGTTGCGTAAGTTCCGCGTGTAAATACAAATCATTTATTCGACAAATAACGTAAACCTTGAAAATGTGTCCATCACTGCAAAAAAAAGACAGAAATTATTGCAACATTATCGAAAGCGACTTGTTATGAGTTTTTACGTATTACGGTATTTCGCTATAGGATGGCTCCCCGTACGAGGAATAATCGGCTTGATGATGTTCACGGCATGTTGGACGTCTTACATGTGTCGTCTTCAAATGCCAATCCTCGCAGTACCAATGATCCATGCAACTGGTCACCTAGATAGCTCAGTGTCGGGTGCATGTATCAATACTGATGCTAACGCTAAATTGGTTAACATATCCAAGTCAGCCGATGCTGCTCGCGATAAAGATGCGTCACAATCTCGTACACTCATCTGGCGAAGTCCCGACGTGTTGATGTACGACATAGTAAATCAGGAATTAGGTCAGCGCTTAAAAAGGCAAGCTGTCGACGAGAATTCAGAAAGTAGACATCCGCTGGAATGGTTCACCGGGAAACCTTTTAACTGGTCGCCTTCCCTTCGTGGTAATATCAAAGGATTACAATGAATCGATGAACGCTATGCACAAGATCGTCTATTTTGCAGGCCAGCTTTTAGCGGCATACGCTTATGGCAATGTCCCCGGTAATTTGATTGGCGGCGTAATGGCAATGAAGTTTGGCCCTCGCCAAACTATCCTTTGGACGTCGCTAATCGCTGCATTAATATCTTTAGCGAGTCCACTCCTAGCCAACATCCATTGGACTGTTTTATTTGCAACTCGAGTTATCATCGGTTTGACCGGTGGAGTTACTTTTCCAGCATGTCATACTCTTGTTGCCAAATGGTCACCACCCGATGAGAAAGCACGATTCGTCTGGTCACTGTTGGGTGGCACCTTCGGCACGATATTAACTTATCCGTTAGTAGCGATAATCGCTGAAAAAATAAATTGGGAGAGTGGATGGTACATACCATCCGTGTCTATGCTCGTCTGGGTATTCTTCTGGTGGTTGCTTGCATACGACTCACCAGCGGAGCATCCTGGTATCACTGATGAAGAGAAGAATTACATCATCTCGTAAGTAGTGTAGAAAGAGAGAATGATCGTTAGCAATAAACTTAATATATGCTTAATTGTAGTTCTATTAACAGCTTGCTTTATCCTTTACTTTATGCCAGCTCTGCTTATATCATGTTCATAATTACATTATCCCTTTCAATCTGTTTCAATTATAGCTTCATTCTGCATCAGCCATTATTCAACTTGTTTCTTACTTCTGATTGTATATGCATGATTATGTTCACTCTCACATTTTACCTTAATAACGCACTACCCATAACATTTGTCTGTATCCGCCATTTTCCTACTTTTTACATGAAACGTAAGGCTCTACCCGTAACAGCTACCCAAACATGTGTCTGTATCCGCCATTTTCCTACTTTTTACATGCAACGTAAGGCTCTACTCGTAACAGCTACCCATAACATGTGTCTCTATCCGCCATTTTCCTACTTTTTACCTGGGCTAATTATATATTTCCTATAATGCACCTGTAGTAAGAGTTTATGACTAGATCAATCATTTTCTACATAATGCTCGCTCTATCTACATATGCATGAGTTTCTACCTACACTGCTTATATATTTTCCCATTCAATGCATTTCCATTATAGCTTCATTCTGCATCAGCCATTATTCAACTTGTTTCTTACTTCAGCTTGTATATGCATGATTATGTTCACACTCACATTTTTCCTTATAAGGCACTACCCGTAACAGCTACCCATAACATGTGTCTGTATCCGCCATTTTCCTACTTTTTACCTGGGCTAATAATATATATCCTATAATGCACCTTTAGTAGGAGTTTATGACCAGATCAACCATTTTCTACTTAATGCTCTATCTATGTCATATGCATGAGTTTAACCTGCACTGCTTATATATTTTCCAATTCAATGCATTTCCATTATATCTTCATTCTGCATCAGCCATTATTAAACTTGTTTCTTACTTCTGCTTGTGTATGCATGATTATGTTCACACTCACATTTTTCCTTAATAACGCACTACCCATAACATGTGTCTATATCCGCCATTTGCCTACTTTTTACCTGGGCTAATAATATATATCCTATAATGCACCTTTAGTAGGAGTTTATGACCAGATCAACCATTTTCTACTTAATGCTCTATCTATGTCATATGCATGAGTTTAACCTGCACTGCTTATATATTTTCCAATTCAATGCATTTCCATTATATCTTCATTCTGCATCAGCCATTATTAAACTTGCTTCTTACTTCTGCTTGTATATGAATGATAATGTTCACACTCACATTTTTCCATATTAACGCACTACCCATAACATGTGTCTATATCCGCCATTTTCCTACTTTTTACCTGGGCTAATTATATATTTCCTATAATGCACCTGTAGTATGAGTTTATGACTAGATCAACAATTTTCTACTTAATACTCGCTCTATATACTTATGCATGTGTTTATATCTGCACTGCTTATATTTTTACCATTCAATGCATTTCCATTATAGCTTCATTCTGCATCAGCCATTATTCAACTTGTTTCTTACTTCTGTTTGTATATGCATGATTATGTTCACTCTCACATTTTTCCATATTAACGCACTACCCATAAAATGTGTCTATATCCGCCATTTTCCTACTTTTTACCTGGGCTAATAATATATATCCTATAATGCACCTGAAGTAAGAGTTTCTGACCAGATCAACCATTTTCAACTTAATGCTCTATCTATGTCATATGCATGAGTTTAACCTGCACTGCTTATATATTTTCCAATTCAATGCATTTCCATTATATCTTCATTCTGCATCAGCCATTATTAAACTTATTTCTTACTTCTGCTTGTGTATGCATGATTATGTTCACACTCACATTTTTCCTTAATAACGCACTACCCATAACATGTGTCTATATCCGCCATTTGCCTACTTTTTACCTGGGCTAATAATATATATCCTATAATGCACCTGTAGTAGGAGTTTATGACCAGATCAACCATTTTCTACTTAATGCTCTATCTATGTCATATGCATGAGTTTCTACCTACACTGCTTATATATTTTCCCATTCAATGCATTTCCATTATAGCTTCATTCTGCATCAGCCATTATTCAACTTGTTTCTTACTTCAGCTTGTATATGCATGATTATGTTCACACTCACATTTTTCCTTATAAGGCACTACCCGTAACAGCTACCCATAACATGTGTCTGTATCCGCCATTTTCCTACTTTTTACCTGGGCTAATAATATATATCCTATAATGCACCTTTAGTAGGAGTTTATGACCAGATCAACCATTTTCTACTTAATGCTCTATCTATGTCATATGCATGAGTTTAACCTGCACTGCTTATATATTTTCCAATTCAATGCATTTCCATTATATCTTCATTCTGCATCAGCCATTATTAAACTTGTTTCTTACTTCTGCTTGTGTATGCATGATTATGTTCACACTCACATTTTTCCTTAATAACGCACTACCCATAACATGTGTCTATATCCGCCATTTGCCTACTTTTTACCTGGGCTAATAATATATATCCTATAATGCACCTTTAGTAGGAGTTTATGACCAGATCAACCATTTTCTACTTAATGCTCTATCTATGTCATATGCATGAGTTTAACCTGCACTGCTTATATATTTTCCAATTCAATGCATTTCCATTATATCTTCATTCTGCATCAGCCATTATTAAACTTGCTTCTTACTTCTGCTTGTATATGAATGATAATGTTCACACTCACATTTTTCCATATTAACGCACTACCCATAACATGTGTCTATATCCGCCATTTTCCTACTTTTTACCTGGGCTAATTATATATTTCCTATAATGCACCTGTAGTATGAGTTTATGACTAGATCAACAATTTTCTACTTAATACTCGCTCTATATACTTATGCATGTGTTTATATCTGCACTGCTTATATTTTTACCATTCAATGCATTTCCATTATAGCTTCATTCTGCATCAGCCATTATTCAACTTGTTTCTTACTTCTGTTTGTATATGCATGATTATGTTCACTCTCACATTTTTCCATATTAACGCACTACCCATAAAATGTGTCTATATCCGCCATTTTCCTACTTTTTACCTGGGCTAATAATATATATCCTATAATGCACCTGAAGTAAGAGTTTCTGACCAGATCAACCATTTTCAACTTAATGCTCTATCTATGTCATATGCATGAGTTTAACCTGCACTGCTTATATATTTTCCAATTCAATGCATTTCCATTATATCTTCATTCTGCATCAGCCATTATTAAACTTATTTCTTACTTCTGCTTGTGTATGCATGATTATGTTCACACTCACATTTTTCCTTAATAACGCACTACCCATAACATGTGTCTATATCCGCCATTTGCCTACTTTTTACCTGGGCTAATAATATATATCCTATAATGCACCTGTAGTAGGAGTTTATGACCAGATCAACCATTTTCTACTTAATGCTCTATCTATGTCATATGCATGAGTTTAACCTGCACTGCTTATATATTTTCCAATTCAATGCATTTCCATTATAGCTTCATTCTGCATCAGCCATTATTCAACTTGCTTCTTACTTCTGCTTGTATATGCATGATAATGTTCACACTCATATTTTTCCATATTAACGCACTACCCATAACATGTGTCTATATCCGCCATTTTCCTACTTTTTACCTGGGCTAATAATATATATCCTATAATGCACCTGAAGTAAGAGTTTCTGACCAGATCAACCATTTTCAACTTAATGCTCTATCTATGTCATATGCATGAGTTTAACCTGCCCTGCTTATATATTTTCCAATTCAATGCATTTCCATTATATCTTCATTCTGCATCAGCCATTATTAAACTTGCTTCTTACTTCTGCTTGTATATGAATGATAATGTTCACACTCACATTTTTCCATATTAACGCACTACCCATAAAATGTGTCTATATCCGCCATTTTCCTACTTTTTACCTGGGCTAATAATATATATCCTATAATGCACCTGAAGTAAGAGTTTCTGACCAGATCAACCATTTTCAACTTAATGCTCTATCTATGTCATATGCATGAGTTTAACCTGCACTGCTTATATATTTTCCAATTCAATGCATTTCCATTATAGCTTCATTCTGCATCAGCCATTATTCAACTTGTTTCTTACTTCTGCTTGTGTATGCATGATTATGTTCACACTCACATTTTTCCTTAATAACGCACTACCCATAACATGTGTCTATATCCGCCATTTGCCTACTTTTTACCTGGGCTAATAATATATATCCTATAATGCACCTTTAGTAGGAGTTTATGACCAGATCAACCATTTTCTACTTAATGCTCTATCTATGTCATATGCATGAGTTTAACCTGCACTGCTTATATATTTTCCAATTCAATGCATTTCCATTATAGCATCATTCTGCATCAGCCATTATTCAACTTGTTTCTTACTTCTGTTTGTATATGCATGATTATGTCCACTCTCACATTTTTCCATATTAACGCACTACCCATAACATGTGTCTATGTCCGCCATTTTCCTACTTTTTACCTGGGCTAAATATATATATACCTATAATGCACCTGTAGTAAGAGTTTATGACTAGATCAACCATTTTCTACTTGATACTCGCTCTATGTACTTATGCATGTGTTTATACCTGCACTGCTTAAATATATTCCCATTCAATGCATTTCCATTATATCTTCATTCTGCATCAGCCATTATTCAACTTGCTTCTTACTTCTGCTTGTATATGAATGATAATGTTCACACTCACATTTTTCCATATTAACGCACTACCCATAACATGTGTCTATATCCGCCATTTGCCTACTTTTTACCTGGGCTAATAATATATATCCTATAATGCACCTGTAGTAGGAGTTTATGACCAGATCAACCATTTTCTACTTAATGCTCTATCTATGTCATATGCATGAGTTTAACCTGCACTGCTTATATATTTTCCAATTCAATGCATTTCCATTATAGCTTCATTCTGCATCAGCCATTATTCAACTTGCTTCTTACTTCTGCTTGTATATGAATGATAATGTTCACACTCACATTTTTCCATATTAACGCACTACCCATAAAATGTGTCTATATCCGCCATTTTCCTACTTTTTACCTGGGCTAATAATATATATCCTATAATGCACCTGTAGTAGGAGTTTATGACCAGATCAACCATTTTCTACTTAATGCTCTATCTATGTCATATGCATGAGTTTAACCTGCACTGCTTATATATTTTCCAATTCAATGCATTTCCATTATAGCTTCATTCTGCATCAGCCATTATTCAACTTGTTTTTTACTTCTGCTTGTATATGCATGATAATGTTCACACTCACATTTTTCCATATTAACGCACTACCCATAAAATGTGTCTATATCCGCCATTTTCCTACTTTTTACCTGGGCTAATAATATATATCCTATAATGCACCTGAAGTAAGAGTTTCTGACCAGATCAACCATTTTCAACTTAATGCTCTATCTATGTCATATGCATGAGTTTAACCTGCACTGCTTATATATTTTCCAATTCAATGCATTTCCATTATATCTTCATTCTGCATCAGCCATTATTAAACTTATTTCTTACTTCTGCTTGTGTATGCATGATTATGTTCACACTCACATTTTTCCTTAATAACGCACTACCCATAACATGTGTCTATATCCGCCATTTGCCTACTTTTTACCTGGGCTAATAATATATATCCTATAATGCACCTGTAGTAAGAGTTTCTGACCAGATCAACCATTTTCAACTTAATGCTCTATCTATGTCATATGCATGAGTTTAACCTGCCCTGCTTATATATTTTCCAATTCAATGCATTTCCATTATATCTTCATTCTGCATCAGCCATTATTAAACTTGCTTCTTACTTCTGCTTGTATATGAATGATAATGTTCACACTCACATTTTTCCATATTAACGCACTACCCATAAAATGTGTCTATATCCGCCATTTTCCTACTTTTTACCTGGGCTAATAATATATATCCTATAATGCACCTGAAGTAAGAGTTTCCGACCAGATCAACCATTTTCAACTTAATGCTCTATCTATGTCATATGCATGAGTTTAACCTGCACTGCTTATATATTTTCCAATTCAATGCATTTCCATTATATCTTCATTCTGCATCAGCCATTATTAAACTTGCTTCTTACTTCTACTTGTATATGCATGATTATGTTCACACTCACATTTTTCCTTAATAACGCACTACCCATAACATGTGTCTATATCCGCCATTTGCCTACTTTTTACCTGGGCTAATAATATATATCCTATAATGCACCTGTAGTAGGAGTTTATGACCAGATCAACCATTTTCTACTTAATGCTCTATCTATGTCATATGCATGAGTTTAACCTGCACTGCTTATATATTTTCCAATTCAATGCATTTCCATTATAGCTTCATTCTGCATCAGCCATTATTCAACTTGCTTCTTACTTCTGCTTGTATATGCATGATAATGTTCACACTCATATTTTTCCATATTAACGCACTACCCATAACATGTGTCTATATCCGCCATTTTCCTACTTTTTACCTGGGCTAATAATATATATCCTATAATGCACCTGAAGTAAGAGTTTCTGACCAGATCAACCATTTTCAACTTAATGCTCTATCTATGTCATATGCATGAGTTTAACCTGCCCTGCTTATATATTTTCCAATTCAATGCATTTCCATTATATCTTCATTCTGCATCAGCCATTATTAAACTTGCTTCTTACTTCTGCTTGTATATGAATGATAATGTTCACACTCACATTTTTCCATATTAACGCACTACCCATAAAATGTGTCTATATCCGCCATTTTCCTACTTTTTACCTGGGCTAATAATATATATCCTATAATGCACCTGAAGTAAGAGTTTCTGACCAGATCAACCATTTTCAACTTAATGCTCTATCTATGTCATATGCATGAGTTTAACCTGCACTGCTTATATATTTTCCAATTCAATGCATTTCCATTATATCTTCATTCTGCATCAGCCATTATTAAACTTGCTTCTTACTTCTGCTTGTATATGCATGATTATGTTCACACTCACATTTTTCCTTAATAACGCACTACCCATAACATGTGTCTATATCCGCCATTTGCCTACTTTTTACCTGGGCTAATAATATATATCCTATAATGCACCTGTAGTAGGAGTTTATGACCAGATCAACCATTTTCTACTTAATGCTCTATCTATGTCATATGCATGAGTTTAACCTGCACTGCTTATATATTTTCCAATTCAATGCATTTCCATTATAGCTTCATTCTGCATCAGCCATTATTCAACTTGCTTCTTACTTCTGCTTGTATATGAATGATAATGTTCACACTCACATTTTTCCATATTAACGCACTACCCATAAAATGTGTCTATATCCGCCATTTTCCTACTTTTTACCTGGGCTAATAATATATATCCTATAATGCACCTGTAGTAGGAGTTTATGACCAGATTAACCATTTTCTACTTAATGCTCTATCTATGTCATATGCATGAGTTTAACCTGCACTGCTTATATATTTTCCAATTCAATGCATTTCCATTATAGCATCATTCTGCATCAGCCATTATTCAATTTGTTTCTTACTTCTGTTTGTATATGCATGATTATGTCCACTCTCACATTTTTCCATATTAACGCACTACCCATAACATGTGTCTATGTCCGCCATTTTCCTACTTTTTACCTGGGCTAATAATATATATCCTATAATGCACCTAGAGTAGGAGTTTATGACTAGATCAACCATTTTCTACTTTATACTCGCTCTATGTACTTATGCATGTGTATACACTTTCACTGCTTAAATATATTCCCATTCAATGCATTTCCATTATAGCTTCATTCTGCATCAGCCATTATTCAACTTGTTTCTTACTTCTACTTATCTTAAATTATTTTACGTCCTTCATTGATAATGCTCACAATACAATTTCTCCTCTATGACGCACATCATTTAATAGCTCGTTTTTGTATTAAATGTGCGCGATTGTATTCATAACCATACGTTTCCTTACTATAGCTCTTCCATCAATAGTTTGATTCCATTACAAACTCTTGCTCTACGTTTAGCCTGTTCTGCTCCAATGTAACGATGCCTTAATAACTGTGCGTTTTCCTTATAATGCACTTTCATTCATAGTTTGATTTCATATCAATCATTACATTACATTATGCCTGCTCTACTTACATATGCATTATTATATTTATAACCATACAATACATTTATAATTCAGTTTTATTAATAGTTTGTTTCCAAATCAACCATTGCCCTACATTATGCCTGATCTGCTTACACTTGTATGATGCATTCATAACTATGCTTTTCGTTTATAATGCACTTCCATTCACATATTGTTTCCGAATCAACCTTTACTCTACTTTATACCTTCTCTATTCATACATTATCTTACTTACTTTTACCTTTCTGTTATCTAACTGTTATCTATCTTTCATTATGTAGTTTGCGTGATATTGTAGCTTTTGCTCTTTATATTTGCTGTACTAATCTCTTTGCATGTACAATTTTTGACCTGATGTATTGTTTGTTGTTATTTGTTTGTTTGTATATTGCTAACGTCACTCTCTTCCAGATCACAAGCCGGTACCGTTCGAACCGAGAAATCAACGCTTAAGGAGACGCCGTTCTGTGCAATCTTCACATCTATACCATTTATTTCCTTGGTGATTTGCCACTTTGGCAACCTGTTTCTGCTATTCTTCTATCAGAACTCGATGATGCTGTATCTTACCAAAGCGCTTGGATTTCAATTGACAAGAGGTGGTATCCTTGCTTCATTGCCTTGGTTTGCGCGCATGATGTTTGGTTTTTTCTTCAGTTGGGGTGGTGATATCATCAGGCGCAAGCAAGTCGTATCACTCACTGTCTTCCGAAAGGTCGCCACAATTTTCTGTAATTACCAAATATTTTTACAATTATTTAAACAGTTTATTCAATTATTTATTAATATGTGATAATATACTCGGCATCATTTATAGCTCATTTGTTGCCGGGAATATGTTTGATACTTGTTGGATACGTCGGTTGTTCACTCGTACTAGCCAACACGTTCCTATTCCTTGCTCTGGGTTTTAACGGTGCTGCTAGTATTTCTAATTTATCCAACAATCAGGATCTTTCACCAAATTACGCTGGTTTCTTATATGGTATAATGAATACTATTGGCACGAGTACTGGTATGATTATTCCACCCATGGTCGAGGCGATCGCAGGAAAATATGGGGTAAGTACTTAAAACATAATTATAGGCACCTTCTAATATCGTAATGAATACAAAACTATAGCAACATGATGGAGCTGCCTACTACTTCGTAGTACGTAACTCACTGTGACCTTTAAACATTGATTTACTGTCTCTCGTCAAGTTTAACATATAAATAATTCAAATTTGAATCTTTTTCAAATTTGAATTATTCAAATTTGAACATTTAATCAACGTCTTACTCACGTAAATGATTTGAGAGACATAATGAAACTTCGTTTTATTATGTTTTAATCATCAAAGTATGTGTCCCACAGTGTTTTCTATATATTAACTAATTAGCAATTACCGCCTATTAATCAGAAGATCCCACGTATGTATCAGATATTTGTCAGATAATATGTTTGGGACGCATGATGAAGTTTTTTCATATACAATGTGTCAATCACCCTAGTACATGACGGACTATATCTTTAGATACCACATAATCAGTACTCACATATATTTATTAACCATATTAAATATAACACAAACACAAGGCATGCCATAATTCGTAATCGTCAATAACCAGCTTTATTGTCATATAAAAGGTCTAGAAAACATGGTGTAGTTTCGTACTACGATGTTTTGATTTGCGTAGTACGTGCCCCACTGTGTTTTATAGATGTCTACCGATTATCAATCATCCACACAATAGGAAGAAATCTCATGAGATGTTGAGGACTACAAAGCGGACCGCATAATTCACGTTTCATCAATAATCAGCTTCATTGTCGTATAGTAAGTCTCGAAAACATGGTGGGCCTTGTTCTAAGAAATTTTAATCATCATAGTACGTGCCCCACTGTGGTTTCTAGAACTATCAAGAAGACACTACTAACGCAAAAACAAGATGCAGCTTTACTACGGCGTATTCTCATGGTCGTAAAACGTATTTCTTCAATCCTTTGATAGGCATAAGATGTGCTGCTCTCTGACTTTATATTAGTCAATAAATATCAGTGACATTAGTTTAAATTAGTTCCACAAAAAGTGCAGTGTTTTCAATAATTCTGGGGGCCTCATACATGAGGGAGTCCATTTGTGAAATGCCTTGATCGTAGTGTTGTCAAGTACTACTACGAAGCATTCTTGAGCGTTGAGCGTATTCCTACATTGCCTTAAATGGGGTAGGAGTTACGAATACGATGCTATGACGGATTTGGGACGTGCTTTTTCAACGCTGTGATCACCAATGAAGACGCCTGATTTTATATTCACCAAGAAGATTACGTGATGATAGTGTTACGTAGTTCCATAAGAAGTGCACTTTTACAACGCTGTGATCACCAATGAAGACGGCTGATTTTATATTCAGCAATGAATATTGCGTGTTGATAGTGTTACTTAGTTCCATAAGAAGTGCAGTATATTGTTACATTCCAGGTATGTAAAAAAGGACAACAGCAGTCCTATATGCCTTTGTCGGTGTTGTTAAGTACTACTACGAAGCATTCTTGAGCGTTGAGCGTATTCCTACAATGCCTTAAATGGCGTAGGAGTTACGAATACGATGCTATGATGGATTTAGGGCGTACTTTTACAATGCTGTGCTCGTAATAGGTTGTACTTCTAGCTGACTTTATATAAGCCAATGAAGAGTAAGTAATAACAGTGTATCTTATTTCCATATGGAGTTTAATGTGTTTCTACATTTCAGGTATGTTGAATAGGAGAACTGCAGTTCTAAAATCTTTAGATTCGGGTAGCTAAATACTCCAAAACATCCATGAGCGTTCATCGAACTCCTGCAATGCTGTAAAAGGCATAGAAGATACTAATACAATTCTATGATGGACTTAGGACGTTCTTTTTGAACGCTGTGATCACCAATGAAGACAGCTGATTTTATATTCAGCAATGAATAAGGCGTGATGATAGTGTTACTTAGTTCCATAAGAAGTGCAATGTGTTTATACATTTCAGGTATGTAAAAAAGGTCGACAGCTGTCCTATATGCCTTTGTCGGTGTTGTTAAGTACTACTACGAAGAATTCTTGAGCGTTGAGCGTATTCCTACAATGCCTTAAATGGCATAGAAGATACTAATACAATTCTATGATGGACTTAGGACGTGCTTTTTGAACGCTGTGATCACCAATGAAGACGGCTGATTTTATATTCAGGAATGAATATTGCGTGATGATAGTGTTACTTAGTTCCATAAGAAGTGCAATGTGATTCTACGTTTCAGGTATGTAAAAAAGGACAACAGCAGTCCTATATGCCTTTGTCGGTGTTGTTAAGTACTACTACGAAGCATTCTTGAGCGTTGAGCGTATTCCTACAATGGCTTAAATGGCGTAGGAGTTACGAATACGATGCTATGATGGATTTAGGGCGTACTTTTACAATGCTGTGCTCGTAATAGGTTGTACTTCTAGCTGACTTTATATAAGCCAATGAAGAGTAAGTAATAACAGTGTATCTTATTTCCATATGGAGTTTAATGTGTTTCTACATTTCAGGTATGTTGAATAGGAGAACTGCAGTTCTAAAATCTTTAGATTCGGGTAGCTAAATACTCCAAAACATCCATGAGCGTTCATCGAACTCCTGCAATGCTGTAAAAGGCATAGAAGATACTAATACAATTCTATGATGGACTTAGGACGTTCTTTTTGAACGCTGTGATCACCAATGAAGACAGCTGATTTTATATTCAGCAATGAATATTGCGTGATGATAGTGTTACTTAGTTCCATAAGAAGTGCAATGTGTTTATACATTTCAGGTATGTAAAAAATTTCGACAGCTGTCCTATATGCCTTTGTCGGTGTTGTTAAGTACTACTACGAAGAATTCTTGAGCGTTGAGCGTATTCCTACAATGCCTCAAATGGCGTAGGAGTTACGAATACGATGCTATGATGGATTTAGGGCGTACTTTTACAATGCTGTGCTCGTAATAGGTTGTACTTCTAGCTGACTTTATATAAGCCAATGAAGAGTAAGTAATAACAGTGTATCTTATTTCCATATGGAGTTTAATGTGTTTCTACATTTCAGGTATGTTGAATAGGAGAACTGCAGTTCTAAAATCTTTAGATTCGGGTAGCTAAATACTCCAAAACATCCATGAGCGTTCATCGAACTCCTGCAATGCTGTAAAAGGCATAGAAGATACTAATACAATTCTATGATGGACTTAGGACGTGCTTTTTGAACGCTGTGATCACCAATGAAGACGGCTGATTTTATATTCAGCAATGAATATTGCGTGATGATAGTGTTACTTAGTTCCATAAGAAGTGCAATGTGATTCTACGTTTCAGGTATGTAAAAAAGGACAACAGCAGTCCTATATGCCTTTGTCGGTGTTGTTAAGTACTACTACGAAGCATTCTTGAGCGTTGAGCGTATTCCTACAATGCCTCAAATGGCGTAGGAGTTACGAATACGATGCTATGATGGATTTAGGGCGTACTTTTACAATGCTGTGCTCGTAATAGGTTGTACTTCTAGCTGACTTTATATAAGCCAATGAAGAGTAAGTAATAACAGTGTATCTTATTTCCATATGGAGTTTAATGTGTTTCTACATTTCAGGTATGTTGAATAGGAGAACTGCAGTTCTAAAATCTTTAGATTCGGGTAGCTAAATACTCCAAAACATCCATGAGCGTTCATCGAACTCCTGCAATGCTGTAAAAGGCATAGAAGATACTAATACAATTCTATGATGGACTTAGGACGTTCTTTTTGAACGCTGTGATCACCAATGAAGACGGCTGATTTTATATTCAGCAATGAATATTGCGTGATGATAGTGTTACTTAGTTCCATAAGAAGTGCAATGTGATTCTACGTTTCAGGTATGTAAAAAAGGACAACAGCAGTCCTATATGCCTTTGTCGGTGTTGTTAAGTACTACTACGAAGAATTCTTGAGCGTTGAGCGTATTCCTACAATGCCTTAAATGGCGTAGGAGTTACGAATACGATGCTATGATGGATTTAGGGCGTACTTTTACAATGCTGTGCTCGTAATAGGTTGTACTTCTAGCTGACTTTATATAAGCCAATGAAGAGTAAGTAATAACAGTGTATCTTATTTCCATATGGAGTTTAATGTGTTTCTACATTTCAGGTATGTTGAATAGGAGAACTGCAGTTCTAAAATCTTTAGATTCGGGTAGCTAAATACTCCAAAACATCCATGAGCGTTCATCGAACTCCTGCAATGCTGTAAAAGGCATAGAAGATACTAATACAATTCTATGATGGACTTAGGACGTTCTTTTTGAACGCTGTGATCACCAATGAAGACAGCTGATTTTATATTCAGCAATGAATAAGGCGTGATGATAGTGTTACTTAGTTCCATAAGAAGTGCAATGTGTTTATACATTTCAGGTATGTAAAAAATTTCGACAGCTGTCCTATATGCCTTTGTCGGTGTTGTTAAGTACTACTACGAAGAATTCTTGAGCGTTGAGCGTATTCCTACAATGCCTTAAATGGCGTAGGAGTTACGAATACAATGCTATGATGGATTTGTGACGTGCTTTTTCAACGCAGTGATCACCAATAAAGACGGCTGATTTTATATTCAGCAATGAATATTGCGTGATGATAGTGTTACTTAGTTCCATAAGAAGTGCAATGTGATTCTACGTTTCAGGTATGTAAAAAAGGACAACAGCAGTCCTATATGCCTTTGTCGGTGTTGTTAAGTACTACTACGAAGCATTCTTGAGCGTTGAGCGTATTCCTACAATGCCTTAAATGGCGTAGGAGTTACGAATACGATGCTATGATGGATTTAGGGCGTACTTTTACAATGCTGTGCTCGTAATAGGTTGTACTTCTAGCTGACTTTATATAAGCCAATGAAGAGTAAGTAATAACAGTGTATCTTATTTCCATATGGAGTTTAATGTGTTTCTACATTTCAGGTATGTTGAATAGGAGAACTGCAGTTTTAAAATCTTTAGATTCGGGTAGCTAAATACTCCAAAACATCCATGAGCGTTCATCGAACTCCTGCAATGCTGTAAAAGGCATAGAAGATACTAATACAATTCTATGATGGACTTAGGACGTTCTTTTTGAACGCTGTGATCACCAATGAAGACAGCTGATTTTATATTCAGCAATGAATATTGCGTGATGATAGTGTTACTTAGTTCCATAAGAAGTGCAATGTGTTTATACATTTCAGGTATGTAAAAAATTTCGACAGCTGTCCTATATGCCTTTGTCGGTGTTGTTAAGTACTACTACGAAAAATTCTTGAGCGTTGAGCGTATTCCTACAATGCCTTAAATGGCGTAGGAGTTACGAATACGATGCTATGATGGATTTAGGGCGTACTTTTACAATGCTGTGCTCGTAATAGGTTGTACTTCTAGCTGACTTTATATAAGCCAATGAAGAGTAAGTAATAACAGTGTATCTTATTTCCATATGGAGTTTAATGTGTTTCTACATTTCAGGTATGTTGAATAGGAGAACTGCAGTTTTAAAATCTTTAGATTCGGGTAGCTAAATACTCCAAAACATCCATGAGCGTTCATCGAACTCCTGCAATGCTGTAAAAGGCATAGAAGATACTAATACAATTCTATGATGGACTTAGGACGTTCTTTTTGAACGCTGTGATCACCAATGAAGACAGCTGATTTTATATTCAGCAATGAATATGTCGTGATGATAGTGTTACTTAGTTCCATAAGAAGTGCAATGTGTTTATACATTTCAGGTATGTAAAAAATTTCGACAGCTGTCCTATATGCCTTTGTCGGTGTTGTTAAGTACTACTACGAAGAATTCTTGAGCGTTGAGCGTATTCCTACAATGCCTTAAATGGCGTAGGAGTTACGAATACGATGCTATGATGGATTTAGGGCGTACTTTTACAATGTGCTCGTAATAGGTTGTACTTCTAGCTGACTTTATATAAGCCAATGAAGAGTAAGTAATAACAGTGTATCTTATTTCCATATGGAGTTTAATGTGTTTCTACATTTCAGGTATGTTGAATAGGAGAACTGCAGTTCTAAAATCTTTAGATTCGGGTAGCTAAATACTCCAAAACATCCATGAGCGTTCATCGAACTCCTGCAATGCTGTAAAAGGCATAGAAGATACTAATACAATTCTATGATGGACTTAGGACGTTCTTTTTGAACGCTGTGATCACCAATGAAGACGGCTGATTTTATATTCAGCAATGAATATTGCGTGATGATAGTGTTACTTAGTTCCATAAGTAGTGCAATGTGTTTATACATTTCAGGTATGTAAAAAATTTCGACAGCTGTCCTATATGCCTTTGTCGGTGTTGTTAAGTACTACTACGAAGAATTCTTGAGCGTTGAGCGTATTCCTACAATGCCTTAAATGGCGTAGGAGTTACGAATACAATGCTATGATGGATTTGTGACGTGCTTTTTCAACGCAGTGATCACCAATAAAGACGGCTGATTTTATATTCAGCAATGAATATTGCGTGATGATAGTGTTACTTAGTTCCATAAGAAGTGCAATGTGATTCTACGTTTCAGGTATGTAAAAAAGGACAACAGCAGTCCTATATGCCTTTGTCGGTGTTGTTAAGTACTACTACGAAGCATTCTTGAGCGTTGAGCGTATTCCTACAATGCCTTAAATGGCGTAGGAGTTACGAATACGATGCTATGATGGATTTAGGGCGTACTTTTACAATGATGTGCTCGTAATAGGTTGTACTTCTAGCTGACTTTATATAAGCCAATGAAGAGTAAGTAATAACAGTGTATCTTATTTCCATATGGAGTTTAATGTGTTTCTACATTTCAGGTATGTTGAATAGGAGAACTGCAGTTCTAAAATCTTTAGATTCGGGTAGCTAAATACTCCAAAACATCCATGAGCGTTCATCGAACTCCTGCAATGCTGTAAAAGGCATAGAAGATACTAATACAATTCTATGATGGACTTAGGACGTTCTTTTTTGAACGCTGTGATCACCAATGAAGACAGCTGATTTTATATTCAGCAATGAATATTGCGTGATGATAGTGTTACTTAGTTCCATAAGAAGTGCAATGTGTTTATACATTTCAGGTATGTAAAAAATTTCGACAGCTGTCCTATATGCCTTTGTCGGTGTTGTTAAGTACTACTACGAAGAATTCTTGAGCGTTGAGCGTATTCCTACAATGCCTTAAATGGCGTAGGAGTTACGAATACGATGCTATGATGGATTTAGGGCGTACTTTTACAATGCTGTGCTCGTAATAGGTTGTACTTCTAGCTGACTTTATATAAGCCAATGAAGAGTAAGTAATAACAGTGTATCTTATTTCCATATGGAGTTTAATGTGTTTCTACATTTCAGGTATGTTGAATAGGAGAACTGCAGTTCTAAAATCTTTAGATTCGGGTAGCTAAATACTCCAAAACATCCATGAGCGTTCATCGAACTCCTGCAATGCTGTAAAAGGCATAGAAGATACTAATACAATTCTATGATGGACTTAGGACGTTCTTTTTGAACGCTGTGATCACCAATGAAGACAGCTGATTTTATATTCAGCAATGAATATTGCGTGATGATAGTGTTACTTAGTTCCATAAGAAGTGCAATGTGTTTATACATTTCAGGTATGTAAAAAATTTCGACAGCTGTCCTATATGCCTTTGTCGGTGTTGTTAAGTACTACTACGAAGAATTCTTGAGCGTTGAGCGTATTCCTACAATGCCTTAAATGGCGTAGGAGTTACGAATACGATGCTATGATGGATTTAGGGCGTACTTTTACAATGCTGTGCTCGTAATAGGTTGTACTTCTAGCTGACTTTATATAAGCCAATGAAGAGTAAGTAATAACAGTGTATCTTATTTCCATATGGAGTTTAATGTGTTTCTACATTTCAGGTATGTTGAATAGGAGAACTGCAGTTCTAAAATCTTTAGATTCGGGTAGCTAAATACTCCAAAACATCCATGAGCGTTCATCGAACTCCTGCAATGCTGTAAAAGGCATAGAAGATACTAATACAATTCTATGATGGACTTAGGACGTTCTTTTTGAACGCTGTGATCACCAATGAAGACAGCTGATTTTATATTCAGCAATGAATAAGGCGTGATGATAGTGTTACTTAGTTCCATAAGAAGTGCAATGTGTTTATACATTTCAGGTATGTAAAAAATTTCGACAGCTGTCCTATATGCCTTTGTCGGTGTTGTTAAGTACTACTACGAAGAATTCTTGAGCGTTGAGCGTATTCCTACAATGCCTTAAATGGCGTAGGAGTTACGAATACAATGCTATGATGGATTTGTGACGTGCTTTTTCAACGCAGTGATCACCAATAAAGACGGCTGATTTTATATTCAGCAATGAATATTGCGTGATGATAGTGTTACTTAGTTCCATAAGAAGTGCAATGTGATTCTACGTTTCAGGTATGTAAAAAAGGACAACAGCAGTCCTATATGCCTTTGTCGGTGTTGTTAAGTACTACTACGAAGCATTCTTGAGCGTTGAGCGTATTCCTACAATGCCTTAAATGGCGTAGGAGTTACGAATACGATGCTATGATGGATTTAGGGCGTACTTTTACAATGCTGTGCTCGTAATAGGTTGTACTTCTAGCTGACTTTATATAAGCCAATGAAGAGTAAGTAATAACAGTGTATCTTATTTCCATATGGAGTTTAATGTGTTTCTACATTTCAGGTATGTTGAATAGGAGAACTGCAGTTTTAAAATCTTTAGATTCGGGTAGCTAAATACTCCAAAACATCCATGAGCGTTCATCGAACTCCTGCAATGCTGTAAAAGGCATAGAAGATACTAATACAATTCTATGATGGACTTAGGACGTTCTTTTTGAACGCTGTGATCACCAATGAAGACAGCTGATTTTATATTCAGCAATGAATATTGCGTGATGATAGTGTTACTTAGTTCCATAAGAAGTGCAATGTGTTTATACATTTCAGGTATGTAAAAAATTTCGACAGCTGTCCTATATGCCTTTGTCGGTGTTGTTAAGTACTACTACGAAAAATTCTTGAGCGTTGAGCGTATTCCTACAATGCCTTAAATGGCGTAGGAGTTACGAATACGATGCTATGATGGATTTAGGGCGTACTTTTACAATGCTGTGCTCGTAATAGGTTGTACTTCTAGCTGACTTTATATAAGCCAATGAAGAGTAAGTAATAACAGTGTATCTTATTTCCATATGGAGTTTAATGTGTTTCTACATTTCAGGTATGTTGAATAGGAGAACTGCAGTTTTAAAATCTTTAGATTCGGGTAGCTAAATACTCCAAAACATCCATGAGCGTTCATCGAACTCCTGCAATGCTGTAAAAGGCATAGAAGATACTAATACAATTCTATGATGGACTTAGGACGTTCTTTTTGAACGCTGTGATCACCAATGAAGACAGCTGATTTTATATTCAGCAATGAATATGTCGTGATGATAGTGTTACTTAGTTCCATAAGAAGTGCAATGTGTTTATACATTTCAGGTATGTAAAAAATTTCGACAGCTGTCCTATATGCCTTTGTCGGTGTTGTTAAGTACTACTACGAAGAATTCTTGAGCGTTGAGCGTATTCCTACAATGCCTTAAATGGCGTAGGAGTTACGAATACGATGCTATGATGGATTTAGGGCGTACTTTTACAATGCTGTGCTCGTAATAGGTTGTACTTCTAGCTGACTTTATATAAGCCAATGAAGAGTAAGTAATAACAGTGTATCTTATTTCCATATGGAGTTTAATGTGTTTCTACATTTCAGGTATGTTGAATAGGAGAACTGCAGTTCTAAAATCTTTAGATTCGGGTAGCTAAATACTCCAAAACATCCATGAGCGTTCATCGAACTCCTGCAATGCTGTAAAAGGCATAGAAGATACTAATACAATTCTATGATGGACTTAGGACGTTCTTTTTGAACGCTGTGATCACCAATGAAGACAGCTGATTTTATATTCAGCAATGAATATTGCGTGATGATAGTGTTACTTAGTTCCATAAGAAGTGCAATGTGTTTATACATTTCAGGTATGTAAAAAATTTCGACAGCTGTCCTATATGCCTTTGTCGGTGTTGTTAAGTACTACTACGAAGAATTCTTGAGCGTTGAGCGTATTCCTACAATGCCTTAAATGGCGTAGGAGTTACGAATACAATGCTATGATGGATTTGTGACGTGCTTTTTCAACGCAGTGATCACCAATAAAGACGGCTGATTTTATATTCAGCAATGAATATTGCGTGATGATAGTGTTACTTAGTTCCATAAGAAGTGCAATGTGATTCTACGTTTCAGGTATGTAAAAAAGGACAACAGCAGTCCTATATGCCTTTGTCGGTGTTGTTAAGTACTACTACGAAGCATTCTTGAGCGTTGAGCGTATTCCTACAATGCCTTAAATGGCGTAGGAGTTACGAATACGATGCTATGATGGATTTAGGGCGTACTTTTACAATGCTGTGCTCGTAATAGGTTGTACTTCTAGCTGACTTTATATAAGCCAATGAAGAGTAAGTAATAACAGTGTATCTTATTTCCATATGGAGTTTAATGTGTTTCTACATTTCAGGTATGTTGAATAGGAGAACTGCAGTTCTAAAATCTTTAGATTCGGGTAGCTAAATACTCCAAAACATCCATGAGCGTTCATCGAACTCCTGCAATGCTGTAAAAGGCATAGAAGATACTAATACAATTCTATGATGGACTTAGGACGTTCTTTTTGAACGCTGTGATCACCAATGAAGACAGCTGATTTTATATTCAGCAATGAATATTGCGTGATGATAGTGTTACTTAGTTCCATAAGAAGTGCAATGTGTTTATACATTTCAGGTATGTAAAAAATTTCGACAGCTGTCCTATATGCCTTTGTCGGTGTTGTTAAGTACTACTACGAAGAATTCTTGAGCGTTGAGCGTATTCCTACAATGCCTTAAATGGCGTAGGAGTTACGAATACGATGCTATGATGGATTTAGGGCGTACTTTTACAATGCTGTGCTCGTAATAGGTTGTACTTCTAGCTGACTTTATATAAGCCAATGAAGAGTAAGTAATAACAGTGTATCTTATTTCCATATGGAGTTTAATGTGTTTCTACATTTCAGGTATGTTGAATAGGAGAACTGCAGTTCTAAAATCTTTAGATTCGGGTAGCTAAATACTCCAAAACATCCATGAGCGTTCATCGAACTCCTGCAATGCTGTAAAAGGCATAGAAGATACTAATACAATTCTATGATGGACTTAGGACGTTCTTTTTGAACGCTGTGATCACCAATGAAGACAGCTGATTTTATATTCAGCAATGAATAAGTCGTGATGATAGTGTTACTTAGTTCCATAAGAAGTGCAATGTGTTTATACATTTCAGGTATGTAAAAAATTTCGACAGCTGTCCTATATGCCTTTGTCGGTGTTGTTAAGTACTACTACGAAGAATTCTTGAGCGTTGAGCGTATTCCTACAATGCCTTAAATGGCGTAGGAGTTACGAATACCATGCTATGATGGATTTGTGACGTGCTTTTTGAACGCTGTGATCACCAATGAAGACAGCTGATTTTATATTCAGCAATGAATATTGCGTGATGATAGTGTTACTTAGTTCCATAAGAAGTGCAATGTGTTTATACATTTCAGGTATGTAAAAAAGGACAACAGCAGTCCTATATGCCTTTGTCGGTGTTGTTAAGTACTACTACGAAGAATTCTTGAGCGTTGAGCGTATTCCTACAATGCCTTAAATGGCGTAGGAGTTACGAATACGATGCTATGATGGATTTAGGGCGTACTTTTACAATGCTGTGCTCGTAATAGGTTGTACTTCTAGCTGACTTTATATAAGCCAATGAAGAGTAAGTAATAACAGTGTATCTTATTTCCATATGGAGTTTAATGTGTTTCTACATTTCAGGTATGTTGAATAGGAGAACTGCAGTTTTAAAATCTTTAGATTCGGGTAGCTAAATACTCCAAAACATCCATGAGCGTTCATCGAACTCCTGCAATGCTGTAAAAGGCATAGAAGATACTAATACAATTCTATGATGGACTTAGGACGTTCTTTTTGAACGCTGTGATCACCAATGAAGACAGCTGATTTTATATTCAGCAATGAATATTGCGTGATGATAGTGTTACTTAGTTCCATAAGAAGTGCAATGTGTTTATACATTTCAGGTATGTAAAAAATTTCGACAGCTGTCCTATATGCCTTTGTCGGTGTTGTTAAGTACTACTACGAAGAATTCTTGAGCGTTGAGCGTATTCCTACAATGCCTTAAATGGCGTAGGAGTTACGAATACGATGCTATGATGGATTTAGGGCGTACTTTTACAATGCTGTGCTCGTAATAGGTTGTACTTCTAGCTGACTTTATATAAGCCAATGAAGAGTAAGTAATAACAGTGTATCTTATTTCCATATGGAGTTTAATGTGTTTCTACATTTCAGGTATGTTGAATAGGAGAACTGCAGTTCTAAAATCTTTAGATTCGGGTAGCTAAATACTCCAAAACATCCATGAGCGTTCATCGAACTCCTGCAATGCTGTAAAAGGCATAGAAGATACTAATACAATTCTATGATGGACTTAGGACGTTCTTTTTGAACGCTGTGATCACCAATGAAGACAGCTGATTTTATATTCAGCAATGAATAAGGCGTGATGATAGTGTTACTTAGTTCCATAAGAAGTGCAATGTGTTTATACATTTCAGGTATGTAAAAAATTTCGACAGCTGTCCTATATGCCTTTGTCGGTGTTGTTAAGTACTACTACGAAGAATTCTTGAGCGTTGAGCGTATTCCTACAATGCCTTAAATGGCGTAGGAGTTACGAATACAATGCTATGATGGATTTGTGACGTGCTTTTTCAACGCAGTGATCACCAATAAAGACGGCTGATTTTATATTCAGCAATGAATATTGCGTGATGATAGTGTTACTTAGTTCCATAAGAAGTGCAATGTGATTCTACGTTTCAGGTATGTAAAAAAGGACAACAGCAGTCCTATATGCCTTTGTCGGTGTTGTTAAGTACTACTACGAAGCATTCTTGAGCGTTGAGCGTATTCCTACAATGCCTTAAATGGCGTAGGAGTTACGAATACGATGCTATGATGGATTTAGGGCGTACTTTTACAATGCTGTGCTCGTAATAGGTTGTACTTCTAGCTGACTTTATATAAGCCAATGAAGAGTAAGTAATAACAGTGTATCTTATTTCCATATGGAGTTTAATGTGTTTCTACATTTCAGGTATGTTGAATAGGAGAACTGCAGTTTTAAAATCTTTAGATTCGGGTAGCTAAATACTCCAAAACATCCATGAGCGTTCATCGAACTCCTGCAATGCTGTAAAAGGCATAGAAGATACTAATACAATTCTATGATGGACTTAGGACGTTCTTTTTGAACGCTGTGATCACCAATGAAGACAGCTGATTTTATATTCAGCAATGAATATTGCGTGATGATAGTGTTACTTAGTTCCATAAGAAGTGCAATGTGTTTATACATTTCAGGTATGTAAAAAATTTCGACAGCTGTCCTATATGCCTTTGTCGGTGTTGTTAAGTACTACTACGAAGAATTCTTGAGCGTTGAGCGTATTCCTACAATGCCTTAAATGGCGTAGGAGTTACGAATACGATGCTATGATGGATTTAGGGCGTACTTTTACAATGCTGTGCTCGTAATAGGTTGTACTTCTAGCTGACTTTATATAAGCCAATGAAGAGTAAGTAATAACAGTGTATCTTATTTCCATATGGAGTTTAATGTGTTTCTACATTTCAGGTATGTTGAATAGGAGAACTGCAGTTTTAAAATCTTTAGATTCGGGTAGCTAAATACTCCAAAACATCCATGAGCGTTCATCGAACTCCTGCAATGCTGTAAAAGGCATAGAAGATACTAATACAATTCTATGATGGACTTAGGACGTTCTTTTTGAACGCTGTGATCACCAATGAAGACAGCTGATTTTATATTCAGCAATGAATAAGTCGTGATGATAGTGTTACTTAGTTCCATAAGAAGTGCAATGTGTTTATACATTTCAGGTATGTAAAAAATTTCGACAGCTGTCCTATATGCCTTTGTCGGTGTTGTTAAGTACTACTACGAAGAATTCTTGAGCGTTGAGCGTATTCCTACAATGCCTTAAATGGCGTAGGAGTTACGAATACGATGCTATGATGGATTTAGGGCGTACTTTTACAATGCTGTGCTCGTAATAGGTTGTACTTCTAGCTGACTTTATATAAGCCAATGAAGAGTAAGTAATAACAGTGTATCTTATTTCCATATGGAGTTTAATGTGTTTCTACATTTCAGGTATGTTGAATAGGAGAACTGCAGTTCTAAAATCTTTAGATTCGGTAGCTAAATACTCCAAAACATCCATGAGCGTTCATCGAACTCCTGCAATGCTGTAAAAGGCATAGAAGATACTAATACAATTCTATGATGGACTTAGGACGTTCTTTTTGAACGCTGTGATCACCAATGAAGACGGCTGATTTTATATTCAGCAATGAATATTGCGTGATGATAGTGTTACTTAGTTCCATAAGTAGTGCAATGTGTTTATACATTTCAGGTATGTAAAAAATTTCGACAGCTGTCCTATATGCCTTTGTCGGTGTTGTTAAGTACTACTACGAAGAATTCTTGAGCGTTGAGCGTATTCCTACAATGCCTTAAATGGCGTAGGAGTTACGAATACAATGCTATGATGGATTTGTGACGTGCTTTTTCAACGCAGTGATCACCAATAAAGACGGCTGATTTTATATTCAGCAATGAATATTGCGTGATGATAGTGTTACTTAGTTCCATAAGAAGTGCAATGTGATTCTACGTTTCAGGTATGTAAAGGACAACAGCAGTCCTATATGCCTTTGTCGGTGTTGTTAAGTACTACTACGAAGCATTCTTGAGCGTTGAGCGTATTCCTACAATGCCTTAAATGGCGTAGGAGTTACGAATACGATGCTATGATGGATTTAGGGCGTACTTTTACAATGATGTGCTCGTAATAGGTTGTACTTCTAGCTGACTTTATATAAGCCAATGAAGAGTAAGTAATAACAGTGTATCTTATTTCCATATGGAGTTTAATGTGTTTCTACATTTCAGGTATGTTGAATAGGAGAACTGCAGTTCTAAAATCTTTAGATTCGGGTAGCTAAATACTCCAAAACATCCATGAGCGTTCATCGAACTCCTGCAATGCTGTAAAAGGCATAGAAGATACTAATACAATTCTATGATGGACTTAGGACGTTCTTTTTGAACGCTGTGATCACCAATGAAGACAGCTGATTTTATATTCAGCAATGAATATTGCGTGATGATAGTGTTACTTAGTTCCATAAGAAGTGCAATGTGATTCTACGTTTCAGGTATGTAAAAAAGGACAACAGCAGTCCTATATGCCTTTGTCGGTGTTGTTAAGTACTACTACGAAGCATTCTTGAGCGTTGAGCGTATTCCTACAATGCCTTAAATGGCGTAGGAGTTACGAATACGATGCTATGATGGATTTAGGGCGTACTTTTACAATGCTGTGCTCGTAATAGGTTGTACTTCTAGCTGACTTTATATAAGCCAATGAAGAGTAAGTAATAACAGTGTATCTTATTTCCATATGGAGTTTAATGTGTTTCTACATTTCAGGTATGTTGAATAGGAGAACTGCAGTTCTAAAATCTTTAGATTCGGGTAGCTAAATACTCCAAAACATCCATGAGCGTTCATCGAACTCCTGCAATGCTGTAAAAGGCATAGAAGATACTAATACAATTCTATGATGGACTTAGGACGTTCTTTTTGAACGCTGTGATCACCAATGAAGACAATATTCAGCAATGAATATTGCGTGATGATAGTGTTACTTAGTTCCATAAGAAGTGCAATGTGATTCTACGTTTCAGGTATGTAAAAAAGGACAACAGCAGTCCTATATGCCTTTGTCGGTGTTGTTAAGTACTACTACGAAGCATTCTTGAGCGTTGAGCGTATTCCTACAATGCCTTAAATGGCGTAGGAGTTACGAATACGATGCTATGATGGATTTAGGGCGTACTTTTACAATGATGTGCTCGTAATAGGTTGTACTTCTAGCTGACTTTATATAAGCCAATGAAGAGTAAGTAATAACAGTGTATCTTATTTCCATATGGAGTTTAATGTGTTTCTACATTTCAGGTATGTTGAATAGGAGAACTGCAGTTCTAAAATCTTTAGATTCGGGTAGCTAAATACTCCAAAACATCCATGAGCGTTCATCGAACTCCTGCAATGCTGTAAAAGGCATAGAAGATACTAATACAATTCTATGATGGACTTAGGACGTTCTTTTTGAACGCTGTGATCACCAATGAAGACAGCTGATTTTATATTCAGCAATGAATATTGCGTGATGATAGTGTTACTTAGTTCCATAAGAAGTGCAATGTGATTCTACGTTTCAGGTATGTAAAAAAGGACAACAGCAGTCCTATATGCCTTTGTCGGTGTTGTTAAGTACTACTACGAAGCATTCTTGAGCGTTGAGCGTATTCCTACAATGCCTTAAATGGCGTAGGAGTTACGAATACGATGCTATGATGGATTTAGGGCGTACTTATACAATGCTGTGCTCGTAATAGGTTGTACTTCTAGCTGACTTTATATAAGCCAATGAAGAGTAAGTAATAACAGTGTATCTTATTTCCATATGGAGTTTAATGTGTTTCTACATTTCAGTTATGTTGAATAGGAGAACTGCAGTTCTAAAATCTTTAGATTCGGGTAGCTAAATACTCCAAAACATCCATGAGCGTTCATCGAACTCCTGCAATGCTGTAAAAGGCATAGAAGATACTAATACAATTCTATGATGGACTTAGGACGTTCTTTTTGAACGCTGTGATCACCAATGAAGACAGCTGATTTTATATTCAGCAATGAATAAGTCGTGATGATAGTGTTACTTAGTTCCATAAGAAGTGCAATGTGTTTATACATTTCAGGTATGTAAAAAATTTCGACAGCTGTCCTATATGCCTTTGTCGGTGTTGTTAAGTACTACTACGAAGAATTCTTGAGCGTTGAGCGTATTCCTACAATGCCTTAAATGGCGTAGGAGTTACGAATACAATGCTATGATGGATTTGTGACGTGCTTTTTCAACGCAGTGATCACCAATAAAGACGGCTGATTTTATATTCAGCAATGAATATTGCGTGATGATAGTGTTACTTAGTTCCATAAGAAGTGCAATGTGATTCTACGTTTCAGGTATGTAAAAAAGGACAACAGCAGTCCTATATGCCTTTGTCGGTGTTGTTAAGTACTACTACGAAGCATTCTTGAGCGTTGAGCGTATTCCTACAATGCCTTAAATGGCGTAGGAGTTACGAATACGATGCTATGATGGATTTAGGGCGTACTTTTACAATGCTGTGCTCGTAATAGGTTGTACTTCTAGCTGACTTTATATAAGCCAATGAAGAGTAAGTAATAACAGTGTATCTTATTTCCATATGGAGTTTAATGTGTTTCTACATTTCAGGTATGTTGAATAGGAGAACTGCAGTTCTAAAATCTTTAGATTCGGGTAGCTAAATACTCCAAAACATCCATGAGCGTTCATCGAACTCCTGCAATGCTGTAAAAGGCATAGAAGATACTAATACAATTCTATGATGGACTTAGGACGTTCTTTTTGAACGCTGTGATCACCAATGAAGACTGCTGATTTTATATTCAGCAATGAATATTGCGTGATGATAGTGTTACTTAGTTCCATAAGAAGTGCAATGTGATTCTACGTTTCAGGTATTTAAAAAAGGACAACAGCAGTCCTATATGCCTTTGTCGGTGTTGTTAAGTACTACTACGAAGCATTCTTGAGCGTTGAGCGTATTCCTACAATGCCTTAAATGGCGTAGGAGTTACGAATACGATGCTATGATGGATTTAGGGCGTACTTTTACAATGCTGTGCTCGTAATAGGTTGTACTTCTAGCTGACTTTATATAAGCCAATGAAGAGTAAGTAATAACAGTGTATCTTATTTCCATATGGAGTTTAATGTGTTTCTACATTTCAGGTATGTTGAATAGGAGAACTGCAGTTCTAAAATCTTTAGATTCGGGTAGCTAAATACTCCAAAACATCCATGAGCGTTCATCGAACTCCTGCAATGCTGTAAAAGGCATAGAAGATACTAATACAATTCTATGATGGACTTAGGACGTGCTTTTTGAACGCAGTGATCACCAATCAAGACGGCTGATTTTATATTCAGCGATGAATATTGCGTGATGATAGTGTTACTTAGTTCCATAAGAAGTGCAATGTGATGCTACGTTTCAGGTATGTAAAAAAGGACAACAGCAGTCCTATATGCCTTTGTCGGTATTGTTAAGTACTACTACGAAGCATTCTTGAGCGTTGAGCGTATTCCTACAATGCCTTAAATGGCGTAGGAGTTACGAATACGATGCTATGATGGATTTAGGGCGTACTTTTACAATGCTGTGCTCGTAATAGGTTGTACTTCTAGCTGACTTTATATAAGCCAATGAAGAGTAAGTAATAACAGTGTATCTTATTTCCATATGGAGTTTAATGTGTTTCTACATTTCAGGTATGTTGAATAGGAGAACTGCAGTTCTAAAATCTTTAGATTCGGGTAGCTAAATACTCCAAAACATCCATGAGCGTTCATCGAACTCCTGCAATGCTGTAAAAGGCATAGAAGATACTAATACAATTCTATGATGGACTTAGGACGTTCTTTTTGAACGCTGTGATCACCAATGAAGACAGCTGATTTTATATTCAGCAATGAATAAGTCGTGATGATAGTGTTACTTAGTTCCATAAGAAGTGCAATGTGTTTATACATTTCAGGTATGTAAAAAATTTCGACAGCTGTCCTATATGCCTTTGTCGGTGTTGTTAAGTACTACTACGAAGAATTCTTGAGCGTTGAGCGTATTCCTACAATGCTGTAAAAGGCATAGAAGATACTAATACAATTCTATGATGGACTTAGGACGTTCTTTTTGAACGCTGTGATCACCAATGAAGACAGCTGATTTTATATTCAGCAATGAATAAGTCGTGATGATAGTGTTACTTAGTTCCATAAGAAATGCAATGTGATTCTACGTTTCAGGTATGTAAAAAAGGACAACAGCAGTCCTATATGCCTTTGTCGGTGTTGTTAAGTACTACTACGAAGCATTCTTGAGCGTTGAGCGTATTCCTACAATGCCTTAAATGGCGTAGGAGTTACGAATACGATGCTATGATGGATTTAGGGCGTACTTTTACAATGATGTGCTCGTAATAGGTTGTACTTCTAGCTGACTTTATATAAGCCAATGAAGAGTAAGTAATAACAGTGTATCTTATTTCCATATGGAGTTTAATGTGTTTCTACATTTCAGGTATGTTGAATAGGAGAACTGCAGTTCTAAAATCTTTAGATTCGGGTAGCTAAATACTCCAAAACATCCATGAGCGTTCATCGAACTCCTGCAATGCTGTAAAAGGCATAGAAGATACTAATACAATTCTATGATGGACTTAGGACGTTCTTTTTGAACACTGTGATCACCAATGAAGACAGCTGATTTTATATTCAGCAATGAATAAGGCGTGATGATAGTGTTACTTAGTTCCATAAGAAGTGCAATGTGTTTATACATTTCAGGTATGTAAAAAATTTCGACAGCTGTCCTATATGCCTTTGTCGGTGTTGTTAAGTACTACTACGAAGCATTCTTGAGCGTTGAGCGTATTCCTACAATGCCTTAAATGGCGTAGGAGTTACGAATACGATGCTATGATGGATTTAGGGCGTACTTTTACAATGCTGTGCTCGTAATAGGTTGTACTTCTAGCTGACTTTATATAAGCCAATGAAGAGTAAGTAATAACAGTGTATCTTATTTCCATATGGAGTTTAATGTGTTTCTACATTTCAGGTATGTTGAATAGGAGAACTGCAGTTCTAAAATCTTTAGATTCGGGTAGCTAAATACTCCAAAACATCCATGAGCGTTGAGCGTATTCCTACAATGCCTTAAATGGCGTAGGAGTTACGAATACAATGCTATGATGGATTTGTGACGTGCTTTTTCAACGCAGTGATCACCAATAAAGACGGCTGATTTTATATTCAGCAATGAATATTGCGTGATGATAGTGTTACTTAGTTCCATAAGAAATGCAATGTGATTCTTCGTTTCAGGTATGTAAAAAAGGACAACAGCAGTCCTATATGCCTTTGTCGGTGTTGTTAAGTACTACTACGAAGCATTCTTGAGCGTTGAGCGTATTCCTACAATGCCTTAAATGGTGTAGGAGTTACGAATACGATGCTATGATGGATTTAGGGCGTACTTTTACAATGCTGTGCTCGTAATAGGTTGTACTTCTAGCTGACTTTATATAAGCCAATGAAGAGTAAGTAATAACAGTGTATCTTATTTCCATATGGAGTTTAATGTGTTTCTACATTTCAGGTATGTTGAATAGGAGAACTGCAGTTCTAAAATCTTTAGATTCGGGTAGCTAAATACTCCAAAACATCCATGAGCGTTCATCGAACTCCTGCAATGCTGTAAAAGGCATAGAAGATACTAATACAATTCTATGATGGACTTAGGACGTTCTTTTTGAACGCTGTGATCACCAATGAAGACAGCTGATTTTATATTCAGCAATGAATAAGGCGTGATGATAGTGTTACTTAGTTCCATAAGAAGTGCAATGTGTTTATACATTTCAGGTATGTAAAAAATTTCGACAGCTGTCCTATATGCCTTTGTCGGTGTTGTTAAGTACTACTACGAGGCATTCTTGAGCGTTGAGCGTATTCCTACAATGCCTTAAATGGCGTAGGAGTTACGAATACGATGCTATGATGGATTTAGGGCGTACTTTTACAATGCTGTGCTCGTAATAGGTTGTACTTCTAGCTGACTTTATATAAGCCAATGAAGAGTAAGTAATAACAGTGTATCTTATTTCCATATGGAGTTTAATGTGTTTCTACATTTCAGGTATGTTGAATAGGAGAACTGCAGTTCTAAAATCTTTAGATTCGGGTAGCTAAATACTCCAAAACATCCATGAGCGTTCATCGAACTCCTGCAATGCTGTAAAAGGCATAGAAGATACTAATACAATTCTATGGTGGACTTAGGACGTTCTTTTTGAACGCTGTGATCACCAATGAAGACAGCTGATTTTATATTCAGCAATGAATAAGTCGTGATGATAGTGTTACTTAGTTCCATAAGAAGTGCAATGTGTTTATACATTTCAGGTATGTAAAAAATTCGACAGCTGTCCTATATGCCTTTGTCGGTGTTGTTAAGTACTACTACGAAGAATTCTTGAGCGTTGAGCGTATTCCTACAATGCCTTAAATGGCGTAGGAGTTACGAATACAATGCTATGATGGATTTGTGACGTGCTTTTTCAACGCAGTGATCACCAATAAAGACGGCTGATTTTATATTCAGCAATGAATATTGCGTGATGATAGTGTTACTTAGTTCCATAAGAAGTGCAATGTGATTCTACGTTTCAGGTATGTAAAAAAGGACAACAGCAGTCCTATATGCCTTTGTCGGTGTTGTTAAGTACTACTACGAAGCATTCTTGAGCGTTGAGCGTATTCCTACAATGCCTTAAATGGCGTAGGAGTTACGAATACGATGCTATGATGGATTTAGGGCGTACTTTTACAATGCTGTGCTCGTAATAGGTTGTACTTCTAGCTGACTTTATATAAGCCAATGAAGAGTAAGTAATAACAGTGTATCTTATTTCCATATGGAGTTTAATGTGTTTCTACATTTCAGGTATGTTGAATAGGAGAACTGCAGTTCTAAAATCTTTAGATTCGGGTAGCTAAATACTCCAAAACATCCATGAGCGTTCATCGAACTCCTGCAATGCTGTAAAAGGCATAGAAGATACTAATACAATTCTATGATGGACTTAGGACGTTCTTTTTGAACGCTGTGATCACCAATGAAGACAGCTGATTTTATATTCAGCAATGAATAAGGCGTGATGATAGTGTTACTTAGTTCCATAAGAAGTGCAATGTGTTTATACATTTCAGGTATGTAAAAAATTTCGACAGCTGTCCTATATGCCTTTGTCGGTGTTGTTAAGTACTACTACGAAGCATTCTTGAGCGTTGAGCGTATTCCTACAATGCCTTAAATGGCGTAGGAGTTACGAATACGATGCTATGATGGATTTAGGGCGTACTTTTACAATGCTGTGCTCGTAATAGGTTGTACTTCTAACTGACTTTATATAAGCCAATGAAGAGTAAGTAATAACAGTGTATCTTATTTCCATATGGAGTTTAATGTGTTTCTACATTTCAGGTATGTTGAATAGGAGAACTGCAGTTCTAAAATCTTTAGATTCGGGTAGCTAAATACTCCAAAACATCCATGAGCGTTCATCGAACTCCTGCAATACTGTAAAAGGCATAGAAGATACTAATACAATTCTATGATGGACTTAGGACGTGCTTTTTGAACGCAGTGATCACCAATCAAGACGGCTGATTTTATATTCAGCGATGAATATTGCGTGACGATAGTGTTACTTAGTTCCATAAGAAGTGCAATGTGATGCTACGTTTCAGGTATGTAAAAAAGGACAACAGCAGTCCTATATGCCTTTGTCGGTATTGTTAAGTACTACTACGAAGCATTCTTGAGCGTTGAGCGTATTCCTACAATGCCTTAAATGGCGTAGGAGTTACGAATACGATGCTATGATGGATTTAGGGCGTACTTTTACAATGATGTGCTCGTAATAGGTTGTACTTCTAGCTGACTTTATATAAGCCAATGAAGAGTAAGTAATAACAGTGTATCTTATTTCCATATGGAGTTATTGTGTTTCTACATTTCAGGTATGTTGAATAGGAGAACTGCAGTTCTAAAATCTTTAGATTCGGGTAGCTATATACTCCAAAACATCCATGAGCGTTCATCGAACTCCTGCAATGCTGTAAAAGGCATAGAAGATACTAATACAATTCTATGATGGACTTAGGACGTTGTTTTTGAACGCTGTGATCACCAATGAAGACAGCTGATTTTATATTCAGCAATGAATAAGGCGTGATGATAGTGTTACTTAGTTCCATAAGAAGTGCAATGTGTTTATACATTTCAGGTATGTAAAAAATTTCGACAGCTGTCCTATATGCCTTTGTCGGTGTTGTTAAGTACTACTACGAAGCATTCTTGAGCGTTGAGCGTATTCCTACAATGCCTTAAATGGCGTAGGAGTTACGAATACGATGCTATGATGGATTTAGGGCGTACTTTTACAATGCTGTGCTCGTAATAGGTTGTACTTCTAGCTGACTTTATATAAGCCAATGAAGAGTAAGTAATAACAGTGTATCTTATTTCCATATGGAGTTTAATGTGTTTCTACATTTCAGGTATGTTGAATAGGAGAACTGCAGTTCTAAAATCTTTAGATTCGGGTAGCTAAATACTCCAAAACATCCATGAGCGTTCATCGAACTCCTGCAATACTGTAAAAGGCATAGAAGATACTAATACAATTCTATGATGGACTTAGGACGTGCTTTTTGAACGCAGTGATCACCAATCAAGACGGCTGATTTTATATTCAGCGATGAATATTGCGTGACGATAGTGTTACTTAGTTCCATAAGAAGTGCAATGTGATGCTACGTTTCAGGTATGTAAAAAAGGACAACAGCAGTCCTATATGCCTTTGTCGGTATTGTTAAGTACTACTACGAAGCATTCTTGAGCGTTGAGCGTATTCCTACAATGCCTTAAATGGCGTAGGAGTACGAATACGATGCTATGATGGATTTAGGGCGTACTTTTACAATGATGTGCTCGTAATAGGTTGTACTTCTAGCTGACTTTATATAAGCCAATGAAGAGTAAGTAATAACAGTGTATCTTATTTCCATATGGAGTTATTGTGTTTCTACATTTCAGGTATGTTGAATAGGAGAACTGCAGTTCTAAAATCTTTAGATTCGGGTAGCTATATACTCCAAAACATCCATGAGCGTTCATCGAACTCCTGCAATGCTGTAAAAGGCATAGAAGATACTAATACAATTCTATGATGGACTTAGGACGTTGTTTTTGAACGCTGTGATCACCAATGAAGACAGCTGATTTTATATTCAGCAATGAATAAGGCGTGATGATAGTGTTACTTAGTTCCATAAGAAGTGCAATGTGTTTATACATTTCAGGTATGTAAAAAATTTCGACAGCTGTCCTATATGCCTTTGTCGGTGTTGTTAAGTACTACTACGAAGCATTCTTGAGCGTTGAGCGTATTCCTACAATGCCTTAAATGGCGTAGGAGTTACGAATACGATGCTATGATGGATTTAGGGCGTACTTTTACAATGCTGTGCTCGTAATAGGTTGTACTTCTAGCTGACTTTATATAAGCCAATGAAGAGTAAGTAATAACAGTGTATCTTATTTCCATATGGAGTTTAATGTGTTTCTACATTTCAGGTATGTTGAATAGGAGAACTGCAGTTCTAAAATCTTTAGATTCGGGTAGCTAAATACTCCAAAACATCCATGAGCGTTCATCGAACTCCTGCAATGCTGTAAAAGGCATAGAAGATACTAATACAATTCTATGATGGACTTAGGACGTTCTTTTTGAACGCTGTGATCACCAATGAAGACAGCTGATTTTATATTCAGCAATGAATAAGTCGTGATGATAGTGTTACTTAGTTCCATAAGAAGTGCAATGTGATTCTACGTTTCAGGTATGTAAAAAAGGACAACAGCAGTCCTATATGCCTTTGTCGGTGTTGTTAAGTACTACTACGAAGCATTCTTGAGCGTTGAGCGTATTCCTACAATGCCTTAAATGGCGTAGGAGTTACTAATACAATTCTATGGTGGACTTAGGACGTTCTTTTTGAACGCTGTGATCACCAATGAAGACAGCTGATTTTATATTCAGCAATGAATAAGGCGTGATGATAGTGTTACTTAGTTCCATAAGAAGTGCAATGTGTTTATACATTTCAGGTATGTAAAAAATTTCGACAGCTGTCCTATATGCCTTTGTCGGTGTTGTTAAGTACTACTACGAAGAATTCTTGAGCGTTGAGCGTATTCCTACAATGCCTTAAATGGCGTAGGAGTTACGAATACAATGCTATGATGGATTTGTGACGTGCTTTTTCAACGCAGTGATCACCAATAAAGACGGCTGATTTTATATTCAGCAATGAATATTGCGTGATGATAGTGTTACTTAGTTCCATAAGAAGTGCAATGTGATTCTACGTTTCAGGTATGTAAAAAAGGACAACAGCAGTCCTATATGCCTTTGTCGGTGTTGTTAAGTACTACTACGAAGCATTCTTGAGCGTTGAGCGTATTCCTACAATGCCTTAAATGGCGTAGGAGTTACGAATACGATGCTATGATGGATTTAGGGCGTACTTTTACAATGCTGTGCTCGTAATAGGTTGTACTTCTAGCTGACTTTATATAAGCCAATGAAGAGTAAGTAATAACAGTGTATCTTATTTCCATATGGAGTTTAATGTGTTTCTACATTTCAGGTATGTTGAATAGGAGAACTGCAGTTCTAAAATCTTTAGATTCGGGTAGCTAAATACTCCAAAACATCCATGAGCGTTCATCGAACTCCTGCAATGCTGTAAAAGGCATAGAAGATACTAATACAATTCTATGATGGACTTAGGACGTTCTTTTTGAACGCTGTGATCACCAATGAAGACAGCTGATTTTATATTCAGCAATGAATAAGGCGTGATGATAGTGTTACTTAGTTCCATAAGAAGTGCAATGTGTTTATACATTTCAGGTATGTAAAAAAGGTCGACAGCTGTCCTATATGCCTTTGTCGGTGTTGTTAAGTACTACTACGAAGAATTCTTGAGCGTTGAGCGTATTCCTACAATGCCTTAAATGGCGTAGGAGTTACGAATATAATGCTATGATGGATTTGTGACGTGCTTTTTCAACGCAGTGATCACCAATAAAGACGGCTGATTTTATATTCAGCAATGAATATTGCGTGATGATAGTGTTACTTAGTTCCGTAAGAAGTGCAATGTGATTCTACGTTTCAGGTATGTAAAAAATTTCGACAGCTGTCCTATATGCCTTTGTCGGTGTTGTTAAGTACTACTACGAAGCATTCTTGAGCGTTGAGCGTATTCCTACAATGCCTTAAATGGCGTAGGAGTTACGAATACGATGCTATGATGGATTTAGGGCGTACTTTTACAATGCTGTGCTCGTAATAGGTTGTACTTCTAGCTGACTTTATATAAGCCAATGAAGAGTAAGTAATAACAGTGTATCTTATTTCCATATGGAGTTTAATGTGTTTCTACATTTCAGGTATGTTGAATAGGAGAACTGCAGTTCTAAAATCTTTAGATTCGGGTAGCTAAATACTCCAAAACATCCATGAGCGTTCATCGAACTCCTGCAATGCTGTAAAAGGCATAGAAGATACTAATACAATTCTATGATGGACTTAGGACGTGCTTTTTGAACGCTGTGATCACCAATGAAGACGGCTGATTTTATATTCAGCAATGAATATTGCGTGATGATAGTGTTACTTAGTTCCGTAAGAAGTGCAATGTGATTCTACGTTTCAGGTATGTAAAAAAGGACAACAGCAGTCCTATATGCCTTTGTCGGTGTTGTTAAGTACTACTACGAAGCATTCTTGAGCGTTGAGCGTATTCCTGCAATGCCTTAAATGGCGTCGGAGTTACGAATACAATGCTATGATGGATTTGTGACGTGCTTTTTCAGCGCAGTGATCACCAATAAAGACGGCTGATTTTATATTCAGCAATGAATATTGCGTGATGATAGTGTTACTTAGTTCCATAAGAAGTGCAATGTGTTTATACATTTCAGGTATGTAAAAAATTTCGACAGCTGTCCTATATGCCTTTGTCGGTGTTGTTAAGTACTACTACGAAGCATTCTTGAGCGTTGAGCGTATTCCTACAATGCCTTAAATGGCGTAGGAGTTACGAATACGATGCTATGATGGATTTAGGGCGTACTTTTACAATGCTGTGCTCGTAATAGGTTGTACTTCTATCTGACTTTATATAATCCACTGAAGAGTAAGTAATAACAGTGTATCTTATTTCCATATGGAGTTTAATGTGTTTCTACATTTCAGGTATGTTGAATAGGAGAACTGCAGTTCTAAACTCTTTAGATTCGGGTAGCTAAATACTCCAAAACATCCATAAGCGTTCATCGAACTCCTGCAATGCTGTAAAAGGCATAGAAGATACTAATACAATTCTATGATGGACTTAGGACGTGCTTTTTGAACGCTGTGATCACCAATGAAGACGGCTGATTTTATATTCAGCAATGAATATTGCGTGATGATAGTGTTACTTAGTTCCGTAAGAAGTGCAATGTGTTTATACATTTCAGGTATGTAAAAAAGGTCGACAGCAGTCCTATATGCCTTTGTCGGTGTTGTTAAGTACTACTACGAAGAATTCTTGAGCGTTGAGCGTATTCCTACAATGCCTTAAATGGCGTAGGAGTTACTAATACGATGTTATGATGGACTTAGGATGTGCTTTTTCAACGCTGTGATAACCAATGAAGACGGCTGATTTTATATTCAGCAATGAATATTGCGTGATGATAGTGTTACTTATTACCATATGAAGTTTAATGTATTTCTACATTTCAGGTATGTTGAAAAGGAGAACTGCAGTTCCAAAATCCTTTGATTCGGGTAGTTAAGTACTCCAAAACATACATGATCGTTCATCGAGCTCCTGCAATGCTGTAAAAGGCATAGAAGATACTAATACAATGCTATGATGGACTTAGGACGTGCTTTTTCAACGCTGTGGTCACCAATGAAGACGGCTGACTTTATATTCACCAAGAAGATAACGAGACAACAGTGTTACTTAGTTCCATAAGAAGTGCAGTATATTGTTACATTCCAGGTATGTTAAAAAGGAGGAGTGCAGTCCTATATGCCTTTGTCGTGTTGTTAAGTACTACTACGAAGCATTCTTGAGCGTTGAGCGTATTCCTACAATGCCTTAAATGGCGTAGGAGTTACGAATACGATGCTATGATGGATTTAGGGCGTACTTTTACAATGCTGTGATCGTAATAGGTTGTACTTCCAGCTGACTTTATATAAGCCAATGCAGAGTAAGTGATAACAGTGTATCTTATTTCCATATGAAGTTTAATGTGTTTCTACATTTCAGGTATGTTGAATAGGAGAACTGCATTTCTAAAATCTTTAGATTCGGGTAGCTAAATACTCCAAAACATCCATGAGCGTTCATCGAACTCCTGCAATGCCATAAATGGCGTAGGATTTACGAATACGATGCTATGATGGACTTAGGACGTGCTTTTTCAACGCTGTGATCACCAATGAAGACAGCTGATTTTATATTCAGCAATGAATATTGCGTGATGATAGTGTTACTTAGTTCCATAAGTAGTGCAATGTGTTTCTACATTTCAGGTATGTTGAATAGGAGAACTGCAGTTCTAAAATCTTTAGATTCGGGTATTTAAATACTCCAAAGCATCAATGAGCGTTGAGCGTATTCATACAAATCCTTAAATTGCGTAGGAGTTACTAATACAATGCTATGATGGACTTAGGACGTGCTTTTTCAACGCTGTGATCACCAATGAAGACGGCTGACTTTATATTCACCAAGAAGATAACCAGACAACAGTGTTACTTAGTTCCATAAGAAGTGCAGTATATTGTTACATTCCAGGTATGTTAAAAAGGAGGAGTGCAGTCCTTAATGCCTTTGTCGGTGTTGTTAAGTACTACTACTACGAAGCATCTTGAGAGTTGAGCATATTCCTACATTGCCGTAAATGGCGTAGGAGTTACTAATACGATGCTATGATGGACTTAGGACGTGCTTTGTAACGCTGTGATCACCAATGAAGACGGCTGACTTTATATTCACCAAGAAGATAACGAGACAACAGTGCTACTTAGTTCCATAAGAAGTGCAGTATATTGTTACATTCCAGGTATGTTAAAAAGGAGGAGTGCATTCCTATATGCCTTTGTCGGTGTTGTTAAGTACTACTACGAAGCATTCTTGAGCGTTGAGCGTATTCCTACAATGCCTTAAATGGCGTAGGAGTTACGAATACGATGCTATGATGGATTTAGGGCGTACTTTTACAATGCTGTGATCGTAATAGGTTGTACTTCTAGCTGACTTTATATAAGCCAATGCAGAGTAAGTGATAACAGTGTATCTTATTTCCATATGAAGTTTAATGTGTTTCTACATTTCAGGTATGTTGAATAGGAGAACTGCATTTCTAAAATCTTTAGATTCGGGTAGCTAAATACTCCAAAACATCCATGAGCGTTCATCGAACTCCTGCAATGCCATAAATGGCGTAGGATTTACGAATACGATGCTATGATGGACTTAGGACGTTCTTTTTCAACGCTGTGATCACCAATGAAGACGGCTGATTTTATATTCAGCAATGAATATTGCGTGATGATAGTGTTACTTAGTTCCATAAGTAGTGCAATGTGTTTCTACATTTCAGGTATGTTGAATAGGAGAACTGCAGTTCTAAAATCTTTAGATTCGGGTATTTAAATACTCCAAAGCATCAATGAGCGTTGAGCGTATTCATACAAATCCTTAAATTGCGTAGGAGTTACTAATACAATGCTATGATGGACTTAGGACGTGCTTTTTCAACGCTGTGATCGCCAATGAAGACGGCTGACTTTATATTCACCAAGAAGATAACCAGACAACAGTGTTACTTAGTTCCATAAGAAGTGCAGTATATTGTTACATTCCAGGTATGTTAAAAAGGAGGAGTGCAGTCCTTAATGCCTTTGTCGGTGTTGTTAAGTACTACTACTACGAAGCATTCTTGAGCGTTGAGCATATTCCTACATTGCCGTAAATGGCGTAGGAGTTACTAATACGATGCTATGATGGACTTAGGACGTGCTTTTTAACGCTGTGATCACCAATGAAGACGGCTGACTTTATATTCACCAAGAAGATAACGAGACAACAGTGCTACTTAGTTCCATAAGAAGTGCAGTATATTGTTACATTCCAGGTATGTTAAAAAGGAGGAGTGCAGTCCTATATGCCTTTGTCGTGTTGTTAAGTAGTACTCTAAAGCATTATTGAGCGTTGAGCGTATTCATACAATGCCTTAAATTGCGTAGGAGTTACTAATACAATGCTATGATGGACTTAGGACGTGCTTTTTCAACGCTGTGATCACCAATGAAGACGGCTGATTTTATATTCAGCAATGAATATTGCGTGGTGATAGTGTTACTTATTTCCATATGAAGTTTAATGTATTTCTACATTTCAGGTATGTTGAAAAGGAGAACTGCAGTTCCAAAATCCTTTGATTCGGGTAGTTAAGTACTCCAAAACATACATGATCGTTCATCGAGCTCCTGCAATGCTGTAAAAGGCATAGAAGATACTAATACAATGCTATGATGGACTTAGGACGTGCTTTTTCAACGCTGTGATCACCAATGAAGACGGCTGACTTTATATTCACCAAGAAGATAACGAGACAACAGTGTTACTTAGTTTCATAAGAAGTGCAATGTGATTCTACGTTTCAGGTATGTAAAAAAGGAGAACCGCAGTCCTATATGCCTTTATCGGTGTTGTTAAGTACTACTACGAAGTATTCTTGAGCGTTGAGCGTATTCCTACAATGCCTTAAATGGCGTAGGAGTTACGAATACGATGCTATGATGGAATTAGGACGTACTTCTTCAATGCTTTGTTCGTCATAGGACGTACTTCTCTCTGACTTTATATTCGCCATTGAAGATGAAGTCATAACAGTGTAACTTAGTTCCATAAGAAGTGTAGTGTGTTTCTACATTCCAGCTATGTAAAAAAGGGCGAGTGTAGTCCTATATCCATATCGCCTTTGTCGGCATTGTTAAGCAGTACTACGAAGCTTCATGAGCGTGAGCTTACTCCTACAATGCTTTAAATGGCGTAGAAGGTACTAATACAATGCTCTGATGGACTAGTTTCACAAGATGTTAATCGTCTGTGTCCGTGCCAATGTTAACGTGCAGATCTGGGGTAACTCATGATGTAACGAACGCTAGCGATCACCCGTGCCAATAAATACCTTCCCTAGGCGAGATTTTGATTACTGTGTGGCTTGTTTGAGGATATAATCTAGGTATCGAATGAGAGGAAGTGGCAAGGAGTCATGAATTTAATCTGGTTGGCCGAAGCGAGTGCCTGTTTGCACTTGGTTAGGTAAAAGGTCGCTCCCTTGTCTTCCGCTATCGCCTAGTCGATGTCCCCTTTCTCGAGTTCCGAGGATTCGCGTAGAGGTTGTATATGTTATACTGGCTGGCGCCGTGAAGCCCATTGCCGTTTTTCGAGTTGCTCGTCGACGTCGGCCATTCGCTGTAGTACTTACCGTGAGGATTGCCGAGAGCCTGTGTCGCCGACGTCTGCTCGCCGGGATGTCTATTGTAGGAATTACGGAGAGACTGCGTCCCGGGTGGTCATTCTCCGTGACGCTGTGACAAGGGTGAACAGTAGTTAGGTACCGTTACTCATGATGGGTGCCTTAGTCACTGGGCTTATTCATTCACTCACTTTTACTCGTTTGACGGGTTTAAGGAATCTTGATTCAGAGGTTCTCCTTGTTAACTGAGTGGTCCGCCTTTCGTCGAATCCGGCTCCAAGGACCACTTGTTGGAGGATGAGGAATGGGAGGCAGATAATTCAAGGGTTAATGACGTAGTCGGTGGTTTGGTTGGGAATCTTTAATTCTTGCAAATGAAATTTAATCACAACACAATTAAACAAAGGAGATGACACTTAGCATGTGCAAACTCGTATTGTACGGTGATAGAGAATTGTGGAAAGTGTGTGATGCCGCGCTCACATCGTGGACCATACGTGTTGGGTTTTTGCGACCCCCGCTAGCTGTCAGGAATTCCCCACAGGATCAGATGGTCCTCTTGTATATCATTTAAACTCTCACATGTAATCAATTTACCACATTACGACTTACCACGTTTACAACGCATCACACAATTCACAATGCCGCAATTGAATATCCTCTTTGTCATGTAACAGGCTAGGGGAACCTGGTGAAGTTTCTAAATTGAACCGAATTAAATATCATTCACGCAGTGGCTAGATACTACATTAGCTCTTGCTAAGCACACAGCGCATTATATGAATCATATTTGTAGAATTCATCATCTTTGTCACATAACTTATTTGGGATATTTTTATCTGCCCCATTGTGTCTTTTAAATATCTACCAATTATATTTAACTCAATTTTAAGCGTGATAGCACTACATATTTTCAAGTCTACAGTGTCTCATATAATTTACATTTCAGTTATAATTTCGTAATGCATAATGCTTTTTAATAACTTGACGATGACGGCAGTCAGCTGCTTGTAAATTGGTATAAATATTCGGACCTAGTTGTTCATTGATAATCATGCAGAGTATAGAACGTCCGTTTATGGCTGCCGAAGCATTTTCTTTTTTTTTTCGTGATTGATACTTATTATTAATTTTTGTACATGTTGCACATGTTTGTTATATCCATAAGTATATTGAACATTTAGTAAAATCGTAAGAAGTACACATGTTTTAATAATCACATAAAGTGTAAGTTGTACACTCCATTTTTGGAGTATGGAATGAAGTTATATCGTGACTCACTGTCCGGATGTGTACTATGATATATTTAAAATTCAATTGATTGAATAATTAATCCGTTCTTCTTTCGATACTAATAATCGTTATACTTTTGGTGAAATTGTATTCATAAATCTATAATAAATGGTTTTTTTACAAAATTTGAAATTTTGTTTATTTCTTACTTGCAGAACCCTATTGATCGATGGCAAATCGTATTCTGGATTGGCGCAGGCGTTTGCATATTGTCTATGATAGTTTTTATTATCGGAGGCAGCGCGCAAATACAGCCATGGAATGAAGGCAAGAAACCAAGAGCTTAATAGCCTTAAAATATTTGATGCTTTTTAAGGATAAATTATTGTAATTTAAAGTTTATCTCACAAATAAATAGTTTTTGTTTCTTTATTGATTATAATTTCAGTATGAAATGAAATTGGAATGTTTTTTTTTTTGCGGTATCGAACATTGAAAAAAAGTTTTCCAAATAATACTTTTTATGTAAATGTCATCAAAATCGGCACTGCAAACTGTTTTCCTCAGTAATTACTTGATACTTTAAATTATATAAATAGATAAAAATAGACAGTTTTTCAGTAATCCAAACATGCAGGTGAACATTCCCTCCTCTTATTAGGTAGATTCATGTTTGAATAACGAGATCTTTATTTTGTCTTAAATTTACAATCTTCATCGACAAGTTATTCTTATGAAACAAATATATATTAAAGTAGTTAATTCAAAAAAGTTGTAAATGCTCGTTAATTATTATACTACGTTATATACCCATACCTATACATGTATCGTATCCTTTAATTAGCATATCTTTTTTTTGCAAGTTCTGGAAAACTGATTTAATATAGGAACCCTTTAATATGTACAGTATATAGGGCATGTGAATAGCCACTACAGATACTAGAGCACTTTCTTTGCCCGTTCCCTCTTGCCACCTGCACTTTTCACTGCCATTGGAACCATTGTTCGCTAATCTCATCCAAGAACGCCCTTAGATTCACTTTCTTATCTTCTTTAGGCCGAAGAAACCGTCTAGGCTAAACATATGCAAAATTGAGGGATGTATCGTGACATTTGAACGCCAGAAAAAATAAGGGGATTTCCCCCGAAAAGGTAGGGTAAAGACAACTCGAGGTGTTTGCGGAAACGAGCGACTGTTACTCTCCTACCGATATTTAAACGGGAAAGTAGACCATCTTAAAATGAAAAATTTTGATCGAGAATTGAAATTTCAAAATCCAAACAACATTTTAACTGTGTTTCCGTACTAAAATAAAGTGTATGCAAATAAAGGTTAGTGTCGTCAATCTTCGTTCTTTTCCATCTCGCACCTCATTCCAATAATCGACAACCTTTAGCTTTTGTAATGAAAATAATACTAGATATATGTTGTAAAAGTAAGTCGAATTTATTATTCAAAGTTTATAGGGATAATGAGATAATAATAAGGTATTAATGATTAATGCTAATTCAATATATATATTTTCAATAATTATATTATTTTGGTTAGCTTTAATCATAAATGTAGTTGTTCATATTTTTTTGCAACCATTGTTTATAAAAGCTGTATCTTTGTAATACTTGTAATTAATTATACGTTTGAAAAATCAACTGTTTGCTATCAAAGCATATTTATAAATGTTTGCTAATGTTAATTTTGAATCATCAAATTTTACATTATTTTGAGTATGAAGTACTTTCAAAGCAACTGCAACGCGAACTTATAAATAGAATTCTAATTTATTTAATAACATTGACAACGTCAATCAATGAAGTATAGCATTTGTATAGCACAACCTCTGCCAACTAAGGAAGCATATTCTTTCACTTCGCGGTCATCCTTTTCGTCTAACCTTTGGTGAAAAGTTTTAAAAATTCCATACGTATATGTTTTATTTCTATATAGTAGCAATACCTGTGAAAATATTGTAAATAACGTTAAATTAATGTGAAAACCGTTCTCAATAATTAACTTCATGTTTACCTGATGAATATCAACAACTCCAGCTTCATCTATGGCTGATGGATTATCATTCAATCTGCTGTACTTTGAAATGTTTAACTTTGGTAAACATCTGTTAATATCAAGCCAAATATAAGTTTCTGGGCAAAGAAGCTTAGATGGTTGTATCTTTGCCTTATATCTCATTTTCGGACATGAATGAATGTAATACCCCATGTAGTAATACTGCAAGTTAGGGGCATACTTATGTAATTGTCTCGTTAAAAATACTTCCCGAAGGGAACTGTAACAAAAATTAGTGAGAATATGACATGGTTGAAAATAATTTTAATAAGTTAATAAAATACCTGAATGTTCCTAATGATAAATAAGCATATGTTGGATCATAGAAGAAATAAACACTAGACACACAATATGGCAAAATATCTAGAACAGCCACTGCGATTAAGGTACCATTGAGCCAGTATTGCTCGTGGAAGGATCCATATCCTTGAGGCAACTCACCATAGGGTGACCATTCCTGTAAATGATCCAAAGGGATAATTTTCGTTTAACGTATGATAAAGGAATGTTTAATAATGAGCAAAGTGTACCTGTATGGGACTTTTTACAAGAAAATCAAAGAATGTGCTTTTGTCACATTCGTCTGGTTTGTCTTTATGAACTGTCATTTGATATAATTCAAAAAGCTTTGCACTTTCGTCAAGACTACTTAGAAATTCCTCTGACAATACTCTCGTCAATTTTATCTGTTAGGCAAATAATGCCAAATAATTAATTGTTTTAAATAAGAATAATATCAACTGTTAATAATAATATATAATTGCCTAGACAAGTCCACTTTGCTCCAAATTTGCATTACATGTATTTCGTATTTTGACTAGATAAATTTAATGAATAACTGTCTGAAATACAGTATTTCTTTGATAGTTTGAGACACATAAACGTTAATTACCCGTAAAGGTGACTTTCCCATAAATCTTTTATATGCATCTTCGGTTAGTCTTTCTATTTTATCATGATGTACAGTCAATTGGTATTTTTTATAGAGCTCAAACGATTCTTTTGCACTGTTCTTGTAACCATCGCTTGCCGGCAATGTTCTGACTAATCTTAACTTAAAAAAAAAAATTTTTATTCAATATTACTTCAATTTTGAGGAGCAAAGAGAACTGTCTATGATATGCGTTACATAACCAATCAAATCTTACTTGTAATTTGTCTGAATATTCATCAATTTCTTGAAAGTAATCTTCTAAAGTTTTTTCAATATTTTGAGGCTTGGTTTTACCAGTAAGAAAGTCAATTTCTTCCTGAGTTTTCCCTTGAGCTAATAGTCTCTTTTCCTTTCTTTCTAAACGCAACAATTTGGCTTTCTTTGTCGGGCCTTTACATGGATCAAAATTTAAACGACTTGTTTCATTACTGGGAAGTTTTGGTGATTGACTTGGTAAATTCTCAAAACTTTCATCCAACTGTCTCTTTGTGCATGTACTAGTACTTGCACGATCGCGTTCACTTGACTTAGTATTATTTACATTAGCACTTAATCTATTACAAAGCTCATCTGATACAGAAGTTACTTGCATTTTGGGAGCATTTTGTTTTGCTCTTTCGGCATACTTAGAAAAATCTGGTACTTCCATATTTCTCTCTGTATTACAAGCATCATTTGCATGTATCAATTATTCAATTCTAAACAAAGACTCCTATTAAATTAAAGTTTTAATATTGAAGAATTTACCTATATCTTCGTCACATTCAATTGGACTAGCTCGTTCTTCATCTTTCGACAATCCATTTTTAAGGAACTTGAGCATTCGTTTCAAAACCTTTTTCTGCGACTTGGATATTTTGAAATTCAATGCTTCACATCTAAAAGATAACATAAAATTAAAAAATGACTGAAAGTTACATTTGTATCTTACAATATTATTATTTACTATACCTGATTGTATAATGGGGGCAGCACGTCACATCCATCATAGGTTTGTAACAATAATTACCACTTCTTCTCCATCCTCTATCTATCAAACTCTGATAATGATAAACTGTTAATGCATGTGCAATCATTCCTGTAATAATTGTATTTTCATTTACTGCTCTACACAAACTATTTATTATTGTATTTATGTAATTTTATACATATTTAGCTTTATACAAATTTAAATTATAAGAATATTTGAAATTTATACATATTAAACATTCAATAAGTACTATTCAAACATATATAAAAAAAATTGTAACTATACAACAAAGTCAACAAGAAATTCTAATAATGAGTCTGTTTCTCAACTAACAGATTGCAATGAACGTGCAATTTGCAAACTCATCATATTCAGAAATGTAAATATCAGCTACTTAATGACTACTTATGATTTTACACTTTTTCCTTAATACGCAATCTTTTACTAATATACATTTGTTCATTTTTAAATATTAGTAGTATTAATCGAAACATTACATGATTGTTTCAAAGTTGACGATTGCTTTACTAAGTATATACAAATAAAGGAATTGAAAATGTAAAATGGAATAAATATTATTATTTGAAGAATTGTCATTCTGTATACACGAATAACAAAATCAATGAATGTGACTGTAAAAACAAAAATGATCAGAAACAATCCTACCATAACTGTAACTGGTGTTGGAGCTATGACAGTACCCACATCGGGTCCTCTCTTGTTTTGAGGTATACTCGATAACGCTGAATTGGCTTTGAGCATTCGACATTATGCGACGACGACACTTCGAAAATTTAGCAAATGAGAGGTTATAATGTTTCTCGAGCGTCGCCTTGATCCTTTATCGTGATCTTACTCTTACGGCAAAATACTGAGTCTTTTCACTTGCGTTGGACTTTTGGCTAGTCAAAAGTCAATATGGTACTTGTTGGACGTGCAGCTTACCTGAATTTCCAAGTTTCTTCGCCTTTGTTTTTCGCACTTGTACCATATCGCTTGATCGGCACTTGATCATAGTTTTCGTTTTTTTCTTCGCTTAACAATCAAGTTAAGGCTGCCAATTTTGGCAGACATGTCGAGCAGTTGGTAAAACTCGGTGGCAGGAAGTTTAAATTTATCCGTGGTAAGTAAATATCTGATCAAATCTATAAATAATACGTTTTATCCGAATTTGCAAAATATTTCAAAGGAGGATATTTTTCTATAATAACTTCAGAACTAATGATAAGAAATACCATGGCTCGTTAGTTGCAGTTAATTTTAATTATTACAATAATATAGTTTTAGACTGGTTTCAACATATATATTTTCAAATATAAATAAATTTGAAAGAAACACGAATTATCCTGAACAAAGTGCTTGTATACATATATATGTGAGACGTGTCTTGTATATCAAAATTATCGTTTGCCGCAAAGTAAATATAAGTACAATAGTAAAGAAACGAATACTTTGCATTATTTTTTCAGTAATACTGGCTATATGTATATTCCTAAACATGCTAGTGCAAAAGCCATCGAGACAAAAGCTTTCTAGTTAGAGTTTCGCATAACAATTGAACGTAGCATTGTAGCAGCACAACAACGCGGGTTCTTTCGTATTCTCTTTGTTAGCATTTTATTTGCTTTTTTTTACTTTATTCCATTTGTCCGTAACGCACAAATAAATTTTTCACGAATTAACAAACACAAAAAAAAAGAAAAAACTCGATGCACCAATAACGAAGACATTCAAACTGAAAAGTACAATTAGAGCATTTACAGCGACTACGCATTACAAGTCTTAAGATAGCTCACTACGAAAAATGCGACTCTAAGTATACTTCTGCGGTATCAAGTTTATTTGTTGTAATAAAAGCTTCCAATTATCGCAACTCTCATTTACAATCCACCCTTACGTTTCTCGCAAGCGCAATAGCTTCGTGAAAATATAATAAACACCCCCGCGCATTATAATATCCAATCGAAGAAAAAGAAACTTTTTTCAAAATAACGAAAGAAAACAGGATAAAAGAAACAAATTGACGTCATAACGATCAAAATCCACGACAATGGAAGGAAAGAAAAGTTAATTCAGAGAACGCGGTAGATGATCGTTACGTAAAACGGAGCATTTCGTGTGATGTCGATCGGCCTCGAGAAAGGAAACCAAAAAATTTTTTTAAATAAAAAAAGGTGACGATTCTCAGATGCGAATTTCATGAATGAAAGCTTGAACTGTTTCGTACCGCAACAGGCGTCCTTTTTTTCTTCGCTACTACGGCACGGTATACGCCGCGCGTCAATCGATTTTTTCGGCGCCAGGATTATTACCATCTACCCCTCTTTCGCCCACTGTCGTCCGCAGGACTGTAGCCTTGGAAACCTGGGACCTGAGATATGTGTGTGCTTGCGTGCATGCGTGTAGGTATTTGTGCTACGTAGAAATTTTGTTTTTTGTCATCGATTTCATCCAAGAGATGAGACATGTTGTTTCAGGATGCTTGTCACGCGTGAATTATATACACTTTTGGGATTGATATAATGTCGAGGGATCATAGGGACGACTCGTATTTTGTTCGTTGAACGAAAAGACTAGATAAATTACGACAGAATTCAATATTCTCAGTTTGATAACATCATTCACGTGCATATGATTTGCAGTAACTGTTTATTCCAATTCTTATCGTTACTATGTTCGGTTTATTTCAAAATGATTAATTCCAACAGGCATTAAACATTTTTTATCGGTGGAGGGGGAAGGGGAGGCTATCGCGTAGAACGATTTTTCGTATCTACGTAAATGTTTTTCTATTTATTGAAATAATTTCACTCGTCGCACGTAATGTTAGTTTCAAAAGTGATTTGAAGAGTACGATAAAACAGTACAGTAATTCAAACCGATAATGCGCTCGGTACATAGAAAGATGTGAAAAAAACTTTGTAGTTTCGTGGATTCTTTGTATCATAGTTCTTTCGACGCAACGATTCCTTCTGCACGTTGCATTTTCTATTTTTTCATCGTTTAGAAAACGTATCGAATACTGCAAGGGCATACAAATGACGTAAATATAAAAATCGCTTTTTTTCGTTCAAAATGAGCGAGAGAATGGGAAAAGAAGGAAGTCACAGGTAAAATCTACAGGGTAAATCCTTGTCCTTGCCGTATAGGTATATAGACATCTGGTGTGCTTGCTCCCTCTCGCACATACGTTACTTTTCATCCCTGGCCAGGAGAGAAGAGAATGACGTCAATGGGCTTTGCAAAATACAGACACACATACACGCAAGGGCGTGCACGCACGTGTATGCGATTTCCCGCTTTTGCACGGACCGTGTATAATATGCCTATCGTGTGATACACACTTTTTGATTGGAGTTTTCCCCTTTTTCTTTTCTTTTCGCCTTTTTTTTTTTTCAACATGTGTGCGCATCTGCGTGAATATAAAACTGTTTTCCAACAACGTAATAACGTTCAATTTCCAAGGCAAATCTATACGTGGCGCTCTACGATTTAAATGCAAAGATATACTCGGTTTATGTTTTGAGCGAATAAAATCAAATATGGACTTTTCATATCCGCGTCGCTGTGATATATGCACGAACGACATAGAATCATATATGCAAATATATATATATATATATATATATAAAGAGAAAATGCTCGCGGGAAATATATAAATAGCGTGGAAGCCTTCTAGAAGAAACAATGCCATGTATCCGAAGGATTTCTCCATTGTTTGCAATATATTTTCATATCCGACCCATTCTATAATATATATATATATATATATATACACACACATATAATACGCCCTGTGCAGAAATTCTCGTATGCTCATTGAGGTCATCGTTATAATATATATATACTTTTTTACGCAATGCGACAAATGCTTTTATAAATGATAAAAGCTCTCCTCCATCAGTCAAATTTCTTTGTGTATATATGTATATATAAACACGAACTGCTTTATCGATTCCCTTACCCTCTCCTCTCACTCTCTCTCTCTCTCTCTTTCTCTCTCCGTCTCTATCTGTATCTCTATCTCTGTCTCTCTTTCGTAGAAACCGCGCAATGAATGAAGCAGCTGATCATACGAGTTTCATTCATTAAAACGTAAGTCACGCATATATTTTAAAAGTATTATCAATAGCCAGAGTTTTTAAATTATCTCACTAGCAATTTATCCTCCAACTGCGTATAGATGAAAGTTGACGAAGATAAAGATGAATGAAAAAATAAGTTGAACATCAACTCTTGACGGTAATACACTTGCTACTCAAACGCTACTGGAATATGCATAGTATTCGAGTTTAAATTGTATAAATGTCTTGTTGCGTGAGTTATTGAAAAAAAATTCTTTTTAGATCTCGCTCCGTGATTCACGAGTGTATAACGAGTAAATTAATATCGAGATTTTCGCTCTCGCTCTCTCTCTCTCTCTCTCTCTCTCTCTCTCTCTCTCTCTCTCGCTGTTTCTCTCTGTTGAGTTATGTTAATTCAGTATTGTTTCCTTCATTATTACCTTGCCGTCGCTATGGCTTATGGAATACTATTTTTTATTCTTCCATTAACTTAATAAAACATCTTCAGCCTTAATTGCACACGTCAATTTATTTGTAAACAGCGAAATTTACCGCAAACTATTTGCACGATTATCCGAAGCTATACAGGTAAATAAATAATGATCAATGTGTTTGATAAGACACGCTAATAATTCGCATTATCACAAACATCATAATTTATTTTTAATAGAAGAATGCCCGAAAAGCAAGCCAAATAGTATTAAACTAGTTAGATATGACAAAGATACGATTGAAAGACGACAACAAAATAATAATAACCAATTCGATTAGTCTCTGTGCAATTCGATGCTTTATCAATAATATTCGATAACCTAAATACTGTTTATTACGCGTACATACAAATGCGACAATCTAGCTTTCTTATTTCTTTTTAAATTTCTTGTCTTATATGCGTCAGTTGTCGTCAAAGCATTAAACATCAAAGATAAGCGGATGTTTACTTTGAATCTTATGTATTAATTCTGTTTGTACGATGACTTGGATTATCGTTCTCTTATGAAAATGACTCAATGCAAATCAGTTAGAAAGACGCTGTTATAATAGACGTCATCGTAGCAGCTAGCAGAGAGGAAAAACCTATTCACTTGCATAAAAAAGTGTCGTAATCTTATATTTATTAATAATACGAAGACTATTATACTTTCAATTTCATTTGTAACGTAGTAATGAGCTTGGAAGACAGTTTGCGTCATTCAATAATATTACAGTCACGTAGTGGTATTTATGAGGTCGTGAACATCTGTAATGGTGCATTCGAAAAGCATTAGCACGAATATTTCCTGTATTATACACAAATACATTTCTTAGTCAATTATCATACGTACAAGTGGTAATACAAGAAAAAATATTACAACGAGTATACCGATTCGTAATAATTCAATGTGCCTCATTGTAAACAATTGCACGCTTAAATTTAGCGATACAAAGTAACTATACGTTTATTGAGACAAAGCGAAATAAGCAATTCTGTCATAAATCAGTGTAGTGTTTTTCACATGGCATTTAAACGTGACTCGACGTACATCACGCGGCTCAAATAATTGTCTCAATATTCGTCGAATGTCATAGCTCTTATAAAACTATCCGATTGAAAAATGATACACGATCAACTGTATAGAAAAATCTGCATTCTCGTACGCTTACCACCTCTTTACCTCGTTCTCTCTGTCTGTCTGTTTGTCTCTCTCTCTCTCTCTCTCTCTTTCTCGATTCTGATCAAGTACAAAATGCTGCGATAGTTGATTTTATAAGGTAATCCAGTCGAGTTCTCTTACAAGACGACGACGTCAGATATTATGGGTTATATGATGAAGTTGACGTTACTTTTGTGTAGTATAACGTTATTCGAAATTGTTACTTGCGACACCAATGACCATTACGAACTCGAGCTAGTGCAAGTTGTAAGTATTTGATGCTTTTAAGAATTCCATAGTCGCTTACTACTTTGTCTTTATGCTATCAGTTCATGAATATACTAGGATAGCGAGGTTTCTTTAACAGTCTCAATCATCTTGATTTTTATTAAAATACAGCCATTGTGCGTTTTCTCTTCTCCTCGCTAGTAGTTTACAAATATTTTTTTTGCGTAAATGCGCCGAGTTAACATTCATCTGGATATAGTTGTTCAGGCACGGAGAACGAACACCCCAGAAGGATGAAACTCAACTGATTATTAACGCAAGCAGACCCGTACAAGAACCTTGGGGATACTCGCAATTGACAAAGGTACATTAACAATTATTTGGATACAAAGTCGTCCATTTTTATTTCAAATACTAATTCTACAATAAGCGCATCCCATTTTACATCGTCTTTGAAACTGATTCGATCGTCGTTATCTCATGATGAAAATAGGCAAATATTATTAATTGCATAGTCAAATGAGTGCTATAAATAACGTTACGTATGCTATGAGGCAACAATGATAAATATCTTAATAAAATACGTAGATCTTTTTGTTGTGATCGACGCAAAGTATTCAATGTACTTGAACTTGAACCGATAGACGGCAAATGGACTTCCCGAGTAATCTCGAGCAATAAAAGTGACAACAGTTTTGCGGAAATAATCACGGAAAATCTTGTTAAGATTTTTAAATTAATTTTAAAAGTCAATCGAAGGAGAGTCAAAAATATATCGACCTCACTAATTCATTGGCTTACCTAGAATGTGAATATTTACAAGAGATAAAAGATACGATGAGTATTAAAAAAAAAATATGTGTCTCGTACATTAATTCCGCCGGACGAAATTATAACAGAGTCATTAGATATTATTATTCGTAATTGCGGTAAAAATTCGCTGAAGACTTCTAAAGATATATACTTAAACGGAGAAAAAGAAACGATAAAAAGTACGCCAAAATTATAGAAATATTTTAATTTTCTCTAATTAATTAACCATAACGGATAAGATTTTGAAGATGATAAAACTTGTCTAGTTGACTGGGTATACGGCTAACATCAGCGGTTCTTTGTTCGGACGAGGACATGTGTCCCTCTATATTGTGTAAGTAAGCGCAATTAATATGAGTTAATTACCAAATTTCACGTCTTTTGTCTAAAATAGCTTATTTCATGGACATAAATTACCTATGTATGTTCCTTTTTATATTTTGAGTAAGCCAATTAATTGAGTAAATTACAACATTTCAATTCTTTTGTCTCTCGCTCTCTCTCTCTCTCTCTCTCCCACTCTCTTTCCTGTGTTGAACCGCCACTATAAATTTGGAAGATTTCAAATAATTCCTTACATAATTATACGAATGATTTTATCTTACGCGCTATGTTATAATTGTTTTTCCAGCGGAATTAATTAATAAAAACATTACAGAATTTCATCTCTTTTATCCCGAGCAAATATTCACTTTGACTGTGGTTTACACAACATGTTTTGTCTATCGTTGGTAATTCCTTGATTGAATGAAAGAAGTCAGAAACCAACTTGATGTTATAAACATTTGTAATTTTTGTTCAAGCAATACCATTGTTTTGTTTTGTTTCGAGTCAGACAGGCAGACAACAAGAGTATAAACTTGGTCAGTTTTTACATCAAAATTACAGACAATTCCTTGGCATTTATCGACCTGAGCACGTGTACGCATATTCTTCTCCGTACGACAGGACAAAAGCATCTCTTGCGCTTGTTCTTGCATCGCTTTATCCGCCCGAAGACAAGCTCAATTGGAATGAGAATCTTAATTGGCAACCTATACCTATTCATTTTTTGCCGAGGGAGCTTGATATGCTTTTCAACTCTTATTGGTGCTCAAAGTATGACGCTTAAAATGATTAAATTATTAAGTAGAGTTAACTACAAGCGGTGGCATGTGATTGAATCTGTAGCCGATTTTGTATGGTTTTTCGGACTTGACAAGAACTTATTAGAGCTTACCCTGGAATGACTTTGTTAAAGGGGCGTCAAAGAGCATATCGTTTATTCATTAATTTCCTTGAATTGATTAGCAATTATTTTTTAGATTTCAACAAAATTACCAGGATCTCATGAAAACAAAAGAAATGCAAGCCCTTGTATTGGAATACGAGGACGTCTTCAGATTCTTAAGTAACATCTATCCGGAAATCCACTTCGATTTGCGACAAATTTTTTTCATGAACAATATTTTGGACATTCTGGTAAACGAATAATTATCCACCGTTATCGTGGTTACTATTTGACGTGACTTAATGATATTGCAGCATTCTTTAGAAATAGAGATGCCCAGTTGGTACTCAAGCAAGCTTCATGAAAAAATAAGACGAGGAGCTCTCTTTTATTTGGAAACTTTGTCCCATACGCCAGAAGTGAACAAACTGAATGGCGGTAATTTAGCTAAGAAATTTATCGAAAACATGGATGTCGATGGGCTCAAGCAAAATCCACGGAAGATTTACCTGTATAGTGGTCATGAGTTTACCATGTATGCCGTAGCTAAAGCCCACAACATCACACTACAAGAGTCACCACCGAGTGGTTCAGCATTTGCATTCGAGAAGTTGCGAGATGACAGTGGTCGTTTGTTTGTTCGAGTAAGACGAATTCATATTGATGATTTACAAGTCGTCTTATTTTTAACGAAACTAGTAATTATGGCGAAATCCATTGCACGGATGAAAAATCATATTGAACATTGGTATAAAAACAATAATATTTATTGTTAAATATTAATGCAATTTTTATTTCAGATGTACTATATAAGCGATAAACCAGAAAAAATTCTCATGAAATTGAACGGTCATGAATATTGTCCAGTCAAAGTATACATGGATATTCTTAGCAGCACTTTACCAAATGACGATGAATCCCGATGTCTCTATGAAAATCTACGAATGGAAGATTTTGAACGAATCTTAAACACTGATTCATACACCATTTCTCAGTAATTTCTTTCAATTATTTGTCACTCCTATAAAAATCAATTATTTCTACTCTTGTAGCAATAAATATAATTTATAAAAATAATAAGCTTCTTCATATTTGTGACTTCCAAATTTTACATTGAACAGGATGCAAGTATTGAACGCGATGAATGAGGAAAATTTGAATGAATTAATCATAAGAGTAAAATGCTGTTGCGTACTAAAAGAAATAACAATATTTAACGTTGATGAGTATTCCGTAGATACGGATAATATGTATTAAATTGATTACCTTTTACATGTAGAGTAAATATAAATTTTCATTGGAAACAAGTTAATTTTGAAAAAATGATTAATTTAAAAATATAAAGTGTTTGAAACAGGATATACGTAGTACCTTTTAATATATTTGCTTTGCGACAATCGGAATAATAATACAGAATAAAGTAATTATCAATTACCATAACATGATTTACCATTGATGTCTGATCCAATAAAATTAAATTTAAATGACAAAAAAACGTTATAAATCATTTATTGACTGCTTATAAATAAACATTAGATTTATCGTACACGATTGCGTTTAAGAAACTATTCGAACAAGTACAGAATTGGTTTCATCTCACCACGATGATATATCGCACAGATTAGAACGTGATAACAATGAATTTTGTAACTATGAATATTATAGAACGACAACAAAAAACTTATCGATACTCGTTAAATTACAATGTGCGTTAGCGTCGATAAAAAAAAAGAAATACTAATTGGGAGAAATAGAAGAATTAACGTATTCTCTCTTGCCACCTCTCCTCTGTCTCTGTCTGCTCTGTCTGTCTCTGTCCGATTCTCAGTTAAGAATATTGCGGTAGGTAGTACAAAAAGCTACGAGAATTTACCTTGCGCCTGAGTCGGTCGAGTGCTCTCGGGAGGCTGAGAAGAAGGTAGTGTGTGAACGGCGATGAAGTTGACGCTGCTATTGTGTACGGCGATAGTGCTGCAGTTGGCAGCTTGTGATTTTGGTGACCAATTGAGCCTCGAGCTTGTGCAAGTTGTGAGTTTTCCATTAGTTTGTGCAATAACGCCACATAATTCAATGATATTTATTACTTTTTGGAATTTTACGTCGCTTATGAGTGTTATTCGATACGATTTCTTCCCAAGTGTAAAATTAGTACATTATGCTGTAAGTGTGTTAAATCGAGGTTATTGTCAAGGGTAACCCAAGAGAATAATCTATTCCAAACTTTGGACGTATAACGAATGTTATTCTCTACTCAACGTTGTCGACTTTCTAATAGTTTCGCAAACTTGAGTCCTTTGATATGTTACTGTTTTAAGTTATGAATACGTAATGGAAGAGGAAAGGTAAAGATTATACCATGGTAGATAGACTTGCTACGCACGTGATACAAAGGCAATCAATCACCCATGGGATCAATTAAATTTATTTCACGAGTTGCACCTGGACTTTATTACTGGCTTAAAGGCATAAAATGCACTTTATTTGATTGAAAAATAGTAGAAGTAGTGGGAGAAACTAGTAGAAAAGTGATAAAAAAAATCAAATTGCAATGATAATTGTAATAATGAAAGACAACAAATCAAGCATTCAATGACATGAAATTGTGCGAGAAAAAAAATAACGAGAAATATTTATGAGTAGGTAATTTGATATTTTTCTTCGATTTTACCAGGTCGATGAAATCGCTATAAATCAGCGTAGTAGTGGTAATATGATAAATTTACTGAAATTAATGACAAATGTTAGATGTGAAATCTTAATATCAGACTCAATTTTTAAGCACTTTAAAACGAATTCAAATTTCATTAATTTTTTCCACGAGATCAGATTGATCAAACATGTCTTTAGTTTTCTCGTTATTGCACGAACAGTTTTTGTTCACCTTAAATAGTAAACTTGCAAATACGTAAATTATCCAAGAACGTGCATGTAAGAATCAAACTCGTATATCGTTTATAATTGTCTATATTGATCAAGACCATTCATCTACAGTTGTTCAGGCATGGCGAACGAACGCCCCAGAAGGATGAAGTCAAGCTGCTTACTAGTGGAAGCGGATCCTTAGAGGGGCCTTGGGGATACTCGCAATTAACAAATGTACGTAACAAATGAAAACATAAGAAAGTAAACAAATTTGAATAACTAAGAAGGCCATTTATTTCAATTATATATAATTACGAACATTTTAATGCTTTATTTAACGCACCTTACGCGGCTAATAATAATTACACATATTCTAATGCATCGATAACTCGTAATAACACCTTGTTATTAAATTAATTGTCGAATCAAGGTTGACAAGCGTACCATTTCGACTCTTTGTAATGCCGACTCATTATGTTCAATGGTTAAACAGGTGAATGTTGTCAGCGCGTCAAATGAGCGGTATACACACGTATAAAAAAGTCTCGCGCGCTCGACAATGTAGAGGAAGGAAAAAAAGAACATTGTGAGAATTTATACATTTTTCGCGATTCTATATCTTTATTGCATACTGATAAACTTACAACTATTTATGTATATACAATCAATAAATATTCAATTTGATTTGTCTTTAATCGATCGGTCGACACGTGACACAATAAATACATTGGCATTAGTGCTGACGGATTAATAGATTTTTTTGAAAAACTAATAGTAACGAGAGGTTTTTACCATCAACGTAACGTCATTTAATTACCGGGAAGATGCGTTTATACGCGTGAAAATCCATACGCACGAGAGAGAAGGAAAAAGAGAGGGAATTACAGTAAAAACCGGATTTCAAACTTATTGTCATCGATGACTCTTCTCCGGCAGGTTGGCAAGCAGCAAGAGTATCGTCTTGGTCAATTGCTACGTGAAAAATATAATGGTTTCCTAGGTGATTATCAACCCGAACACGTGTACGCGTGTAGTTCTCCATTCGACAGAACGAAAGCATCACTGCAACTTGTACTCGCTTCGCTGTATCCACCTGAAGATGAACTTGAATGGAACGAAAATCTTAATTGGCAACCTATACCTATTCACTTTGTACCGAGGGAGCTTGATATGCTATTCAACTCTGATGTATGCCCAAAGTAAGAGTTTATTATAAGTAAATCTTTCTTTTATCAATCGAAACATAGATTGTCGTTATGATTAAGGAAAACCACTTAACCGCCGTAAACAATGAAAAAATGAACACTTTTTTGTTTGCACGTCTATCGGGAAGTCCAGTCACATGGAGCTCGCCTATTAAATGCATCATATAGCCTGAATACTGATTGTGCAATTATTTAATAATTTACATCGCGTTCTATCACTGTACATCCCGCGTTTTAGTAAAATTTCATATTGGAATCTACGTAGGCATGATTCAATCTGAACGTCATAATCAGAATCATATAGAGTCACGGTAATCACTACGAGCGTCTTTTTTTAGCATTTGTTAATCTTATTCAGAATAATTGTAGTGAATGGGTGATTTATCTTGCGTGTTATAACGTAATCAATATCTGATTACATTGCAGTAAAAAGAATACAAAAAACCTTCGTTAGTTTTCCAATAAATTTGATTGACAATTGTTTTGTAGGTATCGGAGAACTTATCAACATCTCATGAATTCAAGAGAAATGAGAGCTCGTTTAATGGAATACGATGACGTTTACAGATTCTTAGGTAGAGTCCATCCTAAAATGAAATTTGACTTGGCACAACTTTTCTCCATGAATAATCTATTAAACTTCCAAGTAAACAATGCGATACCGTTATTTTATCAACTTATCTTTTACAAAGTATTATAAATGATGTCGTATTAATGATGTTACAGAAATCCTTAGGAATAGAAATGCCTAGTTGGTACTCGGTCCAATTGCACGAAAGAATACGAGAAGCAGCTCTTTTCTATTTGGAAACTTTGTCCTACACGCCAAGTTTGACGAGACTGAACGGCGGCAATTTGGCTAAAAGATTCGTCGAAAACATTAATATCAATGGGCGCAAACAAAATCCGCGGAAAATTTACTTGTACAGTGGTCACGAATTCACTATTTACGCGGTAGCTAAAGCTCACAACGTCACACTTGGAAGATCACCAGCTTTTAGTTCGGCACTCGTCTTGGAAAAATTACGAGACAACAATAACGATCTGTTTGTTAGGGTGAGATGACATATCGATAAAATATTCGCTTTAAGTCGATACTATACCAAGAACAGAGCCGAATTCTATAAAATTTGATGATTTTATTCCTAATATATATTGCAGATGTACTATATGACTGGAGCGGAAGAGGAAATTCCAATCAAACTAAACGGTTATGAATATTGCCCAATCAAGGAATATTTGAATCTTCTTTATCGTTCATTACCTACCGACGACGAGTCCAGGTGTTCCTACAAAAATTTGAAATCAACAGTCTTGGAAAAAATTTTAAACACCGACGTGTACACCCTTTCTGGTTAAATGGTTGTATTAATGTGATTCTTGCAAAAATAAATTTAATTTGTAGAAAAAAACAATATTTTACCAATTTTGTCACTCCCCAATATAAACATGCTATAGGTCGTACAATTTAACTTGCAAATTAATTTTGACAATAAATTGCTGAAATTTATAAAATACATTCTATAATCGCTTTAACGGTTTATGGAAAATATGAACTCGAATGAAATGGCAGACGATTCTACAAAAATCTATTTATACATAGATCACGAAGAAAATATAGTTCGGTTTACGAGATCGCACAACATATGAGTGCTTCATTATTCGTTGTATGGCATTACTCCGATACTTGAAAAGTTACTTGATTTCAGAGACCAAATGTTCATGAGAATACGTATAGTGTACGAATTTCTGTTGATTCATGCTTTAATACAACAAATAATCATAAAATAAAGCGTAGAGTTCCATACATTTTTGCTTGGGAAGGACTTGATAAACAAAAATAAAAATAACGTGTAATTCGTTAACGTTTATATTAATTAAGTATCGATCTTTGAATTTAGAAATTTAATTTACTATAACGTATATTGAATTTTCGCGCTTATTTCATGTTCAGCCAATCACAAAACTAGAAAGTGGCGATGAAATCGGTTAGTTTTTTTAATACAGGAGAATTATGTAACATATACGTATGTCTTGTTTTTTTCTGAAATAATTGCATTAGCTGATTACTCAAAATGTTGTGCATAATTCCAGAAATGTTAATAAGATGCATAGCAAAAAGATGTCATATGAAACAATCAAAATTATGTATAGCAATAAGTACAAGAATCACGGCATTGTAAACATATGTGTCTTTCTCAATATGCAAATTGGTAGAAATTTTTTTATCGTTGAAATTACCATTATCTTTTTTTTATTCCACTATCGCATTCTTGAGTGAGTGATATCTTAATCTTATCTGTTTAAAACCGGAGATTACGTAGTACACCTATATAGTTTACATGTGAATTTTAGACTCACATTATTAGTCAATGTTCGTGACAAGTGGTAAGAGGCAAGAGGACTTTCACGAATACTTCAAAGGATTTCACTGAAATTTTGTTTTTCTCCAATATTCATATTGACAGATACATTTAAATGTCGAATGAAATGATGTTGTTCGTATTAATTCTATTTTCGTATTGTATTTCAACATCACATGAAACTGCGAGTTTAGACGATGAGAATTTGAGACTAGATCTTGTGCAAGTTGTAAGTGAAATATTATTCAATATGTATTTTCAAGATGGACACGTCAATTACATAAACATAGTGTTTTTAGCGTATACTTACAATTTAGAAAGAACACTTTGTTGCCGTTATATTGTTACGGTAATTTGGCATATAGGCCGTGATTTTTTCGCGACGGCAAATTTTACAACGAAAAGTTATCCTTATCGCCTCAATTAATTTGCAAATTTTCTAATTTCATACATTTTTACGTAAAAGCTGAAATAATTAGATTTGTCGTTGATAACTTGAATTATACTGTTTAATCAAATACGTATCGTATGCAAGAATGGTGTTTTCATTTGTTGTTATTCACGTGCTGTGTGGTACTTTTTTTTTTGCAAAGTCCTTGGGATTTTTTTTTATAGTTGACTTGGCATTCGCTTGACAAAAGTTAAAAAAATAAAAGTAATACGTAATTCAAAAAGAGCATAGAAGGTTGCAAAAGTATTGTATTAATTTTTTTAACGTTCTTTAAACTACTAAAGTTCTTTAATTCAACGTCGACGCTTATGTGTTAAAATTCTTCAACCCTATTAATTGTCACATAGCTTTTTAGACATGGGATTCGGACGCCTTTGGTAAATGGTATTAACTCGTGCAATATCGTCGATAGTTCTGCATATGAATCGTATGGCTTTGGAGAGTTAACAAACGTGAGTACAATAATATTTCTATTGAACACAATTACATCAGCATATTTTCGTTATAAAATCAATATTTTTAGGAAGGCAAAGATCAAGAGCACAAATTTGGTTTATTTTTAAGACATAGATATAATGATTACTTGAGTATTAGATATAAACCCGAAGATGTTTATGTTTATTCAAGTGACTCGCCTCGAGTGAAAACGTCACTTGAATTCCTTCTCGATGGGCTTTTTCCAGCAGTCGGCCCTGCCGTTTGGAATCCTCATTTAAAATGGTCTCGGATACCTTATTTGTACACGCCTGGCAATTGGGATATTCTTCTTGGAACTTATAAAAATCCAAAGTAGATATTGCATGTCTAAGTTGTGTATGTATAATTATTTTGAATCGTCTTTAAGATAGACCTTTTTCTTGCCAATAACAGATTGTTGGAGTTATTTGCCGAGACATTAAAATCTGACGAATTGGCGTCTAAGATGGCTAATTACTCGGACTTTTTTAATTTCGTGAAAGAGAAAAAATTAGTTAATAATTGCAGCAGCTCTTTGTTGGCTACAGGTTTAACGTATGAAGTGTTGGTTGTCAATGTAAGCGATTATAGTACAACGATTGATCGAAATAAAACAACGAGAACAAATGTTAGTTTATACTTTAATTTTAAATCCATTTTAGAAACATATGCAACTACCATTGCCAATATGGTATACGCCCGAAGTAAAGGAAAAATTCGACGAAGCAGTGATATCATTTGCGTTGGATACTTTCGCAGGAACGAAAGAAAAGCAAAGACTTGGAGCTGGCTCTTTAATAAAAACGTTTATCGACAATTTAAATTTAAATGGCAAAAATGTTAATTCAAAAAAATTGTATTTATACGCTGGTCACGATATCAATATTTATCTATTCGCCAGGGCACATGGTATACGAGATTTTAAAGTTCCTAATTTTGGCAGTGCTCTTATTATGGAAAAATTTTTAGATTCCAAGAATCAAACCTACGTAAGGGTGAGTATGAAGAAAACGTTTTTTTCTTTCTCAACTATCTACATTGCGATAACGGCAATTTTCGACGATTGTTTTAGTTGCTTGCTTGGGATGGCATCGACAAATTAGAAACGTTAAAACTTGGAAATCATACAGAATTTTGTCCAATCAATGAATATCTGAAAATAACCGAGTCATTGTTACTATCGGAAAAAGAAATCAATGAACTGCTTAATGAGGCTGCAAATTACACGAGTCTTAAGCGAATGATAAGCGTGCTGGTTAATGTTGTAAATAATTTGTAAATATAGAATTTTTTAAAATGTACAATATAACATTCAAAATGAAACTTTCTAAATGCGTAAAGCAAATTTTTTTTTCCCGTGTTGCTACGCACAAGCACGTACGCACTCGACGACTGAAGTAATTTTCTTTCGGTCGATGTTAAATCAGCGTGAAACTTTTACGATCGATGCTTGAAAACAAAGACATTTTAACGCACTTACTAGAAAACGAGTAAGAAGTTTAAAGAAATAAAAAACAGCTAACAGTTCTTACTCAAGAAATACTTGCCATTTCAAGGCCACCCACGCGTACAACAACGCTGTCTGACAAATTGTATCGCAACAGGAATAAAACAAAGTTGACGCAGGGTGAAAGTGACTTGAAAAGGTGCAATGGATACTCTGACCTTTATGTTACTGTCGCTTGAATAAGAAACAATCGCGATTATTTGTTTTCTTTTTAACGTTAAAAAAATTAATACAATACTTTTGCAATCTTCTATACTCTTTTTAAATTACGTATCACTTTTATTTTTTAACTTTTGTCAAGTGAATGCCAAGTCAACTGTAAAAAATTCCCAAGTACTTTGCAAAAAAAAAAAAAAGTGCCACACAGCACGTGAATAACAACAAATGAAAACTCCATTCTTCGAATTTGCCAGAAAATACGAGAAATTATGTAGGGTGCCTTTCAATGGCTTAAGGAAACCGTACGTCTGCTCGTATATATATACGCTTCAACACCTACACTGAATGATAGACGAGTGGACGCTCGCGAATAAGTTGATTCGCGTTGTATGTAACCGAAGGCTCTAGTTCGATAAGATTATTTCTTGTCGCACGAGTTATTGTATCGACGAGCCATATCCACAGCGACTAGAAGTCTAGTGAAAATAAAGCCATTAGTGGAATATTTATCAAAGTAAAAAATAGAAAGGACTTTTCTGGAATAAGTTATTGTGGGTAGATCAATGGAATACGATAGGTTATACTTTGAACATGTAAATGTCATTTGTTTGATCTTAAGCAATCGTAACGATTGTTTTATGTATATACATACTTGCAATTTCAAGTAGTCAACTTCCATGTGATGTGTATGAGTGTATCAAGTCATGACTAAACCATTTGAAATGTAGACCACACAGACGAACTTATATATTTACAACTCTTTGTTTAGGATGAAATCGGTAACTTGATGGCATTGACATTGGCCATGAAGATAATAAACGTTCTAAACATGGAAACTTACTCGAAGTGTAGTAAATAACGTTGGTTTAATTTTAAACAAATGTAACAATCTCTCTGAGTAGGTCTGGAATTTTGAAAATGCACTTCTTAATTTCCTAATTGCTAAGTATTTTTCCGAAATTGGTCTTATCGCATAAACAAACTTGTAAATCTTTAAAATTCTCCACCTCGTTTCGATTCGTCATATATTCAGAATTGTACGTACGATAACATCAACGCTTTAATTTCACTGTTCTAACATAATTTTTTGAACATCCTTCCTTTTCTTTTGAATTAATAGAATGAAATTAATTATAATTCTATCGTTATTTTTTTGTTTGTTTATTTCCGTGATAATTGCTGAAATACCTGTAAATGGTAAAGATTTGAAGTTAAAATTGGTACAAGTGGTAAGAACTGACGAATCGACTTAATTCGTTAATAAGTTTGCTACTCTTAAATTGAGAATTTTTTTTCTTCTGTGCACACTGGCTGATTTGTTTTGCTTTATAGCTCCTTAGGCACGGGGCTCGAACTCCCAACAATCTCGAACTAGACATTAGTAATTTCACATTGGCTTCACTGTATGCACCTTTGGGCCTTGGTCAACTAACCAACGTAAGTACGAAAAGATTGTTTTTAACGTGAGATGAGCAGTATTATTTCAAAAGCGACGATGATACAGAAAGGGAAACGGCAAGAGTACGAGTTTGGAAAATTTTTGAGAAATCGATACGACAATTATCTTGGAGCCACTTACAAATCTAAAAATGTTTATGCTTATTCAAGTGCATCAACACGTACACAAATGTCACTTCAATTGGTTCTCGCTGGGCTTTATCCACCTAAAAATTCTGCAATTTGGAATCCACGTTTAATATGGTCTCCTATACCTTATTTATACGTGCATGGAAAATCGGATATTCTTCTCGAAACTTACAGAAGTTCTACGTAAGAGTATTACCGAATTTCATCACTTATTGATTGGCCGTTATCGGATATTGTTTAATTAATTGCAGGTTTAGGACATATGTATCACGAGCTCTCAATTCCGATAAATTTAAAAGTAAACTTGCAAATTATTCAGATTTTTTCAAGTTTGTAGAAGAGAGGACAATAGTGAAGAATATTGGCTCTTTCTGGACGGAACATTCGACGTTTGATATTTTGATTGCCAACGTAAGTATAATTTATTTGAAAAAAGTGCAAATTGACACTTCGAAATGATTTCATCGATAGGAGTTTATGAACTTACCGTCGCCTGAATGGTATGTGCCAGAAGTGCGACAAAAGTTTATGGAACTGGAGGAAATCTTGCGGGATATATTTGTTGCTATGCCGGAAATGAAAAAAATTGGAATCGGACCACTCGTTAAAACTTTCGTTAAAAACATGAATCTTAAAGGAACTACCGTTAATCCGAAGAAAATATACTTGTACAGCGGTCATGATGCAAATATAGCAATGTTCACTAGAGTGCACAATATCAGCGAATTTAGTTTTCCAAATTTTGGATGTGCTTTGATATTTGAAACGTTGACAGACCTTCAAGATCGATTTTACGTCAGAGTGAGCATGAACATTGATTGAAATGATTAGAAACAATTATAACATGGAGATTTAATGGTCATTGGTTTTAGCTTCTGGCTTGGGATGGAGCTGGTAATTTAATGACGTTGAAATTGAACAATAGGGACTTTTGCCCAATTGAAGATTATTTGAAAATTATTGAAGATGTAATACCATCTGAAGAGGAAATCAACGAAATATCAATTAACATAGCATAAAGTTACAAATCTGTTTTCTTTTAAAGGCAATGTAGTAAGATCACGTTATAATGTCAATAGGGACATAAAATACTTTTTATTTTTCTAACGCTACGGTGTAGTTGGGATTTCTTCATCGAAATACTAAATATAACGTTGAACCATATTCAAGGACATATTGTGTCAATAACGTTAACAGGCACTCCTAAAGCAGAAATGTTATAACACGCTTAAATTTGACGTACAACAATCGAATTAATATTGCAGAGTGCATCATATTGAAAGCACTCACCATTGTCGATTTTATTGTATTTTATTATCGAATATATCAACGCCGCGCGCTGACCATTACCGAATATTTATTCGTTTCAAACTATCAATAAAATTTGAGTCTAAATAAAATCGCTTCAAATTTGAGGCTAGAAAGATCATTGAAAAAGCATAAATATCTCTTTCAGCGACTATTCGTCCTCAATGTTCCAGTTGTCATGCACTTTTGTGATTTTGAAATATCGCGATACGTGTGACCCAGTCGTTGAAATGCGACTCACCCCAGGTTTGGTAAACCAATCGTTAGTTACTAACGAAGGATAATCCGTGTGATTTATTTACCTCGCTCTCAGTAATTAATGAGTACACGTTGTTATTTTCTTTATTTTGACTCTGAATTAAGGGGGATAGTATTACTTGAATCAAGGAGAGGATGTGTATTTACTTTTAAACTCGTACGGAAGAAAAGGAACGTTTAGATTTGTAAAATTGAGTTGAGGTTAACAATTAGACAAAAATGTGGTCATCTAAGATTTTTTATCATTCGAATCTAACATGATAGCTAAAAGAAAAACACAACTCGATTACTTGGACAAAAGGCAACAGTCGTAAGTTTACTGCCGTACAAAGGTGAATGAGCCAGACACGATGGCAAACATACAAAAAAACAGGTCCCCGAACAGTAATACGGGAACGTAGCCACAAAGAGAAGATCATACCATTGATTAAGGTTGATAAATTTATTCTCCGAACAATGAGTGTGCGATCGTCGCATTGCAATCTCATCTGACTCGTACAAATCAGGTATATGTCGTATGTGTAATTATTATTTTTTTACAAGAAGTATTAAAAGACTTATCGGTGCGTAAAAAGTAAATTTAAACTTCTGGTTTCTCAAGTAAAATTTCCAGTTCAATTTTTAACTGAGTTCGTGTACTTTGTAGTCGATCACTGCGCGAAACAAAAACAAATTTTTTTTTGTATACTAGCTATATCGCTCAGAGCAGCGTATTAAAAGGCGATTTCTTATCAAATCATAATAAAGAAACTTCAAATATAATCAAAACGACTTATTAATGAATTGTTTACTTTAAAAACACTTTTGATATCAATCTAAAAAGAATATGTCTTTAAATCTTGAATCGAAAAAAAAGCAGCGATATATTAACCAAATCCATTACTATATATCTACGGGACTGCATATTTTCAGAAGCACACGTGTTTGCTCTCTTTCTCTCTCTCTCTCTCTCTCTCTCTCTTTGTCTGTCTATTTGAGCAATAGAATTTCTTTTGTACGTGCTGTATCTAGGTTATTCAATCGCTAAATTTTCGTGAATTGAATTTTCTCGTAACTCAGCTTTATCGTTGTCCCTCTCTTTTACTCGTGAATTTCACGACGTATATATATATATATATATATAGTTCATTCCAGACTAATACGATCAGCCAAACGGGTAGGTAACCAATGGTTATGAAACTTGGTATAAATATTACCTATATAGTAGTGAACTTCTGTACAAATTTTTAGATCATTATTTCTGCCGGATTGAAAGTTATAAACAATATAAAAATGTTATGAAAAATTTTTCTATTGTTTATAAGTTTTAATCCGGCAGTAATAATGATCTAAAAATTTGTACAAAAGTTCACTACTATATAGGCAATATTCATACCAAGTTTCATAAGAATTGGTTATCTACCCTTGTTTGGCTGATCGTATTAGTCTGGAATGAGCCATACATGTATGTTCCGATAAAAGGCCAAAACCTTCATTACTCATTGAAATTTGTCTTATTGTGAAAATTTAAATGTTTGCAGTCAGTCGTATACAGCTTTCAATTATATAACAATTTGTGCTTATGTATGTTGTATATCAGTATGCGATGCTTTCGCGTTACCCAACGGTCTTATAACTTCGATATATCCTTCTCGAAATCTCATTTCATACAAATGTTCGAACTTTTGAATGCTATTTTATTTTTCACGCTAAATTAAGCAACAATAATTTTATATTGAAATGTCAAAAGCATTCATTGAAAACGTGTCATTGTTGTTTTACCAGTTCATTGTGTATACATCCATTGGGTTATCAACGTGAATTAGATTCACGTTTATATCGATGACAAATGTGTATAACCACGTGCACACGAACTGACGTATCTCCAAAACATAAGGATTGTACGAAACGAGAAAAAAAGGAAAGGTATTGCGCTATTATATCGCCGAGCTTAATATTACTTTAATTAGTACAAATCCTATTGTTCATTAGCATATATAGACGAAATTTTGTAGACCATTGTGAGCGCATTCGAAGGGATTCTAGAAGCTCGTAATTTATATACGAAGTTTTGTATTACGGAAGTTGGAAAAACAATCCGAGCTAAATATACAAGGGAAATTCTTGTTGTATTCAATCTTTCAATTTCATTAAAAAAGAAAAAAAAGTAGGTCGGATCAGCTTTCAACGCGTTAGATAACAAGTCTCGAAACAACCTTGAGTCTTTTTTCATCCATTGAATTTGTAGGAAATTTACTTTGTTCCATTGGAAATGTCTTTATAGACGATGTGTGCATACAAACACACACGCAGATATCTACATACAAAGTGTATTTTCCAACGTAACTTTACTGCATAGAGAATTCCCTTTTCGCTACCGTAGTTTGTCTCGACGCATGAGTCTGATGTGTTGACATAGGGCTCTTACTTTATAGGAGTTCTATCCCGCGCTATAAATTCACCAAGGAGAGGATGTGTATTTACTTTTAAACTCGTACGGAAGAAAAGGAACGTTTAGATTTGTAAAATCGAAACACAGTAGTGATCGATACAAGTTCGCGCAGGGTAAAAAGCTAAAAAAAAATCAACGCGTCATTTTTAAAATACGTGTGTATTTACTTATCTAACGAACTTGACGAAGTTTTTAATGGAGTGTTTGCGTATGCCTGTACTTCATGGAAGAAATAGAAACCTTCGGGAATATTTAAAAATAATCTTGCCGACTAATTACTCAACGTAACGTGCTCTGTCTATCTCTCTGTACGAAGAACTAAAGTAAACGAAAACTTTAACGCACTAATTTACGCAAACTCTCCTTGGTTATAAAACTCGTCAAACTTGAAACGAAACGAAAAGAAATAAAATAGTTTCACGACTAATCATACCCATAGATTCTTTCAGCAGACATAATTGTATCGTACGTAATACTCTCACTTGAAAATATGGAAAATAGACGATATTACTTTAACGACACGACACTCGTTAATCGTTCCGTTGTGTCGCATAGTTCCATTGTACGCGATACATGCATAATCGCTAAAAGTACAAAAGATCAAAGCCCTTTTGGCTCTTCCAATGTATAGCTTTACAACAGCAGTATCCCGGGCGAAGCGTAGGTGTCCTGCGCAGACACTGGTATAAGGGAGGGGTGTATGTGCTGCACAATTGACCTATTTTTCGAGCGCATCTGCGCGTGGGCGAGAGATAAATGTTGCCTGGGCTTAGAGATATCGAAGAAACGGATTTTTATCCTGTTCGAAAGCTCGTTTTATACTTGAATGTTATGCTAAGTTGTCGTTAAAATACGATCAGCAGAGAAATACTTTGCGATTTGATCTTCGTCTCGTTCCAGTCGTATAAAATTTTCATGGAAATTGGATAAAATCCATTACGCGTCTCGGACAACTTTATCTTGGAAACACGAGACTTGCTAAAATATTACGTAGGTGTTAGTATCGTTGCATAACAGCTTGAATGCTCGACAACTTGGACGCGATTTTATTCCAGGCATTTCTAACATCGTCCGATATGAGTATACAACTTTATGGGACGCAGGCGTTATTAGCGTTGTACTGCGCATAGTTCTCGTTACGAGTAGCTCGATTATCGCGATGTAGAGTGCAGTTATATCGTCTGCATTGATTCATTGGTATTAATACTACGCGATACGATTTAAGTGAAGAACAACAAAGAATGTAGATTTTGAATACACATGTTACCACTTAGAAATGTTCATTCTTACGTGAACGTAAGGAAAGTTTTGCATTCTGAATAGAGGCGAATTAAACATGGTGAATCAATTTGAACTTTGGAGAACATTTCAAGCAAGTTTTCTTAATTATAAAGTTTCGGTAGAAGACGGAACTGTACCTTTTACATGGAACGTTGCGTTTTCTATGCAGAACTTGAAAAAACTAATGAATTTAACACGGAGTGAGCTGAATAAACTTTACATGAAAAAAGTAAATTGTAATTAAAACGGTATGACGGCCATAATTGAAATAATGTTAAAATAACATAGAAAATATTCGAGAAAAAGAGGGGAAGACGCTTAACTGGATGATCTAAAATGGCTAAAACTCGTGTATAAACGAAGTATCTGTGCTTGACAGATCAAAAGATAATAAAGTTGGAAAGTGAAAAACGCTCCTACCGAGAACAAGCCATCGAGAACTTTGAAGAAGTTCGATTTTTCTTTCTCGCCTTTCGAATCCTCATCTACCTCTCCTAAAGTACATCCTATTATGTCCAAGGTAAATACCTTCAAATACAAATTCTCAATTTTTTTTTTATTTTCAATATCTATTTTGTTATTAATGAAGAAGGTAAACGGAGTAGAGAGGCAATCAACTTAAATATAAAAGGGGGAGGATAAGATGATTAACTCGGCGATAGAAAGAGAGAGGGGGGGGGGGGGGAGCGTGAATGACATTTTGCTTCGTGCAAATTAAAGGGAGGGGGAGGAAGGGTAGAATTAGATTCGATAGACGTTGAAGTAGGGAGAAAATGTATTTAGCGGACGCGCTCGTTTACGATTACATTTGAATTTTCATGGCATGGCGAACTACTTCGCTTCGACTTTAGTGCTACGCGTTTTAACTGCGCAATCGTAGTAATGTGAATTATGTACATTTTATCAAATTAAATGGTAGGACATTAACGTTACATTGCAATTAGAAATTTTCAATATAAAATACATATTATTTTATGTAAAATCACCAATTCATTAATCGAGTATTTTTACCACCAAATACAAACGATTACAAAAATCAACGATTAATTACAAAATGACACGCGCGTTCTTGCAATTTGCGCATTAAAATTCAAAGTAAAAAGCAGTATCTTACTATGACCTCAGTCGTTAAAATTTTTACATCGATATTGATCCATCAAAACTGACCTTCGTATCTCGGATTATCGCTCGTTATCTATGCAGAGAAATGAAATGTAACGCACGCTTTTTCATACTGCCGTCCCTGAGGTACGACATTAGAGCTTTATGACCAAAGATGTTTCTTTCTTTTCTTTTTTTTAACTGATTCGCAAAGTATACGTAAATATTAAATAAACAAAAAAACAAGACATTTTTCAACGGATAAAAAGCGAGAAACAAACAGTATCGTTCTTTTTTAATAAAAAGACGTTGTATAGGTCGATGAGAAATCAGACGGCCGTTGCTTTTTTACACAAACCATACAAAGTATCAAACGAGTTTAATATGTAACATGAAATTTAACGCAAAATATTTCAAGCAGTCGGTCCACCAAAAACAGTTAGCTCAGAATCGTCGCATTAGTCATCAATTATTGCACGCATATGCATGTGTATAGAACAAAACAAAAGGAAAAAGCAAGGCACGTAAAAATATATAAATATAGAATGCCTAGGAAATAAAAACAGTAGTAGTAGCTCCCTTAATGTGTATAGAGCAAAGAGTCCCGAGGCGAGACATTATATTTACGTGATACACCGTAAAGGACGCAAGTTTTTGTTGCAACGCTACGACGAAAATAACAACGCCCACGCTCGTTTTCAAGTGAAACGAGTCAATCTATGGGGCAACGATCTCCAATGTCCTATCGAACCACGTGTATATTTCTTTGTTCGAATTGGATACTCGTAGCAAAGCTCGTTATTGTCCTTTTTTCCTTTCATTCTGCTAGAGACGCGTATTTGCATATCTGAAAATAAGACAAGTAGTATAAATGTATGCTTACCAGCTGCGTCACGATTAAATTCTTTTCTGCAAAAAACTATAACAACGAAATAAGGAGAAGGAGCTTAAACCAAAAAGAAGATCTAGAAAACGTCAAAGTAGTTGAATCAATTTGCTGTCAATCAGGCGCAAGATTGGATTGTCCAGCAAAAGGGAGATAAAGACAAAAGCAATAAAGCGAAGAATAGCCGATGCAGCCAGAATAATGGATAAGTAAGCGAGACAAGAAAGAGTAGGCTAGGTAGTTACTTAATCCAATAACTACGGATAATCATAAGAAAGTAAAGTAGATACATCGAGGTAACAAAAATGATAATTCGTTGATTATATTAATTGACTTGACGTTGTTTTCCTCGTTGAAATACTAAATCGTACAAAGAAAAACGAACTATCGACGCTACACGTGTCACTGCGAGGCTAATAGCTATAACCACGACGACCGTAACACACGCGTACGCGAACTTACCCTTATTATTCCTCGTTTGATTGCGACCACGCAAATCAGTCATAAAATAATACAATAAAAAAAGGTAAAACAGTGTCCGAAAATATTTGGGAGACTGTTGTTGTTTTTTCAAATACGGTATAAAAGTTCGTTATTTTTCATTCGTACGTACAATATACAAATAATTCACCAGCTTCCGCTTATGTTCTGTGTTTTTTCTTTAATAACTTCCGGAAAATGTACAAACGAAAACAAGAAAAAAATGGTGTTATTCTCCCATCAAAACAACATCCAAGTCCACAATAGCTATGAATAAAAGATGCTCACACTCAATACGCCACCATTCACGAAAAGCACAAAAAAAGGAAAAAAAAGGACAAAGACTGAATAATAAATAAAAGCACTTCTCAAAATAAACCTCGACAATATAGATAATTTCATGAATGAAAGGCAAACAAACAACACGTGAATGAATAAAAGAACGAATTTGATTCAATATCAAGCTATCCTTATAAGAAGATCTCGTATTTCTCGAATTTGATACACGTTCGCGTAGAAAGAGAGAGGTTTTCCCAAAATTACTTCAACGTATATCAGATTACGCGATATTCGAGAATTTTACACGTACATGACGCCAACTAGTCAATTGATGCTTTCCGTACTATAGATCTCTTCGGACTACTTTTCGATATATCTTATGAAGCTTTCGTTAGGAGAGGACATACCTACATGACTTTTCAGGTTTATTCGAGATCTGTACGATTAGTAACAAAATTTACGCGATGCGTATGAAAACGTTCTCAACCAATTGGAATAAATTTAATTTTATATTTTACATCTTAATCAAACGACCCGTATCAAATGTAATTTCTGTAATTTTTTAATTATATAATTATCTCGTTATACGAATCCTTGGATTGCCCATAGAAATGACATTGTTTCAATTCAACGACAAACAGTCCGATACAATCTCGAAGCTATCGGTAATATCAGGAGAGCAATATGTTTTGAGTTCTGAAATTCAGATAAGATAGCAGACATATATATATAGAAGTAAACGCGACAGGAAGTGCTTTTATTGGCGAGAGAGAGGGAGAGAGAACGAGCGTGGTGGTCGATTTTTGTCTATCCGTATCGTCGCTTTACTTTTATGGGTTGTGCAAAGAGGGGACACGTTATAAGGTTGTAATTGTCGCCGTTATTACACGTGATTCTTAGTGAAAATTTTCCGCTTACTAAGAGAATATCAAAGGTTTTCTTCTTTCCTATTTTTGTCTGTGTCGCTATTTCAAAGTATATATCGGATAAGCAAAACTTCTATCTTTTTATCGGACACCGGTTTTACCGCGTCGTTCGTATAAACGACGTTAAGTTTTTATATAGAGTCTCGATATCGCGCGAACGAATCGTATAAAATTTATTTCGAAATATCAAGTGGGACAGAAAAAACTCTTACACAATTCCAAATAGCAGAGGGCTCAAAGTTCGTAGAAACGCGTTGATGTTGGGAGCACAGGTACAAGTAGAATTTGAATTTGTTCGAAGCAAACATATTTTGAGGTGAGAAACACGCGTGGGAAATTTCCTTAACGAGTTGTCATCATCGACGTACGTATACCAGGATTTTCGAAAGATCTGAAAACGCATCGGTTATATAGATAATTCTACACCAATCCCGATCGACTACATACTTATGGGCTTCAGTGTTTCAAAAACACACATTTCTCTCAAACAACGAGAATTCACGTTATTAATTCAAGTGCATGTAATGAAAATGATAGTACAATATGGCTGAACAATATAACATGAAAAATAATCATTGTAAGAAAAGCAAGACGCGAAATACAAGTTAACACCCCAAGAGGAATCAGAGGATATTGCGCATGATGGAGAGACTATGTATACGTAGAGTATAATAACAGACGGTGCTTGCAAGTAGCGAAAGTCGACTTTATGTCAGACGGACTATGAAAATTTTCATGGAAAACTCATCATTTCCCTAGAGTAACAAAGCGGTTATACGAAAACTTTTTGTACTAATCAAACTTTTTTCTCTTCTTAGAACACGTAAAAAGGAATCGAAAAAAGAAATGTTTTACATAATGAAATACGACGTTTCTTCAATATTATTCCTTTTACCTCGTAGAGTTATATTTTATAGCGTTACGATTGAATCTCTGGGTAATTAACTTCTCGTACTTTATAGTGCGGAAGAGCATTTTTCTTCGGCTTATTGTAATTCGTTGCGTCTCTTTAACTAGAAGGCTTTTATTCTCCTTTTATTTTTATTGACCTCCTTCTTTTTTATCCGTTTGTTTTACCACGAATACATACAAAAGCTTTTTTACTCAACGCTTGCTATTCCCTTCTTTCGTTCGTTGTTATTGACACGTTATCGATTTGATTTTTGCTGTAAAATTCAGTTCTAAGCATTATTAGATAAAGATCTTTTTTGTGCTGGACCATGTAACCTATGTCGGGTCTCTTTTAAATTTTATTTCTAAGAAATATCGGGCCTTGCAAAGTTAGTTGACAACGTAAACGTAGCTTATCAGGAATCGCATGTATTCTTTTCATACAAGAAGAATACATTTTTGTCGCGATCATAGATACAAAACGAAACGTTTATGCCCGCATCTTTGAAAGTGAAACTCACCAACTTTTTAATGCAAGAACTTGATTCGTTTCAATGGTCATTTACCTTCAACCACCAAGTTTTTTCGTATTTAAAAAAAAGTTCAATCCTCTTTCAGCGTTAATCGAAAGCATCCGAAAATCTCGGTAAAAATATCTTCTTACCACAAAAAAATAAGCAACAAAATAAGAGAAATAGATAAAAATTTCTTGCACGCGAAAAACTTGCCTTCGCGGTAAAGACAACAAAAATCACGTTCTCTTCCCCTATTACGACATCCCCACCAGTATCAACGGTTTGCGCGTCAAGAATGGAGGTGGCGTCAGAGTCCACCACCACTGCCGTTGGGGAAATTTCGCTGCGTGGGCGAGAAGAGGGGCGGTTAAAGCAACTGGCGCACGACTGCTCAGCTACTCTACTGTGCAGGCATTACAGCCTGGAACGTCCGTGCGACAACACCACTACCGTATACGTCTACGTATAGCTTGTGGATTTTTCTTTCTATATTACACGGCTTTGTATTTCGAGAGGAACTACCGTCAAAAAAAGGTGCGTTTGCTTATCTGCTTTTTTTAATTGGCTGTTTGAACTGAGGGAGAGTTGAGGGTGTGCGTGTACAAGTGCGAGCGTGAATCTGTTCGTTTTCTCTTCTTCCTTTCCTTCTATTCAGTGCGTGAAATGTGATTTGTGACTGTTGATTAAGACAGTATTAGTTTTCCTCTAACTGCCGCTGTGGGACCGTTTTTAACATCATTTATTCAATATACGTCTACATAATATCACATGCTTTATATATATATATTGTTACGTCGACAGACGTTGTCTAAACCACTTTATATAATCAACGGCTATCTACGTACCGAAAATTCGTCTACGTAACCTTCAATTAACTTCAAATTGACAAAAAAAATAAGCCATTACTTGAATTTCCCGATAGGCATGTTTCAAGCAACCCCCATGAATTAAAACGTTTCGCTAGATAAATCATCGTCGTGGTTGTGGTCGTTGCCGGCGTTGATTCATCGGGCACTACACGGAGAAAAAGAAAAAGAGAGAGAGAGAGAGAGAGAGAGAGAGAGAGAGAAAGAGAGCGCAGCTGGATATGCAACAAGTTGCCGCGGTCTACATCGTGTACATAGGTACAGATATATATTCGTCGTTGCGACTCGGTCTCTATTTCACTATTATCATATACGATTGACGTCAGCGTTTCGTTTGACGTCACTTTTTCTTTCTTTTTCGTAATTTCAACATACTTATACTAACAGCAGGTGTTGTATATCGATTTCGTTGATGATATATACATCAAACAAGTCGTTTGTATCTCTAAAATAAAAATATTCTCAAACCACTCACAAAGAAGAAGGAAGATTCATCAAACTATAACCGTATAATGCAATTTCTAGACGTAATTGAAAAAAAAATCAAAATACGAATTGAATCGCGGAATATTCGGGAATCCTTCTTCCGCAAACGCGTATTTTATTGCTTTATCGTGCATGCATTCATTATCACGAGAAAAATCAATAATCCAGACACCTGCTGTCTCGTAGCGGCGCTTATGTTACGCTTGTATTATCGTCAAGCGAGTATTGTTTGACGTTACATAGAGTGCTCTTCTTTTTACGAGAGTTTAGGGGATTTTAAAGGAGAGTTTTTCATCGATAATAGTTCCATGATAAGTTCGATCAAATTTACATTGAAACAAAAATCGATTTTTACGATACGAAAAAATTACACATATATGATTATTCGACATTGCAAGTAAACTTTATTTACTAAAAAGTTATGTAATGAACGTAACTTCGAAACGACGCAATGATTTCGTCTCCCTACGGAAAACCATAAGAGATGCCGTAAATGCTTCCTTTGACTCGCGTTACCTTCAAGTATAGAATCGAAAACTCAATTAGTATCGGCCTCGGAGACTGCATAGCGATGTCTCATCGAACGTCCCTCGGTTAATTAGGTTACTGTATGTGTACGTGTGTATGAGGAGAAGGCTATATCATGTATATATATATATATATATATATATATGCGAAATTACATTCGAGACCTCATCTATGACATGGTGCATTAAATAAAAATGTCCGTTTAAGAGAAGAGAAAGAGAAAGAGAGAGAGAGAGAGAGAGAGAGAGGAATTTAACAAAGTAAAGGAAAAAAGAAGTAGTAGATGGTGTCAGCTTTCGGTCAGACCTTGATGTTTTTATTTAAATTTATACATACGAGTTGTAAATTATTCATCGTACACAGAGATGAAATGTACTATACGTTTTACGAATTTGATGATATATTTACGGACATGATATAAAAAAACAGTTATTGTTTGGATTTTGTTTCTTGTACGATGTTTCGTCACAATTTATCGATTTTTATAAACTTGTATCAGGAGAAAACGGTTGTTTGAAATCAGTGTACAATTCATTTCTGTTTTTTTTATCGTCATTAAATGATAAAAAAAATTTTTTTCTTTATTGCAGATGCTATCCGACTGGCTATGGCTTGTTGCGCTCAGCGCATTGCTCGTTGTTGTGCAATCAATGCCGACGGTCGACGATGCTAAAAAGACAGAACAGCAACAGCAACCTGTAAGGCCTAAAGGTACGTTATACACTTTATACACAACAAGACGTGGAATTTTTTTTTCATTTGATATTTTTTATATAATCATCAAAGACATTCTGCTCATATATAGTTCTTTGTCTGCACGACTTTTCTCTCTTTTATTCTTTTTTTTTTATCTCCCGAACTGTTATTCTTGTTAGTAGTGAAGCGCTCTCAGGAAGTGCTAATGTTCGGCAACCAACAAAACCGGCCTGGCCAACAAGCCAGCGAGATTAAAGACGGCGCTAATAGTTTTTCGTCGTCTGCCGAAAAACGTAAGACACTCAAATCATAAAAAACACACACACACATACACACACGCGCTTGCGCGCATACGTACGTACCTATGAATTTAAATTTCCCGTCACATTTTTCGGAAGAGAGGAGAAGAACTAAGAGAAACACTTTTTTCCGGCAGATGACGTATAGCACATTGGTGTTGACAAACTTTGACACGATCGAATTGTTTTGGTGTTTTTATATTTTCTAAAATAATAAAATTTATATTACATATAGACCATATCATTCGGTGACCAATCAATCAATCAATCAGCCAATAAGATTAAAAATGCACAGATAAAACAATCTCTCTCTTTATCTAAAGCTCTATCGAGAAAAAAGCACGCAAAAAAGTACATTTCACTCCATCCATACGCGAAAAAAATGATGCATCAGACATCGTTTTTCACTCTCTCAACAATAAAAATAATATTCGCATACAGGAACGTTAAGTAATTCTGGTTTGGACGATGTGATCGAAACACCTGATAACGAACCGCAGCAGCAACAACAACAGCAACAAGTAGTTTCGGTAGAAGATAATCAACCGAAAGCTTTGCCAATTGCTAACTACGTAATGGAACAACAGGCTACGCCTCAGCAACGAGATCGAAATTACGAGTAAGTGCATATACGTACAAACCACGAGAATTTTTTGCGGAATTGTTGGCGTGCCACCTCGTGAATGGCTCTTTTTCAATTCCTGTTCGTGTTTATCGGAGTTATTTTGGAAATAAATGAACTTTATCGTACAAATTTCCGTGTTCGAAAACACTTTGCGCACAGGAACGATAACAATAAATAAGCTTCGAAGAGCAAAAAAACACGTTAATGGTATAGCTGTCCGTCTTGCATCCGCAAACTGTATGGGCTATGAATAGAAATGTTAATTCATATACGTAAGCTGTATAAAAATAACCAGCGATCGAACCAAGGGGAAGACAAAAACAAAACGATCGTGTTGTCCTTCGTAAGTCATGTTCACGAGACGAAAATGTCTTACTTGTCACGACGATATAATTGATTACGATGTTGAATCAATGTAGCTCGAGTATAATTACGAGCTTACGTACTTATATACATGTATAAAAACATGTTAGAAAAGTAGACGATGGAAATAACGAAGCTTTCGTTTTGCATCTATATAACCTTCGAGATTCTGTTGCTTCGAAGGATAACGCGTGGGAAGTTGTGTTGTATATAACTTGGCATTGATACACTCTTGCCTAGAGGCGCAACTTTGGATTATAAGATTCCGTAATTCAATTCCTAGTTTCGCTCTTGACAATCGTCAATGTACTTTTCATCAGTTAGATTACTTTACGTTGAGTTTCTTATTTTCTCGAGGTTAGATTCAATTTTAACGACAGCGATGAGATTTTACGAATAAATATAGGAAAATCTGAGGTTAATTTTTTTTAATGAAATGTGACGTGGATATTAGATATCCGATCAAAATGCGTATGCCTGATCGGAATTCCATTCGTGAAACGTATGTTCTTTCGTAAATAATACAAGAAATATCGAAAATAAAAAAAACACAAGCATCTCCTGATTTTTATCGTAGATACGGTAAAGTGTTGGTGAACGAGATTGGCGATATCCGTGGTGGAGTATGGGATCTACCAACTTACGGACGTTACTACGCGATGAGCGACGACGACCGACGCAAAAGATCCAATGAATCACCTTTGTCGACGAGTAACGTAGCTGCTAGTAGCACCTCGTCACCGATGACACACAATGTCCAATCTCAACATCTTGGCCTCGAATCTGCTGCTGGTACTGGTTCGATTCTTGGTCAACCTAAAAGAAGGTAGGTCTGGTCGATTTTTTCATAATTTCATAATGATCCGAAGCTTTAAGTGTCAATTTATCTAAAAAGCTTAGGGAGCGTATATTCCTGTATAAAACCCGAATGAAATTGTCATTATGATAATGCCTCCGCGAATATCACCTTCCATTTCACGTATTGAATAACACGTCAAGAAATGTGTGCTTATACTTGTGCATTTTGCTAAATTCATCAATACGAAATAATGATATTATCGTTGAATGCACACTTAATTATATATATCGAATTACGTCAAACGTGTACACCGTCGTTGTACGAACGTCAAAAGGAACCCAAATGGAAAACGCGGCATGAATAAATGAAAGCAAACGCTACTTTACAAAATTACACAGCACGACGCGCCAAATTTATGTCACTTCATTCGCTCAACTTTGAGGATATACTTTTTTTTTAACCTTGACTTCCGGGAAATAAGTAAACTAGCGACCTCCGTGAAAAATGTATTTCAATAGGTGGATGTAGAATGAAAGGAAGAAAACAAAAGAAACGCATGGAGAATACGCAATAGAGAAATGTTCTTGAAACTTTTAGAGAAACGGATTATTATGTTGACGAGTTTCGTTTTGTTATTATTTTCTTGAATTGCGGGATATGATATATTCTATATTGCAACGCGCTGTGTGTCTTTTAACGAGAAGAAAAATCAATAGAGGATCTTTGAACGTTTAAATCAATCGTTTGGTACTTTTTTCGGTTAAGACATTACATAATAAATTATACATAAACGAAAACGGTACGACAGTCACTCACTTATTTATTACACTCTATACGTGAGTGGACATTCGATCTTTGAATATATTCCATCCATTCAATTTATCTCCGTGTCGTCTTTTGTATACATATACATGCGTATATTAATTAGATTTTTTATTTTTGCATCGCGAAAAGGAGAAAAACGAGTCCACGTAGTGCACGTGTTTGTTATTAACTCTCCACCGCTAATGGAATAATTTCGCTATACACAACGGCAAATTTATTTTTCAAAAAAAAATTTCTAGGTCACAGTGAGAGACAGAAAGACAGAGATAAAGAGAAAAAGAGAGCTGAAAGAATGTATATGCGTGCCCTACGCTCCCTGTGAAAATTGTTGCGCAATTTCGCACCATTTGTCTCCTCTTTAACATTACAAAGTCACGTTCTAACGAGATTTTTTGTCATGAAGATTCCAACGTTTAATTCAGCCATTATTAAAGTTACACCGTGATTATTAATATTATCGATTACTCTTTTACTCGTTGTTCTTTCACTGAATATCGACACATAAAATACCTCTTTATATTTCAAGTAGATCGCACGTTTCATCCCCTCCGCATAAAATACAACATTCGCTTGATTTAAACGATACATTTTGATCTTGTGCATGTACAAATACGCACCACAGTATAGATCAAAGATAGGCTCGCCCACCTGTAGAGCCACGACAATGTATTTTTTCCTCTTTTTCAAGCGGAGGGCGTTGGTCGTGCCGACTCGACCGAGCAACATAGTTACATTTTCCATCCATTGTCCATTATTCTCTGTGCCTATTGTGTGGACAATTTGTTAATAGACAAAATACCTTGTTATTCGATCTAACGGTTATTTGATGTCGAGGCTTTATTATGGAAATGATAATCATCGAATGGTTGGTTATCATTTTCACGATTAATTACTTTGTACGTGTGCTCGAATTGATTACAACGTCGCGACGTATAGTATGCTTTGAGTTACGATAAAGTTCATTATCGCGTACGCACGTATATAACTCATTCATTCATCGGCAAAATACCCACGCGCACGCATATAAACTTCATGCATATAGCACAGCTAGAGCGTCTAATTAACACGACGCGTATAGTGTAACAAACGATATATATGCGGGCACGCGCGAGCAAACTACGACGTCGAAAACTTTGATAATAATCGAGTTTACTATTAATAGCCTTCCCCTTTTAAGATGTATACACGAATATATTCGTCTTGACGTCAGACTCAGGACAATTTCCGCAATAAGTCTTCAGAATGATGGAGAGCTTTGATTGGAACTTTTTGCTTTTTTTTCTTTGCGATGGATATAATTAACGATGGGACGCTAATTAGGAATTGTTTCCACGCGTACGTCTGTAGGTTGTGCGTATACGATTACTAATTAATTCATATTCGCGCGAGATATTTGAAATGCATATTATATATTAATATATATATGACCGAATGAAAGTGAAGTGACGTGATAATATATCGGTGGTAAACTTTATTAAACGTTGGAAAAGTTGTACGATATACGGAAGTATTTTTATTCGCATAGAAAAGAAGTTTAAGTGCTCCTTTCTCTTCCTATGTTATCTCAATGTATATTAAAGCATCGCGATAAATAAAGAAGAACGCATTGTAATTACGGAAGGAACGTGTAGCCTTGAAGATGTAGATATATGACGTTTGTGCCACGATGACGTACGCGTGTACGGTATATACCGAAAATTCATACACAAGATAGTGAATGGGCCAATTCGACGAATGAGTGGTGTGGCTATAGAGAAACGGCAAGTGGGTCACGCGCTCACTTATCGATCTTCCAAAGAGTGAGAGAGGGGGGGGGGGGGGGAAGAAGCTCCAGCTGTGAGTGGGCGGTTTCAGAATTTTCGTCTGTTTCTCTTTTGCGCGAAAAAGCGTGGGTGTTACTACTGCAGCAGTTTGGAGATTTATTATTATGCTCAAAGGAGTTTATGCTGAATAAAGCTTTGATGTTTCGTTTGGTGGAAGAATGAGCGTTTGTGATTTTTTTGCTCACAGAAAAGGTTTATTATTGCATTAAAGATAAATCTTTTACAGGTGAATTTTAAAAATGAAAATAAAATGCGATATGGTTCTTAAATAAAGAGAAGGAGAAAGAAAACGTCTCTAATAACGCCGCTCGGTCATTGATTACTCAGTGTGCAAGTAGTACAGGTCAAGCACCGGTCAGGCGCAACCGCAAAATCCCACAACGATAATCAGCTTTTTCTCGTTTTTTTTCTCCTTATGAAGTAGAAAAAAAATACGAGAGAACAAAGGAACTCGCTCTCCAGAGAAAAAAAGCCATTAAAGTCAGAGACTGGAGGAGAAAAGAAAAAAAAGGGAAAATAAAGTGCAACTGCACTCAAACTCGAGCAGTCGCTTCACTCTCGTATTGTATTACTTTGACCACAAAGCTTCTTTTTTTTTCTAGGCTTCTAATTTTCAACGGGTGATTAGGTCTAAATACAGGTCTATGCGTTTGTTCCTTGAGAACTCGTGTATAAAAAAAAGAATCATTTGTATCTTTTTGACAATTTCATAAAACGGAGTTTTTCCACGATAGAATTAACCAATTTTAGATGCGCGAATGAAAACAATTATTTCATTCTTTATTTACAATCTGTTTAGAAATGCATTAAATAACTTTTGGCTACACTGATGTATATATGTATGTATACCAAACATAGATATAATAAATTAATCCGTTTCAGCAGTTTAGCATCCTATTATCAAGATTCACGTTACAAACGCGAGTCTGACTTCGATCCGGAGGATTTTCTTGCTTTACTTTCATTATACGACAATGAACGTCGTAATCGAAGGTTCGTTATTCAATTAACCGATTATATAGGAGAATTGTAAAGGAGGAGAGGAGGAGAAAGATACGTATATCGTAGAATTTATTTATATAGGAACTGGAGGAATTACGATAGCGATGAGTACGAGAATGCTGACGACGAGTCCAATGTGATAGGTCTCGACGACGAAGATCTACGAAGTGAGTATAATATTGCAAAGTTGATATTCGGTTTCTCAACAGAATAAACAAACATCAATCTTTCGAATCATTCTACTTAAACGTAATATATTATAGGCTCCTCTTGGCTCGACCAGCAATTGGCCTATCCTCAACAACAACAACCACAGCATCACTACTTGAGCAGTGACCCCGTTCTCGCATCTGAACTTGCCGCATTAAGCCGCTCGCGACCCAACAACTATTACGACCAATATCTTGCACAACAATACGGTAACAATCAGCAACCATACGACTCGGGGGTTCAATATGGTACGCCACAATACGGTGTTCCTTATGTTCAACATACTTACTATCCACCTGAGAAAAGGTTCATGGTATCCAGGAAACGATCACAGGTGAGAGATTAATGGACCAAATGAAACAAAACACTTGACAAAAAAAAAAACAAAAAAAAATAAAAAGGAAGACCGTGTTGTGAAGTGAACACGTGCTTTTGCAGAACTACGACTCTTATGGAAGTAGGAGTGGCTTGATGATAAATTCACGAGGCTATCCCAGCTACCAGCATCGTCTACTCTACTAAATTGACGATTGATCGACATGTGAGAAAGATAGAGGGAAAAGTATATCGTCTGCAAAGTCGAAGCAACGGGCACATATCTCAAAGGGAGAAAAATAAACAAACAAACAAACAGACTGAGCATGCACTTGGCGAACTTTGTTCTTTGTTCTTTTCATCTTCTTCTTTTTTTGTTGATTTTTTTTTTCCGTTGGACCACTAGTACAAGTGTAAGCACAGTTGCTTCATGATACACAAACACTTTTTAATCTAAGCGAAGCGATGGTTTGATTCGTTCTTTTTTTTCAAAGATAGGATGAAACTTTCTTGGGGTTTCTTTCCAAAAAAATACAAGAGTTGACTGATCAAATTTACAAATGAAAATTGAACGCCATTCAATCTGTTGAAACTTCAATTTCTAGCATATCAGATTTTAATACATAAAAATTTATATATAACAATTGGTATAAGGGATGCATTTATCGCTTCGCTTTTAATATACGTTCGATATACATAGAAAGAAATAAGCTCTTTAAAATCGATACGAAGCTTATGAGAAAACAAAGACTTTCAGTTCTGATGAACAATATTGTCAGATTGTCCACGACGATAGATAAATGTCTTCTCGATCAAACGTCAATTCTAATACAGTTTTGCTTGCAATTGATCTTCTACAGAAAAATTGTTTTATTTCATTGTCTTTATGGCACAAACGGTTACTGTTCTTTTATCGATCATTTTTTATAAGTAACTGGTATAAATTATAGATAAAGTCTTTTAAATGATAGTAGTTCAATAACCCAATTTCTGTAGATACATGAAAAGCCAAATTTTGAAAAGTTTCAAATTTTGTTCTGAAAAACAACTGTTGGAAATCCTGATACAGTTAATATCTGTATGCTTTACAAATATGATATCAAATTGGATAAAAAATGTGAAATCGTCAATGTTTGTCAAATAAAAAAGTAACCAAAACAAAGTAAACGTCCGCGCATATTGATAATACATATAATAATATAACTGATTGTTAGACTGGCAGCGGTTCAATCGACGTAATAACTTAATAGCTTCGCGGGAATGCTTTTTTCTTCGTGGCTATTATATACCCACAACACATATTAGACTGCATCGTCAAATAAGTTGATTGTTTTACGCCTTGGCGGGAGAGACGAACAAAAAAAAGTAAGTTATAACTTTCAATAAAAAATAAATAAAAAAGAGAGAGAGAGATAGTACTAAAACAATTGTAATTAAGCTTGGTGAGTTAGCTCATCCGCTTATAAGATACGTGTGTGCTGTAATACACATATGTAACGTATTTATCCCAAGACTTTCTCAACGTAATTGTACTTTTTTCCAGCAGCGACGATCATGATTTTCGCATGCTTGTACTCTATTTTTCAGTGTTTCCATTTTTTTTTTCTCTTTTTCGTTCATAGCTTTCGAAAATCTGTTATTACAGTCTCGTAATACTAACAAAAGGATTTTTTTTACAAGTATAAGTCATTTTAAAAAATTCCAATAAACGTGATCCAAGTTCGAATATAATTGAAACAGTAATCGTCGCAAAAGTCGATTCAACAAAACGTATATATATATACATATATCTCGGTAAGAACTCTTGAAAATAAATATATATTTGAAAGAGGTAGAACAAAAAATCAACCAAAGAGCGCAATGTATGACAAATCGTCAGCATAAAAAAAGAAAACAAAATAACAAATGTATTTTGATAGATATCTACGAGACGTGGAGAGAAGAACCTCAAATTGATTGAAACCGTGAGTGGGAATTTAACAAAATTTATGTACTTTCGTGTATACTCTTAATCCTCGTCTCGAGAGATGTCCCGACTGATCGTGAGAAAGATTTTTCAAATGGTGCTGTGCGCAAGCTAACGTGCTTTTTAATTGTAAGGACGAGAGAGGATAAATAAACAATTATATTCTACGCAGGCACTTTTAAGACCCTTTTCCTTCCACGAAGCACAGACACACACAAACACACGCGCGCGCACGGACGCACATTGACACGTAACTTTTTCAGTTGTCTCGTAGTAGGTGACCTTTTGTATAGAATGAGATATCAATTAAGTGATAGCAAAAAAACACGATAGATGGAATAATTTAATTTTTTATTGAATGTATAATTATTGTAAAGCGTTCTTTCATTTTGTACTCTATGATCATAATGTAAATAAAACTTTTGTCGACCACACACAAAAATTAAACGCTCATATTGTGAGGTATAAACATTGTAATGAACAAACATCTTTGATTTTCCATCATTAAAAAGAAATGATATATTGTCTTTCATAATATACACCATCCGACATTCATCCGCTCTCTCTCGACAGTCATGCCGTAATCTCAAGTATGTACAACAATTATCGACTCTTGTGCTTGTGCTTGCGCCTACTGTGTTTTTCCTCGGATCGTTCTCTCGATCTATGCCGTTTCTTCTTGTCCTCTTCCGACGAGTCACGCTTGCGACGTTTCTCGTCTTTAGCCTTTGATTCGTCACGGTCTCTCTTATTTTTATCTCTCCTATCTCTTGTTTTTTCTTTACTGCGACTTCTGTCCCTTCTATCGCGACTTCTATCTCTTTTGTTTCGACTTTTGTCTACACTTCTACTACGACTTCTTCCCTTCCTGTTAAACCTTCTTTCTACACTTCTACTCCTCTCTCTTCTGCGATTTGATTTTTGTTCGTCTCGTCGTCTGTCTTCACCATTTTTGTTGATATCCCGTTTCCTTCTATCTCTCTCGTCGTTCCTGTTTCGTTTATTCCTAGGGCTGTTCGACCTACTGCGACGCTTTTCGTTTCTTTCTTTCTTGTTTTCATGCTGTGGCTTTCCTTTTCTTATTGGATTACCATCATCATCATAATGCTGAATTCCCCTTCCCTTTCCTCGCCACCGCATCTTTGCAACTGACTGCGAGAAATCCACGTGTATTCGACGATCGTCGATCAAAACATTGTCCATCTTGAAATATGCCTCCTCGCAGCTTTTCTTATCAGCAAATTCGATAAAAGCATATTGGAGAGAGTCTCCAGTTTGTTGATCTCTTATTACCTCACAGCTGAAACATATTTTCTTAAATAAGAATCATAGTTTTCATTAAAATATTCATGTTTTTCATCAATTTTTCAGACAATTAAAATATTGGAACTAGGTGTCTATTATTATTATAAAACTGTATTTTAATAAATATATAATCAATTGTGAAAATCATAAGAATGAATAAATGTTGTACGCACCCAACAATTTTGCCAAATCGACTAAAAATTATCTCCAAGTCATCATCATTAGTAACAGAATTTAGTTTGCACACAAAGAGAACATTTTCAGGTGGTGCCATTTCAGCATCTGGAAGATCTCCAACAATTTCCAATATTGTTGCTCTGGCCTTAGCTTCTTTCTCCTTCTGCATTTCTGCAATCTCTTCTGCTGTCATTCCTGCAGTGTCATCAATATCTTCGTCTGCACCAATACGATCACTCTAAAAATCCGTTAAAATTTTATTTAGATAAATAATTCTGAGAAAACTTAGTTGTTTGAGCGACTACTTTTACACAGTTTCAACATTAACAATAAATTATTCTTTAAGTTGTTTTAGCACATTCAAATTTACAATGAATTTTTGTTAGTCGTACCTCTAAACATTCTCTTGTAGGTGAGGGACTTCTGTCCGGAATAACGAGTCCCTTTGGATCATCAAAAGGGTCATCAATGACAACTGTATGTGATATACGAATATCTTGGAAAGGCCTGTGACTTTCGTCACAAAAAGTTTCATTCAACTTTAATATTATTTCAAGACCTTCTGTGATTTCTCCAAACACACAGTGTTGTCCATCTAGCGATAGCAGATCAGTGCCAAGTGTTACAAAAAATTGTGAACCCAACATATTATCTCCACAGTTCACCATAGAGATTAGACCAGCTTTGTCATGTTTGAGTTTTGGAATTTTTTCAGCTTCATAATAACGTGCTTGTTCACCTAAAACAATCCCATATATGCTTTCTCCACCTTTTCCTGTAGCTGTTGGATCTCCTGTTTGAGCTATGAAATTGCTCTGGACGGAGAAAAATAAATTCCAGTTGTAGTACTTGATTTTGCATAGTTTCAAAAAATTTCGACATGCTGTAAATGTAAAAATAACATTATTATTGTTTCACTCTTGTTACAAATATTGTGAATTAATTTTTCAAATCATTTATATGGTTGAAATTCTCTAAAGTAGTATGAGAAGTCTAGAATATTGTGCAAATAGAACAAGTTGATCGGTAAAGTAAAATGTTGAGTTTAAAACTTACAATTTACTTAATGGTTGTTATACATTTTCACTACATGTATGGCGAAAAAGTGATAGAAATTTAGAATAGTGAAAAGTAAACAAACCATTGTAATTCTTAACTGTGCGAAATTTATAACGAAATTTGCAAACTTTTATCTAAACTTAAAATGTATTAATTCATTAAAAATGATAATTTAATTTTTCCCGTACAATTTATAAAATGTACTATTAACTTTATAAAATAGTAACACCACAAACGAAAGTATAAGGTTATGTTTATAACTAAAAAAAACTCACTTTGCGGCCTTTCTTTGAAGTATAAATCAACAGTAAAGTCGCCGACAGTTGTTTCAATAACTACTGCCATTTTAAAAAATCCTTATTAATTGTTTAAACCACAATGAGTTTATATATTGAATAACTAAATATATTAAACGGATTATACAAAATATAACCTATAAACTCAAGTTTTACGGAAGCATGATTTTTTCTTTTATTCTTATAACTTTTTGTAATTGATGAATTACAACAACATCACAAAAGTTGAAGATAAATGTATATATTTTACAAGAATCCTTTTGCTACATGTAGAAACAGTTTTCAACAAAATAGTCACACGTTAAGTGACACAGGCTCAGCTTCGCATGCGCGATTCACCAACAATGGCCGATTTACACATTTTTTTTAGCGCGAATCGTCGTCCTAATTCACATTCCGCTTACTTAAACATTCAACTTCTCTTAAGTTATCCTTAAACTTATGAATCGTAAATATTCATTAGAAGAATGAAGTAGATCACAAAGTAATGTAATGATTCCACTCAAATATTCTTCACTCTTCAACGATTGCTCGAATGCTTTCTAAGATACTATATATAAACTGTCATATTTTTTTTTGCGATTCTTAGCAGTCTTTATTGATTTTCTGTTTGTTACTATTTATTAGTCTATAACGCGATAATGCTAATTTACTCACAATGATTAGTGGAAAGATGAACGCTACATCTTCTCGAATAAAAATGAATTATCTGTTACACTGAAATACAAAGTTTAGCGTAAATAAAGGAAACGAAAGTCTAAATAACAATCAAATTGTAATATTGACAATCATTCCCAACGATGATGTACTTATCCGCAAGTCGAATGAATACACGTTAACGTAAATAATAAATGAACAATAGGCGAAGTAACCACAAGGACCACTTGAAAGTAAACAAGGCGACAGTCCCCACAGCACTTCTAAGTAAAATTTGATATAAAAATATAGTGAAAAATCTACATCGTCTTAACTTTTGCACCTTTACATACACTCCACGTTTGACACACATAGGCAAGTAGCAATTCAAATAAGTTTTTTTTCTACATATCGTACAATTTCATTTTTCTTCATTTCTATGATCGATTTGTTAAAAACAAACGACCCTTGCAAGACTCGGTGGAATTTTGTTTGTTTTCGCGTCTCGCATAACAAATCAATAATTATCTTTCAACTTTATACAAACTCATTTGCTTCTCTCGATTGGTACTCTATTCTTTATTGCGCGATAGGTATAAATCAATTCAGTTACTCAAGTTTTTGTTCGTTTTTGTTTCTCTTCTCCATAACCGCAACGAAATTAACAAACCAGCTTATCGTTACTTTGCAGTCTCATATTTCACTTATACTTTACATATAAAAGTTCATTATGAACGACACAACAAGGTTGCGCTCGCATTACTCTGTGGCTAGCTGAAATTAAGACAAATCTATACTGTTCATGACTATTCACTTTGCACATAAAGATACGTACTTTGTCGTCAAAATATTATTTGTAATTAAAAACGAGCATTCGATTTGTTGTCTTTCTAGATCGTATGGTGTACCCTGAACTTCACGATTGGCTTAGATTATTAGATTTGCCGTTGTGCATCTAATAATCGGTACCAAGTTTAGTTCTTTAGCGTGGATTTGTTGCGAATTTGATGAATTTTTTTACAATATGCACTACATCAGGACAGAGAAAGATGACTGAGCGAAAAACTATAACGCCGAGATACACAATGCACATGAAGGAAGGTCATCGGTAAAATAATTCAAAAGATGGTTTGAGGAATTATAATGTATAAAGTGTACTAGTAGACAAAGTCTCTTGAGACAGTGAATCATTTCTTTAGTATTCAAAACCTGATAATGAATTGAATTGTTATATACTTTTGTTATGGGATGAATGAACTTAATTATAGCTTACTAAGATATAATTTTTTATTTTCAATGTATTCATGAGTTCAAATGATTTTATTTTAAATATATACATGTTGAAGAAAAATGTTAAAATGATTTAAGATGATTAACTACATTGATAAAAGAAGCTCTAGAACTAATTAATAGTAGAATTTAGACTTTTTGGATTTTCTTGCAAATGATCAAAATGAAAATGTATCAAAATTGATTAATAATGTTAGCGTTAAATAATTTAAATCAATTTCGAGTTCATATTCAATATACAACTTGATTCTCAAACACAAAGGTACACTTAACAAAACATATTTGAATAGTATCGTATTATATCAGTACGAGTAAAATATGTTTTGTTGTTCACACTTATCTGTTTGAAAAAATAATTGACATTTATATATTAACTTTTGTAAGCTTTATTTGTGAAAAAAGCACAAAAATAACATAATGAATGATATGAATATTCAGGAAAGCATTACAAAGTTGACGAAGAACTTTAGCTTTAAATGTTCCTGCTTTTTTTAAATAGATTTAAATAAAATTGTCAACGAATGACATTTCAACTAAGCATTTACACAGAGTCAATAGAATCATCAAATCATTTTTGTACGTTTTGAATCAAAATCAACAAATCCGCAGCAAAATTTGCGTATAACCTGATTTGAACGACTTCTGGGCAGTTCAGTGGCATCACAAAGTGCAATTATTTACTCGGAAAACGTAGTCTCTCACATTCCTATGTTTAACACTTTCACCGTTTTTATTATTGCAGTATACAGACATTACGCACGTTTCAATGTCCGATCGGGCAACGCCTACGTTGCCAATAAATTCTTCGTTTTTCCAACAACTTAGAACCTCCGACGTCAGCAAAATATAACTAATTTTTATTTCATAGAGGAGATTAGATTTTCACCATGATCACGTTTACAAGAAAAATATTCAAGACTTTTGATAGATAATTGTTGTCGGGCAAAGTAATCGAGAATTCTTCTTGTGAATAATAAAGAATACACATGAGTCTTAGTCTTTTGCAGAAGAACGAACGATTGGAACTCGAACAGACTAAACTGAATGCCTAAATGCAACAGTGTAAACGCCATCCGAAAAAGCAAGAGTTCTCAAAATAGAAATTCAAATTCATTCCTCTTGCGAATCGATCTAAAAACACTATGAACGAGCACGCGCATTGACTTTATCAATTGAACGTCGCACTTTCATGGTGTATTTTTGCGCTTCAAAAATCCATCACTACCATCGAATCTTAAACTGGTCAACCAGTTAGCGTCCCATGACTTGCGATTTGGTAAAAGTCTACTAGAAGTGACGATCGAGCCACACATGGCATTAGGATCAACGCGGATCACTTCAGTGACGGTTACTGGAGTCGAAGTGACACTACTCTGCAAAGGATCACAGTTTTCGTCCTCTTCGTCCGAGATTAGATCGACAACGATTATCGGCTTGTTAGAGGCAGCAGAAGCGGGTAAAAGTCTTGGTCGTTTTTCCATTGTTCGCCTTGTCGGTGCTACCTTTGCTACTGTGCGACTTTGGCAATACGATAGTTGTTTAATTGATGGTAGTTGGACGGGTTCAGGCGGAGGATCAACTTCCATAGGTGTGGATTGTGATTGTGGTGGAAGAGTGGAATCGTTCTCGTCATCGTCGTCGTCGAGATCAATGATGATTGGATTCCCCTCGTCACCTGGCAAGGGATCGTAGACTTGCTCGATCGACAGTGATCTTGCTCGTATACGAGGTACTTCTGGCGTTGGAGTCCTATACCTGGACGGGTCGAATTTCAACTCCTCGAGTTCATCTTCTGTCTTTTCTTCCATTTTTACGTAAAGCGGTTTGCAGGCCACGTAAAGAAGTTGCGATCGCAGGTCGATCACTGTAAGGAAATGGATTTTTTATTAATAGTCACACCAAACTTGCTTTCGATAAATATTCAATATTCTTTACGCATATGCTTGTAATGTAATCAATATTCGTTTTTCCAGAACGTACCGGTTATAGTTTGGTTTGAATGTTTCATTTAGATTTATGTCAAAAAAGAAAGATACGAAATAATAGAAATCGTGGAAAGGGAACTATTAGAAATGACACGCCTGAATAATAAGTGGCGATCGTAATAGAATGGACTTACTGGGCTTGTGCCTGTAGTTGTTGAAGTTGTATTGATGGACGTACTCGTCAGCCTTGCCAGCATTGTTATTATTAGTAGCAGCTTTGTCGGCAGGTTGCTGTTTAGGTTTATACGTAATGGACCATCTGTCGAACTCGTAAGTCTTAACAAGCCACTTGGGCTTGGCAGCGGACGAAAGCGGTGGAGCGGTCAGATGTCTCTCTATCCTATCGAGCCTCTCCTGCTGTATGGTTTCAGTCATCATTTTGGACTTTTTGCCGAGTGCAAGTCCAGCTGGCGAGGAAAAAGGTATGGTCGGGCAACGTGTGAGATTAATCGAACCACGTATTCGTGACGAGGTTCGCGACTGCAACGCTGGATCATACGGTAGGGGTTTGTTGCAAGTATCTCGATTATGATTGGTCGCTGGGGTCGTTGTTGATTTGAGCTTGAAGTAGTCCATGAACTGGTCCTGTTTAATCTCGGGAACCTCCTCGTAATCCGGCGTTGGTGGCCGTGGTTCCACTCGATAGCACAGCTTTTCGTGTTCCTGGTTCGAGCAGAGTTCACATTGTTTTTTTTAATAAACAAGCGCAAGCGACCTCTCGTTGGGATTTCGGATGTATGCGTTTATTGAAATTTCTCAATGAGCACATTATGTACAATTTTGTATCGTTACAAAAGATATTCCCGTTTCAACAATTTCACGCAGTCTCGTATGGTACCTTCATTTTGTGCAAACCGACGAACTCGTCGTCGCAGTTGTCGCAGAGGTAAATGTCCTCCATGGCTGGCTCAACCATTGCCGGAGACGGAGCCTGCTTTGTCGAACGTCTTCGTAGACATTTTGTGCCGTTGGGTTGACTTTTCTTCGATTTGGCCAACGCTAAGAGCAGTCTCCTTGGTTGTTCGATTTTTTTATCATAGTTCTACAAAAGTACAATGTTCTTGTCTTCACCAAATATATACATTTCTCTTCTACTATTCGTCATTATTTTATTAGATAATCACTTTTATTTACTTATCTAGTTTCTTTATTTTACGATAATCGCATTGTTGTATTGCGTTATCGTTCATTCCAGCCATAGTTCGATTGTCTTTTTTTTAGTTTTATTATTTATACAAAATCAGGAATAACATGTACATTTAAACTAGCTCACGACTAAAACCAATCTTTTCGAATCACGATTAATAAATGAATATTACTTAAAATAACAAACGAATTTTTCGATAAAACTTGTTGCCACGAAACAAGTGTTGAATCAGGGCTTGCTTAGTTTCCTTTTGTCACGGTTCGAGTCCTTCAAGTTCAATGAACTTGGTTTACTCGAAAACTACTTTTATCGCACAAAAATATATCCCTACGTTTTTGGTAAATCCGTGAATACAGATAAGATACATGTTCTGATTGTACGAACTGAATCATTTGAGAATGACAATGTTTTCGATGATGGCCTTGATAGTTATTGTAATTATGCACGTAATCAATATAAATAATGCAAATGTAAACCTACCATATTTTCATTGCGGAAAGTAACGAGAAGTTTTCCAGTTGTTTTTAAATATAGGCTTGTCGTTGAGTCCCAGTTATTTACATATTCTAGTTTATCACGTGGATACTGTGCTAAGTACGCACAAAAGCGAAGAAGGTACTCGCTTCTGTGGTACGTATAGCATCGGAAAACTAGTCTCTTCAAATTACTCATGTAGCTCTGAAAAGTGATCAAAATTTTAACTATTTTTTTGTCCAGCGGTAACTCGCGATAACAGCGATTTTTCAATGATTATTATTTATGTGAGATAGAAATAAACTAAGTCTGAAGATTTTGTTTATTTTTAAACGCTAAACCAAACACTAAGTGCAATACCAAAAACGATTTTCATGCAGAAAAGAAACATGCATAACTAATGTGAATAAAATTTACAAGGCACCCTTTATATATACAACTGTGGAAAAAATAGGACGTTTTGATTGATGAATAACAGTATGCTTATACCTAAATATAATCAAATAGCTTGATTCCTCGCACTGAGGATGTAAAGGTGTGCAGGTTACTCTGAAATAAAATAAAACATCGCGATTGTCGAAATCTATTTAATGCCGGCTAAATAGATTAAAAACCGTGTAAGATTGCACGAAAGGATTTTAATCCATACGTAAAGATAATTTTCAATATCGTCAATAAACTTTGCCACGTAATAAACAATTAAAACAGGTCATGGGCTTAATGCGACAAGCATAACTTGCAATCAAAAGTAAATTGCGTTATTTATTCTTGCTTAAACTACCAAAACTATCGTTTGTGTGACCTTAAAAAATTAAATAAAAATGCGAAAGTCCTCATCGTCAATCGGGGTCTACGGCAAGCTATATATAGAATCCCGTACGTGTATATGTACATAGCAAGGTTAGCTTCAGCAACAAAGTTTCACCGAAAGGGGGACACAGTGAACGCATGGTGTGTAAAATCTTATGCTCAACCGCTTTACAGCTGTGGTGTGCTGTAAAGGTTGTTTTGTCGACGGCCATTTTGTTCAGCCTAATTATACGAGAATTTGGGCGTTGACTCATTATGGAAATACGTGCGTTTGATAAAATCAGATGTTAAGAGTTACCGAAGTACTATGTACACGTAGTAATAGTACTTCACTACAATGTAACTTAATGAAAGAGACGTAAACTAAGGTTCAGGTTTTTAGGTTTTTAGGTTAACAACTTTTTTAGCAAGCAAAGATTAGTTAACCACTTTTTTCAAAGCAAGAACCGTAATAATATCTTACTTTTATTTCAATCAATCGATCTGTACGATCAAATGAATTCGCTAGCCAATTACCTCACAGAACCTCTTTGATCGAAACTTTCGTCAGGTGCTTAAATACTACGATATATACAAAAATGTATGAATTTCGGTTTAAATATACATCAGTATGTTTCAAGAATGTACTGAAGACCAATACATTTCATTTAATGTAAGTCTCCAAAAACTATATAACACTAGCAAGTGTTGATGCATTCTTTTTTAAGATTTTTGCTGCATTTGGAGGTTAGGAAAAATTACTATCAAACCCAAATTTGAATAATCTGCATAGTTTGTATTCATAAATAAAATTAGTATTCACGTGTTTTATAATTGCGGTTTTAAGTACATATTTAGTAACTAAGAGTACTTCGATAGTTCAGCATGCTCCCTCCAACTATCAAAATTAATAAGGATGTTCTTCATTAGAAATCCTCACTTGTTTTATTTTTCAGAATTCAGGGGCAGATAAAACTATATTTTCCTCACAATGGTAAAATACGTTGGTTAGATTTCGTGCATTTAAAAGACGTAAATACTTAACATATTGTACATTGAAATTATTTGAAATACCTTATTGGCATTAACGACATCCAATTATCGATACTAGTTCACACGAGACTCGTTTTTTTCTTATAAATAACATTATTGCTGCAATTTATACGAGTTTGACATACAATTCCCCATGAGAGCCACTGCTTCAAAAGCAATTGCGTTCATTGATTTTTCTAGGATCCTTTTCGTGGCACTGAAGAGATTCTACAGGGACTATTTTCTACGTGGATGAAACATGAAAAGGCGACTTCTGAACCTCAGAACAGAATATATAATTCAAAATTACATTTAAATTAACGTAATTTTATTTTGATCGACAGATTAGATTCAGTAATAGATGAATCAAACAAGGTTTTAATTTTCTACCAAACTATACTAACAATAATATATAAAATAAAAACAGCGTGATTGGTTTTGTACGATACGTAACTATCATTTGTCCAGTTGTTTCTTACAGATGTATAGTGAATTCCTCCATTAAACAATGTCGAATAGTATTATAAATGTCTCTGTACCTAATTATTTCTTCTTTTCAAATTTTTAACTCATTACTGTCAGTGGAAGTCATCCACTGAATCTCGTCTCGGCCACTTTCCTATACTACTAAACGTATCGTGAAGTCAACAAATTTAGTCGATTTAACTTTCTATTCCTAATCTACAAGAAGTTCTCAACTATAATTTTACGATAATATTTCAAACATCAGTTACATAATATTCAAATAATATTTACTTAAATTTAATTGCTTTTGATCGAGTTAACAAGTTATCTTCTGAGGTCAATTCAATGTGGTGATTGATATTAATTAATTATTGCAACGCTATAAAACTAACTACAGAACATTTATTTCCTTTTATAACATTTTGAATAAGATTTTTTATTACTACAATATTTTAAATTATACGAAAAGGAATTATATATTTTCTTCGATAATAATTTTAGAGTAGTTTTCAAACAACAGATTAATTGAATAATCTATTTTCAAAGTTAGCATCAGTTTTAAGATACTTTTTCAAACATTAATCTTACCCATAAGGGAATAAATAGGGTTTTTTGTATACCGTGGAGCACTAATTATACAATAACTCCTATATCAACCAATTTTCTTTGAATAATCAAATATAGGAGATCGGGGTGAATTGAGGTATAGAGATATAAAATGTTTTATTTTTCGGGAATGGTGCCACTTTTACCGTTATTCTCTATAAATCTTTAATCGTTACCTATGATTTTAGCACTCTTATCAATTGTATTAAGGAGGTGCTATCGTTATAGCTAAGGGCAGTTAAGTGCATCGGACGTGAGTGCTCGTATAAGTAGTGTTGAAATCTTGCCACATTTTACATGTGTGGAACAAATACAAGCGTGCTGTTGATATTTTAATATGAGATTTTTTAAGAATGCCACGTTCAATTCGGTGTTATTTTTTAGGTAACGACAGTGAATCAATACGTGCAGTGAGAAAGGCTTGTGGTTATGAAATTGTCGAGCACTCTGACAAAAATCATACTAGTCAAGTATGATTTTTATCAAAAATGTAAAAATCCAGTCCTTTTGAAATATTATTTCTTCAAAAGTTTTGTAAAAGGGATAATAAAAAATCAGTATTATAACAAAAATCTTCACCTTCTTAAGTGGTTGATTAATGATCAAAAAATTTTAAACCAGTATATAAAAGTAGAATGTAATAATAAAAATCGTTCGTTATTATAACAGAAAATCATTTCCTAATAATTATAATTTTAACACAGTTACGCTTTTCATATTAAATCTAAATTATAACAAGATTATTCAACGGTTAACAATATTAAATACTTTACCATAAACGTTTGATGTGTAAGTACAATTTCATTTAGCACTAAAAAGGAAACGCTATACAAATTTAAGCAGCATAGTTATGTATAGAAACGATATATATGTATATCACAGATCGATTCGAACGCCGTTCGCTAATACGTATCACTGCCACGTTGCCAGATTATAACATTCTACAAAATTTGGTTAAAATTCAATTTTGTTGACATTCATACGGGAATTGAAGTTGTAACATTATTATATCAATAAAACCTTCACATAAAAATTCTTTGCTAAAAAAATTATGGGCCATACTTAAATGGTGTTTCTTCGGATATTACTCATTCAAGAGGTCATAATACTTAATGTTACATTTGCAGAAATAACAAATATTTGTTATTCCATTCATATCTAATCATGATCAAAGTTTCGTTAATATGGTAATGATAATTCTTGTAGCCATAATATCTCCCCTTGAATCGTGAATTTTTATTTCAGGTCAAGTTCATACGGGCGCACTAGATAGGTAATAGCCGATTTTCTTAAAACTTAGAAAGACTATTGTTTATATGAGAAGTAATATGTATGCATGTAAATATATACGCTCAGATGCCTGTTACGGCAATTATAAAATTGTACTTCTTTATAGAATTATCCAGAATTTAAAAATGTCTGACAACTATTTAAAAAATCGCGGTTTATAACGAGTAATCTGGTTTAAATGATTACATATGAACAAAGTCAAATTTTACAACTGAAAGACCCCTCTACCGAGAAAAATACATTTTTTAAAAGCTTTTTATAAAAAAAATCAACACAAGAATATTCGACACGAAACGTCTATAGGTCCGTTATGAGTGAGCCATAAGGAATATAGCTATAGGATAGCTAGTTGCCGTCACCGTAAGCCGTACGGTTAAGCTATAGAGTCATGGCTGTGCTAGGGAGCTTTTGCAATAAGTATAAACAGTATATACATATAGCTATAACCATAACTATGGTTATGGTTATAATGACATCGCTTGAAAGTATAGTGGTCGTGAGGCAAGAAAATACAGATGTGCGCCCTTGAAAATATTGATTATATATTCTTTTAATACAAAAAAAAATAGCATCCGCTATACATGTAGGGATACTAGCAACATGAAATATAAAAGTCATACATTACTAGTTATATGGAAATATAAACTCCCTAGAAGACTGATAAACTTGCATGTGTATTGTATAAAGTCTAATATGGGTACGAAATTAAACTTTTAGATTATTTGAAAATCATGCAAGATATAGATACAATATAAACGTAATTTGTGTAATATTAGATATGTATGCAAAGTTATTGCAATGTTTATTATGTATTTTATTTTTAATTTGTAATATAAAATACAACTGATACATTCAAATCTGCTCAAAGTTCACATTAAAAATATCTTTCAACATTATATTATTATCAATGATTATTTTACATTTTATTTCTACTACACTCGACGAGTACGATATTTTATATTCATTTGTTCAAAATTTGTTTTTCAACAATTTTCAATTTTTTTTATTGTTAATATTTGTTCAACTAATTGATACGTCGTTCGAAAAGTTTGTACTATTATTGTCTTTTAAATGAGCATTATTTGTATCAAGTTTCAAGAAAGTCACTAACCTAAAAATTAGAAAGTGTAAGTGTTAATAGGGAATAGATTGATCCGAATATACAACAAAGCAATGTTTCGTATCCACCATTTCAGTATTATGCGCAGTGGCAGCGAATGGCGACTACGCAGTATACTAAAATGGCAGACATAGCATTTTTCGATAAATGAATTAGAACACGTAAATACGGTATTTATTACATTTAGTTTCAGTATTCTTATGGCATATAATGAATGAATACAATTGATTTAAGATGTACACAATTCTATACGTATTTTTTGGGGGTTTTCAGGGTTTAAAAATGCCAAAAAACTGTTGAAAAAATCATGTTGCGCACGCTCCTTCAATATTTCATAACAAATAATCTGTTCCATGTAATCATATACGACAGAAGTCAGACAGACTAATAATAGTGAAAGTAATATAATTTTGTGCATCTTGCAAACGATAATTTTCCTTACAAGGTCCGTAAAAAGTAGTACCGAGGTTTCGGTTTTAAAGTTGGAGGACAAAAAAATCACGTTATTTAGAATTACGTGGAAAATAGCGTAATTCATGAAATAAATTTTTGCTTCGTAAATCACGTTTACCCTACCACCTAATTTGATCTTTAATTTTTTTCTAGGTGAATAATAACTTGTCTAAAAATATAGCATTTGTTGTTAACTTACCATTTTTATTTTATGGTATTTTAATATCTTTTAAATTTTTTTTAGTTAAACTTTAGTTGCTTATAATAACACTATTATAATGAAAATATTAAGGAAAATGTCTTGCGTATTCTATATTTTAATGTTTAATATAAAAATATAAATATATATAAAGAAGTTGGCTGAAACATCTGATTTAAAATAAATCTTAAAGTTTCTATGTATTAATTTACATAAAAGGTGACAAGTTTCATAGAGTAAATGATCATAAATGGTCACTATTAAATGTAAATAAAATTAATGTTTATTTTATTCTAATACAATAATTTTCTAAGAATTTCAACAAAGTTATTGACATTCCTTTAAATATATTACACTCTGTATAAAGACTATATTAACAAATATTAATTTATAATATCAATCTTATAAGCCAAGTTTATTCAGTAATAAATGATAACATCAAATAAATTATTTAGAAAATTAAAAAGAAGCTTTTACTTAATTTTTGCATTCAAATTTTATCATGCAAAAGTTTCTTGATTATAACAATATTGTTTATGTGTAAAGAAAGGTTGCACTCAGGTGTGTTAATATTCAAAACTTTTGGCTTATACACATGCATAACTAGTTTTAATAGAAAAAAATCAATAAAGTACTTACGTCATTGATTTTCTTCGGCCTCACTAATGGTATAGAAAACTTAATTTCTTTGGGCCACCACTGAGGTTCGCAGATGACCTCTGCTGTGTCATGTCCCAAAGAGCACTGAACCATGAATGTAACAAACTGCTCCAGCTCCGGCTGTGGTGCAAATCAAGGTTTTCATAATACCTTTTCCTTGTTTTTCTTTAATAAACATTTGATGGCTTTTGAAGCCAACTCAAACTGATTTTGGCTAAATAAAGTTGTTACACATACCAGTGTGATCTTTTCTAGAGACGTGGGATATCCATTTGCAAAAAGCAAAGGAAGGTTGGATATCATGGAACCTTCCTCTGTGGCATTGCCACCACCTGGTTCTACGTCCCCAGTGGCAGCCATCATGCTCTCATCCACATCATTGGGGAGTGTTTCCTGCCCCAAGCCAACCCCAAAGCCGTCCTCTTGGAAAGCTGAGTACCTCATTTTTTCAACAATTGCCACATCTTCATATTCCTGACACCCCCTTTTTTCATTTTATGCATTTGCATTTGTGTTTTATACATAATTATGGTCCATTGTATACTAAAATGAACAACAGAAACAAAAACTCCAATAGAAAAAGGCCATCAATAAACTGAAAAAAGTCTAATTGGAACTGAATTGTACATTTTAATCATTAAAAGACATCTTTCTTAAATTAATCAACTCTGTAGTTGTCTATGACTATATTAGTTTCCTACCATTCAAGGTGATTGTAGCCTTTCAAGTATAATGGAAAATAGTAGCATTATATCTTAATTAAGAATTTTCACAACCATAAAAACACAATATCACTGGGTAAAAATATGAAGTGAATTTAGGAACGAATCAGATTAGAAATTATGCATGCGCAAGAGACGAGCAAAATGAAGTAACGGTTCGCGCGGTTCCTGGTGATAAAATTGAAAAATGCAGAAGACAAGAAACTGTCAGTTCGTCGTCCTGAGCACCGGTTTCTAGTCTAGACACTTATTTCACGTACCTACTACGTAGCTTAAAATGGCGGAGAGCTACAGGGGAACGAAAGAAAATAAAGCCCCGATCGAGCAGCGCGCACTCTCTTGCCAGATCTTACACTCGAGGGAGAGAGAAACACGATTTTTTCCTTTGTGTTAGTAGATGCGCGGGTTTTATAACATAGCATTCGTACCGTACTATCGAAAATTTTTATTGATATTTTTGATACCGTAAAAATCTGTGATTTTTTCTCAAAAATCAAATTACAAATATCTGATACACGAGCTAGGTATTCTACCTTTGAAAGCCTTGATGTTTTAACAACGAACAAAATATCTTTTCTCACGTTGGCCCAGAACTGACTGCCAGCTTGTAGCAGAACAGCGGCAAGTGAAAACTGAGAGCTTCTGCGCTCGACTAAACTTGAACGCCTCGCTCGTGTTGCGTATCCACACAGTATACCAATTCACACATACACATGAACTCACGGTTGGATGCATAAAGAGGGCGCTTGGTTGGCAGACCCAACGCTCGAAAAACTAACCTTTTTATTCAGGGTCTATATGGGGTATTTAATATTCTTCTTCCTCTTCACGCACTATCCTGTTTCAAGACCGTGGTATATATGTCTAATTCTGAAAATAAAACATTTACCTACTCTTTTTTGCATTCATTTATTATAGCCTAATCATTGTTAAAATACAAATTACCATTCAGATATGAAGGTTAGAATTAACCATGATGACAATACATGTTCCTCAAACTGTCATTTGCTTCCACCTTATAAAATAGGGTTTTCGGAGAAATGTAGCCATTTCCCCCTTTTTTATTAAATTAAATGATAGACCATAATGCAATGCTGTGTACATCACATTACAAGTGATTAAATTCCAGTAGCTCCATAGTCTAGGGAAATTCCATAACGAGTTAAATTTACAAGTCTCTAATCCAAATTGATCTACTTAAAAAAAGCCCCTTAAAAACCTTAAGACAAAATGGATTCCAAAAAAATTTGAACGATAACCTAGAAATGTCATACCAATTTTTCAATTAATAAGAATCAGAGATGTATTGAACCAGTCAAATTTAACCATTTTAGTTTTTTAACTACGCTTCCTAGAGATTAACATTTATTGCAACTTCATGACATAGTTTTCTCGAAAATTTGTTTTTTAATTACAGGTATACTACAAACAGATTTTATTTTATTTGTTTTGCATAATTTCAAACAAGTAATGCAAATAATGTCTCAGTAATTTTTTTAACAATGTAATTAAACGATAAGCAAAGCGATCTTTAAATAGTTTATGCATTTTCGTTAGAAAAATGGTTACTGTAAATAACCTTATAGCTAAAGAAAAAAATTCTCTACCATTCAACATGGCGGATATTTGTACAATTTCAAAGCAAGATGGCTAAAAGCGCTGTGTAGAGCACTGACGGGGAAAACATGTCCGAGACTGATGGCACGCCAAGGTCGACAACCCGTTCCCATTACTCTTAATATAGAGACTGATATATTTATATAGCAAAATGAAGTAAATAATAATTAGTACATGAAAAATATTCTACATTTTATTCATTAGAACCAATATTCTGGAAAAATGTGTATATGATCATTACTGTGTTCGTGACGCTTATCAGAATTAGTCGATAGGAAGGTGGACCTTGTCGGCAACATCTAGAATCCATATTTAAGATATGGACTACTTACCTACTTCCAACGGCTCAATATAATATACAAATATTGGGAATTTAATATCGATAAATGTCTATAAAGCACGTGGTTCTAATAATTCATTTTATACAAGGATTTTGTTATAAAGCAAATTACGATTGAGTAGCGTGGGATACAACTGCATAACGTAAATGATAATACTATATCTCCGCCGTTCCGCAGCCTACATATACCCCTGTTACATTTAATTGAATTTTAGTCTTTATTTTTTATAAACTATACATATACAACTATTCCGTTATCTACATAGGAAAATGTTTATAAATGAGTTATTCTTTGATAATATTATATCTTGTGTCAATTTTTCCGAGTCATTTTGGTCGCCATCTTGGAAAAACGAGAGATCTACTTTACGGTCAGATTTCTTTGTTCTTCCCTTGAAAATGTCTTTTCTGGCCCAAAATCAATAATTTAAATAAATAACTATTGTGGAAATTACAGACAGATTTGATATTTTAGACATTTTTTAAAAATAAATCCCCAATACATTTAAAGATTCACATAAATTGTCAACAGCATTATTTCAAATGTAACTAAATGAAGAAAGCAGTTCACCTATGCTATTTAAAGGTGATCCATTACTAACATCATATTGAATGTGCACTAAACGTATAACCAAAACTGCTTTATTATAGGTAACATTTAAAATTTGGATTATTCGTACAAAATTTAATTATTTTTAATCAATATAACTGAATTTTTATAATAATATAAAGGAATTAAAATATGATTAATGATAAATATTTATCTATAACTAATTTTGACAGCCTTTAATTCGTTAGAATTGAAATTTCTTTAAATATTAGCAAAATACCATATGATTGTTGATTATCAGCAAAATGACGACAAAATGGCCGCTGAATTGTGTACATGATAATGAGGACTTCGAGGAAATCTAACCTCTTAGTAGATTATATATGAAATATAATCAAAAATAACTTATTACAACGTTTTCCAAGTTATTCGAAGATGTTTGGATTATATTTAAATAAGTAAAATACCTTTTTTATCTTGAGAATTGTAATCAGTTTAGAGCAATTATAAAATCGTCTGAGGATCGGTAGGATTGCAAAGCGTAATTATGCACGTTGTTGTCAGATTAACCGCTGGGTGGCGCCAGTGCCCAGCGTAATATCGCAATAATGGATTGAACCAGAGATGTATAGGGTAAAACTCTCCCTATCTTATTTTCCAAATAGGAATTGTTTCACTGGTTCGAGTACTGATATTTACGTTAGAATATTTGAGTTAACTATCATTACTATAAACAATTGAAATAATTCAATTGTGGACAACTTCACGATTTTTCTTCGGGAAAGTGGATCATGAAAATATAAAGTGCCAGGGATAGGAAAGTGCACATTTATCGACTGTCATTGAATAGTCGAAACTTTCATGAAAATATTTTTAAGTGTACACGACTAAATTAAAAATAGAATCAATATTCAATCATAACAGCTTTCCATAAAAAAATTACTAGCAATTTGAAAATAATAGTATTCTCTTTTGAGAAGTGTATACAAAACACTGACCACGCTTATGCGCAATGGGCTGTATCACATTACTGTGATGTAGTGCTAAACTAAATAAGTTCGGATAATAATTATTCCAAGGGTTATGTTCCTTTATTAGACTACTTTTTTTTAATGCAGAATTTCAACCGCTAAAATTCCCATACGTTATGATAATACAATCGTATATTAATTAATAAATATCAGATTTGTAAATAATTAAAATGATATATTATTACGTTAGTATATAAATATCTTTTACAACTGATGGCGGTATTTGGTACTCAAATAAAAATATTACATCATTTGTTTTTGTTTATTAATATTAACACAAATTCACATGAATATACCCGATCTTACTTATTGTATCGTAATAAATTAGGGGTACTCGTCAAATTATACAGTAATATATAATTTTATAGTAACAAAAACTACACGAAAATATCACAAAAGGTATGAACGTAGATTATACCCGGTGAGTGTGTATTAGAGTGTGTTCCGTGGAAAAGCTCTACGGAAACATGTGGTCTATATGAGCCGCCTAACCCATGACGTCGGGCGATAAGTTAACTTAACAACGGGAGGAGCGAGAGAGCAGCCGCCAGGAGGCCAACGTTGTATAGAGAAAAGAGCAGCAGCTGCGCTGCAGTATAGTGTGTCTATCGCAGTCACAGCGTGTGAGAATACACACTCGTCTTCGGGATACGTGCAGTCGTTTTTTTCGTTTTTCCGGACTCAACTCATAAGTTCCGATACGCATATACATAACCACTCTCGTCAACGAAAAATCGTCCCTCAAAATGGCAGCTACGAGGAGGTTGCAAAAGGTAAGTGACTGATAGCAAGTAACGTTTCTCCCTCTCTCGTTCTTCGGCTACATTCGTTTATTTATCACATACTTTAGGAACTAGGCGATCTTAGAGCCTCGGCCATGAAAAACTTTACAAACATACAGGTCGACGAATCAAATATTCTCACTTGGCAAGGTCTCATATTACCGGTAAGTAATTCGTATTTTAATTAATAAAATCATCTTCACTCAGGTCCAATGATTCATCAAATTTCGTATTGGCTCTGATTCATTGCTACATTTTTGTCGCACTTGTATTTTAAGGATAATCCCCCCTACAACAAAGGTGCTTTCCGAATTGAAATCAATTTCCCTGCGGAATACCCTTTCAAGCCACCAAGGATAAATTTCAAGACAAAGATTTATCATCCTAATATCGATGAAAAGGGTCAGGTCTGTTTGCCCATTATCAGTGCAGAAAACTGGAAACCTGCGACAAAAACAGATCAAGGTTAATTGACATTTATTCAGTTAATCTCTCAGTCAAAAATCCAAAAACATAATTTAATACTCTGGTATCAAAGATTAACTTACTAGATAACTGCAATCATTGCGTATTATTGTCACATATTTTTCATTGGATAAATTAGTGTATGTGTATTGTAATAATTTAGAATATTTCTTGTCACGATACTGATGGTTCTAATAATGATTATTGAATGTAAATATATTTTTACTTTTACATTCTGACATATGATTGTAAAAGATATGAAAATAATTTACTATCAATCATATCCTTTTATTAGCTTATGCGTTGTATAATACGCATTCTAATTATTTTTTTTATTTTACCTGAATAGATCAATAAAAAATAATTTCCAACAACTAAAGGTTTTGATCTTGTTCCGAATTTAATGAGGTTAATAAAATATTCTCACAAAATTAATACAGAAATTAAATTTTGTAGGATTTAAAACTATTTATGAATAACAATTTTACTGAAAACTGTTTCACAAATTCTTTCATTATTAACCTGTTGATATTGTTATTTAAATTCATAAAATATTGTTTTCTAGTGATACAATCTTTGATCGCATTGGTAAATGATCCAGAACCAGAGCATCCATTGAGAGCTGATCTAGCAGAAGAATTTCAAAGAGACAAAAGAAAGTTTCTCAAAAATGCAGAAGAATATACAAAGAAGTATGCTGAAAAAAGGCGAGAAACGTCTTCGACGGATTAATTGTACTTAGCCATGTTTATACCAAGATGCCTGCCACCTATCTCCAAGACCCTAAGTGACAACATCATAGTTACTATATTTATAGTATCCATGAATAAATAAAAATCTTCAGATGTGGAGCCAGGCTGAGAGCACTCTGTACAGTATGATTTGACTTTTTTTGCTGAGGATGATGGATATATGCAAATTGTACTATTTATACAAATGTACTATTTGTACGAAGAAGGCAAACTTTTAGGAATTAACGTATGTTGTAATAAAACATTGTGTATTATAAGCTGGGATATAATGCTAGTTAATATAGCAAAAAAATACACTTTATGTAAAAGTGCATTTTTAATACTTTACTGAATTATTTATGTGTTTTATGTTTATTATGTAAAATTTCAATCTCTTAAGTAAAGAGCCCTCAGTTATTCTATGAATGATAATAACTGATAGCTTTAATCTTTTGTTGAGAGATGGAAAAATTCTGCATTTTTTTGCATTAAATTGAGCTTGATAACCCAGCTTAAGTTTTTCTTTTGTGTGAATTGATTACTGAGACTTTTCTAATGTTGAGAAGCATAAGATGAATTTGATCTAAGTATAAAAATATATAATAACTATATTGTACTTTTAAAAAATCGTTACAATAAAGTTTTGCAGAAAAAATACTTGCATTCTTTATTATGAAACATGCAAATAAATATTACAGTCAAGAAAAACTCTTTTGTTACAAAATTGAAAAAAAACGCACGTTATAACAAACTATACATTTGGTTTCACAAAAATATCTTCCAATAAATCATAAACTAATACATTGGTCATTTAGATTAACAATTGAATCAAGTCATTGAAACAGAAATCATCTTCGCTTTCTTTCAAGTCATAAATTTGATTCTCACTTTTTAATACTGATATTAACTTATTAAACGGTTTAAATCGTTCTAAAGTGCAAACATCACCTATGATAATTAGTTTGTGCTTAGCACGAGTTACAGCCACAGTAAGACGTTGTTGATCTTCTAAAATGTCAAACTCCTGAAAATATTCAATATGTACATCATCCAATGGAACAATTTTAGAAAAAAAATGCATGTAATGTACATTTATTTATGCTACTCTAACCTATATACTGCAAGCTCATTACTTGTTTTTGGTATATCGTAGCATAAAATAAAATAGCAAATGCGACTGATATGATAACGTTTTATTGGAAAATTAAAGGTTTTCAGTATTGTATTAAGTTACGTTAAAAAAAGCTTTAAGGTACATGTCACATATTATATGATATTACAAAAAGAGATCATCTGTACCTGTATTTTAGAATCCTGTGAAATACTTTTAGAGCAACTATAAATGATGACGCTCTTATCACGGCCTTGATATTGATCTACTGTATTTACTTCAATGTCACTAGAAAGTATTGAACGTAATAAGCGCACTTGAGCTCTATAAGGAGCAATTACACCAATATTCTGAACTTCAATTCCCAACTTTAAAGATTACATTTGAATTGATATAAATTATTTAATAAAAATATATCACAGTACAATTAATCTGTTCATGTAGAAAAAGTAACTTACATCTTTGATAACTTTGACTAGCCTAATGATAATAGCTGCTTCCCAATAATTAGCATTTCCTTTTGTTGCTTGTAAAGATGGATCAAGAGAGAGGTGATATGTTGGAGATGTATTTAGTAATATTGTTGAATTTTTCAATTTCAATGAAAGTGCTTTTCTTATCCATTTTTCACACTTCTCAAAATGCTATTAAAAAGAAAGAAAATGTTTGTATCTAGTATTCTTTGAAGTTATTTAAGATAGAAGTAACATATTTAATGTACTCACAGATATATTAGATATAGGAAGAGTTGCTTTACCAATTTCTTCATTGCCAACTTGCAATTGATCATGATAAGTCAATTTATTTGCTATATTCATAATACAACTGTTCATTCTGTATTGCAAAGTCAAAGCAACAGTATTAATTTTGCTATCCAATCTCAAAAACAATGATTCATTTATACCCAGCTTTCTGGAAATTAAAAATATTTATAATAATAAATAACTAGAAAATCCTTGCAATAACCAAATTAGAAAAATGAAATATAACACTACCTTGCAGTATTACTTTTTGCAATGGGAGGTAATTGTTCAGGATCTCCAACAAGAACAAACTTATCTGCACAATATATAGGTCTCAAAATAGTAGGCTGAAGAACTTGTGTACTCTCATCAACGATACAATAATCAAATTTTCTTTTTGCAAGATGTGGATGAGTTGCTCCATAACAAGTCACACCAACAACTTTCTGAAATTTATAAAAAAAAACTTAATTTTGTTGAATATTAAATTCCTTATTTACTTGTAAGATTTTTTTCCGATTCTCACTTTACTGCTATAGAGAGTATGCAAAGCTTCAGGTGATTCACAATGTGCTGTTACAACATCATCTACCATTTCAGCTATTGCAGGGTGCGCTCTTATACTTGATCCAAGTCTTATAAAGTCAATTTTTCGATCTAATAATTTTAATAAAATATTGTCTAAAGCTGTATTTGTGTGAGCAGTAATTAGTACTGATTTCTCTAATTTTACAAATAATTCAATCATTGCAACTAGAGTTTGAGTTTTTCCAGTTCCTGGAAAGCCTTTTATTAATATATAATCATCTGCTGTTAGTGTTTTTATTATAGACTGCTTTTGATCTTTGTTTAAATTGCTAAGAATTTCGTCGGAAAATTCTATAGTTAAAGGTGGTAATTCTGTTGTATATGTAGCTGGTCGCCTAAAATTTTATAATTTTATGTAAAAATATTTAATACTTAGAATTCGTTATAACTTTAAAAGTCAAACCAATACTTTTCAATCACAATTTTGCGTAATTTACTGCAGATCTCGTGATTATCTAAAAGACCACCGAGCTGTGACATATTGTGCACCAAAAAATTCGAAAATGAACTTTTATCAATATGAAAAATTGTATCTTTATAAACTTTTCTAATGTCTCTAAAAGTATAAATTTTGATTATCTCAGTTTCAAAATTTTATCAACGTAAAATTGATATAAGATAGATTTCATACTTATCACAGTGTACAAAAACAGAAGATGTAGTAATAGTGTCAATGTAACCAGCACATATATTGATTCTATCATTTGTACTAATAATTACATACTCATCTTCTGCAAAATCTACAGCATTGATTTCTTCAGGTACTTTAAGATCAGGTTCTTTTGATCTTTGAAATTCATGGAGAAATCGATCGTTTTTTTTTAATACTGACAGTAAATTCAAATTACTTACGCATGATCCTTTTTTCTCTCTAAAATTGATAAAAAAATCGAATTTTCTTAATAGCAATTAAACCTTTGACAAAGGATTCATCATTTGATTAAGTTACCTTTTGTTTGGCTTTAAAGTCCAAACATCTTTCCAAGAAACTTGATCTCGATTCCCTGCATTCTCTTCAAGTTGCAAAAGTGAAACCCATTTGGTCACATATTCTATATGTTCTGGCTTCAAATATTCCATGACCTTATTGTAGATACCTTTGAGAACGTGACTATCATGAATTTCTTTATGGTCTTCATCAGAAAGATAAGTGCAGCATAAAGTATTGTATGGGCATGTAGAACATGAACGATGATTGATAGGCTTAGGAAATTCCATTGGCATAACTGTCTCTTTTTCTCCAACTTTTACAATAATTGGTTGACGTGTTAAATAATATGCTACTGAGTTTCTAAGTGTAATCAGATCTCTTTGCGCAGCTGGACTACCTTTTATTTCTTTCATAATATTTTCCCTTTGTAATATAAAAATAATAGTTGTAATACACAAGCAACTTTTTAAAGTTTGTAAATTGTTTGAATTTTTAATTACTTTATATAGAGTAAAAGTCCAGAATCTACTTCACGACCAGTATTTTTCATCATCATAGTGTAGAGGATTAATTGTCCCTGATGTTCATTTGAAAATGAAGCTTTTCCAGTTTTCAACTCAAGAGGGAGTATCCTACGTTCTATAGTTGGAAATAATTTATTCTTTGACTGATTAGTAACTTCAACAGTTAAATCGATTTTTCCTTTCAATCCTAGTTCTGGAAGCCAAACATTTTCTTCAATATCACAGATTTGTTCAATTTTACCCTCATAGTTTGTATCTTTTATTTCTGGTACAACACCTGTAAGATAATACTGTCCATAGTATCAATTGGAAATAAAGATAACTAATTTATAAAAATATTGATACCTTTTATATAACGTTGTATAAATTTATAAATTTGAACAACTGTAGGACGCATAAGATTTTTACAATCAGCCATGGAAACACCAGCACTGTACATCATGATAATAGCATGTTTTGACTTGAGGATGTTCTCAAGAATTTCTGAGATTCCTTTGATTTCTGTAATACCCTGGTCCAAAACCTGTAAATAACCCAAAACAATAATTAGAACTTAAAGTATTTAATACTAGCCAATTTATATTAAGCTTGTGAGAAATATATATACTGTCTGCAACAATTCGTGGGATAAGCTTCCACCGAGCATGTAAATATTTCCAACATTGTTGTATGGCAAATTTTCAACCTGCCTAAATTTTTCTTGAAAAAGACTACGTCTATTGCAAAATAAAGAATTGACTACTGTTGTACCAGAGACAAGTGTATCTGGTTGATTAATGATCCAACCAAAATCATTATTAACTACCCAGTGGTTTGCATCTGATGTTTCTTTTATTGCTTTAATAACAGCAAACTCTCCAGGTTCAACTTGTATATAACGCCTGAAAGAAAATACGAAATAGGATATCATATTTAAATTCTCTTAAAATTTAAAATAGACAGTTTTTCACCATGTTCCAGAACACTTAATAATAGTAGATACTTCATTAGATTGCTCTTTTACAGTCAAAATCATATCTTTTTTTTCCCAAATAATATCTATAATAATGCATCTTTTTGGAGTATTAAAATCTACAAAAGTCTCTTTTTTATAAGAAAAATCTTCCTCAAAAAAGCAATTCAGTTCCTCAGGTGTATCTTTATTGTAAGACCATTCTTCATCAAAAAGATCATCTAGTCCTTCAAGAGTATCAGTTCCAGTTCCTTGAGTTCCACAACTATTTTCCCTAATTCCATTAGTATCACTTGTTACTGATCTATTTTTTATTGTTAACTCTATGTTTGATGATAAACTATCATGAAGTGCTTTTTCAGACAACAATTCTTCAGATGTTAGCTCTTCTTTTTCCTGAGTATCCTCTGTTCCCTGAGTATCTTCGTTTTCCTCATCTATAAAACTAATGTTACCATCAAAACTTTTCCTAATCTTTTTGAGCTTTTGGGTCATAGGGTCATTAAAAGGCATTTTCCTTTTTTTCAAATAACCATCTTGTGCAATTTTTAATTTATCAGATTCCTCTTCATCGTTACTTGAAGACGTATCAGTAGTATGTGATGCCATAGCAATTGTTTGCTTGGATTGAGCTAAATAAATGTCCACTTTTTTCTGACGTTCCAGTTGTCGAGGTGTACGCTAGTTTTGATACAAATTAAAAACTATCAAAATAATACCATGTAAAGAGTTTACTTACAACAATGGTGAGTTATGCCTAAGGTGATGATACCTGTTTTGTAGGAGACAGTTCCGCTTTCTTGTTACTGTTTTCAACAGAATTCATAGTGATTTGTTTGTCCTTTCTGCTATTTTTTTTATTAGCTTTAATACCTGCAATGTATGTTCGAAAACGAATTTGTTCCTAATGCCAATCACAGAATCATTCCCGCCAAAATTTTAACACGCCTTGCCATTCGCCTGCGGTTCGCTTCGACGTTCGCCCTTTTAATGTTTGATATATAATACATAGTACAGCAAGTTAGCAAGTACATACATATGTTATAATTCACAACCGAAACACATGGTTGACTACATATGCATATGTTCATAGATACATATATATACAAAAAAATTAGAAAGATTCAAACATAACCTCACCTAGTAGGGTAAACTATGAGTAATGCTATATTAGCTGATAGAAGTTATTAAGTCTAATATTTATTTAGGACATGCAATTTGTATAAGTTTTTTTATCATTTAAACAAACTTCATTTAATATTTACAATTTAAGTGCGAACAATTGTTGAAAAAAAGATACAATGTATTTACTTTGAAAGATTATATAGGTTTTATATATAAACCTATCATTTGTCAAAAATTTAATTGGCAAATTTCAAAATATCAACGTTGTGGTAAAAAGCAATGGAGGAAAATATTTCAAAACTTGTGCGTAAACACCTTGAATTACTATTACTGGAGCGAGAAGAAAATCTTCAGAATTTTTTCAAAGATCTTTCTCCAACAAGTTTGCATAATTTAGAACGCAGTGGTCAAGCACTAAGTAAATTGACCATTACAAATCTTGCCAGCAAAGGCCCAGAGCGCTTTCAAATTGATTTAGAACGAGAAGATGGTTTACCTATTGAGCATGGATTGTCCAACGGTGATCTTGTTATTTGTATTCGATCAAAAGAGAAAGGACAGAATATTAGAGCTATTATTATTGAAGTTGGTGAATCTACTTTAAGTATTAGTACAAATGATCAGTATGAAGATATTCAAGAAGATGAAATGTTTACAGTTGTTAAGACTGACTCTGATTTTACTTACAAGAGTCAAACAAGGTATAAGATAAGATTTTTTTTAACATAAATTTTTTATTTAATTTTATGAAAAATTCATTATTTTTCAGAGCTTTAAATTTACTGGAAAAACAAGATATATATTCATCTTGTTGTTTGGATGTTGTCAAAATTCTTTTTGGCACTGATAAAAATGAAGTTCATGATCTTTTAACCCTGGAAAATCCTATTCCAAAACATTTCTTAGATGACACAGGAAGTTTAAAATTTTCAAATACAGATCTTGCTAGTGATCAAAGATCAGCCGTAGAATTTTCTATCAAGAGAAGATATTTTGCTATTGTTCAAGGTCCTCCTGGAACTGGTAAAACAACAACTTTAATAGAAATTATTGTGCAATTATACAGGATGGGTCAAAAAGTAAGTGAAATTAAAGTGTAATTTTTATGTTGGAAGCAATATTTAGTAATGTTTTCTATTACAGATCTTAATCTGTGCTCCAACTAACGTAGCCGTAGATAATTTGGTTATACGCCTTGCTGATACAGAAGCTAAACCTTTGAGGCTTGGTCATCCTACAAGAATTGCTAAGAGTGCACTAAAATATTCCTTAGATTCTTATTTAGAAAGAGATGATGGGTTTACTGTTTTAAGAGATATAAAAAAATCAATCAAAGATGCAGAAAAAGGTTTGAACAATAAAGGAAATAAGAACAAAGATATGAAATATACTTTCAAAGAAGTTAAGCAGTTGAAAAAAGAATATAGAAAAAGATTAACAAGAATAACTTGTGATGTCCTTAGAAATCAATCAGTAAGAATTTAAATTTAACTATGAAATGGTATATGTGGTGCTTATCTATACACTAATCATTTATTTTGGTGAATCTAGGTAATACTTTGTACTCTAAATTCAGCATCAGGAATTGATGGTCAATTACAAAACGTCCCAAAAGATCATTTTGATGTCTTAATTGTTGATGAAGCATCACAGGCTATGGAAGCGTCAACATGGATTGCCATACCAAATAGTCCTAAAGTAATCCTAGCTGGGGATATTAATCAATTGCCACCAGTGATTATGTGCCAAGAAGCTATAAAAGGTGGCTTGAATGTGAGTCTCATGGAACGAGCTATAACAAATTTGAAAGAAAATTGTTACGTTAGACTGACTAGACAGTACAGAATGAATGAAAAAATAATGACTTGGTCCAGTAAAAAGTTTTATGACAATACTCTTGAAGCTGATACTTTAGTTAAAAATCATTTACTAATAGATTTACCTTCAGTCAGATCTGATGATTTGACAAGTAAGTTTTATTTCATGAGTAAACTTTTAAAATAATAATTTTGATAGAATTATTCTATTTTTCTATTTCAGACGAAGCCGTTATATTTATTGATACTTGTGGCTGTGAATGTGAAGAATATAACACTGGGGTGGAAGCTTCTTCTAAGGGAAACTTAGGTGAAGCTGTTGTTGTAGACAAAGTGGTTGCAAGTTTATTAAAAGCTGGTTTATCTCAAAAGGACATTGGTGTGATTACTCCCTATTCTTTACAAGTAAATAAATATTTCCAAAACTCTTTAGAAATAAGTTTGATCAGTATGAATATTGAATAACTCATTAATTTTAGGTAGATTTCATTCGACGATCGTTTGCTGCAAAGTCACTGCATGTAGAAGTTAGTACAGTGGATGGTTTTCAAGGAAGAGAAAAAGAAGTCATCATACTATCATTAGTGAGAAGTAATGAAGATAAAGAACTTGGATTTGTCTCAGATTTTAGAAGATTAAATGTTGCCGTCACTCGTGCACGAAGATCGATCATTGTTATCGCAGATAGTGAAACTATGGAAAAAGATGAATTGATTGTCAGTCTTTTAAAGCACATCGAAGATCATGGTTTACTTCAAACTGCTGAGGAATATATATCTGAAAATATTGACAAAGAAATAGAGAAAATGGAACATACATCCCAAAGTAATGCAAAACCAAGAACCAAGTCAAAAGGAAAAAATAAATCGTCCAAACGAGACGTTACTAGTAAAAATGTTAAACAGACGCCCAGAACAGCTTCTAAAGAAGTAGATGTCCAACAAGCCAAGGAAATGCTACGAATACAGAATAATATAATACACATGGTTAGGGAAGGAATGAATTTGAATAATACTATGGTTAATAGAAAAAAATTTAATGTGTTTGATTCAATTAGTTCCAGCCAACGTGACGATGACGGTAATATTGCAACTTTCACAATACAAATGGTACAATTTTTCATACTAAAGGTAATTTTTTATGTATTTTTTATTCAGAAATAATTAATTCCGAACAAGATACTGACCCAGCTGAATTACATCTAGAAGAGAACGCGACAAAAACAGAAAAACAAAAATCAGAACTTAAAGATTCGCATGGAACATCCGAGGAAAAAGTTGAAATTGATAACTTTGATAAGATAGTTAAAGAGTTTCAAAAATCAAATTCAATTTGTTCTTTTGGTGGATGCAAAAAATCTACCAAACTCATTAAATTAATTTGTGAGTTTTGTAAAAAATGGTATTGTTTCGAACATGGTAAGTTCACAAATAAGACGTAATTATTTACTCCAAAAAATTTTAAATAATAAAATATGCATTGCGTTGATTCAAAGGCCTACAAGAAATTCACGGTTGTGGAGATGAAGTTCGACGAAAAGCACAAAAGGATTTCAGGCATAGAAAACCAGAAGCTAGTACAAAAAAGGAAAAAGACAAATTTGCAAAAAAACTAAAAGAATTGGAAGAGGCACGTAAGCCAAAGAAAAAGTCTACAAAGTGATAAGTTTTTTAAATAATAACAGCACTCGAGACAACCATGTTTTGTTTTGTCGGTTCGACAATTTTTTTGTTGCTTTTTTTGATTTTTTTATTAAAAATATTTATTTACAAAGTTCAGGTCAATTACGATTCACCATACCTCCATAAATTGTACATAGTAAAATCTTCGAAAAACAAAATTTGATCAATCACGTCCTACTTTTTGGATTCAAAGTGAAAAATAAATCGATTTGATATTTTTATTTTTATAAATTCATCCTAGCTGCAATTGATTCCAAGACGATCATTAAAAAGAAAAGAAAAAGAGAAAACGAGTTGCCATCAACAAAATAGTAAACGTAACACGAGTCGTTATAAAAAACATGTTGTGCATTGGTCTGTGATAAACAGTCAACGCCCCAAAACCAATGCATCTCATGCGCTTTTACGTATATTTCTTCCAATCAACAATATTTCTGCCGAATTTTATTCGTTATTGCTCTATCCAGACTATTCCATGTCAAATTCCTTGTTTAGCCTTTCTAAATCCCTACGAAAATAAAACAAACAAAATTGTATATGCAATTATAATTGTAAATAATTCTATTATTTATTAAAATTGGATTATAAATTTAATTCTGTCATTTCTGAACACATACCTGTTTGCTACAGCGTCAGTCAAGTGATATTTATGCATCAGGGATATGACCAACCTTAGGGTTGACCAAATTGTGTTTGACATTACCCTTGTTGGTGCTCTTTCTCCGTATGCTCCTTTACCAGCAGCTTGTTGATTTAACGCTGTCAACAAGTGCTCTCCGGCTTCTCTGTGATAGAAAAAAATAATTAATTGTTTAAAATGTAGCGTTTGTATTTTCCAAACAACGGATAGAAAATTATTTAAAAGCTAGAGATGGTATACGCGTGCAAAAAGTTGAAAAACAAAATTGTAATGGAAAGTTCATTTTTCGGTGTGAAAAGTTCGAAATGGAATTCAATTGTTAATTTGATTAGAATGTCGTTTCAATTAGATACCAATCTATGTAAATAAGCCTACATATCTTTGAAAAAGAGCATCTCATATGAGATGATTTAATAAATCGTATTAAAGAAATGACTTACTTGTAGGCATTTAAATTGATGCACGAAATGCCGAGGTTGTATCTAGCACGTATGAAACCTGGCGAGAGCTCCAACGCTCGATGATAGGCTTCTACAGCTTCTTCGGAACATTGACCATTTGCCAAGATTGCTCCTAATCTATTCCATAGCATAGGATCCTATACAATGAAAATTAACGTCGTACAGCTGCATTAACATATCTAAGAAAATTAATTTTCCAACGAGAAAAAGAAAGCGAGTTTTTTTCCTCTGGATATATTTTATAATGATTTACCTTCGGCCGTGCTTGTACCGCGGCTCTGAGGCAATCCGCAGCTTTATCGAATTCACTGGACAGATTGAATAAAACGCCAAGACCGCATTGGACGTCTGCGTCAATTGTACCGTACGGCTGCATCCGAGCCGCTTGAATAAACAAATCCTTAACTTCTTCGTGAACGTCGCTGAAGGAAAATAAACATTGTGTAATTATGTAAAATAGTAGTTACAATTCCATAACTAACGTTAAATCCCAACTGAAATACTATCTACGTTGGTCGATGTGATTTCTGCGTTATTTTCCTCAAAATAGACAGCCTCTATCTTGTTCTTTTATAAATTATTGCTATTTCGTTCGTTTCAGTTGGAAAAAGTATTTTAGAAATGTAACGTTAGTGTGTTTGGGTTTTTCTACGTTCCAATGTTTTACTGACACCTATATGTATAATTAGATACAAGAATATCAAATTCAAACAGAATAAACTTGTTTTGATAAGCAACCATTCAAGTATCGCGTTACTTGTAAATAAAACATTTTAAAAGTCAATTATCTATATACTGTAATTTTTAATGCGCAGTCATTTCTCGTTGCACTCAATAAAAACGTGTATGTAATTTACCGAAATGAATTTCAGCAGTAGTACGAAATATTTATAAGATTGGCTATGATATCTGTCACCATTTTTATGAGAATCGTTATTTCATGATCTTTATAATTATAACCAACTGATAACTCTCGAATTTGAAAGAAATCGTTGAATTGATCGAATAGCAAACGTCAGATGTGTGTACTCATTATCAACGAAAATTGTGCGAAACTCTATCGCCGATTGATCATAATTTTTCCGCTCAGTCATGCAATAAACTTAATCGTACACTTACTTAAATAAAACGCTCGATACGCCTATCTGTGGTGGTGGATTCGTCACAGGCTTTGACGGTTTGAGGTGTTGATACTTTTCGTTTTTCGTCAACCAGTCCTTGAGTGTGACACATGCCTGACTCTGGTAGGACTCGTTGGTGTACGAAACTGCCAACGCCATGAGGGCTGTGAGGTTTGTGGAATCGAGACTTAAACACTGTTTCAGTGCGGAAATTGCAAGTGGATCTTGTTCGTTTTCCGCTTGCGTCTTTCCTAGCAGTAACCATGCCTCGACATTTTTAGGATCCTGTTTGACAGCTGCCTCGAAGCAGAGGACTGCACCGGGTAGACAACCTTTTTCGAGATTTCTTTTACCCTCTTCAAGAGGATTTGACATGTCGGACATTGGATTTTCTTCGCTGAAAGTGTATTCCTTGAACGGGTCGTAGAAATCCTCGTACTCGCTGATCCAAGCGTGGTTTGTGGAGACGGTATCCTCGGATACCTTTTCCCATTCGCTCTGCAGCCGCTCCCAGAACGATGCTTCGTAATTCTCCGTATCTAATGTGCAACAAATAATGAGGGCTCTTCGCTGTATTAAGTCTAAGTTTACGCTAAAAAATTTTTTTTATCTTTTGCTTTTTTTTTGTTTGTTTGATGATCGCCGAACTAGTACTCAAAATAGCGAGGACTCTGCGGTTTTTTTTTCGTTTATTATTATTGTCTAATGCTTAGTACTTTCTTTTTGGGTAACTGTTTTTTTATATACTTAATGAACTAAACAATAATAGTCTTTTCTTTAGTTGCCTAATTCTTAATGACTTAGCGAATCTTATCTTATATTCTTATCTTTTTGGCAACCACTTGTCAAGTTGCCAATTGGTGTTAATTCTAGTTGAAAAAGATATGAAATTTTAAGTGACTTTCTCCAAACCAATTATTCAAATTTGAAAATGAAATCTATTGCGAACATTACCTTGGTTATCGTTGTTTGTGAACTCATCTATCCAGGTACCAGCTACGGCGTTTTGTTCATCCACACCACTCAGTACGTTTGGGTCGTCTTGCTTAGGTTTCTCAACTGTAATTTCGGCTGATTTTATGTTTTCAGTTTCAGTGAATTCTGATGTCCATTTCTCAAAAGATTCCTGAACATCAGAGACTGGTGCTGACTCCAATGGCAAATCACCTTCTTGCCGCATGAACTTCATGAATTTTGAATAAGCAAACTCTGAGTTTTCGTTTCCATCAGGGTCAATGCGCTGTTCCAAATATTCTTCAGCCCATTTCGGACCAAGGCCTAGCTCACCAGTTTCACCAGGGAAGGCAACTTTGGTATCTCCAACAGGGCGGACATTCCCTCCAACTGGCTGGACATTCCAGATATCATCCGAGTGGGTTTCCTGTAGAAAGAGCATTATTTGTTACACTGACAAATGTATGCATTATGGTAATTTGCTGTATGCAGAACAAAGAAAAATACTAAGTTGCTACACAAGACAAAGCATAATACAAAGAGTATGTGAATTTACTTGAAAATGGCCACCAGATTGTAGATATTGGTTGGCCCAAGCTGTGTCTTGGCTAGTCAGTTCTTGGGCAACACCAGGAGCAGTAACGGGAGGATGAATGCTGTGATCAATGTCTCTCATCTCCTGCAGAAGATTATCCATCTTGAAGGTAGTGGGGTGGGCTTGAGTTTCCTCAAGGAACTGTTTAACCAGTTGATCCGAGTTCCCAGCTTCAAAAGGTCCCAAGGAGCCAAATAGTTCTCGAACACCTTCCTCCTTGAGCCCATGGTCCTTGACAAAGTGCGAGGTGAGGCGAATCAATGGACTTGGTCCTCCACAGTCACCCTCCACCAAATCCCTCAGAGACATTTTTCTTCACGAACAGAATCAACGAGTCTATGTAAAAAAAGAAAAAAGAACTCAGACGTTGGTTGTATCTAAAAGACAGTAAATGATTTCGGGAAAGAATAAAAGCGTCAAAAAATACAAAGCGCCATCATTGTGTTTACACTCATACACATACTTTCGCTTCAGAGTAAACAGAGACAAGGACCGGGAAACTACGAGCTGAATTGGAGAGTCCAGGGTCAAAATACTCTCTCTCTCTCTTTTCTCACTCTTCCCGTCGTCGAATATGCAAATGTCTCTCGCACGCGCACACATTAGTATACGTTATACACGCTTCTCAACATACCAGGGGACGACGACTTTTTGCAGTAGGTTCAGCATGCAGCTTCACCAATGTCGAGGCCGGAGACGGCAGAATAGTCAGGAACACGTACACCGACGAGTGCAGTACTCTTTCTCTCTCTCTCTCTTTCTGTCTCTCTCGCCCCTCGAAAAAGTAGCAAGAGTAGCAATAGCAGCAGTAGTAGCAGTAGCAGCGTATGTGTACACGCATGCACTACTGATGTCGACAAGCCAGTCAGAGAGAGAGAGAGAGAGAGAGAAAGAGAGAAAGAGAGAAAGAGAGAAAGAGAGAGAGAGAGAGAAAGAGACAGACAGACAGAGCAAAGATGAGGGGAGTAAAGAGTAAGAGGGGCGATGAGCGACGCACGCCGCCTTAGAGTGGGAGTCTGGAACTGTATGTATTAAGTTTATGTATACGTGCATATATACATATATGCATGTGTGACACACGAGAGATCGGAATGCACAAGGTCGGTATGACGAACGTTGCACGCGCTATTCGCGCCGACAACACCGCCATGCGACACGCTTTTACCGATCAAGTCGCTTCCTTATACTCCGGAATTTTAAATTGACGCTACTTATATATCTATATATACTCACGTGTAGCGAGGATTTAAAGATTTGAGATTGTTCTGACTCTCGTTTTAAACAGCAGATAATACACAACAATCGTTTTATTATTATTCTCAAAAAATCCGAAGCTTGATGGTCCGCTTAATTGGTTGAATATTGAAAAAATCTATTAGTTAATTTGTTTACAGGAATATAATTTAAATACACAGGAAGACTTCTGATACGAGATAAATAATGATTCAAACTCTATATATAATTGTATTATTTAGTAGTTAAACAAATACTAAAATCTTTGCTTTTTGTCAAAAATGATAAAATATCAAATGCATTTTTACTAAAGTCATCATCTGAAGTTTTATACTATACATTGATTGTACGATTTTATCGACTGAAATTTTCGATTGATTATGCTATTGTTATGCGTATTAACATTAATAAAAGCCATTATTTCTTATCATAACCTCAAGTACAAGCGTAAAATCATTTATTTATTCGTTTAAATTTGCTCTACTACGCGTTGATTGCATTTATTTAACCGAAGAACAAATATGCACACACACACAAAATTCTTACCGATACATTAACGACACAGTACGGCAACAATACATTTCCACGATATTCAACAAGTTAATTGGTACGTGTTCGGATAATCAGTGCATCACTGTAATTGCAGATACAATATAAAAATGTATATTTAACGCATATTTTGCTTATGTTATCAATAATACAAAAGTCATTAATACTTGATCAACAGCACGGGACGTTCTCGTTATTTAATCATTTCCATACTCTCAGCCACCTGTCGTACAGTTTAGCTGCAATCATTATGCTGTCACCTGAAACGTTAATTAACACATTAAGCTGTAATGCCACTGCAGTCGACTGAATCAATAAACACGATATACATGTAGTATTATATTAATTATATACCTGTTGCTGTCGTCGGATAAACTTTCTTCGAGTAACTAAATGGCAGTTCTACCTCGTTAAATATTCGTTGCTTAATTGTCTGCTTTTTGAATTTTACGTGATTTTTCAATGATTTTGCCATCTCTTTTAAAAATATCTCCCATCTGGGCTTAAAGTAATCCTTAATTACACCGGACCATTGTTTATTTGCATAGTCGACAATTTCACCATTGGGACCCCAAAGTGTTATCTGATTACGAGCGTTAAATTCAAAGTTCTCGCGCTCAATTTCATTGCTACTTGATGCTGCTGCAGCTTTGGCCGATTCCAACAATGAACCTAAAAGGAAATCCTTGTTACTCGCCAAGATCTCGTCGAGGTCGTCAAAGAGCTCTAATAGAAGGGAGCTTGCGTATCTGAAGAAAAAAATGGAATTTTGTAGAAATCAAATGTTTGCGTCGAATCCATAAAATCTTTAACAATTTGCACAAGTTCTCAGATTGTATTATCTTTTTCCTACGCTTAAAATTCAATCAACGCGCGATATCTCAGTCCACTTTCTCTATCTCCCTTTCTTTTATCGGTCAAATACAGTAAATATACCTATCTCTGCAAACTATTTCAGATTGTCTCGACTGATTAAGAAAAACTTTTACGTTTGTTTCGTTTATTTAATACACTCACCGCAATTTAGTAAGGTTACTCGATATGTATGCCTCTTTAATGTCACAATAAATAAAATCTGCCGAAACTTGCAAGGCCTGTCTAGTTATATCAACGAGATCGTGTTTAAACAAATCGCTGTGTGCCGTTACATTGCTCGCTTTGTTAAATTTGGTCCAGATTTCCATCAATGTTTTCAAGTCATACCAGTACTAAAAAATACAACAAATACATCATGACAAAAAGCTTATCAAGCTTTCGTTGAATTCCGCCAAAAAAAGAAATTACCCATATTGGAATAGTAATCTTTGGACGCATAGTAACAACATAGTGGCCTCTGATATTCCGCGAATCTTTGTAGTTGTAAATAGACTTGCCCAGCTGTTTCCAAGCTGTCCTTATAGACTCGTCAGCTATCCCATATCTACGATCTGCGTATCTAGCAAACCTTGAAAAAAGAAGCTCACGTATTATCAACGTCCAACAGTTAGGATTACTGGTTATCGTTGAAATAACAGCACGTACCAATCGTCGAGATCGACTGGTTTTTTTCTATAACTCATTTCGTTCATGAGGTCGTAAATGACGTAGTTCTGATTAATTCCTTCCGGAGTAAGTCCTGTACCGATCATACTACTTCCATTCATTTGCCTTCCTTCGAAAACTCTCTGTAAATAAGGGTTGCGCGTTAAGAGGAAATATTGAATATATTTTCGCCTCGCAACGATATTCGCATGGAAGTAAACGAAAAATGATCTAAAAAAATACTTGGTTAATAATATCTGCAGATCCAAACATTCCGAGGGTGCCACCGAAATTGTGCAGCATACACCAGATAAAGGGTTGACCGAAATAAGACTCGAATTTCTGATATTGAGGATCTTTCTCCGATTGAAGATCCAGTATAATCATTTTTCCCTACATTAGTTGAATATAAAACAAGTTATTAGCCTAAATATAAAGAAGTTATTGATAATTCTGTGTATTCAAATTGCAACGACATTTACAATAGGCACGGACGTCACCAAAGCCCTCACAAGCTCTTTGTCCCAAAAAAAAGCACTGTGTGCGAACAGCCATCCTTGCATCATCCTGAAATATCAATAACGTTGATTCCGAACGATGTTGGAATGGCGAAATGAAAAAATTGAATGAAATATTAACCAAACGGCATTGGGATCGACGCTGATCATCGATGAAAAAATTGCTTTTCCAGTCTGTCTTATGTATTCTGGATCGTTACTGTACGGATTTATCTCGTTGAACGAATCGCAACTGTAAATATTATTTGTGCCAAATTCAGCGATGTACTGAAAAAACACCATGTACATTAGGGTTGTACGATGTACAAAACTCACGAATACGAAGGAGTTTGTCTTACCGCTGTCAGAAACTCCTTGCCGACCGTTTGGAACAATGAGTCGGTAGGATTCAACATATATGGGCTAGAAATAACACATTTCATTTTTAGGGAGAAACAAAATTGTTTTTTGTTCTAATACTCGATCTCTATGCCTACCAACAATATTTGTCCTCGAAATCATTCCATTGCATGACTTGGGTTACATTAGCATTCGGATAAACCCTAGTAAAATCTCGTGGTACATGTCCGGCAAATGCTGGAAGAACCGGTATCATACCAAGTTCTCGCATGCGCTTCAAAATTTGATGCTGTAGTTGGACGGTAAAGTTATGCCAGGACTCCGAAAGAGGACCACCCCAACTTCGAATGTTGCCCATTCTTGCCCTAAAAACAAAAGATACGCAAAAATAGATAAATTCGTTCTAAAGCATTGTAAATATTATCAGATGAAACAATCGTACTGCTAACGATAGATTTATTATTTTTTCTTTAACAACTTTCTTAAAATGTAGCTTGTATAGTTGTTCTTTACCATGGTAAAAACGCAGGCCCAGCAAAGTGTTGATCTATTTCCTCTTTACTGAGACGAAACTTGAGATAGACTTTCTGCCAAATAGCTTCCTGCGCGTGAAATGCCAATGCTAGATTGATACCATTCAAGGCCATCCAGTCGATATTTTTCTCCCATTGTTCCCACTGCCACCAAGTTGTACTGTAGCCAGCTGTACAAACATTTTGATAGTATCTGAAACTAAACATTGCGTAGCGATGCATTTTTGTGTTTGATTTCCGCTCTTTTATGATAAAACGCTACACGTTCACCGTTACAAATACACTTACCGGTCATTAGATGTAACAGTTTCGTCGACGTCCGGTAATTGTTTTGGTAATTTCAATTGTGAACCTTCCCATGAAATATGGCAATTACAATAATGTTTGAGATAGTAATGTAAGCCCCATGCTGTTGTCACGCCTGAAGAACCTGTGATTTTGATTTTGTTGAAGCCAATTTTTGTCAACTGTAATAATCGATCGTTTACAAACAATGTTTAATTCGTTGATACTTAACGTTCTTTTTATTTGTACGTAAAAACCCATTGTACCTTAAAAACATCTTTTTCCTTGGATTTTATTCTTGGATCAACAATTACTTCAAAGTACGAAGCATCTTTTCCTAAAATCCTCGACACCAAATTTTCCGCTGCATTAGTTTGTACGTCTGCCGGTGTTTGCGTGTGTAAATGACTTAATGTTTTTTCAAAATCTGGAAGAGAACCAATGAACTTAAAAAAGAAACTTTAATTAGCTGTAACGTGATAGAAGCGTTTGCTTGAACTGATTTTTACCGTCGTTAGCAAAGGCTTTCCAAGTTACAAAAGTAAGAAAAGCGGCGCAAGCGACTATTTTGGAAGACATGTCACGTCGCCAATCCGTGACCGACTGCAGTCGAGGAGGTTCATCTCGGTGTGTAATATAGCTTTTTTCTTTCGTTGCACAGCTTATAGTCGCATCCTTATCGTGAACTCTGTCTTTCAAAGCTCCCGGCTCTACATAGCATTCATCGCAAGATTAATTCACGTTGTTGGTGCGTGAGCGTTTGCGTTAACGAGTTGTCTTTCAAAGGTGTATAGTCCTCGTCTTTTTACAAAGTCTCTTTACAAAGAAACAATTATTCATCGATTGTTACGTGAAATAAAGACACGTGAGTGGGTTGTAGTACGACATAACACATAACATAGTTTGACATTGATTTCGTCTTTTCCGTATAGATCTTGCAACAAGGATAACAGTTGTGTCCAATATATAAACAACAGTGCGAGGCGTTAAGTTCGAATGGAAATTATACCTAATAACGTATAATATACCGTCAAGAACGAGCTGTTGTCAAGTTGGTTGCATTTAAGCTACTATATTTCTTTAAACGAATCAAAAGTCCGCGTAGCTGGATGAGTTTTGTTTGGAATGCAATCAGTTACGATGGCCCGAGTTGTTGATCGTTTTGTTTTTCACTTCGCTTATGTATTAATCGTTATTTAACATTCTTCTGGTTGTACATATATTACACTTGAAATCTTGTCGGCATGTACAAAACCGGTATTTAGAGAGTTCCAAATTGCCACGCGCATCTGTGTTTACAAAGTAATAAATGGCTGCGCCGATTACGTAAAACGGCTTTGATAACGAAAACTTGAGAGTCTAGTTCGTATAGACAGAACGATATCGAGCCTCATACGGGCACGTATACTTCGATTATTCTCTCATCTGTGAATTATTTACTTTATGAAACCTATTGGTGCGCTTTCACTTTCTAGATCGTTATTACGATTGAGCGGTTATAGGTGAATTTATTGATAGTTGAGATTCTATTATTCGAACGTGAATGCCAAAAAAAGCAACTAAAAAGAAAACAGTTTTAGTTATAAATAGTGCCCCAGCTTTATGGTTATTTACGTGAAAAACTCGATTAAATAAAACGACTTATTGAAATTATTTTGATTGAAAACATTGATCTAACAGCATGTCAAAGATGGTAAGTGCTAATAAATTATTTGAAATATGCCGAGTGAACACATCGCGCATATATTGTCAAATTTCAGGATGGTCTGAACACATTCTTGATCAGCTCTGGCGCGATGACTCTTATGAGCTTGAGCGTGACTTTATATAAGAAATATAAGAATCATATAGGTAGGAAATCAATCCTTTATTATTATTATTATTGTTGTTGTTGTTGAGAAAATGAAATTCTGTGAAATAATTCCGATCTACGCAGATAAAAAAAGACTCGTTGAGAAAATTCTCTCAAGTCCGGATACATCATGGAGAAAAGTAGCCAAAGTCAAGGAGCTTTTTTGCTATCCTTTGAAATCGGGAAAAGCTATATCCATCAACGAGTGCTTTTTCAGTGAATATGGTGTCACTATTCGTGAACAAGTTTGTCCCGTAGAAGATAGGTTCGAACAACCAATAATAATACTTATAAACGTGAAAAAAAGATGGTTTTCTATATTTTTATCTGTCGTACAACAGGATGTTTATAGCTTTCGATGAAAATACAAATAAATTGATAACCGCGCGTTCACATCCGAAATTGTTACTCGTCAAATTTTCCTTTCTGACGAAAAATCGAGCGAAATTCGAGGCTGACAATATGCCAGCTTTGGAATTCGTATTGCCAGATCTAAAATCAAAATCGATCATGTTGATAATGTGGTTTAACGAAAGCGTCGCTGGTATTGACTGTGGTGATGAACTTGGCAAATGGCTCTCGCAGTATGTGTTCATACGATTAAATTATTTTTTCGATGCTTTGCAATATACGTCATTACCGATGATACTTGTAGGTATTTGAATGGTACAGATTCTGGACTTAGACTAGCTTTGCGGGTACCTGATAAACGTAGAAACATCGTAAAAGCATGGAAATCGCAAGCAAAATTCTACACGAGTATGAGAGATGAGGATTCGGTGAGTTGTTTGCCATGCTGCCAATTGTTATTTTCAGAAGAATCCTATTAAAAATTGGACTTAAACTTATGCGTAGGGCATCTTCTCGGACATAGCTAGTTACATGATATTGTCGAAAGAGTCGGTGGACGATTTAAACAAACGATTAGAAAAGCCGGTACAACCTTTACAGCTACGACCCAACGTTCTTGTGACAGGTTGCGATCCTTATGCCGAAGATGATTGGGAATGGATAAAAATTGGAAAAGAAGCTATTGTTCGTCGGTTCAAATTGTGCACAAGGTGAGCGTTTTATTTCGCTAGTACACAAACTCTTACGACTATTCGAAACTGATGACTATTGTTTCAGGATAAAATCTATTCGTACAAACGCGTTGTAGTCTTAAAATGTTAGGTGATTTTTAATGGTTTTCATCGAATTTACAGATGTACCATGACGAGGATTGATCCCGACACTGGCATACCAGACCCCAAATACGAACCACTAAAAACCTTGCGAAGGTAAGTTGAAAAACAAATGGGATAAGTGGAACGATGCAATAACAAAACGGTAACATTGTAATAAGAATATGTTTGATCGTCAATTTAGTTACCGCAAACTGAAAAATCCTGAATTGGATAAATTGGAGGATCACGCGCCTGCCCTTGGTTCGTATTGTGGCCTTTATCGTACTGGAACGGTTCGTCTCGATGATGATGTTTACGTCTACGAAGGATGATTAGCTATTGATCACACCATTTTAATTGATTGTTTTGTCGATCGTGTGAAGATTTTATCGAATTAAAGAAACATTTGATTGATCTAATGAATTGTTATTTGATCCGAGTGACTTGATGCTTACGAAACATTAAATAATCGTATAGACATTGGTAAATCGATCGTGGAGTATCGTTCAAATGCTAAAATAATAGTATTTATTAAAAAATATCTTTTAAATAAAATTGTACAAATAATCAATTTGTGCCTTCTTTTTGGAAACGAAAACAACCGATTGGTAAGATTTAACATTTCTGAGACGCAATCACAGATTCAATATGTACCTAAGAAAATGTTCATTTGTACAAACTATGAATAAAGCGTGCAGCTGCACGATTATCAAAGTAAACGTTTTGACGTATAACAAATGTTACCCGAGTATGAGATCCTAAAAGTGCAATTTAAAACGACAAAAAGGTAAAACGACGATACACGCAGTATGTTGTATGCGCGTGCAATGTTTGAAACGACGTATGCGCTCTTGTGTAGTCGTATATTGGTGTGATATCGTCAAATATTTATTTGTTTGCTATCGCTTCGTTGTCAATCCGTTAAAAAATCTCTTTTTTAAATTCTCTTCGCCATCTGTAGGACCGCGTTTATAACGAAGTAACACGCTACGCAACACGTGGTAACGTAGATTTCTACTCACGATTTATTTCAGATTTGAACTTTCGCAAAAGTAGACTATGCATACAACGTTCTCTCGTGAACTACTCACCGCATGATAAGAATAGTAATGGTGGAAATACGAACTATAAATACAGGTATACTAAAATGCGTTTGAACACAACTGATAAATTTGTAACTATAACGACAAAATAGCATCGAAAATTAAAACAACATTACAAACTCATTGCACTCAAAGAGACCTACACACGGTATTTCGATATAATACTCCAATGATGCTACGTTAATTTGAGCATTTGTTCAAGTAAGTGGAGCACGCTACTATAACGTATAGTTTATTTGTTGAAGAGTCAGCACGCAAAGGAAAAATAGTTTGTCATGTACATATACATATACATATATATATATATATATACACATATATGCACACACACACACACACACACACATATATATATATATATACACGTGATCGATAAAAATCGTATGATATTATGAAACGCTTTAATTTGCAAGTCAATTCGATAGGCTCGTTATTTCACGCATCCGTTGACGAAATTCCATTGACGAAAAATAAAAGAAAAAAAGAAGTTGCACAATAGTTAGTGAGCTGCGTCGACTCTTAAGCTTTACTACGTAAACATTCTATCAAATTGGTTGCAAATGAAATTAATACGAAATTATAACATAATTAAATATCCCTCTAACAGGATGTTTCTCTTCTTTCTTTTAGAAAGGCTACGTTGAAATGGCATTGAACTCGGTAAGTAAACGAAAGTTGTGATGCGTTTTAAAAGCTACATTGTACAGACCATAATTATGTAATTGTAGAATGGTTTCAATACGTTCCTAATAAGTACCGGTGCCCTCACGCTCGTGTGCTTGTACGTAAGTTGGTATAAAACCATTAAAAAGAAAATAGGTAATATTTCAAGATTTCTGTACGTTAAACGATTGTATGCTATTTACAAAGAACTTTTTTCAACAGAACAAAAAAAAATCCGAGACAAAGTTTTGTCAAGTCCAGAAAGTTCATGGAAGAAAGTGGCTAAAGTCACGGAGATTTTTTGTTATCCGTTAAAATCGGGCAAAGCCACATTCGCGAAAGAATGTTACTTTAGTGAATACGGCATCACTGTTAACGACGGTGTCTGTCCCATCGAAGATAGGTATTGTACATTTTAGCGAGCAACATTGTCTTCGATACGTACGATATTTACGTGTGTTTTATTATACAGGATGTTCGTAGCTTTCGACGAGAAAACGAGAAAATCCGTAACGGCTGGCACTCATAAGAAGTTGTTAATAGTCAAATTATACTTTGTCGGTAAAAATCGCGCGAAATTCGAAGTAAAAAACATGCCACCTTTGGAATTTAACTTACCTGATTTAAAATCCAAACCGGTTTCAATAACAATGTGGATCGGTGAACAAGTGAATGGAATCGATTGTGGGCCTGAACCTAGCCAGTGGCTCTCGCAGTGCGTTATCAAGTTTTACTTTAACAATTTCAATAGCGCCAACTAGGAAAGGCGCACAATAAACGATTCAGCTCGTACGATTAATTGAAAATTACGTTTCAGATATTTATACGGTACGAATTCTGGCGTGAGGTTGGCGATGCGCATTCCAGGTAGACGGCGAAATGTTACGGAAGGCCCATGGAAAGCTTACGCTAATGCTTATACTCGTCTGAGAAACGAAGATTCGGTATGTTACGCGTGCAAGTTCCAAGATAATAATTTGATTTGTTTGATTGTAGTTTGATAACGATGATGAGATTACAGGGTTTGTTTGCATATTTAGCTAGTTTTATGTTGATGTCGGAGGACTCGGTAATAGACTTGAATAAACGCTTGGAAAAGCCAATACTGCCCATACAATTACGACCAAACATTGTCGTAAAAGGTTGCAAGCCTTACGCTGAAGATACTTGGGAGTGGATTAAAATCGGAAATCAAGCGATAATCCGAAATTTTAAATTATGCACGAGGTAGATTCTTTTCGTTGTTTTAAACATTACGTGGAAGAAATACGCTATAAAACATTTACAGATGTACCATGACGACGGTTGATCCCGAAACCGGCATACCGGATCCCAAATGTGAACCATTAAAAACATTGCGCACGTAAATACGAAATATTAGAAAAAACCCCGCGGATTATTGTATAAATAATTTGGCTTATTTTTTTTCAGTTATCGTAAACTGGAGGATGCTAAATTGCACAAGTTGGAATTTTACTCACCTAAGTTTGGTGTTTATTGTGGCCTTTATCGTACCGGAACCGTTCGTATTGACGATGACGTTTACGTCTATCAAAACGATCAATAGTCTAGTTAAAAATCATAATTGCCTGCGCAAACTTTGATAACACAATGCATTATTGATTGATGCAGCTCTAATAATTGTCTCGATTATCACATAAGCCATACTGTTTTTTTAATTGTTGTTAAATAAAAAAATATCCCTTCGTATATAAAGATTTAACGTGCTCCAAGCCAAATGCATATATTATGCTCACATTTGTAAATCCCCACTTGTTATTGTACAGCTACCACGAGACGCTCGCTTTTACGTTCTCACCTTTCACTTCTCGCATGTATGCGACAGTCGCAAACTACCGTTTTGAGTATTCGCACATTTTTTTTGCAATCGTGATTTTTTTCGGTGCCGTTTTTGAGCAAACTTAAAAAGATTTGACAGTAAGCTAAGCACGTTTCCGTGATAACTCGTTAGATAAAAATATCTTGAAATATATTCATAAACTTATCTAACGGCTTATCGGCTATGAGAAAATACGAGGTAGTACAAGCTGTTCCGTAGATTAGAGTAACCTAAGGTAATAATGACGATTAATTTACAAATATTTGATCGAGCAAGTTTAACACAAAGTTGTACTATTTTATCGAGCAAGCGAGGGCGACACAAGTATTTAATTCGTTGGAGTACAAGAATATCGGTATTTATTCAATGTTAAACTGTTGTGTTTTGTTTAACCGTAAAACATCGTTCAACAATAAAATTATTAGTTATTTTATTTGCTTGATAACTATTCAACATACTCACAGCTACATACATACGTAATGGGTACCAGCACATGGTGCTTTCAAATATGTGGCATTGCTATATTGCGGTAGTGATAAATTGCGGATCGTATCGTCAGTGTTGCGAAGAAAAAAAATAACTGATTACAACGTAGCTTTAACAATCCAGCGCGGTTATAGTCGTCTGACAAACACAAGCTGAAAAGCATTTCATATTGCAGTTTTCAAAACTTTAATAATCATTATAGTTTTCAAAATAGGTTGACACGCGGGACAAATAATTATAGCAAAAATCGTGCAAAATGACAGCGAGTACAGTGAGTAACGTGAAATATTCGATTTACATCGTTGAAAAGCTTTCTTATTAGTGGAACAACGTATGATTTCAGAATGGTATTAATACATTTATCATAAGCACTGGTGCCCTCGCGGTTTTGTGCTTAACAATAGCGTGGTACGGAAGAAATAAAAAGAGGAGAGGTCATTTACTACGCATATTTCAACATATTGCATTATTATTTCGATAATCTATTGAATATTTTGATTTTCTCTAAAATATCGATATTTGTAAACAGAGGAACAAAGACTTCGCGACAAAATATTGTTGAGCCCAAACTCGTCATGGAGAAAAGTTGCCAAAGTTAGCAAACTTTTTTGTTATCCTTTCAAATCAGGCAAAGCTCAGTCTATCGAAGAATGTTATTTTGGCGAATATGGTATTGTCGTTGATGGGAGATTCCAGCCTATTGAAGATAGGTATATCAATATTCAATAATTCAATGAATACTTGCACTTTAAGAATCAACTATTTTTGTTGATTTTGTCTACATAGGATGTTTATAGCTTTCGACGAGAAAACGAGAAAATTCATAACCGGTCGCAGTCATCCAAAATTATTGACGGTCAAATTTAGTTTTGTGGCTGAAAATCGAGTAAAATTTGAAGTAGACGATGCGACGCCCTTAGAGTTCGATCTGCCGGATTATAAGTCTACCCCAGTTTCTCTCGTCATGTGGTTCGGTGAAGATGTCAACGGTATCGATTGTGGTTCGAAACCTAGCAAATGGTTTTCAAAGTATGTCTTATTTATATGTATTTTAATGATTTTATATCATAAAGGATATGTTACAACTTGGAACCTTTGCTACGAGCCGCACAACTCCTCGCTTCCATTCGAGAAATTTACTCATGCATAAATATTTTAGATATCTGAATGGTTCAGAATCCGGAGTGAAGCTGGCTATGCGCATTCCTAATAAGCATCGACCCGTTACAACGGGAGCCGCTTGGAAACCTTTTGCACAAGTTTATACTCACATGAGAGATGAAGATTCAGTAAGAATTTTGAGTATTTCAATATTTTAATTCATTCGCAATGGTAAACCAAACGATATAAATGGAACGGTAGGGTCTCTTCTCGGACATAGCTAGCTACATGATACTTTCGAAGGAGTCGGTCGATGACTTGAATTCACGAATGGAAAAACCGATACCAGCTTTACAACTACGACCGAATCTCGTTGTAGATGGATGCGAGCCTTTTGCCGAGGATAACTGGGAGTGGATAAAAATTGGGGACCAAGCAATCCTTCGAAGCTTCAAATTGTGTACGAGGTAACCTACATTCATTTATATACACATTTTTATACCTTTTAAAACAATTGTGTTATTGTTCAAAACTGAAATTAATAACGTTTTAGGTGTTCAATGACCAGGGTGGATCCGGACACGGGTATACCAGATCCTAAATATGAACCACTAAAAACATTGCGAACGTAAGATCTCTAACAAATGATCATAACCCATTTTTATGGACGCTTTTTTCATGCTTCATCTACCTAATTTTCAGATATCGTAAGCTAAAAAACTCAGTTTTGGATGAGTTGGAAAGTCATGCACCAGCAATTGGTGTTTACTGTGGACTCTATCGCACAGGAATGGTTCATCTTAACGATGATATTTACGTTTATGAAGGTTAATTCGAATATAACTTTCGTTCTTCATTACATTTCTGTAGTACGTGTATAGGTTCGTTAAATATATGGTATACGTATTAAAAAATACCAATTTGTTATGTTCAAGTCTTTATTTCCGAAGTCTTCTATCATATCTAATATAAATTATTAATGGCTATTCGACAAATATATTTTGTATATTTTTTACATTTCAATACATTCAATTGACAATAGTTATATTGAAAAGTACAATGAACTGAATTAAGTCTACTAATTAAATAAATTTTTGAGTGTCGTACTCAATGTCTAAGTTTACAGCGTTGAAGAAACATGGAACGTATTGATCTTTCTAATTGTTCAGACTAAACTTGTTTGGACAATGATACTTTCCCACGTTTTTAACACCACAATTAAGGTACTATGTACATCGCGTGCAAGTCCCCTCAACGAGCGTAGCAGAGGTCGACAATACAACACGAATGCATCACTGATATCGCAAAATAGACTAAGGGAGTTCCTCCAAGTGACGACGACGATGGATAAACTCGAAAGTGCCGTCGTCGTGGAGCACGAAGTCGTTCTCTTTGAAGTGAAGAGGATCCTCGAAGATCATCTTGGTGTTGAGGTCGGAAGCAGGTCCGAAGTAAGGGGGCAGTGTCTCGTAGCCTGCAGCAGCAGCAAGCATGTTGTAGTAATCCACGATTTCGGCGTTGACGTAGTGAGCTTTGCTGGGCCGGGTGCCCGCGGGAAGCTCGGCGTCCTTGAGCATCTCCTCGTGACTGGGCAGCTCGAGCTTGCCTTGGAGGACAGCGATGAAGAAGGCGCTCTGGGAGTGAGCCTCCAAGAACGCAAGGCGCGGCGAAGGTACGTTCAGGATGGCCATGGTAGGGCGTTCGATGTTGATCAGATGTTTGTACAACGTCTGGATATGTTTGCCGTTGGCCCCAACCTTGATGCCGCTGCTCTCGTCCAAGAACGGGAAGTCGTAAATGAATCCGGTGGCGTAAATCAGTACGTCGGCTTCGACTCTCATGCCGTCGCTCAGAATCAGCCTGTTACCTTCCGCACCCACCACTCCGAGAACTTGAATCACGTTTGGCGGAAACGCAATTTTCAACCTGGAGGCGATAATTTCGATTATTGTTCGGTTTTCAACGGCGTTTCGACGTCTCCGTGCGACGCCTTGAAGGCGGCTTACCTGGCGTCTCGGTGACTGAGGTAGACCGTTTTTGCGTATTCACTGACTTGAGCAGCGATCTCCTGGCCGGAGTAACTGGCGCCCAGGATAACAACGTTTTTATTGGCGAAGGCCTTGGGTGAACGGTAGAGGTGACTGTGCAACTGCTGGCCAGTGAAGCTCTCGATACCGTTGAGTTTCGGTACGTAGCCTTTAGCGTGATGTCTGCAAAAATTAACAATGTCAGTTTGTCGTTCCGACCCTCGCAGTCTGGCGTCAATTGCGATTCTACGCGACGCACTCACCCGTTAGCGAGCATCATAGCGTCGCAGGTCACTTCGTAAATGTGTTGAGTGTCGAGGTCTCGCGCTATGACGCGCCACTTGAGCTCCGGCAAGGGGAGTACTTTTTCCACGTTGGTGTTGAACTGAAAGGTAATCGGAAAAGTCAAGTACAGAACGGAAATTAGGCACGGTGACTGAACGGCGACCGCCAACGTACCCGAATGTAGGGCCGAAGACCGAAGTGGTCGGTGTAGTTCCTGAGGTACTGCATGACGCTGTCGTGTCTGACGTAGCTCACGTTCTCGCCTTGGAAGTCGTGGTATTCCGGGAATTCCAGGAGTTTCTTTGGTACGTTGACCCTGGATGCACGTCAATGGAAAAGACCGCGATTAGAGCGTGCGGAACGGCAAGGAAGTACGTAGGGGATCGGTGGGTTACCTGAGTTGCTTGTAGGCGCTGCTGTGGACGGGCAGTCCATGCTCGTCGACTGTGGTGCTGTCGGTGTAGATCCACATGCCGCCAGCGTCCGAGTTCTTCTCGAAGGTAACGGCCTCGAACTCATCCTGGTGGTCGGCCAAGAATTTGGTGGCAGTTAGTCCAGCTGGACCCGTGCCGATGACGCAGACTCGACGTTTCAGCGCGGCTGACTCGTCCGCGGCCGCGAAAGCCGCTACGGCTAGTATCACTGATATTTTCCACCTGCAAAGGAGCAAGGGTGAAAATGATTTGACGCACCACTGTCTTATTTTGACAAATACCACCGCTAATACTCTAATGCGAATACGTGTGACATGCGTGTTCGAATACAACAAGCGTTAAGACTAACTAGTAGAATAAAAATACAATGAAGATTAGTACGAGGACTGGTACTCACATGGTGTAAGTAGCTGATGTAACTAACTAGTAAGTTTGACTGTTGGCATTTGATATGTCAACGCTCTGGTGGTTTGATCTTATATAGGCAGGATTTTTTATACAACCAAGTAATGAAATTATTATCGTAGCTGTGTCATTTATTCTGATGAAGTTTACGTAGTGCCAACCAATTGGGATGTACTTTTGTACGTATTGTTATCTGAATCAAGTGAACGTATAAACAAAAAGTTTCCTACTTGCATCATTACAAATTTCCTCGTCAGATTCCATTGAAAACCCAGAAAATACGTAATGCGTAGTACGACATTCAGGTTAATACCTGATAAATTCATATTGTCTGCGAGTAATAATATTGTATGACGAATGATAGCTTGATGTGTATTGAAACTGTGGTTTTTACGTATGCAATTTACGTATTAGTTGACCTAGATGTCGATGTATATAGTTTACATCGTATCAACGACTAGTGATTCATGGTTATTTTATATTATGTGTTATTTTTTTATTAGAGAATAGTGATCACAACATAAAATAGTGAGCGTTTTTCAAAATTATTTCAAATATATGTTGCAAAGTTATGGCAATGGTCTTAAATTACAGTTGGAAAGCTCTATAAGATTACATATATTTGTTTGTCTTACATTTAATTTAGTTTTAGATTGTAAATTGATAAATTTATTTGACGAATACAATAATACAAATACACGATTGTTTGGTACAGTAAATGTCACGGGTATGTACATGCATTTATGAACTCTTTGCAGATATACTGCAACTATGTCAATGACCTCACAACAATGTATCAATACCATATTTGTTTAACATTGAATTGGACTAGGAAAAACCAACCATATAACACGTGTTGTGGGATTTTTCGTATGACCAAATAATATTATTTGCCTAACAGACAGTTCTAAGAATTTATGTTATTGACTTTTGACAAACAGCAAACATGTGTTTCACGAAAGGTTCATTTTCCTTGTTCATCATTCAGAACTATCTTATATTTTAATCGGCAAAATGTTTGCTAATTTTAATTTACATTTACTGCATTTTATTGACGACAAACAATGTGTCCCTATTTTTTTCACTTCTTAATGAACAATTATCACAACGTACAATTGTTAATAATTTCAAAATTACAAATTTCTTACGTTTTTACGTATAATAGTTATTTGGTTTCCCATCGGAAGTATTATAATTTGATTTTTTTTAACGGTCTAGTACCGTCCAGTTTGTGTTGTTTCAAATGTATAAAATCATTTGATAGGCATAATAATGTATAATTACAAAATTGATTAGAACAGTGAACGGGACGGGTGCGTACTGTCTTTAACTTTTTGTAAATACTGATAATATTAATAGGTTCGTGTATTAATACAATATTTATTCAACGCTCATTCAAAGCGGGGAACCCCGGCCACGCGTGTGTAAGCGACTAGTGGCAAAACCCATGAAACGTTTTTTTTTAACAAAGAGACCGTATCTACAAAATGAAAATGAAAAGTATAGTATAATTATTTTTAAACGTGTATGTATTTACACGTTAAAATACATTCACGATTATGCTTTTAAAATAAACTAGCAAAGCATCACTATCTAGTACTAATCCATATTTTGATCTTGTATTATTGTACATAATACGTACCACTTTGCTGAATTAGTTTTTTGGTTCGCCAATATTAGTGAGATGAGTTTTACTGAGTATCACGATTTGTCATGAAACAATAACATACATTTTTCCGCATTTGCTCAATTTGTTCAGATGGAGTTGACGTAATAATGATCAATTGGGGTAAATCATACAAGTACGATGATATGTAATTGTCTTAAAATAAACGTATGAATAAAAGCTTCCCCCTTGTATTTATACGAACTTTTCCTTTGAACTTCGATTGAAAAACCAGAAGACACGTGTGTAAGACATGCGTCTAGACTTAGCTTACCAGACAGTGAAATCGAATTTCACTGTTCGTTAAATAGGGTATAACATGTATTCGTCCAATTATAGTTGCCCAAATAATTCTTATCATAATTTACATATTTACTACAATATCAAGATAAATAGTTCGAATAGTTCGTAGAGATATAGTTAAATAGTTAAATAGTTATTAATAAGTATTTATTGACTATTAATAACCATAAATCAATAATTCAGAAACCATTTTCTAAACATAAGAAAAATGTAATTGCTCCATGATAAGGTTTACTCTTATTTAAAATCTATTATTTTCAAAATGTACTTGCATGGTAATTACTCTGTATTTTGCTGAACTAGCAGTGAATAAACTTGCGTATAAATAATGGTTTTCAATGTTTGTTAAGTTTAAAAATGTTTCTTTGACTTCAAAGACTTCAAGCAAACCAATTGGATTCATTTGTGCTGACTATTCAGATAAAGAGGTGATAAGCTATCAGATTCTGTTTAAAATTGAAAAATTACTTTATCTAAACAATTCTGATGTTATGAAATGATACAATTTTTTAACAATTTCATTAATCAATGTTCTTACTCATTGTAAATTACTTTGTTAATAATAAAGGTAATAAAGTAATTTCATTTCTTAATAAGAAAAATCTTATTCCCTTTAGTTGTTTGAATAATTGTGTTATCTGTTACTGCTGTTCGAATTCGAATTCAATACTATAATTTCATTGATCCACTCATTAAAAACAGAATGTATAAGTCAAACGAAACAAGCTATTCTTTATATTCAACGTCGATAGATAAAATAGTTTTTCCAGTAAATGGCAATACAGTTGTTCTAATTCGAATTCAATACTATAATTTCATCGATCCACTCATTAAAAATAGAATGTATAAGTCAAGCGAAACAAGCTATTCTTTATATTCAACGTCGATAGATAAAATAGTTTTCACGGTAAATGGCAATACAGTAAGATAATTAATACACTGAAGTAAAGTCAAGCATAGACACTTATATTTCTTACTTGCTATTACGTCAACTTCGCCAATATTTAAATAGAACACTTTATAAAATATTAGAATTCAAATTTGAAGTTATTATGTAATATTACATAAGCGTTGTATCGACACATCAGAGGGAGAGTAGTAAACTTTATCAGTATTTGCCAAAGTTTGATGTTTTTTCGAAGTTTGACTTTCCTTATGTGTAATTCTTTGTATTTGAACTAAAGAACTGTTTGCCGATTTTGATTGACATTTATAAGAATCTATTCGTGACCAACACCGTGACAGTAATTGGCTATTTATCTATTTTACTTTTTTTAATTTAAATGAATAATTATCTCAAATACAATTGAGCATATTTACAGAAATGATATATTTCGCTTTTAAAATTACATTTAAGTTTATTTTATTACAATTACATTTTTCCATAATAGTCAGTATTGCTTAGAATAAGAATATTCGAACGGCCCAGGATTGACGCTAAAATCTTTCTCATCAATTATAAAAAAGCTGGAATTCTGAAATTATATACGTATTTTTCATTCTTTAACAAAAAGATTTGGTTAGTTTGTTAAATCGAGGATTTGAATAATTTCTTTGATTCTCGATTTTGTATGTATTTGAATTCAATGCTAATTATGCAGAATCAAATGAATATTGTATCGGTGCATGAAAAATAGACGTGAGTTATTTACAAAAGTTATAAAATGCACGCGCACAGCACATTAACGGATGACATTTCATTGACATAGATTATAACCTATACAATTCAATAAAACAATAAAATAGCAGGCAATTATGTATAAATTTACAATATTTCTAATTGAACACTGTAGCCGTTTATACATTTTTAGCACATGTATAATTTAAGAAAATAGTCAAATTTATGTGGTGCTAGTTTTTCACTGCTAATTGAAAAAATAAAGCCATCAATTATCATTGCGCCATTAGTCATCGATCAACTGTGGTAACGAACATCAAAATTGGCGAATATTTCGCTAGTTCAAATACAAATACAATTATGCCGCAAGGAAAGTCAACATTCCTAAAGCCAAGACACACGCAAAGTGTTTGCTGCTAAGTCGACGTCATATACCCCTAGAACAAATTAAGCAGCTGCGAAAACAATTATATTTGATTGTAATGAAAAGCCGCAAGTATATAAGCTCGATTCATCAGAACATTGACATATCAAGTCGCAACAGTCGAACTTAGTAGTTGGTACCATCGGCTACTTGCATCATGTGAGTACCGCGGTGACCAATCGAATCGTCGTTTATCAGTTCATCTCTCCTACCAAACTACACCGTTGCACCAGTCACAACTAAACGGAGCATTTATCGTTTGCAGGTGGAAATTGTCAGTGATACTAGCCGTAGCGGCTTTCGCGGCCGTGGGCGAGTCAGCGGCGCTGAAACGTCGAGTCTGCGTCATCGGCACGGGCCCAGCTGGACTAACTGCCACCAAATTCTTGGCCGACCACCAGGATGAGTTCGAGGCCGTTACCTTCGAGAAGAACTCGGACGCCGGCGGCATGTGGATCTACACCGAGAGCACCACAGTCGACGAGCATGGACTGCCCGTCCACAGCAGCGCCTACAAGCAACTCAGGTAACCCACCGATCCCCTACGTACCCCCTTGCCGTTCCGCACGCTCTAATCGCGGTCTTTTCCATTGACGCGCATCCAGGGTCAACGTACCAAAGAAACTCCTGGAATTCCCGGAATACCACGACTTCCAAGGCGAGGACGTGAGCTACGTCAGACACGACAGCGTCATGCAGTACCTCAGGAACTACACCGACCACTTCGGTCTTCGGCCCTACATTCGGGTACGTTGGCGGTCGCCGTCCAGTCACCGCGCCTGATTTCCGTCCTGTACTTGACTTTTCCGATTACCTTTCAGTTCAACACCAACGTGGAAAAAGTACTCCCCTTGCCGGAGCTCAAGTGGCGCGTCATAGCGCGAGACCTCGAAACTCAGCACATCTACGAAGTGACCTGCGACGCTATGATGCTCGCTAACGGGTAAGTGCGTCGCGTAGAATCGCAATCGACGCCAGACTGCGAGGGTCGGGACGGCAAAGTGACATTGTTAATTTTTGCAGACACCACGTCAAAGGATACGTGCCGAAACTCAACGGTATCGAGAGCTTCACTGGCCAGCAGTTGCACAGTCACCTCTACCGTTCACCCAAGGACTTCGCCAACAAAACCGTCGTAGTCTTGGGCGCCAGTTACTCCGGCCAGGAGATCGCTGCTCAAGTCAGTGAATACGCAAAAACGGTCTACCTCAGTCACCGAGACGCCAGGTAAGTCGCCTTCAAGGCGTCGCACGGAGACGTCGAAACGCCGTTGAAAACCGAGCCGTAATCGAAATTATCGCCTCCAGGTTGAAAATTGCGTTTGCGCCAAACGTGATTCAAGTTCTCGGAGTGGTGGGTGCGGAAGGTAACAGGCTGATCCTGAGCGACGGCATGAGAGTCGAAGCCGACGTGCTGATTTACGCCACCGGATTCATGTACGACTTCCCCTTCTTGGACGAGAGCAGCGGCATCAAGGTTGGAGCCAACGGCAAACACATCCAGACGTTGTACAAACACGTGATCAACATCGAACGCCCTACCATGGCCATCCTGAACGTACCTTCGCCGCGCCTTGCGTTCTTGGAGGCTCACTCCCAGAGCGCCTTCTTCATCGCTGTCCTCCAAGGCAAGCTCCAGCTGCCCAGTCGCGAGGAGATGCTCAAGGACGCCGAGCTTCCCGCGGGCACTCGGCCCAGCAAGGCTCACTACGTCAACGCCGAAATCGTGGACTACTACAACATGCTTGCTGCTGCCGCAGGCTACGAGACACTGCCCCCTTACTTCGGACCTGCTTCCGACCTCAACACCAAGATGATCTTCGAGGATCCTCTTCACTTCAAAGAGAACGACTTCGTGCTCCACGACGACGGCACTTTCGAGTTTCTCCAACGCCGCCGCCACATGGAGGAACTCCCTTAGGCTATTTAGCGGAATCGGTGACGCACTCGTGTTGTATTGTCGAGGGGACTTGCGCGCGATATACGTAGTACCTTAATTGTGCTGTTAGAAACGTGGAAAAGTGTCAGTCCCAAACAGGTTTAGACTGCACTATTCGAAAGAACACGTTCCATGCTTCTTCAACACTGCATACTTGACGCCGGGCAATGTAATAATACTCATAGCCGCGTTTACTGTACTTTTTCAATGAACAATTGTAAATTCTGCTGAAAGAAGTATCCAATGTAAACAATGCGTAAAATTTATTTATTAAATAGTAATTAATTATCTGTAAGACTAAACTTCTCAAAGCCCGCAGAAATAAAGTATTAAACGTAATAAATGAATGGTTATTTCTATTTACGGTAGCAGTCCCGTACAAGGTAGCCTATTACTCAACGAACCATATGTATACGCGCATTTGTCTATGTGCCTCATCGGATGAACGTCTTTCGTCGCGAATGCCATCGAATAATTGTATTTTCAGACATAAAGGTTTGCGTAGCTTAGAAAAAAGTAATTTGGTCATTATCACAATAGTATGAGGTTGGTTGGCTTTGTTACACTGACCTTTTTTGCTACTGTTCACATGGCAGGACACGTGCATTTTATTTTGTTAGTGTTAATAATGCAATAACGAACATCGTTACGACAGTGAACGAACGTCAAAGCATTAGTCAGCCTTATGAGTATTTGAAAAAGTCTCATATACATACATGCCCATAGTATTGACCGTTTAATCAAGCAATATCTTTAGGCACTACTGCATTAACGCGAAAGATCATCAGACGTTTAAAATATTACACACTAGTAATTTTCTTTTTACCCGTCAGTTTTACCTCCTTGTACGCTAGGCGAAATGCGTAGTGTCAATATTTTTACCAGACACGTGCATTTTTTCTTGTACATTTTTTGCACGTTTCGTTAAGTATACCCGACGAACAGCAATTCACGCCGGTCGTTGTACAATCTATAAATTATCGAAGAAAATAAAAAGAATAAAAAATTGTTAATTATCTATCAACAGTCACGATAATTAATTATTATTTATCGTGCCTGTGTTATGTACGAATAGCCTATCTTATCTCAGATCAATAATTTTTGTCATGTTTTAAAAGTCGACACATTGCAACAATGATTCAGTTGTTCAGCGTGCGATAAACCTTTGAATGAACGGTCGATCAGTGACTGTTAAAAACGTATCAGCTTTAATAATTTATTTGCTCGCAAGTATTCGCAATAACATGTCGGTCAGTAACGCGTGTAGTTCTTTCAACATTGCAACCGCCATAGTATCCATCTGTATTATTTTCTACTTGTGGGCCAAGTACAAACAAACTTATTGGTCTCGTCGTGGCGTTTACTCGTCGCCAGCTCACTGGTTCTTCGGTCACTTTCGCGAGGTTTTTTTTCTGCGAGCTTCACCTCCTCATATTTTAGGCGAGCTACATCGTACTTGCGTCGATCAACCAGTTGTTGGAGTCTACATCCTACAAAAGCCATTTCTTTTATTACGCGACAATGAAATAATCAAACGAATTCTCGTTAAAGATTTCCACGTGTTTCCAGACAGATACTTTGCAGCCAAACGTAAAACTGACGTTGTTGGCAGTGCAAGTCTGTTCTCCATTGACAATCCTCAATGGAAATATTTAAGGATCAAACTATCGCCTGGGTTTACTTCGGGTAAGCAGAAGAAATTGTTCAACTTGATGCTCGAAAGCGCCGAGAATATGAGAAATCATCTTGAGAGCAGAGTGTCAAATAGTCAAGAGCTGACTACGATTGAAGCGAGAGGAGTCTCGAACAAATACACCACCGACGTTATATCTTCGCTAAGTTTTGGTATCAAGACCAACTCGTTCGACGTACCAGAACCAGAATTTTACGTACGCAGTAAGTTGTGACGAAAGTGCAACGTAGATTCTTGGATTGCGTAATTACGATATAGTTTAATCAAACTGGTCACCGTGACTGCATTATCGATTTAGCCTTATCATCGCTAATTAATTATTTATTACTTTTTTCAAGCGTCGATAAACTAAGGAATTTTACATTGTCAATATCTTTTTATTTAACTGATCAAATAATATTAACGATCCAAAGACGTTTATCAATGTCTTCGTGTGTGTTACGTCATAACTATGATTGCAGGCAGGGACATTTTTAAGCAAAGTGTCGTTCGCACGTATAAACTATTCGCCAATTTCTTCTTCCCAAAAATCAATGATTTCATTTCGTCGGGTTTCCTTGATCCGCATACCGATTACTTCCGTCAGATTTTCTGGGAATCGATGAACGAGCGAGAAAAATCGAACGTGAAGCGAGGTGATATTATCGACTTACTCCTGCAGCTGAAAAACGAGCAACAAAGCCAGGAATTCAGTAAGAATATTTTACGTGTTAAATTCACGTCGCCTGAAGCAGTTTACGATATGCCAAACTTATCGTCGTTGCAGCATTCCGCGATGACTATTTGTTAGCTCAGTCGGCGATCTTTTTTGTGGCTGGTTTAGAAACGAGTGCTATTACAATGTGTTTTACTCTGATGGAACTTGCACGACATCCAGACATTCAAGATAGGGTTCACGAGGAATTGAGTCAAAAGCTTGGTAATGAAAAGCTCACTTACGAACGTATTTCTGACATGCATTACCTTCAACAAGTTATCAACGAAACATTGCGCCTCTATCCACCTGCACCACTTCTCGATAGAATTGCCGTCGAAGACTATAAAGTTGGTGTTTTTAAGTAATTTACAATAGCAGGCTGACGATTATTGAAAATTATTTTTGAAATTTTTTAGATACCGGGTACCGACATTACCATTGAAAAGGGCACTGTAGTGTATGCAGTTTTGACGGGAATACACAACGACCCTCGGTACCATTCAAATCCTACGAGTTTCGATCCAGACAGATTTAGCGAGGAGAGGAAACAATTCATCAAACCTTGCACTTACATGCCTTTTGGAGAAGGCCCACGAATTTGCATTGGTGAGCAATTGTTTGACTCTAACGCTTTGGTTTAAAGTGCACGACTACATATTTATCAAATAATGCCTATGCAGGCCAACGTACAGGTGCTTTACAAACGATGGTAGGATTAATCACCATTCTACGAGAATACCAAGTTTCGTGGAATCCTATGTACAATAACGAAGTGAGCAAACGCGCAATATTCACCGCTCCATCGAGTGGAGTCCATTTGGACTTCACAAGATTGCCTGTCAGTGCTTAAACAAACCTCCGATCACTTGAGCTTTTTACGGATTCGTACAATTAAAAATAGAGAAAGAAAATTGTATTCTGAAGATTACACTTACATTGCGATCAATAAAAATGGAATTTTTGCAAAATTGTACGATTACAGTCAACCACGAGGGTCAATACAATTAAACCGTCTTTCATCCCACGTGCTTCTGAATCCCGCTTTATATACGTGTATTCCATGGAATTGTAATTAAATCAGTATTAAAGCCTTCAGATCCCTAGATCCCTAGATCTGAAGGCTTGGCTACGAGGCTTATACGTATGCCAAAATAAACGAGTATTTGTTATATATTCAATTACGTTTTTTTCCATTTTGAATGTCGATAAAGTATTGTATCCGATATGGAACTATTCTTGTTTAACCTGTATGCGCATAAAGATTGATACATGGTTCAATTTTATTTTATTTTCTTTATTTCTGAAAATCAATTGAATACAATTCACAATAATCTATTCCAATAAATATATAATAAGATAAATTCTTGAGTATTATTTAACTCGGCGTCCAAGTATACAGTGTTGAAGAAGCATGGAACGTGTTCTTTCGAATAGTGCAGTCTAAACCTGTTTGGGACTGACACTTTTCCACGTTTCTAACAGCACAATTAAGGTACTACGTATATCGCGCGCAAGTCCCCTCGACAATACAACACGAGTGCGTCACCGATTCCGCTAAATAGCCTAAGGGAGTTCCTCCATGTGGCGGCGGCGTTGGAGAAACTCGAAAGTGCCGTCGTCGTGGAGCACGAAGTCGTTCTCTTTGAAGTGAAGAGGATCCTCGAAGATCATCTTGGTGTTGAGGTCGGAAGCAGGTCCGAAGTAAGGGGGCAGTGTCTCGTAGCCTGCGGCAGCAGCAAGCATGTTGTAGTAGTCCACGATTTCGGCGTTGACGTAGTGAGCCTTGCTGGGCCGAGTGCCCGCGGGAAGCTCGGCGTCCTTGAGCATCTCCTCGCGACTGGGCAGCTGGAGCTTGCCTTGGAGGACAGCGATGAAGAAGGCGCTCTGGGAGTGAGCCTCCAAGAACGCAAGGCGCGGCGAAGGTACGTTCAGGATGGCCATGGTAGGGCGTTCGATGTTGATCACGTGTTTGTACAACGTCTGGATGTGTTTGCCGTTGGCTCCAACCTTGATGCCGCTGCTCTCGTCCAAGAAGGGGAAGTCGTACATGAATCCGGTGGCGTAAATCAGCACGTCGGCTTCGACTCTCATGCCGTCGCTCAGGATCAGCCTGTTACCTTCCGCACCCACCACTCCGAGAACTTGAATCACGTTTGGCGCAAACGCAATTTTCAACCTGGAGGCGATAATTTCGATTACGGCTCGGTTTTCAACGGCGTTTCGACGTCTCCGTGCGACGCCTTGAAGGCGACTTACCTGGCGTCTCGGTGACTGAGGTAGACCGTTTTTGCGTATTCACTGACTTGAGCAGCGATCTCCTGGCCGGAGTAACTGGCGCCCAAGACTACGACGGTTTTGTTGGCGAAGTCCTTGGGTGAACGGTAGAGGTGACTGTGCAACTGCTGGCCAGTGAAGCTCTCGATACCGTTGAGTTTCGGCACGTATCCTTTGACGTGGTGTCTGCAAAAATTAACAATGTCACTTTGCCGTCCCGACCCTCGCAGTCTGGCGTCGATTGCGATTCTACGCGACGCACTTACCCGTTAGCGAGCATCATAGCGTCGCAGGTCACTTCGTAGATGTGCTGAGTTTCGAGGTCTCGCGCTATGACGCGCCACTTGAGCTCCGGCAAGGGGAGTACTTTTTCCACGTTGGTGTTGAACTGAAAGGTAATCGGAAAAGTCAAGTACAGGACGGAAATCAGGCGCGGTGACTGGACGGCGACCGCCAACGTACCCGAATGTAGGGCCGAAGACCGAAGTGGTCGGTGTAGTTCCTGAGGTACTGCATGACGCTGTCGTGTCTGACGTAGCTCACGTCCTCGCCTTGGAAGTCGTGGTATTCCGGGAATTCCAGGAGTTTCTTTGGTACGTTGACCCTGGATGCGCGTCAATGGAAAAGACCGCGATTAGAGCGTGCGGAACGGCAAGGGGGTACGTAGGGGATCGGTGGGTTACCTGAGTTGCTTGTAGGCGCTGCTGTGGACGGGCAGTCCATGCTCGTCGACTGTGGTGCTCTCGGTGTAGATCCACATGCCGCCGGCGTCCGAGTTCTTCTCGAAGGTAACGGCCTCGAACTCATCCTGGTGGTCGGCCAAGAATTTGGTGGCAGTTAGTCCAGCTGGGCCCGTGCCGATGACGCAGACTCGTCGTTTCAGCGCCGCTGACTCGCCCACGGCCGCGAAAGCCGCTACGGCTAGTATCACTGATAATTTCCACCTGCAAAGGAGCAAGGGTGAATATGGTTTGACGCACCACTGTCTTATTGTGACAAATACCACCGCTAATACTCTAATGCGAATACGTGTGACTTGCGTGTTCGAACACAACAAGCGTTAAGACTAATCAGAAGAATAAAAATACAATGAAGATTAGTACGAGGACTGGTACTCACATGGTGCCGATGGTACCAACTACTAAGTTCGACTGTTACGATTTGATATGTCAACGCTCTGGTGGGCTGAGCTTATATAGGCACGATTTTTCGTACCACCAAATAATGAAACTGTTGTCGCAGCTGTTTCATTTTATGTTAGCTACACAATGTTTACGCAATGGCAAACAATTAGTAAGTGAGCGATTTGTTTTTGAATATATTAACTTTCGTATTTGTATAATCTCCTTTCTGTTTGATCTATCGAAACTTCCCCGTTTTTAATGTATGATTAATTTAATTTTTTGCCGTATAAACGTACAGTACTTTTTCATTAATCTTAATTCATTCTACGCTGAATAATTGCGAAATATATAATTGATGGCAATATCTAATGATAAATATTATGAAAATAAATGTATTGTATGTGACGTGTATTGGTGTTATTATAATACATCAATTTATTGTTTCGGTCATCTCATCTGTGCATTTTTTAAAATAAAAAGATTATTTAATGGATGAATTAATGTTACTACTGGAAGGTTTAGGACATTCGTTGTAACGGGTACGTGCGCAAAGATATCTTTGTCAAATGCCAATAATTTTTCGATTTTACTTGAATACAATACTTCTTTAATGTTTAATGGGACTGGGAAAAAGCTAACTTTAGGCATGGTGTACCGGCTATAAGTACTTGAAAAATGTAACTAAAAGAAGAGACCATGACTTTGTTTTTAAAATTGACAAAAACGTATTAACGAAATTAATTTATATCGATCGTTTCCATTCTATATGATATATACTACTATAATCGATGTATTTTCTTTTCAATTGTGCATTCGACAGGGAGCCGAGAACTTAACACTGCGATTTCTGTTAGAAGTAGTTTTTCTTATTGGAATGTACGATTTTTACTTCCAACAGTGAAATACAAATGTAAAATATACTTCCTGGTTTATAAAAAAAACAATCAATATGTAATCATGGTACTACTATACGTCAGTAAAGCGTTCGCGAAATATTACCGATTGTTGAATCCAAGATGAAATTCAAATCCAATTATTATCAAACATTTAAAAGACAGGTTAAATTGGTCGATCGACCTGTCGTTAGTTTTATATTATACGTAGATTGTGATGTAATTAGATAATATAAATTGTTAATCGATGTACCATTCGGATCAATAAATTATAATTTCAATATAACTAAAATCAAAGGGAATATTGCCAGTTCAACTTTAAGCTCAATTGTCATTTTTACCCAATTCTTAGAAAAACGTGCTATGAAAAAAATATCATGTGCTCGTATGAAACATTTTACAACACGTGTACATTGTACGGGTTTTACCCAGTCCAATTGACAATTAAACAAGTACCGTGTTGACATGCTGTATATTGGCGTGAGAGCATTGCCATTATCAGTATTTGCAAAAGCCTAACATACGTACGCACACAGCATATAGACCGATCTAATTATTCGCGTATCTACATTGTTGTGTCAAACAATAAATTAGTTCACTCGCATGAAATTAAATCATTAATTGATATAATTCAAATAAATTCTAAACAAAACTTCATTCATCGGCCAAATATTATTACAATTTATAGATCAGAAAATGGGTTTCAATTTTAAGTTTTGCACGTTATTCAATGTACTGATAAGTTTATTAATTTACTAAGTTAATAAACTTATCAGTACATTGATAATTATTATTATAGTTAATTATAGTTGTGTGTTTTTACTGTAATGTAAAAACACAGACCTATAATATATAATCATTCGACAGTTACTCATCCTACTTTTATAATAATCATACATTAAAAGTGGGAAATTTCGGCAATTTGAATAAAAGGTAAATATATGCATGAGGAAAATCAACGTAGTTGAAGACAAGACCCACACTTACTAATTTAGCATTACGCAAACTTTGTGTACCCTAGATGAAATGAAGCAGCTGCGACAACAGTTTCATTATTTGGTGGTACGAAAAATCGTGCCTATATAAGCTCAGCCCACCAGAGCGTTGACATATCAAATCGTAACAGTCGAACTTAGTAGTTGGTACCATCGGCACCATGTGAGTACCAGTCCTCGTACTAATCTTCATTGTATTTTTATTCTTCTGATTAGTCTTAACGCTTGTTGTGTTCGAACACGCAAGTCACACGTATTCGCATTAGAGTATTAGCGGTGGTATTTGTCACAATAAGACAGTGGTGCGTCAAACCATATTCACCCTTGCTCCTTTGCAGGTGGAAATTATCAGTGATACTAGCCGTAGCGGCTTTCGCGGCCGTGGGCGAGTCAGCGGCGCTGAAACGACGAGTCTGCGTCATCGGCACGGGCCCAGCTGGACTAACTGCCACCAAATTCTTGGCCGACCACCAGGATGAGTTCGAGGCCGTTACCTTCGAGAAGAACTCGGACGCCGGCGGCATGTGGATCTACACCGAGAGCACCACAGTCGACGAGCATGGACTGCCCGTCCACAGCAGCGCCTACAAGCAACTCAGGTAACCCACCGATCCCCTACGTACCCCCTTGCCGTTCCGCACGCTCTAATCGCGGTCTTTTCCATTGACGCGCATCCAGGGTCAACGTACCAAAGAAACTCCTGGAATTCCCGGAATACCACGACTTCCAAGGCGAGGACGTCAGCTACGTCAGACACGACAGCGTCATGCAGTACCTCAGGAACTACACCGACCACTTCGGTCTTCGGCCCTACATTCGGGTACGTTGGCGGTCGCCGTCCAGTCACCGCGCCTGATTTCCGTCCTGTACTTGACTTTTCCGATTACCTTTCAGTTCAACACCAACGTGGAAAAAGTACTCCCCTTGCCGGAGCTCAAGTGGCGCGTCATAGCGCGAGACCTCGAAACTCAGCACATCTACGAAGTGACCTGCGACGCTATGATGCTCGCTAACGGGTAAGTGCGTCGCGTAGAATCGCAATCGACGCCAGACTGCGAGGGTCGGGACGGCAAAGTGACATTGTTAATTTTTGCAGACACCACGTCAAAGGATACGTGCCGAAACTCAACGGTATCGAGAGCTTCACTGGCCAGCAGTTGCACAGTCACCTCTACCGTTCACCCAAGGACTTCGCCAACAAAACCGTCGTAGTCTTGGGCGCCAGTTACTCCGGCCAGGAGATCGCTGCTCAAGTCAGTGAATACGCAAAAACGGTCTACCTCAGTCACCGAGACGCCAGGTAAGTCGCCTTCAAGGCGTCGCACGGAGACGTCGAAACGCCGTTGAAAACCGAGCCGTAATCGAAATTATCGCCTCCAGGTTGAAAATTGCGTTTGCGCCAAACGTGATTCAAGTTCTCGGAGTGGTGGGTGCGGAAGGTAACAGGCTGATCCTGAGCGACGGCATGAGAGTCGAAGCCGACGTGCTGATTTACGCCACCGGATTCATGTACGACTTCCCCTTCTTGGACGAGAGCAGCGGCATCAAGGTTGGAGCCAACGGCAAACACATCCAGACGTTGTACAAACACGTGATCAACATCGAACGCCCTACCATGGCCATCCTGAACGTACCTTCGCCGCGCCTTGCGTTCTTGGAGGCTCACTCCCAGAGCGCCTTCTTCATCGCTGTCCTCCAAGGCAAGCTCCAGCTGCCCAGTCGCGAGGAGATGCTCAAGGACGCCGAGCTTCCCGCGGGCACTCGGCCCAGCAAGGCTCACTACGTCAACGCCGAAATCGTGGACTACTACAACATGCTTGCTGCTGCCGCAGGCTACGAGACACTGCCCCCTTACTTCGGACCTGCTTCCGACCTCAACACCAAGATGATCTTCGAGGATCCTCTTCACTTCAAAGAGAACGACTTCGTGCTCCACGACGACGGCACTTTCGAGTTTCTCCAACGCCGCCGCCACATGGAGGAACTCCCTTAGGCTATTTAGCGGAATCGGTGACGCACTCGTGTTGTATTGTCGAGGGGACTTGCGCGCGATATACGTAGTACCTTAATTGTGCTGTTAGAAACGTGGAAAAGTGTCAGTCCCAAACAGGTTTAGACTGCACTATTCGAAAGAACTCGTTCCATGCTTCTTCAACACTGTATACTTGGACGCCGAGTTAAATAATACTCAAGAATTTATCTTAGTTTGTACTTTATTGCCTTTATTGTATTTATTCAATTAAACAATTATAAATTGTATGAAATAAAATAATTAAATATAACTAATTTAGTTATCTTTTCATAAGTCTAAGTCTTCAGAAACCACTTAAATAAGGAATCATAGATAAACGCGACTCTTCTTGCATATTTAGATAATGCAAACAATCATTATATAAATGTATGGTAGATAACGTAATCATGGACAAGCTCGCAACAGTGTGTGTTAACGTTGAGAAGATTGATCGTCCTCTTATTCTAAAAATGAAAATAATTTTTTATTGTCGATTGAATGAGAAATGAAGAATGAAGAGAGAATAGATCACAGAAGTGTTGACAAAACTTTAAACCGGTCAACGGAAAAAATACGCGGACGTATGGAGCGATAAACACTTTTCGATAGAAGTGCTATCGAAGACGATACCTGTAGTTAGTGAGTATTTGTTTAATTAATTGTTGTAAAAACTTTATTAATGTATAATCCGCGTGTACTTTGACTACAGTTGTGAAATTCATATTTAGATGGTTGATATCATCGATATACTATGACTTACGTGTCAAACGTAATTAAAGAATGAGCATATCATTGAACGAACCATGCACTGATTCATGCCTTTCTTAAAAGGACACAAATATGTATCTTATCGATATTTTTATTTTATTCGAAGTACGGATAATAATATACTGACAATAACGTCTTTCCTGCAGCTTAATATATAGGTATCATGATTATAATACTTGGCTTAATCACAATAATTCAAAAATATCAATGTTCATGATATTTGAAACACAGGAGAATAATTGAATAATCGAACTTTATTTGCTTCGGTTGGGAATTACGTGAATTTTAAAAGGTCTCCGATTTGAACAATTATCTTTTAATAACGTTATTTTTAATAACTGAAATTTTTTTTATAAATTACCGTCACATTCACATTTCTACAACAACACAACAATAATTTTCTATCGTTGCAATGAGAAAAACTCAGATGCACAATTTATATTTTACAATATTCGTGATTGAGATTGATAAAGCATACAAAAATATGTGTATATGTATTGACTTATTTTGGCATGAGAGCCAAATACTTTTTAAATTCTGGCAATACACATTCTCGAGGGTTCAGTGGATTTTCCGCCATTAAATGATCGTTTAAATATTGCGGTGGAAAACACATGATTCCTTTACTTGCCATCATTGCCCAGTCCACTTGTTGATCGAGATTTTTCATTTGGATAAAACAGTGTGTGATTTTGTTACCTCTCGGACTACGGTCATAAGGTGGTCTGAAGCAATATTAACATGTCATACATTTGTCTTTAAATCGCATAATCTAATGATTCGTAATGTAAACGAAGTCTACCTCGCTTCCACAACTGTCCCACCTCCAGCATTTATCAACCTTTCAAATTGCTCTCTCTTTTCTTTTTGAGTAATGAGCAAAGCCACCATATCTTGGAAAGCACCGCCAGGGTCCTTCAGGAGTTTTAGTCGCCATCTGTGTGCAGCTGCCATAATAATTTTTTCATTTTCACTGCTTGGGTCTGGTATCACGCCTTGACTTTTAGGGTTCCCTAACTCATACTCTTCCTCCTTTAGAAACAGATCAATCAATTCGAAGAGTTACGAAGCTGTAAATAAAATGTGATTAACTCACGTTTATGAATTTGTTTTCGTCAATACAAGCTTCTATATAAAGATAATGAAGAACCCATTTCCCCGCTGCAATACTACTAAGAACTTTTTCATTTCTAGCAGGCTTTAAGCATAGTAAGTGCGTTGCTGTTGGGTCAAAAGAAGAGTCTGTAGAAATCTCTCCACCGTGTTCTTTTATAAATTTCTCAGCAATGCCCTTGTCCTAAAAATTACAATTATTATATAGATCTCCAATAAATCGATGGCATTATATATATATATATCGGTTTGAGAATACTCACTTTTATACCTGAAAACATGAATTTTGGTTTTTGTACTTGTTCCATGACAGATTCTTCTGCATCGACTTCGTTGCTTAAATCGTCTGCTTCAGACTCTTCGCCGATGGTAGACTAATACAATTGTTCGTGTATTGAAAACAATTACGTATAATTTGAATTTATATAATCTTGTTAACTTCATTTTCAACTGACCTGTCTTAGCGGAGGAGGAACTCTCCTCACTGGATCTTCCCAGCCTACAGAATCAGGTTGAGAGTCTTTGATCAAACCTAACAAGTAATGCAATATTATTAAAGAGTAAACAAATTCTAGGATAAAGATTGGTATATGAATATAGAAGTGCGGTATCTTACATCTTCCCGGAGGTTGATTAGGTTCTAAATGGTATGGGTTTGCATGCTCTCCGCTTAACGATTGTCTCGGTTCAGGAGTACTCGAGGCTTTTTGAAGCAGCTCTTCCAGCTGGGCCATTTGTCTAAAAAACAACATTTTTAAAATTGAACGCAAGATTTTTTTCATAAAATAAAACATATCAATTAATTACTTATTCATTTCTGGATTTTCACGAGGTTTTCTCGGACTAGCGTCATCTGAAAATGAAAGTCTCCTATTTGTCGTTACGTGTGTAGCTACTGGATTTACGTCTGTATTATTAGTTTCATGATCGTGTGATCCATCTCTTTCCTTGTCACCCTGGGAAATAAATAATTAATGTGAATATTATGTATTTTAAATCTTTTGAATTTATTTTTAAACTTACATTTTCTTCATTCGTCCGTCCTGTAACCCAATCCCATGCTTGTCTCTTGACCTCCGAAAAAGGCTACAACAAATAACACGTAATTGTTCTTTCATATCTATCGAATCACAAACCAAATCACAAGTAGAATCAATTGATTACAGTGCTTTTTCTTCGTTTCGGCGGGGGCTCTTCTACTGGTATATCAGGAAAGTGATCTATCCAATTCACCCATTTTTTTCTTGTCGCAGGCGAAGGATTGTCTTTAAATACTTGCCCATATGGAGTTTCCGGCGTAGATATATGAAATGGCGATTTTGGTGTTTTCTCGTTGATAAGATTTTTTATTCTCTTGTTGATAACGGGTGTTTCGCTGGCTCCTCCGGTAAACTCATCAGTGTTCTATAAAGTGAAAGTAATCTTACTTTAGAATTAACTTTACGTTTAAACGCTTGTTACAAAACATACGCAAATGTACATTCGAAAACTTACAAAGAATACTTGACGTTTTGAAGCAGGATCTGGTGGTGGTTTCATAATGCTCGACTCATTACTTTTCAGCGTGCTATCAAATCGTTCAGGCGCTATAAAATAGAATTTCATGAATTATTAAATGTTTATCACGTCTTGTTATTCTAATAAACATTCTAGTTTTAATTACCCATAGTTTCACCAATGAGATACGGTGTTTCGTCAACTAGCTTCATTTCTGAGGCGCATCGAAGTAACCATTCCGCACTAACCGCTGGCAGTCTCCATTTGACTGCCGCACTGTACTTGTCGCCTTGTGGCTTTGGGCAGATCAGATGTGTGCTACTATACGTATTTTTTTGAGGATTTGTTTTGCGAGCAAAAGTATCCTGATATCTAAAATAGAATTCAATGTTGGTATTCGTTGTTTACGATCAAACAATTTTTCGATAAATATCTTCAAGTTAAATACCGTGCTCCAAGTACTTCGGACAATTGAGATAAGTATGTCCTCTCGGCTCCGGAATATGTGCTCATACCAATCACGCAATTTTCCAAAGGTCTCGTATTGTTTGGAATTTGAATAGGCTTGTGATAATATGCAATATTAACTACTTTTTCACTGTCTATACAATCTTCCTACAAAAAACATTTGTTTCGAAAGAATTAATAAAGAGAAACGGGACACTATTCAAACCTGATAAACTTGTCAATAATGATAATAAATATTCCTTACGACAAATAAATCTGTGATAATCTCCGAGACGACATATTTGAGTTCGGTACCAAACAAAGGTACTACACCATAATCAGGTATACCAGAATAACTTCCACCAACTATTTTACCGCCTAATCCGCGAATTTGAGTTACTACTTGTGTATACTCGTCGCCTTCGAACCCACTAATGACGAAAATTAAACCTTTAAATAATTAAAATTAAATTAAATTAATGTATAAATTGCTTTTAATAATTTATAAATATATCAATACCTTGGAATATTTTTTGACTGACAAAAGATTCTTGACTAATTGGTATCGCGCTGTCATCTCTTGGATCCATATTTAAAGTGTTTTCGGTTTGTCTCCTTACAGACTCGGTCCAACGTTCTGCAAACGTTTGTTCTTTCGATGTATTAATATTGCTTTTTAAATTGTCAGTACTTGGAAGCTTCAATATTTCACGTAATGTATTGTCTGGTTCTGCAAAAAACCAATTAGTAATATATTGTGCACTTTAATTGTAAAAATTAGTATACAGCGATAATTAGACGTAAAAAATTACGAACTTGAACTACTTTTCTGGAGATACTGTTCAACAATTTTCGAGTGTTCATCGAAAATGGGCTTTTTAGGTTTTGGCTCCTCAAATAATGGAGCAGCTGGAATTTTTGGTCTTTGTAAAAGTTGTAAATTCTGAAAAAACGTAGGTATTATTAAAATAGGGTTGAATAATAGAATTTTAGTATTTCATAAGTGAATAGCTTATCTATGAATAATAAACGAATGTATTTACTTACCTTTTTACTCAATGGTGAGGGGGGTTCAGGAGCAGATTTTTGAGCACCAATTTTTGCATCAAAAATAAAATTTTCTTCTACTGCTGGTGCTTGAATTTTTATACATTCTTCTAGCCATTCAACTTTCAGTAAATAAGGACTGTAAAAGTACAAATTTAAAATTAGCATCAGCAATTCATAAAAACATTATTTTAGAAATGCACGAATTAATCACTCACTATAACTTTTTAGATCTAATACTACGCAAATCTTGTTCTGCCTTCATGGGATCTCCAATTATCACATGAGTTAAGGCATCTGATATTTCGTCAAGCCGCGTTGCACTACCAACGTTCAATATCCTATTTAATTTATCTCTATAATTTGATGTAAATCCTGTCAAGTATATCTGTAAATTTAGTACATCATTTATTAAATTGACATTGAATATGAATGAATCAGAAAACATAAAGATTGTAAAAAATAAATCAAAAGGTACGACTTACATTGCAACCATCTAAAAAAGGACCAGCCTTTCTGGCTTCTGTTAAATTCAACCTCTCAATAACTGTAATATAAGAAGCTCTTGAAGCCACAGGAATGTTCTCCATAAGAGTCGAACTCATTACAGTAGAACTCATTGTAATTCCAGATGTCATTGTCTCATCAACATATGCATTTTGATTATCACCAGGTATTACACTGATAGAAGTAAGATCAAAAGGCTCAGGAGCTATAAATATGTTCAAGTATTTTTAATCTTAACAAAGTCAAAACTATTAACTATAATTACTGTCGACAATAAAAAATGATTGAGTATATCTTGAAATAATTATTACCTGAAAGTTTTTCTGGTGTGGAGCAAGCTTGAGTTGATTTAATCATGTATTTGATAAAAGGTAAAGCATAACCAGCTTCGATACTATCACGAACCCATTCAATTTTCAGGCAGGGAATGTTATTTTGCATGGCATATTTCAATTTTTCACTTAAACTATTGGTTTCTATGGTAATGACAATTTTCACTTTTGTTCCATCTAACATTCCCATGAACTCCTATTAGAATAGAAAATATAGAAAAAATAAGTTTTAATGTATAATAATTATATCAATTATTATGACTGATATACTTACCCCACCATATTTATTTATTAATCTTTTTGTATCCTCCTTTTGCTTTTTGTTGAGATTTGTAGAAGTTATAACTAAATTATAGAACACTGGACACTTAAACTTGTCAAATATTGAATCAGTGGCTGGTACAATTTCCTTTAAATTAGTATCCCATACAGATGTTATCCAGTCAACTGTCATTATTTTAATATTTAATTCAACTGCTCTCTAAACGCCATTGATCATTTGTAATCATCAAAGTACTCATTAGTGGAACATAATATTGGAAGATTGAATTGTAAGCATTGGTAATTACCTCATACTTAGCAGAATAGACAGTGTCTGTAACCAAATGAGTCACACTACTCCTCAATTGTTTAGTGAACTGTCCACCCATATACTCAATTTTCTTTTGCATTTCATTCTAAGAATACAAGCGATATTAAAATATTAATCTGTCTAGAGCATAGTAAAATAGTATTATTAAAAGTAAATGAAACAGCTTACCTTTTTGGCAGCAGAAAATCCTGAAGCAGTTACAATAATATCTCTCATAGCAGTATTGAACACTGGACTCAAACCATCAGGAATAGGTTCTCCACTCAAAAAACACGACAGTAAACAACGTGGTCCAATAATCCTTTAGATTAAACATCAAATTAAGTAGAAGCTCTACACTTTACTGTAGTAATTAAAAACTTACATGCATTTAAATTGTTGCAAATATTCGAATGCTTTTCCAGCAAACTCTTCCATTACAAAAACATCTTTTTTGGTAGGTTCCATTTGCAAACATTGAACTTCCGATAACCATTCAGGCATAATATCCAAATCAGGACATTTCTACAATTTAAAACGGAGGCTCAAAATACGTACTCTGGTTCAAAAATGTTAAAATAATGAATTGTCCCTTACAGTATAAGCCTGCCACATATCATCATTACATTCTTTTTTAGTTTCATACTTATCAAGTACAACAAAGTGCACAGTAACGTCGAAAGTCGTTTGATTAGTATCTCCCTCCATTCTTGTAATAGTAAGTAATCGTATTCACTAGTGATTAGCAATAGAAATTACTTACATTTATGCAAAATCTTTCGAAAACTATTTTACAAAAACTAATTTAACTTAACCTAAATTTCAATTTTCACGAACCGCAAAATCTCTGCACGGTGAATTCATTATAATGTACAAAATCTAACGCGCATTTAAAATAATTAATGACATAAACTTAATATATGTTGTATTTCTTGTAAATGAATATAATAAAAGTAAAGCTAAAATTTTAACACGATCTAACCGACATCTTTCCCGCGTTCTAAAGTTCTAATTGTCAAATAAGATGCGTGCGCGCATCTGCTACACGTGCGCGCGTCCGTTTGATACCGGTACTTGCGAACTGATTAAAAACAATCTTGAAAACAAATGTTGTGTGTATTGTGGTTTTTAATAATTAATGTCTAACTTAAAAACAGCGTTTTAACAGGCAACCAGCTGGTAAACAACAAAGGAAAGATCTGCGGAAAGGTGACTTTTAAAGGTTCAAATATTTACAGTTCGATGTATATCAATAATTGTTCATAATGATACTGTTATTGATTTTTGCAATTTTCAATATTGTTAGCGTTCAATTATCAAATATAAACGTTACAATAACAAGATCTCAATTGTTTGAAATTCATTGTTACTGTGTTGATAATTTACGCAACTATAACGTGAAACCGCGAATCAAACAAAGAATAAGTGTGTGTCCTTAGAAGTCGTATCGGGTTTAAGAAAATAAGTATACTGTGTAATTGGTCATCAGATTTTCACTTGAATAGTCGAAATATCGATTTTTTACTGGATTAAGTTTGCCAATTATTAAGAGACATAATTTTTTTAGAATCAAAAACGAAAGACTTAATTGCATATTTGCAATAGGAAAATTACTGTTAGTTTGTCAAATTGTTTCTCATAGCTCAGCAATTTTTAATTCGTAGGTTATAGTGTATAATGAATTTGTTTTTTTTTTATTGCAGGCAAGTGAAAAAGGTATATAATTCCTGTAGCTCTAGAGATTCCAATATGAGTTGTGATGATGTAAACAAATCTGAAGCTTTTAATGTGAACAACAACTATGGAGACAACACAGTATGTTGTGATAATTATATCTGTGAAGATGAAGTTTTGCATAAAGAAAAATCTGCTATGAGAATATCATTAACAAGTTTGGGATTGTCTAAGTTTCCAGGAATATGTAGAATTAAGAATTCTGAAGATTCAGCGAAATACAGAAAGTACGGAAATGATTTTTACAATACCAAAATGTCAGACGATAGAATCCACGAGAAAGTTTGGAGATTTTATACGCAAAGTATTGCTTTGGCTCCTGATGATTCACCAGAAATGGCTCTTGGCTATGGTAACAGATCAGCTCTGCTATTTCACCTGGAAAAATATGAGGATTGTATTAAAGATTGCAACCGAGCTATGACAATTACTTCTTGTGGATATTTGAAGTGTAAATTGCTGTGTAGAAAAGCTGAGTGCTTAGCCATCTTGAATAAAAATACAGCAAAAAGTGTTTGTGATGATGCACTTAAACAATTGCTTGAATTAACCATCAAAGAAGAATTAAAAATTAGAATTACAGACAAACTTCACAATATTTTAAACACCATAAATATTTCAAATTCTTTTAAGCATATAAATAAATCAAAAGATTGCACTAAAATTGATGATTTGAACTATCAAAGAGAAACTCCATGTGCTTCTAATAGTATCAAAATAAATTATAGCAAACAATGGAGAAGACATATAACAGCTACCAAAGATATCAAACCTGGAGACATTGTTGCCATTGAAAATAATTTTTGCACATTGTTAATAAAACCTGGACTTTATATATTTTGTTCATATTGTCTTCAGCCTGCTTGGTCTTCTATTCCATGTAAATATTGTATTTATGATGTATATTGCTCAGAAAATTGCAGGTTCGAAGCTTGGAAAAAATATCATGAATATGAATGCCCTGTCTATCCATACATCTGGGATATTGATGAGAACATTACAGATGGTCATAGTGCAATCAGATTATTACTTATCATGATTTATAATGCAGGTGGAATTGAGCGGTTGAAAAAAACTGTAAATGACGTAGAGAAATGCAAGGGTACAAATATTTTGAAAAAAACAAAATATTCAACAAAAATTGTTTTCTTCTATTGTTATTATATAATACGCGACAACTTAAAAATACTAAATTTTTTTCTCAGATCTTCGTACTAAAGGCTTTTCCTCAGATGGTATTTTTCATAGTAATCATCCTAGTGGCATGTATAGTCAAATGTGTGGAGATAATAAATTGGTAAATTATACACAAATCTATGAAGCTTGTATAAATGTACATCTGTTAGCTACAAAAACGAATTTGTTTGGGAAAAAAATGGATTTAGACGCATCAGATATGTCAAAGAATGATGATATACTTTTTGTTGGAGCTTTGTTAACAAGAATTCATAGTGTACTACAACAACACTCACTTTTGGTAAATTCCAAAAATTTGATTGTATGAATATATGACTTTTTTATTAATTTGGTTATTTTTATTCTTTATATAGCTAACACACGACTTTGGAAAAGAAAAAGTCGTTTATGGGATGTCTTTTAGTGCATTCAACAGCTTTTTTAATCATAGTTGCAACCCAAATACTGAATTAGTTTCTGTGAAAGATAACAAAACCATAATTTATGCAAAGCATCCTATCATGAAAGGAGAGCAGGTAAAAAAATATTAAACTTGTATCTTTGTGAAATTGTACAAAATTGGATGAATATTTTATTTGCAGTTGTTTATTAGTTATCGCGGTATACACTACTTGAGCCATGAAAAGGAACAAAGACAGAAGGATCTGAACAAACTCTTTGGTTTTAACTGTAATTGCTTAGCTTGTTACGAAAATTGGTCAAATATCTGTATACCAAGCAGTGATGTAAGTTAATAATGAAAAACATCATTTGAACGAACTTTTATTAAATTATATTAAAATTCTTTCAGATTATATTTGATGTATCGCCTGTTTTGGAGAAAGAATATCGAGAAATGATTGACACTATAAGAAAATGTGGTTTAATTACTAAGGAAGGTTGCAAATATTCATTAGGGTTAGTGAAGAATCTCAAATTTGTCTTAGAAACATTTAGTGAAAAAATGACAGTTCATTGTACAAATTATCAAGATTGTGAAAAATATCTGTTGAAAACGTATGTTACGTATTTTGGTAATTGGACATTTGATATATCACACAAATGCACAAGTACACAAGTGCATAAGGCATAATCAAAGTAGAAATTTAAAAATATTTTAAAATGACAGAAACCGTTGAATTTTCTATTTTTCAACTCGTGTGTATTTTTGTTTTTGTACCATTAGGATTTATTTTCTTATATTTTTGTACTGATAATAATTTAATTTTAGATACAATAAAATATTTTATATTTACGTAGATCAATATGTGGTAACTTAAATACGCCATATATATATATATATATGACATAAAATCATTCTAATTTAATAATACAACTGATACGACAAATAAAGAGCAGTGCAATCACAGAAGCAATCGCGCGACCAAAATAAATTGATTTTAAATCAACTAGTTTTCATAATAATGCCCTTACGACACACAACGGAAGTCAAATGTCTATACGTAACCGGACATCTATCAGGTGCAGCATTCGATTTCGAAAAAGGAAAAAGCTGCAATATCACGTGCAACAGTGTGAAAGGGGGCCTTTTGGAAGGACGATGATGTCGTTTTGCCGCCGCACTTTAATGAAGAGAGAGAGAGAGAGAGAGTAAGAGCGGACAGTTTGTAAGCATCCTTCGACGTGACGAGAAGTCTCCTCGGGCAAGTTATACAAACGTAATTGCTCGTCGAGGCCTAGTTTATTCCGGCCTAGTATAACCATTGTATTGCGAGTTTCCGCTGGTATTGATTGTGGTAATTGTAATCGTCGTACGAGTGCAAATGAATTTTGGTGTTTAAAAGAAAAAACATTTAGTACGTCTGACGATCCGCAAATAGTTGCAAGATATATTACACATAGACGTATAATCATGCGTTACGTTTGAAATGAAAATGAGGAAAATGAGTCATAATCTAGATTAAAGAAACTACGAATTTTTGTTTAGTTTAAACTGATTGTATGATATTCTGCTTTTATAACGAACGGAACGTTGTATAACGCCTCATAAAATATGATATTTTGAAAATACTCAAAGTAATCTGTTTTTCGTTAATCGAAATAAAAAAGTCTCGTTTCCACTCGTTATCGTTGCAATGATCAAGTAGACATCATTATTATCGCAGCAAAATTCATTGCCACCAACCAGTCTAAAAATCAGCAATATGATAAATAATGATATATTATAGAAAAGTCGCGACGATCCGCACGTACGAGACATTCAACGAGAGCTCGTAAAAGTAAAAAGTCATCATCGACTGGGTGAGTTCAAAATCGCGCGTACAACACTCACACATAGACAATATCGAGTGTATGATAGACACACACTACGGCTAATCGCTCTCTCTTTCTCTCTCTGTCGGCCGAATCAGTCATCGTTTTCCATTCGAATAAGTAGCAGTTCGTACTCGATCGTCGCGCGCGTGCATCTTTGCAGGTGAGTTATCACTATACACTATAATCACACGCGTATCATCGGCATCATCATCATGGGAGGTCAAAACAGCAAAGAGAAAGAGATGTATCAATGCAACGGGATGAAGAGTAATTCGTGAGTATTTCTTATTATTTTTTTTATTTCACTATAGTTTATCGACGAGAACAGCTGTTGTTTGTGTATATTATAAACGAAAAGTGAAGGTGGGTGGGTCGCGGGCGGTGTTTGTTTTGATTTAGCGACAAACCGTTCACGTGTGCGCTACGTACATGATTTTTCAGTGATTTTTGAAATTATTGCGCGATTCGCGCATTCCGATCTATTATCACGTGTTGGAATATTACTTCCAGTACGCGTTTCCGTGTAATTTTTAAATCTATTTTTTGCATTGACATTTTCTTATCGTAAATGACATCGGTGACTGTAATTGTCCTTTTGCGCAGTGAACAGCCACTTTTTTGTTCGATTGCGCGTTGTTATTTTTGCACTTGGCATGAATGCATTTTTAATGGCTTTTCACACGTTTTTATACAGAGCAATATTGCTTTGAATTGAATGCAATTGTATCTAATAGTTGTGACGGTTTTTTCCCATTATCCTATCTAATGCATGTTTATGTATGAAAAATATCGTACTACGACATATCCGATTGTACGGTTGCACTGCATACATACCATTAACCGACGTTAACCGATTATGTATTAAATTCACGTATCTTTGCTTTTAATTTTTTGGTTTGTACAATTGCCGTTGTTTTATTTTTACGGAATACATAATACAGTTTTTTATAACGGTGAACAATGTTACGAAAATAAGTGCACAGAGAAATATTACAAAGATCCTGGATGCTAATATTTTTGAATAAAATTACGTGAAATACTATTATACAATGATCACGAACGTAAGATTAAAAATGCTAAATACTTTTAGAGAAGGTCAGGCAATCTTCAGATGTTATTTTACACTTTGAAAAGGCAAGCTCCGTATATAGTTTACACGTATCTTTTTAAACGACAAAAACGTTTCCATTGCTTTTATCAAAGTAACAACGACTTAATAAACTTTTCGTAACAGCATTGTCTTGGTATACATCAATACCGATATCAATTGTCGAAATGTGACTCTTGTCGTTCCGAGAAACAATTTGTACGAGTCACGCTGTACGATTGAAAAATCTCTTGGCATTCTTTGTAATGACCATATAGTACTATCGGTCAGCCGATAGACATGAATAAACAGAAAATTAATCACCCGTTTGGAAATTTTACGAAACAACACATTTGATCTTGATAAAATAGAAGTAGATTTCTTATGCCTTGTTCCAACGATACATACTCGTTCAAGCGGACAATGTAACGCACTTTGACACGATGACGTATATACTATCTCGCACGTTGAATCGTCAAAAAAAAAAAAAAAGTCAGGCGATCTCCTGACTTTTATTACCGCAACTTTCGCTTCCGTAGAAACGCCCACAGTTGCGCTACTTTCACCAATTCTGTTTTTTTCTCTCGTCAAAAAAAAAACCCGATCATCGACTCATTTTGGGAAGCGATTAATCGAATTTTGGAAAAGATATTTAGCGGCAATCACGCGTACGACCTACCGTTAAACTTTCGCGGCGCGCGCGGTGATTCGAACAGATGATTTCGATCCACTCGCCCGATAATAGTGTAAACACGCGACGGTATCATGCAAAATCACGCAATACATTCTAGTCTACGTATATATGATTCGCGCTCTCGTGAAACTTCAATTACGCAGAGAGGGAAATATGTAGTAATAATATACTATACATAAGAAAGAGAAACAGTCGTGAGCGAACCGTCCATTGTTTCGAATCTCTTTGAGCTAAAAAAAAAACACGATATGGTTCGACGTTTTGCATTGACGAGGTTAATCGTCGAATTGCAAAGGGGGGGTGGTCCGACATCACATCGACCACAACAATTTTCTACCCTCGTTCATCAAGCGGTTCGAGAGGTCAAAGGGGGCGTCAACATGGACGAGCCGGTTTATACTTGGAAACACGATCCAATCACGCATAGGTATTGTGCGATTTTATTTTTTAGCTTCAACGGTCTAGGAAGTTTGGGAGGGTTCGCGCTTTGCTATTACTGCATACAGCATACTTATTTGTTGTTCGTTCCGTATCCGTTATTTTGTAGACTCGACTCAACGAATAAGACTCGTGCTTTGTTGCTCTGGACTTGGGTACATTGTTCAAATATTACCAACTACGCGTGATTTGTGCAAAGATATCAACGTCACTCTATTTGAATCACCAAAGAGCTTGCAGACTGTTTTTTCATAAAGCTCGCGTGATCGTATTTTACCAATTGTGATAAAAGCTATTGTGAAATCTTAAACGACGTATTGTTTCAGTCGAATTAATCGCGGATAATTTTCCTCAATTTTTTCGTTCGATCCCTGCTTATCGATTTGCAAATGCATATTCGTACAATTAAATAGTCATGATACAAGCATGTATTGTTTCGATAATTATTATAGGGGCATGTTTCACGTGTACTAATTTGAAACGAAGAGCGAGCGATAACGATTTTGTTTACGTCCATATCAGTTCTCACGATAAATTACTCCATCGATCATCGGACATACCAAGTTTCCGTTTTGCAATATAATTGTACGGACAATTTTCCAACTTTTCAACGTCAATACGTCCATTTTATGTTTTATTATTATCGTTTCATTGCCAAAAGCTCATAATAATTATTCAGACTTGGTCACAGTAAGAGTTTTCGTAACAAGCACGATCGTATTGTTTTTTGGTACGTACAAATGACGTTGTTACTTGAAGTGAAGCTTTGTATTTGTTAATTCTTTGTTCTACTGTCCGTCTTCTTGAGACTTTGGATAATCATGTCCGTTGTGTTTGTTTATTTTGTTTTGCGCTTTAACGTACGTAAACATTGAATGATTTAAATAAATTTTAACGCACCGACATATAACTATTAAATTGACGTACATTCGTCTCAGCGGGTTCAATTGCAAGCTCGTTGGAATACATTCAATGTCTCTTTAAACGATTTGTACTTTAGCCTTAATCGTAAGTCGATGTAGCTGTTATAGGAATAATCTTTTTTGTAAAGCGTGTTTTACTCGAGCGAGAGACTTATCGAGGCTCGCCTTAAGAAAGAAAAAAAAAAAAGAAAATCATTGAAAATAATAGTAAACATCTTGTTTTAACCAACTTGATATACCAAACAAAGGAAAAACATCCGGCCAAATGTTGTTAAAAGAAAGCAACAACTATATAATTAATCGAGCACACAAACATACCACCGCATCCTGTTTTGAAAAGAAAAAAGCCGTATAAAGTTTCGTAAAAGCCCCACTCTTCGCGCTTGCGCGCACCTTTAAAGCCTCGACGACGTCGACGCGTAGTGTTGGTGTTTAACTGGTGCTCTTGCGATCAGCTGTTGTACAATACGTGTCTATCTGTCTCCGTTGCTCACGCGTGACGCTCATTTTTTGTGTATTATATATTCATAGGCTACACCAGTACAAGCCTACCAGCGAACAGAGCAAGTGCATTAACAACCCAAGCAACAAGATGCAAACTATTACACTCGACAGGGATCAATTGGGACAACGAGGATCCGGTGATTCTACAACACCTGGTACTATTCGCGGATTGGATCACGTCAGAAATCCACAGCTGAATAAGGTTTGCTTGATTATTATTTGTTTTTTCCCTTGATCGTGTGAATTTCTTTTCCACTGCTGTTTTTTTTTCTTACGCGTATTAAGTTACGCGTGAAGCTTTCACGCGCGATGGATTATCTATGGCCGCTTTTTGTCCGCATGTTTTGAACGCGCGAATAAAAATGACCACGCATCGATTGGATTTCATAACCTTGCACTTGAAATATACGCGATGATACTTGAATTGTATAATATGCCACGACCTCGTCGAGCTTTTTTTTCTCTTATCGATCTTCAAAGTTTTAGTTTATTTAAAATACGCGTCGTACCGCTTTTGCTTAAAACACTACGTACAGCTTAGATCTAGATTTGGAAACTTTCGACGATAACGTTTAACGCGTAAAATGCAATTATTCGATAATTTTTCAAACGAAAATACAAAAGGTCGAGGGCTTGCCAAGTCGTCTTGTTGCGCGGAATGACGAAAGCATCAAAGAACCAAGCGTCGTTGTTAGAAAACGCTTTATATATTGTCGAGCGACATCATCATCAGCGAATTCGTCGTTTGGATGAACCGATCGATTATTAAAATTTGCTTGCATTTAAAATAAGAGTTATATCGTTTCTTTTTTTCTCTTTTTTCTGAAGTTCAGTCCGAGAGAGAAAAAAAGAGTTGGCTTTTTGAATTCATACATAAATTTTACTTTTCAATATGTGTGAATGACGTACATGTATATGATCTCTTTGGTTTAGACTTCTTTTTTTCTTTTTCAAGTATGGAAAATCGCTGATTCCTGAGGAAACATTCGACGTTTACGTTATAGTGACTCGGTGACTATTCAGAGATGTAGATTCACCTTCGTATTTAGAGTTATAACGTAACGCGAACGTCGTTATTGCGTTAATTTTTTATTTATTTAAACAATTTCTTGATAATCATACATCTATCCGCATCACATTTAAAAATCAACGATGCGATAATCGTGTTTAAACAACTTTCTCTTCGATAATCTCCGAGTGATTATTTCAGTTACTTTTCTTAATGAAAAGATAACGTATGATTTTTTACTCTTGTAGAAGCATTTAAATTAGCTGATTAAACATTGCTTCAAAGCTTCGCTTCTTGTGTGCGATAAAAATGAAACACTACAAGAATGCTTTCGTACTCGATCAATAAAATTCCAATCACCGTTCGCTATCGATCGTTTCAATAAACTCAAAGCACATCAAATAGAAATGAAAATGTCGCTTCGATAAGAATAAAATTGTTCTTGTGTAAAATTCCATTGGTAAAAAAAAAGAAAGAAAAAGTAAGTTCTACAATTTGCTTACGTCAGGAACAATTTAGTTAGGGAGCCAGCAGCCGCATTTAAGCGTGCGGAAACTTCCAGAGCGACGAAAAGAAAAGGAACACGTATAGTAAAACGCGTTGCTTGATGCTTTTATTCGTATGGCCCATTCTATTTGCCATCGCGTTAAATCTCTTGACAAAGAATTAATTCCAAGTATTCCTTTGGTTTTGTCGAAATTCGCTGCTTTCGGATGCATTCTATTGATGACGCAGGCTGTAAACTTCCGAATATAGCTGTACAGAAAATTATACGTAAAGCGATTAGACGCGATTTTCTGTTGCAAGGCAACTACAATCTGTAATTCGAAATGGAATATCTGTCACAGCTATATTTTATTTATTTCCATTACGAATGTTTCCTACGTTATCTCGCATAACGTAGGAAACATTCGATTTGGATCTCAAGGTTTTCATTGGCCATCCTCCCCACTCTACTTCGTAATAGTTTTTAATTAGATAAACCGCTTTCTACCGTTCAACCATATCGATTGCCTTTGTCAACAGCCCATTAGAAAACAAACCAAGCGGAAGTGGTCATTTTAACTCGTCAATGCCGTCGCATTGTCAAACGCTTTCGTTGTCTATCCTTATCTATGTCCGAAAGGTAAATGCTCTATAACGTAAATTGTATACGTTGGTCAATAATTTGCCGTTACAGCGTCTTGCTCCCTCTCTCTTTCTCTCTTTATCGTTGCTGAGATTTTCTACATCGCACAATCAATGTCATTGTAAAAAGCAAATGACAAAAGTCATCATTGATACGTTGCTGATGAATAGAAGCTTCTATTACGCGATAAGTCAAAATCTTTAGGATAGTAGGCGATTAATAATAAACGTAAGCACTAACAGTAGTTAAAAAAAGAAACGAGATCGACTTGTATCAGATTTAACGTGCAGTTTTAGTCTCAGCCTATTTTCGAGGTAAACGTCCGTGGTTAGATTTGAAAACGTGAGCAAACATTACAAGTAATTCTATTGGAAAAAAGCTCTATTTTACGTTGTTAAAGTTGTACAATAATATCTGGATTCGATCTAAAGTAGGTTTATTCGTCGATATGTTTTGCGAACGAGTTGCGAAATATTGATTAACCCTTTACGGTAAATCAACCCACAGCCCGCAATAATTATTAAAGTAAACGCGAATTCACCACAGAACTTGTCATCGTATAGTATATTTGTATACATTTTGAAAGATACCTTGTATATACGCGCAATCTCTGTTTGACTTTCAACTGGAAGATTTCGCTGTTAACGCATCGGCTAATTTTAACATCTATACGTATGAATTTTTTTTGTTCGTTAAACGTGACTTTCAAGGTTTTTCATATATTTTTCTTTCCGTTGAGATAACGCGAGATAATTTGTAGTAGTCAATGCTTAATCATGTCGATTGATGTGCAGTGCTATTTTTTATTTTCACGTTGAAAGCTTATCATAAATATAGCGAGAATAAAACGTCTATCGTGCAGTGCAATTTTCCGACGTATATATGTATATTAATTTTCTTAAATTCGTTCGAGTAATGGATAGTAGGCTTGTCAACGCATTGGCTAAATATATGACTCGTTGCGTTTCCCTTCGTCACCGATAACCATTCGCAATAGCGAATAAAATTGCTCGTTATTCAAATAACGTATACACGTGTACTTGTCAAACTTATTACGTTTCATGGGTTTACGGTATATTTAGCAAAAAAATGAGAAAAAAAAACAAGAAAATACTCGCATTCAATTTCGACAATAAAGCATACGGATCTCGCGCCAAGTCGAGCAAGGCACGATCGCGGTAGAGCTTCTGTTTTTTTTCTTTTTTTTTAGTTGTTGCTTACACACCATACAAAAGGTCTTCTTTCAAGCTATATACACGCACACGTAATATACGAAAGAAGAACGAGGGAGAGATGGATCTAAGGCAAAGTGCATCGGCCTGAAATTTCCGGCTACCATATCGATTCGAGTAAACGCGCAGAGTAGAGAGGCGCGCAGGTCTTTCAACCCCCCATAGTAACTAAAGCTTGAGAGAGAGAGAGTTGTTGGTGGTGTGGTAGGTTATAAAAGTGAGCCGGTACCGTACGCGGCGCACCGCGTGATATCATCCCCCATATGACCATGGAGATCGACTGGTGGATTCTTGTCCCTTCTAATCAAGATCGATTGCCGAGGGTTCCCGAAGCTTTACTTTCTATCGATGGCAGGGTGATAATTAGTATTGTTGTTGTTGTTGTTGTTGTTGGTGGTGTTATTGTGGTTTTGAACTGTTTTAAAGCATGTGCGTGTACGTTTTATTCGTCATCTCTACTGTATATAGCGCTTTACCGACTGTTTTCTTCTTCTCTATCGTCGCAATTTCTTTGTTGCTTTATTTCACAACTTTCGAATTATTATGCGTTCATTCGTATTTACGATTCATCGTGTTATTTAATAGTATCACGCGAAATAGAAAGCTACTTAGTGTATTGATCGACATTTGTATGCGGCGCAACAAATATAGCTAATGATCACCTCGCGCAATCGTAATACGAACCAATTAATAAAACGATCGTAGGACGCTTCGTTACGATGTTTATTATAACGCGAATCAAGAACGAATAAATATATTATTCGTAGTGTAGTTTTATAGACGAAAAATTGACTAAAATTGAAATTAAAATTAGGTTAAGTCAAATGATATTCACCGCTTAGTCGTGGCAAAATATCGTACGCACGAGTAGCGAACAAATAAACCCAGACTGTCTGCACTTTATCGACGTTATTTGATTTATACGAGTGAATCGATTGAAATTACGAAAGCGTTCGACGGTTAGAAATCGTCGCGGAATTTTTTAATTATCAAGTCTAGACACACGACTTGGTATTTATCGCTGACGACGGATTGTAATACCGATACGACGATCGCTTCGGTTCTAATAGACAGAATTCCGGTAACAATATCGGTTTTCTCGCGAGTTTTTTAAAATGCCACGATGTACAGTGTAGAGTTGAAATAGAAAGAATTCGATAATACAAGAACAGGAGCGTGGCGTTCAAAGTTCGTAAGCGTTAATCGTAGGAAAAGAAAACAACTAATTTTTTCGTGTTTATTTTTACGTCTGAAGCAAGTCTACTGATAATTCACAACTCTCGATTATCGTAAACAACGCATAATTGTGTGGATTTACAACGAAATCGCAATTTTAACGGATCAACAATCGAAATGAGCAAAAACCTCGAGACGTTTATAATTGTATATGTTATAAACGTCACGTGGAAATACATTTGCGTTCGCAACAACAATGACAATGCTCGTAACGTCGTATTATGCGATATCAAAAAAGCGGTTAATCGTGCAGACAGAAAAGAAAGAAAACAAAAAGTAAGAACCAATGAGCGAAGAGTTTACGGAGTTCTTACCTCCTCGTTAGCCATATAGAAATATACATACGAGAAAGATTGAATCAAAGTGTCTGGTCAAAGATCGCGCTTGGGAAATTTGGACAGGAAGTGCGAGCCCCTAAGCGACGCGTCGAAAATTAATGTTTATTCAATGATGATTGGCGTACTTTTCTTACTGATAAAACTGTGCTTTTTTTTCAAATTAAAATATCAATACACTTATCGACTTTTGTGATCTTTCGAATGGTCGTTTATGCAATGATTATCGTATTCAAACGAACAAACAATCGTTGAATGAGGTTTTATTAATCACATTGGCTAATTGTAATAGACGCTTTGAAAGAACAATCATTTAATCAGAACTTTCTAAAAAAACATACACAAAGTAACCTCAATGAGTAATTTAGAAAAAATAGAGCGCGAAAAAAGTGTGGATCGTGGACGACATTGACAATAGGGCCCGCGGGCTTGATTTTTTAAGACTAGTAGTCGTGTTGTACTTGATTTCATGATATATCTGCAGCAATGAATTTGATTTGTACGTACTGACAGAGAATGTCGCAGAAATTTTCATTTGATTAAAAAAGAATTTGAAAGAATTTGTAGATGTTGAAAGTCATCATCGCTTGTTTTCTTTGCACATTTTTATTCTCTTTCTCTCTCGCTCTCTCTCTCTCTCTCTCTGTTGTATAAAACTCTGCTGTCTTGTGAGTTTTTGAATTATTCTTGGATAATACGATTACTCAGTGGCACTGAAGACTTAATGCGCGTAATAAATTGAAAAGAAACCCTAGATACTTGTGAAATAAATTACCACGTGGCATCACAAGAAATAAAAGTCATATCGCGTTTGTACTTTTCTGTGCAATGTTGAAAAAGGGAAAAACGGCGATAAAAAATAAAAGTGCAGTGTAATATACGAAATCCGCTAAGCGGATGAACACGTGTACATATATATATATGCGAGTTTGCAAGAACGCCGCGTGTGACGATCTAAGAATTTATCTTGTCACAGCCAGCTGATTGCTCCGAGCGCGTCATCATGCGTATGAGTGTTATATACATGCGAGATTGCGAAGGACATACAGGCGTGCGAGTAACTTTAATAGCTCGAGGTCATGGTTTTATTATACTCGATCGTTATAATGTGCGAGAATTTGATTGTAATACTTTAAAGACAGAAAGACAAAGTCCTTTCTTTATGTTTGTTGAATTTTTTTGTTTTCATCGTAGTTGTTGTCCAAGGTTGATTGTAACAAAGATCCTGAGTAACTAACGGAATAGGTTGTTAATTGTACGAGTAAGAAGTTTACTCTTTAAAGAATTTGACTTTATTCTTTGTATAGACGTGTTATTACAGTTACCATACTCTATTTGCAAAACAAGTTCTTTTTTTACGTACGAACAAGAAAATTATTCATCTAAACCAGTATTCAGTTGGAGGAATTGCGATATAAATATGAACGAATGAAAACTCAAGGAAACATAGGTCCATTAAAGCGTCTACGATTAGACATTTTTAATCATATTTTTTCCTTTTTAGGGCATGGCCTTTACGATCGAGGAGCGTCAAACGTTAGGTATCCACGGTTTACTTCCAGCAGCCGTCAAGACTCAAGACGAACAACTCGAGCTTTGCAGGCTCAACCTCGACAGATATACCGATGATCTCTCCAAGTACATTTACCTTACTGGCCTCTTGGTAAGTTTGATATTATTTTAACAGTTGTATAAAGTTGGTTTTTAATTCGAAAGCCCCGCGATACAACGACTGGATTAACCGAAATGAAAAAGAAGATATCGTCTCGATTGAAATTAATGGATTCATAATGCCTTTGACTCGATAGTCGGATCGATCGTTCTCTTACGTAACCATTGAATTTTCACTTTGCACAATGTGTCCTTGGTAAGCAGACGTTTTTCCGAGCGCGTTGTAACGAGAACAATGTTTCACGTGTATGTCTAGACTGCAATTACGCTAGTTTTCGATTTGTATCGATGTAACCACGTTGAATCCACGAATTGTTAGAAGATTAATGACTAAATTCCCATGAACGAACAATTTATCGAAACAACGCAGGACCGCAACGAGAAGCTATTCTATCGTCTTCTGAGCGAGGATGTGGAGAAAATGATGCCTTTGGTGTACACACCCACGGTTGGTTTAGCGTGTCAGAAATTTGGTTTGATTTACCGCAGACCACGCGGTTTATTCATCAGTATCCACGATAAAGGCCACGTGTACGACGTACTGAAGAATTGGCCTGAACACGATATTCGCGCCATCGTCGTTACTGACGGCGAACGTATTCTTGGCCTTGGTGATCTTGGTGCGCAAGGCATGGGTATCCCCATTGGCAAGTTGTCGCTTTATACCGCATTGGCTGGTATCAAGCCTCATCAGTGCTTACCTATCACGTTGGACGTTGGTACTAACAATCAGGTAGATGCATTTCTTTTCTTATTTTTTTTATTAGCAACAACTTGAATTTATTTGATTTCGTAGTCATGCCAAATTGTAATATTCTGTTGTTTCGGATTGCGAGAAAGAGACGGTATACACGTTACGTACAAAAAATAATACAAACGATAATGAAACGAACGTTTTGATAATTTTAACAACCGACCGATTATTGAAATGTAGTCAGTTTTCCGGGATATTCCGATAATTTGTACAACAATTAAAAGTAGTATTCGGAGTAGCGTTTCCGTAAACGTTTAACCGACAAAAATAACACGTTTAAATGGGTGAATAATCAACTGGTTGATTAATTTTGTTGTTATAGGCATTCTTAGACGATCCACTGTACATCGGTCACAGGCATAAGCGCGTGACAGGTGCCGAATACGACGAGTTCTTGAACGAATTTATGCGTGCAGCGGTGAAACGTTACGGTCAAAGTACTCTCATTCAGTTCGAGGACTTTGGCAATGCCAACGCTTTCAGATTACTCAACAAGTACCGTGACCACTATTGTACATTCAACGACGATATCCAAGGAACCGCATCGGTTGCTCTTGCTGGTCTTATCGCTTCCCTCAGGCTTACCAAAACCAAGTTGTCGGATAATACTATTGTATTTCAAGGGGCTGGAGAGGTAAGTTGTCGTTGATGATTTCTCTCGAAAAGGTGTTGATTTGTTTTGGTTTTTTCATTGAGAAAACAAACGTCGTTTCAGGCTGCGTTGGGAATTGCCTGGCTTTGCGTGATGGCTATGAAGCAGGAAGGTATTTCGGAAGAAGAAGCTAAAAGTCGTATTTGGATGGTTGATTCAAAAGGTTTGATCGTCAAGAATCGTCCAACTGGTGGAATAAGCGAACATAAAGAGCCGTTCGCGCGCAATCATACTCCAGTTGCTACTCTTGCCGAAGTTGTGAAAATTGCCAAACCTACGGTACTTATTGGAGCCGCTGCTATTGGGGGTGCGTTTACTCGACAGATTCTCGAGGAAATGGCTAAGAACAATGCAAAGCCTGTGATTTTTGCTCTCAGTAATCCCACTAGCAAAGCAGAGTGTACCGCCGAGGAGGCTTATACTGCTACCGAGGTACAAAACTATTTCACGAATTGATATTAGTCAATGCTGTTTGTTCGTAATAACAGCGAAGGAAAGCTTTTATAACAAACGCAATGTTATTTCGCTCAATAGGGTCGTGCAATTTTTGCCAGCGGTTCACCATTCGACCCAGTGACGTACGGCGGTAAGACTCTTTACCCAGGTCAAGGTAACAATAGTTACATCTTCCCTGGTATCGCTCTTGGAGCTATATGTGCTGGTATGAAAACGATACCCGAAGAAACGTTTCTTCAAGCTGCTTCGACTCTTGCCGAACTTGTCACTAGTGCCGACCTTGAGAGAGGCACGCTTTATCCGCCACTCAAAGACATTCAAAAATGCTCCATCAAAATTGCTACCAAGCTCATGGATTACGCTTATACCAAAGGTATGTATATGTTTGTCTGGCTGCCAATTGCACGTTTGAACGTTGATGTAGAAATCGTACACACGTACATTTAGCGTCCCAAAAGTACAGTCTAATATTTGATTAGTTAAAAATATGTACTTTTTCGATTACAGCACTAGCAACAGTACATCCGGAACCGGACAATTACGAGGAATTCATCAGAGCTCAGTTATACGACACGACTTACACATCATCCATACCTCCAGTTTATCCATGGCCTAAGATGTAATAAATTCATCGATTTGGTGTTTTATTCTTTTCAATATTTCGTGTGCCTCGTCATTGTTCAATAACCAAACTATCCAGGATTCAAGCGAAAGATCTTATAAACGAGGGATCAAATTTTTCTGCCGTCTTAGGCAACGATGCGTGTATTCTTATTTTATTTTATTATTATTATTATTATTATTATTATTTAGTTTAAACGCATTATCACCGAGTAATGGTTATTTTACGGTTTAATTAATTTTTTTATTTCGGGCGCGCAACAATTTTTCATTAAAATGCACATACGGGAATTCCTAGTTGAGAATGGCGACAAAAAAAATTGAACTTTGATGTTCTCAGTACTGAACGTCGTATATATACATATTTTTTTTTTGCTGTTATATATATTACGTGTGGAGCAATTTATTTAAAAGTAATAAAAAAAAAGAAAGTCAAGTTATCTTTCGATAAGAGATAGTATATCGAAAATCATAAATAGTGTCATTAAAAATGTAAAAAAAAAATTAATAATAAGTGTATCGTCTATGGATATTGTTAATTCATTTTAATTTAATGCAGTTTTTATCAACACAGAGCTCAAATAATATATCGGGATTTTCAGTTTGGTATTCTAACGAGTAACAAACTTTGATATCCTGTTCGTCGAAAACATACGAAACATAAACATACATTTCAAAATTGTTGAAAGTATTATTTTAAGAATAAATTTATATTGCTCATTTTACATTGTGTCTATTTTCTTGAAACCTCCAATTGATATGCTAATTACTAAAATATCTCGTTCGTTGCTTTCAAAATGTTCCATATTATTTTTTAGTCTTGTCGAAAATAAAATAAAATTTATATTTTCTTATTGTTAAAGCTTTTGTCGCATTAAAAGGGTAAGGTCGTAATTGATTTTAATCGACGTTTCAATTAATTGGCAAAATATAAGCAATATTTGATTAATTTACGAGTGAAAGAATAGTTTATCGGGCGACAATGAATAGAAAACGTATTTTTTCAATTTTTTGATTAAATTGAAGTCATACATGTATTATAACTAACATTTCTTGATCTTTTTTTCATTTTTCACAAAATCGAAATATTAAGTTCAAAATATTATTCCGTGTTAGACTTGATTGAAGATAATTGACGATATTTATCGAAAAAGGACTTCACATTTCAAGCTATCAATTTTCGATGTAAATAATTAGTCGCATGATGACATATATCATGATAATATGTACATTTAATTAACGTACAACCGAAACTTCCATATGAAATTACTTTGAATTATGCCACGTACCAAAATTGCACTGTATGTTTCGTCAATGAAGTGACAGTATGATGTTATAAGAAAGATCAGAAATAAAAATTAACAATGCCAATAAAAATTAAATATTAAAATAATTTTTTAATAAATTTACTTAACGGTATTTTGGTTTCATGATTGTTTAACTACCATTTTAGACTATATATATATATATATACATAGCATAAGATATTTACTAAATCATAGAAAATCGATAAATATGTATTGTATAAAATATATCATTTTTATAAGGGCCGATTGACTTTGTTTGCCAATTAAGAAAATCTGCAAAGAACTTTTCTCGATTTTCTTGGATAAGAGAATCTGGATATAGGAAGAAAACCACTCTGAGCAATTATGACAGCAGAAAGCAACTTGTTCAACTCTTCGTCATTACGAATAGCTCGTTGGATGTGTTTAAAGGTTATCTTAGCCATGGTTAGAAGAACCAGAAAGTGGCTTTGTCTCTTTCCGATTAACGCCCCTTCCACTACAGAAACATATCAGTGTGATGGGTAGATTTCATTCATTTTTTTGCACACGTAACTACCAAATTTTAACTTAGTTGAACATATCGCTTTTTATCTTTACTGTACATCTACTTCTCATTAAATGATCTACATTTAAGTTAAATCAGTTCTAATATTTTAAAATATATCAAGGTATAATAAATTTGCAAAACGTTTAAACTATAAACTTCTCTTTTATTTCACAAGTAGAATTATTTTTTTTTGAAATATATAATGTATACATTTCAAAAATATCCATTGACAAAACTTAGATAACAGAACAGTATATATCAATCGTATATACCCGTTATAAAAGCGAAATCTAACGAAAATTACATATCACCATCAGGCTGCTATGAAGTTCATAAAATAAAAGCTTCATCGTTTTATTTCAATTTTAAGATAGAATTAAACGTAAGAAAAAATTTCTAGAAGCATTAGCAAGTAACACGTTCACTTGCTTGAAAATTCAAGTAAGAAGGTATACGGAAAAAAGCGATGAATCAGAATTTTAACACACTTTACTTATTTACACTTCCGACATCTTTGTCACGCATTAATCATTGGATTCTCCTTTTAACGAAAAAGAAAACGAGAGGAACGTAGGAAAAGAGATGTTCTGTAAAAATCGTACTCGTTCTTTTCGTCAATAATTAGTCGATCCAACAATTAATCAGTAGTTTACCTTAATCTAAAAATTAGTTGCTACCTTAGCTTAATTGAAACATAAACAAACCTATTCTAGTCATCGATTCTATGCAATTAATCAATACAACAATCACAAGAACGCAAGTGAAAAGTACACATCAATTTCTATTTTTTTTCATCTTACCAAACATTAACCACTCTTTTCCTCGCTGTTGTGTCGTTATTGCATAATAGCAGCATGATCTTATGAAAAAAAATTAAAATATACAGAAAATTCGCATACAAAAGAAATGTCTACATTATCGCGGGACTCGCGCGCAAGCTGTCCTCGACCAGACGTGTCGAATTGACTCATCAATCGATACAATAATGATCTTTAGGCATCTATTCATAAATACAGTGCGGCAATCCTTCGGTAGTCATATTTAAAATTCACAATAATTATCTCACGAAGAATTTACCCAGTAAATAAAACTAAATGAAACATCTCGTGCCTCATGATGTACATTCATATTTCTGAGTCTGCTTTATCTCAGATCGCAATTACTTAACTACAATTTTCAAAATTAAACGATAATAAAAAGAGAAATTATTTTCCCTTGATTTTCGTTTAACCAAAATTAAAAGAAAAAAATTTAAAAAAAAAAAAAGAAAAAAGAAAAAAAAAAGATACGAAGTCGAAAAATAAAGGACACTGGCGCGCGCTTGTCATCGCACGTAGAGCTCAGTAGAGGAACCGAAATTGCGGCGATAGTTCGCTGCGATGCGGTCCCGCTCCTAGCTTCATCGAGAAAGTGAATGTGAACGTTCATGCGACTGTAGAGATGAATCGCTCGATGAGCGTGGCTCGAACAGCCGTTGATGCGCAGGTAAGGAGTCGAAGAACGGATGAGAAAGTGCCTCTTTCAATGTGATACGGGACGATGGATCGTACTTCAACATCTTCTTTATTAAATCGAAGAGCTGCTGGTGATCTTCGTCATCGGATAGCAAGTATCTCTATAGGGCAGGCATGAAGAAAAAAATAATTTACATTCAATGTCATCATTGTTCATTGGCGAAATCTTAATAAAAATAACGACTATATTATGTCGATTTGCAAGATTACTAAAAAAATACTCACCCGTAAAGGCTTGCAATTGTCACGAACATATTTGCCAGCAGAGCTCTTTTCGTCCCAAGCAAGTTTGCCATGATCAAAATACTTGGTCTTCGTCTTACGAGCCATCCTATGTGGAATAGAACCAAGGATGCGCTCCATCATTGCGAGATGCTCACGATTATCGTGTGTTTGGAATAAGGTAATACCAAGGTACAACTCAAAGAGGATGCAGCCGATCGACCATACATCACAAGGCTGTGCCCATCCCAATTCTACGTACGCGAAGCAAAAATAAACATTAGTCGCATGCGCGAATAGCTTCGTAATTTCAAATGAGTGTAACGTAAATACCTAGAATCACTTCTGGCGCTCGGTAATGCCTCGTGCTGACAATAGTGCTATGATGTTCGTGATCGAACGTCGCACTGCCAAAGTCAATAAGTCGAATGTTCGTCCTCTTCACTCTTCTCACATCTCGGCGCTATAAGCAAACGACGTCATTGTTAGACAAACATTGTCAGTGATAAAAACATATTTTGATTGTACGTTAAGACAAAAAAGAACTTTAGTCGTGCGTTTTGTACCTTTTTGCTGTTGTAAACAACATCATAGTCGGAATCGACGAACAAAATATTTTCAGGCTTCAAGTCTGTGTGCGTGAGCTTGTTGTCGTGAAGGAATTTCACAGAATAACACAATTGGTAGCCCATATGTCTCACGTGTTCTAGTGGATAGGGTTGGAAGTTATTGTCTCTCTATAAATCAGAAAAAAAAGATAATATCAAGCCATGTAACTCCGTAATCAGTGTTGTCAAAAGTGGCGTGTGACAATGTACTTACCAAGAAATCAAAAACGCTGAGTCCAAGCATCTCGAAAGCAATACACATGTGACCGTGGTAGTTAAACCAATCAAGCATCTTAACGCATAAGCTGTCAAAGTAAAGAATACAGCATTAACAAAAACTTTCTTTTGACACTAAAATATAAGTAAATCAAGCCTGCGTTTGTGTACTAACTTTTTGCCTTCTGGATCCTTCACTGATATTTTCTCCAATACATTGATTTCCAGTCTTGCGGCTTCTCTGTACTTTTCTACATTCTTGATTATCTTCAATGCCATGACGTGATCCCTAAAAATAGAAAGTGTTATTTTATTTATTCTTACTGAGTAATCGAATAAGTATAATAAACTTTGAAATAAAAAACGAATTTATCGCGACTATATACTTTTTTCTATGAAAAAATCAATTGACTCAAAAATATTGTGTACTCGTACGTGATTTCGAGACTCTATCATCAAAGTCACTTTCACAGCGTCCGTTTTTAAAATGCAAATATTCTACCGGATTGAACAAGAAATACGTTCATTTTTAAATTGGAGTCTAGATTACCACGAGAGGAGAGAGAGAGAGAGAGAGAGAGAAAGAATGAGAGACTTTCCGAGTGTTTTCATCACATCGCGCCAAAAATACGATAAGCTTCAAATCGCGTCGATAGTTCGTTTTGCATAGTCGTGACTAAAAATACAGCGAGGGCAGCATTGAGCCTTTCTTTAAATATTCCCTCGGTTACCTAAAAATAGCCATTAATAATCTAATCGACACAATCGTGTCAACACGCTAAACATACATACATACATATCGTTAAGAGAGTAAAGTAGAGAACGCATCTTTTGATACTCACATGTGCACGTCTTTAACCTTGACAACTTTTCCAAAAGTACCCTCGCCAAGGGTGGACAAGATAACATCTGCAATTGAAAATCACGAGTTAGCTAAAAAAATATTCTCAGACGCGTGGCTTACAAGCACAAACTGCGCTTTTGTTTTTTTTTTCGTATTGCCGGTCACCTCCGATTTTTCATAATGTATATGATGACAATATGAGGAAAAATCAACTGTGAGGCAAACTTTCATAGCGTCAGATTGGCCCTGCCTTGGTTTGTTGTTTTTCGATTGACAATCATTTTTAATCTTAAAATTAAAAAACTGTAAAAGTAGAGTTTTTTCTTTGCTTTCTTATTTAAGTTCCTGTCTTCTGCTTAGATTTTTATCATTTACTTGCAATTATTTACTTCAAGTTATAGAATAAGATACACGGTTTCTATTGTGTTTTTTTCATTATGCATTATCATATGATAACACACGGAGACGCAGAGATTTTGTTTGCTGCGCTCCAAGAGACCCTATGACCCTACTTCTTTGTAGTTTGACGACCGAGGGACTCTTGGTGACCTTTGCCAAATGATTCAACTAATTGTTTCTCGTATGTTTTTATTTTTATTGGCAATTCCAAGCTAAAGAGTGTAAAGACGATGGTATTTGAATGATTGTTAGTAGAATACAAACGTCACCAATTGTTGCCCTACCAGTCGCCGTGTTGGTGGATAGAATTTACAAAAAAAAAAAGAAAAAAATGTATGGCTTCTTAGGAGTTTTGTAGGGTTAGGATTATAAATAATTTTGACTTTATATTCGTGAAAGACAGTGACTGTATTACATGTACGCATGTAACTCATGGGACTTGTCGTGTGAAATCAATGTCAATTTCAAAGTCCTGTAAAGTTACAAACTTTTTCTTTTTTTTTCGTGGCAATGAATTTTAATGAACAACTTTGCTCTCTTCAATAATTTTTACAAAGCACGATTTCAACAAAATTGACAAAAAAACTAAAGTATCATAAAGAATGGACTTTTCGGTTGTTTGCAATACAATTTGTTACAGCAAAAAAAAAGAAGAAAATTCGTTATTCAGCGATGGCCATTATCGATAGACTTTTAATTCACCACATTAAAAGAACAATCGATAGCTAGGTATCATCGCTTACAAATGCACGAATGAATGAATGAATGAATGAATGAATGAATGAAATGTCAGTATATCTTTGAGTATACGTGGTATGAGTGTAAGTCTTAGAAAAAAAAAACAAAAAAAAACAAAAAAAATTAAAAAAAAAAAGGAAAAAAACCAAAGAGAGAATTCAACTACAATGAGTGTGTATTCACGTATTTGCATAGTTTGGTATTCACGAACATCTATTGGCCAAGGTGTCGCCAGATTGGTAAATGAGGTGGCCATCTTCGTCGTCCTCGACAGAAGGCGCTCGTGGGCTCTACACATCATCACGCACGCGAACACAAGCGATTTGTCCCCCAACCATGGCCACAGAAGAGAGTCGATCCAAATCCAAACCATATCCAACCCAACAAGTAGTCCGAATCCAGTATCCAGATGACGTAGTAGTAGTGGTAGTGGTAGTGGTAGTTGGTAGATAGTGGTTGTTGTCCAGGTTGCGCGGCGAATTCGCGGCCGATCGCGACGGAGACGTGTAGGGGTAGGGGACGACGGAAGAGAAGATGCAAATTGACGAAGAAGGACGACACATCACACGCGGGTCACGTCATCATCATCACCACCATCACCGTCATCATCATCATCATCATCGTCGTGTGCGTGTGAGAGATAGATCCCAATGTGTGACGAGAGACATGAGATGACCAATTCAGCCGCAGCACAGCGTATGGACCATTCAATCAATCGCAGATGGTAACCCAACAATCAGAGAGAAAGGGGATAGGGCAAAATAGTTTGCCAAGTGAGAGATTTTGTGCGATTTTTTATAATGCTTTTTTAATATATTTATCCATATTATAAATATATATATATTGATTTTTTCATTATTTATGTAATTTTTCGGCGCTCTACGCGCGTTTATTATTATTATTATTATTTTTTGTTAGCGCACATGTCATTTGCTTCTTTATTATATAGATTATGTTATATCTAGTTTTTGCTTGTTGATTAATAATATAAGGTATGTATCTTAATAGCTATTGGCATTCTTTCAGTTAAAGCTCTCTTATATGCTCTCTTATACTGTAGATAAGATCTGTCATATGCACGTGTGATTCTAAGCTTGCAAGTTAAATCAATCTCGACTATGGCATAGTACTGCCCAAACGAAAAAAAATTTCACACACATACAAAAAGATAAAAAAAACAAAACAAAATAAAATAAAAAAAAAACAGTTGAGAAAAATGTTCTTCGTTAATAATAATCGATGTTTACCTTGCAAGTTAGATCGTCGTTATGTTCTCAGTTTTGTAACTAATGTATCGAATGACATAATATGCATGTACAAGCTCGAGCCTCGCAAGCTCACCTGTTTCTTAGTACAAATACGAAACTCGAGCATTGTGCATACACACACACACCGATCTTTCATATTACATATTTGCATGCACTTGACGAATTGGCTTTGTATATATTATGGTACATGGTTATAATTCACACAATAGCTTGAACGGGAGAGAAGAAAATTTAAGAGATAGAGCATAGAGACAATTAGAAAAGACTTTGTGAAGTGATAAAAACATAAGTCACAGAGAAAGAGAGAGAGAGAGTGAGAGAGAGAGAGAGAGAGAGAGAGAGAGAGAGAAAGAAAAGTTTGAGATAAAAGGTGATAAGCGATTAATCGTGTTATTGATCCAGAAGAGATGAATTTTTTAGAACGTCGTGTACTTTTGAAAGGGACTCGAAGCGAAAGAATCTATACGTAAGATATCGATCGATCGCTATTCTTCTAACGTCGATGCGAATATTTCAATATTGCAACTGACATGAAAACAACGTCGTTTGCAACACGCTTTTGTCCGTGTACGTGTGTGTGTGTGTCGTACGTTAGGCTGCTTAATATAAATCTCGGTTGCGCGCTCGCGGAAAATGGGGCCAGAAGGAGGAGGAGGTCGGCCTCGATCGAAGGACAGTGATAAAAAGGCCCGAAACAAACGCATTGATTTAACGCCCAATCCTGTATGTTTGTAAGTCGCGAAAAGGGCTGTACACGTAGTTTAACACGTCACCGTTATTTACGATAGCATACACACACGTATATAAAACAAGTTCATCGGATATTTTTTCTTGTATTATTTCTACTTGTCGCGTTCTTTGCGCTTCTTTTTCATTGCGTCGTAACTTTGCTTCGGCGTGTGTCAAAACCCCATTCTTCGCTCTATAGTCAAAAGAATGATTGCACTCGTGATTTATCGATAGAACACTGGTTTTAGTTGAACGTAAAATATTTTTACAGCTTTCTTCAACACCACGGCATAAGAAATAAAAAAAATGGTTTTTTGGCAAACATCGTCAAAAAATGGAAAATGAACTCGTGTAAACAACACTTTTGGCGATGAGCATCATTTCGTTTTGGCGACGCAATAACACGCTGTAAACAAGCGATTCGCGTGCTCTTTAAACAGTCACTGAATGAACGTACGCTGTTTGATTTCTTTCGCTTTTTTTTCATTTTTCTAAAAGAGTTGACTTACAATGGGTGCCTTCCTAGCGAGTCTCCTCGCTACGCTGTCAACGACCACAAAATCATCCTCGTCGACCACCTCTTCGTCCTCGTTACCGTTCACCATCAAGTTACAACTACTCCTCTCAATCCCATTATTGTTATTAATCGTCTTACGTTGATACTTGCTTGCAATAGCTTCGGTGGTGCTTTGAACGCTAATCTCGTCATCGAGTGTTGCATACTTGGCGATAAGACTTTGTATCTCTTTGCGTTTAGCTTCTCGCTCGGTGATTTTTGGATCGTTATCCAACAATAATTCCGGTAGAATTTTCGCTGCTCGACGTTCAACTTCCTCGGCTACTGGTGTTTTATCTGGATCCGACGAGGTGGCACGTGTCGTTAAATCAGGTTGTTCGCTTTTACCTTGGCGTATTTGTGGACGGATTTTACGGCTACGACTTTCGGCGTGGCCAGACTTGTGACGTGTGTAACGACGGAATGAATCCGATGGCGCTTGATTTCGTCCAAGAAGCGGTGAATAGGTATCGGTGAGATTGAGTTCGCTGCTGCTGTGACTGTTGCATTTCCTATATAGCGTGTGATTTCGTTTCGAGGGTGTTAAAATAAATCCGACAACTTATTTGTTCTCTCTTCGAACTGTTTACGGTGCTTCTCTTTGTATTATGGATTACGTTAGAGGCGCGGGAAACAGCAATTGCAATACGCCTGCGTATGACTTTGGCAATAGAGCTAGATTAGATTAGATTTGACAAAAGGATGAGACAATGGTTAAAGTCGATCAAATCTGGATTGTTGATTTGTTTTTTCCTGTTATAACCGCATCGCACACGATCGACCCACGTCGTCGTCGTCGTCGTCGTCGACGTATCGCGACAGAACTTTATTATTAGCGAGAATCTTTTATTTTTTCTCTTTTTTTTATTTTTTTATTCATTCCACTTGGTCATCGAACTCTATACATTCTACGAGGAAAAGGTTTAGTTTTCGTCGTGCCGTTGTCGTTGTACGTTTGTTTTATTCGATAATAATCTCACTCGATTTGAATAATTTATTCATCGTCAATTTTCACGTTTGACCTTATGATATATCGAAAATCTATGACGAAAACGCGATGACTTGTTGGCTGAAAATCAAGACAGGTGCGATTTTAATAGCGCGACGCTGGAAAGTGATAAGATGTTATTTTTAACAAAAGCAACATTATCGAAAATGTAAACAATTTTTAAGCTGATTGTAAATAATACAACAGCGGAGGAGTTAACTGTAGAAAAGCATCGTATCGTGAACGTATATTTTTGTGAAATTTTCAAAATACATCTCTCATAATTTCTCAAGTTCAAGCGACAAACTAATAATATCACCACTCGAAAATTCATTACGTCAATTTTCGCAAAATGCACACACACGTGTATTGAGGTAGTATGTATAGAAATGAGTTCTCGTTGTTTCCCACTCACGCTTGTCGCCGGGAAATCGGGAAGTCTATTTCCGCGCTGAGGCAGGTAATTGAAGCTTTCGTATTCGCGCGCTTACGATTGAGAGAGAGAGCGAGAGAGAGAGAGAGAGAGAGTATAGGTATTAATACGACTGTTGGCAGAAGCTCCAACAAATTCACTCACATACACACACACACACACACACACACACACACACATCTCTCTCTCTCTCGCTCTCTCGCTCTCTCACTGCGTAGAGAATTATTTTTAATTTTCTTCACGACTAGCGTATGTGCGCGAGTGTAGCCAAAATAAATAAAAATTGATATTGTTTCATTTGAAACAAAAAAATGCATCTTTACGAGATTGTCTCAACTCGAATAAAGGAAAAAGGGATGAAAGTCGTAAAAGCCTTGTCTAATAATAAGGTGATCGCGAAGCCAAGGTCTTGGTCGACCTTGAACTCCATACATACATAGATACATGTACACATATAAACAGGCTACAAGAAACAAAGAGAAACACCGCGACACAGGCAAAAGTATAGATGGATGAGGTTGTACACTACCCAGTAGCTCGACCCTCGGCATTTCTTCTTGGTCTACCAGCTCTTCTCTCGTGACCACACGGTGTTTTCTCACGTCTAACTGGACTCACATAAGGATAAGCTTTCTCACTAAGTAAAATTGTGCTGCTATTACTACTACTTGGGCTTTTCAATACGCTTCTTCTTGACGATGGTTCAAGTGTTTTGTCGTCCCTTACGAATGGACTTGGTTCGCGTTGTTCACGATGTCGTTGCAAATTTGATCGACTACTACTCAAAAAACTGGGCTTTCGCTCCAAGATACTCGAGTACTTTTCTTCTAAACGGCTCCTCGCACTACCAATTAACGACGAATCGTCCTTATGTTGGTGATGATGATGACGTGGTTGTGGTCTTGGAGTATTCGGTATGGAAACACTCGTGGTAGTCGTCGATGGCGAAGTCAACAACGAACGTTCAGTGGTCGTCGATGGACCTCTTACCCGATTCGTAAGTCTTTGTAATAAACTTGAGCAGGAGTCACTCAACAGCTGTGTAACACTCGTTGTTGAGGAACGTTGATAGCGATTGTTACGACGTGGTGTTGTTGTCATCGTTGTTGCCGATGAAGTCTGCGGCTGTTGCATGTTTGTTGTACCACTCGAGGTGGTATCCCTCGACGATGGTGCAAATATGAACATCGTGTAGAAACACACACATACACACACATACAAAAAAAAACACACGCGCACACACACAGACGCGCGTGTGCGTAGACTTGTAAAAATCTTTACACTTTCACTAAATAATTTAATTACTTTTTTCTGTATTCTGTTGATTTATTATCAATTGATCCTCATCTCATCCTTACGCATCATCTTCATGATTAAAATGCGCGCGCGCGCCCGAGAACGTGTTCGCGAATCACTGTGCTGTTTTAATGTATGTTGCTACTAACTATTATTGCTACTGATGCTGCTTCTTCTCTCGTCGAGAGAATTCGAACGACGACGACGACGCGCGCGCGTGCAACCCGCCAAATAGCCTCGCTCGCAGCGGCTGAACTAAAAATACAAATCCCAAGAGAGAGAGAGAGAGAGAGAGTGTGTGTGTGTGTAAGTGTTTGAGTGTGACAGAGAAATCTCGGGGCCCGCTTAAACTACTATTAAAACTTACTCGAGACACGACTCGAGTAGGAGAAAGAGAGGACGCTAATGGCAAAGGGACAACACTTATGCCATTACGTAAGCTTCGTAGGGTTGATTTAACGATTGACTTTAATTTTTCCATACATTGTCGATGACTTTTGACAAAAACGCTCAAACAGTAACAAGGCTATTCCCTCTTTGTCATCATTTACGTGCGTATGTGTATATGTGTGGTATGTGTGTATGAAAGCTCTTCTCGTATAAATAGAGAATCAAGCCAAAAATTTGACGCTCTGAACTTGAAAGATTTTTGGCTGGAAAGCTGCTCTCTTGCGCAGAAATTGAGACACTACCTTAATTAGCCACTGAGAAACGCAGAGCTTTGTGTGACGATTTTAGCAGGATTATTCATTTTCCTCTCCTCAAACTTGCTGTTTTTGTTTTTCTTCTCTTCTGTTTCGACTTATTTTGTTCGTAACATTGTTTCATTGGGTTACATGTAAATTCATTATTTTCTCACAAACAATCGTCGTGCAAAAAAAAAGCATTTGCCAAGAAACTCGATATTACAACGATCGAGCTTTCGCCTGCTCGCGCATTTGTGTATGTATGTAAAATTTTGATTTTAATTCATGCGAGCGGTCCACTTTATTATTCACTTTATTAATTGCAAAAGTTGATGATCTTTTATTTGCTGGTAAACGAACGTTATGTAGTGTTGCGCAAGCTCACGACGATGTTATATTTTCATTGCCAACAAATTTCGAAAAGATGATTCATATTTTGCGAGCTTTTATTATACGGCTAACGAGACTCACGTGCATAATAACGCACACATTTTGAATGATGCTTGCACATTTCGTGAAACTTAATAATTTTATCTGACTAGTGCGTAGTAATATATACAAAGAAAGAGAGAGAGAGAGAGAGAGAGAGAGACAGACAGACAGACAGAGAAAGGTAGTAGTGTGAAAACATTTCAATGAAAAGTTAACTTTGTGCAAAGATATTGATAAATCGGTATAGAGGGAGGACATCTTTCGCGGCTACTGTTTACAAAATGTTATTATTAAAAATCGTTACTGGGTCAATCGCCGAACTAGTTCGCCAAACCAACACAGACGGACACACACTCGTACGCACAATTGAGCTGCTGAAACGACAAAGCACCTTCGGTCAGTTCGACGATCTTTCTCTCTCTTTCTCTCTCTTTTCGCGACATTGGCGCGAGCGTTAGATGTTTCTAGACGAAATGCGAGGAGTTTTTACGGATGAAATACTTTAACCTTGCGAGCTTTTTTAATCGTTGATTTTGCCGCCAAAGTTTCGAGAGTCAAGGTGGATGAACATTTTACATTTTATGTTTCAATGGAATGAAAATTAGACAAATAAACATGACAATGTATCAATTTAACAATTGCACCTTACATTCTTAATGTTTTTTATAGCAAGCCGTGATTGCAATACCACAAGCTCTGCCAATATTTACATTACAAATCAAAACTTCAATATTTATCACGGGAACAGTATACGAGTTGCCAAAAACGCGTCGTTTCGAAATTGCGCGCGCGTTTCCCAACTCCCCGACTGTAGTCTCTCTCGCCCCTCCTATAATCTCCAAATCATCGAAGTATAAAAAAAAGCTTCTGACGAATCCAGCAAGGTGACTCCGTTCCATTTCAAGATACACATATACACACACGTGCGTGCAACCGTGAGTATAGGGTAAACATAGAGGGAGCTTTTTCCCCGATCGGAGAGAATCGTCTTCTGTTGGTATTCAACGCGCATGCGTGATGTCATACCCAGCAGGAGAGAATATAAAAAAGCTCGAGGAAACGAGGTTATATAGAGGCGAGAGACTCGAGGGATCGGCGCGCGGGTCAAAAGTCGCTTTTCGCTCGTATATAAAGTTTATCGCTCGCTCTGTCCGTCTGTCTGTGTATTATGCGTGCGTGTGCGTCTGTTGTCGTTGAGTTAATATAACTCGATAAGACATGTATACACGAGCGCGTAATCGGTATTAGTATACACAGGGACGTTTACTGTTGAATAAATATATTGAAAAGGAAAAGAAAACAAACACGACACTCGGCATAAACCACCAAATACACGATAATTGGTGCGTGTGTGTCATTCGTGTTATTAATAATAGTCTGTGAAAGAGGTCACTAGGCGAGATAACTAGGCGTTGAATATTCGTTAATCTTTATCATCGATCGAGCTTGAACAATTTGTCTTCCTTCTCTCTCTCTCTCTCTCTCTCTCTTGCAGATTAAAACTTGCAACAATAATCGTCGCTATCATTACATAACAAGCTTGATATAAATCATCGTGTCGGCATCGACGAACCTCAGGCTGTCGAACGATTTGCATCTGCATCACTTGTCGGGATCGTTGCCTCACTATCGGTGATGATGGTGGTGCTACTGGTTTCTCCGTAATAAAAACCATTGTTGGTTTCACATTATCCGGTGGCCATAGTGGCCATTGTTGTTGTTGCTGCTTACGTTGATCAGGCCACCAACCACCACGTATCTCATGTTGAAGACGTTTACGTTCACCAAACGACGACATTAGTGATTGCAAGACGAAGAAAGTGATTAAAACTGCTCTATATAAAAAAAAGAGTGCCGCGCGCGCACGCACGCGGCCACGCCGAGTTTATACTGCACTCGCTTCCTCTCTCTGAACACGATCCAAAATAGAAGCGCGCGCGCTCAGTCGAGCCGCCCGTTCCACACACGCAGCATAGGCAAGCACACCAGAGATTCTCTCTCTTTCTCTCTTGCTCTGCCTTCGTATTGGGTAAAAGCTTGATTCTTCATTCTACAATATATAGCGATGCTGTTGCTTTTTCACAAGGCATCAGCGGGGGAGATTTTTAGGTTTAATACGAGTACACGTACGCAGATGCACACGTAAGCCTGAAAAACCGTACCCCCCACCCTCCCTCTCTCTCTCTCTTTCTGGAGATGAAAGTAATCGGTTGTTTTTGTAATCACAAGTCTGAATGTACTTATCTTATACTTGCAGTACCTTCGTAAATTCAAACGTATGGCATTTTTATCATCTCGTTCCAGAACGAGAAATCATTGACGCGTAACTAACGTTTAAAAGCTTCGCCGCGCACAGGTCATTAATCAACAAACAGTCTGCGTATATACATTTACGAATATACGTATAACGCCTGTGAAGTAAGGCTGACCTTCTCCTCTTCAGGCATTTACGTAGAGACGCGCAAAATAAAAGGAGCTTTAGATGTTGATGCTACGGAGTCGACGCTGATTCATTCACGCGGTATAGATTGTTATTATTGCCAACCAACAACGCCAGCGCGAATAAGCTTTCATCGGGATAGAGATACAAGTGAAATTCGTGTAACCTTTTTCTCTCCTCGCTTGTTATTTGAATGAGAAGCTTACTTTGCGTTGCCATTGACGGTATACAACGACGAGTTTTGCGTGCTGCATTTGCCTGGTTATGTGCATCGAATTCAAATTGACTCGTTTCGCACGGTATATACGTGTGGATACGCGTGGATACACCTTGAAATTCGTTATTGCTGTTTTTTTTCTTCTTTTTCTTTTTTTTTTTATTGTAATCTATGATCTTGGCACCACCACTCGTTACGATTCCGAGAACTGAGATAACTGTTTTTGTCAAAGAGATCACGTGTGATTTTTTTTCATAAATATGAATGACCCCTACCATCAAGATCAACACTCATTGGATCATTTTTTTCTTCATTCGTGTCGCTCGTCAATCCAATCAAAATCTGATCGATCAAATGCCACCTAATTAAGATATTCGCGTAGTAGGATCGCCCTCGCATTGTTGTCGTACGTGGGTAAAACGCAAGAGAGTGGAAAAATCGCACGATTACGAAAGGCCAACGCGACGACGACGATTATCTAATGTACGAATACGAGAGAAGAAATTACTCCAAAGGCAAGAGTATCTGGAGTTCCTGCAACGTACTCTGATTGTCAATGCCAACTTTACTTTATAACACTCGGCTTCGTTTTAATTGCCATTGAACGTGTTTGATCGATTCTCATCTTCGTGAACGTCCAATTGACGATCGTTTCGCCTCGTGACGTCCATATACGCACATTAATATCAAAGATAACGTAACGTTGACATTTTTCCACCTTTTTCGTTGTTTTACCGTTTTTTGTTTGTTTTTTTTTTTTGTTAAAACACGTATAAATTTAATTTCCGAAAATTCAGCGAAAACTAATTTACGTGCCAATCACGACGTAAAAGTATGGCAAATAAAGGAAATATAAAAAAAAGAAAGAAAGAAAGACGTACAGACTGTAAAAGTACGGCAATTTGCGCGATCGGGGACGACGAACCTGCGTACGAGGATATAAGCTCAAAGTCGAAGCTTCTTTCTCGCTTAAATGCAACTACTGCTACGAAACAGCTTAGATCGTTGAATAATATACCGATAGGTCCAATCTGTTTGTAACGTTTAGCGTAAAAACGTGGTCCAAAAGCGCGCCAAGAGGATAGCCAAGAGATAGTCCGTGTATACATACTATGCACGCGCAGAAAATATGGCGCGTACTCTAACCGATTTAAGTTATCGCCAATGTTGACCAATAACGAAAATTATGCTGCACACGTCAAAATGATAGACGACGAAAATTGATTAATTTGAAAATCATAATCATGTCGTCTATTTTGCTGTACGTACATTACAATGTATATGAATACGCGCTTGACATTTTGCACGTACGCAGTATTCATTCGCAACGTCGTCTCTTATCTCTAGTTTTTCTTCAAATAACTAGAGAGCTTGTGGATTTTTTTGATGACGTTTTCTTATACCAATATTGCTATTAGTCCAAATGATTTTGAGATTTGTTAATGCAATGGACTATTTCCAAAAGCAGCATTTTCTTGCAACTGGAACTCATTTCGAATACTCGTCACAGATCCACGTTTACATTTCTAAATAGATGGAATGAAAATTAAGGACACGTCGAATAGCATTGCATTTTTTTCTCATAAATTAAAATCGGATGCACTATTTATAGGATACGCGCATATATCACGTGCAAAACATTGTCTCTATCGAATAACGAGTATAATAAATGAGAAACAATTCGATCGGCTTATTTCGCAGCAATTCATTAGGAAATTCATTGTGTAAAAGTTACGTACACAAACGAGAGAAGTCACTTTACAGTGGAAATGCAAAGATAGTTTTTATAGATACTGTTTTGTATTCTATCAAACAAACGAGTATTTGTAATTACTGTATGTTTATCCATACCGAGCATGTCCTTAACAAACACCATAACAATGGGAAATCTCGTAGAGAAAACCAACGTAAAAAAAAAGAAAGAAAAAGCACTTGGTCGCGCACTTGTTTACCAAAGCATAACTGACAACTATATATAACGCAAGGTTAATTAACCGTATCGCACACGCGTTCACTCACCTCGTGGTAGCCGTCGGGCCTAACAATTGCTCGCCACTTCATGATGTCGAACTGTGAGTGGAGTAGTTGCGAGACTGTGTCGAGCCGCTTGCTTCGCAACTTAAAGGGAAAGAGAGGAAAGAGAGGAAAGAGAGAAAAGAGAAAGAAAGAGAGAGAGAGAGAAATCGGCTTGACGCGCTGTGCTGCGTTACTGCTCTGCTGCTGTTACAGCAGTGAGTCAAGCGCAAGCGGAAGTCTTCGAACAAAGCGCGCGCGCGCGCGTGCAGATCAAGATTTTCAAAAAAGGAAAGTTGCTCCGCAGTCACCATACAAAAGGGCCAATTCGATGTCAACAAAGACACGGGGTTATACAGTTGCAAATTCTTCGAGGATGATTCGCTTTGCGAGGGTTGTGTGTGTGCGTGTGCGTGCGTGTGCGCGCGCACTTAACCTGTGTGAAAAGTTGAGGGTAAACTGTTATAAATTGTCTTTCGACAACTTTTTTTTTACGTTAACGGAACTATTGCGTCAGTTGAGCGCCAGACTGACTCATTTTTTGTCCTCCTCTCTTTCGATCGATTTGGAATTATATTGTCTCGTTGAACCCATGTGTTTACGTAGAGTGCGACTAATTTAATTCATCGTACGATCTGAATGAGCATTACGGTTTTGGTTGTACAGACCTGATTGGGTTACGATTTCTTTGTTTCCTCAATGATCTCTTGGTTCTTTGATATAAACGTAATTCGTTTGGAGTTTTCGCTCAAAATGTACATCGAAAAACGGGATTTGAATTGCCTTGTTTTTTGTTTTCTTTTTGTCTCTGAAAGACCAATTGTAGAGCTATTGGAATTGTTACGAATACGCCGCAGTTAAAATTCTTGTATTCTAGAGTAAACGATTTGTCAAAAGTTTACAAACAAAGAGTGAACAAGCTAGCGGCTGCGAACTGCAAACAACGTCGTCTAAAGCCATCTAAACGCGCATTTTCAAGACGTTCAAGTCCCGTAAAACTTACAAAGAGGTATCCATGAAACAACATAAATAAAAGAGAAAAAAAAGCAAAAAAGAAAAAAAGAAGAGGAAGGACGTGAAGGACATGAAGAAGAAGAAGAAGAAGAAGAAGAAGAAGAAGAAGAAGAAGAAGTAGAAGAAAGCCATAATGTCCGCAAAAGTGATTGGTCGCTGTGAAAACTCACCTGACTCTTGGAGTGCGAACGATGCCGGTGTCGCTCGTGATTGGACGGCGGTGGTGTAGCAGTTGATCGATGTCGATGTTGAGCTTTGTTGCGCTTCGTCGACGACGAGGATGATGTCAACGAAGTGGTAGTTGTCGTTGTGATGATATTATTACCGCTACTACTTGTAATGGTGGCATTCGACATGGGAAGAACGTGATTAGCTGCAAGTGCTGCTGAAGTAGCCGCTGTCGCAGCTTCTTGACGCTCGCGTTCCCGTTCGCGTTCACGCGCCAATGCATGAGACGACGTTGCGTTGTGATGTTGACGAGACGAGGATGGTGATCTACGATGCGAACGCTTGTAACGGCGCTCTTGAGATGTACCCCGCTCGTGTTGACGGGAACGTAGCACCCTCTCGCCACTGTGGACAACATTTTTCTTCAGCGTTTTCTCGATACTTACAATCGCTTCTTTTTTTTCTAATTGTTGGCTAGTAATCAAACAATGCATATAACATGCCTCTTTTATCATTTTCATTACTTTTCAATTTATTTTTTGTTCTATGTTTTCGACTTACAATGCAACTTTTACTGCTCAATTCATTTCATCTGATATTTGCGTAGGAGTGTAACTGGATTTTCATATCGTCAATTACCGCTGTTTCAAAGACATGTATTCCTCGTTTTTTTTTATAGCGTCTTACTTTGTTAGCCTTTTCCGCGTTTCCACTATTCAATGCAAATTCGTTAAATATCTTCGAACATCCTTTATCCTACCCAATATTTCTCCGAGTTTGTGTTTACTATATTGATCCTGCGTTAATAACATACACGTTTAAGTCGACGCTTGCGAGCAATGAACTTCGATTTCCAATTACAATTACCTTGATTCGTGCGATACGATATCGTACAATTATTTACGATAGAAAGACGTTTTTCATATTCACGTCCCATCAAGACAAAGATATCGACAAAGATATTAACAAAGATGTTAGGGTAAGGAAAAAAAGTGTAACGGGCTCAACGTAGGAAAACAACGCGTTCAATTCACAAAGCGAAAGAGAGACGCTAACGACCTCCCATTGAGAGCTGCAGACTCGCAAGTGGACTCTCCGAAGACAAGAGAGTCGAGCTCAAAGAGAAAGAGAGATTCCAGTGCCAATTGATCGTCGCGTGGCGACATACAAGCTCGTAGCCCGCATTGCGACATGACGTGAGAAACTATAGCGCAAAAAGCTCTAATGAGTTTTGCGTGGCAAGACCAATTCTTTGCTTTATTCTCAAAACAAAATCGCGTGTAGACAGTTTGAAGATAGAACACCTGCACTTTGATTTCAATTTCCAAATCAATTTCCAAGATGTTTCCTTGCCAGACGCGATGCTTCTTTTTGTTTTTTCGAAACGTTACACAAAACTATCTTTGGCCCACTTTATCTTCCTTTAATACGAGGTTCGCGGAAAAAAGGCTGATGTTTCAGTTATGTTTGAGGAGAAAAAAAATTAAGCGAGTTGATACCACAACCGGCTTCCGGATGACTGTTTTACATCGAGCTTCGTTTGGATAACACGGATTCTTATAAATTCGAAGAGTGATTCAGCGAGGAATGGCGCAGTTCTAAAACGTTTGATATTCACGCGCTATCTATTATTTGATTTCGAGCAATACGAAAGAATATCCTTTTATTTATCAATTAAATTGCATCAATAAACTCTAATAAACAATTTGCAAAAAAATGTCACTCGTAACTTTGCTTGCGTGTCGAAAGAAATAATAGACACCACGGTAAAACATCGAATATAAATCCCTTCGATAAAAGCCATCGGTGCAAGCGCATTAACAAATGAATGTGAATTGTCCATGCTCGTCTCTCGATTAAAAGTAATAAAAAGAAAGGGGGAGGTAGTATACGTATACATGTATATACACATACACATGCATAAACGAGCAACCGCATCAGCCATCCGGTGAACAAATAACTGCGCGCAAAACTGCATAATTAAAATTCTCCGAAAGCATGACTCACGCAGACGTACCACACGCACCACACACCACACACACGCACACGCACATACGCACAGTCTGCTCTGAATTCTAGCCTTGCACTTGCTCTGTTCGTTTTGCAATCGACAAATTAGGTAGCAACGCATCCGTGAGAGAGAAAAAAAAGAAGAAGTTCAAGGTAAGTCGATAAACTTTCACGCGTCTGTGAGAAAGTGGAAAATAACGATAATTCCGTCAAGCGTTAAAAGGAGAGAGGAAAAAATATCAAATTGAAAGGATCGATTCTGGCAGCAGTTGCAAGTTTGGAACAAGTCCACAGACCTTGGAGAGAGAGAGTGAGAAATCTAACTAGGGTCCAATCGACCACGTATCTCGAGATGGCATGGAGGTCAAACCTGGCACGGTAGAGTAAGCCAACTCCCTTTAACCCTTCTTTCTATACTATGTCTATCGACAGTTGTGAAGAGCGCTGGATAATGGATAAGAGGACTTTTCTTATCCATTCCTTCTTATGTCTAACGAGCTGCGTGTAGAAAGTACTTTTCTTTGTTTTTTTCTAAGTTGATTCACGAAGAATCCCAAGAAAAACGAATAGATCGCGAATATGCGTTCGACGTTGAATTATCGCCAAGTTGTGAAACGTCGAATTCGTAAATTTCAAATGTTTTCAGTAGTAGAGAAAAACACGAGCACCACGTCGTCGAAGAAACTTTGTTACCAAAGTATAAATAACGCGTGTAACGAGCTTGATGAATTTATTTGCTAAAAACTTGTAGAGAATTCATTGAATAAATTAAAGACCGATATCGTCCGAATAACCGATTGACCACTGACCCGTTTAATCGAAACTCGTTAAGAACAATCTCTGGTATTTTACCGAATCAATGTGCAGCTCGAAGAAATAAAACAACATTTAAATAAAGAACGTATTACAGCTGCAACAAACAACGAACAATTTCATTGTTAATTAAGGGTTGCGTGTGCGACAGACAATGGAATTCATAGAATTATAAGGAATCAAGCGACGCGTGAATTGACTGTCAACGAGCTCAGCGCATTGCAGCTGGTTAACTTTGACAAGTCTGTCGCGAAAAAAGAAATAAGAGAAGCACTTTCGCGAATGAAGAACTTCCGGCAGAAGGTGTATAAAATGAACAAAATTAATATATTCTTTTTTTTCATCTTCTTTTTGACGTGTACGACCTCGGAGCTCTCCTTAAGAGGATGATTTTTTTTAACATACAACATCGAGCCAAGGATGCGCAGTGAACGACTTGGAGGGATTCCAGCTGACATGGACAATTGAATTTTTCGGGGGCAAGCAATTGCCCTCACAGGCACGATTATTCGCTTCCCACGCTCTTTTCTCTATTATTTATGGTACAACGTTTTGATCATTCGAGTATACACACGTGTTTTTAATTGCAAATCAAAGATTTTTACGTTGAACAACGTAATAAATCTGTACGACTTGATACCGTATTGATTGAAATAGTCGTTTCATCGAAGAAATGCTCCTCTTACGTATCGACGAAAACTGCGACAAGTGGAAAATTGTGATTTTGCTCGATTAATACCATATTTGTGCATCTCCAGCGAGCTTGACGGTTCTGTTGGGAAACGCTGCTGCCCGATTATCGAAACACGATAACCGAAAGTTGATATATTTTTTACGGTACATTTGTTTAGATGTAAAATTGTCCCTTGACAACGATACCTCTGTAGTAGAAAAACAGCAAGAGCAGGCATGATGCTAGGACTCAAACTCCTTGGAGAGTGAAATCGTAACTATTGCATTGCCTACTACACGTCGACAGCAAAGTTGCTTCCGATGCCAATCTCGTTGCTGATGATGCACTTTCGCTTTCCGACTGTTGCAAACGCCGCATCTTCTATGGATCTCCTTCTTCGCACTACTCTAACTTTGCACTTATAACGTATAAGCTTTGAAAGAGAGAGAGAGAGAGAGAGAGAGAGAGAGAGAGAGAGAGAGAGATAAATAGAGAGGTCTGGTGTGGGAGAATTTCGGTTCATTAACCAGAGCACATTTTCTAGAGAAAGCCTTAGCATTTTTCTACCGCGTTTCAAGCGAAACCCCCAATGGAAACTCTATTCCTTTGTAACTTGCAAAATTCAATGAGCCTTTTTTCCACGCGCCGCGAAAATACGAGCTTTTTTGCATATACCTGCGAGATTTCAAAGCTCGACTGCTGAAAGAAAATCGCTGAATGCAAAACCAACATAGACGTGTTTTCCATCACAACAACAGTTGATTTGTTCTTTTCAATAATACATCTTTCGACCGTGAAGCACGAATAAATTATTTCAAATATTGTAATAAAGTCATCAAAGCTTATAATACTACGTTTATTCGCTTGCGAGTGTTTTCATACAAAACAACTTTTGAACATTTCGAGACAAACAAATTCCCACGTTCACGCGTCTATATAAAGCCACGAGAGGCGTGCGACACCACAAATCACACAGCTTATTCAATGAATTGATTAAAAAAATATGACTACGTATCACTCGACAAAACTAGCCATTCAATTTCAAATACAAAACTCAAGAGGAAGACCACGTATCTTAGTCACCGCACAAAGTAAACAATTTTCAACGCGGTACATCGCCTAACAAGGCTTTGCTTTATCCACTGAACTCGAAATTCTCTCCTAAGGAAAAAAAACGATCACAAAACGATCACAAAACGAAAAAAAAACGGCCAAACCTTTCTTGCCTTGTTACACTCTATATCTCTCTTTCTCCAACTGTTGAAAAAAAATTAAACGAGAGCTACTGTTCTAACAAGCAACGCCAGGGACGAGCAGCAGCGAGCGACTGTGTGGCGGAGGGAAATTGAAGGATCCCTGATGTATATAACATTGCGGCGCGTTCGGTGGGAGGCGACGCTCGATAGGCATACGACAGAGTAGAAGAGAAAAGAAACAGGAAGGGATAACACAATGGACTTTAATAAAAGAAAAGAGAGGACGAGGCGCGCCGATATAAGGAAGAAATTTAGTACGAGTACACTTACTCGTTTTGCGCGATCAACAAACGGACGATTTCGCGTGACGTGTTTTCATCGAACGAAAAGACGGCTCTCCGTTTTTCTTTTTGTTTCTCTTACTATCTTTGGACAAGTTGAATAACGATGACTCTGATTATCAAGTGGAAATTAATCAGTTTTTTTTGACAATGACAGGGAAGACAGTGCGAAATTATCACGTGGAGCTACGAGTATCGACAAAACGTAAATATTGTGTAAACTACGAGGAAAATGTACGACGTGCCGTCACGCGTACTTTGCAAAGACGATGTAAAAAATATATCAACGTAAGGAGGCGTGCAATTTAGCCGTAAGGTCATTTTCTACCAAGAAACTTATTAAAACTTATCAAATTAAATTGTCCTCCCGGCGATGGATCACACTATTGCATGCAAACGTCATCGATCGATTGTTACTCGCTGTATATTAATGTTTAAAATAGATGTATTTACCCCCTAAGACTTTTGCATACAATACGCCCATAATGAATAATCACGTGTAAATATGTGTACGTAAGTCTATGCGAAAAAAAAACAGACAAACTCATTTTCGTAATAACACTGCCCAATAAGGTAATGCGAGCGCGAGCGCGTATGCGAAGAAAACCAATCCTCCGCAAAGACGGGAAAAATCGTATAGACAAACCTGTCGGTTTTATATGGCTCTCTTATCGAAACTTATAGATTACTGGCATCGTGAATTATTATACCAACCACTAAGTTTTCTCGGAAACGTTGATACTTCTTATTTTTTTCGTTCGACTTGTGTAACCCCACACGAGTACATATTTTATGCATTAGTAGACATTACGCTTGTATCGTAATATTGGGAGATCGGATGTTGACACGTACTACTTTGCAAGGGTAGCCGCATATCTGCTATATTTATGCTTTGTTTTGGATCGTATCTTGATACTATTTCAATTACGCGATTGACCAATTCGTCGTTTCTCCGACAATCAATTTTAAGCACGTTGCGTTTATTTATACATATGCAATAGTTCAGATGAAATAAATTCAGCAGTACACAGAAACAATATTCATCAATTGTAATAAACTGATAACTTGTTGGGGAAAAGGAAGAACTTGTTTCCTGTGCATTAAAACGCTGACTTGACAAGCATGAATGGTTTATGTTATACCGCAGACACCTACTTAGGAATCTTAATTGAACTACTGTAATCTAGTTGAATTAATTGACACCAATCGAACGATTATTCATAATTATATTGAATTTACGCTATTTATTAAATGTATTTCACGTATAAATAAGAAACGATTCAAATATAAGTTCAAAATCCAGTCAAGTTAGAATGAAAGTTAACGTCGATTATTATAATTTAAAACGAATAATATAAAATACAAACAATGTGTTTCGTTTCAAAACTGCATTTATTTTTCAACTCCTGCAAAAATTATCTACTTAGTTTACTGTAGGTAAAACAGATTCCTAACTGTATCGTGGGGTATACAACTTATTAAAGAATCACTTTCTTAGAAATTATTAATTTACCTGTATGTTCCTTTGCTTTGTGGACTATCGATATCAACCCGTCTCCGCTTATGCTCATATTGTGGAGAAGCTGGTGTATGAGAACGCGAATGGCTTCGAGAGCGATGACGTCTTCTGCTTCGTGGCATCTGTTTATAACAAATGATCAATTAGAAGCTGCCTTTCTAATCAATCTACAACTTATCGAAGATAATGGATTGTCAAATGTATAAATTAAAGAAATGTTAATCATGATGACATCACACTTCTATTATTTATTACATGCAGACTTCTTAAAAATAAGTTGCAATAAACAAGCACAAGAGAAAACACTTATTAGCTATGAAATAAAAATAAAATTAGATAATTTGGAAGAAAACCACTATATGATTGCTAATAAAATGAATATCTAAAGGCAACGGATGTTTGTAATAAAAATGAGAAAATAATTATATTAAACGTTTCAAAATCATTATAAAGTACAATGAGTATGATCGTGAGATAAGGGAGTCACTCCTCACTTACGTTAGCAAGTCGGAAGAGACTCACTTGGTCCCAAACAAAATCGAAGAATGATGATATCCAAGAGCGTGAAGATGAAGTTAATGACGATAAAGAAGCTTGTTGTGGTACAACACTGCTTTGTGGTATTGAGGCAGATGAGGAGGACATCTGCTCAAAACACTCTGTAATGGGTGTTGATGACAAATGCAAGCGTGAACAGAAAAATTAAGATAATAATTTTTCAGACGCTTAATGATTTTAATTGAAGCGCAGATGTAGGTAGAAAAAATGCAGTAAAAAAGCCTTGTATGTTATCTTGATAAATTAAACGTGATATTACGTTATGTAGATTTATGCAAAATTGCTTATTTATTTATATTTTTATGATGAAATATGTCAGCTACTTAGGAAAGTTATAAAGTTTAAATATTTGAGAATGTTTATATTAATATTTAAATTTTATTTATGTAAGCTGTACATTGCTTGCTCAGACTTGATTAAAAAAACAAATTTTAATTACAATCGTAAAATTAAAAAAAGCATATCAAATGGTGCTTTAGTATTTTTTTGTCAACACTTTTGCAAAAAACTTTGCACCAAATTTATCTCGACTATACATCTTTTTTTTACTCATTACGATCTTATCTAATCGTCTTTCTTATCCAACTGGCGTGCAAACAACGTTAAAAGGTATTTTAAAAATTAATATCTACACCATCCCATATTACGTTTATAAACATAAAAAAAGAAATAGTGAATACAATTATGCGCAAGCACTCTGACAACCTAACCAACAAAAGAAGTTTGTATAATTATTAGTTTGACAAAAATGCCATTGGATGTTGGAAGCATAAGAAAAGATATCAGCGATATAGATCAACAATGAGACCTTGAGATACAGAGATGTGAACGACAGCAAATGTGTCGACTCCAGTCGCAGTGAATGTACGTATGCGAATAACTGATCAATCGACAAAACTAAAGCCAATTTTTTTAATAACTCAGACTATAATCGGCACGTAATCACATAAACTACGAGCGGAAAATAAACTATTTTTTCGGCTCAGATATGCTCTGATTATTAACCGTGCAGGTGTACTCTGCTTCCGAGGGGAACTTTCACGACTCGACCGCCATCTTGGAACATCTGCACCGTATCTTTGTTTCTATCATACTTTAGCGCGAGTTCGCCACCGGTTTGATGACCGTCAGACACTTGACTCAACGCTAAACTTTGTATTTACGTTTACAGGCATTACCTATAGCTTGTTTTTTTAATTATGCACAACGACTCTAATGATACTTAACGAGTGTTTGTTTTTAATTCGTTTGACTCGGCGTAACTATTTTTTCATCTACAAACAAACTATTGAAAATTTCGATCATTAAAAAATTTAATAAAAACTGTGCCATTATTAAAAAGTACAAAAAATGATTGTACGAATTGATTTTTTTCCGAGACAAAACAAAAATATTATTGCTAATGAGAGTCATATCGAGTCAATACCCTTTGTAAAAAATAGTAATAATAATAATAGTAATGAGAAAAGGGGAAACCAATAAAACAAGATTCGCATTGCAGAGCAACAGTCGCGCGGAAAGATTGACCGTCACAAAACCTTAGGCGTGATTCCACGGCGATGCAGCTGCACGCACATTTTTGCCGCCTTCTTTACTGTATTCGATGCGATATTTGCGATATTGGCGATATTGGCGTACCACGCTCGCATATTAATGCATTTTATAAAAATAAATAAATAAATAAACAAGTAAATAGATACGCAAAGCACAGACATCAACGCTCGTTTTTATCGTGCAGAGCAATACGGCATACACACGTAATGTACGTAATCATACGTCGCTGCCGCCACCCAGCTGATACGCAACAGCGACGCAACACTTACATTGATTAGTTGACTACTGTGCTTTCGGGTATCCTGTTAATTAGCAGCTTTATTTTTACAAAACAATTCACTATATTATTTTGGCACGAATAAAACTCCACGAAAGTGAGTACGCGCGCTCGGTTCAGGCACCCTTTCGTGTGCGTGCGCTGGGCTGCGTATGCTAAAACTAAGCTGCTGCTATACTATAACTGCTGCTGCGTCGTGACGCGAGACTGACTCTCTCTCTCTCTCTCTCTCTCTAACTAACATCGTGCTTAGCTCTGTTACCTTCTCACTCTTGCAAACCGATCGATGTGGGATTGGCTAGAAACGTCGAGAAACACGCGCGGAAGTACACGAGTCAAGCCGGATACTCGCGACGAATTATGGCGGGAAAATTCAAATGGGACGAACAGGCAATTGAGTTTTGTAATTACACAAAAGAAATTTTTGTAAAAATCATATTTGTATCGTTTATTGTTGAGTTGTCTATAATAGGTTACCGATATAAATTTATCACTCGACGAGGTCACAAGTAAAATAATATTAAATAGATGTTGTGGTATTGACAGTCGAGACAAAAACAATATTACACGAGAATATTTGTATTTTTGACCTCGTTGAGTGACATATCGTGCAGTAATTTTTATACGTAAATACTGAAACTCAACGCCTATTTCTGATTGTAATTGTAAGTAACAAAATGTTCGTTTCATTTTTACTTCTTTCTCAATGTTGATTGTCGAAGAGTAAAACATTAGCGTATATTTTATTAATGATAAATGAGTAGAATTAAATAAACTTTAGTAAAGTTTATTGCAAATCAATGTATTATCGGAAACTATTTGAAGTCGATTTCTAAAATTTATCGAATACATTCGTTAAAATAATTGTGCTTTTAATAGAATAGAAATGTTCAAATGATTATCTTTCAAATAAGTATCGTGTTTCAAATAAGAATGTGTACTCTTAGCTTAATGCATATTGCCTGCGAATAACTATGTAAGTAAACAAAGGGATTGACATTCAAATTAATTGATCGGAGCTTACGTAAGCTCAATTAAAGTAACGTTACGATGCGAATCTTAGATAACAAATCGATCAACGCGACATTATTATTATTATTATTAACGTGCACTGTTTCAGTATTCACGTGGACATTTTTTATCATATCATCGACACTGACACTAATCAGAAAAGATAATATGTAATCTCAAACTTAAAATTCGTAATTCACGAGGAATCCTATGTTTAAAATGTGAGAAAAACGATCACAACATTCGATTATCGCGTAACTTGAATCTGCAATTTATAAATACATAATTTAACGAATGAAAACGTGAAAATCCCTGCAAGAAGTCAATACAAGTTGTATAATTCAAGGCTAACGTAAATACTAGTATCGAAGCTAAGGATATCGCTAACAGACATTTCTCGGAGAGAGATTAGAATTGAATTTTTGCCTAAGAACGGGTTTTTAAGTTATCTTTTAAATGTCTTTTTCTCTCGCCAAAATACAAGGAATATCACGTGACACGTATATACTGTCTCTCGCTAACCTATAAAACAAGTTTTCGTATTTCCCCTTGGAATCTTAATAAATAAAGTTTTTAATATCATCACCTATTCGCAGAGTAGGGGAACCATCTTAATGTTTTTCTCTTTGTTTATATTTTCCAATTACTTTGCCTTCTGCAATATTCCCCTTTTTTTTATAATAGTTCCACGCGAAAAATTGTACTCGATGGTCCCGAACTTCAGTGAATAACACTTAGGTTTTTCTTCTTATTTTTTTTTAGATTGCAGCGGTTATAAATAACACTGGACTATCGCAGAACGAAAGTTTCACAAGCCCCACGGGCAATGTTATCGTATACACCTTCGATAAGCGTTTCGATGAATTCGCAGACACATTCTCTAAGCTTTCCATAAAAGGAAGCGCAAACAAACTAATACATTGACTAGCACTGAATCTAGCACTGAACAAATGTTTTTTTATTTACCGTTATGATCGCAAAAGAGAGCAACACGCGGCGACATATTTTTGCAAATACAATTAACGAACGGATGGCATGTGATAACAACAAAACAGAATAACGAAGAAAGAAAAGAAAAGGAAATACCTCGTCACGGTTAAACCAGCGGCTGAGGAAAGTCTTGCAGACACTACTTAAATAACCCCAGAGCACCATGCCGATGATAAGCGGGTGCTTGCGGGCGCCGGTGTCGACGGCCCCATTCACTCTCAAGTAGACTACTGACACACGACGCGCCTCGACCGGCTTCTCGTCTACTCTATACTACGATATCGACTCTCTTTCTCTCTCTCTCTCTCTCTCTCTCTCTCTCTCTCTCTCGTACTGCGCGCGCACGCATGCGAAAATGAGGAGCAAACGTAAACACACGTGGATAACGAACCCCAACCTGTCTTGTTTTACGTGCGTACGAGGACTAAGTATAGCGCGAAAGTGCGCCAATGATAAATACCACGTGGCGTTAGTTTGCGTGCCTTATGCATATGCCAATTCCAACGAAAAGGTTCATCGACTTTATATATTGCTGTGCGATGAGTAATCGAAAATCATCACGTAAATACTTGCATTTTCAGATTTATTCATAATTATTCCCACGTACTTATTTATCAGCTGCTGCGTATGCCTGTATATCTATCTGCAATTATTTTTTACGTTCGCAACAATAAATATTATACTTGAGGACATTTGCAAGGTTTCTTACTATAGGTTCTGGTAATTGGATCGATAAAATTCCATTAGTAATAAATTTTTGTTTAACGTTGTACAAAAGAAAAGCGCATTCCCTCGTGCAAATTTAAATTTGATATTTTTTTATAAACATAAAATGTTTATTAATTGATTAAACATACGAATAACGAGAGTACACGTGAATAGGAATTTCGGTTTTATTTATTATTTAAGTAACGTAAATTCGAAAAAGAAATATTAAAAACTGCACATTTTGTAAACAATTCGCGAAAAATCAAACGTTTGTGATTACAATTAAATAAAAATAGCAGCTACAACTACTGAATTGTTATTGGATACAAATAATGGAAAAACAATGCATCGAGTTCTTCACTGATTCATGATTTTTTGTAAGAAACCACTTAATTGGAAGAAAAAAATGACGTATAAATATGAAGTTTATCAGCAGTGGTCATTCGAATGACAGATGATAATACATACTTGTACGGCTAGCAAATATCCGCTTGATGAAAAAATTTGCGATCTCTTATAATTACTTTCCACGGGAATTATTTTCGGTTGCAATGGCTTTGATGGTGAAAGCACGTTATCTAGCGATGTCATCCACAGCTTTTTGCATGCCAACTGAAATGTAATCGATGTCTTTGAGATTGCAAGTTGATCTTTGTTTTCCAGCGGTTTCAATCATTACCGACTGTCCATTCGACTAGTTGTTTTTAAATATTAAAAAATAAATGTATCAAAATCATTTTGGATAAGCCGTGATATATTTCGAAATATACATATACGTAATATTAAAAAAAGTAATATATACTTCGTACGCATCGAGCTGAAATTGAAATGCACGTGTTGACTCGAATCAAACTCAATTGATCGCGCTTTGCTTGACAATCGTACAGCATTGATGAAGGCATGTAATTATCAGCGACAATGATTATATTGCTTTTTAATGAACCTATCGTGACGAGTGCGGTTTATCGAATTCATTACTAAATGAACGTTTCATTCATGCAAAGAGATTTAAAGATAACAAGATTTTGTGTGTATACATTCCGAAATTGTAATTCAAATAATTAACTACTCAGTCGATCGTATAAACTTTTGTCAAATAAAATGCCGGCAGTTTTTAATGTGCACAACTTGGAAAATCTTACCAAACCATTGTTTTACTTCTGTAACATTCTTATCTCGTGAACAATTCTCTGCAGCATCGATGTATGACCTACATACGATCCATCACCGTACAGATAGGCATAACTAAAAAATTCATCATTTACATAGTACATACTCGCAAAAACTGCCAGTATTCTCCAGAGAAAAAGTACATATTTACGAATAAGCCAAGCATGGATCGATACATCCCGAGCGAAAACAAAAAACAAAAAGAGGACAGCAAATGTTTTACCAAAATCCGTGCGTCCCTGAACTAGAAATGTTTCGACTCTCCTTTAGCGCGCGCAGCCGCAGAGAGAAAGAGGGAATATCATCATCGTGTGGTCAATATATCGGCATCGCATACAAAGCACGCGTGTGAAGGCCACCGCGCACCACCATATATGTGTATATATATATATATATATATATATATATATATATACACACGTATAATAGTAGTCGAAGAAAAAGCAAATCCAAAAGGAACATTGAAAGTCATTTTGATAAAAAAATAAACTTTTTTTTACCTTGCACCTCTCGAATCTCTCGCGAATATAATAGTAACATCCAGCAGATGTCGAGTACAATTGTCGTCGTGATAGAAAGAGAAGATGAAGCTGTCGCTGGGTTACTACCCAGTTCATGCTCACTTCGAGGACTGCGGCACACACGCACCCTTTTCCTCTCCTCCTTTGCTGCTGCTGCTGCTGCTGCTGCTGATGTTGATGATTGTGTGCTTTGCTGTAGCTCGCGCGGGTGTACGACGCGCACGCGCTCGAACGACTAATACTGCGGGTGGGTACCGCGCAACGGATACGTCGCAGTTCGATTTCTGTCGAGACTCCTCGGGTCTTTTTTTTTTCACGGGGCACCTTTTTCTTCTTTTAGATCGTGATTATACACGATGGATATTTGTTTCTCCGGAGATGGTCTGCAATTGAAAGCATCTGGTTCGAACGTTCTATACAGTGAGCGAGTTGCCACTACGATAACGCTTGCGATGCTTCGTGACTTCGCGATAAGCATTGATAGAGAAAAATGTAATAGTTTTTTTTCTTCGCCGTTCTTGTTTGGATTGAGAGACGTTTGAAAATATGGTGCTTTTTATACGATAATGCACTCTATTATTATTCAATAATCATAATAATAAATAGGTTTGTAAATCAAGTGACTTTATACTCCGATACAACGGACTTGTATATATGAATGAAACCTTGCGATTAGTATGGGTATAGGAGCCTCACGCCATACAATACATATGCGACGCGCGTTTTACTCGTTCAATGCGACGACTTTTCACGAAATAAAACTCGAAGTTTCAAAGGTTTTTACGGCGATTAAAATATACAAAATAAACCGCTCGACGTCTGTTGGAAATTGCGGAGATCATTCTAATTGCTCGCCGCGTTTTTTTTTAACGAGCGTGCCAAATGAGTGCAATTATAACGCGCTTGAGTTGTGATATATACGTGTATGTACAACATTAAATATGCATACGTATATTCATAGAGCTTACGTCAAATAAAGTGGTTGCCTACAAAAGTACACTGGCAACGATGACTTTGTAACTTTACTCGGGGTTTTAGCCTCGTCCATTTGGATAAACGACGAGTGTAAAATTATACGCCGTATGCTTTGTTTACGAATCGAGATTTTTCATTTAACAACTTGCATACGTATTGAGTCGTAGCAAAAAGAAAATATAAATAAAAACTATGCCAAAAATAGATGCTGTCCGTCATGGCAGTTGGACGTATATTCTTTGTTCCCGATCGTTTGACATCGTTATACGTCGTAAAACAAGTAATTGTACAAGTTTAACGATATTACACGTCCGAACAGAATCAGTTAAACGTCGATACGTACATACGCAAGTGCGTGTCACTCGCGAGAAAACGTCTACCCGTTAGGGACTTAGGCTTGAAACTGAACGTCAAACGACAATCGTACGTGATCTATTTTCGGCTGACACGCGCGAGGGGCGGATTTTAGATAATTACGTCGCTTACCGCATATTCGATCAACGAGTTTATGATTTTGTTACTCGATACAATTCTTTTCATCTTTATTTTCCTTTTTATTTACGTTTCTCGTATTATATCTCTGATTTTTACATATCGAAATGCAGAAGCGAATGCTGCTGTCCCCTTGATAATGAAAATGTCCGAAAAAGGAGAAAAAAAGAAGCAACGTACACGTACGTATACTGACAAAATCTATCCGCAATGCTGCTAAAAATTTCACCGAGCGTTTGTATAGTATGCAACAATATACTTCGACTACTGCGAAAGGGGAACAAGCAAAGGCTCACACAGTACGTATATACAAGCAAATTGCACGTGAGCGTGCGTGACGCCAAGAATTCAAACGATCGCAAGTTTGCAAGCTCCCAAGTGTGTCAGTTGTAGCACTTTTTTTTTAATATTTACACATTCGTTTTTCTCGCTGAATCCAATAAACTTTCCATCAAACTTCAACATCTCCCAGGTGCAATTTTCTATATTTTCGCGTACTTTGTATTATGTCCTGATACAATTATCCAAGAGAACATGTCGGCCACGCGGTGATACTTTGTGCAGCGTTGACATGATTATCGAACAATTAGTGCGCAACATATTTTTTTTCTTTCCCCAGACGTGAGTTTTCTTTTTTTATAGAGCAAGGCCACACGCTCGAAGGTTCTATACGATATGTCTAGTTGAGTTTACGTTTATTATAACTTTTGTACAAGCTTATTGCGCATTGTTGATTTTTTAAATAATTATCATAACCATGTTATAAGGATATTAAAGTATCGTTATTTTGAGAAAGTACACGTTTATTTTGATCGTTGGTCTGATTTATTATACATTTTTTGAACGCCAAATAATTCATTTTTCACGATAAAAATGCAATAAATAACGATAGAGCAAAATTCTTAAACGTTATTTATACGAAGAAAAACTTTATCCGTTATCCATCAAATCACAAAAACAAAGTAGCAAGTTGAAATATCCAGCGAGATATATTATACATGTATACGAATACATTTACATCGAGTTTTATAGTGCTCTTGAGCTTTCGAGTAGCAAAACACTTGTGACGAAAAAATCAAAATGATGCTATTTAAATTTACAGTAAATCGATAATAAAGCAACTACTATATACATGTATATTTCTCGAAAATTTACGATCAAAGATATGAAATTATAAAACTCCTTTGCTACCATCTTATGACGTCCAACTTGCATCTATTACGATTTATTTGTATATTCATTATTATTCACGAACCGAAATCAATCTCGCGCCGTCTCTCTCTTCTCTCTCTCCTTTTGAGTTTTAACAAAAGATGCAAACAAAAAGACTTTTTTTTCGTTCTCTGTCCGATAGTAGCGCTATTTTTTTGTCCTTGAATGTATAACGAAAATCCTCTCGTTGGCAATCAAGAAGCGAGTCTTTCCTGATTACACCTGAACTCGGATAAAAGTAGTTTACGTGAAATAAAAAAAAAGAATAAAGAATTATACCAAATCCGGAACGGTGTAGTTGCACCACTGGAGCACTACTTTCGTGTGTGCATCTAAAAGAGACAAAGAGGGAGAGAGAGAGAGAGAGAGAGAGAAAGAGAGGTCAATCAATGCATCATGTGTAATAAATTTGTATTTCTCCGTGGTGGATTTTCGCTATGTATGAAACGATATTGATTTTCATTTTATTCAATGTTTATCGAATACCACGTGTTGTTTTTAATTAGGTACTCAGACTGACAGTACAATGTTTTCGAAAGGTAATTACAAGACATTGACTCAGCATCGACAAAAATCAAAAATAAACCTTTTTGCTCCTTAAGTTCAAATTTTCGTTCAGCGCCAAATTGGCATCCGTTCAACATTCTCATCGACATTCAATTCGAAAACGTCACAGCCAACCATTCACAAACAACAAAAAATACCCTTAACCCCCAAAAAAATACACACACACATACACACATATACACACAACTAGAGTATCCTTTTGAAATTGTATAATTTGGACATTTAAAATCTGCAAGTTTTGAAGCGCGAATGCGCATGCAGCGCACGTGTGGCGTGAAGGAGGATCGATACGATCGTTTCCTCGGTGACGGCTGCGCGGACGAGGTTCTTCTCTCTCTTTCTCTCTCTCAGTAGCCGTCCGCGCTTCTCTCCAAACACACAGTTAACCCTCCGTGCTTCCGCGTGTCGCAGCACTCTTTCTCTCTCTTTCTCTTTCTCTCATTCCTCGTTTTTATTTTTTTTTATTTTTGCTGATACCGCTTATTTTTGTTCTTTTTGCATTTCTTATTTCCCACTGAGAAGCTTTTCATAAACAAGTTTAAGAAAAATCATTGGTGCGCACTTTCACGGGGTGAGTAAAATATTGAAAAATTTGTTTTCCTCAAAATGAGTGTTTGTATATTCCTTTGTGGGTACATGTGAGAAATACTACGAGAGACGAAAGCGTATTTTCGGGTGATCTTTTGCAGACACGTTTAATTTTGCCGCGTTTCACGTCCGTCAGATTTATTGTTGTACAATCGACAATGAAAAAATACTTTGTTCTTTTTTATTCATTTATTACGCGGAATGCAGAGAACAAACAAGTAACGAATTAGAACATAGTTTAACGAATGGATATAATCTCGTTTGCAAGCTCTAAAAATGTAGTTCAACGCTTTTCACAATAAATAAAACGATAAATGTATTTAGGGAATTAATCAATACGACCCCAGATATAAAAGTAAATACCCGTAATATCGATTATTCTCTCTCTCTCTCTCTCTCTCTCTCTCTCCCAAGCAAACTGCGACATGGCCAATTTCATTTCTGATAACGCTAATCATACACGAGTGAACGTATTGTACTACCAAAACTTAACCAATGTATAATTCGCATGAGATTGTTGTTGTACGTTTCGAAACTTAATTAATTTATCGCATGGCTCTTTACTCGAAACTGCAACTACATTGTCATTTTTTTTTATTTTCATTTAGATTTGATGGATTTTCGTAATGCACGATACTTATACTCGTGTCGTTTTTTATCGGACTTTGCAATGTAACTTGCAACATTGATACGAGATACATCAAATTTCGCTTGAAAATATCAAATTATCGTTGAGCAGATAAAATTATACTGGTTTTTCGATGAAAAGAAAAATGTTACGTAACGACCTTATTTTTCAGTTGGGAAAGGGGGCTCAAAAATAAAAACGAATGTTCATGCAAACGCATGTCCATTGTCACAGTTGTATGCGACTAGATACGTCGTCGTACAACAACGGCGCTTGGATTTTAATTAGCATTGTTTCGCGTAGATTCGAAAATACGTGAATTATTTGTTCATCTGTTCGTTTTCATTAGTCATTTTTCATCGCGAGACACAATTTTTAACGACTTGTAATCCAATGATACACATTTTTTCCTTTGCTTTTTTCTTTCTTTTATTGCAGCATCAACGGTCAATCAACAAAAAGCAACACGACGAGTAATGCCGGCCTGCTTGGAGGCCTCAACGGTTTGCTGCAGGTGACTAGCGAGCTGACGACCTCGCAGGAGGAAGAGGAGGCTCGCCTCCTTGTTTTTGATGCCGTCGACGATAATAATGACGGCGCGAACAAATCATCGGCCGCCACCGGGGCACGTTCGCCGACGAAAATTCCAAACGACCACGACGACAACGAGGAGCTGATGAAGAATTCACAACAGCAAAGATTATGCCATTGGAATGAGATGCCACAACATCTGCAATTCAATCCACATATTAGATCTGGTTATCGACCACTCATGACACCAGCCGAGTGCATCAACAGTATCTTTTGCTTGCACAACGAGACTGTCAATATCTTGTCGCACGGTGAGCTTCTTTTCACGTTTTATTTGTTCTCCAAATTTGACAACCTCGAGAAATAGAACTCTGTTTTTCCAATGTACTTTTTTTCAAGTTCGTACAAGCGCAAACGTACGTACCGAGTGAATTGATTATTTGAAAATATCGCGAATAATACTAACGTAGATTGAAAACACACGTTCATCTTGTGTATCGTGAATTAATTTCCTTGAACAACGCGCATTATAACGATCCCGCATGTGGGTCGCGTTCCAGCACGATGATGCTAATTAGATGTGTTAGGTGATTCTATATTTAACGCAATAGCATTGTGCAATTTGAAAATGATATACATTGTACAACACAAACGTTATGCCAGACGAGGAATCAAAACGAGAGTTGTTGTTGTTGTTGTTTGCAAAACTATGTATAGCAAAATGAAAGAAAATTTGAAGATTAGAGATGAATTTGTATGCTTTGTACGATGCATTAAGGTTATAATACATTAATCCCTTGGTACGATTGTTGCATAACGCGTTGTTACGCAAGAAAATACATTGACTGCGTAAGGGTATTAGACTACTAGAAAACCGTAGAAATCCCGCAAACAAGAAAGTTCTTCCTTGTATTATATTCGACTGTTTTTTTCTGGTTATGCAACGATTTCGAAGAGGAAATTCTCGAGGTTGGATGTTCATTCGTCGATGTTAGTTTACCCGCGTTACCAAAATTACTCTGAAATTTATTCGTTAAATTAATTAAAATATAACATCAAATTAATGATTGGATCGTCGATCGTGACAATAACACAACGAAGTGCACGTGTACGGAGATGGATCAACAATTAATTTGGAATACGAAAAGCACGTTAGATGATCGTCGCGTTGTCGATAGTTATAATTACCTGACCTTCGATACATCACCATTCATCCGTATGAAATTAAATGAAATAATCATGACTCGGATGTATATCGGATTCTAATTTAACGCGTGCCCTCGTTACCTTATTTCCTTCAATTCACTGTTCGTCGGTTGAATTAAACTTGACTTCTTTCTATTTCCGAAACATATTAGTTTTGTTGTTTTATTTTGGCCAAGATTGGCGTGCGATTTGGCAGCAGTACAATGCGACGTGTTTCCTTTAATACGTATAAAAACAAAACTTGCGCGCCTTATGTAACAAAATAATACTCGAATTCGTTAAAATGTGTAGACTTGTCGCGATATTTTTCATACAATGTAAGACAAGATTCGTATTCGAGGTAATTAATTGTACGGATAAGTGATTCAAAACCTTAAACAATTTATTTTTCCAGATATGTTTTCTTTTATCGATTAAGCAAGTGCATAGAAAGTCTTGGAACGTTTTGTCTTTAACCAAGCCTACAGCTATTATGCACTATGATCTAATTACACTAGCAGAATCGATTATTTCAAAGCTATCAAAGATATCAATTCCAGAGGCACTTTGTATGATCCATCGAACTGCTGGATTATAAACGACGTACATCGAAATCGTGAAAGGAGAACACAAGCTATGATTACAAACACTACTAAGAGTTACAAATTTTACGTTTGAACTGCAGTGCATATACTTCAGAATTGACATTTACTATAACCATAACCAGAATAACCTGAACTGTGTCGATCCAATTAAAATTTGAGATATACAAATTAATAGCATTCTAGATTTTCCGCGTGTATATCGGTGTCACAAGAGAGAGAGAGAGAGAGAGAGAATCGTGACTAGATTTTCCATTTCACCAAAAATAAAAACGATGTTATTTTAATAAGTAAAATAAAAAATTCAATCAAAGGCCATTATCTGTAGCTATATATTCATCCATCGCTCTTTATACGAATCTGCACGTTTAAGACGCAAGTTCATTTCAAGTCTAAGAGCCCGATATAGAAAGTCGAAATTTCCGTCAAGCTTTTGATAGAAGAAGCGATCAGCGTGGGTCATTTAGATATACGGCCTTGACATTGCTTGAGACTGCATAACGGCCATTCAAGTGCTTCCCTCTGCGGAAAGGAGGATCGATCTCTTTCTTTCTCTCTCTGGGCCGACGACACACACTTGCATACAACTCCCTCTTCTTCTCCTCCTCCTCCTCCTCCTCCTCTCATTCTGCAGTGCGTACATAAGGTGTAGGTCCTTCTTGTTTCTTTTTCCTCGTAGCGTTTCAAGTTCAAGGACACGTACATTTACACACACGTGCACACAGAGGAGCGAGAAAGGGTTATTTTTTTTGGAATGTTTGCAAGAGAGAGAAGCTGTGTTGGAAGAGTCTACTCGAAGAAAGTGGCTGTAGGATCAAAGGTGCAATCGAGTGTAAGATATTAGCTCTCGTCGTCTTGCCGTTGATACTTATTCTTTTATAAACTTTTCCTTGGCATGTATTTTCGACTTTATAACAGGGAGAAAATTCAAATACTTTTTGTTGTCACACACTTGCCTTACTACGTAACCACTGCAACGTAAATAAATAGCCCACGTGTCATATAGGTGTACGGATAGATTTAAATAGGTCGATAACGAGCACGGGTATCACGATAATTAATTAATGCCGGCTAATCACTATTATCGGCTCAAATCAAGTTGAACGTCGAGAGAAGAATCTTCGAGTTGCAACGCGCGTCTGACTTGATCGTCTTGTATCACTACGTATTCGCTTTGAATTACTCCGTTTTAGAACGTAAACTGCAAGATAGCATAACAAAATTCATGAAAACCCAAGATATTACGTACATGATAATAAACGAAGTTGAAACAAATTAATTGAATATTACAGGATTCGCCATTGTATACATCCTGGCGACAGTGCCGTACCTGTTGCCTTGGAGTAGTCGTGGTGCACTTGCCGGATTTTTGTCGTGGTGTCACCTGATCGGTGCTATAAGTCCATGGATTGGCTCGTTTCTCTATCACGTCTTTATGAATCTCAATTACGGCGAATCGGTCTACAGGTGCCTACTCAAGCTCGATATGCTTGGCATTTGGATTTGCCAGAGTATCGGTGAGTATGTATACGTATATATGTATATATATATATATATATTATCCATCACATTTTCATCGATTTTTAAGATAAAGCTGGCAAAATACTACTTATTCTCATGGGGTAGTTTCTGTCGCGTTTATTTTTAAAACGCTCGTACTTGCGTCACTCGCGTTGGTTCATTGATTTACATTGATAAAAATACAACTACCTACATACCTCTATTGGGTATATTGAATATTGAATACACATCGATGTTTCATCGTTTGCTTAATGCCAATAAAAAACAAATAGACAAATAAAGGACAAATATGTACTTTCTACCGTGCAAGAGGACTGCGCTGTTACGGTGAAAAACATAACGTTTGCCCATCGCGTCGTATCAGAAACATGACAGTTGCGGCCACGTAAACTCGTAACTAAGTTGTACGTGCATGTATGTTCAAATGTAACCTTGCCGTCTGATCCCATTAGTTTGCACTTGTAGACGTCACTCTGGGCTGCTTCTACTACTTTGTATACCTATGTATTAAGTTAGCTTACGAATATTCGTGCATTGCAAAATTTTATTGCACCGTAAGATTTGGGTCGACTTGACGAAAATATAATTTGATTATCGATCTAAAAGCCTGATAAAAATGAGACGAGTAGTTCGGTTTTCCCTACATGACTCGGATTCTCTTGAAAGTTTCCTTCGTTGAACCGTTTGAACAAAATTACAGAAATGACAAGTAGACTTTTATTATTTTCAGCCTTATATAATTGGTCAAGATAACGCACAACGCATCTTCGATATTTTGACGGCGTTGAACGAGCACGGATTGTTAAAAAAAATTACACGAAATCGAGCGTAAAAAATGAACGAGATACGGCTTTTTTCTTTTAAATAAATTCATGAATTCTTGCAGCATTCCTCTTGTAAGAGTATCGCTGTTCGATATTCAACTCTTTCTCCATGCGCAGTTCCTCGTCGATATTCAAATAGCGTAGAACTACGTCGCTTGCCACCGGCTGCCAATAAAGCGGCAATAAATTCGACGCAGCTAAAGTTGGTCTTCTGCCGAAATTGAAAAGAAAAATTACGATGAAAATATTCCGATGAACTATCGACGTAAAATAATATAAATCACTTACCCAGTTTTAGCGAAATTCGTCCATAGTTCAACCATTTGTTTCATAACTCTATCAGCACCAGTCCCTGCTTGCAATTGTAGCAAGTTCAAATTATCGTATACTTTTGCTCGGAATAAATAAGTTAGTTCGTCTCCGTGATTGACACCTTGAACACACGTGTATTGTCATTGACGAAAAGTGTCGAATGAATGTTTCGTAAGTATAACGTTTCGATCGATACCTTTTATGCTGGTGTTTAATTTCTTTTTACTCAACGTGAGGTTACCTTCGTACGACAATTTGTAAAGATAGGTCGGTGCTGCACTATTGTGAAATTGTATTTTCACAAGCTTGTGAGTACTCTCCGTGAAAAATACATCTGCTATGAGTTCGAGAAACTTGTGTAGATTTTCATTCGATATCTTGTCGCTTTTAAAGTACAGTTGCCTCAAATCTTTCAACGTGAGATTGCATGGTTCGAGAATGTCCTTAATATTTGGCAACACGTAGTTTTCAAAGTTCTGATCGATATCTTTCAGATCTAGCGTTTTTACATCTGAAAACAAAACAAAAGCGCTCGTTAATCCTACAGCGAAGTTGGTACGATTCGCTGGAATGACGACTGCATACTATCGAGCATGATAAGACCCTCGGAGGTATTGGTTCCAATCATAAGAGGTATTTGAACACCTTCCATCGCGGCTATTTCTACTGGCACGCTTAAAAATGGCTCGTCAGCTTTGTCGTCGATGCCAGGTGTGAATGGGAAGTAACCTTTTACCCAGTGCTAAAGAAAACAAACGTTAGCACTATCGATAAATTATTGTTTCACGGCAAAATGTGCTAGAAAAGTACCAAAGGAGTTAGGAATCTCTGTTGAGTTTCGATTATTCGAACGTAATCGGTTTTTCGCAAAAAGTTAACGATCGCTTTAGGATCGCGTTCTTTACAATTCAAAGCTTCGAGAAATTGATAGGCACTTTTCCTAGGATTTTTCTTCGTAGCCCATGGGCTTATTGCAGTGCCACTTTGACAAATTGCTCTGTGAAACAATTCTGTAGGTATCGAACAAAAAAAAAACAGAAAAGACGTTTAAACATTTTTCAATATCGATCGTGTGTTTGCTATGGTACACACACACACACACACACACACACACACACACATACCTTTTGCCATAGGTGACATGGTAAGAAAATGTACAGACGCAGCACCCGCGCTACCACCGAAAATTGTCACGTTATCGGGATTGCCACCAAAGTATCCGATATTCTTGTTGACCCATTTTAAAGCCATCACCTGATCTTTAAGTCCTTGATTACCAGGCGCCACTTTGTCTTCCAAGTTGAGAAAGCCTGAATATTCACGATAGTTAAGGGCGCCGTAATAAGCAATAACCGTCAGTTTCTTTGATGTATACGTTGCGTTACGCGCTTGGCATAATTAGTTTTATGAGCGATAAATACACACACGCATCTGCTGTTGAATTATGAAACGATATCGTTATAAATCTGCACGAAAATAACGAGATTTTCGCACGAAATTCATCGCTTAGGTATTTCATCTTATTGCACTTTAATTAAAATGTATATCCTTTCCATTTTACTAGCTGCAAAGAGCGATTTGTGCGATAAAATTTCAATCACTCGTTCGATGTCATGGTTTTGTTTACAATTGTTTCGGTGAAACATCCGAGACAGTTTTTATCAATCAATTTGAGATTGTATCTTTAATTTCACACTTATCGTTCGACCTATTTTTTATCGGGTCATCGAATTTACAAATTTTAGCGACAATAATGTCAAGTGTTGTTTAAAGGAATACGTTATAGTGGTCAGTGCAAAATTACAAGCGACATCGTACATTGTTATTTATCGCGTTAGCCATCGTACGGAAAATATACGTCTTATCTGGAATAAACTCACCAAAAATACCAAGCCTGTAGTTGATGGTGACGAGTACGATATCCTTCGCAAGTAAATAGTCAGGTCCAAACATGTCATCGTTACTATTACCACAATGAAATCCACCACCGTGGATCCAAAACATGACAGACGCTCGTGTACTTGGATTCAAGTTGCGCGTGTACACGTTCAAATACAAACAATCCTCCGAACCAATAACTTTTTTCGCGTCGACATCGTATTGCGCTGAAATTGGTCCGTGTGACGTCGCGTTGCGAATGCCAGTCCATGCTTCCAATGGTTGCGGATCCTTGTTTATTATTATTCGTTTTAACGTTTTAACGATGACCTTGTTACTTTTTTTAACGCAATAAACGATGAAATATCTATTGTATCAAAGCGTAATCGATTGGATTACCGGTAGTGGTTGAAGTACGTTTGAAATCTTTATGTAAATACCAGCCGTCGAACCACAAAACAGGATATAAAAGTCACGCGATGATAATTTAAAAATAGCAATCATCAAACTCGCGGTGCAAGACAAATAATGAATTATTCTCGCTTTTTCCACTCGGCCGTAAATGTTGTCATCCGGTAAAAACTAATAAATTTTATACGTGTAATCTTTGAAACTTACAACGTCGCCTGTCGTTATCAGGCGATATTCTAGTTGTTTTTTTCGGCGGTTTTAGACGCGACTGCTATCGTTGATTAGAATGGATTATTTACCGTGTGCGAAAATGAAGAATCATTCATTGAACAAGATCAAATGCTGCTCGTCGATCCATCACGTCTTAATTAGATGTGAACAGCATGTATCATACGATATACAGAACAGCATCTTGCGCCGGTCTAGTTTAATATGAAATTGCTGAATGAAACTCACTTGAAATCTCAACTGTCCGATAGGTGGTTTAGCATAGGGTATCCCTTTGAACGCATAGTAATCGTCGCCCAAGCAGCTTCGTTGGAACGATCCCTGCAATTTACCGCTCAGCGTGTCGACAACTGCGTTCCTCCGCTCCATTCTCTCGACTAAAGCAACGAGTCACAAACTCGTCGCTACTATCGCCTTTCAGCTTCTCTCTCTCTCTCTCTCTCTCTCTCTTTGCTCTTTCCTTCTCTTTCCTTCTCTTTTTATGTGTACAGTTAGCTTGTATACATATAGTTTGGATCCCTTGCTTATCAAGCTAGCGATGCCAAAGTTTGCTATTGATGGACTGTAATTTGATATACATCGGATTTTCGATCACAGTGAGAACATTCAAACACAAGAGGCGAGAATAAAGTATCTATTCTAATTATTTAATGTAATAAACTGGATCTTTGCTTAAAATTATAGCGATCGAGATGACTCGCTAACTCATGCTGCTTGGCCCTTCTGTTTACACTGCCGACGCCCCCGCTCAAAGGGAAAATGCCGTTTCCCCTCTTTCCACTAGTCTGGGACTTTCCTATGTAGCTTCGCCAGACCCATTAACTCGTCTAGATACATGTGTACGCGCCCGTAGATCCCATGAATACACACCCACATATCTCTATAATATTCAAATTTTTTTCATCGTTTATATTTTGATTCGATCTAATAATCTCGAAATGATACATGTCGTATCTGCGGAGTAGAATGTAAAATGACAGTTGAATGCGATAATACGCAATAAGAGTACAACTGGATGATTTTTACCGAAACTTGTCGTCGAGGAAAAAACCGAAACGAGACAAAATGTCATGATCCGGCTTGAGTGCTAATTTGATTAAGGCGACGCTCGTTATCTAATAAAACTTGTCTTTTATTGAAACATACCAAGTTATGCAATACAGCAGTATTAGTTCGATTGGTAGTTTTACAACGGAAACGTTTACACGTTTAACAAAACTAGCGTTAGAAACGTGTCCCTCCAAAATACGGATTTTTCTCGTGCAATACTTTAGTCTTGCGCAATTCCTCACCGATGTCCAAGCAATCCACGGACGAACTCTTGGTTAACGGCTGCCAATCGATTGGCAATAACGTTGACTTGGCCGGTATCGGTCTTCTAAAACGTCCAATGTTTCAGACTAATATTTAAAATGTATAAATTTATCCGTCGATCGTTTTACGACTCACCCTGTTTTTGCGAAGTTCGTCCACATCTCGACCATTTGTCTCATCACTCGTACCGCCCCGGTGCCTTCCTGTAGTTGCTCAAATCCAGACTTATCACATATGTTCATTTTAAATAGATACGTCAATTCCTCTCCGTGGTTAGCCCCTACAAAAAAAGCATTATCAGCCAACGAATCTAAATCCGTAAATATATTCGTCGAAGTAAAATAACCTGCGAAAGGGCGGAGTCGTTGCTTTTTATAAATGGTGATATTTTTGTCAAAGGAAAATCTATAATGATACGTAGGCAGGGCATCGTTGGATAGTTGTATTCTCGCCAAATGTCGAACGTCATTCGTCAAATAGAGGTCACCCCACAATTTGACGATTTTGTCGATGTTACTTTCGGTCGTTCTTTCCCTATTAAAATACGTATTTCTCAAATCATTCAACGTCATACCATGAATTTTGAGCGTCTTTCGAACTCGAGCGTGCAAATACTCGTCCAGATTGCGCTCTACATCTTTCAGATTCATATGCCGTAAAACTGCAAGAGAATATTAGATGGTAATGTATCGTTTTCTAGTCGGAATATTCTCGAGTGTTGTCGTACAATCGGAATAAAAGATCCCTTCGTTGGAGTTGCAACCAACGATGAGCGGTACTCGTATGCCTCGTTCCGCAGCCTTCCTCGTGATTCCGGGCAACACGGGATCCTCAAAATGATCGTCTAATCTCGGTAAAAATGGAAGATTATTCTGGAACCATACCTGTAAAGCAAATATCGTAATTATACCCAGCGTGGTATAATACTTTATCTTTCAACGAGGCAAAGTACTGCTCTTGTACCGTAGGTGAGGAGAGTTTCTGTTGAACCTCGATCAATTTGCGAGCGTCAATCGTGCGCAAAAGGCTAAGAATTTTTTTTGGTTGTTTCTCATTGCTACCCAAAAGAGCGAGGTATTTATATAGACTCTCTTTGGGATCGTAAAGATAAGCCCACGAACACGATACTGAGCCACTTTGACAAATCGCTCGATTGAACAAACCTTACGATTGAAACGCATAGTTGTCAATTTGAAGGAAAACGAAGAAAAAAAATCAAAATGGTTATCATTTGCCTTTTGACGCCGGAGACATGTCCAAATATTGAATAGATGCTGCGCCAGCGGAGTAACCAAAAACCGTGACGTTATTGGGATCCCCACCGAACGACGCGATGTGACTTTTCACCCATTTCAAAGCCATCAACTGATCTTTCAAACCTTGATTACCAAGTGCTACTTCGTCTTCCAAGTTTAGAAAACCTGTACGTATAAAATTCCCTATAACATTGAGACGTATCGATGATTTTATCGATCTTACCGAAAATACCAAGCCTATAATTGAAAGTAACGAGCACCACGTTTTTGGCTATCAAATAGTCAGGCCCGTAATAATCGTCACTACTGCTACCCGTCAAATAAGCACCTCCGTGTATCCAGACCATTACAGCCATGCGAGGCGAATTCACATCTGTACAAGGTGTGTACACGTTCACGTACAGACAATCTTCGTGACCTTTTGGTTTTTTTGACACAAAGTCGTATTGAAAACTGATGGCTGAATGTGACGTTGCATCGCGAACGCCCAACCACGACTCATTCGGTTGAGGGTTCTACGTGTATTTTGGTTTATCGTATTTCATAATACGATAGATGGAACAGGAAAAATTAGTGTAACCATCGAAAGAAAATTAATTATTGCACATACGCATACACGCGTAACTTACTTGAAACCTCAATCGACCAATCGGTGGTTTAGCGTATGGTATACCTTTGAACGCGTAATATTCATCGCCCAAACAACTTTGTTGATAGCTACCGCGTAATTTACCGCTAGGAGTTTCTACGATTAGCCGATCTGAATTGTTGAACTTGTACGACTGCAGCGATAAATATCTGATTGTGGCGCAAACGTGACTTTTTATACGTTTCAAAACGTTGAACATGTTGTCTGGTAGAACGTACAATACTCGTCACGTCGCAAGAAAAGAACAAAAAACAACACGTTAACGAAACAAATTTAGTTACCGCATACTACCGCATACCTCACGTGTGCTGTTTACGACTGTAAAAGCAATGCTGTCGATAAATATTCTACCACAAATATGAATTACAAATCGTACCATTCTTCGAGTTTTATCAAAACGACAACTTTCGAAGACAAGCGTACTAGTTTTGTTTCCATATGCATGGTAAAGCAAGTAAAATATCATTTTTTAAGCGTGCGAAAATGCTCGTCGTGTGGATTTTAATCCTTTTTTTCTCGGTTCCTTTTCTATCAATTACATTTTTGCGATCCGTTTAAATTTTTCCCGTATAAATCTAGTGGTAATACATCCAAGCCAATGCTATTTATACTCAAAGTGGGTGCATTTCCAGTGTATCGGAAAAATACTTGTACCAATAAAACGAAATATACAATTAACTATGCAATATGTATTAACCAGCGTACAACGATTGTATTGCAAAACTTGTCCAAAAACAGTAACGCAACATGTACATATAATTAATGGAATACTAACATTTTACAACTTATTCTTGGGAGGTCGATGCGCGGTATATCTGTGTCCCAAATTGAGGGTAACCTCCGTGCGCAGATCCTCGCAGATGTTTAAATAACGAAGTATCGTCTCGCTGTTGATGGGTTGCCAATAAAACGGTATCAATTCTGACGGCCTTGGTGTTGGCCTCCTGTGAATGAAATATGCATCAGATCGATCGTCGTAGTTTTCAAACGAATAATCAATTAGTCATTCAGCTGGCGAAATGGTCGAGATTTTATAATAATTTTACCCTGTCGTCGCAAAGTTTACCCATAGCTCGATCATCTGTTCGGTTATTCGATATTTATCCGATCCTTTCTTTGGAAATTCCAATGTGCTGTCGAAAAAATGAGCATGAAATAAATTCTGTAAATCGTCCGCGTGCGATGCTCCTGAAACGTTTGAATGCAAAGATTTTCAATTGCTGCCGATAAAATTTATCGAACTTGACGATTGTTGTATGCTTACCGCTCATGAAACTGTTGTACATTATTTTCATAAACGAAGGTTCCTTGTCGTAAGTGTATTGATAGAAGTAGGTTGGTGCACAACTTTTTTCAATCTGAGTTTTTATGATTCTGTGTATTCCTTCGACGAAATACAAATCGCCAAGTAGGTCAATTAATTTATCCATGTTCTCTTTCGTTATGGAATCGTTTTTCAAATAGATACGCTTCAGATTCTCCGCAGTTAATCCGTAAGATTCCAAGGTATTCGCTACGTTTGGATGCAAAAGTTTATCCATTTCAACATTGTATCTGCCGTGCTCGCTTCCTATCGCTGAGAAAATTGTAATTACAGTTGTTTATTGTACTAATTAAATCAAATAACGAAATGCCGATTGAATATCCAATTGGATGATAAATAAATTGAAATAAATTGAAAGAGAGATTTTTTTTAAATTAAAGGTTTATCGTACTTTTCACGAAGAAGATAGCTTCTCGGTTGGTGTGGCCAATGATCAAAGGTACTTGAATTCCTTCGGAGGCTGCCAATTCTGGGTGAACAGGCAAGAAAGGTTCCTTTGATTTCGAATCGATACTCGGTCCGAAAGTGAATACAAATTGAAGCTTTTCCTATGACGTCGAATGTTTTAAACAAATATTATAAATAATAGTACCGTACAAAACAAACGAATTGTCCATACCCTTCTTGAAAGTAATTTTTCTTGAACTTCAATTAACTTGCGGGTATTAACTGTCCTTAAAAATTGAACAATAGATTGTGGATTTCTGTCCGTATGACCTAACTGTTCGCACATTTGATATGCTCTGTTCTGAGGATTTGGATGGAATGCCCATGGGTTTAGTACCACTCCGCTTTGAGCAATGGCTTTGTGGAATAAACCTACGTTATCGTAACAAAATGATTCCATCAATGGTTATTCGCGTGGTTTTCAATCAATAATACGAAACTAAGTTTTCTTTTTACGATTTACCTTTTGCTAGTGGAGAAATCGTTAGATAATGAACCGATGCTGAACCAGCACTTTCGCCAAAGATCGTTACGTTATCGGGATCACCACCAAAATTAGCGATATTATCTCGAACCCATTTCAAAGCCATCACTTGATCCTTCAGACCTTGATTACCAGTCGCAACTTGGTCGTTTAAATTTAGAAAACCTCAAATTCAAAAGGCATGCATATGTATATCGATATTTCTATCGACGGATACCGAGTGACTTTGCTAAAAAGAAACAACAACAAAACAGACAAATTTGATATACCTAGAACGCCAACTCTATAGTTGATCGAAACCATAACAATGTCCTTGTACATGAAGTAGTCTGGTCCGTAAATTGAATCGTCACCGTGTCCATAAACGAAACCTCCTCCATGAATCCAAACCATTACAGGTCTCCTAATTCCAGTTTCTATGTTCTTTGTGTATACGTTCAGATAAAGACAATCATCGCTGCCTACAATTTGATTGGTGATCAGGTCGAGTTGAGCGCAATTTGGCCCGTGTATCATTGTATCGCGAACATCTGGCCATGCTTCTACGGGTTCGGGATCCTATTACAAAGATTTTGATTTATTTTTTGTTTTCTAATGAAAAAACAAGCGAATAAACCATTTCGACCGGCTTGCAGTGTAGTCTGTGAAATGAGAACGAAACGCATGGCGATAAAAAAAGACTACTTAGAAGAGAACCGCTGTGAATAGCAGAGAAAATTCTTGATTTGTTGCCTCGTACATATTGTAATGTAGTAGCGTGATTCTGTTTATTCGAAAGATACGTGATGAGTTAATCGTTTTAGCCTTCTCGTGGCGCAGCGACAGACAACAATTACAGGAGTGTACGCTCTAATTCAAACCCACAATTACATTATGCACCTATATACGCGTCAACGAGTGGATAGTACAATAGGTTTATCAATTACACGACCTTGATTACCAAAAGAGTCACGAACGCGTAGAAAAGTCGCCATAAGTGTATTTTACCATGTTGCATAGTAGAATGTGACGCGAAACATTGTTGTTACAATTAACGGTCCTTTTTTCGTCAAAGCGACAATGTAGTAATCATTGTACCAGTGTATACCCAATAAAATTGAATTGTTCCTAGGTCCCTTGTACATCGATAAAAAAAGAAAACGAACGCTTAATATATAATATATAAATAAAAGCAAAACCTCACTTGAAATCGCAATTGTCCAACAGGCGGTTTAGCGTAAGGAATACCCTTGAACGCATAATACCGATCACTTTCGGAAGCCTTTAGTTGAATACCACGTAATTTGCCGACACACGTGTGTACGAGTGCATAAGCTGGCGAGTCGCCCATGCTGATGTTGACCTAGACCCTGGACGACTGCATATAACGGTAAGAGAGCTGTGCACAACCGACTGGCTGCTTCTCTGAAATGCTCGCTGTGCGCATGTCGTAATACTTATTGAGTATATATATATCCCCACTCTTGTCTTGCACGAGGTATAAACTGTTATTTTTGTACAACGGCGAGAGAATTATTTCATAATTTCTCGGATGATCGTACAACGTAGTGCTCGGCAATTAATTTAAATATCGTAATTTCGATTGAGATTTTTCAATGTATATAGGTCAAATGTATGGAACGGTTACTACTACGCGTCATTTGCTTTTTATAGATGTACGCGATCGAAGGTTGTTTGGATTTTTTGATCGAATGGGTTGAGTCAACAAAGCATTGGTTAATTTGTCAAAGACTTGTTTATCTGAATTTCTACGTTGAATTACATAGTCGAGCTACTTGAATTATTATGCCGATTAAACAAATTTATTATATTGTAAACATTAAGATAAGATAACGGTGTATCGCCTCTTCTTCATTGCTTGCTTTTGGGATGTTTGCGCGCAGCATAAAGTTGTTCTAAATTAAATGCAACTTCCATACGTAAATGATCGCCGATATTTAGAAAGCGTAAAACAGCCTTATCATTGACAGGCAGCCAGTGACACGGTGTCAATGCCGAGATTTCCAATGTTGGTTTACTAAACGATTGTAAAAAACACGTTTATTAATATGAGTTTTATTTTTTTGTAAAATTAGTTAACTCACCCTGTTGTCGCAAAGTTCACCCACATTTCAATCATCAGCTCGGTTATTCTATACTCGTCCGATCCTATGTCCGGGAATGTGATTTTGTCGTCCAAAAAGTGTGCTCTAAACAAGTACTTTAATTCTTCCGTGTGGCATACACCTATTTATATAGAACATTTAAAGTAAAGAGACGAATGAAATAATCGTGGGTTGTTAAATATCGAATGACTTCGTACCGCTTATCCCGGTGTTTAATAATTTTTTTATCACAGACGCTCCTCTGTCGTACGTCAGTTGATAGAAATAAGTCGGCGCGCAACTCATGTCTACTTGACTTTTCAAGAATCTGTGTATACCTTCGACAAAGTACAAATCGCCGATCAAGTCGATCAATTTATCAACATTTTCGGTCGTTACCGATTCGTCGTTGAAGTAGATACGTTTTAAATTGTCGGCTGTCAAGTTGTATAATTTTTTGATCACGTCCACTGCGTTCGGGTGCAAGACTTTGCTGGACTCACTGTTGAATCTGTCGAGAGTTTTGGCTATATCTGTGGAATATACGCATGTCCCTTTGAGTACAACAATTGCAAATCTTAAATCATTTTTTTACTCCTCTCTAACACGAACGAAATAACAGTCGATACTAAATATTAAAACTAAATAAATCCAAGTTGTGAATCGTAATGAAATGTGAAAAATCAGTTTCTACATCAATCGTTTCACCTCGTTAGTTCTCATACATCATCTACCGAATGATTGACAACTAATTTGCGCAACCGTAAGTTGATGCAATATCACTGCAGCAAAAATGCCGTTACTCTCGTTTTTTCTTCTTTTTTCACAATTTTCAAACGACATACCTACCTTTCAAATGAATTATTCCTTCTCTGCTGTTATGGCCAATGATCAAAGGCACTTGAATACCCGTGTCTACAGCTATTTCCGGATGAACGGGCATGAAAGGTTCTTTCGCTTTAGGATCGAGACTCGGGCCGAAAGGGAACGCTAACCAAATACCTTCCTGTGATAATTAAAAAACTTTTCGTATAAATGTCGTCTTTCGATAATTAGGCCTATCGTACCTTTCTCAACGACAAGCTCTCCTGTGCTTCCACTAATCGTTTGGTATCGATGGTCTTGAGAAATCGAATCATAGAATTCGGATCTTTGTCCGTGTGTCCTAAGTACTCGCACAATTGATAAGCCTTCTCTTTAGGCTCCGATTGAAATACCCATGGAATTAGTGCACTACCACTCTGCGAAATAAGCTTGTGGAATAAACCTATTCGTCAACACGTTAAACATCGATTACACGACTTTAACTGCATATTCTTGTAGAGTCGAAAACAAAATGTAAATACTGAACCTATCGCCATTGGTGACAGAGCCAAGTAATGTACAAATGCGGCGCTTGCGCTGCTACCAAAAATCGTCACGTTTTCCGGGTTACCACTGAAATTAAGGATATTGTCGCGAACCCACTGCAAAGCCATCACCTGATCTTTAAGTCCTTGATTTCCCGTTGCCACCTGGTCTTCCAAATTCAAAAAGCCTACGGATAAAATAAGTGTCGGACGTATTGTCAATTATATTTATATACTCGATCCAAATGTAATAATATAGCGAATAACATTTACCAAGAACTCCAAACCTATAGTTAATTGTAACCAGTACAACATCTTTGCGCATAAAATAATCCGGTCCATAGTACGAATCATCACCGAAGCCTCCAACGAAAGCACCACCATGTATCCAAAACATCACTGGCCAACGGGCAGCCGCGTCAATGTATCTCGCGTATACGTTCAAATACAAGCAGTCGTCGCCTCCTATAATTCGATTGGTGAGAAAGTCAAGTTGGGCGCAATTTTGCCCGTGGTTTGTTGCATCTCGAACACCCGTCCACGAATCCATGGGTTTTGGATCCTTGGGACATTTTATTCGAATCAAGACAAATGACGATAACACATTGCGTTCGATACTAAAAACTCACTTGAAATCGTAACTCGCCTATTGGTGCTTTGGCATAAGGAATGCCCTTGAACGCGCAAAATTCATCGCCTTGCGAGGTAGTTAGTTTGGTACCTTGCAATTTTCCTGCTCGCGTCTCTATAACTAGTTGGTCCATTATTTGTGTTATATCAACGGGTACAGTTTTACGCTATATATGTACATAAAATAACGGTTTATATAAGTATATTAGTATCGCGCTGTGTATCGATTCGCGACTTGACTGTACAGTCGGAACGATTTCGATGTACTGGCAATTGCAGTCTTTCGAGTTTTTAAACGTACGAACGACTTGCGCCATCACCCGCTTGCTTGTTTTTATGAATCGAGTCTTACGCCATGAGGTGTTTTTTCTGCTCTCTCTCTCTCTCTCTCTCTCTTCATCACTCCGGTGTTATTTTTTGATTCAGGTCATAAGATTAATGAGATTCCACAGTCTATTCATTGGTAGGCAATGGCACTTGTTGAAAACGTTATAGCGTCATTCTCGGTTCTATGCGTTTTTCTATGTGCATTAACAAAATGACTTATTGATCGACAATCGATAGTATACGTAGGATTTATTAAAGGTGTGCTAGAAGTCAATAAGTTATCGAGTACAACAATACAGAGATATAATAATTTGTAAAATGCAACGATGCAAAGAACCGCCACCTGGTTTGTTTGTTTCTAAGCTAAATTCTTCGGATACTTTTGCGCGATATATTGTTGGCCAATATCGCGCGTAACCTCCATACGCAAATTTTCGCAAATATTTAAATAACGCAAATCCGTTTTGTCGTTGACTGGTTGCCAAACGAGTGGTAATAATGCTGACAATGTTGGCGTTGGGGTTCTATGAAATAATATTTGCTTTGTTAGATTATACAACTTTCCTTAATTGTTCGATCAAATATACGGTAAACATAGTACCCAGTAGTAGCAAAATTGACCCATAGTTCAATCGTTTGCTCCATTATTTTATACTTGACGGAATTTTTTTTCGGCAATTCGATCATAGTTTCAAATGCATGCGGTCTGAATAAGAATATTAACTCATCTCCGTGAGAAGCACCTAAACATTTCCATGTTTAATGATTACAAAATACAAGGTAATCGATATAAACAATTGTTCTTACCGCTTGTTTCAATGCCACCTATCAATGCTCCAATCGACGGCTCTTTGTCATAAGTAAATTGGTAAAAGTACGTCGGTGGACGATTTTTATCAATTTGATTTTTGATAACTCGTTGAATACCTTCGACGAAATGCAAGTCTCCAAGGAAATCAGCCACATTTTCGATACTAGCTTTCGAAATTGATTTGTTAGCGAAATAAATACGCATTAAATCATCGGGATTCAAATTGTACAGTTGTCGCATTATATCTATTGTCTTTGAATGCAAGACTCTATTAGAATTGCTCTCGTCGACGAGATTTTCTATTAGTTCTGGAAAACATCGAACAAATTATTTTCGTGACATTGTCTTATTTTTCCCATGAGAGTTTAACTTATCTACCTTTCACAAACATTATTCCCTCTCTACTATTGTAACCAATAATTAAAGGTACGTTCGTTCCTTTGGCAGAAGCTTCCTCGGGATTAACAGGCAAAAAAGGAATTTTAGATTTAGAATCTGTACTAGGACCAAAAGGAAATACAAATTTGGTTTTGTCCTGCAATGATATGCAAAACTTGTTGATGTTTGTTGGTTCATTTCTTATATTACATAAAACAGAACAATTGTATTCATGGTACCTCCTTAGTTACGATCTTTTCCTGAGCTTCAATCAACTTTTGCACTTCGATCGTCCTGAGAAATTCAACGATCGATTTTGGATCTTTACTAGTATGTCCTAATTCCTCGCATAATCTATACGCTTTCTCTTTAGTGTTCGGGCGATACGCCCATGTGTTAAGAACAACCCCACTTTGAGAAACAGCTTTGTGAAATAAGCCTATTTATTTGATAACATGATCATTTTATTAATACGTGCAAATGCTATTTAACGACGAACACTTGTAGAATTCAGTGGAAACAATTGAAAATCAATGTTACCTTTCGCTAAAGGAGAAATTGTGAGATAATGAACCGATGCTGCACCAGCACTTTCGCCAAATATCGTTACGTTATCGGGATCGCCACCAAAATTAGCGATATTATCGCGAACCCATTTCAAAGCCATCACTTGATCCTTCAGACCTTGATTGCCTGTCGCAACTTCATCGTCCAAATTTAAAAAACCTGCAATTGTATTAGCAAAGCATTAGCAAAGACACGAGTTACGAGGATGAGAAGGGCTAATAACGAAATGTAATTTACCGAGAACGCCGAGCCTATAGTTGATAGTAACTAAAACAACGTCTTTACGCGTTAAATAATCTGGCCCGTAAAACGAATCGTCACCAGAGCCAGTCATAAAAGCACCACCGTGAATCCAAACCATTACTGGCCAACGTTGTTTTACGGTAACACATCTCGCGTATACGTTCAAATACAAGCAGTCGTCGCTACCCACGAATTCTTTCTTGAGAAAGTCTTGTTGAGCGCAATTTGAACGATGCATTTTTGCATCTTGAATACCTGTCCACGATTCGACTGGGCTAGGATCCTGAACAAATCAAGCTGTTAGTAGAGGTTGACGATCGACAAAATTATCGTGTTGGTAAATCTTGTGAAATTTGTTGGATTTTTCAACAAGATCTTCAATTTGTTAAATCTTTGTGTAAACTCATTGTATTCATTCAAAGCGTCGTGTTTAATATTTTTAGAATGTTTACTTTTTTAATATAAAACAAAATTATTCGCCATTGTAATGCCGATAAAACTAAAAAAAACTATATCTTATATTCAATTGAAAGAAAAGTGCATATTGAGGTTGACTTCGAGATAGCACTGCTGTTGATAAACGCAAGTACGCGATAAATGATTTTTATCGTAATAAAATCGACCGTTGAAAGTGCAAATTTTGAAATGTTGTAAAGTAAAATCATACATAGCAGGTCCACTGTTACAGACATCGCGAATTCAATTATCTAAAGTCCATGAGCAAAAAGAAGATGTAAGTATCCTACAATACGTATCAATAAAAAACCTTGAACCGTAGCCCTCCAACGGGCGGTTTGGCATAAGGAATACCCTTGAACGAGTAAAATTCAATATCGTCGAATCCATTCACTTTTTTGCCGAGCACTTTTCCGGCTTGTGTCTTCACTATTAGGTCGCTCATGCTGTCGTTTAGCTGAACTATGTTCAACTGCATCAAACGTTCGTTATTCTCGTGCCGCTATCCCTACTTCACGACTATAGTGCAACGTGATGCAAAATGATGATTTGATCTTTACGATTAGATGACTCAGCCGAAGGTTATAAATTTTCCTTCCACTAATAGTGTTCTTAGAAAAACCGAATAAAGTATCAGTACTGTTTTTGTTAATAACAGGTATTTCACGTTTTAACGAGATGTGTATTTGTCGCAATGGAAACGAACACAAAGAGTGAGGGCAACACGAACATTTCTCATCGTCATCTTTATTAATATCAACATATTTATGATAATTTGTCATAGTGTTGAAATAGTATATTCCCGAGCAGAAAAACTTCCGGGAAATCGAACTGCCACGTCAAAAGATAATATTCACTTTATATAAGCTTTCGGTCAGTTTTATTTTATTCTTTACAATGCTATTTTGAAAATTGGTTAAATTTGAAGCGGTGGTTTTGGAAACTATCGCGTGCGACATTAAATAGTTATCGTACTCAAAGTATTTTCTACTCGAATCTCTAGACGAATAGATATCTCGTATAAGTTTACCTACGAGTATTCGGTGTAAAATTGACAACTACACCGTTATTTATAAAAATAAACTTGACAGGAACATTTTGTTTGTAATCTAACAAAAGTATAATAATTAGCACTGAGCAATACAAAAATTGTCTAAAACATTCATAAATATACAGGATAAACATTCTAAAGAACATCTTCTCAAGTAGAGCATTCGGAATCTTTATGTAGATTGTATTTTTCCTCTATATTAAGCACAACTTCTGTGTGCAGATTATCACAAATATTCAAATATCGAAGACTTTTACTATCGTTGACCTCTGGCCAATCAACTGTAATTAAATCGGATGGACCATTTGTTGGCTTGCTGTAAATACAAGATTAATAAGAAATGTTTTGCGACAATTACATAAATAAATTAACGTGGAATATATTTCGACTGACCCTGTTGTTGCGAAATTTACCCACATATCCACCATTTGTTCGGAAATGCGATACCTAATCGTTCCTTTTTTAGGAAATCCAAAATTACTCCACTGAAAAAGAAGATTGCACAAACAACTTGATTTAATAAAGCACTTGCTTTTCATCGAATACGACGTTTTTAAAATTCGTTTTCTACACAAATTTATTAGACAAATCGACTATTTTATCGAAATGTCTTGTTTATTCGTGTATTGATTCGAAGCTACGTCGAAAGAGTTTTACCTTAACTAGATACATAAGTGGCAGCGTTCTAATAAACCATTTTGCCAATTGATACCAGGTTTTCCTTGGAACGCTGTATTGATATCTCATTGTCGTGAAAGATTGCATTGCAAATAGGTAAAATACTTCATCTGCGTGACTAGCACCTGAAATTAAAAGATAAAAAAGAGCAATTTTTTTTTCGTCTACATTTCTTGTAGAAACTTTTCAATAATCGCCTTACCGCTCATATTGGTTCTCGACATCATTTTCAATAATGAGGGATCTTTGTCGTGAGTGAACTGATAAAAATAAGTTGGTGCAGAACTGTTTTTAATTTGCGTTTTTATAACTCGATGAATGCCTTCAACAAAGTGTAAATCTCCGAATAAATCGATCAATTTCTCCATATTATTCGTAGTTATTTCATCGTTTTCAAAGTATATTTGCTTCAGATTTTCAGGCGTTAGTTTATATAAGTTTTTGATCAGGTGTGCAGCATTCGGATGCAAAAGTTTATCGGATTCCGTGTTAAATCTACTTAATACCTTATTCAATACTATAAAAATAAATTTAATATTATTGTACAACGTGGTTCATTGAGAAAGAAGAATAGTTTCAATGACCTCGTAAAAAAATGATTCCTTCACGGTTGTTGTAGCCAATCATCAGTGGTACGTTGATACCTTGAGTATATGCTAATTCAGGATGAACCGGCATAAACGGTCGCTTCGATTTGGTGTCAATTGTTGGTGCGAAAGCGAACACAAACTGAATTTTTTCCTAAGTCAAAATCAATCCATTTTAATAAGAATGATTTAGCAACTCAATATTTGGAAATATGAGTGTATACGAAACGTCAAAGACTACCTCTTTGTTCAGTAGTTTTCCTTGAGCTTCGATCAATTTTTGAACATCGATTTCCTTTAAAAATTCAATTGCCAATTTTGGATCTTTACCCGTATGCCCCAAAAACTCGCACAATCGATATGCATATTCTTCAGGATCAGGTTTGAATGCCCATGGATTGAGCGCTACTCCGCTTTGAGCAATGACTTTGTGGAACAAACCTGTAATTAAAATAAATGGTACGTACGAAAGATTTAGGGCCAAAGTTCAGAAATAAGGTTTTTAATGTTACGTATGTAGTTGTAACCTTTCGCTAACGGAGAAAAAGTTAAATAATGAACTGATGCTGCACCGGCACTTTCGCCAAAAATTGTCACATTGTTCGGGTCACCACCGAAATTAGCAATATTATCGTGTACCCATTGCAATGCCATTACTTGATCCTTTAAACCTTGATTGCCCGTTGCAACTTCGTCATTGATATTCAGGAAACCTACAGACCCAACGAAAAAAAAACAACAACAAATTAGTCTTGTCGTTACGCTAAGTGATTTCTGGCATTTTAATACATTTTCGAGATGGAAATCCTACGACAACTATATTGTTTAGAATCATCTTATCAAACGTATCTATATACGATGTGTTTGTTTGCGACTATCAGCAAACACTTTTATGTGTTTTTTGCTAAAAACAAAAAAGCCTCATCGAAAAAACCTATGTATACATTTATATATCATTACCAAGCACTCCAAGTCTATAGTTGATGGTAACTAAAACGACATCTTTGCGCATGAAATAATCTGGGCCGTACAAAGAGTCGTCACCATGGCCAAGGGAAAAAGCTCCTCCGTGAATCCAAAACATTACTGGCCGTCTTTTGTTCAATTTAACATTCCTCGTGTAGACATTCAAGTACAGACAATCGTCGCTGCCTACAATCTCATACGTAATGATATCTAACTGTGCGCAATTTGGCCCATGACTCGTTGCATCTCGGATATCCGTCCATGGTTGTACTGGTTCCGGATCCTTCAATAATACGAATTTGTCAATATGATTACTGTTGCGCGTGTATAGAACATCTACGCGTGGGAAAAGACATCGCGATTCAAATTCTAATCTATCGAACGTATGCAGTACGACAAGTTGTTTTTCTCGTTGTTTTTGCCGACGTAATAATCGGATACTCTCAGCGAAAAGCTCGAGTATCACTGTGACGAGGTGAGAATCGTTGTAATACGGTGTACGCGGATTAATTAAATCTAGGGTCGCTGCGATATTTCTTCGTGACCTTGACTCTGGCAAATACGAAAGTTACTCAATTGTTACTTGATATACAACGTAAAACCATTTCCATTCTGACAATACGAATAACGTGGAAATTTCGTGCTTCAATTTTAATACAGAGTGACAATCATTTATACAAATGCGACCCATTCCAATGCGTGTAAAAATACGACATTCCAGGAATAATCGAAGATTACAACATACACCAAAAAAAAATGTACGCTCACCTGAAATCGAAGTTGTTTAACAGGTGGTGTAGCATATGGTATCCCTCGAAACGCATAAAATTCATCGGCTTCGAAATTACACTGCTTCGCGCCTCGCACTTTGCCGGCTTTAGTCTCAACGATCAGCTGTTCGCTCATGATGTTACAACTTGAACGGACGTTAATCGACTGTGTGGCTGTACGTCAAACTACGATAGACTGTTGCGCGACTTTGGTTATCTCGGATAAATATACGTGGCTTGGACAAGCAACATTCAGGTGCACGCGAATCACTGTACAAAACGAAATTTTTTATCTTTGATTTAACTTTTTTAGTGTTTTTATATTAAAAAAAAATCAACAATTATTTTACGGTGCGATTTAGATGAACTGTTGTAAGTAGGTCGAGTGTTTCAATACGTACGATGAATGTGGCTGAGAGAACTGAACTCAATGTCCCCTTCTACTTCATTGTCTAAACGATCACCTTTCGCGCTTCCCACAGTTCCCCACCACACCAAACTCGAGTTCTTTTTTCATTCGGCTTTATTCGTAAAGTCATGACGCAGCATGTACATCCATATCTTTTTCTGTACTTTTCTGCTTGTTTCGCACGATACCTTTTAATTGGTTTTATTGCCAATTTTAATCATTTCATTTTCGTACCGTTCTTCTCAACGAAAAACCGAGGAACAAAACAACGGTTACACGTTTGTTCGTTCTCTATTGGTAATATTGCATAGTTATAAAATAGATTCCAGCAAAAATCACTTCTCATGCTGACGCAAATTGATTTGTCGTTTACAATTTGTAAGAAAACGAATAATTGCGAGCAAAGAACGAACACAGGTCCAAAGAAATAAACTATACGATTACGACGATTAAATAATGATTTACCAATAAAATTAAATAATGATTAAATAATGATTTATCAATAACTATTACTTTGAGTAATTCGATACACCGAGAGCGCTGTACTAAGAACGTTGACAAACTTGAATATTTTACATATAGTTCGCACCAAACAGTAACAAATACAGAATGAAATCGCTTTAATAAAAAACGATGCGAATGTATTATTTAACGATAGTTTTGTAGTTTTTTATGCCAAAGTACGTATTCAACATCTATGAAACAAAAAAAAAACAAATATTCAAAAAACTAATTGTATTTGATTGTTAATTAAAATATGGAAGATACAAAGCAATAGAATCTCTGTAGATTAATTTTCACGTGTAATATATTTGATTTCTAAGTTTTGCTGTGTCTCCGTGAGCAGAATTTCGTCAATTTTTAAATAGCGAAAACTATTAATATCATCAACGGGCTCCCAATGAACTGGAATGAACGAAGACGGTCCAGCTGTTGGCTTTCTGCAAACAAATATTGATCGATGATCTTTGTAAATCACTGAATAATTATTGTTATCAATCATTTTGTGCAATCTTTGGTATATCGGGTTTTGTATTTTTTTTATTTCGTAAGATAAGACACGTACATGTCAATGTCTACGATAAAATTGTTTGTCGACGTACCCTGTTGTTGCAAAATTTACCCACATCTCGACCATTTGTTCGCTAATACGATACTTATCCGATCCTTCTTTTGGGTAACCGAAACGGCAGTACTGCAACGCGTATAAATGCAAATTTTACAATCGAATTTTGCACAAGTGCATCCAAATAATTGTGTGTTACATCGTTGAATTTTTAGAACAAACGATTGCGACGTAAAATTAATATTACGTACCTTGGCTAAATATATAATCGGGAGAGTAAAGATGTACCATTTCGCCATTTGGTACCAACTTTTTCTGGGAATACCATATTGCTTTGTCAGTGTTGCGAAGGACTGCATTGGGAATAAAAATGACACTTCGTCGGCATGGCAAGCGCCTCGAATTAATAACGACGAGTATTATGAAAACTTGGACTTATCGTTTAACGTATAAGAACGTCAATAATTATACCTTACCGCTCATCTTTGTTCTCGATAACGTTTTCAACAGCGAGGTTTCTTTGTCGTAAGTGAATTGGTAGAAGTAAGTAGGCGAAGAATTTTTCTGAATTTGCGTTTTTACAACTCGGTGAATACCCTCGACGAAATATAGATCTCCAAGCATATCGATTAGCTTATCGACATTGCCGTCGGTTATTTCATCGTTTTGCAAATATAAGCGCTTTATATTTTCAGGATCCAGTTGGTATAATTTATTCATCGTGTCCACAGCATTTGGATGCAAAAGATCCTTGCATTGCGTATTAAATCTGTCGTGTGCCTTGCCTAATTCTGCGGTAGAATTCGAGGCAATGCGTTGTTTTTAAATAAAAAATTAGCGTGGCGCGTACCTCGAATTTCGTGAATTTTCTTTGATTTTAAAATCTTTAAAAGCGATTGTATTACCTACCGAGTAATACGATAATGCCTTCACGGTTGGTGTGACCAATGATCAGAGGTACATCGATGCCTTGTTTAGTCGCTTCGTCCGGATGAACGGGCATGAACGGATTTTTGGATTTGGAATCGACGCTCGGAACGAAACTAAATGCGAAATGAATTTTTTCCTGCGGAGAAAAATATTTTCAGGTCTCGTATTTCACGTCGCGATACACAGCAAAATACCTCCTTCGTTAGTAGATTTTCCTGTGCAGTGATTAGCGTTTGAACATCGGCTTCCCGGAGAAATTGAACCGCTAATTTTGGATCGTTTACTTCGTATCCTAACATCTCGCACAATTTGTACACTCGTTCGGAGGGATTAGTTTGGAATGCCCACGGATTCAGAGCCACTCCACTCTGAGCAATTGCTTTGTGAAACAAACCTGGAATTGAATTGTGTTCTACAATGTCAATTACCTTTAAATAATTCAGCTAAAATAACTCAAGTATTTGTATACCTTTAGCTAACGGCGAAATACATAGATAGTGCACGGATACGCTACCAGCGCTTTCACCAAAAATCGTCACGTTTTCTGGGTTACCACCAAAATTACTAATATTATCGCGTACCCACTTCAAAGCCATCACTTGATCCTTCAAACCTTGATTACCCGTCGCTGCTTCGTCATTGACGTTTAAAAAGCCTGCGTACAAAAGACTGGTCAACACTGAAACGTGATCGTCATTTAAAAATCACCGTCTATACCAAGTGCTCCCAATCTATAGTTGATAGTGATCAAAACAATGTCTTCGCGCATGAAATAGTTTGGACCGTAAAGTGAATCGTCACCGTGGCCATGCACGAAACCACCACCATGAATCCAAACCATTACTGGTAAGCTCGTATCCAATTCCATGCCCTTTGTATAAACGTTTAAATAAAGGCAGTCTTCGTCGCCAATAACTTCCGATGTAATTACGTCTAATTGAGCGCAATTCGGTCCGTGAAACGTTGCATCTCGTACGTCCATCCATGGTTCCACTGGTTCTGGGTCCTTTTTCAAGAAATATTTCACGCTTAGGATATCAAGCGAAGATCGGCAATTTTTAGTTTTGCCCTGCGTTTACGAATAGGAACGTTTCGAAGCGACATACAGTCGATTTTTCCACTTATTTTACTCTTGGAAACTACGATTTAACATTCGAGTAACACCTGCTATTGTAGACCGTCGTTAGATTAAAGGTCGTTTTATTACGTAATCGTGAATGCCAAAATGGGAACGTGTAATTGTCGATTTCCACGCACAACGTTAAAAATGTATAGTGGCCTGTAAGTAAAATTCTGACGATAAAGATCACGTGCAATTTCAATCTGTTAATCGTGCCACATGGCAAGTAATATTTTGATCGATCGTATTTGCGACCTACAAATAACTATTAATCGTCGGATCTATTTGTGGACCACAATATTTACTTCATGGTCAACATTATGTACACTCGCTCTCAGTCGTTGTACGCGTATTAACATAGCAATCGATACGTTGCTAAATAATCAATTTTTGCACGATCGACTTGTTATTCTAGAGTATGACAATTACGTAAATTAAATATTCAAAATCACGAGGCAATATTATCCGATGACACTTGCATTTTTAACGATAGCTCAACGCGTTAGCGTTTGATAACTCGACGACATTGACATAGAAATTAAACTCGTAATACGGAAGAATCGTTTACCCATTTGGACTTGTCAATATTTACATCTGTGCTCGCACAATCGTATAAAAATGCATCGTTAAAACGACGATTCTTCGAGAGACAACAAAACAGCTTCTAAAAGTCGATGACAAATCGATAACTAGTTTTCCATTAGATCACTCACCTGAAAACGCAAATCTCCAACAGGTGGTTTAGCATAAGGGATGCCTCGAAACGCGTAGAACTCGTCGTCTTCAAAATTGTACTGTTTTGCGCCTCGCACTTTGCCGGCTTTAGTCTCAACGATCAGCTGTTCATACATGATGTTGCTACTCGCAAGGACGTTAGTCGACTGTCAATGTATACCGGTAGAAGTGTTGGCCACTTCAAATAATACGCAGCCCAACGAAGCGAGGATGCTGCGAAAATCACGACGAGCAACTACTGTACTACTCTATTTCTACCGTTCAATCGATCTGCTACTCTTTTTTTCTCAAACTCGATCTCACAAATTCACTAGTCTTGCGGAACTACACAATTAAAAGAACAGTTGAGTTTCTCTATTCATAATTGGGATTTCTTTAGTCACGTGTCTGTTTACTCATTCTTCAATGAACTGTGCAACGACATGTTTCCATGTATTACGAGTAGATTACTAATGAAGCATTGCGCATCTCGTTGTAAATATCCGACATGACGAAAACGGATATAATTGAAGCTTTAACGCGTACTATCGTAAAAAGCTCGACTTATCTAACAAGAGACTCTGTTCCACTCTGTGCAGAAGAGCGATACCGTACAATTAAATAGTGATCAATTTAAAAAGCGTTTTATTCAAAATTACACACATATGAGCTCTATACAACAAATAAGTGCGTGTTTATACTTTTCAAAAAAATGAAAACATTGTCAACAAGGCATAAATAAGGAACAAAGTCATCCACGTGTAAATAATATAAAAACAAGTATAAAACTATTCGTCAAGATAAGTCGTAGAGCGTATAAAACAGCAGATTTTCCACTGATTAATTATTGCGATCGTTGTGCGCGACATATTTTTCTTCTACGTTCTCTATCACATCGATACGTAGTACCTCGGAAATATTCAATCCACGAAGATTTTTACTGTTATCGATGGGTTGCCAGTCACGTGGAATAAGCTCTGAACTTTCAGTTGTTGGCTTTCTACAAATATAAGATCAACAAGTAGAATTTCTGTCTAGCAAAATGTGATTCAAGCAAATAAAATAATACGGTTTTCAACCAACCCTGTTGCCGCAAAATTCACCCACATCTCAATCATTTGCTCGCTAATACAATACTTATCTGATCCCTTTTTTGGGAAACCATAGTTGCCGCACTAAGAACAATGGTTCACTTCAATTAAATATATTTCGTTCGTATATTTATTTGTTTTTTTAAGAATGTTTGCATTCGTAATTACCTTGACTAAATACACAAGCGGGAGTATCACAACATACCATTTGGCAATTTGATACAAGCTTTTCTTGGGCAAACCATATTGTTTTCTCATCGTAGTGAAAGATTGTAGTGGGAATAAATACATCAGTTCATCTGCGTGCGATGCACCTAAAGATCACACGTGCATTATTAATTGTTAAATCACCGCTAACAAACCATCAAACCTTACCGGATATTCTAGTTCTCAGCACAATTTTCGCCAACGAGGTATCTTTGTCATAAGTAAATTGATAAAAATAATTGACCGCAAAGCCTTTTTCAACTTGTATTTTGATAACTCGATGAATTCCTTCGACAAAATTTAGGTCTCCGAGCAAATCGATAAGTTTCTCTACATTTTGATCGGTTATTTCTTCGTCCTTCAAATATATACGCTTCACTTGTTCAGGAGTTAGATTATACAGGTTTTTCATCGTGTCCACAGCCTTTGGATGCAAGAGTTTGTCACATTCCACGTTGAATCTTCTGTGAGCTTTTCCTAATTCTGTAAAATTATAATATTCGCGTACACACACACCGACAATTCTCCGTGTCTGATTACATCTAGAATTGTATTTTTAGACAAACATTTTTTTTTGTCAAGTTCTTTGCGAGATGAGTTGACAGTAGTTAACCGACAGCGTTGATTGCGTAACCGAGTGAACCTTGTAGAATAGTAAAAATGCAAATTGTGTAGACAAGCGCATACGGCTATTTTTTAAGCTGATAGGTTTTTTCTCGTTTGAAAAACGATTGTATACTTAGCTATTAAGATTTTTCTTAATTTCACTAGCAATTATTTGCACCTCGTCTTTTCCATACAACGCGTTAATAGCGAAAATTGTACGGAGTACAAAACTATTCTCTTCTGATGTAATTAATTTTTCTAAGGTTATTTTATCCTCGCGATTTACGCAACTATACGGGCTTACACCAGATCAGCAAATTTTTTTGCTGATGAAACATTCATTATTCTTACTGGAACGAATCACTTGAAAACGCGTATGTAGCGGCATAGGCGATCAACTTGACGTAAAATCAATCGACCAAATTCTTTTTAGCGCATAAAAACATATCGAATGCGTGCAGTAATTTTGAAATACCTCGTAATAAAATGATGCCTTCTCTGTTATTATGTCCAATCATTAACGGCACTTCGATGCCCTTCTTCGCTGCTTCGTCTGGATGAACGGTCATAAATGGATTTTTAGACTTAGAATCGATACTTGGACCAAAACTAAATGCAAACTGAATTTTTTCCTATAGAACAGGAAAATTGCACGCATTTACTCAATCTTCAAATATCGCAACAGCATTTACGAATGAAATATGTTTTAGCGAAATACCTCTTTTGTCGTCACATTCTCTTGAGCGTCAATCAATTTATAAATATCAACTTTTTGAAGAAATTCCAATGCCGATTTTGGATCTTTTCCTTTGTAACCCAATAGTGCGCAGTATTGATACGCTCGTTCGGTAGGATTGGACTGAAAAGCCCACGGGTTTACGGCCACTCCACTTTGAGCAATTGCTTTATGGAATAAACCTGGCCATTGTAAGGAAAAAAATTAGTCTTATCGTTCGAGGATATAACAAAAAACGCATGTACAATTATATATATATATATACAATTGTATACCTTTGGCTAATGGAGACAAACATAGATAGTGTACGGAAGCACTACCGGCGCTCTCGCCGAAAATCGTTACATTTTCGGGATTACCACCAAAGTTACTCACGTTATCGCGAACCCATTTCAAAGCCATTACTTGATCCTTCAGACCTTGATTACCAGACGCCAATTCATCGTCCAAATTTAAAAAACCTGTCGACGAAATTCTCGTGTTATATAAGTTATTGCTGAAATGGCATGCAGACGATAAAAAGGAAAGAGATATAGATATGGTTTATCAATTGTATGCGTTTTATATTTATTGAAGAGCGCAGAAAGTCGATCTTCAACTGGTTTCCTCGAATAATTCGCGTCTTTTTTTAACTAAAACGTGTCGTTTGTTCTTTTTTTAATTAGTTGCAAAATCTATCAAAAGTGTGGGGTCTCAGGGTTAACAAAAAATTACCAAGCACTCCAAGTCTATAATTGATAGTAATTAAAACGACGTCTTTGCGCATGAAGTAGTCTGGGCCGTAGAGTGAATCATCGCCGTGACCAATTATAAAGCCACCTCCGTGTATCCAAACCATTACCGGTAATCTTGCATCCGATTTAATGGTTCTCGTATAGACGTTCAAATAGAGACAGTCATCGCTACCTATGACCTCGTAAGAAATGAAATCTAACTGAGCGCAATTCGGTCCATGGCTCGTTGCATCTCTTATATCCGTCCATGATTCCGCTGGTTCTGGCTCCTTTTATCCCCGAAAGAATTAAAAATGTTATAGTCGTTCATATTTCCAAGGCATTCGTTTAAATATCGAAACATGATTGTGAACTCGTAACATTTTTGTTGCAGACGTTACAATCAGAGCATTCTAATCTACCATTTTTGAAAAAAATGACTTTGTATATTGAAGAATAAATAGCTCGCGCGCGATTGCAAGACGGAGGTATTCGTTACGTTTAATCTTGAATTCTGAATGTGCAGTATCTCTGTTCCATTACTCGCATAAAAATGCGCTATATATAGCCATTACAAGACGTTTGAAATGTAAAACTTGAAGCGTCTACATTGAAAAAATTGGCATACTGCAAAAAAGGCTGATAAAGACTTTTTGATAATGATTTATTCAAGTAAATTATAACGCGACCGTTACATTTATTTTTCAGGACAAGTATTCGTAGTACTCAGATTCATTGATAACCTTGTCGCACCTTTTGTAAATCCAGCAAAGTCCAAGTTTTACTTTGAAGAATGACAATTGATAAAAAATCTATGATCTGTTGTAGGTAAAGTGATTTTTTAACTATCTTATGACAACTAAGCGTGCAAATACCGAAATATCAAACGAAAAATCCCTTCGTTAATTTGCACAATTTTTGTCTCGTTCAAAAGTTATAGTACTTTGAAGATAAAACTTTGGCATTCGAACGCAACAAAGCAAGTTGAAAGAAAAAAAACTCACTTGAAATCGAAGTTTTCCAACGGGTGGTTTAGCGTAAGGAATACCTCGAAACGCGTAAAAATCGTTTCCTTCAAAATTACGCTGCTTTGCGCCACGCACTTTGCCGGCACGAGTTTCTACAATCAAATGTTCGCTCATGATGCTGCCGCTTACACGGTCCTTGGCTGACTGTCAATTGCCAGAGCTGGCAGATTTACATACTGTTTATCTCAATTGCCAGCGAAGTGGCTAATCAAGAACGTATGCTTTGAGAACGTAGACACGAATATCCACGTAGGTAATTTAAATGACATTCGAATGTAAACATAAGATCTTTACATAAATGAAACGTATGGTCTTGCTTTTTTTTGTAATTATTGGATCAGGAAATTTTGAATAACTTAAACAACGACTAAAGTCTTCCAGATTTATTTAAAAAAACATTCTAATCTACAAGATTCAAACGGAGAGTTGACAATTTTCGTGTACAATGCATCGAGGACTGGCGCCATTGTGTTCTTTTCCTACTTGCTTATGAAGTACATGTACGCGTTAAATTTTTGCTCCAAACTCGACATTGTTCCCATCCGTAAATCTTCGCAAATATTTAAATAGCGAAAAATCTTTCCATCACCGACTGGCTCCCAATAAAATGGTATTAACTCCGATGCCTTGGGTGTTGGTGTTCTGCAACAGCAACGTCAATCTCACAGATACAACAAATTAATGAATATATATAACACTTTCCGACGTACCCTGTCGTAGCAAAGTTGACCCACAGATCTATCATCTGTTTGGTAATTTTGTTTTTATCCGTATCCTTTTCCTTGCTTATCACATCGAAATGATGAGCTCTGAACAAAAAGAACAACTCGTCTGCGTTGCAGGCACCTACAAAAGTATCGTTTAAAAAATCAACTCCATTACGTAACCTGCCAATTTCTAGAAGTAAATTAATCACAATTACCACTCATCCGAGTGTGAAAATAAATTTTCATGAATGACTGCTTTTTATCGTATGTGAATTCGTAATAATACGTGGGTGTCAAGCTCTTTTCAACTTGAGTCTTCACAACTCTATGTATACCTTCAACGAAATACAAATCCCCAAATAAATCGACCAATTTTTCGATATTTGATCTTGTTATTGGGCTACTCTTGAAGTAAATACGTTTCAAATGTTCAATATTCAATCCATACTTTCTTATCATATCTCTTACATCAGGGTGTAATAGCTGACTGAATTCTCTATTGAATCTGTCGTAGGCGCTTGCTGCGTCTGTAACGTAATTTATACAAATAATTTGTAATATATTCTCGTACAGTTAGACACTGCAATGACTTTTCAAGTATGGTTTACTCCTATAGAATAAGATCCCTTCTCGGCTGTTATGCCCAATGATCATAGGTACGTGAACTCCTTTTGCAGCTGCTACTTCGGGGTGAACTGGCATAAACGGCATTTTGGATTTAGAATCGATACTTGGACCAAAAGTAAATTGTACCTGAATAGTTTCCTAAATACGACGTTCTCATAACTATTGTTTCTCAAAAAGTATCACGTCTTAACAGAAAAATCAGTCCAGAATATATTACCTCCTTCGTAAGAAGCTTCTCTTGAGCTCTGATCAGTTTCTGCGTATCAATTGACCTTAAAAATCGAATAGCTGATTTCGGATCTTTTCCACGGTGACCTAAAAGTTGGCACAACTGATAAGCTCGTTTCTCTGGATTCTGTTGGAATGCCCATGGATTGAGCGCAACCCCACTTTGAGTTATAATTTTGTGGAACAATCCTGTTATGATTAGAAATATGAGTAAAACTTTAACGTAATTTTGCAAAAATTAACAGTCATCACCTCATCTTACAGAGAGAGAGTTGATTACCAATTTGATTTACCTTTAGACAAGGAAGAAATCGCGTGATAATGCACAGATGCTGCACCCGCACTTTGTCCAAAAATCGTTACGCTGTAGGAGTCACCACCAAAGTTTGCAATGTTTTCGCGGACCCATTGCAAAGCCATTATCTGATCTTTGAGACCTTGATTGCCCGTTGCTCCTTCGTCGTTCAAATTAAGAAATCCTACGAAGATACGCAAAATCATATTCCATGTGCAAAATCAACATATTTGATATAAAGAAAAATGAGCACCAAGAACACCGAGTCTGTAATTGAAAGTGACCAAAACTACGTCCTTCCGCATGAAATAATCTGGTCCATACAATGAATCATCACCGTGGCCAGTTGTAAAACTGCCACCGTGTATCCAAATCATCACTGGCCTAAGTACTCGCGGTTCAGTATTTTTTGTATAAACATTCAAATAAAGACAATCTTCGATTATGGATACGTGGTGGGGTAAAGTGTTGTACTGGGGACAATTGGATCCGTGAGCCGTCGCTTCTCTTACGTTCGTCCATGGTTCTACTGGTTGGGGATCCTTAATTGTTTTTTTGAAGATTAAATTGTTTAGATACTTTCAATTTGAAAAAACAATGGAAAAATATAGTTTACTTTGAACCGCAAATCAGCGACCGGTGGTTTAGCATAAGGAATACCTTTGAATGAACAGAATTCACTGCCTTCGAATCCCCTTTGTTTCGCTCCTTGAACTTTACCTGACGTCGTAGATACGATTGGTTTGCTAGTACACGCGAATACCGGAACATCGCATAAAACAACGACGTAAGAAATTAAACCAAAAATAAGAAACCCCATCTCGTGCGTAGTACTCACTGCTCGAAACTTTTGACAATGAAAGAGCATAAAGTTGAGATCCTACGTAATCTTGTCACAAATTCCGTAAACTAACAGATTATTCAGCATGATGTTTATGCTTCAACCGGAAACTACTGGCGGTTTTCGTGTTTAGTCACTTTCTTGGTTATCATTGTTGAGGAGCCATAATTGCATGTTAAATAAAACGCCATTTTAGACACTTTTTGTTTGCGCGTAATCACGTAGCTTGAATATTTACATTAACAAATCACTGCTTCATTTGGTTTCGAAGTAACAGAGGTATACATTGCATCTTATTAACCGTGGATTCTGGCATTGTTTTTAACCGAGCAATTGTCGTTGTAACATATTTCTCGACTAACTGTTGAATTTGAGTCTCATTACACTTTGCACGCGTTTCACATCGACAGTGGGGTAATAGAATCATGTATGAATTGATTACCAAATTCTTAATAAATATTAACGCATTTGTCAAAATCCTTTTGCTTATTTTATTTTATTCAATTGATTATATTTGATACAGTTGGAAACTCTATTTTTTGACATTTTTGAATTTCAGATTTGAATAATAATTTATTTGAACGTTATTCGCCAATTTAATCAATTACAGTTAATAAATGAATAAATTCTTAGAATATACATTGCAAAATTTTTACAAGACTATTTGTTACAGATATTTTTTATTGAGAAGCCTTTTCATTAGCCGATTCGTTATGAAAAAAACGAGTATTCTAACGCAATTGATAGCAAATATAAGAAGAAAAAATCTCACCGTGAAGAATAAGACATAAACTTGTTGATAATTATACAAATTTACAAATGTACTACTTGCGAGGAGCGCATCAAGTGATTACTAAATAATTGATTAAACATGACAATGACAAAGACAACAGAGCTCGTGCGTAAGGAGTTGTAATTAACTCGACCGCCACTTGGTTCCGAAGGTAACAATTTCGCATAATACTTATGCTCCAAACTCAATGTGGTTTCCATTCGTAAATCTTCGCATATGTTCAAGTAGCGAAGAGCTGTTCCATTATGAACAGGTTGCCACAGCAGCGGAACTATTTCCGATAGCTTTGGCGTTGGCAAACTGTGCAACAAACGAGTCATCGATTATAAATCGTTGTTCTAACGTTTAAAAAACGAATTTAACGAATAATTTTAACGTACCCTGTTCTCGCAAAATTTACCCACAGTTCAATCATCTGCTGAGTGATTATGTACTTGTCCGAATCTTTTTTAGGGTACGGATTCTTATTATCCAAATAATGCATTCTAAACAAAAAAAACAACTCGTCCGCATGAGATGCACCTACAAACATATTTTCATAATACAACCGTCGTTTACTTGCTAACTGAAAAAACAAAGTTGATTAGACAAATGGATTGTTTTTACCGCTCATTCGTGCATGAAGCCATATTTTTATAAACGACAGCGTTTTGTCGTAAGTGAATTGATAAAAATACGTCGGCGCAGAACTTTTTTCAATTTGAATTTTCAAAGCTCTATCGATACCTTCAACAAAATACAAATCTCCCAGTAAGTCGACCAAATTGTCCATATTTTCTTTTGTCACTAATTCTTCGTTAAAATAAATATGTTTCAAATCTTCAAGAGTCAAGCCATAGTTTTTCATGATAGTCTTCACTTCTGGATGAAATACTTTATGGTATTCCTTGTTGAATTTATCGTAATTCCTCGTTATGTCTACAATAATGGAATTGAATGCACGAATAACAGTACGTTTCACATTTAATAAAGGGTTTGATTTTTTCTCTTTTCAAACGATACAAAACGTGTATTTACTTCGGTAAAAGAGTATGCCTTCTCGACTGTTATGACCAATGATCGAAGGTACTTGAATCCCTTCAGCAGCTAATACGTCTGGATGAACCGGTATGAAAGGCTTTTTAGATTTCGCATCGATAGTTGGTATAAAAGGGAATAGCGCCTGAAGTTTTTCCTGAAAACAATCCAGTTTTTTGTAGATAAATAATTCATCCAAACAAAGAGAATGACACTCGTCGAACCTCAGTTGTCAGTAAGTTTTCTTGCGCTTCAATTAATTTCAGAGCATCGACTGTCCTTAGAAATTGAACGGCTAGTTTCGGATCTTTTCCCGTATAGTTGAAACTATTCGACAGTCGTAATGCTAGTTTCTTGGGATTAGAATGGAAAGCCCATGGGTTCTGAACAACTCCACTTTGACAAATAACTCTGTGAAATAGACCTGGAAATAATATAATCACGATTTTCCTCTGTGTTTACATCGTCATTATGATTTCTCTTTTCCCAACGCCATCTTTACCTCTTGCCAGTGGCGAAATAGCAAGATAATGAACGGATGCACTACCGGCACTTTCACCAAAGATCGTCACGCTATTTGGATCTCCACCAAAATTAGCGATATTATCCCTAATCCATTTCAATGCTAACACCTGATCTTTGAGACCTTGATTTCCCGCTGCAGACTCGTCGTCGTAGTTCAAAAATCCTACGACGAGAAAACGAGAAAATCGTTGGATAAATCAACCTTGATTTTAGTGATAAGAAATCGATCGGTGTTACTGTACCGAAAACTCCAAGTCGATAATTTATAGTAACCAAAACGATATCTTTGCGCATGAAATTTTCGGGTCCATAGATAGAATCATCGCCAGAACCGCATACGAAAGCGCCTCCATGAATCCAAACCATAACTGGTCGTCGAATTCCCATATCCATGCTCTTTGTGTAAACGTTCAAGTGGAGGCAATCTTCGATACCCTTTATTCGATGACTGAGTAAATCGTATTGGAGACAGTTCTCTCCGTGAGCTGTCGCATTTCGAGTTTCTGTCCATGGTTCGGATGGTTCGGGATCCTTTTTTTCAAAGATCATACATATAGTTCACACTATTGTTTTTTGTCGTTCCATTTCGTCGGAAACGAAATAACAAAAATACAAAAAGGAAAACTTACTCGAAATCGAAGCTCTCCTACAGGTGGCTTTGCGTATGGGATACCCTTGAACGAACAGAAATCATCACCCTCGGAATCTTGTAATTTCGATCCGTGAACTTTGCCGGTTTGCGTTTCAGCAATCGGTTCACCCGTTGTACATGCAAAAACTACTAGATCGTTGAAAGAAACGCTGAAAAGAAACACGTAAAAAACCAAAAGCCACATCGTGTCTTTTCATGCTCGCCACTTGTAACTTTGACGATGAATATTCATTCGAAGATTTGCGTTATGAAATCCACTCTGCGTAACGTACTCTAAGAACTTCGGAATTATCGTGGATGATGTTTATACTTGCTCCGCTAACATCACTGTGATTAGACCACTTTGAAAGTTACGCGATTTCGTCCTGCGATTCCTCGTGATCAATGTTTTTTTGTTTTTTTTCAGTTGTCATTGTTGGTAGTTAGAAAATCTTGGGTTTCGATTAAACGTTACTTCCGTTATTACCCGTTGAATATAACGACGAAAGTAATAAAGCAACGTTGCCCCTTTGTTTGATTTCCTTGAATTGTAGTCGATTTAAATTGAATTCACCCAAGCATGAATAATTTTATTTTGATTATACACTGACAATAACGATTATTTGAAACGACCTTTGGTTCAATTTGTAAATAAGTATAACACGCTCTATCATAATTTGTTCATTTTTAACTTGTTCACCCTTTATTTTCTCCATGTATATCTATTTGTAAATGGTTCACTCGAAATTAAACATCCGTGTGTCGTCTTACCACATGGCGAATATTTGACGAAAGAGTGCGTATTTCACTTTGCAGCATAGAAAACAAATTTACGAAACAAATTTTGTTTCGAATTATCATGCGAGATATTTGAAAAATTACTCGAACGCCAAGTTTGTTTGGTCATTCTATTAGATTTATAGAAAGACGATGCTGACATTCAATTATTTTGAATAAAGTGAATTCAAATCCCCAATTACCTATAAACTATATCTAAAGTGTGTCGTCCAAATTTAATTAAATGACCTAATGTACCAAAATCAATACAGAGTCTCTCACGCTGTAGTGGTTCGGGTCGGGTAGCACTCTATGATAAGCTGTAAGTTCAATAATTGCGTGCTAACTATTATCGTGACTAGTTACCATTGAATAAACTATTTTTATAAAAGAACAAACAAATACTTATGAAAATGCGCGAGGCAAAATACTCTGGTCTGTACAGAAGGAATCATCATTACTGTCTCTTAAAAAAGGTCTTTACGAGTGCCCCAAAATAATATTAAAACGTTGCTTTCTAAACTATGGCTACTTATAAAGAATAACTTTGAATTCGAGTTTTTAAGTTTTTGCAATTTATTTACGTAGAAAACTCAAGGCTTGTATTATAATCTGTTACAGGAGCAATGCCGCTAATTGCAGCGTCTGTACATTGTTTGCCAAACATACTTTGGCACCTGTGTATCATAACTTACTGTTTCCTCAGTGTTTGGGGCCTTTATAAAGTACGTAAAAAACAACAATAGAATATTTGATCATTCAATAAAGCATCAAGCAAATTGAAAATCGAATATATTTAATGAAATACGCGTAGGCAATGAACGCCAAATCACCTTGGGAAAGACGATTATGTTTCTCTCCGCCTTTCATGATGCGCATGCTGGTGCTCGTCCTTCGATCCTTGGGAGTCGGTGGTGGTAATCCTGAAGCATTCACGCATGTCGTCCTTCAAGTAAGTACACTCCGCTATTTTATACTGTTTTTATCGATCTATAGGAATTTAATCTTGCTATCTATTGGAAGGGAGGGTCGAGGGGTGTAACAAAGCACGAATGCGCTTTAATTTTTATAAAAGATGACATCATTTTTACTTCCTATTTATATACAGACCAAAGATATTCATGCAAGACATTAATTTATAGAAGTTATTAATTAGATAATTTTCATTAAATTTAATTCACAAATGTTTTCAAACAAATAAAAAAATTCATCTTTCAAATAATACAAACTCTCAATGAAAATCACACAGATAATAATATTAAATTGAACGTAATATAAAAATGTAACATTGAATTGGTTAACAGGTGCTTGCATCGTAATTAGTGTTTGTTTGAATAACTTGTTTAAATAGTAATCAACAAAATTTATATACTTTTATTCTTGAATTAAAGCATCTAGAATGAACACACGTTAATGTCTTCTCGTCTATTATATCAATATAAAAATGGAAACCTTGAGTAATTCCAAAGATCGATTGTTTATATAATATTAACTGTAAATCAAGTAGCTTCTGCATTCTCGAGGTAAATAGTTTTGTTCTTCCACTGGCAGCCAATTCAATCTATAAAATAGTAATAACGTTATCTGATAATCCTTCTTGTTATAATGTATTAAAACATTACATTTTATTACAATAGTAAAATTTATTACAAGTGCTACCTCGGTCACTCCAACCAAGGTATTAATCCTATGACCTCTTGTTTCTTTATGACGACAATGGATATCCTCTAAATCCATTCAACTAATTTCTTGATAAATTGTCAAAATACTGTAAAATTTTTTATAAAAGTTCACCTAGAAAAGATTTTATTCGTTAACTCTTGAAATTAATTCATAAAACATCATACTTACATTTTCAATAAGGACAGTAAATGTTTGAATGAAAATATTAGATTTGAGACATCTCATACTCCAATGCAAGGGCCAACGATGCTGCTTCCAATGCTTTATCGAATCCTGTTTGGTCTGACATTTCTGTGTTAGTCCATGCAGATTTATCTAATTCTAACTCAACCATTACTGCTTTCTCCAATGCTGCTTGCTTTAATGCTATTGCCTCAAGTTTTTCATTGCATATTTCATAGTCCTTAATGTCTGTTGCAATGGTATCGTTATTTACTTTGGAAGCATTAGGTACTGCTACAACAATATAAGAACATACAATAGATGAAGGTAATTTTCACCTCTAAATTTCAAAGATATCGATGGTAGGGAATTCAAATAATAAAATGAATTTGATGGTGTTGAATGAAATAGTAAATTAACATTATTGTCTTTAAAATGCTTAATACTAACAACTGTCACTAATGTAGCATTGAAGGAAATCATAACTTACCATTTATCTCTAACGAATTTATAGTATCCAATTTGCTATGCAGTTCATTCCAAGTATTCCATGTACTCCATGCAGCTGACATCTGTTTTTTCGTCATCTGTTTTTGATTTTGATTGGAATCTTCGGATGATCCTTCACTTAAAGGTGGAAGATGTGGAAGAAGGTCAAAAAAATCAATGGAATCATCATTGGTATCGGTTGTTAACTCGTCCAGCTCAAAAGGGGGTGGTGGTGGAATAGACAAAGATTCAAATGGTGGGAGTGGTAAAAAGTCTGTGAACGTATTTGGTTGTATTGACATTGATGGAGATGCATTGCCTTCTTGCATATGATTAAATCCAATTGGAGGCTCAACTCCCATTGATTTGTAGTAAGAGATTGGACATTTGATCTTTTGTTTGTAGAATCCTTTTGGTCCATAGGCAATTATATACCAACCAGATATGGAGTCATATACAGGACAATATACTGCCATTTTTCTGAAATAACAAATCTATATTACGATTTGTCATTAATCACACAAAAATACAAGCTTAAGCTAAGGGTTTAATGATTTGACTGTCTATTCTAATGCACTTCCTTCGATAATTGTGCATTTTCAAAGGTTTCGTCCGAATAATTTGCAGAGTTTAAAAATAAGACTCTAATAATAAATGTTAGACATAAGAATGTCAAATTTCCATCGAGTCTTCGCGACTCAAACGTCACCGAGCCATTCGTCATATTTCGTGCAATTACATTACAATAGTACAATAACAAAGCCAATATTCGATGGAATATTAGCGATAACTGTCTTCATCAATATCATATTAGAAAGTCAGAGAAGAAGCACATCAATGTTAATATAAACGTGAAAAACCGAGGAAACATTCACGTGAATGTTTAAACAACCAACACAAACCTGTAAAGTAGACAAACCTTTTACAAGAAAGCCGACGATTTATTCAATACTACGCGACTCTCGAACAGTGCTTGCCAGGAATACCAAAATCCTTAACTGACAACGAATAGTCGCTAATAAGGAATCGATTTCTATACATCGTGCGTATTACCGCAAATTGATCGTTGCTGTTTACAAAGCGAATACAGTTCTGATTTGTGTTCACTTTTCGCTCTTTCGTAAACACAAAAGATCGTTGGCAGCACTGAAGATAATTCACGATACAACAAATAAGTACTTTTATTTATATTTGGATCTTATTAAAGATCATCCAGTATGTTAACTAAATATTCTTGCAAAGTACAAGAGAATCTTAGGTGTTGTGCCAAAGATCAACAGGGTATCTTGCCGCTCAAATATATAAAAGAACATTTGAAGCTGACGATCGACGATAATCGCCGATAGTAACATTAATATTTTTAGTTGGTAGCAGTGCTCCAACCTGATAAATGTTAACACTTCAAAAATTGACTCGGAGTTATGCGTTTAAATAATTCCAAAAACGCCACCGTGAGATAAGAAGGAAAGCAACGAAAGCAATAAAACTATCGTTACAACGAGTTCGGTAACAATCGTTCTTTTATCATTTTATCTCGATATTTTTATTTTCGAAAAAAGTTTGAAAATATTTAACGGTAGTCGATTTGTTAACGAGAGTATATCGTTGAAAAACAACGAATAAAAGTAACAAATAACACGTCAGCGAGCACGCACGAAATATAAACACCTACAAATACGCCATTACCTTAATCATTCGCCTAATAATTAATAAATTTGTACGTTGTTATTTTATTTTTGCAGGACCTAATAGCCGTAATTGGTGGCACGATCGGTGCAATGCGCATCCCTGAGAAATGGTTTCCAGGAAGGGTGGATCTTTTGTTCAATTCCCACAATATAATGCACGTAATGGTTGTAATAGCTGTGTGTTCGATGCATGCAGCTACTCTGCAAGATCTTGCTTGGATGATCGAACCGGAGGTTTGTCTTGCTGCATCCTCAAACCTCGAACACGACGAGCTGTGAAGGATAAACGAGAAACAAAGCTTCCGTCAACAGCGATAGCAACAAGCAAAAAACTTATGGTTTAATTATAATTACGAGGTCGCATTCCAAGTGATTGAAATTATTATACAAATACATCACGCTCATACACATATGCGCAAGTGCATATATACATATTATATTGATTACTGCTGAAAGAATACATTTTACCCGAATACGCCATTTCAATCGAGAATAGGAGAATAGGAGACGTATGAAAGCATTCCATTGTTATATACATCTTTAAACGTAATTGAAAGAGACAATTATTTTATCGATCATTTTTTATTATAGAAGTACACGTACAATTATACGTCATCGGGAGATATATTATACAGTTGTTGTTAAAACGCAACGGGTTGCATCGATTGTAAGAAAAAGTCAAGTTACCATATGAAAGTTGTCACTGCAAGAATTTCAACGAGATCTTACGCATTTACGAAGGAAACGAGAAATTTTTACATTTTTAACGATCAGTTTACCGTATGCTGTGACGTATCTATACTAATTGTTATTTCGTTCAAATAACACTTGATTAATAGAAACATTCCATCGAACGAAAGTTAAGTACGTATATCGCTGGAATTTTGTCAAAAATATAACTATGAAATATTCAAATTTGTCAATTTTGCAAAGCAAAATGAAAGTCATTTGTTTATATGATTTTTTAAATTTGCATCTAAGTCTATCATGATTAAAATAACACTGGTACGTATACTTTAAAAAATATTGAAAAAATATACCGAAGTAAGATTCTTAAAATAGTTTACGCTTGTTGGTATTTTACGTTGAACTAAAAAATATTACCAGCAACTTTTCTACGACAATTATTTCTATCGTACGAAACTATCAGAATTTATGAAAATTGATGCATTTGAAGTGCACTCGTTACGCTAATAATTATTCTTGTAGTAAAGAAACACATGCCTCGTCAAAGCCAACAGCACTAAAATACAAATAAGTATGGACATTTACTTGTTACGAGCGATTTTCACGAATTCAGTTGTTCACACGGATATCAATTACATTCTTAAAAAATCTGTGATTCCCCGACGTGTATTGATCGTGCTGTCATTCGCTGCAGCTCGAAAATATAACAAAATATTGTCTTCTCTGAAAATTCGCAGTGTTTGATATGAAAATTATAAAAAAAAAAAAGAAAAAGAAAAGTCTATTAAAAATAACCGCGACATTGTTCTTGCGCGTGTCGTACTTTGCGTACTTTGGAGCTTTTCTAAGTCACACGCAGTGACCATACCGCATATTTTCGCCTTCTTCCTTCCACTTAGGAGCTTTTAAGGTAGTTTTTTTAGATCGCATAATATGCTGCAAAAACTATAGATAAAAATATGGATAAATCGTTTACTCCCTTTCCCACCATTTTCGCAAGATTAAAAATAGTATATCGTTGATAACAAAGTACCTGCGTAATGTAAATATTTCTACTATTTTATCGTAGTTGAGAAGTCTGTCAAAGTAGAGCTTTGCAGCTTAAAATAGAATCATAATAACTTAACTGAATTGAATTATGAGTTTCTTACGGAATATATTTTGTAGGAGACTGTACAGCTTTGCATAATGTCCGAACGATCAATCGTTTCTCTGGTAATCATCACTCTTTTCAAACAAATTAAGATCATGAACAAAGTTAGATACAACCGTAAAATGATCCATACGTACAAATGAATCAACTTTTTCCACTACTCGCGTGCTTCCTCAGAGTACACATGCGTATGATTATTTGGTTAGATTGAACTACTTATATACTTTATAGATTACGACAACGTATGTTTCAATATAATTAAAGACTTTCACGTGGTATAGTCAAATATCTTCACCGGAGCACTCGATCATTCGCGACAACAAACTTTGTAGGATAAACGAGTTATTCAATTGTGTGCATTGTATACGATATCCCACTGAATTTACGCCAAGCTATGTAATTGGCACGTGTAATAAGTATATTTCTACTTATTACACATCCGACATACTAAATAAAATTTGTTATAATTTTCAAACAAAATACGACGTTTATGTATACGACCAAAGCACGATGAGACAGAACGTAATGTCCCAAATTCCGTTCATTCGACTGACAAAATTTTGATGAAAAAATATAAATGTTTAACAAAAGATACTCTTTTTCAATTTGATATCGGTAAAATAGGCCAATTTCGAACACAGTGAGAGTTACCAACCTACTATTTTAACTGTATTAATTATTTGAACGTTTAAATTGGTGATTTCGTTTTATTTTACCGAGAATTACAGTGCTATTGTCGTTGAAATTCTCCGATGTACTAAAAGAAAAAAATTAAGAAAAAAAGGAAATAATATTTTCTGCAAAATTTCTGGAACGGATCATGTACCATTTTGTAAAAAATCTGTATGCAAACGTTAATTTGCTGAAAGTAGTCGAAAAAACACTTATCGAAACGCACGAGGTTTTGGAGTACAAAGTACGCATAAACCAATTACATAATATCTATCCAATTCGACAATGCCGTAAAACTGTAGATAAACCGTTTATTTTTACACAAATATTATTATATTATTTACATATCAATTAATAGCGATAACTCTGTACTCTTTGACGAATACGAAAACCAGTGCACCATTTACGAAACGGAGAACAAATGTTGAATGACTTGAGATCATCGTTATATCGTCATGAAAAGCTGTGATGCGTTTATGAACGCCAAATATGCTGTTAAATTGCATTATAACGAAGAGTTTTGTTTTGCCAAATGTATGTTGATCTTTTTTGTTAAGACAAATAAAATATGCGAACTTTAAAATAACATTGTTGACAAGAAAATATATGCCGTTTATTCTTGAAATGTAAAAAAGAGCTATTTATTCTATAGAGTACGTATCAGCATAAAATTAAATCATTTTGAAAGATAAGCGAACAACCTACATTTCGAAAAAGAAATGAAAAACATTGTGGTCATAGATCAAACATTTCAAATTTCTTGTAGCATATAAAATGGAGAATGATTTTGAAACAATCGAAGCTTCGAAATCACTTGTATTATTACTAGATAAATAAATATTACTAGATAAATAAATCATATGCCGTTCCAAAAATGGTGTTATTTTATTTCCTCAAATCATCTTAATTTCTTTGGTATTCGATAGTTTTTAATAAAGAATAAAAATATGAACATTTTTTTAAATAATTGAAATAGGTACTCATAAAAACTGAAGAATAAATGCAATTACGTCAAAAATATGTTTATTGTACTTTAAAATGGCTTTAAAACAAGCTCGAAAGCTTCAAAGTCGCTTGAATCATATTATTGGATAATTAAACTATATGCCATTCCGAATATTGTATAATTTCATTCCCTCGACAAAGTAGTCATCGGACATCGATGAAAATGTATTAAACATTTTTAAAATATAAATAAATATTACAGTTATTCATAGGTGGCACTAATGGTAAATAATGAATGTAGAATGTTTGAATATAAGAGTGCCAATAAAAGTCAAAATGCAGTGAGATAGAGCAGCCCACGGATAATACAGGGTTAAACGGTTGTATACTTAGAGAAGTACAAGTGTTATACAAACAGTTGTTATAATAAATGTCAATTATTATAAAATACCAAATATTTTTTAATCAAAGCACCTCGTATTCGAACAAACATTATTAGGATTCAAGAAAACTTTGCACAATAATCAAAATTTTTATCCTAAATAGCTATTAAACGAAATAAATATCGAGCCAATCTTTCGTAAAAGTATTAGTAAAAGTGAAAATATGCTTTAAAACACAATATTCACGAAGAAAAAGCTCGAAATATTTACAATTTCAGCATTTTCATACTGTATATACAAATATTATACGCAAAATTGTAATATTTAATAGAAATGTAAAATTTATTTCAAAGGAAATTCGCTCTCTTGTGTATAACTTTTGACTCGGCTGAATCTAAAAGGAGGATACCTGCCTCCAAGACTTAATTTAGTTGGAATTTCTTCACCACTTCTATATTTTGTATAAATCATATAGCATAACCACGAAAGTTGTGAATTTAAACGTTTGCGATAATTTTGAATTTCAAATTCCTGGAAAACAAATATGGACGTTACTGATAAGCTAACAATCAATCTATGATAGTTTCAATAAGTTAAATCATTTTAAGAAGCTTACAACGTGAAAAGTCTGTTCGCCACTATCATGTATAACTTCATTGCGTTTTCGGCGACGATTACTAAAGTGTGTAGTACTGGTTTTAATTTCTTGGCGTTTTAGAATCAAACTGACGCAATTTTCACGCAACCGATAGTGACCAATCAATATAGAAGTATTTCGTGGACTGCGACTCTTCAAGGAACTAACGCAATATTGAGCATCATCAGTGGATGTTAGCATAAGAACTTTCCCTTCGGGGAAAAATCTAAAATATCATGAAATAAGTACTTTAGATATTTAATCGGTATTTCTCATACTTGAAATAAGAAACACTAAAATAATATGATAAATTAACGACATACCTTAAGTATCGGAAATATTCTACCAGATGCCATGGCTTATAGAACTGATCTTGAAAACTATTCTCTCCATGTCGTATGTAAGTTGTCTTACTAATATAACAGCCATTATAGCGTAATCTTGGACGCTGCATATACATTTCTCGCCAGGACAAATACTTCGGCTCATATCTACCGCAATTAACGCCCCAAACACGCACACAAGCCATTCTCCAAATCTCTGCATCTCTCGCGCAAACGTAAAATCCTCGACACACTCGTGAAATTATTTCCAAGCTACGAATGTCTAACTCAGACGAGACTACCCACCGTAAGATGTAAAAGAATATTTCCATAGGCAGAGCAGAAATATGGATTGTCTAAGAATTAACAAAATTGCTTAGTAATAAAATCATCTTTAATGGGCCAACATTGTACCTATTTAAATATAGATACTTACACTTTGTTCACACTCAGGAAGGCAGATATATCCATTTTTTTCAATTATCCTAGAAAGTTTCCCTAAAATATCACAATCGTCATCATCGTCATCATCATCTAAGTCCTCTATATCAGATTGATGATTATTATTCCCTTTGTTTTCTATTTTTATTTCCGCAACATCCATTTTTTCACGAAATTTTGGTTTTGTAGATTCATAAAGGCGAAACTCTATATCTGGCACTAATTGTACCGCTCGCCGATAGAATTGAATCGCTTCATATAGTTTTCCAGACTGTTCATTTTCTATTCCTTGTAAAAATAAATGTTTTGCCTTCAAAAATGAAAAAGTGTTATAGCAGAATACAAGTGTTTGTAACAATCATAACGTTTATGTCGATACCTTTGTTTCTACAGAAATTTCTTCTGGCTTTAAAAATCTTAATCTGTCATCCCTACATTTGACATCTGATGTATTGCTATCCAAAATTGGAGTATTTTTTGTTAAAGTGTGTGATGTGTGCTGTGGAGAAATTCGTAATTCTCTTTGCCATTGCTCTCGAAAAGATTTTAGGGCATCAACATTTTTAAAAGAAGATTCCTGATCTTCGTCTCCTCCATCGTCATCTGATTCACCGGAATAACTCTAACATAGAAATGTTGGTAAATAAGATTTCTGACTTACGTATTATGTAATTTTTGTAGATACAAATGTCTGCAATATGACTTTTAGAATACAAATTCTAATAGATATTTTGTGTCTAAACTATTTGTAAATAGAATGCTCAGCTATTATATTAAAGAAGTAATGTACATTAATAAATTAACTTAAATAATACTACAATTGATTTTACCTCTAACATAATTTTTTTATTTTATATTGGGAAAGCATAGATCCATAATTATTAAATATATTATAATTTATTTTGTCATCGATGTATGCACACTCTGATAGACATTTGAAATATTATTGATGCGCGCTGCTAATTATTACGTGATGTTTTTATTGCATTAATCATTTAATGAAGCTCAAATAAAAAAAAAGCAAAGTTACAGTGTACATCAATGAATATTGTTAGCTTTTACTTGTGAACAGATTATTAGCAGTTATTGAAAAAAAATAAACGTTTACAAGGTATGACACAACAATGTTGTTCTATTAAAAAAACAATAACAAAAGCTCGCATACATATTAGGTTATGTTGGTACACACAAATATCTCGGCAAAATGGACTCTCGAAGAACCATAAAGATGATGACAATTGCAAACACTTACCATAATGATTTAGAAAAGTACCGTTCCGAGCTAAAAATCTTCAACGTACGAATTCTCGGTCTGAAAATCGCAACACCGAGCGAAAACACAACTTAGCAAGTTGAGCGGCCGCCATGTTTCTGCGGTATCTTTCCTTTATCAACATCATTATGAATCTCATAGTATCATCGTCGTTGATTGTGCATATCAGATTTTTTATGAATGCATTTCCATAAAGCTTAAACATTTTTTTAAAAAATCACGAATGAAAAGCAAAATTACATTATGCAATCAGTGAATAGCGCAAGCAGTGAATGGGGTTTAATTTCTAACAATTTGCATGCATATATATATAATAGACTTAGCTATAAATAAGTCAGATATTTTTGCAATGACCGGTGCTTTATAGTATATGGCAGAAAAGCTTTTAGACGCGTTATGCTTTTCAAATAAATGTTCTAATTTAACGTCGTTTTTTTAAAGTTGTTAGATGAATGAAAAGAAGACCTCTTTTAGTCGATGGTACTGATAAATTTATCGTCAGATATCTACCAGACATCCTCAAGGTAATATTCTTTAGGATGTTTGAATTCTACCTAAAATGGACAAAAAATCGATACGTGTATCAGGATAGCAGATCTTAACAAAAGGGATCTATTTGGAGTATATTTGATTGTAAAATTTATTGAATAATTAATATAGTCTACCGTTCGGTAGTGATCGATAAAAGAGCAAATATAAATTTTTCAGTCGAATTCCATCCGTTCTAGTATGAAAATGATCGATTTACTTTTATCATTATTTACTACATACAATTTTAGAAAAATAAAGCAAAGTTGAAGAAATTAAGCAAACTGTACAAATTATGTTTAAATAAATAAACAATACTACTATTTAGACGAATGCCACACTTCTATTCGTTATATGTTGAAATTTTGCCGCGCAACTAGGTATGTATAAGTAATATCATTCAAATAATAGTATTATTTACGTGTCAATATTTATTTCTTGGTTTTACAAATACTTTTACTCGTTTAAATAGATTATAGATAGGCTTTAGATTATCCGGCAAAAATTAACAACTCACTAAATTGCATAACGAAGGATATTATTATTTGCGTTGAGTCGTCGTTGATTATTGCGCTTCAACAACGAATATAGTAAACGTCTATATTCGACATCTATATTCGAATGAGCGTCTCTCCCACTCTTCGGCCTGTACATCGTTATCCACGTGAAAAAAGGTAAACATTTGTGTTATATATTGTTTAAGTATCAATGTTTTGTCGTTTTTTTACGGTATATTAATAACGTCAAGTAAATTTAATGTGTACATTAGACTAATCCAGTTTAAGTTTTCGACAGAGACGATAATTGCAAAATTTTTTCACAAAATAAGCGCATCACACGTGACGTGGCGTGCTATTTGTTGCATATTTTATTATGCTTTTTTCCTGACAATCACGCTCGCAAAATTATTAAAATATTTCGTATGGTTTCCAGAAAACAATTAACATGCAGATCCACATCAGGGGACAGGAGTCCCAGATCATTGACTGCCAGGAGAATGAAACTGTAGCACAAATAAAGGTTAGGATTATGTGTTCAATATGTTTGTATAAGATGAATTATTAAATATCTAGAATGATTTATTAAACGCAACGCACATCTGAAGCATAACTCACTCCATTTGATATTATTCTGATAATTAATGCATTAAATGATAACCTGACAATAGTATATACGAACTATGTCAGTACGAGCAATAATGCTAGAACAAAACAAATTCTCAGGGAGATGAAAATCAATTTACAGTTTTTGTCTTTTCATAGATTTTTAACATATCTATAATAATAAAAAAAAGTCTACTTGCTAAGTTCATTTTCTATATCGATCAATTTTGTACCAATAGGCAAGGATAACAGCCTCTCACGACGTACAATGCCAATTGTATTGTGCAGGCAATCTGCTCACCGATGAGGTTTGTGTCAGTGAACTTCCGTCTGACACATTAGAATTGAACATCGGTCTTCTCGGAGGTAATATTTAATATAAAAAATTACTACAATCAAATTATTATTTAAAACCCGCTTGATCCCTAAGTGCAGGGTCATTTACATAACAAATTACTTTCCTTTTCTAGGTAAGGTTCATGGTTCCTTAGCGCGTGCCGGAAAGGTCAAAGGGCAAACCCCAAAGGTACAATATTAAATTATAATTTATATATCATTGGCAATTATTTTCAAATGTCAATATGATTATCTGTTCATTTACTAACATCTATCAAGTGCCATTAAGTTTTTCATGTGAAGCAACAGTTGGTCTTAGCAGTATATTGTTTAACTAAATAAGTGCATTAAATTATGTGTACAAGAGAAATTTTACAAATCAAAGTGAAGTAGAGCAGTTTTAATAAGGTTTCATTTTCAATTCGCCTAATACAAAACATCTTAATTGAACAATCAATTGATATTGTAAATAAACAGTATTCACTGAACCCTACGTATACACAGTTGCATTCATGTCGAATTAATTTTTAGGTGGAAAAACAAGAAAAGAGTAAAAAGAAGACTGGACGAGCCAAACGGCGCATCCAATACAACCGAAGATTCGTCAACGTTGTTCAAACGTTCGGCCGCAGACGCGGTCCTAATGCCAACCCGAACACATAACTATTCAATACCACCGTATTTTACAAAGGAGGGGATGGGGGTAACATCTTCTTATACTCTACAACCATGGGACAAGGCAGAATGTTTTCAATATTTTGCCTTGTGTATATTGTCGTGTATATTGAGAGCGTTGCGCTGTGAATGTAAATTATGGTTGTAATTAATTTTTTTCATAATACACACTTTCAACAATCGTTGAAAAGAATTTACAATTTTATTAATTTTATCACAACCTCTTCATTTTTGTATTATTATATCTAAAACTGTAGGATTATATACACTTTTTAGTTTTAATTACAATGCATTTGCTGGCCTTTTCTATTTGTTATTATTTTCTAATATATAATAATGGCTGTACAATGATAATCGTGTGAGATGTTATGATAAATTAGAGATATAAGATAAACATAAAGTAAAATTCTAACAGCAAGAGACGAAAAACGTACCACAAAGGTGGATTCCTACGCATGAATGTTCTTCCTTTAACTCGATGAGCTGGAATATATGTACCGTTTTCCATATAATGCATAATGCAAATGCGAACGCTGCATGCAAATTTTAAAAAAATTGTTACAATCTTATGATATATCGACTTCTTTACTCTATTATTACACAATTATTAATGCAACCTGTTGAATTCTCCGCCAAATCAATGGAGATGCGCGCCTGCGCACAAGTCAAATAATGGCTATAGAAAGAGGACTTAAGCCTCTATCGGTAGAAAACGAAACTAACCAAACTTATTCGACATCTATATTGGAATGAGCATGTATCTATCTCGCTCTTCGACCTTTACGTTGTAATCCACGTGAAAAAGGTAAATATTTGTAATATATATTAGTTAATTTGCAATGTTTTATGGTTTTTTCACGGGATATTGAAAACGTCAGGTTAATTTAATGCATACATGGGACGGATGTCGTTTTACATTTTCTATAGATACGACTATAGGAAATGATTTCATAAAATAAGCGCATTACCGTGACTGCATGCTATTTGTTGCATATTTTATTATACGTTTTTCCTGAAAATCACGTTCGCAAAATTATTAAAATATTTCGTATGGTTTCCAGAAAACAATTAACATGCAGATCCACATCAGAGGACAGGAGTCTCAGATCATAGACTGCCAGGAGAATGAAACAGTAGCACAGATAAAGGTGAGAATTGTTTATTCAATATGTTTGTATGAGATGAATTATAAAATATATAGAGTGATTTATTAATCACAACCCACATCTGAAGCATAACTCACTCCATTTGATATTATTCTGATAATTAATGCATTAAATGATAACCTGACAATAGTATATACGAACTATGTCAGTACGAGCAATAATGCTAGAACAAAACAAATTCTCAGGGAGATGAAAATCAATTTACAGTTTTTGTCTTTTCATAGATTTTTAACATATCTATAATAATAAAAAAAAGTCTACTTGCTAAGTTCATTTTCTATATCGATCAATTTTGTACCAATAGGCAAGGATAACAGCCTCTCACGACGTACAATGCCAATTGTATTGTGCAGGCAATCTGCTCACCGATGAGGTTTGTGTCAGTGAACTTCCGTCTGACACATTAGAATTGAACATCGGTCTTCTCGGAGGTAATATTTAATATAAAAAATTACTACAATCAAAATTATTATTTAAAACCCACTTGATCCCTAAGTGCAGGGTCATTTACTTAACAAGTTATTTTCCTTTTCTAGGTAAGGTTCATGGTTCCTTAGCGCGTGCCGGAAAGGTCAAAGGGCAAACCCCAAAGGTACAATATTAAATTATAATTTATATATCGTTGTATTATACACGTAATTATAATTTATATATAATTTATTATCTGTTCATTAACTAACATTTACAAATCAAAGTGAAGTAGAGCAGCTTTAATAAGCTTTCGTTTTCAATTCGCCTAATACAGAACATCTTAATTGAACAATCACTTGATATTGTAAATAAACAGTATTTGCTTAACCCTACGTATACACAGTTGCATTCATGTCGAATTAATTTTTAGGTGGAAAAACAAGAAAAGAGTAAAAAGAAGACTGGACGCGCCAAACGGCGCATCCAGTACAACCGAAGGTTCGTCAACGTTGTTCAAACGTTCGGCCGCAGACGCGGTCCTAATGCCAACCCGAACGCTTAACCATTCAATACTCCCATATTTTGCAAAGATGGGGATGGAGGTAACATTTTTCCATGCTCGGCGACCAGTCAATGTTTTTTAATATTTTTAAGAAAATTATGATTGTAATTCATTTTTTTCATAATACACATTTTGAAAATTGAAAAAAATATACAATTTTCTTCATTTTATCATAACCTCTTCAATTTTTCATGTTTTGATCAAGAATGTTGGTATTATACACAGTATATTTTCTTTTTTTCTATGTTGTTACTATAGTTAAACGTTAGATGTATGCTGTAACTAATAAACTTAATATTTACTTTTTGAAATTAGAAAGAAATAATTAAAACATTGGTAAATAAAACGTCGTTTAAAAAAATGGATGATTCACTAATTTGTATAACTCTGAATATTTTGATTATCGTTAATTCATCTTTATCTAAACCTATTTAGATGATAAGAGTGCATATACTATCGTAATTTTTTACCGTATTGTCATCGTGTCTTTTAATCGATTGAGCGGATAATGCTATGGTTTCCATAGAAGTACATATATACGTATAATTCTTTCATTGTTACTTTAGCGCGTACGACTTTGCGTTATTACATGTAAAATACAAGCCGAACACTCGCCCGAAGCGAGCATATATTTGTCACGCGAATGTAAGAAATACCAAATAGTACGCGTTCTATTTACAGGATTATTCCTCTCGTATTCCTCTTTAAGAAAATCTTGAGTGGCTGTTATCGAAACGACTGCATAGATTCAGAACGTCCGAGTAGATTACAACTGTAAAGAGTTTAATTAATTCGAAAGAGAGTCACGAAAACGACGTAATCAACGAAATCAGTGGATAATTCTTATGATTATTGATAGCCCAACAACGTCAGTTACAGGTACATCTACAGAATGAAAATACATGGATTGCAAAAATTAACATGGCTTACCTTTAATAATATTTAGCAATATAAATGATTCGTATTACTGGCAAGACAGTTTAGATGATATGGATTTGAATAATTGGTGACTAGTATAGTCGAGTTTGGCTTGAGGAATTGTAAAGTGGTTCGTTTGTTGTAACGTTGAAGAATATTGACGAACACGAGTGTAGAAAGCAAGAAAATGAGCAGAGGAAGGCGTTACATTGTGCTCTTGGGTACGCAACGTACAATATGCGCACTAACTTTAAAAATCCACTGTGTCTACTTCGTTTTGCATCGGTGGGATTACGTTTGCGACTTACGAAAGTATATATCGAACGAGTACACGGTAACGGAGAATTACCGAATCCCGTATTGTAAAATGAGAGAACGTTGAAAAAACAACTTACGAGGATAATTGAATTTGAACGTCGTAATGGTTGTCGAATTTCACGTTTAACTAAAATTTTATTTTGATATTGTCAAATAGCGATAAAAGATTTTAGAAGCAACACACCTACAACGCCTATAGAAAATCACTCTCGATAATATTCGTCAATTACGATTCAAATTTATTCGGCAATAAAATTTCATCGTGTGTCACATCTCGCTGTTGCCTATACGTCTGTATGCAAATTCCACAATTTGCGGTGTATTAAATTTCACGCGTATACCTTTTACACGTAGGTGACTTTACACCCAATGCGTTAGTTGCGAGTTGAGTCGTCTCGTTCTCTCCAATGTTCATCATCTTTGGAAACATCCGACTTTCCCCGTAAAACCTAACACAACTTCGTACAATCTCAAGTATCCAAATTGATAATGATCGTTGCGAAATCGGTTCTCTCTCTGTCCCTCCCTATTACGCTTGGTCATCCATCGTTCTCTCGTTCTTCGCAGCGACCGAAAAAAAGAAATCACGCTTATCCAACCTTGCTTGTCAAAAGTATGCGAAGAAATTGCGCGATGATCGCTCCTCGGAGCTTAGTGTACGTATACGTGTACAACGTAAACGCTCGCGAAATATTTTCCCGCGGGTGAAAAACTTTCCAACAGATGTACAAGTGCACTCGTGTGGTGACGTAACGAAAACACAGAGATAGAAGAGAAAGATCAAGAAAAAAGTGACCGCGAGAGACGAAAACCGCGCGACAAAGGTGGAGTCTCACGCATGAACGTTTTATAACTTGCCACAAAGCTCTTCCTTTAGCTCGGTGAGCTTGAGTAGGTGTACCGTTTTCCACGTAATTTTTATTCTCCCTCTCTATCTCGTGTTCAACTATACGCAAAGACAGTTGGATAGCACGAGAGAGAAAACAAACAACAATTAGATACGATCGAAGCAAAGACGAATTAAACGAAAAAAGCCACAGATGCAGACAGTTTGAGGGTCGTTTTAATTGTAATATTCGTTCTTGCGTAGAGATTTTTATGCAAATATTCTAGTATACGGCCACAGGAATGTAAAATATGCTTTGTGGTATCGCGTTATACGGTGGTCTATCCTGGATAGCACTGCTTCGCGTAATTCCATCGTAGATTTATAATCACGGCTACTTTTCATTTCTTCCCTCTATATTATACGCATCGATTTGAGTTGCGGTGGCAAATTTATCTACATTTGCGATGATAGTTTTTCACCGATATTACCGCGCGCAATTAGCATCAACATCATATAACAACTTTCGATTTGGTTATGAAAAAAAAATAAGAAAGAAATTATTCATATATTCGCGAGAGAAACAATCATCAATTACTTTTGTTTGCGTCGCGTGTACTTATATATGTATATTGACAATTCGCTCTCTAAACGCTAAAAGGTATATATGCGTGTGTGTGTATATATATATATATATATTTGGATTGCTCGACTACCTTGCGCATTAGCATATACATATTCCAAAGAAAGTTTCGTCTCTTGCATACATATGCATAGCTCATTTTACTATCGCGTTTTGCCTTATTCACAAGATAATGCGCTGATCTACGTCACGTATGCAATACTCATCCTTCCAAAATTGACTATCAGCTACGTTAAATCAGTTTTGAAAAAAAGATGCGTCACCCTCTCTCTCTCTCTCTTTCTCTTTCTCTATTGCCTTGACCGGGCACGTGCGAATTTGTCGAAGGCATATATGCCACGCGCGGTGAAACGATCTTGGAATTTGTTTTTTTTTTATTTCGATAATCGAACACTAATTAGTCGCTTGATTAATGGATCGAGTCGAGATGATTTTTCTAGATTTCCGAAGAGTAAAATTCTGAATATTAATATTTATATCGAAGGATGAAGTATTGGTTGACTTTTTCTTTAAGGGAGGGGGGAGGGGAGTGATGGTTTTGAATAATAAACTATCTTCATGTTACTTCATATATATATAGAAAAAGAATCAAATGAGAAGGGAAAAAATAAGAAATTCCGTGATCGCTCGACACACCTGCGTCGAATGATATTGATTTAAGTAGGTCTGACATACTTTCTAGAATTATGTCAAGATGTATATACATGCCTTAGCACGGTACATTGACATCCGAAAATTCGTCACTAATTAATAAGCATTTTACATTCAGCTCTTTTAACTTGAGTTATCTCGTTCACGAATCTTCTTTTTATTTCAATAATAAAATCTCACACCTTATGGTAATTGTTTTATTCCGAGACTATAGGTCAACGAACCTGACACGAATTCAAAATCATTAAAGAAAAAATGTAACGAAAGCTTATTTAAAAAAATAACAAACCGCACAATACATGAAAAGCAAAATATGTCTTTTTGCAAAGTTTACCTTGCAAAAAAATGACAATTTTTAATATTGTCGTTATCTCCGTCGTCGCGGCATTAGCAAAGTTAACATTGTCGATGTGCGCGAGCCCGCGTGCCGAAGAATTTCTCAATTTCTTCCGGTTAAAGACTTTCATCTTTCGCGATGTAGCCTTCTTTTTTTTTTTTTTTTTTTTTAAAGATCTCCAACTCTCTCGCACGCGTATTTTGTGAATGAAATAACAGATTCACAATCCTATCGTGACTGAATTCCATTAATTGCCTGCTATTGAACAAACGTATCTAATTAAGAAAAGAAAAAAGAAAACAAAGATAATTGTGCCAGCTTTTGCTCTCTCTCTCTCTCTCTCTCTCTCTCTCTTTCTGTCTCTATAAATATAGCAAAGAACGATCGGAATGAGTATTGGCATTAATACTCGTGTGGATCTTTGTACAGCTGCTATATTGGATGCGAATCACGACAAGTTGTATTTGATTTCTATCTTGTGGTTTGGAACGTGACGTGTTGTGCACTTTATATATATATATATATAAGTAGGTAGGTCGTTGATACGTTACAAATATACATATGTGTATGCATGTGTTACAACTACCGACAGTTATTAGTATAAGGAGAGAGATACAAATCTATTTGAATCGGAATTGTAGAATACGAAAAAGAGATAACCAGCGTATCTATTTTTTCGTTCCTTTTTGTGGCCGATGAATATAAACATGATTTCAAGAGAAAGAGAGAGAGAATATTACTCTTATGCAAAAGCAAATGATTGCGCAAAAATTTCATCTTTACATGGCCGAAAAGAATAGAACAATCAGACACGTATTTCGATGTACATATACGTATATAATTATAATTTGGAAAAGTAACGTTGCACGGTCTACTTTGAAAAGGCATATTTCTCGGAAAAAGAAAACTATGAATATCAATGATTCACAATGTACAGTTGGAACTCGAGGGAATTTAAATCTATCAAATCGATCTATTAGGTAGTAGAAAACCCATCCATACAGACTCGATATGATTCAGTGTAACGACTAGTTGCTCGCGATCGTACCGTCTATACATACACCTCGATAATTCTTCGAATCCAATTGAATAGATCGGCTATCTCTCTTTCCCCCAGGAAATTGTTGCAATATCCCACATCCACGTGTATGAATCTTCATCTTTATGATAGTTTACCGAAGGTCTATATATCCGTTGCGTATACCGATACGTTCAAAACAGCAAACGTATAGTCATTAAATACAGATGGCCATTTATCACGCAACTCACGAATATCGATATCGTTGACGTTTCTCACCATATCGCAAGCTCTTTCGCGTCAATTATTTTACGTAATATCGTGTACATCTCCACCTTGTACATCTCAATCGACGAAGACCTCCGTGTCTTTTTCCTTTCTTTGTTATTTCTTCTTCGAACATTGTTGGCTTTTACGAGTTGTACGTTGATGCCTTGTTAGCTGTGTGTCATATATACATGTTCGTAGGCTTATTACATATCGCGTCAGGCGTTGAGGGTTTCACGTTGCCTCGCGGCGGGTGTAATATATATACGTAGGATTAGTCACGCCAAAATTTTTTTAAAAATAATTTTATGTACGCCTCGTTAAACGTGCGCAACATCGACGTATCGTCCACATCGTGAAAGATATATCGTGATTGTTTTTGTTGTTGTCGCTGTTGTCGTTTGCAGCAAAATAATTTTTTACAATATTATGGGTACATTACAAGTGAAAGCGTTGAAACGATCGAGTTTCCATGAGAAATTTTCAATAGAATTCGTAAACAATTGAAAGAAAAAGGAAAAAATGACGTAGAACGTCGCGTTGGAGAACAAAAAAAAAAATAAAGCTATACCCGAGGAATTCGCGAAAAAAAATATAAATACATATATATATGCCGTCGCATCGGGTGAAAGTTTGGAGAGCATATTTGGATTTAGCGACGAAACGAGAATAAGACATTTATCCATGGACAAGACGAAATAATAATATACTTAGCGTCGACAAGTTAATTAAGAAACTTCGGCATTAAGGGAGGCAAGTAACTGACTCTTTCTCCTCGTCGTCGTACAATATCCAATTTTACGAACAACTATTTACGGAAATAGATAATTTAAGGGCGTACGTGTGTGCGCACCACGTGTACTTTCGTCGAACGAATAATTTTTGTTCACTTTAGAAAATATCTCAACACACGTACGTTTTCACAATGACCACTCTCCATCTCTCTCTCTTTTCTCCCGTAAGATATGTATTGACATTCATAAAGAGTAAAAAGATCGTTTGTTAACTGAAAACCCAACGAGCAAGCACCGAAGAAAGTAAAAAAAATCTAGCGGTGGATAGTATAATATAGCGTCCCGAAAAGAAAGAAAAGAGGAGTTGCCACCTCAGAAGTCTCGATAATAGCATTGGCGGCGTTCGTGAGAAAAGGCCCTGGGCGAAAGAAGAAGACGACAACGACGACAACGAGAGGCCCCACCGTTATAGCTTGGGCGCAAAAAGATGCGGTAAAAGCGAGCTGCTTCACTCGTTTGAGCCACAGACAGCATCATGCGCTCGGTGAGTACGAATCTCTGTCTCTCTCTCTCTCTCTCTCTCTCTCTCTCTCTCTCTCTCTCTCCCTGTTTCGTTTACTTTCTCTTATAGTTTAGCTTCCTTCTTTTCTCTCTACTTACGCGCCAAAAATTTTTTCTCTTCGATATAACTGGAAAAAAAAATCTGTAATAGTGCAAGCTTTCATTTTCTGCTAAACAAGACATAAAACTAGAAAAAGAAAATATCGTTAGGAACAAAATGAAAACAGTGTATATGTGTGCGACAAGGTAAAGTGCGCGAAAATCAGCATCGACAACAGCAGCAATATTACAAGACGAGTGACAGTGAGTGATAATCAAAAGCGGACAAAGAGATCGTTAAGAGAGAACTGGCATCTTTTTCACTCTCGTCGACGTTGTCCATCGTTGTCGTTGTCGTCGATACGCGACTATATAATATAACGTGTTTGCAACGCGTGTCAGGTGCGCATATATGCGTTGTCTCATAGCGTGTATAAACCAACCGCATTGCCATTTGAATATATCTCGTGAAAGTTACACTAATGTGCTGCTCGTGTATATCCGTTGTCTTAGTGCATTTTTTGTTCGTCATTCCTCTTCTTCTTCTTTTTGGATAAAACGTATCCTTGCGTACTTTTGCTTTCGGTAGAAAAACAAACAAACAAAATTGCGTTTTTTAATTAACAGGTAACTACAAAGTGACTTGTACGTGTGTACATGTACGTTCGCTAACGTAAATTCGTAATAATGCAAGTGCTATGTAACGCGAGCTTTGCACGCCTTGCACTTGCGTACTTATATTGATTATATCGATTACATGTATCGCACTTTTCTGTAAGTTTGTACGTCATTCGCTCTAATTGCCAACGTAACCCAAATTTTGTTACTATTATTGTCATCGATGTACTTTCTCCAAATGACAATTAAACGATTACGTCTCTCTCTCTCTCTCTCTCTCTCTCTTAGTCTTTTCAAAACGATAATGAAAAATCATCGGTGAATTGAAAATCCATTGAATGCTAATGCAATACACGACGCATACTTCTCTACCGCTATCTCTCTCTTTTTTTTATCCGTTAAACGAAACGATCAATTTACAAGTAAAATACACATGCGCAAATGACGTTGAGGCATTCCCTGGCGAGGAAAACAATTCTGTGACTTTTTATCGAAAAAAAAGAGTCTTTAACCCACATCGTTGATTGCCTTGTAAACGCTCGGTATACGATTATTTCCACGAGTACGTGTGATTTTTTGTCGTTTCATCTAGAAAATTTGAGGAAAGTCTTATTATTAAGTATGGGTCTTGCAGGAAATAGAACTTGTATTGTCGCTTAATTACGAATTATTCAATTGAATTTTCAACGGCATAAGTATGCATACCATTTCTCCAAATGTACACGAATTACCAGCAAAGATTACTTCCTCGTAAAATGGGCGGAATTCAAATTATCTTTCGTGCTCTTTTTCTACTTGTCTCGCGCACATGCCCTGAGAGAATCATTTATTAAACCACTTTCTCATCTCTCCCTCTCTTTCTCAAACTAAAATAGTAACGATTAATTAAATATCCATTTTCGTTTTTCGAAAAAAAAACATAGCAACAAAATTTCAAGTCGTAAAAGATACACGCATTACGAAAAAAAAGAAAGACAGACAGGTAGTTGACATTGCTGGGGCGTCGTTAAAAGTCGCGCGTGCGTTGGCAATATAATCGAAGTGAAATCGGAAGTCTTCTTCTTGGCAAGTAAGCGCTAGAGAGAGAGAGAGAAAAATGATCGTCAGGAGGATGCACGACGCGTCTCTTCCCTGAGGGGCCAACAGCAGCAACTTTCTTCTCTCCGCTAAGAGATGATAGCTGTCTTTTTTTTTTCTATTGGATACCAATGTCATGTGTAGGTGCGTAGCTATATATATTTGAAAAAAAAAGAAAAGAAAAGTAAAGAAAAACTAAGAAACAGTTCAATTGTGAAAACATAACAAACAAAGTACGTGTTGCGAAAATTGTATTAGAAGCTGCACCCACGCACAATCTCTTCTCACGCCCCAACTCCACCCAAATGGAAAATCGGTAACCGCAGATATATTCCCACAGGCACAAAAGAAAGTGTTGTTCCCTCTCTCGTCGCATAACCGACTTTGCGAATTTCACGCGCTGGCCGACTTTTCGATAATCTTACACGTATATGATTGCCCATACTATCGTTTGTAATCGACGATAAATTAGCTTCGTAATTATTAATTACGACCTTGAAAGAAAATCTAGATACAACGTATACATATATGTATTTTTTTGCGGCTTCTCGCACAGAGATGAAAACCAATTTAAAAACCATTCAACGTAATGTTGGTTTTTCTTTCGAGGAACATTGTTTCGAAACACAATTATAACATAACGGTTTTGAAATGCCTATATGCATACGTATAGGACATCCCAACGAATCCAATCGAATTCTTGCATGCTCGACATCCTCGTATATGTGTGTGAAAGTAGCGTCTTATGAAGCGCTTCGTTAGACACAACGCTCGCTCTGCTTGCACGAGTTTTAACGATATACATTTTCATTTCCGTATTTTCACGTTGTTACTAAATGTAACATTCGTATAAAACCACGCAACGATGTTCCTATTAGACCCGATCGTGTTTAACAAAAATCGATTAGCATCGATTTCCGCAACTCTTCTTGTTTGGTTTTTTATTTCTTTATATCGTCGCTATATGGTACGCTCAATAATCTCAGACAACGCGTCAACGATCGATATCAAAAGAAAGACAGACCGACAGAGAGAGAGAGAGAGAGAGAGATGTATGTTGCTTGAAAACGCATGAGTAATTAGGCATGGATTTTCTCTCTGTCTCAATCACGATAAATCGTGAGCACTTCACCTCTCGTGGGAGGTTTTCACTTTCGCGTTTTTTCAGTGCAACAAAAAAAATAACGATTCCAACACACACGTGAACTGTTCGTTTTCCGTATATCAGCGTACGTGTTTTTTTTTTCATTTGTTTACACACCTCATTGACATGAATCTAGATCACATCTCGAGATACACCGATACCTAAGCTCATTAACAAACAATAAGGAAGTCGAGTATTTGCTATAGTGTCGGGAAGATCGATTACACTCTACTCGCGCGCGCGCGCGCACAGACACACACACACACACCTTTGATAATTTTTTGACTGCACGCGGGAAATTCCATCGTAGATAAAAATAGCGGACGATTATTGGCAAGTAGGTGCAACGGTATATACTTAGGAAAGCGAAAATTTCGCCCGATTCGATCTAATCATCGACTCGTCTTGTCCTATTCAATTTACCTACGCGCGCATCGATCAATTGATCCTTAAATCTATTTGCGCGATTTGAAAAGCATTTAAACGGAGAGATAGAGTGACGTTTTGACGTGCATCGAGTGATGAAATCAAATTGGAATTTGACGAATTTGCAAGTAAAATAAAAACAAAGGACATCAATGTTTCATTGTACAATGATTTAACAACTATCGCGAGACTCGCATTGACAAGTCCGAAGAACGCTAATACTGGTTTTCTAATTTATACGCGGTAAATGGCTGTTAAAACGAATACCTTCGACGAAGATTCATGTTTTATACGCATCTTTAGCTGAGCGCGCGTGGACACCGGTTTCTTTAGCCCCCAGCGATATTTTCTCATTGTCTACTTTCTTAAAAAAAAAAAAAAAAAAAGTACACCTTTTTTTTATCTGTCGAAATTCTTTTATTTTTGAGACCCTTAGAATTTTAACGATTCTAATGCACATACGAGAATGTATATATCCATCTATGTATAATATAAATTGTTCCTTCGAGGTATAAAGATTCCGTAATCTGGTGTTCGTATCAATGAGGTCAACCCATAAAGTCTAACTCGCGAGCATTTCTAAACGCAACACACATATATACGGCGAGTGTAAAGCTACTCGCGAGGCCGTTGACATGAGAGGTCGCTTATATACACCTACAAGTTCAAGCTACGGCGCGCATCTCTCGCAGCGGGTGAAAGTTTATATAAAAGAAGGGGAACTCGGATGAGTGCGAAAAAGGTATACATGTATGTGATGCAGTGAGTGTACACACCCATAATTTTCATTCTGTAATTGATATTTTTCTTCGTTGCTACATTCCTCGATTCGTTGCTTTCTTTTTATTTCCTTTGATCGTCTTCAAATTATCGACAAACGATGTAGTGTTGATTCGTTTGTTTTTTTTTTTATATATATATCGCAAGAGAAGAAAGCATTATAGTTAATGCTTAATGCAATTACGTTGATGAATAGTTTGGCATAAGGCGAAAGCTAACCAAAGGAGATGAGGATTAGACGAGAGACATCGCACATAAGAGGGAGTTGTTTTTTTTTCTATCGAATTGGAATAGGGGCTCCAAGCGAGAAACATGCACAGTGAAAGTCGACTCACGGATAAATGTCGATCGATCGCGCGCGGCCGCGCAATTGACAAAAGGGAAAAAAATTCCAGTAGCTGGAGAATTCGTGCTGCTGTGCACGTGGGAGATTTTCGGCGCCTTTTGTTTGCGAACCTATCGACACACATCGATATTTTTCACGTGAATAATGGATGTGTATGAACGTGCCGTATACATACACACACGTGTGTGTATATATATATACATGTACATTATTTCGCAACTAAATTTTTACTTTTTTCTTTTCTTTCCTTCCCAGTCATTGTTTGTCTTGCGTGAAGAGATTTTTTTTGTTTCGTAATCGTTCGATAATGGTCGTTCAAATAAATTAGCGAACCGAATACAAATGACATATACTAGTAACAAAAAAAAAAACAAAAAAAACAAAAAAAAACAAATCAGAAAGAAATAAAAGAAACGATCGGAAATTCAATTACACTTCACGCGCGAGCAAAACTTTCACGTTCACGCAATTGTAACATCAGTCAATCGATCTCGTGTTTTTTTTTCACCACGCATCAATGATATATTACGTCGAGAAATCAATCCTTTTGAATTTCCCCGACGAATATCAACGAGGTATTATCGTTACGATCGATCGACGGTACCTTTGAGTTTGTTACCGAAAATCTCTCTATCGTTTGTATATCACACCCCGTTCGACTTCCGTTCGTGTCAATTAAAAGACGTTTGAAAATTCAAGCATCAGGTGAAAGTATATTTATACATATCTCTAGATTGTTCTATTCACAATTAAAACGAAGGTATCACTTATAATCACACACAAACGCGCGTTCTTGGAAGACACTTGGTGAAAGTACGATCATCTTCATTTTATTCGCACATCGAATTGACGATTATCAACGAAGTTAGTGTATTAACACGAACTGGTTAATTTCTTCTTTTTTTTGCGGATAAAAACAAAACGAATCAATGTGAATTCCATAGAGTAATCGTATAATTCGGAGACTTGGCGTGGAATAAAAAAGTTTTCCAAGATTTATTTAGTGTCTCGCGCGACAATGAATAATGTAAATAGAATCACCTGGGGAAAACATTCGATTTCTATCTAATTAAATGCGCGAAAACGACAAGCCACGGAAGTGTTTATTTTGCAATTTAAAAATAATCGACGTTTCATCGTTTTGCGCGCTCGTGCGTGATTTTCGTGTTTTTTCTTTTTTAATTAACCGCGGCCTCGATTCGATCGCTCCGTTTTTTATCCGAAGCGACGACAATCAGAGACTGAATAAAACGTTAACGCTCTCGTTTATACGAATATACCTCTTGGCCGAAAAGAAATAACGTCCGTTAATGAGGTTTAATTAAGCACCTTTATCCGCAAGGATCAATTGAATTTTTCGCGCACGTATATCATCGATCGTTGCGCGGCGCCTAAATACATATCGGAATTGTAAATTGCAACTCATTCTTAATTGACTCACTTTCAATTAACGAGCGAATAAACGCTCCAACTATGTAAATATACCTTATACGTTTATACCTAAGTAACGTGTCGTCAATTATTGCGACGTAGACATCGATTAGTTTTTTTTTTAATCGAAAGGGAAAGAACTAGACACTCGCGTCTAAAGGATCTCAAATTAATTAAATAATAGCTCGTATAAATTTTTTGATTAGCATTACTCAATAATCGGCAGCTATGTCTATGTAACTTCTTTAATCGCACCTTTCTAATAACACATCTTATAAACGTTTCTCGCGTAATGGATCGTCTATTTTATTATTTCGTCTCATCGGATAGCTTGATCGCGCAATTAGAAACTGTACCGCGATCGATTACCGTTTCACACGCCGCGTCATGGAATTTTGCGTATGGTTTTTTGTACGCACGCACGCGCGCACAAAAAACAACGTCAACTATTACTTTCCCGTGTAAACGTTTAACAATGGGTATCGACGTAATCAAAAACATCTTCGATGATTAATTCGTTCGTGCTAAATCGCACGTGAGACTTAAAAAAGAAGAACATCGATTATGAATTTACGAGAACAAGTGGAAGAGAGAAAGACAGTTCCTCGAGGGCGTATAAAGAGAAAATAACTTTTAATCATCCGACGTGAATCTATTTCTCGCGCACAATAACGCATACGTATGTGATTACATATACATGTACGTATATATATACGTATATAGATATATGTATATACGTGCGTTCGGCATCGGGGCTTTCTCACGTGCGTGATCTACGGCATGCAGACGATTATACCGCGTATGTACTATAGACTATGAATTTTCTGCAAAACGACGAGGCCTTAGAATTGAAGAAAGAAAGAGAATCGTCGCGCGGGAATATAACGATTGACTCTCTCAAGGGAGAAGAAAAAGATGTGAAAATTACCGTTGCTACCGCTGCTGCTGCTGCTGCTGCTGCTGCTGCTGCTGCTACTGAGGATGACACCGTGATTGCCACACGGCAATTGTTTCGTTTTTATCTTTTACCTCGAGAAATTTGTTGTTCTTAACTGTCGTTTCATCTGCTTTGATTTCTTTAACGTGACGCTTAAAGCGTATTTTCTCGTTCATTATCCAAGTTGTTAAACACCGTGTATCGATGTACTTATCGCTTGGATTGTTTCCGTTTTTGTTTAAAAAAAAAACAAACTTTTAAGGGGATTTAAAATAGACTACTTAAACGGTTGTTACAAAATACTCAAGGTATTTCGGCGTTGAAAACACGTAAAACAAGGCTACGAGGCAAACAACGACTACCGTTTTGTTTTTAGTTTTTGCTAAAGTTGACAACATCGAGCAATTACTATAATCATATTCACCACCGCGAAAAATAATTTCGGGACGAGTGTGCATAACAAACGATAATTATTTTCGTTTGTTTTGTTCTTGTGACGCCGCACTCTAACGTTAAAAGTCATTTACGAGACTTAGAGATTTAATGGAAAACACCGTGTTACGCTTTCACGCATATTTGCACACACACGCTCACAAAGTGCAGGATCTCATTGATCGATGTGCGCTCGCGTCAATTTCGCGCATTAGAAAACATACTTTCACACCTCCGATTTATCAAAGATACGTTTGAAAAGAAGGCAAGCGACGTGGTGCGTTAATCTACTTTTTTTGTTTCATTTTTTATAAAATACACGCGCCACGAAAATTAGTCGTACGTCCAACGATTTTGAATAATTCAATCTTTCGAAATACTTTAAGACGAAACATAAGTATACGTACAACCTTGATCCATTGTTTCCAAAACATTTTTTTAGCGCAAACGTATCCCTGTCGTGCAACGTAACAACTGAAAAAAAAGAAACCTCGTGTCAATCCGTGGACATGTAACGCGCGCGTTAAACCCGTGAACCGTCATCCGTTGGTAAGAAAGTAAAAGACAAAAGCATTCCTGAAAGCGCGAACGCGTGAAGTTCATTGATTTAACATAAGTATATACGTATATACGTGCGAATGTCGACGCACAAAAAAGAGTGTCAAGAAAGTGAAACGCACGTAGAGAGTATATTATGCATAACACCTGCGCGACGAATCCTTTCGCTTCGTCATCATCATCATCGTCGTATATATATATATATATATATATATATATATATATATATATATATATATTCTGCATGTATCTCGAACACTTTCGTGTTGGAATCAATTTGTCTTTATAGGCGAAACGTACGTGTATTTTGGCGTTCGAGCCTTCATTAAAGAAATCGTCGAAACAAATAAAGTTAATCAAAGTTCTTCATCCGGAACGGACAATCGTTGTACCGCACGATTTTGTTCTTTTAACGGTCACGTACGTTTCACAAGTGGGAAACATTAAAGATTCAATCGCGCGAGGGGAAAAAAGTAGCCGATGATACAAGGTAAACGTGGAGGGGAGTGGCTGTTTTCTTTTGAGGGAGAACCCAATGGTTCGTTATAGAAGCTTTCACGATAGATACGATATTTGACATACTTTCGTAAGATAACGCCGTTATACGGGTTTCAAACGGTCGAGATATCGTTATGTATTCATTGGAATAAGTAGGACTTGTAAGATCCTTGAGGCCCAGATTCCCAATTGAATCGTAAATTTATACATACGTAGTAGTATTATGTTTAATAAGATTTTCTTAACAGGCTCGATGCGTGTGGTCAGAGTGATACCGTACGTGCCTGTATATACAATCTGTGTAACCATCGAATACGTATTACATTGTTTGTTTTGCTACCATAGCTTTCTAAAAAATGTTCAATTAGTCGTCCGTCCGTTTGGTTTTCTTCTTCTTTTTTTTTATTTATTTTTTTTTATTTATTACTTGAAATTAGGACCAATGCATTCACGCGAAATTTCTCTCGTAAATTAAACGAAGACGATATAACGCAAAACGCGCGCGTTTAGAGAAAGTACGATAAGTCGTCCCTCGGGTGTGTCCCGGATCGTTCAAATCAATTAAACGGTCAAATATTCTATGATTAATTCGTCAGCGGCATCTTCTTTTTTTTTCAGGATTTTATTTTTTTCCCGATGGCATCGCTGACTGCGATATAATGTCGTTCGAAATGAATAATAAAATAACCGATGAATTGATTAGTTGGAGATATAGACACGCACAAAGAATTAACTTTACGGTTTTCTCGTGGAATGAGGAAGCTCGCGCCTACGTGAGAGCCATTAACTAATTACATCGCTTAAAGAAGACGTATAAACGTTGTAGAACAGAGGTGTATGTTTTGTAATTGTAGCTTTCTCAAAACAAAAAAAAATAACAACAACAACAACAACAAAACTATCCGCCGAAAAGATTGTTAAAAGAAATCTTATTTTGCGATCGTACATTGTTTTAAATCGTATTAAGTTTAAATGGTACTTGATAATTATCCACATAAACGAATCTGGCACGAACTGATATATCTCCACGCGTTTTAAACGATACCCTGCAATTTTTACAAACGTTTCCTTCTTTTATAATATTAAACGATCGTAATCTTGTAATTAAAGCAAGATATATACTCTGGAAAGGAAAGGAAAAAAAAAACGAGACCGCACAAAACTCGAAAGTCGGTGTCATCCCACTTTCGTCTTTCTCGCGATGTAACGGAAAATTTCCGAGGAATCGAATTGGAATACTGAGAAAAAAATCTCTGAAGAATTAACGGATTATAGATCCGAACTCATCTTCGTTCTTGTATATAACCTATTGACCGAAATTTGTGAAAGAAAAAAAGCTAAATACTATTATCGTACGACGTTCTTTTCGTCTCTTTTGCGCCAGTGTATAATTGAATAAAACGTCGTGAACGCGTAATTACGCTCGTAAACCGCGAGATAAAAGAAAGATGCGTTTTTTGTTCGTTAGCGAGCCCTTTAAAACTTTCTAACTTTCATCGAAGCTCGTTACACGTTCGGAGTGTAAATCTTTTGCTTAGTCCGATGGTTGACACCTGTAGCTGCAACGCACAAGTTCAACGAAAAATCGACGCCTCATCGCTTAGTTTGCTTGAAAAATCAACGTCGCGGGTGGCTTCTCCTTTGAGAGGTTCAAAATACGAACGAGCGATTCGAAGATCTAATTTGTTCGATTGCTCGACGGTAGGGGATGTCAACCAAGTTCCTGCGTTTATCCCGATCTCATCCGTTAGCGTCGCACGCTTTGCAATGTTCACTCTGTTTTGTCGTTGTTTACTCGTGTGCATAACTCAAGGTTCTTATGGCTATCGATTTTCGTCAACGCCGTCGTAAATTAAAACGATCTATTTCGCGGAAAAATTTTACCCGCCACTCGACAACTGATCGATTTACGATCAATTGTAAGCATGGAAAACAAGCGATCAACCGTCAAGCGTAACGATCCAAATAACACTCGAGGATGCGTCTCGCGCGTAAAGTATCAGCGATGATTAAACGTCCCACCCATTAAGAGTTACGCACGCGCTCTCTCGCTGTTTAACGCACGAGCGAAGCTTACCTCAAAATTCCCAGCAATTAATCAGCGCGAATAAACGACGACTCGTCCCACTCGCACGCACTTGAATTATTGCTATTACGCGCGACGACGCATAACGCAAAAATAACGAGAAAAAAAGACACTGAGATTTCTCGCGAGTCTTGGCTTTGAATCATCAATCGTCGAAAGTATTTGTCTCTACTTCAAAAGCGCATATATGCAAGAGAGCACGGCGAAAATGAGACACGGGGCGCGGTAAGACGATGCTTTCTCCTCTTCATCTCGTCGCTCGTTGCATATACACCTGTGGAAAATCCATTGAGCGACGCGCCTCTTTCTTCGTCGCCTAGACAATTTCCAATCAGTCCGCTTGTCATCCGGTCGTTATTCGTCCGATTGGCCACTCTCGTCTGGTTTATACGCTGCTAATAACCGAACGCGGGATTGTCCCGAGTTTTTGTCTGGATTTTTTTCGACGAGGTGAACCAGGGAAAGCACGCTCGGAACGAACAAACGTACCTCGTAGGCCAATTGTTTTTGGAAAGTTATCGGCAATTGCAGGGATCGTGCATAAATTGTACTCGATGTCCAGCCGGTTTACGGACGTGCGCGAATAAAATTTACGATCGACAGGGTCGCAAGTCATGTAAAAGGCTGTATAGAGCACCGCTCGTGTTTACACGGATATTCGCGTTTCGACGTACGTTAAACTTGGCTCGACGCGTTTGCTTACATTCGGCGTATCTGCATCGATGAAAAGTAGACAAGCAGCGTCGAACCTACAGGTATCCGCAACGATTGGACGAGAAAGAAAGTAACGTACGCTTCGATCAAACTCGTTGTTGTCATCGGCAAGCGCGGCTGGTTGCGATTTCGATGTACCAATGACGTTGCCGGCGGTCCGGTTAACCTTCGAGTTTTTACGCTATTTTTCCCACGCGCGATCGATACGTCGATAGTATCGATAGTATATCTTCCAAGTATCGCGCAAATTTTTATTTTTGACTACACTTTCAAATATACTTTGGAAAATAAACTCGTGCACGCGAGAAAGACAAAGAACAAGTTGTATCGCATAAAGACAGCGATCGTATAACTAACGAAGCTTTCATAGGCGCGCGTGTGGCGGTGAAGTATGCATGCATGCGTAATTACCTTTGACGCTGTAGGCGAGAATATCGCTCTGCGATCGATGTATTACAATGTACGTGTCTACGTATATCTTACATCGTTATTGTTTCTTTTACTTTCCTCTTTTTTTTCTCTCGTTGTAAGCGCGCGAGATACGTCAGATTTCTAATTAGCGTACGATGAATAATTGCCCTCGGCGATAGCTCTGAATAAATTAAGATTGTCTACCCGCCAGACGAGGTGCTACGTAGACCTTTGATATAATTACGCTTAATCTTGCCGCGAAAAAGAGCGTGAATATCGCGCGCTATTTCGCGTGCTTTTATCATTGATCTGAGAATTGGTAATCTTGAGTGCGTAGATAAATCGATTCGCACGAGTCGTACGTTGGAGAAGTCAATTTAAAACGATATTAACAACAAACGTTGAAAAAAAAAATAGAAAATAAATCAAAACAGTTTCGCACGCTGTTAAACTATAAGATGGTTTGGGAATTAATCAGCCGTATAGCTCTTGACACAAGAAAAAGAACGTTACACGCTCTAACCGCGCACGCACCTCTAATACGGAAGCTGCAATTATAGCGCTGATTACGCTGAAGAGCGCGACTCCATTTGGCGGGATGCTTTTTCTCGTTTTTCTTCCTTTTTTTATTACTAACGTTTATTTATACGATGCTTGGGAAAGTTTCGAGCGAGATGATTTTGCAAAACGATACTCTCACGCCGAATTTCGCACGTGCAAATAACAACAAAATGCATCTCTCGCTCGTCGAGATTGTTAAAGCTCGAATTTCAACCAAACACAACGATACTTATATATAGAAAGTTGCGCTGCTTTACCGTGCTAAGTAAGTAACGACTTGCTCTCGCTCTTCCTCCTCTGTGTACGTGTGTAATTTTCGTTCTCTACGCACTCCAGTAGCAGCAAAAAAACGCAGGTACGCGTAAAAGTCAAACGTCATATTCTCTGCCGCAAGCGCGTTACGTAAGCAAGTAAGCGAAGGAAAGAAAGAAAGAAAAAAGAATAAAGTTTACGTACTCGTGAAAGAGGATAAAAAATAGCGGGACTGTGTATAGGTTTGCCAAGTAACGAAAGATAAACATTTTATCATTTCCCATCGGAAATTATCCTATGAATGATTTGTAAGTTTGTACATTTGTGCGCGTGTGTATTCGCGTGGTCGTGTTTTTTTTTTATTTTTTGCGCGCTAGTACTACACATCGAATGCGACCGAATTACATCTGAGAAGACAATGCCGCGCGAAAGAAAGTTCTCTCACGCATTCTCTTGCGTAATGATATCTTTGCACACACGCTACACCTCGAGGCGCCAACAAAAACATTCTTCTTCTTCTTCTTCTTATTCTTCTTTTGGGCTTAATTAGACTTAACTGTTTATCGGGTATACACGCGTATCCGTTTAATTACCTTATTTTGTAAATGATGCTTATACGCGCGTGTATTTGTCGTTGCTTAGACGAATCACTTTATTTATTTTATTGGCGATCTGATTTTTTTCCATCGTTCGATATGCGGTGGAAGAAACTGTTCGTTGAGGAAATCAAAAACACCGTACTTGTGTGCAAGACCGAAAAAACGTCTAATGTCGCGCTGAAAAAAGGCGTATTACAGGAGGGAAAGGTTTGAAACAAGTTTTATGGAGATGTTTGGACGATTATACGAAAAGAAATGGCCATACGAGTTAAACGTTTTAAACTCTTCTTTATCGCTTCAACGATTCTGCACAACTACGTTTGCTTGTCTATCCTTCCGTTGCCCATCTTACCAGACTGAAACCTACCAAATAAATAAATAAGAGAGCAGAAACAAGAAAAATAATCTCGTTTCTCGTTACAGTTAACAATAGGAGTGTTGCTAGCCACAGCGGCAGTGGTTCTAGTCGGAGCATCGAGTCCTTTAGACTTGGTAGATGATCTGATAGCATCGCCGTCGTCGCCGGAAGCAGCAACATTACCACCGGCACCCGTGAAACTCGACAAAAATTTACGTCGCGCGTTACTCAAAGCTCTAGAAGATTTGGAAGCCGAATCAGCCGAGCAACATCACGACGACAATGGCTCATCGTCGACAAATCAACCGTTGATTACGGATGGGACATCAACCGACGACGTCGACGAGAACAAATATGATTTCCTCGAGATTTCCAAGCAGAAGAGTACAAGTTTCTCGTTCGATGGATTTCCCAATGACGAAGACACACCGAGCGAGGATAAACTTCAAAACACCACTTTTGTCGAGAACGACAAATTTCTGAGCGTCGATGAACTCAACAACAATGATAGGCAGTTACCTGGCAAGGAACTTAAGGATTATACCAAGGGTGTTCAGGTATACATATATACATTCAAATGAAAATTTATGTACGTGAATGGAATATCGACTATAACAAGGACGCGATAACTTAATAATAATTCATTATCTGTCGCGATGGAAAAAATGAACCTCCCTTATCGTAAATAACGAGTAGTTTGATGTCTACGAGAATAAAAAGAGCAGACTTGCTTGATCATACTTTAGCATGCTTGTGTGTATGACTTTAATAACTATTGTTGCTTATTCCACGTAAATATTAGAGAGAACTTTCACCTCGTCGTGAAGCGCGACTTGATTTTAATTAATATATATATATAAGCCACGGTTTCGAAAACAATGACATAATTTCGCGTAGTAAAATTCTCTCTCTCTTTCTCTCTCTCTCTCTCTCGACAGCGTACATATCCAATACGAGTTTTTTCATTACATTGTGTCTTTCTGTTTTCCTTTTCGTTCATTCGTGAACTTTAAACTTTCTAACGTTGCCTCAAGGATCAAAACAAAGAAATTACAATGTATACACATACACACATATCTATATATTGGTAGTCGTGTTGCCAATTTACTTATTCACCTGTTATAAGTTGTATATACGTATATACCTTTACGATGCTGTCGTGTTGTGAAGAAATAAGGAAAAAAAAATTCTTTAGCCTGTTTTACATGTTACTATTAGCAATTTTCTCTTCCGTTTAAAGATATAATACAATATATTCAAACGAGTCGTCGCGTCGATACGACTTTTCTTTGGTTTTTTTCTTAGGCCCCAATTCCAGTCTCTCGTATCCTATCATTTTACGTATTATTGCACGTTAGACTCTTTCGTTTTATTTGTGTAATTGATCGAGTGTTTAATTGACATCTCATTCACTTTTCTTTTCTTTTACAACACAGCCAGTGTGCATTAAGCAGTTATCGTATAAGCGGAGAGGTATCGCTAAGATAGTATCGTTGATAACCATTTCCCTTAACCTGTAGATCTACGGTATATAACGCGCAAACTCTATTATTAATCACTGTAAGAAACGAGCATTTTCTCATCAAAATTATATAGGACACTAAGCTTTGCTCTTGATTTACGAGTTATTCCACAGATTGTAACTTTTCGTTATTTTCCCTGACGTGTTCGCGTGTCGAGTTAATCATGGAATTATAGCCTTAATCACGATGTATAATTAACGATAATTATTAACAAAATAACGATGCTGTTGAAGAAAAAACAGTATAAAGTCTTTAAAAATCACTTATCCGTCTTGCTCCGTACAAAAGAACGTTTAACGACCACTTTTCACGATTATTACCGAATGCAGTTTACATTGCGTAACGTATTAGTGAAAAAGGTAACGTTCGTATAATTCTCATGCAAATCCTGAACGTTCGCCCGCGGTTCTAATAGAGGTGGCTCTATTAGAAAATAAAATTAGCGCTCTTGTCGATTTTCCACGTACGTTAGATTACAATGCGAGTGTTCCACGCAAAATGTTTTGATTTGTCGTCAGGTGCACCACATAGTGCCATCGGAGAAAGCCTCGGCAATCTACGAGTCGAAACAATCGGGTGAAATTCTGGAAACGGTGGAAAGTCGTAGCAGTACCAGTAAAATTTCGTCGTCGTCAGCCGTTCCCACGCCTACCTCTTCCACGTCGTCGTCGTCCTCGTCGTCGTCCTCGTCGTCGTCAAGCGGTAGCAACGACGACACGTCATTGATACAGCAAAGCGTGACGCTTGCCCCGTTCGTGGAAACATTATCGGTGAGCGCAAGTGGAAACGTCGCTTCGGCAGCAGCGAATTCATTGATAGCTCCACGACCAACCGCAGCGACAAGTCCAATCAACGAAACAAGGGACTTTGGTTCGAAAATCGTGCAGCAACGAATAATCGGTAAGAATAACGTCAACAAGGAGGAAGCCGAAGACGTAAAAATCTTTCAAGCACCGCTAGTCGCAGCGTTTACCGTTCAACAAGACGAAAGAGGAGTGCCCAAAAATATCGTACCTTTGTACAAGAGTGCCAGCAATGCGCAGCAACCATTGAGCCTGCAAGAACAGCTCGAGTTCAAGCAACGGTTGTTGGAGAAACAACTGGCCCAACTTCAGGTGCAACAAGCTCAACAGACCCAGTTCTTGATACGCCAGAGACAAGCTTACGAGGAACAACTCAGACTAAAACAGCAACAAGAGTATTTCTTGCAAGAGCAAAGGAGACTAAAGTTACTGCAAGAGCAGGAACAACAGCAGAGACTGAGACTACAACAGAGACCAAGCTTTCAACAGCCGGCTAACATCGTTCATCAACAATTACCTTTACCACAGCAACAGACGGTTTTCAAACCCAACGCTCTGGTGCAACAACAACAACAACAACTTCCAACTTTCAAGCCTATTCATCTGTCGCAACAACAGCAACAAGCGACTTTCAAACCCCTCAATTTACCACAACAGCAGCAACAGCAGCAACCACCGCAACAACAACAACAAGCGATTTTCAAGCCACAGCAATCGACTGTCTTTAATCCTAGCGGTAACGTTCAGCAGCAACAAGCGCCTTTCAAAACGAGCAACGTACAACTGCAACCAAGTTTGAGTTTAGAAGTACCCAGCTCGTTACCTGCGGTACCATTCCAACCTACTGTTCAGCAACCACTTGTACGTGTACCAGTTCAACAAACATTCCAACCATTCCCTTCGGATTTTCAACAGCCACCATTGCCAACGTCCGTCAGCAGATTTAATCGACAGGAAGCTTTCAATGCCGTTGGTAACTTTGGCTTCAACAACAAATTCCAGAACGACGACAAATCAAACAGGCAAAATCTATTCGTTCAGCAACAACCTGTACAACACAACGGTAATTTCCCTTTCAATCCCACCTTCCGACAACAACAACAACAGCAACAGCAACAGCATCAGCATCAGCAACAGCAGCAACAGCATCAGCAACAGCATCAGCAACAGCAACAGCAACAGCAACAGCAACAGCAACAGCAACAGCAGCAGCAGCAGCATCAGCAGCAACAACAGCAGAGGCAACAACAGTTTACGCCATCATCGACGCCGGCGAGGCAAATTCAAGAATTGCTTTATCAATCGGGTATCGCTGGCGATTTACAAGGTTCAGGAACGAGAAATCAAGAAGATATTAATATCGTATCAAAGGTTTTAGCACTCAACGTCGGTGCTTTCCCAGATCAGCGAACAAAAGGATTTCAACAATTTACCGGTCTAAGGAAGTGAAATTTACCATAAAGCTGTGGCGAGAAAAAACAAAATAATTCTGTGGAACTTTGTTGATTCAACAATGACTATCGATCGACACTACACCATTAGTGCGATAGTCTTATTATTATTTTTTTTTTACAAATAATCGTTCGTTTGCAAAAGTCTCACGTGCGATTGTTATAAATTATTACGCTGACTAATTGTGTTATTATAGCCAAAAGTACATACATATATTCACGCGCCTTACGACTTTTACAATCGAGACGCGATACAACGACTATAATAAATATATCTCGTGTACATATGACGAAGTGGAGTCTTCTCGCGCTCCCCTCCCCCTCCCTCTCTCTTTCTCTATTTTTTCACTTGAAAAAAAAAAGAACAGAATTTCTTTAATCCAAAAATATTCTTGCGTTGCAATTATAATTTATTTGACGAAAACACATACGCAAAGCCACGAAGAATTTTCTTGGATAAATCGAGTTGTTTCTTTACTTTTAAACACATCTTTTTTTATCGATGTAATTTTGATAATAACCTGGACAGAAGTTTCTTCCTTAATAGCACAGTGCACTATTTGAACGTAAAGGCGACTTTTTTTTTATGAGTTTCTTTATGGTCAAGTCGTAAAGTTTCCTCATGAATGTTCTTTATTTTCTCTTTGTCTCTCTGTGCTAGCAGTGCAATTGTACTCGTATTTAAGCATGGAAGAAAAACTGTTAAATTTCGCGCGGATTGAAAGTGGAAATCTATTATGTTAGACACGAACATTTAACAGATCTGTATACTCGAAAAATTTTTGTTTTCTTCTTTTTTTTCTTGCGTATATTTATGTACTTATTCAGTGTACCTGTAAAGATACAATTATATATTATATATATATTTTGTTTAAATAAATAAAATTAACACGAAAACTATCTGGAACATCGATTTTAATCCACCTTTCCTGAACCGTCGTGAGAAATTGTACATATCTAATAATCGAGCGCGCGGTGTTGATTAAAAACGGCAGATAAGACATCATCAGAAACAACAGTATACAGTTATTAAGAAAACTTTCTTCTATAATAAGAAATCAACAATTTGATCGCCGAAAAACCCAAGAGGAACACAATCGTACAAAAATCATCCAACAATACAAATAAATCCCAAAAGCCGTGTGCAATTGATCGTAAAGCATCGTAATCCTCTTCTAGTTGAAATATATACAATCATACATACGTTTCAACTGTACAATTACGCGCCGCAACCCGCAATCGGCATCAAGAGTATAGTGCTTTTCATAACGATCATCTCGTCACAATTGACTCGTCGGTGGCGGCGTCGACGGTGGCGGCGGCCGAGAAGCTAAGATTGTAAATGGAAAGTCAAGGACCTTTATTGTTCCTGCTGTTGTATATATATATAGAAAGAGAGAGAGAAAGAGAGGAGTCCCTCTGAAAAGTCGTGCAGCTTTCGCCGACTGTGAAGAGCGATTCGCGCTATTTAAACTCTATACACAATGCGACTTTAAATTGATAGTATTCGACGCACTTGAATTTCTCCTTATCTCGACTTTTTTTCATCTTTCTGCGATTGAAAAGTAACAAAATCAAGTGTTTGAACGTTGATTGTCCATTCACCGTGAGACGTGATCAGAGAAATTTGATTTTGATTGGGCGTACGAAGAAATGTTGAAGTAAAGCTCGATTTACGAGTCGCGTAATATTCAGTTTCATTGAGTACGAAGCAGATTGTATTTAACGAACGTAAAGATAAATTTGAAAAATTTGGAACAGAATATTCTGTCCTCTGTATAGAATTTTTTTACAGACTTTTAATTATTATAATATATATAACGTTCAAAAGCCATACCTTTGCTGAAAACAGTTGAATAATGCTTGACACACCGAAATCGTCGAACACTTCCGATGTTAACAAGAATACGTAATGAAGTAAAAATAATTTTCTATTTAAATATTCAAACTGCGGAATAATTCGCAGTTTAGGTCTCTTCAACCAAATACAGTCGCATACACGCGCGCGTATGAACGTGTGACGGATCTAGCAGGAAAAAAAACATATACCGAACGTTAATCGATCTAATTACAAGTGATTCCTGACGTAAATTACATATGATAATTCTTTCGGTAAAAAACTCACTACGTCGCGAGCGAACGCGTCCACGTGGATTGTAAAACAGTACTGCCAAAGAAGAGCTGCATAAGCTCTTTCATGTGAAATTTTACGAGCTATTCCACATTATTCATTATCACGGCTTATGATTGATGACATAAAATCGCGCGCCACCATTATGCGCTTTTCTTCACTTTCTTTTTTATTTCTTTAATCTTTCAACTTTATTCTGCGAAAAATCCTGAAGAATTTTAATGTAATCCGAAAAATTTTGACATTTCTATTGTTAATGTTGTAATATTTTGCCGTATTCACTAGGTATAAAAAGGTGAAGAAGTAAATAGAATAGATTTATCCGAGGGAAAATCTTTAGCTTGTTACTCTAGTATTTAGTATTTAGCCTTTAAACATTATGGGTATTTTGCGACCGAGATAACGGGAAAAGTTCGAGGTTTTCTTTATTTGTTTCGGATTTGATGAGAGAGAGAGAGAGAGAGAGAGAGAGAAATAAAGAAAAAGAAGCGTTAGTTATTGTCAAGTTAAAAAATAATTGCATTGTTTATTTTTATGCATGTGCTAAACCACAAATCATGTTTAAACAAGCGTGTCGTTGTATAGTTATAATGATGAAAACGTTTCAGTTTTCAAACCAATGCAATTTTATTTGATACCTAAATTGTGCATTTATAACTTTTCGATCGATTTCAGTTTCTTATCCTATCGAATTCGCGACAAATAATTTTTGTTATAAATAGTGTTTTCGCACATCAATTGAGTATAAGTCAAACATTTTAAATTCTTTAAGAAACACAACGATAGCGTTTATTCCAAATCCGTATTCTGTGCTTCTAATTTGATTTTCATGTCGTCAGTCGATGACTAATCCAATTAGTATTTTTCTACTACAATTATTTTATATTGGAATGAAAACTCACAATGAAACAGCTATTGATTGAATCACGTAGACGTTCGTTTCACTATTTTTAAGACCTATTTACATAATATATGTATAATATATTAGCAATAATTCGTGATACTTTAACATAATCATCAACACAATTTTAATTTATATCAATATTTTTCTACCAAAAATTATTACAGTGATAAAAATTTAATCGTTGACTATCGGTTGAAATTCTGACTTTATTGTTATATCATTAGAACTATTAATTTTTATCAAATCGTAATAAATATTCAATAATTAATGCAAGTGATAAAATTATTAACCATTAGATGGCATGTGATGGGTTAAGCATTATGCTATTATGTAATAAAATATTTGATACTAATTAATGTTTAGAAAAGAAAAACGCTTTAATTACTTCTCACTTCTGAACGCACTTGGTTTTAATTTTTTTTTGTACAAATAATAAAAATTGCGATTTTTACGTGTTAGAAAAATTAGCCTAACTCTTTTTTTTCTCTTATTTTTTTAAACAGATGTTTCCCTATTGACAAATATGCAGTAGTTCAGTCACAAAATTCTAAAATAGTACATAAACAACTTTTGCCATTCACATTCGAGCTTTCATTGAAATTAGTTAGATACTTTAGACCTCTTCAATTATTCAGAAAATCTTGTTAGTCACATCAGTTGGGCTTCGATTTCCATCATATCGTATATGCATTCGTTGACATTTATTAAAAACCTTGTTGATACTGTTTGGAATCTAATCTTGCTTGAATAACTTCCAATTGTCGTTTAGCTTCACATTGTGGGAAATTCTGTAGGTCGTAGTACTGAGGTGCGATTTGTAAAAGCCATTCAGCTGGAATTGTGAAAATCATAAACATTATAAAGGGATTAATAAAGGTAAATCAAAATAATGTTATAAAAATAAAAATATACTCACGTTTAATATCCGTGACTGTTCTAATATAATTTTTTGTTGTTAGCACAAATTCGTTATAAATTACCCAGTCAGGCTTGTGGTCAAGACAGCTACTGGGATGAAGTTGGACAATTTGATTATCTTTGATTGTTAAGTAATGACCTGTCCTTTCTAAATGTGCCACCTGAATGAGAATAAAAGGTATTTAAACAACTAGTAATATATAAAACCTATGATTAACAAAAATATAAGTGATTCATTACCTGCATGAAGAACCCATTAACAAGAGCTTTTCTGATGTTGATATAATAATCTTTAGATGTAAACTCTGTCGAAGTCCGCTTCAAATTGAATCGATCCATAATTCTACTTAACTGCTGTCTAACATTGTCGCCACTCTTTAGAGACCTATAATTGACGAAATTGTCGTAACACCATTGGGGGTCTTCTTGATCTATGGAGAAATAACATTATGTTAGTTGTTTATTTTCATTTAATTATTTATAGACGTGAAAATACATCGAGTTGCATACTCATACTTACTCTGCTTAAAAGCATGATACACATTTAATAATGTCAGATGATCTCCATCTATGTGCGCAAAACGCATCTTTGCTTCATCGGCAGCTTTCTTCAGCTCATTAGGTCTCACGAAACACTGCGGGACTAATAGCATATCAATCATAAGTAAAACAATTCGTGTAACTTCATCAAGCCCTTTATCGGAATTCGTTAAATAAATTATTCAAAAATACAAACATTAAGAAAAACATAAATAGAAAATTGTAGGAATTTCTTTGGAATGTCAGCAATTACATTATCTTGACCAAGCAAAAAACAAATAATTACATAAATATAAACAATGTAACTTTTGACGTTTCCTGAAAATTCATTCATGTTAACAATCTATTTGCTGAGAAATTATTTTATTTACCCTGCTCAACCTTCGAATCTATTTATTGTCAACGTAAGACAAAAACAAGCATTCATCCAAACTCGTCATTCAGTCATATCATACCTGACAACATAGCCGTGATGCTGAGTATTTCGTTACTGCAGTTATGATTGCATGAAGCAATGAGCATTTTGGCAAGTTGAGGATCTAGCGGGAATTCGGCCATTACAGCGCCCAAATCTGTCAAATTACCGTCGTCATCCAACGCAGCCAAGTAATTCAAAAGCTCCAATGCTCGCATGAGAGTTTCCGGTGCTGGTGGATCCATGAAGTCAAAGTGCACCTATAATTGATAATCAACGAATAGAAATTACTCGATAAAACCGTCACGGCTGTTATGTAGCAAGATATTTACCAAATCATCGATACCCAGTTTCTTTAGCTGTAAAACCACACTGCCAAGATTTGATCTCAGAATTTCTGGATAGGTATTTTCTTGCATCTCATTCTTGTAAGCTTTTTCGGTGTATAATCGGAAACACTTTCCAGGTTTTGTTCGTCCCGCACGACCAGCTCTCTGTTAAAATATATTTACATTTGATATTACACTTGATATTATATCTTATTTTACATTATATTACTTCGTATTTTATATTTTAACCACCTGTTGAGCGGAGGCTTTACTAATAGGTGACACCAACAGTGATTCTACTCTGATCCTAGGATTATAAACTTTCTGCTTAGCAAAACCAGGATCAATCACAAACACGACACCGTCGATAGTAAGTGACGTCTCGGCAATGTTCGTCGATACAACAACTTTGCGTCCAATACCGCCATTGGGTTTCGTTGCTGGAGCAGGTTCGAAGATACGTTGTTGTAAATTAGGTGGCAGAGTTGAATAAAGGGGAATACACATGAGCTCGCCTACTTCAGGGCCAAGACTGTCCATTTCACGTTTTATTCGCTTGCAAGCCTCTTCGATTTCCTCTTGGCCAGTCAAAAACAACAAAAGATCACCAGGTATCTCTTCGCACATATGGATCTGAACGACAGTTCTAATAGCTGCTTCTAAATAGTCCTTTTCGGGTTCTGGTGTGTAGAAAATCTCTACTGGATGAGTTCTACCGGGTACATTCATCAGAGGTGCATTATCAAAGTATTGTTGGAATTTTCCAGCATCTAAAGTAGCACTCATAATGACAAGTTTCAAGTCAGATCTTTGTTTGATGACTTCTTTCAACACACCCATGAGAAGATCAGTAGCAAGAGTACGTTCATGAGCCTCGTCAAGCAATATAACTTGGTAAGCTTCTAACATAGGATCAGACATGCCCTCACGGAGCAGCATACCGTCAGTCATGTATTTGAGAATGGTTTTAGCCGAACTACAATCTTCAAAACGAATGCTGTAACCTACTTCTTGACCTGTAACCAAATAAACGACAAACCAATTTAATGAGCAATTTAACAAGGTAACATTTATTCTATATATGTTTTAAGTAACACTGTACATACCCAATGCTACATCCATTTCTTCTGAAACTCTTTGAGCTACAGACATAGCAGCGACTCTCCTTGGACAAGTACATGCCACTGCTTTTTGGCCTGTGCTCTTTGAATATTCTACGCACCATTGTGGGATTTGTGTAGTCTTCCCAGATCCGGTTTCACCAACAAGAACTATGCACTGATGTTGAGCTAGCAAGCGCATAAAGTCAGCTCGATATTCAAAAACTGGTAGTGTAATTCTTTTCTTGTAAAATTCATGATAACGAGGTGTGAATGGTCGTCCTGTATATGGATTCAGTTGAAGCTTGTTTTGTGTAATCGTTGTGGTTGCTACTACTGCTGGTGTGGCAGCTGACGACGTGCTATCACTGTAAACAATTAATAAATGTTAACGTGAATAAAAAAAATAGACGATTAGCATGTTTGAAAGCATGCAAAGTGGTTCAAAATATTCTGACAGTTGATAGTGTATTTTGCAGTATAATATTTATGAATCATGGGGAAACTAATACTACATATTAGAGCAGAAATGGAGCAAACAGCTGCTGCCAAACATGCAAGTATAATTGAAAGAAATCTGTATAAATCTGAAACGCTTTCAAATGTTACAAGTGAGAAAAAGCTCGCAAAATTGAAGTGAATTAACAACATAACAATAAAACAGTAGCGTCGCACATTCAGCTTTAATCACTTAATCTTCAACATAATAAACTTGACTGACAACATTCACTAAGAGAACTATGGAAACTCTCGATCTACTCGACGTTCCATTCATATGACTTGCGACTCCAATACAATAAACGCACGTGCGTTTAGATAACTCACCACTTTCGCTTGACGTACGGGTCGACAACTTCAATTCTACGCTTAGACATCTCTGCTGTTGATCGTCAATCAATCGATAACAGTGTTGACGATTAGTAAACAGTGTACCGAACAATGAATGAAGCTTACGATGATGATTACAATGAGGAGAAAAAGTCCTCGTTTAGAAGTTGTTGCTGCTAACTGTTATCGTCGCGGTTAACACGAGGCGTCACAAAATGGCAAGCCAACACCAGCGCGAGGACACTATCGCGGCCATGTTTGCTCTCGTGCTTGCACAAAGTCGCGCTCTACAGGCTGATAAAAGCACTAGTGAAAAAATATCTTGCATTACACGGAGTGGGGAATTTGTATAACTTCCATGTACATAGTAACTTTTTACGGAGCGATCTATTTGAACGTCTTTTATCAATGTTACATAGTCGCTTGCAGATAATTGCTTTATTACTACTCAATAGTAAGAGTTTCTGTTTCGACTTTGATAAATAAATTAATACAAAGATATCTATAAAAGAATTATGTTTATTCGTTCAACATTAGAAGTATGTATTATAGAAAGGAAAAATTCAATCAATTTAAAAATGTTCAAGTTAACTCAAACGCATTTTTACATGAATTTCTCGTTCCTATTTTTCAATTTTACAGATTACGTGTATACTAAATATGTAAGTTAGGTATGACGTAAATTGCTTCATTATCACCTCCAAACAGCATTGACAAATTATCAATATCAATACTATTTATTGGTTTGTGCAGAGGTGTGCATATTGCATTCACCTTACACTTTCCCTTATTACCTATTGTGTTTAACCAGTGGGTATCTGTTGTATCTGTAACGATCAGAAGAAATACATTCATTTAGCAAGCTGATATCTTATATATTTGCGTATATCTTTGAACATCATAATATAATTACCTAATTTTAGTTTTGAATGCTGAGTGTTATTCCAGTGCCATAATTCCCCACTGACAGAGCACGTAAACAGATTTTCAGGTTGATCCTTGTGGAATAAAATCTCACTAACACTTTTTTTATGTGCGGTCATTTGACTAATTGGATATGTATGATAACGTAAGTCCCAAACAGTAAGACTTCCATCACCACCACCAGCTACAACTATGTGCTTCTGGGTTGGATGATGAGCAATACTTGTTGCTTCAGTCTGTAAGAAAAACGATTTCAAACGTTACGTATATCATAATTTATGTTTATCGACTATCTATGTGATAATCGTGAAACTTACTTTTCCTTGATCAGAACCATGGAAGCACGATAGCATAATCGACGTTGCTGGTGTGTCCTGGTTATTCCTGAGGTCCCAGACTTTCATGTGACCTCTAATATTTCCGGTGAGAATTTCACTGTGACGTAAAAAGTCAACACAATACAAAGAACAACTGTCTGCATTTTCTATTACCCTAACTGGATTTTTCTGTTGAGCTGTGAGTAAATTTATCCTACCATCTTCACCAACGGTAACAACATCTTGTTCAAATGTTGATAATGCTGTACACGATGCTGGCTCGTTTGTACTGCTGCCAATATAAATATCAGATATTAGAGAAAGATGTAATTGAAATTAATTATAAATAAAATAACTTACTTAAATTTATGAATACCATTCCAAGAATTCACTTCTTTTATTTCACAATATGGATCTTCTTGGAGTTTGTAAACTTTTACATTTCCTAGAGAAGATGAAGAAACAAATTCATTCCATCCGATAAACTTAATTTCGGTAACATCGCCAAACACTGATTGAGATGCAATATTAACAGGATATATTTCATCTTCGTCATTCTTTTGAAATGTCCAGTAACTGATTTTATTTACCTTCAATATTAAATAGTAAGAAACAGTTATTACATGAATTTAATAAAAATAATTAAATAGAGAAGTCAAATAAGAAAGGTCGCTAAATGTTTACGATAAGAAAAAGACAATTCACTGAAAAGATTTATTTAAAAGGATCAATACTAAAATTTGAAAATTTCGCATTGAAATAGATGTTAATGACACACTGTAGGTTAGAAAATGTTACCGGGTCGTCCCAACTTCCAGTCAAAAAATACTTGGCTTCGACGAATTCTTCGTGTTTCCACCTGATTTTGGAAACCTTTTCAGAAACAAAAGTTCCTTGCACATTTTGGATCATCGCAAAATCTTAATATTATCAGGCAAAAAACCAATATTACGAGAAAACAATTTGTAATTTCGTTAAAGAACGCGCATGTTGATATTTATCAACATTCGAATATCGATAATCGATTCGAGAGTCACATACGAATAGAGAACTCGATTATCTAAAGAGAAGAGGGAATCGACCCTTTGAATAAGCGACAAAGAAGAAAAAATTGGAAATATTTATAGAAACAGCAAATAAAGTAAAACCGCACTCTTTGATCCCTATCCTTGAGCTTGTAATACTCAGTCTCACTTGCAAGGCCAATGCACTCGCACGAGCAAATATGCCTTCTTTTACCTGCAATCTATCTCATGGGTTTCTCCCAATGGTTTTCATGATCTTTGTTGGCTGTACTCTTGAAAGCAATATTACGGAGAGATCAACCTTGAGCAACGGTAAGATATTTCGTTCGTTTGATTTTACGTTGATAAATGCACGCCAAATGTAAGAGTTACCATTGTAGAAAATAACACTGTACGCATCAATTTTGCAAACGAAAGCGTCGTGTCGGAAATTCAAAACACGATATGCAGTATCGAGACCAGGAAACTTGTCGCCAGAGCGCAATCAACGGCATCGAGGATTCTCACGGGAGTTTGTACGGCAGGTATATATATATATACATGTATAGATATATGGATATACGGATATACGAACGTTTAATTATCATAATAACACCAACAATTACAATCACTTTGACAATTTTATTTAAATCGCACAATGAAATTTCCAATCATCGTAAAAATCAAGTACTGGCTCATATGTATGTATTCTCTTCTTTAAAGTACAATCGTTACAGAGCTTTTCATTACAACTTGCCATAAATTTAAAATCGATGACGATACACGCGCCACAATTTTCCCCCTTTTTTTCTTTGGTGCTCATTTTAACGCGGATCGTAGTGCAATTCATACGTGTATCTGATTTTTAACTTGAATATTTCAATGACTTTGCTTACAGAACAAATGAAAAAAGCGTTCGAAAGTATGGAGAAGAAATTGTCGGATCAGTTAGAGGAATTTCAACGAAATATAACTGTATTAATCCAAGCCAAGTGTCACTGTAGTACGAGTAATTCTCTGAAAAAAAATTACAGAAGTTCTAAATTATCGCCAATCAAAGCAGTCGATTACATATTAGACGAAGAAGTCTTTAAAAATTACACATAAAGAATGCACGAAGACGCCTTGTCGATCGAAACAAATCATTTAACGATGGAACGTCGAATTTACAACTATTTTCAGAATATACCACTAGACAAAAGACATTTGTGAAACGATACGCTATAAACGATATCAACTATTCATTTGTTCGCGTATAATGCGTAATGCGTAGAAGATTATTACCATTAAAATATCAATCTAGACATTCGCCTGCGTATGTATTACATAAATTAAACGTACACAATCGACATTCAAAATATGTTCTGTATATATATATATATATAATATTATCTTTATTAGTACAATATATCTAACTTTCTATTCAGACTTTTCAATCCATCTTTCGTAAATGTCATATCGAATGAAATTTTACAAAACTTTTATCGTAAACGCAAAATAAACAAATAATAACATACGACGATAAAAGATGCTCATTTCTCAATTATTGTCAACGTTCTAACTATTGAAAAAAATCGATGAATTTGATAAAAGTGTCATTCAAAGTACGTAATAATTAATACATATATCTGCCAACTTAGATACGTACAAAAATACTATATCGAGGACAACGTGTCTAAACTTTATGAATCTATGTAAATTAAGTAAAGAATACGCAGGAGTACGTCATAAAGGAACATTCAGTAGATTTATTATTTCGTCTAATTGTATAAGAACATATATCGTGTATACGTATGTATATATATATTTAGAGCACCGACTTCGCATTTAATATTTACCGTTAAAAGTAAAACGTGAATTTGTGAGGTTTTTATTTTCACAAAAATATATCGTCGAATCGCAATAACTTATGCTCTATATAATAACGTGATCTAGTTACGTCATTTTCAAATCTTGCAACAAAGCAAAGTCATCGTATGTACGCCAAAGTTTACAATCTAAATAAAAACAACAAAGTACGAGTATACTCGAGAGAGAATATTTTGATTTTTTTTCTATAACAATTCAGTGTCCTATCGTCAAAATAATTCATCTCTCGTCGAAAATAAAAACAACTCGCTTAGCCAATAAACACGCTCGACTAAAAATAGAAAATCGTCTCCAATTAGTTCAACCCCCATCAAAAACAACAAAAGAAACTCCTCCGAAAAGAAAGAAAAAAAAAAAAGAAAAATAAAAGTGATGGTTCGGCCGAATGATGAGAAGTCAGCTCAATAAATGGGAGCACCACGTGGTAGAGCTACAAATGGCTCAAGGGTGTCAACGTTGAACGTTGGATCGTCACCAGCAAGTCGTTGTTTCATCTTAGCTTCGATAACGGCATTCCTCAAACCAGGATAAAGGCGTAATAGACGATACAGCAACGGTAATGGTTGTTGCTGTGGATAAACTGCAAACGCTGGATCTCTCTTTCTTCCGCAACCTAATACATTTGTATGAGTATACTATTGATGCATTACCAAGTTTGTTATGCTACATACGATACACGTATGATCGTATATACAAATTAAAATTTCGTACATGGAGTGTATTTATGAATATTTATTATTGTCATTATGATTTTTTGTTCGTTGTGTCTCGTGTTTGCCGATCGTCCCTCGTGCGCGATAAAAGAGCCGCGGGCCAAAGATACGTACAAATGAATAATTCAAGCTTCGAAAGTATTGAAAAATCCAATCATTTGATTTGTGCTAATTTGTAAGCGACACGTGATAACAAACTTTGAGTCTACCCCCGCTATTAATGTTTAATTATCGAAATTTCAATTTGATCGTGCGATTTAATATTTCGTTATCGAAATCAATAGCGTTGTATACTGGAAGTTTTCGTTAATTTAATACAATTGGGAGGGTGGGGAGGGGGGATAATCAGAGTTCAAAAGAAACACGTATACGAACCACGCAATTTGATCAGTTTAATGAGCAAAACTTAAAATCCAATTATTACATGCATTTACGTGCTCCTAACTGTAATAAAGTTATTGCATTGCAACTGACAAACTTATCTCGAGTTACTTTGAAATTAACGGAAGATGCTAGACCCTGTGTATAAACCGTGATAATAGTCGATGTTATACGTAGCGTCAAACGTAATATATTCATCCCCGAATAAGCCAGGAAATATTCAAAGTACAAAATAATTGTTGTATTCGTACGATAAGATGAAAATTGTTTTGTTTACGCACCCGTGAATGCGTTGCAGAAAGGTCGTTTGATAGCGACGATATCCAGATCATCGTCGGCAGCCCTTGCGATTGCCACCAATTCGACGACGATCAGTAATGTAAGGACGAACTGAAGTATCTGAAACATACGACGTTGTACGACGCGTGTGTTTATCAAATAATTATATCTATAATGTCATCTAGCGGCAACGCAAAATTTGATTTATATTATCGGCTTAACTTGCATACCTGCGGATTATCATTATTTTGCTATGAACTTGAAATGAGAAAAGTACATATTTTCGTTTCATCTACTTTTCGCAAACTTATATTCGTGTCAACTGATGAATTATTCAAATTCATCGACGTCTCATTTGGTTTCGTACAAGAAGAAATTCTTTCTTTCGCATTACTGCAAAAATAACGAGCTGTCGTTTTATTTTCAAATATTAAATTGTCGCTGTAAAAAGACATTATTCTCGACAATGCCTTGTTTAGAGCGCTCTATTGTATAGATCGAGAAAGAGAGAGAGAGAGAGAGAGAGAGCACGTAACAATTTGATCTCTCCCCATCTCTCTCTCTCTCTCTCTCATACCCTAAATTCAAAATATTTAATTGGCAAATGACATCAAACCTACACCGAGTTGAGAGTCCCGGCATTAATCCGTGAGCTTTCACGTGCCTTTTGCCGATCGAGCTCGTTCAAAACGGCGTTGCGCACGTGAGTAAAACGTAAAACTCCGAAGATTATACGATCAAAGGTATTGACTTTAATTCTTACGACATAGTTGAACAAAGTTTGATGAATGGTATTGTGACTATTCAATCAGGAACCTTTTTAATAATTAAAAAGGTATACGTTGTTACGCATTTACGAACGACCTTTATATATTGTAATAACAAATCTATAATCGTAGCTAGTTGTCGAAATAGAACGAATAAATAAATAAATCAATCAATCAGCGTAATTGTGGAGGATATTGAATACAGCCGAAACAGAAAAGGCCCGTCGGTATGTTAATACGTAATTTTGTTCGGTGTTTTTACAAAAAAACCATTCGTTAAGAAGGATGATTATAGCATTAGATCTTAGCATTATAGAAAGCTTTCGTTATTCAAAGTTTTCTTGCCCACATTGACTATGTAGAAATGAAAATCCATTAATTAATGTAGAGAGCAAAAGAACTGAGCTTCGTTATATCAGTCGTAACTTTTTTACAAAGTGATCATTTCGTGAATTATACTTCATTAATGATTGGAAAAGCTTTTTCTTGGTGCGTCGTTAATTATTGTGCTTTTAATACAGTGTTGTGCAATGCACAAGATTCACGATTACAGGAAAATATTAACGCATTCTGGAGTAGAAAATTTTTTAATAATATGACACAATCTCCAACGATTACCCACATCGCACCAATTAAAACAGTCAATTAAGGAGTATTATGCGTTAACGTTTTTCGACGACAGGCTTTATCGTCTTTTCGTACTTGAAAGCTGCGTTTGTAGCATCAAGCATTGATATAACGAAATAATAATTCGATACTACGCGAAGAATGGAAAAAGATTGGTTCGTCATTGAAGTTCAAAGAACAAAATCAATAAATGAAAAATTGATGACCTTTTCTTGTTTTTATTCCACGTAGATTTGAATGATAAAGTTTCCGACACACGCGTGTGCAAGCGCTGAGTTCTATTTCAGAATCGCGTATGTTGTTAGTACATCTAGTAATCGTATCCTTGCGCGGATCGTTGAAAGAATACAACGATGGTCTTCAAACTTTATGTGTTATTTTAGCGTCGAAAGTACCTATACGCTCCACGAAGATGCCCTTTAAGAAAATTGATGGAATTTTTTGTTTTTCTTCTTTGCCGGTACTTTCGGACATTCGTTATATTCGATGCTCTTGCACTCGCATAATAGGGCTAGCGTCTTGTAAAATACACGATCTATATAAGTAATCTTCAACGAATTCAATTGCGTCAGTTACGGTTTTGATGCGTACTTTTTTTATATTGTCACGTTTACATTGACAAACTTGTCAACTTTGCTGTTATTACGTTCTATTAAATAACGAAGACAATAAAGTTTCGCACAACGCATCTAATTGGAAGTCGAAACTTTAACGAATTTCTAATTTACAGCTCCATTCCAATGCGAGGAAAGTTAAAGGAAACATTAATTACCGACATTTTTGTACTCGCGGAAGCGCTCGAACGAGAGAGCAAATACACCAATGAAAACAGATCTTTGAGTAATATCAGACGAGTTTCTCAAATAATTACTCGGTTTGAACAAATGTGTGGATTTATTAGGAAGTAGAAGATTTGATATTAATAACAACCTCGGCACTGTTGCATAAACAACCAATGATTTTTCGTTGTAATTTTCTTCAACACCTCGAAAATGTTGCACTGGAGAAGAAACGCTAACCACGCCGATACGTCCATTTAAATAGTACAAATAATACGTGGCATTGATTTATTTTTTTGAAAAAAGAACTCCCGCCGTACTGTGACGTAAAATAACAGCAGTTCCTTTCGATCACTTACGCGTATTCTCAATAATGCAATAAAAGTTTTGTACGATAAAACATCGCTCGTGGCTGCGTCACTCTGTCTTGAAACCCATAGAAAAAGTTGCTACGCATTGAGTATTGAATAATACGATATACGCGAAGAGTTTGATTACCGTACCATATATTCGTTTCGATCTACAAAAAAGTAAAATAGTAAATAAACAATAATAAATAAACGTAGGCGGAAAACGAATGCGTGATTTTCCAAAGTTCGCTTCGATCATTGCATTCATATTTTTCTCATTTGTCGACATTTTATCGGAAAAAATATTTGTACGAAGACAAGAGATATGTATATGTACTGATTTATATACGATACCAGTGTGTGTTCCATTGAAAATATTCCATCGTACAGCACGTAAACGAATTTGAAAAAATTACAAATATCTCTATTTTTCTCATTTATTTTTTCGATACGTCTTACAATGAAAAAAAAAAACACTTTATACCGAACAGTACACAATCCATCAAAGTTGGACGTTGCAAAAGTCCACGATATGCGATATGTAACGCGAAAAAGCACCTACGAGCCCCGACGCCACATCCTTATCGAGCGTGTTAAAAGCTGCAACATACTTTCGATAATATGGAAGGTATCGTATTTATTGAAAATTACGTTTTGGATAACATTTTTTTGCGATACATAAATATACTTCCCATTATAAAGAAATCGTAATGACTATATCTGCGACATATTTCCAAGTGATAAAACGTAAAGCTTTGATCGTGATGTCGTTGAAGCGATATCGATAACAACAGGTGTCAATAAAGCTTTAATCTTGAAAACGTCGTATCTGCAATCGTATACTCGCGCAAGCGATTCATTGACTTAAACTAGCGCCTGTTGAATCAGGGAGGGGGATCTACAGACACAGTTAAACATATCGATATTATAATATATAAGGCACCCCACGATGTAACAGATGAGTAGTGCTATTAACGTTATATCGACGATCGATTAAAAGATCGTTTTTTTTTCAATTTCATTCTTAAAATGATCGATCGAGTTCAGAGAACTGAAAATGTCAATCGAGCGAAACTTTGGCAAATGCTCTCAAAGTTTTATTACGTTTTAGATGTAATTAAATAAAAGTCATCCGGGATAAAACTTCATTACGTTGTAACTATAAATGCATGCGACGTATTATTATTCATGAATGGTATTCATCGAGGCAAAACTTTTTGTTCAAATGAAATTTCATCTGATGACGAGGTAAAACTTTAATTATTATTAAAATTGAACTTTCGTCGTGCATAACCGTACGAATAAATTAGAGTAACTCAAATGTAAGGTTCGCACAACAAATTATCAGCTGATATTTATGTTCAACGCAAGGGTGTTGTCGAAGCGATAATACAAAAATGTAGTATTACGATCTCGTATTCATCCGTGAAATCCACTCTCGTTCGGTATAGCGTTGTTGCAATATCGACAAAATCATTTTATCCGTCAGTTACAATCTAATTGGGTTTGCTGAGGGTCGTTGAGATTGAAAAAGAAAAACTTGTTTTTTTTTTCCCTTGGATCAAAGTGCTAAGTCGAACTTTAAGTATTCAAAGTTTATACGCGCAAAAGAATCGCAGCTTGTTGAAAGTTTTTGTTTTACGCTCGATCGCAGCGGAACAGTTCTAAATTTATCGTTTTTAATCTAAATCATTAGTCGTTTTTCAATCTACGACGGAACCATTTCATTATTGTATTGTGCTTATACATTTTGTTTGTCGCATTCGGCAATTTATCGATTGAATACGAATGAAAATTAATACATTCGTTTGAACAGATCCACCGAATCATCGTTCAAATTGGTGCACTGAAAAAATGCACCACGTATACAAAAGTCAAAACGAAATATTTAGCGTAAATAGAAAACTCGTCAACGCAAATGCCACGAGATCGTTGTTAAAAAGAGACAAAAAGGAAACAAAACAAGAATCAAACCTTCATGTTGATACAATGCAGTTGATGTGTGACAGTACGCGATAGATCACTCTCAACGTCGACCAGTTCGAATCTCTCGCGGGTCGAATGGAAATTGACGAGGGCAAGAGTGCTCTTGCTTCAAATAGCCAAGTTCCACCCATCCACCCTCGCGCTTTCCTCATCATCGGCGGCGGCGGCTACGGCTTCTATATACTACATACAAGTACGCGACTGCGCTCTACAAGCTTCATCAATGTATACCAGCTATATGTTAATTCATAATTGCGATAATTCGTTTATTTTTGTTGACTCGTTGAGTAGTTTTATTCGCAAGGAATTTCAACGTTGGCTAAACGTCCTAGCAATTGTGCAATTTGCGGTGGTGTAACACAAATGAATAATTTCGCGTAAATTTACGTAATTGTTGGTCGAATTTGCGAAATACCTCTGTAATAGCATTGCAACGATGAATTAAGGTAACAAATGAATGGAAAGGAATATAGCGCAGTTTGTTTGCATTTGCCCTTTGCCGTGAAATTGAAAAAGAGCAAAATTCTTGAGCGCATTAGAATCCTTAAAGGTCTTTTGATCAAAGTCCACGCAGCTTTTATATAATTAACTGTTTCAGGCAAATTGCCCATTACGACCAGCCACCTTTTCACCTACGTATTACCTTAACGAGGTACATTCAACGAAACCGCATCTAATACTTTGATATAGCATTCGGTGTCGTTAGCTGGTACATTTTATACTCCACGAGTAAAAAGTGCGTCGATCTACGTTTATCGATCATTTTTTCCGTAATCAAAGTCTATATTTCGCATTGATAATCCATTTGACGATAGAATAATTAAGTACCAACAAAACAAATCAGCGTAATGTGTGAAAAGTACGATGATGCATTAAAAAAAACACGAAAAACCAATTAGTCGTCGTATCGGTCGATTACTCAATAAACTCTACAGGATGCGTCGTACGTTAAAACGAAAACAAAAGGTCGAATGGAAAATCTCGCGTATCGAACAAAATCGCGATGAAAATGAGAAAAATTGATTGACGTAAGGAAAGTTTTCTCTCTCTCTCTCTCTCTCTCTCTCTCTCTCTCTCTCTCTCTACCTCCTTTGAAACTTGCGCTTAACTGCTACAAAGCAATTTATTTGATTCTCGTAAAAACGCGCTCTCTTTCATTTTGTCTTCGTTCAAATCGTCACACTCGCGGAACGCGCAATATAAAATAAATCGTTTAGTTTCACGTCACCTCTTTTTTCTTTATCGCGTGGATAACAATTGCACTCGTAAAACGTATCGAGAGTACGAGACTGCGCGATTATTTGCCTACACAACTATTGGGATTACGTAAATTCAAACGTATTTAATGAATTAAACGTTGGTCTTTACGTTGGTTTGTCAATTTACAATTGATTATTAAGCATTACAATTATGGAGATTCGATGATTAGTCATATGTATTAGTGTAATTAGGTCAAATCGCGAAATGCGTAGATGTCATACACGCTTCCGGCTAGGAAAATCATACGAGAGTAGGTAATATACGGAGGCCTTTTATCGCGAAGCATGTTTCATTTGTGGAACTACACTACTATATCGTGTATACGCATTTTGTCGATCGTACAATTTCTATAATAAAGCTCGCAGTCTACGTTACGTTCGCCCCCAAGATGAATTTTCTTTCTTCGTCCTATCCTACTTGAGACTTGTCTCCGTGTCGTCTGAAAATATACAAAGCTCAACGAATTTGATAAAAAAAACATCGGGTTATTGCAGCGTTTGCAACGCGCGCACACGGCGGGAAAAATCGCGATCGTACGCGATTAAAAAACAACGAGATCGAGAGTACGTAATACGTAATACGTTGTATACGTATACATATATATATCACGACAACCCAATGGGCTTTCCTTTGCAAATATTTGCCATGGATAGAACGCGTTGTAGTTGTAAGGGAAAAAGAGGCTTCCACTGTACGATATACATCGAACGAATTCTTTCGGATGAAATAATCGTGGCCGGAAGCGAAATAGGCTGTTGTTGTGTAAACTACCATAGACGACAGGGTTTGCACATCGATGACCCGCTGGGGTATATATAGATGACGTGATGCGTGGTACTCGTTGATCGTCGCCGGCAATACACTCCCACATACGTAACGCGTGTTCGATGTAAGTATAAGTAACTTTAACCCAAGTACCTATGATCTGACGCGAGTTTTATCACTGCGGATTTTCAACATTTTTTCTTTTGCTTTGTTAACGAGGAAGCTTTGTTTTCGTAAAAACGCACTTTTTCGATTAAATAACAAATGATATTGATGTTAAATTGAACCTTGAAAGATATATTGCAATTAATGCATTTGATACTTATTCGATGTTCGGTAAAACCAAATAACAACGTTTGAAACACTATTCAACGTATGGATTGACGGTCAGTCCAACAAAAGTTTGTAAACTGATACGGTAGTTGTGGTATTTAAATTTGACCATGACACATCGTCGCGGACACCCCAACAAATTAAACGACACGAGGAGCTTCGCCAACAAAAAAGTTTAGCCGTCACCGTTACCGTGGACACTCGCGTGCTCGTTGAGCATCAAATCGACAGATTAATAGTCCGTATGCAAGATACGGTTATTCAAAATAGTAAAACTCCAAATTGAAACATTATCCGTTGGAAGTTGTTCCAACTATTTTCCTCGCTATCGAAAATATTTGGCTAATATGCAATAATTCCATCGCAATCTTACGCATAATTACGAACAAAAAACGATAATATTGTTGAAATTAAAGGATTACTTCAGGGTGGCAACGTCGATCGTAACGATCGTTTGATTCGACGTAGTGTGGTATAATCTACGTATACAACCGTACAAAATTGTCGCGATCGTAACCATTTATCTATCGTTACGTTCATCGTAAAAATCTCTCTAACGATTACCATTAATTAAAAAACAAACAATTACGTTTATAGATGATGTATTATCGTAAGTATAGAGCCCACTAAAGTCATGACGCAGTTTACTCCCACGGATTGGGGATGGATATATTCGTGAGTTTGTGTGGTGTACCTCGTAATTTCTCCACTATTGGGGCAGTTCTCGCGAGTTTGGTATATAGTTTAGTAATGGTTTTTGACCGAGAGTCGAATTGTTGAACGATAACGACGTAAATATATTTTGTGCTTAACTCTATTAAATCAGTTACAATTAGACAACAACCTTAAATTTACCGAAATATTACATTAGTTGTAAAACGCTACGTTTCGATAAATCAAAATAATACACACACGCGTATGTGTACGCGCGAAAAGAATAATGGTTAAAAAAAGAAAAAACTTGGAAGATCACGATATCTTGTCCTTCTTCAGTTTGAAGCTACGCTGTTTTGACATCAACTTGTAAGAATGTTAAAGAATATGTTAACCACACGTTTTATATTCGAGTTTTACGAGTGTAGTACGTGCAGTTAATATTCCATGCCGTAGATCGAGCGTCGAGTTTTTCAGTTTACTGAAAAACTTTACTCAGTTTACGAAGTTTTCTACATGGCTGCTGTATATATATATATGTATGTATATATATATATTTTTTTTTACTCTCGAAAGGTCTTTTTTTAATAGCTTCATGGCCTCGGCAAGGGTTGTGGCATGAATGATTAAGAACTCTAGTACGTGTCAAACGAGATGATGTAGTACGATGACGCGTATTTTTACAATATCTATTTATTGGGGTATTTGTGGAAAAAACAATATTTTATAAATATCTATTCGAAACAATTGTAGCCATTGTTTAAAACCTTGATACCGTCTCTGTCTATCTCGGTGATTAGAAGGAAGGAAATTTGAATGAATTCCCCGGATCGAAAAAGTTCTATCGGTGAGTCTGCGATTGGAAACGCAATCCTCGACATCTCTACCGAGCTATTTGTTCGCTCGACTCTATCTTCTTTCTCGGCAACGAGTACGTGGATGTTCGACAACTAACTGTACCCTTCTCAATAAGCGTAGAGATAGGTAGGTGACAAAGGCGACGTTGCCCAATTCATCCGGCTAATGGATTCAGCCCAATTACAATTGATTTCCCGGGAAATCATCGACGGCGCGGTATCCAGGGGTACTCCGGTCTTCGAGACGTCGAGGCTGCACGCTCGTATCGGGAGCTATCCGCAACTATGTAGTCTTTGTAAAATCCGTAAATTCGTTATAACTTTTGTCTATTTATATTACGCTGCATGTCTTGAAATCGGATTTCTTCCCGTGTTTTCCCGTGCCTTTGTCAAGTCTCATTCTTCCTACATTTCTCGTATTTCTCGTCAATTAGAATGCATAAACCTAGTATAATCGATTGCGTTGTTTCCTTCTCGTTGAACTGATACCTGTACGTCGGTTTGGTCTCCAACCCACATTCGCGTTGTTATTTGCTTAAATTCAACAGTCATTGATAAATTAATTAACTTCAAATTTACCAATTAATTTGAATACCAAAAACAAGTAAAAAGAAAGGCTACGTGTATCTTTTTATGATAATTCCGATTTTTTTGTTATTTTTTCAAATATGGATGACGTCGTTTACGGTGATATCGTTAAAATTGACAGAAAAGGAAACAGCGCGAGATACTCAACGAACATGAGACTGTAGATGGGTAAGTCGGCCCGGATAGCTCAGTCGGTAGAGCATCAGACTTTTAATCTGAGGGTCCAGGGTTCGAGTCCCTGTTCGGGCGACATTTTTTTGCATTTTTTTTATTTATTATTATAAACAATGTAATTATTATGGTAAACGATACAAAATACATCTAATTATATTTTAAACATCAGAATAAATATACGATTGTTTCTGCATGGATGACATAAGGAGAATAAACATGCAATTTGCAAATCCAACAGACGTATTTATTCAACTGTCAATTTTCACAATAGTAGTTGAATACTTTTGTATACAAGTAGAAATAGATAAAAAACGTTGTTATAAAGAAACATGGCACATGTATAAAAATAATTAATAAAAATCTTTCGATAAAAAACGTTTCAAAACAATAGCAGTTACTTGTTGATCCGAATAGATTGCCTTAGTACATCATTTTTTTCAGAAAAAAGTATTTACATGTACACGTCACACTTGCTCTTTGACACTACCATCTTGCATTCCAAAAAATACTTTTTTCGCCATCTTTACAAAAAGTCCTGTTTCAACTAAACCTGGTATAGCTAATAGTTGTTGATTAACTTTTGGCCAGTCAACTATTTCACCAGGAAAATGCCAGTCTAGAATGAAGTTTCCATTATCCGTTACCACTGGACCCTATAATCATAAATATAGATTCATTGTAATATTAAATAGGATTAGCTACGTGCATTCAATTTTCAAAGTAAATTATTCTATGTACATACAGCTTTTGCAACTGCCATTCTTAACTTGATACTACCACCAAAGTTATTTTCGATTTTTTTCATGACAGGAACGTAAGCCATTGGTACAACTTCCAATGGAAGTCCTTTTTTGTATTGTTCTCCAAGTTTTTGTGAATTTTTGCTGAAAAATCAGAATTATTTACAAATTTGTTCACGAGGTATTTTATAACAACTAAAGCATATTTATAAATAATTCTTACGTATAATCTGCTATGATGACTAAGTTATCCGTACAAGATGCAACAATCTTTTCTTGCAGTAAACATCCTCCCCCTCCTTTAATAAGATTAAGATCACAGTCAACTTCATCAGCTCCATCAATGGCACAATGTAACTAGGAATAAATATTGTTTCAATAACGATTTAAAAAAATGTTTCAATAAAAATATTGATAGAAAATTAGTTACCTTGGGATGAGTTTCTAAATCTCCTAATGTTAGATGATTATTAATGATAAGTTGGCGAGCTTGGAATGATGTGGGAACGCAAATTACATTGAGTTTTTCTTTTGCAACTCGTTCAGCTAAAGAATATTACTTTTGTTAGTATAATAGAAGTTTGACTCTAATAATCATTTAAATAATAGAATAAAAATACTTTAAAGCAATATAATAAAAGTTCTTTGTCCTGCTTTCATAAGTTATGGGAGTGAAACTTAAAAACTACAAATTCCAAGTATGATTTAGAAGCTACGTAACAATTCACACGGTATCCATTTTCAAAACTTTAAGCAATAATTTATTTCCAATATCTGGTGGATAACGAAAAGATCAACACTTCTTACCTAATCTTTGGACTGCATAAACAATTGTAGAACCACTGCCAATGCCAACGACGTTGTTGTCCTAACAAATAAAATATTACATAGTAGCATCATAATGATTTCGAAAAACAAATAAATAATACCTTGACGTGTTCGTCAACCGCTTTGTAAGCCGCTGCTTTCTTGGAGCTTTCAAGAGAACTCATATTTGTCGACATGTGCGTTTTCTTACAAAAACTTCGTAAAACTGAGATCTTATCCGAGTTTTTGAACACAGTGGTGGCGTTTATCTTAGAAAATGTTGCGAAACGAGTTACCGAAATAATTATTCCATGAGGAAAAAGTGTCATAATACTTTTCCAACATGCACGATACTCGGTCACCTACTCAAGCTCCACCACATGGTGCGCACATTGTCTAGGTGCCGCAAAGGCGCGAAAAAAGGGATTTTTTATCGATCGGTTATAGAGATTAAGATTTAACTTTATGGTTTTCATAATAGAGGGAACTACTGCGGCGATTATTGTAGAATTACATGCAATTTAAAAAAATTAATAATCTTGAATCATATTGATTGTTGTACTCTGATATTTTTTATTGGTACTCTCCAATTCTCTAGATATATTCTACAGTAGCCATTATTTATTAATCAATGAAATTGTTAGAGCATTTTATGACCAGATTTACACGCAAGCTCATACGCCAAATTATACGAGAAAATTATTTTGTCAAAATATACATTTTTTTATCTCAAATTTATGAAATATGTGGGATTTTATCTCAATTTACAGTCAACAAAAAATGATATCCTTTCGTTACGATTTTTACCATTTCGTGACATTTTTAAAAATGTTTCATCATTCTTTTTGGGTAAATCGGAAAATCGATAGACACCTCGTGGGCTCAGTGTGGCTTGAGAGTGAAATCGAATCATCATCAGTGCGTTGCTGACCGCATGTAACAACGTTTGTTAAAACTAAAATCATGACGTCGCTGGCTGTGCCGGTTGTAGTGAAATTCGGTCGTTTTGCTATTGAAAATGCTTACCACACGAGCAAAAACCTTGTTCTGCGGTAATTTTTTATTTATCAATAATAACATTTATTAGAATCATTAATTACTCACGTTATTATATATTCTAATTTAATATAGGTTAAAATTTAAGGTTAAGTGTTATCTAACAGCTTCTTATCATTGAATTCACGTAATTTGTGCGAATTACATCCTTTTAATATTACCACACACGATTGATACTATTTAACAAATTTGATATATCACCACAACAAATACCCTGCTAATTTGAGTAATTAAGACTAAGGTTTTTATAAATACCTATTACTTTTATAACAAATAGTAATGTTGTGAAATAACTATTAGTAATTTGTGTTTGCCGTCAAAGATACGTGAAATTATTACAATTTTATATTAATGAGATAACAGAAAGTAGTCCTCTGGTGTAATAAGCACAAAACATTAACATTTACTTTGCAATATTTTTACTAATTTTGATAAACAAATTTAATTGAAAAATCTACAACTAAATACTTCGTTTAAAATTATTGCTGTGTGTTTCTTTTATAGGCCAGCAAAAAGTTCAATGTCATTTGCTTCGTTAAAAAGAAATTTTAGTATGGCAGCTGAGGAAGAAAAAAGTCAGTCGGGATCTGAACAACAAATTGTTTCAGAAGCTGAAAAGAAATTAAAAGCTGAAATTGAATTGTTAAACAAAGAAGTTACTGCATTGAAGGAAAAAACTGCAGAACTTGATGACAAATACAAAAGATCCCTAGCGGACAGTGAAAACCTCAGAGTGAGATTGACCAAACAAATTGCTGATGCAAAACTTTTTGGGATACAAGGATTTTGTAAAGATCTATTAGATGTTGCAGATATTTTAGGAAAAGCAACAGAAAGCGTTCCAAAAGATGAAGTTACAGAAAGGAATCCTCACTTGAAGAGTTTGTACGAAGGCTTAATCATGACTGAAGCACAGTTGCACAAAGTATTTAAAAAGCATGGTTTGATATCTTTAAATCCTTTAGATGAAAAGTTCGATCCAAATCAACACGAAGCTCTATTCCAGCAGGTACATATCTTCTTTTAGATAAATATCCCTTGCGATTTTTGAAGTAATATACCTTTTAAATGTTAATTATAAATTGTTTTCGTTTGTAGGAAGTTGAAGGTAAAAAACCAGGAACTGTAGTTGTTGTCTCAAAAGTTGGCTACAAGTTACACGAAAGAATAGTACGACCAGCACTGGTTGGTGTTGCAAAGGGATAAATATTGTATTATTTCACTAGAACAAGTTTTTGTTACGAGCAATTTTTTTTAATAATCTTATTTTACTACAAAGTTATATTCCAGATAACTACACACAGTGCATGAAAATATGTGAAACTGTGTTTCCTCCTTAACATTCAAAATGTTATTACTGTATGTTACAAGTTAAAAATAATTATTTGTTAATAAAAGACAACATTAAATAAATATTTTGTGTCTAGAATTGTCATAAAAGTAATACAACTATAATTCAAATAAATAACAAATAATTTATTGAAAATTATATTATAAAGTGTATAAAAAATAAATAATACATTTTTATGTAAAATTTCATCTGTTAACTCAACATCGTTCAAAAATTCTATACAAATCAGGTAGATTTGCAACTTCAAGAATACTTGAATCATGTGCAAAATGCTTTGGTGGTAATAAACTTTCTTTGATAGCATTGTACAATATATGTTCTACTACATGTTTCCACGAATCATTACTAGTGTCCACTTTGCTATAAAATCTCGCGGTTTCACGGCAAATATCATGGAAACATGGCTTCTCTTTGCTCCAATCTACTTCGGTTGATAATCTCAATAAATACAGTGGTAGTTCTGCGGGATTAGGAAAGTAGTTTTCTAAAAATACAAAAAAAATTCAATTAATTTTGCATTATAACAATTATTCCAACCACAGAACGTTATTACCTAACAATATAGGCAACGATTTAAGACAGCCTCTCTTATCAATGTAGATGGAAAAATACTGCCTTAACATATCTGCTTTTTCAAGTAATAATTCTTGAACTCGCTCTGCCAACTCTCCTTTCTCACCTACAGTTTCTGTCCAGCCAACTTCCTCTAGTTCAAGTCCAAGTAAAGCCAAGTCTTTAATTTGTAATGGTTCCTGTACTCGTTACAAAATTTAATATTTTATGAAGATACATTAAAAACAATCAAGACTACGCTTCTTACTGAAAATTTTATGACTCCAAAATTGGCAAAGTCATACAGCATGATTTCATAGAATAATTCCTCTCTAAAATAAATTTAAAAAATAGAGCTTCTTATGATGCAAATTGATAAATAGACAAATTACAAAAGAAATCATTATATCAGTTTTAAACTTACGCAAGTTCTTGAGTTTTAGTAACGTACAATTTGGTTCCACTTTGAATTAATGCAAAACATCCATCAACACAGCCAACAAAAATCAAATTAGAAAGTATATCACGTAAAATTTCATGATATGTATCTTCTACTTCTTTCCTCAGAGTTAGAATGCTTAACAATTTTGTTTCTACTTGAATCTGATTAACTGAATATGATTTAAATTCTACAGGAGGCCTTTTTTTAGGAGTTTCTTTCTCTGCATCACTCTTTGCGTTTTCTTTAGAGCAACCAGGATTGTTCTCAAATGTTTCCATGTCTATATCTGATGGTTCTGATGGTTTGGCTTCAATAATATTTTTGCTTGATTCACTAACGTTCTTGGTAAATCTTACATCATCGATGGTGGATTTTTGAAGTTTATCCTTCTCTAATATTGCTATCGCTGGATTTGGATCTTTGGACGTTTCACTTGCAATCAAATCAGATGCAGATTTAAAAATACCAATTCCTGACTTTTCTAATTCAGATGCAATATCTTGAATTAGCATCTTTTCGGGATTTAAAAGCTTTTTAGCGTTTTCCAAATTTTCTACAGTTTTATCATTTCTTAAATCATTCTTATCTAGAATCTGTTTAATAAAATTAAATTTTTCAAGCTTTTGATCGGATGAACTAGTACGAATCATATCTTTTGGTTGGATTTGTTTAGTTTTATCTTTTTCTGTATTATTTTGAGATTCTGGTATTGTTTTTTGGATTATTTCTTCTGTTAAATCTAATTTTGGAAGTTTTGCAGAAATATAAAAAGTCCTCGAAGCATCATTTGCTGCAAGTTTTTCATCAAGAGCAATTTTTATTTTCTCAATTATAGCATCCTCATGAAGAAATCGTACTTCATGTTTTGTTGGATGTACATTGACATCAACATTTTCAGGACTTATTTCTAGAGAAAGATAGCACCAGGGGTGACCTTTTTTAGGCAAATAAACTGTGTAGAGATCTTCAATTGTTCTTTTAATTGCTGAAGATGTAATCGTTTGATTAATTTTTAGAATGGCTAGTGATGCCTAGTATTTTATTAGAAAATCATACTTACGAGTAGATTCCACCAAACGATTATTAATAAATAGCAATAAAGTCATCCTCTTGTGAGAATAATTTGCATTAGTTATAAATGCGTGAAGTTTAAATTTATACATTTTATCGTCCATTTCTATTTCCAATAACTCCTTAGCGATACAATTTCCGTACAAAAGTCGAACATTGTTCACAGTTGTGGACGAATGTGGAGTACGTACATCGGTTGCTGATTGCCCGTGCTTTTTCAAGGTGAAGCCTACACTTGGATTGTGAACTGCATATTTTGTGACAACTTCTGAGATTTTTGAAAATTCCTCAGAGTTACTTGACAAAGCTTTTCTTCTAGTTGACACGTTATAAAATAAATTTTCAACTGTAATTATAGTCCCTTGATTGCCAGCAGTAGGAACTGGTGGTCCTTTAGGCTTACCATCTACATATATTGCTCTGAAATACAATACATTAGACTCAAGTATTTTATAAATACATACTATTAAAAGTATCAAACAATTGTCCCTTGATACCTGTAAGCACATTTCTCGCTTGCTGTTTTTGTCGTTATCGTAAGTTGTGCAACGTGACTTATACTAGCTAAAGCTTCACCACGGAAACCAAAAGTGGAAATTGCCTTGAGATCCTCAAAATCTTGTAATTTGCTCGTTGTGAAACGTTCACATACGATGTTCATATCTTCTTTTCTAATACCAGTGCCATTATCCTGAATCTTTTAAAAGAACAATTGTTTTTAGACAATCGTCGAGACAAGTTTAACTTTGATTTTCGGCGATAAATTGAAGAAAAAAGAAAAGAACCTGTAGTAGTTTGAGACCGCCTTCTTTCACTGACACCTGAATATTCGTCGATTTTGCATCGAGACTGAACGCAACAAAGTACTTTTGAGAATTGAAAAATAACTTAACTATGTACGATTGTCAAAGAATTTTACCTGTTTTCTATCAATTCTTTCAAAGCATTTGCCGGTCTTTGTATAATTTCACCAGCAGCGATACGATTAATAACCACTTCATCGAGTTTTCTTATTTTACCTGGAGTAGCAGCTGCCATTTTTGCGCAATTACATTTTCGGAAGAAACAAAGAAAACACGTCAAATTGTAATTGACCGGTGCACGAATGTTGAGTATTTCACTGTTGCGAACGCGAGGTTATGCGAATTTTCAAACGAGGTTAGTATAAACATCAAATACGATGCGCGCGACCACTGCGTCGGATAAATTGAATTTGAATGCGCTCCGCGTTACCAAGGCTACGAGTGAATCCAAATTTACAAACATTTCGACGTTTCCATCGATTGGATGATGGCCGAGTTGCATCTAATAGGAACAATCGCATCGGCAAGCCACTTTCAACAATCTCGTTTATTTTGCAAGTGGAGTTTTTCGACTGGTAAAGTATATTTTCTCACGATTTCACTTGCAATTGGTCGCGTATCAAATTATTTTTCGCAATGGCCCCAACAGCCTACGTATAAACTGACACGATGCATTCGTCTAGGTACTGGATGGAAAATAATCAATGGTAACGACGAGGGACAAACGCAAGAATGCCGTGACCCGTACACCAACGAACCAATTTGGGATCATCCTGTAGACATCCACTTTGCAACGCAAACGTTGCAAGGATCTCCGAAAGTCCTGTTGCAAGTCTTTTGCAGAGACGAGTTTAACAGGATACTGTTTGTTTCCTACGGCATTTGCAGTATTCCCTTGAAGCCTGGATTTCATTCGGTTGAGTGTCACACTTGGAAGCCAATAGGTAACTTAGCTTGTCACTGCACCTGCAAAGTGCTCTCGAGATCGATCGTTTATCGCGCTATTTTGCAGGCAATTGGCAAGACAGATTAAAGGACAAATTTCTGGGTACAACGCTGCAGTTAAAATCTCCGGATGTATTGATAAATGCCGACGACAGGTTCGAACTTCTCACCGAAAGTATGGGTACGATTAAAATTGACTTGTACGTGCTTGTGAGAAATTTCGACAAATTCGGCTGCCATTTATGACCGAAAAGATAGCGATAGCGTTTTGTGGATTGACGAGCGTTACGTCGAAAATGGCCACCGCTCATCCGTTTCTTTTGATTATTTATCTCGTTTCACTGTCCACCGGATCGTTCGCTGACGGAGCAAACGAGGCGAACGACGCTTGTGTAAATAATACGATTTGCGATAACGCAACCATTGCAGATTTAGCCGACGATGACGACTTTGAAGATGCTAACGCTAAGGAATTAGCGGCGGGTATCTTTAAATTTACAGACAATACCAAAACTTCGAGTACAACTGAGAGTAGCGTAGATAGCGAAATAGAGCTTCGACAGAATATGGAAATGTCAAAAATTCAAGAAATCTTAGACGAGAGATCGAAGAATAAATTTTGCGGGTGTGATTTAACTGTAAGTTATACGACCTTCGGTAGCTTGATCTTTCCCTTTGAATGCAATATTTATTACTGGTTTTCAGGCTAGCGTTTGCGACGTAAACTGTTGCTGCGATTTAGATTGTACGGAATATCACTTCAACGTTTTCTCCGTTTGCACCGACCGCGACATCGCTAAGGAAAAGGACACGTGGTATTGCCGCGATAAACCGTTTTTTCAGAAAAACGATACGAGATTCATATTGGAAAAGGTTGCCGACAGTCTATTCTGCATTGCTTCTGATAATCTTCCTCCGGTCTACAGTGCAACCAGTCACTTGGTAAATTATTCAACGTTACTCAACGTGTGCTTCGCCTCACTAGTCCACGTTGCGCGCGTTAATCGTTATTTTAACCGCTTACTCTCATCTTAGCAAATCGAAGACGAAACAAGTTTTCGAAAAGTCATCGATAGCAACAAGCCGTCGAGATTTAAATGGAAGCTGGGCGCAGAAAAGATCGTTTTGCCAGAATACAACGTCACCAATTCGTACAAACACGCAGATGCATTATGGAAAATTCGTAAAAATTCTCTACAGCTTTTTGGTAAGAATTAGCGAATGCCGTGTTGATAAATGTATCCGTTAGGATTCGTCAACTACAGTCGACACGTTTGCTTATTTCAGAGCTTCCACAAGCAGGTTTCGGCAAAGCGTGCGATTTTAAAAAGACCGTCAAATTTTTGGAAGACTGGACAAGCTCTTGTCATCAAATTAATCTGAAGAACGACAACGTTTTTCTGTTTCCGTCAAATTTTAGCAATATTAACGTGCTTGCTCAGCCTTTGAAATTCAATCCCCAGCATTTATTACAAAAATGTCCGAAGAACGTTTGTCAGACGGCCAACGCATCTTTTTGCTCCGAATCATGGACGTTGTGCAAAACGAACAAAACCGTGACGGGTTTTTGCACGGAAAATGCTTGTAACAACGTCGCGAAGAAAGTTAGATACGTCGTATTTCACAACGGAAGCGAAGGTATCAAACATATCGACGTGTACTTTCAACTGGCTAACGTTACAAGTAGTTTCGAACAAGAAATTCAAGTACAATACAAATGGGCTGATTTCAACGAATCGTTGATGTTTGAAAGAAGTGGAAATCCCGGGTACATCGGGGGAAAACCAATTTTCATTGGAACTCAAGTATCTAACAAGAGCAGTGAAGTGGAAGTTAAGTATATAGTGTTTAATAAAACTCGTCAACATTTGACTCTACCGATGGCCGACGAAAGTGGTACGTGCAGCGAAGTCGAGAGATACCCGGTCAAGTTTTTAGAAAATATTAAATTGAGATGCTCCGTTAGGGTGAAGTCAAACAATTTTTCAACGTCGGCTTGTATCAAGCTGCAAAATCGTACTTTCGAATCGATTATCAATTTCATGACATTGAAGAGATTTGAAAAAATGAGCTTCGATAGGCAATTCGTATCAAAGTCCGGCAACGTCTTTGACAACGACACGGATAGTTGGGCTAAAATATTCTTCGAGAAGGTTCCTCAAAACGTTATCACCGCTCAACTGATGGAGAACGAAATTCAATGTTCTGGAATAGTGACGTCGGTTGTGTTTGATATCATTCACTCGTTGATATCAAAACCTGGCGCCAACGAAAACCACGTGATTTTGGGTGTTGGCGTCACGTTTTCCGAGGAAGTCGATTTAAAGTGGCCCAAATGTACTGGCAAAAATTGTCAAGATACGTTGCAATTGGAACTCGTAAGTTTTGTGTCTTTTCACGACGTTTCCAGACCGACGCGGTATCATATTGCCGGTGGGCCTAATTTAGATATAAGTTTGCCTTATGACTTTTTTTATCCATTTTTGAGCCATTCAAAGTCCTCTGCATCTGTTCCGTGTAATCAAGCGATCTACAATATTTGTATCGTTTTATGGTTGATATCTGTATCGCGCGTCTCAGTTTATTTCGAATAAGGAGTTTTTCTTTCAAAACCATATATGAGCTGTCTACGAATGAAATGTTTTTTTTTTCCCAAGTAAATAAATGTAAATGACGTAAATAAAATAATTTAAACATTATTCAATGAATAAGTTTATTACAAATAATAACATCAACGCTTGTAAAAGTAACATCATCACCTTATATTCTTACATTCATGAATCGTTTATAGAAACGTTATGACCTCTTCACGCTTTTCGTTAAATTTCAAAAAACGAATGTAAAAAAGCATCCACATATTTACATGTTGATAGACACTATGGTGACTATTTAAAAATCTTGAACTAAGATTGCTGACGTTATTGTGGAAAATTTGGTTAAAAATTTTAATAATAAATAATTTAATGTACAACTATACACTAAAGGGAGAACGCCAAATTCCTGCCCAATGTACACATAGCATCAGCGCTTTGAAAACTGCCAAGATATGGCAACTTTTAGTAATTTGTAATTCAAAACATTGCAGGGATCTTGTATGATTCAATTATAAATTATAACACAAAATTTCAGAACTGAATGATTTAATACTATATAATTTAAACTAGATAACAAAAAATCATGCATTTATACGTATTTTAAAAATTAGTACCAGATCACTGCAATATTTGTCGAGCTAAGAATACAAAATATAATTCAAGATGTTGTAATAAAAATTCAACTACAATAGTTTCTATATGCCCTTCCTTAAAAAAATTAACCAAATATCGGCGATGGCGTACGACATCAAACATGCATATTTCAACTTGAGGATCCAGCCTCTGAGCTACAGAAGAGCTTTGTTGCCCAAACAATACAAAGATAAGATCTTTTAAATCATCGATCTGTGGGCTAGTTTTTCCTGTCTGTAATGAGATGCCACGATTTTAGTCAGCAAGTTTCGAACGGCAAGTTTTCATTGCTATTTTCTTTTTTTCATTGTTATGTTTGCTTCAGTATTCTAACCTTTTTTCGCCATTGCTATACCCAAGCTCAAAACACCTGCAATGCCCACAATGACTCCTCCTGCTATTGCCATACCTTTCAAGCCCTCTGAAAATAAGAAAAACTTTCAATTGTAATGCTATTTTGATATGTGTTAGTAATGGAATATAGACAGTTGATTTATTATCAAATAACATAAAAATTAATTTTTCTATTTAAAAATAACTTAATAATCATAGATATTAAAATACCATTTACAAATAGATTACCTCTATCCATTTTTTTCTTTATTAGTACTTCTAAACGCTGCACTTGGGTATTTCCAGGTTCTATCATTAGAAACCCTCTAACAAATTGCAATGCCTTTGAGTATTCCTTTAAAAATATGTCAACGTGCGATTAAAGAATTAAGTATTGTATGGCACTTATATATAGAGAGAATTGATCACTACCTTGATTCTTGCATTACCAATAGCAAGATAATATAAGCAATCTCTTTTTTCACTGTCCCCATTTTTTCCATACAAGTCTTCTAATAGCATTAATCCTTTTCGTATATCTGTGGAGTATTTGCTGCGAACCAAACACCATGCGTATTGAAATTGGACTTTATGATCCACTGTACCATTTCGTAATTGCTCATTATATTCACATTCAAATTTCTGGAAATCATTTACATCAACATTAAGTGGTTGAATTCGAGTCTTATTACTATGTAATGTAGAAAAGAAAAAGTTCATTAAATTGTTTAAATAAATGTAAAAAAGTGCGTCATGTCAAGTGACGCAATAATCCAGGCATTGAGACTTTTCACATGCATAACAGTTGACGACGAATTCCGTTAATAATTGCGTTGCAACGATTTTAGAAGTGACTCATTCATAATAATGCAAATAAATAGATTCATCTTGTAAAAATGTTACATACAGAGTTTTTTTAAATTTCACTTCAAATCACGATTTGCAAATTTTGATGTTTATTAGTAGATAAAATATAAGTAAATAAGCTTTGAGACAATAGATATGTTAAACAAAAAGTTTCAGTGTTTACGAACTGTAACCTTCAAAGAGATTAGCATACTTTTGCATCAATGATCGAAACAACGATGGTTAATTAACAATTGACGCAATATTTATTTGTAAAATTTTTACGCGTATTTAGAAATCTTGCAAAAATTATTAAATTTGCAATAACTTACTTTTAAATCTTCATGAGAGACGATTTCGTCCAGTACGTCCTCCATCTTGCCGTCGATAACAAAAAAAATGGCGTTTTTTTAATTAGAGATGTCGCTCTACTTCCGAGGTTAGGTTGGAAGAACTGCCCAGATAAGGTTGGGTTTGTTTTTATATCGTCCGCGCACAGTGTTTTTTTTTCAAACTATACCGCGTGTTCGAAAAGTACGTTTGCGAAAAATGAAAATTTGGCATTGTAAATTGATATGACAGTGCTTGATACATAGATCAACTAAGTCCTAGGACGCCAAGCTTCAAAGTGACGCGCAATACGCCCAGGTCATCTAATTTTTTGATTGCGAAAAGAATAACCAAAGATTGCGATAGAAGCAGGTGGTCGTGAAGATCATTGGAAAGGATTGCTCGAATAATTAGCATGGAGACTAAAGTCCAGGTGAAGAATGAACCACAAGAATCTTCAGAAGCTGAGACTCAAAGTAGGTTAACATTATGCTATTTATTCTGTCCTATAAATATATAAAAAAAACATTATTTTATACATAGAAGATAGTTGATTTTCAGCATAATTTTAGTAAATCAGAAGATAATTTATAACATTTGGAGTTTGTTAATGCAGTCATTCAACAATTTTTAGTCGTATTTCTAGTTAATTTATTATTTATATTTTAATCATCAATTTTTTTATTTACAGAGAAAAAAATCACCGAAGATAGTAATGATAGTCCCCCAGCAAAAAGAGAATGCCTTGTCAAACCTAAAAATCCTTCACATGAAACTACAATATTACCTCCTCCACCTCCTCCATTGCAATTATTCAATATGTTTTTTGAATTATTCTACGATGGGCCATATGATTTGACGCTATCCAATCGATCATGGGGTATTCATAGAGTGCCACCACCAAACCGGGCTATTGTTTTGTCAGAAATAACATTTGCTTTATTCAACATAACAATGTCACCTTCATATAAAAAACAAGTAACGTTCTAAATTTTATTGTAACAAAATTATGAAATTAAATTTTTTGCAATTGGACAGTAATGGAAAGCTATGACTTTTAGGTAATTTTGACTGATCATTTGAAATTCAAAGCTTTCGTGTTAGATAAGCTTGTGGTAGAAAAAACTCTAGACATTGAGAATACTCAAGAAGATTTTGAACAATCTTTTGCGGAAGTGGTAAACATGGCGGTTTGCAAAGGAGGACCTAACATTGAAGATGATCAAGATATATTGTTGAGATATGGGTATAAAGACTTTTACAGTAATCGATGGAGACACGAATCGTGTACAATTATAGTTGAGAAGGGAGAAGAAGTTTGTAGGCCATGTTCATATTTAGATAAATATTTTCAAGAGTGGCTCAAGTATAATTTGAAAGATAAAAAGTAGAAATAATATAATGAGTATAATTTAGTTCAAGGAAATTCTAGTCTACATTGAAAAAAATCTTCAGATTAGATTTGATCAGTATTTTTTATACATAATATTGTGTCCTATTAGTTAATGTAAAACCAAGGCATTGTTGCAATGCATATAAATGAAAAACTTAAAAAGTTGAGAAAAAATCGTTTTTTTCATCATTCTTATTTAATGTATAAGTATATGTCAACAGTATAATATATTTTCACACAGTATTCTAGTTGCTAACAATTTTTTCTAGTAAATGTGCAATATAAGACTTATGTAATGTGTATTTTTGTAGTATTATGTATTATTGACTATACTACTATTTATCACAATGTGTATTGACTTACAGATTACCATTTATAAGTACTCTCATAGTTATGTCATTTTCATTGTATTACGTATTCACAGTGTGTCATACTTCACAAAATAATTTGTTCAAATATTTTATTGTGGAATAAAGTGGCAAACCCACTACTGTATAAAAGTCTCCATTTACTTTTTCCACCAAGCAGCCTCCAACTCCTTGGATCCCATAGCCCCCAGCTTTATCTCTATAAATAAACAATATTATACGAACTTGGCTTTAGATAATTATACTGACTATGACTTTTTAATTGCATAAGATACTCACAGGGGTTCGCCAGTTTCAACATAGGCATTTATCTGATCTGTCGACACATCGCCAAATGTCACTTCTGTGGAGTTCCAAAATCTGACTTCTTTTGTTGGAGTCTTTAAACAAACCCCAGTAAAAACAGTATGAGTTTTACCTGAAAGACTAAAAAATAAAGCTACATTTTATTTAACTTACACTTAATAACATTCAAACAATCAACAAGATTTACTCACAACGACAACGTTTCGAATGCATCCCTCTTGTCTTTAGGCTTGCCGTAAATTTCATCACCTTTAGTAACAATAGTATCAGCTCCAATAATCAAAGATGTATCAGAATCATTGCTTTTTTTTAAACGTTCAAAAACTTCTTGAACCTTATGTGCAGCTAAGTCGGCAACAAAATCCCCATGACTTTTATAATTACTTCGATTTAAGTTTTCATCAAAAGTTGATGGTATAACTTCAATCTTCAAGCCCTATTTGGAGTCGTGCAAATAGGCAGGCACGTTAGACGAATATTTTACAGTACCAAGAATAATTTTTAATACTTACTAAATTTTCAAGAATTTCTCGTCTTCTCGGTGAACCACTTGCGAGAATAACTCTTCCTTCTAACAAACTTCTTGTGGTGGACTTTAACATTATTTATTAATTGATTATCAAACAAAATTCGGCACATCAAAATAACTTTTCTATCGGCCGGCTTTATACTTTATATATCAAAGTAGACAGAGGTTAGAAAAATGTCAACACGCGTGTTTTTAGATAATGCAATTATCTCGCAGAATTATCTTATCTAGCATTAAAAATTTCCCAATTTAAAAATGCAAATGTTTATTTTAAAAAAATTTTTTTTAAAACATCAAAACAGTGACGGCAAATTTAGAACAACTTCTAATTGCATATGTCAATTTTTTTCGTTATTTCGAACGTTATGCAAAAGGGCATTAAAGGATTCAAGTTGTGGAGTAACGTGTAATAATTAGCCGACATATTGGTATACAAATTCTTTATTTATGTTTCAATAGATCAGTGTTAAAAGAGGTGATTGGGAGAAAAAGTTTTCATGACAAATTTCGAATAATATGGCTTATCAAATTTTACATTTCATACAATATGTTTCCATAAAAATACGCAACATTTTTTTCAGAATGCTTGTAACGCTCCTATTGCATTATTTTTCAGAAGATACTTGTAAAAGTTGAGAGATATAACGAGTATCGTAAACTGTAAATTGTACTAAAAAATGTAGTAAGTATTTGTATTAAATTTTGTTGCGTAAAATATATTGTAGTTACTGTAAATATTTGAAATGTTAATACAATAAAAGTCGATGCGAAGTATTCTCAGTAAATAGTGACGAAACCGTCTATAATACCTTGTGTACATGTTCAAAATTGATTTTCATGATGTATAAGCTTATATTTTGAATTTTTGAATTCTAAAACATGATATGAATAGCAACGTAAATAAAAAATTGAAAAAAAAATTATTTTAACGTATATAAAATGGTTTGAAATTTACATAAATACACAGTGACAGTTTCCATTTGATATGCGCTTTAATTCAGAAATAATGATAATACGGTGATAATGATAATGACAATAAAATACAACTAACAATATAACTAAAAAATAATAATCGCCACTATGACTCTACGATCTAACAAAGTTATTAAATATTTCCTTTATACATGTACTAGATTCTTGTATTCTAAATTCATTAATTTATTTACTTATAATTTATTTATATGTATATGTTCATAATATTTGCTTGTATAATTATCTCATCTCTATATTTTTGTTCCAATGAATGTGGAATATTGTGTTAATTATGTATAATTCAACACCCGCTAAAATGATTTCGTGCTAATAAAAAATCAAACTTTGATCTTCTAGCTTATAGAGCTGAACATAGGCCACGTCAAAATTTGCATTGTAAAAATCAACCATCTTTGCTGTAAATTTACCTAACAGCTACAACAAACTTGATAGTTCAACTTAATTAGTATAAGTATCAAAGATTAATAAAGCACCAATATAGCTGCCTCTTCTATTTCTCAAATGTACAGCTGGCATTCATCTCTCCGTCTATACATTTTCACCTTGTAATTCTTCACGATTTATGATTGTAAATCATGTCACATAAGGAGATTGAAATTTACAGACAAGAAAATGGATACAGGCTATATTAGAGAAATATAGAAGACAATAAAAGAATAACTGATAATTCGGAAGATAAAAAAAAAAGAAAAGAAGACGTAGATGTTTAGAATGTTACAATGTATTAAATTGTAAAAATCATTGATTGTTTACAAAGAAACAAGTAGATTGCAATTAAACTTTCCCTTTTTCATCACTACACGAGTACGATGTACAACACAAAAATAATCTATCAAAAGTGTTGAACATTAAGTCTTAATTTCACACAAATGTGCATTGTGAGTATATGATTCGCATAAAAAGTTATGAACGGCATATAGCTGTATACTTTAGTCTAAAAGTTATGACTTTGTCAAAATCTCATTACGAATGTTTTCATAAAATTGCAATCCTAAGTCTTTGTAGTTTGTAAGAATTCTAAGGCTTTTCTGACGTGTACATTGATCTCGTTGACATGCTAGTTTAGTATAAAAAATTGTGTACAAAAAAGGCACTTTACACGATGTTACACACTGAAAAAATAGGAAGATAACTATCAAATTACCTACACTTTTTCCATCTGATTTAAAAACCCATTGTTATTTTTTCGCTGAACTGTTGGATTTTGTTGTTCCAATGCACGAAATCATTAGCGAGTATTTAAGATCGCGCGTTAAACTGAAGCCCCGTGATTCAGTGAATAGGTATCTAAATTTGTTATGCTACCCTGCCTTTTTCTTAACGGAGCGAGTGTTTTATCTCTTAAAAATCGTAATTCTTCGCTCGCCTAATGCTCGTCTGTGCAACATTATTTGATACTGAGCAAAGAATTGCGGAAACGCACTTGAAAATGCATCAGGTCTGCAATTCTGACAGAATGCGTTAGGCATGTCAACCCACGCTGTCACCCATGACTTCTTTATCCGACGTCGTTTTTGTCTCTTCGACAGGATTCATCGGCGCTGATGACTCCGGTTCACTTTTCGCATCGACAAAAGTCTAGAATCATACGATTAATCAGCAATCCATGGAATATTGATTTGGCAAAGTACGTCTAGGTAATAACAAACGATATTTTACCTCGTGCTTCGATCTATCATTGCATGAATCTCGATTAACTTTGTCAGTTGTGCTTGCTGTAAAAAGACACAATTTTAAACTATTTATGATATTTCAGCAGTAATTTTCACAAATTTAAAAAAGACGTTGTACTAACTGTGATTACTTTGCGTTGCAATTTCGGATGACGTAGAATGTAATTCAGTCGTTTCTCGACGCTGCGCTTCCGCATCGATTGCGTGAAGCCTTTCTCGGCTACGTCTTAGTTCTTTCCGTAGCCTTTCTCTTTCTTCATCTCTTTCCTTGACGATTTTCTGTAAAAGCATTGCAATCATTGTTCAATACGAATTGTATTTCGATGAAAAGAGGTTGAAGTGACGATGATAATAAGTTTGATCAATATCTAACAATAAGTAACGATCCTTATAAAAAAAAAAAAAAAGAATACTTACAAGAAGTTGAGAGAGTTGCGACGCGAGGGTATTGCAAATTGGTTGCAGTGTAGAGACTGGAATCGTAGGCTCGAGATTACGCGGGTGTGGTCGAGGAGCCGGGCAACCTGTAGCTTCACAACCCGTGGATGGCGCTGCAGAGCTTTGCGTCGCGAGCACCGATTCTGTCTCGCTAACTGTCAACGCCGTATTCATCAGCTCGATCAATTGATTCGCTGCAATTTTCAGCATCGACATTAATACATCTTTTGAATTGTTAAACAAAAGTAGCCGTAGTCGTAAGCAATCGTTTACCTTGACCAATAGCCGTGAGTATAAGTTCAGCAGGCTCCTTCTCAACAATCGGAAGCTCTGACGTTGCCTCAGCTAAGTTCTCTACGTCTAACTTTGGAATATTCAATATGTTTGCGACGATGGATTGTTTTTCAATGAGTGCTTGTTTTATAACTTCGTCCTTCCGTCGCAGTGACTCTGCAATATCGTTGAGATTGAAATTACTGCTTTAAACGACCAACAAATGAATAAAAACCAAAAATGAAAGATTTGATACCAACCGATTGGAGTTAATACCGGTTCAGCCAGGTGCACAGACCTCTCCTCGACGTGAACCTCAAGCGGGTCGATAAGCGAGCACTGTGTGCACGTAACCAATCGCGCGTTTTCGTCTGGGTTGACCGATGCAGCAGCACCACCAACCGCGGCTTCCTCGAGATCTGATTTCGCCGTAGCTGTAGCTTTGGCAGCTTCGTCCGTTGTCTCGACTTCGTCGCGAGGTGATGAGGATGACGGCGCCTCAATTGACTCGCCCGATTGTCTGGCTGGTGTCGGCGTTGTTGCCGAATCAACGGACGATATGGTCTCTTTCTGCTTGTCCTGATCGGCTTTCTCGTTAACTCGAGGCTCACTTCCGCTGTCCTGCTATCAATCGACGAAATTGATTAACGAATATCTTTCCGTCGTTAAATGTGTATTTCGAGTGGTTGTGTATTTACCGATTGTGTGGACGTAGCAGTCGCAGGAGTAGACTCGGGTAACAGTTGATCCTCAGCCGACTCGGCGAGCTCGTTGGACGACGAGCTCGGTGCCATAGACCTTCTTCCATCCTTGTCCCTGGATTTGTGCACCTCGGCAGCCTCGGATATGTGCTTATACCACAGTATCCTCTCCTCGTATGACGATGAAACAAGATCATAGATTTGAGCGCCATTTTGCGACGTATTGACGAGATAAAGCGAATTCTTGTCGACAGCGTTCTGTCTAACGAGAACAGTGGACACTCTGACGATTGGGCTTAGTACGGAGTTCATCTGGTTGATAAACTTGAGTGCGTATTTGTCGTCTTGACGATGAAGCAACAGTATCAGGTCGTCGAGAAGAACTACGTGCAAGTCGACTGGTTTTGCCTTAACAACTCGCCACTGAAGAGGACCTTCGTAGATGAGACGACGTTTGGTAATGTCGAGGTTCTTGAATTCTTGTACGCATGGATGCTCAAACTTGTCGAATGCTGAACGGTCGATCAGCCGTTGAATTTCTGCCAATCGATGATAGTCTTCTGCCTCGCGAACTGCTTGATTCACTCGCGACAGAATCTCACGGCTACGTTCCAGACTGCGAAGGACTGCTGCTCGCTCTTTTTCATTTTGTTCCGAAGTGTATTTTGCCAAGTTGTCGAAGAGAAGCGGATACTTTGTTAATCGCAACATACCCGTCAGTATGTGGTCCTTTAATTGCAGCCTACAATACAAAGATTAACTTTTATTTGAATCCAGAAAAACACCTTAACCAGAAAAACACCATCAGATTCAATTTTGTCAAAGCATCAATAATTACAAAATAAGCACTTATTTACGAAAATCTGGGTTCGAGCATGCATGCTTGATAACAGTTTTATAATACTAAACTTGACGTACACATTTGATCGATTAGAATATCAAGTTAACAGTTGATTAATTAGAATATCTTTTGAATTTGATATTTAGTTTATCGGTATGAAATCCTTAATAATCGTTTTAAAGATTACGAAGGAGAAGGTAAACGATGGCATAAAGCTCAACGATAGAAATGTGAAATCATGACAAACCTTCGACACAGAGGATTAGCCTCGACCTCGTTTAAAAACGCATTAAGTTTGGGATCCTTACGCCTTTGATCCCTAAGAGCTCTCAACGCTACTTGTTGTTTTGCGCAATACTTGGAAGCGGCTCTCTCGAAAACTTCACCGGCTTCACCGTCGAACATCTCGAGTAACAATTCGCCAATATCACCGACACATGGATTCTCCTTCCTCTTACGTTTCATCGCTTGATTAAATTGCGAATGCAAAATAACCATTTCGTCGAGGTTCGAGAACAACAGTTGAATCTGATCGGGTGGTAACACCTGTGAATCCGTTAACGGTTTGTGGAAGACTTGCGAGAGGACTTTGAGGGCACGAACGTGTGAGCGTTCCGTGTGAAACAGTTCTGCAAAAAGAAACGTTCAAAATCAAAGTTATAGTAGATGGTTCCTTTAGTTTTTCTTCGTTTATTCAATATGGAAAAACGCTATCGAACTTTGGATTACGTTATGCTTGTGGTTATAGATGAATTTTTTTGTGAGAAAAACTTTATTTGAACCAACCATTGATGACTTCCTGCCTCTTTTTCTCGACGTTACTGAGCCTTGCAAAGACTTCCTCGGCAACACCTTGACTCCAATCTGGTGGATCTGGCTCGACGTCAACGTCACTGTCACCCCAAGAGGCTAATGCATTGGACGAAGCAGGATGTACTTGTTCAAGGCTCGTCGATGGGCTGTCCAAGCTACGTGTCGATAGGCTGCTGTTCGATGAGCTACCTGCCGAGTTGCCCGGAAATGCTCCGCTCGCATCACAGTCACTGTTCCGATTAAACAAGGTGCAAAAAATTCAACGTTTAGTAAAACATAAGAGTAAAAGGCTTTTGATGTTTTTGCGAACGCATTCTTTTTTGCTTTTTCAAAGATACGTCGATTATTCGATTACGATGCTCTTCAAACGTGAAAGTCGCTATCTTTGTTTGACGGATAATTTGTCGTCAAGTTTATATTGTATTATTTTCCGTGTGGAAATCGTTAAATCGATTCCAAAAAAAAAGTAACAAAGTTTGTAAAGTCAACGAAATTCGCGTCAAGTCGAGACATCTAATCGCTGTACATCGCGAATAAGAGGCCAAAAATCAAGGAGGACGACTGACTCTCCAATGTTTTTTGGCACAATATTTTACGCACAATATTTCAGTGATTTTTCAAGATTGCGAAATTCAACCTACTTTCGCGCATGTTTTTCAATGGGTTATACTTCATACCTATAAATAATGGGCGATCTTAGCCGAATTAACGTAGGCGTGACACTCGTGCTAAGGTCAATGAATCAAGTGTTTTTTCTTTTTCTACTCTTTTCGCTGACAAATAGCAAAGCACGTATATATTGCCCGTTATTCAACGTTTTTACGCGTTCAAACATTCGAGTAAAAGTTTGATCAAATATATTTGAAGCGAAGTTGGAAATTTCCCATTGGCACGTGAGAAACAAATATTCCAATGATAATTACAAATGGTTCGGTATCGGACACAAAGCGAACGAAAAAATGCGAAACTTCGAATCGAAGCCATTCAACGGTAAATACGTACGTATAGAATATTACGTTAGAAAGAAGCCTTTCAAGTAAAACAGCATATATCTCTTTGAAGAAGAAAATAACGATGCGCACTTTTTTTAATAGACGCCGATAAAATGATAATGCGAATAGCGCGAGCTCGACACACTTGAAATATGCCGATCGATGCGTCGCGGTATATCATCATTTTTTTTTCTCTCCTTTCGTCGTTGAAACGAAACTATAACGACAGTTTGTGTAAGTAGGGAAGCTTTTAAAAGACTCTTTCACTCGTTATTTTTTTAATAACGCCCACAGCGAGACGCACCTTAATTTCTCAAGGATAATCAGTACAATCTATCGATGTATTCCTCTTAAACCGTGCGTAATTTTCGTAATGAGAGCGAGGAAAAAACGTGCGTTCGATATCAAACGAAAAGAAATAATAGAAAAGCTGGGAAAAAATTGTCCGATCAATTGATATACGTTAACGAGAGATGTACTACGAGGGAAAACTTGGACAAATTAAAACTATCAAGGGTGTTTATATCGGTTTATTAATCGAATCTCGTGTAGACGATCGTCGTCGTCGTTTTAAACAATGAAAACCCTCCTCTAATTATCGATAATTATCGATCTCGATAAGTAACGTCGAACCAATTTCGACGTGAACACTCGATTATCCGTGTACCGTAGATTTATTCTAAAATTTCCTTTGACAGGCGTAAATCTTGTGAATATTGCGCTCGCGAACGTCAATAACGGTAAGATCAATGCCAGGCAACATCCCCAGCCCACACTACAAATAAAAGAAAGAAAAAGAAAAAGTACCACACGTGTCCGTACATCGTAATAGTCGAATTAGTCCCTCGAAGGGGAGGTTGCATCGATTATCGTTATCTTGCTTTTTTATTCGAGAAAGTGCAAGCGCGCGCGACCTACTTTTATGCATCGTATTATTTTTGTGCCGCGAATGACATCTGATTACTTTTCGTTTCGTTTTCTTTTTCTTTTTCGTTACCTCTCGGATCGAGTTCTACGTTCAGGTATTAAAAGTCCATCCTTGGTGTTGTCATCGAGCATCGCCTCGTCGACACTAGAACTTGTCTTCGTTGGCTGATGCTCCATACTTGTCATGGCCGGCTCAATGAGCCGCAGCCTTTGCTGCTGCCTCATTGCCAACGTACTTTCTTCGCTTCGGGACACCGTTTTTGTTTTTTTTATTTGTTTTTTTTCAACTTTATCCTCACTTTTTTTTCTGGTTTTATCTCACTGATGTTTTTTTGTTACGTACGCGTACGAAAGGGTTTGTCGTCACTTCATATTGTTTTTCTGCTTTAGTTTTCTCGCTAACGAGAATAACTTTTTTCGTAGCACCGTCGACGACGATGTATTATTTATCTGCAATTTGCAATTAAGAAGAAAATAGATACGAATTCGTCTGCGAATTCATAATCATTTCAAATTGAGTTAGAATCTGCTATAGGGATTAACGGCAAATCGTAAAATCGCAAAGAGCAAGAAAGAATACTCCATCGGAATTGACGTCACCTTTCTTTCGCAACCCTTAACGACGCAAATAAAATCAAGGAGGAAAAAAATAAAAGGGGAGCACTGCGCGTGGATTGCACACCGCGAAAAAAAAGGTCATTCGTACAGCTCGGTTGGTCGTCGTGGTTTTGTATTCCCTTACTGATTACGTCCTCTGCACGTGTCACCCCAATAACAACGCACGAGAGTATATAACGTGGATTATTATCGAATCACCCTCCTCTCCCTTTGTCTCTCACACGTGTCAACCTGCACGCGAATCGTGGCATCAAGTCCGAACGGCGAACTTTTGATTTTGTCGACGATAACGCGCGTTCCCTTGTTTGTGAATTTTCATTTGTTTCTCGATCTTATGATTCTGGAAACGTGACGCTCGTTATCACTCGGAGGACAAATTGGAGGTATCGCGTCGGTAAAAAAAAAACAAGCTTGATAACCAATTTCGCGCGTCCGATAGATCATCCGCAAAACGGTAAAGAAACACACGCGCGTCTTCCGGAAAATCGAGCCTTGCACGAGATACGCAGAGTACGTCGTCGGGATAACAATGTAACGATACATCGTTTCAACGAATCACACGAGCGTGTACAAGGAACAGTCTGGAATAAAAAAAGAAAGCGCAGCGGAGTTATAGGGGCGAGCCTTATCGAAAGCCGCTCCTTGGTCCGTTACTTTAATCAAGCCTATACCACCCAACCACTACTCTCGCCAACCCCCTTTTTTTTTATCTCTTTTCAACGCATTCTTTCGCGAGCACGCGTCCTTGACGCATACCGCTATTTTTGCCAATTTCAATTTGTTTTTTTTTTTAATATTCAACAAGATGCAATATCCGTCGCGCGTACGCATATTCTGATTTGCGGCTACTACGATAACGATCCGTTTGCTCAACCACGAGCTATCTTGCGTATATCTGCAGTATACGCGTTACACGTTTGTTTTGACTAATGGACGACGATAAGTAAATCGTGGGACAAGTGTTTGTCCAACGACAAGATTTTATCGCTGGAGGCAACGTGTCGAGTGAAAACGACATTTCGTTTTGAAACCCATTTCACGCGCAAACTCAACTGGTTTCTTTCAAGATGCGTTGTAATGAGAGTTGTAAACACACGATGTGCTATACCACTAAAGATACTTTTGTGATCGATCGACCGAAGGGAAATGAAAAAAAAAAACGAAGCTGCCGATATCAAATACCGTCGGGCAAGTTTTTTAACGACGCAAGTTCACCTACAACATATCGCATAAAGGGAGGGGATGTCTCTATAAAGCTCCTCGAACGTTTCCACCATCAAACACTCGTAAAATTCTATTCATCGATCATCCCCCTCCTCCACTCCCCTTCAACCATCCTTTAACTTTACTCTGTCTTACAAAGGGAGTCCTTTCTTTCACGATGTATGCTAGTGTCGTATATAGCTCATTAGACGCGAATAGAAGGTGGCGCACTGAACTACATATATATGTATCTCGCAATCGATCGCACGCGACAAATGTGACAATGACGACGACGACGAGGACGATGACGGTTTGTACATTTTTTGACACTCGAAGGCAAAAACAAATAAATCAAACGGGAAGCGAGCGTGATGGATTGCACGGGAACTTTTGTTTTCGGTGCGGCGTGATTTTTGTACGACAAAGTACTTGTAATTGTTTGAAAATCCGTGCAAATTTTACTTTCAAATACGTGAAATTAGTGCTCGATTGAGATGAGAACTATGCACGCAAGTCGTCGGATAATTTTTTGTTTTAATTCATGGATACTCGAGTACGGTTTCATCTCAAGATCGAATAGAAATAAAGTTTTCGAGACATTTTTTGACAATCGGACGATATCGCACAACTATCAATGTCTATTATTTGAGACACCTTCGAAACGTGAGATAATATTGACAAAGCCAAAGGCAAACACAAGCCTAACATTTGCTGATACTCCGGCAAACAAAAATCTATAAGTTTTATAATCCAACATACGTAATCCCCAAGTCATCAAATAACCCTTCTGTGAATTTTTCCGTACGTAATTAACCCATCGAAATACTCGCGAGAAAAATTTATTGCCAAAGGAACAAAAAAAACCATTTTCGTAATTGTATCTCGAGATATCATACGAAAAGTCTGTGTATTCTAAATAAAAAGACGAGTAACTTCCCTCCCCGATAGCGGTATATATCAAATTGTAAATCATTCGTTCGTTAACGCACATTTTTTCCATTCAACGCCACCTTGGGAAAAGGAAACAAATGTTTTTCCTGGATTAGGAAGTCCTCGTTCAATCAAGTACGTGCGATTTATGAAGAGATACGCGCTAAAAAGTCTATGCACAACGGAGAGGGAGGAAAAAATGTTTCCGCAAGGAAATATTCCGTGACGCTGATTGGTTGTACAAACCCTTGTCCTTCTTACGTATATAGTTAGTTACTCGTGGAGGTATATACCGATAAATCAACAAATGGATAATCGAGATCTACGTGACGCGAGAGTCACGTCCGTGGGGACGTTATTATATACTTTGGAACTTTTTCCATTTTCCAAAGTTTAATATATCTGTCTGTCTCTCTTGCTAATTGACTACGTGTTTTTCATTCGTAATAATGGATATGGGAATAATTTTTGCAAATAATTCGTGCGATAAGTAGGCACTGTAAAAAAACCTGAAATTCACTCGAAGGTCTGCAATAATCGAAACTATTCGGTAAGTCGCGTCATTGAAATAAGACTTGTGACAATTAATTGAACAATGCGTCTAAAGAGAAACTTCTCAACGGAAAAAGCAAAGGATGTATATAAAAATACTCCGACGCATATCTTGCGGAGGGAGAAGACAAAAAGTCGGCATAGATCATCTCAATAACGACGTGGTTCTCGTTTTAAGCTCGTTTACCGATTCTCGGTCTCTCGTGGGTGCTTGCACGGAGGAAAAAGCTAGGGAGGGTTAAACAAACGTCAGGGTGGATTCCAAGACCGGAAGAAAAAAAGAAAGGAAAAAAAGAAAAAAGAGGAAGGAGAGTAGAAAGCCTTCTCTCATTCTCGTATCGTCGATCAATAAATTCCCCAAGGAGTCTCCGCGCACCTTTTCCTTCGCCAGCTAAAAGCTCTATGTACAAAAAAAAAGAAAAGATTTTATACAATTTCTCTCACACGACACACTATTAACGCTGTTCGATACTAATCAATGAAAACAACTAAAATCGAATGTTCGTCGCTTGACTAAACATACATATGTATAGATTATTATATTTGCGCGCACATATATAACACTTGGCACGAAGAGGAGAGAAAATTGGTACTGGCCACGCACTACGATTGAACAGCGGCGCCCAACTGACGACGACGGTGGCAAAGTTAAACTTGCACGTGTGCGAGGGTGGCGCTGAGCTTGTGATTGGTAGTTGGTAGTGGGAGAAACGGAGAGAGAGAGAGAGAGAGAGAGAGAGAGAGAGAGAGAGATTTATCTTTTATTTTTTTGTTTGCACGCCGATGGTAGAAATTACTATTGGACGATGACACTTCGGGGAGCACTTTTCTTTCTCTCCTCCCTCGTTGTATACGCTGTGATGCAGAATAATGCTGATGTGGTTTGCGACGTTTGATATTCATTTTCATACGCAAGTTCTTCATCGAATCCCAAGGTGAAGGTGATTGCCCTTTTGAAGGGAACATAGTGACATGTGGGCGGGCTTGTCAGTCATTTCGCTGTTGATATTTCGAAAGCTCTAATTTTGTATTCTTTTCTTGTAACATCTTTAAAAGCTCGACTACCGCTAATGCTTACAACATCGGAGCGCACTCGCTTTTTTTTCCTTCAAACTTTTTTTTTCGTTCGCGATCATACATTCCCACAAAATTAAAATAAATTATTCAACCATAATTTCCAAAAGCTTTCTTTCTTTTTTCTTTACCCTAGTAAAATCTGGCTAATGGCAGAACTACTGTATTTCAAAAAACAAACGTCGTCTTCGTCGCTGCGCCGTTTGAAAAACCTATTTTGGAACAATCAACAACACGTGTTAATTTTTCCCCCATCGCTTCCAACTATACACAATTGATATTCGTTAGAATCTCGTCGTCACACGTGAAACATTCCAAATTTAAACAAAAAACAAAACGAAAAAATAGTGGTAAAGCCAAGGGCAAACATATCGATATGTATCACTGATCCAAAAATTAGAAGACGACGATGACGGCGAAGGTCGGACACACACCGCGAATAAGTTGGCCGAGTTTTCCCGACCGTGAACGCCGACGTGTATTTCTTCACTTTCGTGAAACGGAGATGAAGGAAACGTAAGACGAAGAGAGAAAGGGAGGCTGCTGTTGCCGACTAGTAGTTGACTGATGTTGCTACTGTTGTAAACGTTCGTTATGGAAATGATGATATATCTGAATGATGATATTTAATTGGTTGTTATGCTCGCAGAGCATCACATAAAACGATATCGAGGTACGTACATAACGCGTACTATCACGTGATGGGAATTGCATTTGGCTGGCATAGCTTTCTGTCTCGAGCGATAATCTAAGCTAATCGGATTACTTTTCAGATCAAACGTATAACATAGCTTCGATGGAGGAAAAAAGTTGTTAAAAACGTTTCCATATTAAGTACGAATAGTCCTATGGAATGATTTTGGTGTTAGAAGAGAATCTAACTGATTGTCGAAAATGCGTTCACAAAACTCAAAGAGCCTTGGTTCTTGAAATATTTGAGCAATTAAAAAATAATCAATTCAAGATCAAGTCGCGTGCACTTGAACTCGAGACACGAGAAGTTCGAAGACGTGACAATACTCGACCTGTTTTACCAAATCAGACCACTGGAGGATAGTCAAATAAAAAATAAACAATTAAAAATAGAGACATCAAAAGGAGAACTCACTTTGTTTTCGAGAGGTTTGGATCACTGGTCTTTCGCTTTTCACGTATCTGTCGCTGTAAGAAAAAAAATATATATATTAGTCACTATTAATAAACACTCCTATACGTACTTCGAGTCTGTCTCGGAGGGAGAGAGAGAGAGAGAGAGAGAGAGAGAGAGCGAAAAGAATGTCAATTTCATTCTTTCGTAGCGTTACGCCTAGTTCGTTTCGTCTTTTTTTTTCTTTTTGCCAGGGACACTTGCGCGAAGAATAAATGGTCTTTTCTAACATTCAACCCAATTATTCAAAATCAGCAAGAACAAAATAGCAAGAATGTTATGTACATACATATATATATATATACATATTTAAGGCCTGTAGTGTGTACGCGCGCGCGTTGTATAGGAAAACGGCAAAACGTATAAATTTAGCATTTTTAAGGCGTAGGAGCATGAAGTGAACTAGATGTATTTCTAGTTAAAAGTTGAAAAGGCGCGGAAATATATAGGTCGTATAAATAAAGAAAGCGTCAAGAGTCAATTTGCTCACCTTATGATGTATCCGCTCCTTGTAACTTTCAGACCTGTTTATGTTCGACGTCTTTGGCTTACTGGAAATATTTTGCTGCACCCTGAGTCATGAAAAGCGTCAAGATTTGTGAATTAATATCATTTATGCTTATCTAGGACAGCAAACTAGCGCGGCGAATGCAGTCACAGTCACAATCTTCTCGCGTTATGATTCCAATTTAGTAGTAGCTGTTACGTAATCGAACTTTTTTCTTGTCTTTTTTTATCTTTTTTATCGTAACGTTAAAATTACGCGTACAAATTATAATGATTTATCTATTTTGAGCGATGGTCGCGACCTCAACATTATATAAAAATCGAAGGGTAACAATAATGTTTACAATCTAGCACGCGTCTAGCAGTGAGTTAATATTTCAGTAACAATGAATAACGCACGTGAGGAACATAGCCAATTATCCAAAATACCTTAGCTATTTCTCAATATTTCGCTTACGACTACATCGAAAATTGTAATAAAGGCTTTTCTATAATCGTTACTTGTTCAAAAATCTTAATCATCTCTGACAAAGAAATTGGCCAGACAAGAGTAGCGAAAAAAAGTAATACGTACATTTCGGAGATATCCTCCCTGGAAGAGGGGTCGTCCATGCTATCGGCGTGATCGAAGCCGGAAACGCGGCCTCTCTCGCCGCCTCCCCGCGCTCCGCTTCCGGCCGGTCCACTTCCGCGATGCTCTCCTGCAAACATATCACACGTATACAGTTGATCAAGTGTTGCGCATACATACGTACTTGCTGCACGATGTATTGTAATATATGCTTGTGAATAAACAAATTGGCAAACCCTGCAAAAGTTGTCGTTTACGTGCGTCATTGGAAACAAAGTTTCATTAGAGAGTGCACTGCACAATCTATACGTACCTTCGTTTTACAATATATTCGAGTTCTTGTTATAAATAAACGCGTACGTACCGAGAAATTGTACAAGCACTCGTAAGCTAAGCGAGCTTGTACGCATCGAGATTTATTTAGTTGATTTAATATGCAGAATTAATAAAAAACAACATAAAAACACCCAATCAATCGTACCTTTTCTCAATTTCATTAATGATATACTCTGCGAGTTCGATCAAAAGAATCCTTTTGAAGCTGCTGTTACTAACACTGTTAAGCGCGATCCGTCTAAATCACATTGTACGTTCGATAAATCATTGATCGAACAACGATCTTGATCGTGATTCACTTCGTGTTTTATAGAATCATTCGAACGATTTTTTTCCTCACGTTGTATGACAAATTAATCATTGTGAAAACGCACGTCGCTTCGATCAAATGATTTCACACTCTACTCGTTCCGCATGTAAGAGAGATAATGAAACACCGGCTGACAAATGACTCAATGATCGAATTCACCAAAAGTTTAACAAAAGAACGTCTATGTGTACAATAACAAGAGCTTATGTCACGTATCAATTGCTTATATCACAATCGCACATGTATCCGCGTCTTTGAAAGACAAGAGGGGGTTGATGATGCACCGGGAGCTTCCTGATGGCAGGGAGGAACTGAGAAGCTCGAAAGCTTGCAACGCTATATTCGCCGCCAACCGCTCTCTCTCTCTCTCACACACACATTCTTACTTTCGGTTCTCGTTGGTATTTTAGAGAGAGAAGGGGGAAATATTTGGATTTTTCTCTCTCTCTCTCTCTCTCTCTCTCTCTTTCTTTCTCTTTGATTAAAAAAAAATATTTGCGGCGAGCTTATCGGTTTTCCATTATGTTTTGGGTTTTTTGAACAAGACTTTTTTATTTCGCTAAATACAGGAATGACGTGTGTTTCGGATATGCAAAGCACGCATTGTCGAAAGAATTTCTCTCGACAATATTCAAATTCAACGACAAGCAAATATTTGAACCAGGAGTAACCAAAGAAAAGAAACAAGAGAGGAGCGACTAATTCCAGCACGAGTTATGCATTCTTAAAGAGACAAATCCTATAGTGAGAGGGAGTCTATGAATCTCGAAGACTAACAAATCAAGAAGAAGGAAAGAAAAAAAAACATCTTTCTCAAAAAGAAAAAAAAAGAGAGAATGACGGAAATAAGAAGACGAATAAGAAGTGAGAGGGAAGGAGAGAGATTTCCGCCGTGACGATACGCGTTAAACTAAAAATACACATTAGCCCATAGCTTTTTGGCTTTTAACGCTTTTAACGTGCCTTGATGCGCTATAAGTCCTCGAAGAAGACGCAACGCGCGCAGAGAAGGTAATTATCCGATAGGGCACGCGCCAGACATATGGTGCTAGAGAATGAGGGGTTGCAAACTGCCGTTCATTTTTTTTCTCTTCTCGTTCAATGAATGATTATACACGATGGTTTAATGGGTATACCTGTCGATTTTACACACAGTTAACTGTATACAGTATTGTGTTACGTGTGATTTGCTTTGATGTCAATTCAATTAGTAAAATAATAGAAAAGGGCCTACTTTAATTGTAGATCAAAGTTAAAATAGAAGATACAAACTAACACAATCATCATCTAAGATTGCGAATCGAACATAAAAAAAGGCAACGACTTTGAATTTCCGCTTTACCATATAGAATCACCGAATAAATAAACCACTGATTATATATCGATCGACTGGTGAACATATATGATTAATATAGAAATCCGCAATAACAAGTTCAATGAAAATAACTGATATTTCATCGAGAGCCGAGTACGCAAGAAGAATAAACATATATATATACAGAGAGAGAGAGAGAGAGAGAGAGAGAGAGAGAGAGAGCAAGAAAAGATTCAGTAAATAAAGGAATATTTTGGCTCGCCTACAACTGCACCAAAAATTTTGATCTTATGCTGACGTGGGAAAAGATCTGTAGCAGCAGTAGCAGCAATAGCAGGCGTTTTTGAGAAGCTGCCAAACGAGATTTAATGACTTCTGTCGCAATCTAATTTCGTCTCGGCGCTCTAATCACAAACCGATATGCGCAAAAAGCTTTTTCAAAGACATACCATTGCTTCAATTCGATTTTCTAGTATTATCGTATGCGTGTGCGTGTGTTTTTGCAGGTTGACGATACATTTTATTGTTTTTTTTTTTAAGACTACCATTTTGGCATATGTGGGTGTGTTAAACGACTACATTATTATTCAATGACGCTCGTTAATTGAGTTGTAAAATGCTTTTAGTTCTCAAACTTCATCGTCAATCTCTTTCTCTCTCTCTCCCTCTTTCTCTCCTTTACCCTGAACTAAATCGCCAAACAATAGTCCAATAATTTTTCGTTTAACGAGTAAACATTTACATGAACGAATAATGTTATTTTTTGACAAGAAATATACTTTTAATCAGTCGAAAAATTGAAACGACAAATATTTTTCAATTTTAAACGTATGAAATGTTCAATATTTACAATACCGCGACGGGAGCATGTACAACACGCACGTTTAATAAATTTAGCGAGCGTCGCATCCAAATGTGCATCCCGCACGAACAATCGTTCGAACGAAAAAAATCTAGCGCATTCCGAACAATCAGATACGTACGACGAAAGTTGTATTAAATATGTGTGTGTGTACATGCTACGCGTAATAATTCATAATGGATAAGACATGTTGCATGAAGGAAACAATTTGTTTTACGCATAAATCAGTGTACCTATATAATCATCTTCTTTGTCTGCTATTTCTGCAGTTCGGACATTAACTACAGCAGTATTATAAATCATTGCGGAATCAGAAAAAAATTTTTTAGATAAAGTTCGTTCTCTAACAAAAAAACAACGTCAAAGGATTAAATTTTATCTCGAAATAAAAAAAGAATTATACGGTAGATCAATAAAAACTGAAATGTCATTGACATTTTTTCCGCAGCAAGCTCGTATTATAAACGAGAAAAGTCGTCAAGAATCTGGAAAAACACGTATAAGAGGGCTGCCAGAGCCTAATGATCCGATCGCGGAAAGGATCGTCATCATCATCATCGATACGCTTCTCTGTATAATATATAAAACCGGCTTCAACTCAAGTAAGTAACGGACACTGTTGCATCTCTTTCTCTCTCTCTCTCTCGCACGCGCGCGCGTGCTTGTTATCGTCTATAATTTTTTTCTTTTCTTTTTTTTTTCAAATCGAGCGATGACGTATAGATGTAAACGAATTGTTTAGCAGCAGCAACTCGTATTAATAAAAAATCCCATCTAACGATTCCGAATTATGACAGGATGGAAATAGAGATGATTCGATTATTTTTCTTTCCTCTTTTTCTTTTCGCGAGAGGGGAACAACGTTCTTTTATAAAGTTGTTAGTCATTTTTTGACGAGAAGGAGGCGATTGGGGGAGGGGAGACTTATGGAACCGAGTGCTGTTGGAATTATGTATTTTGTCAAGTGGCCAAAAATCAGTGAGTCAAGAGTTGGCTCAAAGTGTCACGACTTTTTCACGGTTATTTACCTCAGTTTTCCCCGTATAACTTAAAATAAAACAATGATTTATATGTATATTAATATACATTGCACTATCGAGTTTTCACGTTGAATCATGTTCTTTTTTTCTAGTGCGCAATTTTCTTGTTAAAACATTCAAGTATTTTTCTGCAAAAAAAGAACATACGTCATTTTCAAATTTATCACTAGCAATGCGATTGATTAAACAACATCGGTAAACACTCTTCACGTCACTCAAAGTTCAAGATTACCGACTAAAAAACAGCAAAAAATCGAGTATGACATCAGTGTATACTGTCCCCCTCCGCTCCTCCCCCGCGGAGCAATAAAATACTCGAATAAAATTTCGATAACTCTTTAATTGCAAATAAAAAAAAACAACTCGAGATGTCGTCAAGTTTTTGTACGCAAATGATATGCATTGAGACGCGTTCCTCACGGACAGATATACGTACAAACGTCCATTGGAAATCATCAATTGGCAAATCGCGTACACGTATATTTAAAGTCTGCGTGCGAACTCGGCAATTTGTTTCTCTTTGAGGTTAGTCTGACTTCGTGACGTATAGATACCAAAAGACAAAACCTGTTTCTCTCTTTCACCTAATTGGATTGGAATTCAAATTGGGCCCGTAAAAAAAAACTGGAATTCGCGCTATTAAAATACATTTTTATCCGAATGGGAATGTTCGAAGACCCGCAGCTTATCTACGTTTTTGTTCAAATACACACTCCTTCGTTTCGAAACGTTGTCCACGTTAATTTTACACAAAGATAAGGAAAAAAACCACACAAGCGAGATTGCGTTGAAAAATTCTTACTCAACCTTTGGAATTGCTATCGTGACACAATAATACACACATTTTTTCGTTACATAACGATGGAATACAGAATTAATTGCAGTTCTCGTGGGCAAATCGAAAAAAAAAAGAATAAGGGATAGCACTTTGTCCCAATTGACGAGTGTAGCACTCTTGATTGGCATAATTGAGTTTGCGCGGGCACGCACGCGACCCCGAAAAATATACATGTATACATATACATTATACGATCACATTTAAAAATACACGAGTGCGCACTGGCGCGCACGCAGTCTCGTGATTACGGAGGCCATGTGGCTTTTCGCAGGTTTAGAATTAATACACAGCTGTTAGCAGCCATTTTAATACCAACACACACGTATATGAAAAAATAGAGTCGATAAACTTACAAATCAAGACATTCGTCACTCGGTCTTCCGATTATCGGCAAAAGTCGTTAGTGCAACAGTGAATGATCGTTAGAGGAAGTCATATTTTGTCGTACAAACGCAACCGACGATGACAACGACTGTTGTAAAACAATGATATTGTAAAAAAAAGAAAAGAAAGAACGACAGCTGTTATTTTGCATACCCCCGCGTCTGTGTAATTAATATTTGTGTGTCAATGTTGAACATAATTAAGTCGTTATTATTCTTATTATGTTTTCTGTTTTCCTTCAAGCTCATCTTCTCTCTGAAGATTATACCTTTATCGTCAGTTCATCGAGCAAAGAATAATAAATGTAATTAAACTCTCGGTAAAGTATTTTCAGTCTCTCCGTACACACGTAGAGGCGGTAGTACGGGTGCTGCTTTGAACGAGTTTTTAAAAAAATCCACGAAATACCTTTCAAACGCTCGCGATAATAACGCTTATCTGGTATTTGGAATTGCCGATAACTTAATCACTTGGCATAATTTCGTGAAATCTATGTAACGAAGCGATGTCGTCAATTACCCGATGCAAATCTTGCATCGTATATCAGACAGTTGCTTGTAATAATAATCGACGAATCGTTCAACAAACGCACGCACGTCGGGTATATCAAACGTGTCCTCGACTGGAATTCGTGAAGTAGTTTTAAAATAGAAACTCCACGTGGGTTTCAATTAAACAGGCGCGAGAACCTGGTTGCGACATTATTCAAATGAATGAACGGAGAGTGCAGAGCAAAAATGTAATATTGAGAAATCTGCTAAAAAAATTTAATAAAAAAAGACATTCGTATACATGCGTATAGTATACAATCGCTGTTTCAAAATTGAATTACGAGTGATAAGGCCTTGTTTACTCGTTTGTTCAATTTCGCAAAACGACAAAATCGATTGGCGAACGCGTACGCGTGTGAGATTTGCGTGAAAAATTCGTTTTTGCGAGTGAGTCTTCGAATGTTTTCGCAGGTGAATTCAACAAGGACATTTTCACAGGCGTTTTATTCTACAAAAGCTGAACATTCTCTAAAATCAGAGAAAAATAAATCTAATCAAAGCAATAGATCGAACCTGTCTCATTCCTGAGGTTAACTTCGGCCGCACTTCTAAGTTGTTGTTCAAGCCTTGCCAATAATGCGTCTTGATTAACAACAGCCGAACTTTTACTGTTATTATTGGACCATCTGACAGTAGCTAAAGTGTCCCAAACTCGAGCGATCGTGGAGCTTCTTCTTTGAGCCGCGACAACTGAATCTTTAGCACCAGCACTACGAAAATGTTGCGTACTCGCTTTAGCTTTGAACTTGCGTTGTAACAAACCACGACTGCGACAGAATCGCGTACGTGGTGTTAGATTAATCGGTGTCGAGGTTGGCGATTCATCTTCCTCTTCGTCTTCGTCGAGTGACGCCGACTTGGGACTTGTATTGTTAGTTAATCCTTCGAGTATCGGTGCTTGTAACTCCAACATTTTCGTTTCAATTGCAATCGACACATACGAACACCTCGCACGTTCACTTAAATTGTCGATTATTCCGTTGTTTGTTTGAAAACACACTGTGCCACTTGTTCAAGAAAACGCAAAGTGAGAGAGGAAGAGAGAATTAATATTGAATGGTTAAACGCGTGCGTCGTGTTGAGCCGATCGCTACTTACTGAACGCTTGTGCGAGGACAGCAGCTGCCGCTATGCTCGCTGTATTCTCTCTCTCGCTCTCTCGCTCTCTCGCTCTCTCTCTCTCTCTCTCTCTCTTGCTCTCTCACTTGCACACTCCCGGGACTCGGTATAGTAGTGTGTTTTCAAGAGGCCCGCCACGGTGTCTCCTCTCTTTTTCTCTCTCTCTCTCTCTCTCTCTCTTTTTCGCTTCCGGTGCCGCCTGCTGCTGTAGCTGCTGCTGCTGCTGCTGCTGCTGCTGTTGCCCTTCTCACTGTTCGTCTGATGCTTCTTTTTTTGCGCTTCCTCTGTCTCTCTCTCTACTGTTCCTACTGTTTGGTTGAGTGGAGATGATAACACTGCCAGATACGGGTTTGAGTGTTTCGAGGTGAGGTTCTAATTCGCGGACTGCCTTTTTGTTTTGTTTGTCTTTTTTCTGTTGTTAAGGCGCTGTTATTTTATGTTTCTTTTTCTTTTCTATATTTGTTTATTCCAATTGATTTATCGTCCAATGCATCAGCTGATAACGCTCATCCCTTGCCAGTGAAAGTATCAAATGACTTGCAATAGCAAAACCAATAACTTATTTTTCTCCAATGATGCAAAGAAATGCCCCTCCTGTTAGCTCGTTTGCGGCATTTAGCTCCTCATCGGAAACACATTTGAAAATCTGTCGTGTGTCCCTTCGTCGTCCCTCTTTCTTTGGGTCTCTTTTTCTTGGTATTGTTCACTGACACTTTTCAACTAATACTGACCAGACTGTGTTGTGCACTTTCAGAGACTGAGAGAGAACAGCTGCAGTCTCTGTATGTGTGTATATATATATAATGATACTACCACAGTGCAACGGGCCGGCGAACTCGCAACTAATAAGCGGATTTCCGCGATTATCAATTATGCCGAATTGCCCCCAGTCGTGAGAGTGCGAGAGAGAGAGAGAGAGAGAGAGAGAGAGAGAGAGAAAGAACAGTATACAGAAGTTAGAGGGATTGTCTTTATTTTCGAGTCTTGTTTTATGTACTCTGTGATTTGCTCTTACTATACAGACTGACGTTTGCCGATTATAAAATGCACCTTGTCGCTGTCTTTTATTTCTTTTGACAATGTTTCGAATTATATTTTGTACAAGTCGTACACCTAAGTACAGATATTTTATTAAAACGTTTTCTCAAGGATAATCTTTATGTTTACATTATAGTTTGATATGTAACTTTGGAACACGTTTTATATATATTATATTCTTGCTCCAACACAAGTCAAGAGACGTTTCTTTTTTTTTCGTTCTGCAACTACGCAAAACTTTGAACGTACATTTACATACGCGACATCGCGGTTTTGAGGAAAATTTAAGAATCGAGGAATCATCGTTTGAAAAAAAAGAAAGGAAAACAAGAGCGCGAGATAATTCTGAACAAATCGTTTCACTCGCATGAATCGCGAACACGACACAAAGGAAAATGTAATGAGAATTGATGTAAGATAAGCTCGTGTAATTAGCTTCGACGTCACATGCTCCACGTACATACACGCAGTGTTGTAAAAATCCAATGCTCTAATCACGTATGCGCATGCCTATATTGTCGTTAGCCGCGTGAACTTTGACGTTTCGAGAGTCCGAGGCCTACGCACGAGGAAAGAAAAAGGAAAGGAAAAAAATAATCTGCTGTTCGTTGCAAAATTGTCGCAGCACAATGGCGTGGGTTCGCAAATCGCTTATCAATCATCAAACCTAAGTTATATACCTTTTTCTCCCGGTTGATTACGCCTACGCGCGACTTATGCTAATTATTGTAAATAAATGCTCGGTCACTTTGACGTTCTCTCTCTCTCTCTCTCTCTCTCTCCCTTTCGTTTCGTCCAATCGTTACATTTTATACACATTAAAGTCGCACTAGGTATTAATACGTTAATTGAAATTTAAACAAATCTAACGAATAGTAAACCCATTATCTGATATCGATCGATGGCATTTCTATTGATGAAATTAAGAATAATTTGCAATAAAAATGGATAAATACGATAAGCTACACGAAAAAAAATCAAAAGAGACAATAATTATAAGAGGTCAATGGAGTTCAGGAGAACGTGCGCGAACGTGACCGTATTGCCTAGAGAGAGAGAGAGAGAGAGAGAGAAAAAGTGTATAGTAGTTGGTTGCTACTTCAGCCACCAGCCACCAGCCGACCTTGGTAAGATGCGCACAGAGCAGCGACAGCTCGCCGCGCGCGTGTGTGTGTGTGTGTATGCGAGCGAGTGCGTTAGAATTCATTGCGAGCGCGCTAACTGACAGGAATTGACTTCCACGAATCGCGCTTTCGTAATTAAGGGGGCGAGGCGACGCGTTCGCTCGTGAGCCTTCCTTTTTTTCTTTTTTTCTTTCTCTCTTTACCTAGAGTTGCGTGGATCGAAAGTGTTTCAAAGACGAGAAAAATTTCGGTATTACTAGGTCAAATGGTGAAAAGTGTGAACATTTGTTTTTCTTTCCATTGATCTTTGGTTTGTTTTCGATGATATAATATACATATATTCGACTGCGTGCAGTACGAAAAATTACGAATGTGTTAAAGTGACTGAATTGATAGTACAATGAATGAAATAAAGTCTTCCTGAACGTACATTGTGATGGGTGATATTTTAAGAGCACTGTTGATGAATATCAATGACGCAAGAGCAATGTGCACACTAAAAGCGTTTTTATCGCGACACTACAATTGTTTTTGCAAAACTCAATTCATTGCTTATTTTGCAATTCGATCGAAGTCGTAAACGTATTTCATAATAAATGTTATAGGTAAGCCAAGGTTTCGATAAAAATTTCAAGCTCACTCACCATTTTCACCATCAATTATCGGGCTACTGTCTTCTTCGGTTCTTTTCATACGTTCCACTAGAAATTAAAAGAAAACACGCGAAAAATCAGATTTAATGAAATTAAAACGAGCATTACGTGCTTTATATATTTAATACACTTACTGTGATGAAATTGATTGAGATGATGGGATGGTGGTTTCTTTTCGGGACGAATTCGCTCCATCAGTTTGCTGATACGGTCGTTACCTTTCTCTTTTTTGTTAACTAAAGGGCCTGGGCAGTTTTCTTCGACAACTCGAACGCATTGACGATGAACGTTTAGAGAACAATCTGAAATTGAACGACGGATAGGAAACGAACAAATTAAATTATTCTGATTATTCTATTGGGATGCAACGCGTAATTTGTAACAATTCATAGTCGATACTCACGCCCACACTGATAACCTTGAGGACCAATTCCACCGATAATAAATTGGCAGTGATTGCAGTATGTGACTGTGTAATACGGCTGGGCAACGAAGTGGTGGCCTCTTACGGTCATTTTCCTCGCCTTTGCCGCGCTTAATCGAGCTTTGATATGAGATTTATCTTTCATGACAAATATTGGAACACGGTCCAAGGATACTGAGCGCAGATTGAATACTTTTGTTAAAACTGTTGCAAGACTAGCTGCTGTTGCGAATTTTCTTTGATCAACGTTTTCCTTTTCAATATCTTCTCTATAACATCAAAACAAACAACTTGGAAGATAAAGCACGAGATCTATCTTAAAAGTCAATGAAAATTAAAAACTTACGAGTATGTTTCCATTTTTGGTAAAAGATATGTTTCGATAATTTTAATTTCTCTATTTTTATCACACGAGCTTCCGTCGAGTTCAGCATCGCTTGGTCCAAAAAGGGTACCCAACCCAGCGATTCTTTTCTGTTGAAAGTCAGTTAACTGTTCGTTTAGCTCTTCCTTTGCTCGAACTCTTGCTTTCCAGAATATCTGAAAAAAGACACGTGTTTTATTAAACGTACTAGTGCTGCAATTACACGCGATGAGCGTATCAGAAATCAATTTACTTTTCGCAGAATTTCTTCCTTGTCCCATTCATTCAATAAAACGTCGTCAATTTCACGAGCAACATTTTCATCCACATTGTTTAAACGTAGCGGCTGAAACGGTAGAAACACGTTAATAATGCAAACATGACCAGCTTTTTTTTATGTAATAATAAACATTTTTAGCAAACTTACAGCTCCAGGTACAAGAAAACTTGAGTGAATCTCATATGCCCATTTCCGCATTTCTTTAGCATTTCCCTCTTTATAAAGGTCCGTTATAAGATAGAATAACTGGAAGAAGGATTGATTGATTACGTATGCGCAGGACCAGAAAAATCTTAATATAACTAAATTAATGAAATTACCAGACTTGAGGGATCGCTATTGGACAGAACGTAATTAATGAATACCGCAAGATGAGCGTGATGTTTCCACAACTTGGACAGCAATTTAAAAGGTCCGTGGTCTTCCAACTGTCCCTGTAAATCAAATGACGTTAATTGGCTATTTGAACATGAAGACGAAAAAATACACAGTTAAGAGATTTATTGAAATAAAAACAATAAGTATTTATCCACTTACAACTTCTTGGTCGCTCATATCGTCGTCCTCCATTGACATAATTGGTTGCTGAATCATGTGCTTCAGGATTCCAGGATTTTTACCATCTGATACGTTTTGTGCTCTTGACGTGTTTACATCAAAGTCAATAATACTCTAAAATAGACAAATGAACAACAAATCAAATGGCGAACCGTACGATTCATCTTGAAAAAGGCTTAACATTTCGATGCCTTGTGTTCTCTTTGAAAGTTAACAGTTGATAGACAATTACTACATACGTTTGTCACAGCTATAACAAACTTTGTTTGTACTATTAGAACACGTAATCGCGAAAAAAACTCCGATTTCAACGCTGCTATACCTCGTTAAGCGTCGAACCGGCCGTCGAAATATCGCTAAGACTGGGCGCAGGATAAGGAGGTGGTGGAGTACCGGGTGGAGTCTTGTAACCAGGTAGGTCATCGAGATCAATACCGCTGTGACGCGCCAGATGTTTGGGCGTCAATTCGCTCATCGACTCAGAAGCGATCAATCGACGACTTGCCTCTGCTGGGGACACGGCAATCAGCTGCTCGGGACTCGACTTGGTACGTTGATGTTTGCCCATCGAGCTGGGTGAACCAAGGTTTGCACCCTGCGATAGCTGATCAAACAGGTTTTGTTAATTGTATAAAAAATGATTGTTTGTTTCTTGTATGCTTCTGAAAGAATTCAGAGTGTTAGAGTGAAAGATGCAGATTCTGTAGAGAGTTGTGGATGATAATGAAGTAAATGTTAATGCGGTCTCACTACGTCATTGTGCAGAAACGACAACCACAATTGGTAACAACATTTGATCATACACATACAAGTAAAGGATTAAATAGAACTGTTCGTTGTATATTTCATAAATTTGAATAGTCCATGTCAATGATTCGACTACTATTATGTACGTTTTTCCATTGATAAAGTGGATGGCTATTCTATTTTATCCTCTTTAATTATTAACATCGCCAAATTAACAGATTTGTAAAAAATAACATTTATAAAAATATATGTAAATACGTGACCGACGAGTGACCTAATGAACAAACTTCGATGAACACCATCTCCAGTTGACCAGTCCCGAGTTTGAAATAAATCACATAGTGTATTGACGTGATAACATTTACTAAAAATCATCAATCGCTCATCAATACACTATATCCCAAAACAAGAGAGAAATGAAACGAAAGAGAGCAAAATAAAGAAGAAGAAGAAGGAGAAAATGATAGAATTAAGCAAAGGAGGTGAAGACAAGCCTACTTACAGAGTTAGATATGCCACTGGCGGCGCCTAAGTATCTGTCCTGCTCGGGGCACTGAGCGAGATTGCAGGGAGTAGGTCGCGGTGGCAAAGGTGGCGGAGACAAGCTTCGCATGGACATGGATTTGTTTCGAGAGGGCAGTGGCGGTGGAGTGTCGCTTATACCAACACCACCGCCGCCACTGCCAGAGGTGTACGCGTGTTGATTCGCGGGGGAGGACACCAATGGGCTAAGCTGTAAGACACAACATAAAGCCAATCACAATCACATTTGTTATTTAACAATTTCTCTCACTTTCATCGGTGCAACTGTCGTTGAGTTGCATATTCTTCGTTATTCGTTATTTTCGTCGAATGGCTTTCTTTGCGTTTTTGAATGGAAAAAAAAAATATTATAATAATGGTTACTTCTTTAGATGTGGTGTCTAAATAAATCGAACGTACGTGTGACAATCAGTGCAAAGAATAACTAGCTAACATTAAAAATAAGTAAATACTTCTAATTTGCATCAGTAATTTGGAACTGATTTAACATTTAATTTATTTAGATTGTCAAAGTATTTACTTTGAGTTTTATCCATGAATGCATATATAGCATGAGATTTGCAGTGATAAGCTACTGAAATTCAAGTAAATGTACGCTTGCATAAGGAACCATAAAGCATATAATAACCGAAGAACAATGATCTTTTGAAAAAAAAACATTCCTTAAAGATAAATGTTCACTGCAAACGCATTCTTGACACATAATTATTTACATTAGATTCAAACATTAACGCATAAACACACTCAAAGCAAGCTATAGAATGATAAATTATAAATCATCATACTTGATCCATTGATTCTTGTAACTTTTTCAAACGTCGCTCCGCGTTAGCAAGTTCCGTTTGTAAAGATGCGATGTTATTCTTATTTCCAGAACTCGCTGCGGCATCCAACATCAATTGCAATGTTAATACACGTTGAGTTTCCAGTTGTCTTCTCTGTTCATGCTACAAGTACGTTATTACATTACGCATGATTTTCAATGTTATTCAGGTTGACAATTACAAACACACAAATAATAAAACTCACATCAACAGGTTGAGGACCAGTGATCCTTTCGTTACACGAGGCAGGAGCTGTAGAAGCTCGGTGGAGGGACGTTGCACCCTGTACAGGGGAGACTAGCATAGAACTTGTCGATAGACTCGTAGGTCGATGATGATGTTGAGATGGAGATAATCCAGCAGCCATCGTTGATACAGACTTTTGTTGTACCGTTAAAACCACCTGTGTTGATGCTAAAAATTTCCAAATTATATTGACTCTCAAATGATCAACGCTAACTTTACATTAAGAACTTTTGGTCACTATTGACATAGTTTTGTAATTAAGGAATGTATTTTAAATTATTTGAAACAAAGACCAGTAGACGTCTACCTTGAGATTAAAAAATTTAAATTATTTGCACACTAAACTAAATTGATAGTTTTCTTTTTTTGATTAAAACAAGGAGAAATAACTCTGCCATTGGTTAAATACATCTAGCCAACGAAAGAAAGACAAATTATGACAGAACTGAAGGTGTCAGCGCTATAAGCACTGTGCTTACATCATCATGCCTCAAGCTCATTTCAACACAGCTCTGAGTATGTATGTATGTATGTATGTATGTATGTATGTATGTGTGTGTGTGTGTGTATATATATATATGACTGCACTCTATTGATGTGGAAGTTCAGGTAATTGTCACTCATTCATTGGTACAACAATATGGCTTAATTAAAATTTACATGCAATTTAATTTATAAATTAATCACCATTATAAAAATTTCAGTTTCTATTGATAATAACGTATAATTTTAATAAATGCTATTAACAACAGCTCATGCATATCAATTATATTACTAATATTAGCAAAATCTATCATAGTAATTACTAATTAACTTACATTTAATGAGTTCAACAACTTCTGTGTGTGTTGATTGCATAACATTCACTCCATTCACCTGTAAAATAAAAATAGAGAGTAACATTCACATTAAGAGTAATACTTGTTTAATTTTACTTAGTTTAAGTAAATAATTTGTAGCTCAAGGAAAAATTGAAAAAGTTGTATAACTGTAATGATTTTAATTTCTTACTTATATTCTTTCTATTTGATTGTAGTTTATATAGAACTGATTTGATTTGAAATTCAAATTAAATATTTACAGTTTCAAACAATCATATACTAATTGCCAATAAAACTATAATGAAAAGGTCATGATTTCTCAGGAGATAATAAAAAAGTAGTACAATATTTCCTTCTAGAATATATGTAAAGGAAACTGGAGTAACCTTCATTAATAACAGCATGTCTCACAATTGGAATGTGCAATATACGTGTAGTCGAATCAAACTGTTTCACAGAGCAGTTTCATTATTATCGAGACACTTTTTTTTCTACAGCTTCTTATTTACCATATATTTATAAAACATTTATAAAACATATTATTGTACTGTGCCTGCTGTTACCATCATCTTTTTTCAAAGATAGAAAATGTTATATTTGAATTGCTATTTGCGTATCTTTATAAGATAGCATACATCTGTATAGTTTTAAAACTTATTGTAACACTAGAATAAGTTTGTCAAATATGAGTCATTTAACTGCATATCATTACAGTTCTTTCTAATTTTTAATGAAAACTAGTTTTTTCAAGAAGTGACTTTCATAATATTTAATAATGTACCTTTCTATAACTACGTTTTAAAATGAATAAATAATAACATTTTTTTCACTTATACAGTTCTTGTATTTCTAGAAATGTAATGGTATCACTCTTATACTTATCAATTTTGAATTAGCCATTTATTAATTGCTATCATTATTGTTATAACGTTTGCATTGGTCATTACAGAAAACATAATATAAAAAACATGTTTGTTCAGTGTAAGTGTTTTGCAATCCAAATACTAAATTCAGAATGATAATTATTATTCTTTAGCAGTTATTGTCTAACATCTATTAAGATGTGTCAAATAACAACTCACCTTGATAATTTTATCACCTGAATGAAGGCCAGCTCTAGCTGCTGCACCACCTGAAAGAAAAAAAAACATCAAAATTAATGGAAAACATGCAAAAATAATGAACAATTTTTCCTATGCAATATGCAATTTTGATTCTGCAATATTGATATTTCTACTGAATAGTTCAGATTATTTGATTACATACCTTCTTTTACAGACTGGACATAGACAGGTTTATCACCAGAAACTTTCATCCCATATCCTGCATCATCTTTGTAGACAACCAATGTGGCGACAGGAACCGGTTCACCGATTCCACTGCCACCAACACTGTGGCGCAGAGCTGTCGTTCCATTCATCCCTCCTGTAGGCTATTGTAGCCAAAATAAATACGTAATGCTCCTAATGCCTTTCCAAACCACCTAGTTGTCATAAAAATGTACTTATTTAGGGATTGTCAATTTTTTCACAGAAAAAAGTTATCTTATTAGAACTTTGACGATCACCAAATAATCATTGTGTTGAAGGAAGATAGCATTTATGTTGAAATCCCATTTTGTAAGAATTGACACAATGTAAAAAGTTGATTACGTATTAAAATAACCTCGCTTGATTATTATTTGATGACATTTGATTGAAATCGATGTTTAAAATAAAATAAATGTTCTATTGTTTTAAAATAGGTGATTTAATAGTTGTATTATTATTTTGAAAATCTTTATAAATAAAAATTGTAAATAATTTTGTACTTAAAAATCACTCTGCCACAAAAATTAGTCGACCAACAATTTTGGAAGGTTTAATTACAAGAATAGTCAATTCTGCACGAGCTTAAGCAAAATAAATTGCATGAAAACCTTGAAATACTTGGAGTCAGTGCAAAAAATCCAATCACTGCAGATTAAGCAAGATCAAAATAACGAATAAAAGTCCAATAAAATTATGCAGAGAGAAACATTATGCAGTGCTAAATATGTATACAAACTAATCTTCAAACTGCCAAACAACAAAGACAATGATTATCTGGGAGATAGCACAACGATGAGCTAAATAATCAGGCCAGTACACCTGTTAATATTTGCTTATGATACAAATGTTCCACAATTACAGATTTGTCTTGTTGATCAGGAAATGTATGACACATCATCATCAACAGCAGCAGTAGTAGCAGCAGTAATTCTCACCTGTCGGAACTATCATCTCCACGTCCCGGAAGGCGGCTCCATCCCAACTTTGAGATCCGCACTTAGCAGTAGCAGCAGCAGCAGCAGCAACAGTAGTAGTAGAAATAGTAGCAGTCGTGGCGAGTCCTCATTCCACCTGGTGAAACTTCTCCACAGATATCACACGCGAACTTGGACGAACACGCATATACACATACACACACATATACACACGAAACACGCACTTAAAACACCCTGCCAGTGAATTTGCTCACAACAAAAGGATAGTCAGGAACAACAGCACGTAGAACATGGCTCACTGCTCGTGACGGGGCCAATTATTATTGCCGCGCGTACGCACAGCCGCCGCCTTCGCTTCTCTCTTTCTCTCTCTTTTTCTCTCCTTTCGCTTGCACAGAACACACACACACACACACACACACACACACTCGCTGCTTTCACGATGCTGGCGTCGTCAGCGTCGTTTCATCTTTCTTTTCTTATTCCTTCTCGTTTTTGAGGCATTCGATGCTATTGTGGTTATCGTTCTCGTCGTGACGCGTTACTGCCCCCAGCAGCCACGTCGTCCTCGTCGCACGTATATATTCACGCTCACGGGCGTCAACGGTGTTGATCTTTCCCTCTCCCTCCGTCTCGCGTTGTTCCGCGAGAGAAAATTCACTGTACTGTCTGGCCTACGTTTATGTACGCGCGCACATATGTGTGTGCGTGTGTGTGTGTCTACCTGCGCTAGATGTATGCGTGTGCGTGTGTGGGCGTGTGTGAGTGTATACAAACGGCAGCATATGTGTCGCACGCGCGCGCTCTCTCTCTCTCTCTCTCCCTGTATGCGTGCGAGCTGCATATGTGTATGTATGTATATGCAGTATAGTATACTCTTCTTCCTTATGGCGCTGCCAGACGTTGGGAGAGCTCGCTGTATTTTGGACGGACTATATAGCGCGAGAGAGCCTGATAGCAATTGCATTGTGTGTAGCGTATGTAGAAAGTGACAACTCAACTACGACGAGACCCGCTGCCGCTGTTTTCTCTGTTGATGATCCTTTGTTAATTCGTAGATACGAACAGAGATTTGCGTCGTTACGCATTGCCTGCGAATTGTTATCTTTTTTACTTCGCTGTTGTCAATTAATACGTATATATAAACTGACGAGCTCAATCGTTTACAAAAGTTTTCAGAGTTGAGGATACTTTAACAATGTTGTATTATTTTGGAAAACGGAACAGTAAGCGAAGTATACGAATGGGCTATTTATACATACCACGAAGCGTTTTATTAAAAATACATTTTGAAAAGTAGAGTTGCAAAAGTTTTTTTTATAATTTTGAAATGCGTTAATAAAAAATGTAGCTTCTATAAAAAAAGATATAAACATTTGTAAATAAACGTTGGTATCAAAAATATACTTCATGAAGTATATATGCTGCAACTTGAAGTCGATTGTACTATTATATGGAAAGTAGGTGAACTAGTTACCGATCGAAACAATTGTTCCAATTACAAAAGTTATACAGTGCGCTCTCGTGCGTGGCGTTGTTCTCAAAGCCAATCCGAACACACTTTCCGAAACATACTTTTTGATTTTTTTGACCAACGAGATACAAACGACCGCAACTTTTGAAATCATTATCGAAAGCGTCACGTGTTCGCACTAAAAATTCCAATTTTACCGATCGTCTATAAGTTGGCGAGTCGTTTTCTTTTAGATTATTCGATGTAAGCAAAATAATTAATTACAATCATTGAACTTTTGGATTTGCAATCTTTGTGATATAGGTTTCGCAAAACTTTGGAGAAAAGTGCATTTTCCAAGTCGTACAATTAGTCGTATAGTTTGTCGTTCCTCGTCTATGCCAACTCCAATAAATTAAGATTACTCTTTTATATCTAAATTAGAAAAGAGTTATATGGCCGTTCGCGTGTTCATTAAACATCGCATAAGTAAAAAAAACTATTTGAGGCAATAAAACTTAACGTTCTATTCATCGCGTAACGTCAAAATAATTGTTTTTCAAACTGCTCAACGCGTACAAAGAACTCGTTTACAATTTTGAGCAATAATACACGAAACGCGATTTGAAAACATATTATTATCGCTGTAGCAGTGTGTTATTGATAATTAATCAAACGACTATATATCTCGTCGGAAATCTTTCGGCAGCTAATTTTAGGAATCGATTATTTTATAGGCGCATTCCAATCTACCTGGATCTACCGGACGCTATCAGAGGATGTCCACGTTATTCTTTATATTACATTTTATATTTTTTCTCAATGTTGGAATATCGTTACGAAAAATGACAAATTTTTCAGTTGGACCATCTCATTTTGTTCGATAGTTTTTGCTCCTACCGACTACCTCTGTTTTTATCATTCTTCAACCCTCAACGACTGTTAACTCCAACATTTATTTATCGGTGTACCGTCAAAAGCGTTAGTACTGCCATCAGGCCCCGTCTCCGGGCTGTTTCCTCCAAATTATAATTCCATTTTCCATTGCTACATACAATCAATAGCATCAATTAAAAATTATAACGGATAGTACAATTAAACGTGATCGAGTGTGAAGTAGATCGCATCAATCTTATCGCTGATTGTTAAAATATTTCTAGATCACGGCGAATGTCTATGATCGACGTCAATCGACTCTCTGGTACGCGGCGACGATTAAATAACTTGACTTTACACCTTTTATCGAATATTATCACGTTGGATATTCGTAAACATATCTAAACATATTAAAGAAATTGATTTTTTTTTCATTACTCGATGCATTCGTATAATTGTATGTACTCAATCAACGAACAGTATCAAAAGAAGACAATTCTGCGCGCAGTTACGATTGCTTATTTACGACTGCAACTCGCCTACCGTTTGTACGATAAATATTTATCACGGTAACAATACGCTTTCGTCAATGAACTGATTTTAATCACTATCGCTAAATACAAATAATAGATCGTTGTAAGCACAACAGTGTGCGTGCGAAACCATTTGAATCAGACGGATAATTGTATAATATTTGGTTGGTATTGTTGAAAAAATATGTAATGTACGTTTCGTTGATTTCGGCAAAAAAAAATCAATATTTTGTTCTTCCCCTTATTACAACTTGACGATGTTGCGTATATTTGTAATATCTTGTCAACCGCGAGCTTGATAAGAAACACACTGAAATGTCTAAAATCGTGCATAATCTCAAGATTATCGGACAAATGTTTTGTGGATAGAACGTTCATAAACACTGTAAGGTAAAGTAGTATCGTTACCAGCTCTAATCGACGACTAATAGTTATTACACGATACATGCAAGGTTAATCAAACTACGATTACTATATCGTTTAGTCAATGTCACAGCAAGGAATTTCATCAAAATCTAATTAATCTTCACTTACAGTTGGCATTAATCGAAATTATCTCCGGTCTAGATCGAATATTTAAGACAATATCAGTAATAATAAAGTTATACGTTCGAAGCCTGAGTTTATTAGAAATACTAATGATAGTCGTATCAAATAGTCGACATAGGTATACTTAAATGTATAATTATCAATGATAATACTCTGCATATTTGGGTTACTGGGTTACTACCAACGAATACGTCTATATCGTCAAAAAAATACTTTTATGTTCCACAGACAGGCCATTGTTTCGATCTCGGAACAAATAGAAACAACCGAAATCAAGCCAAATCGTTAAGCACATGATCCAACAATTCATTCAATGTAATAAGAAATGTTTTGTATTTGCGTCTGATTTATTGTCTTGAATGGATTGCGTAGTATTTCGAAGAACTCATATATTCTGTTATCGGGCATCATTTAAATAAGGACAAATTATAAATCGATAAAGATTATCAAAAACTTTGAGATAGTCTTACAAAACGTCGTATACCGAGATAATGATCTAATTTGAAGAAATTTGGCTGAGGCAATAGATTGTCATCTTGCATCAAATTGTATATAAATATTCCTAATGTTGCAGATTTAAACATTATCTACACTGTATAACTGACACGAATAATTGTTCGTTATACCCAAATATTAATTTAAATATTAGGACTTTCGTCTTGAAATCTGGAAACGACGACGACACGCTAATCGATCGTTAAATTTTTATCAACGGTTTTGCCAAATAACCCTCCAGCTTAATCGATACATTTTTCGTTAGAGCTCGTTTGAAAATAATTATCGCACGTGAATCAAATCAAACCATAAAAAATCGAATAACGCATCAGTAATGTTCATATAGAGGCTAACGATGTGTAATATTTTCTTATCCGCTGTGTGTGGCACGCACGTGTATTGCTAGTTCGCGATCGATTTCAGAGATTACTTTAATCAAGATACTAGAAGCAGTATAAATAAGCAATACCACGGACGGATCATCACAATTCAAGTAAAGTTGTGACAGTTACAAGCTCAAACTTGTACTCAGCAACAATGAACTTCTTGATTGGTGCAGTTCTGTTGTGCTTTGCAGTAGCCACTCATGGTACGTGTATATCGCTTAATAATTTTGAGAGGATGTAATACCGATTTTTTATAATAGTAATTTATCCGAATAACCCATTCAAGTAGTTGTTTTATTAAATAATTCATTGATACACAACTCTTACTTTGGCAGATCTCACGGTAAAAAAGGCAACGCGTTCTTAGACTTTTTCGATTTATTCGATGTAGGTTATTATTTTCTCACAAGCATAGGCACAAGCATTCTCCATAAAACAAATTGATTATTATTGTTTTTCGTTGTTCATTAAACGTATAAATCAAAGACGGAATATGACTAGAACTGAAACACAAATAAGATAAAAATTAATAAATGTGTTTTAGCTGCTCCTCGCGTCGTTGGAGGTAAAGATGCTCCCGAAGGTGTGTACACCTATCAGGTGTCACTGAGAGTGAGAAATTTCCATGGTTGTGGTGGTGCAATCTTGAACGAACGTTGGATTCTCACTGCCGCTCACTGTCTCATGTAGTAAGTTTTTAAAATAATTACAGAGCAACGAGCAATCCCATATTTGCGTGTTGACGAATTTCTTATAATATATCGTATTTAGTACAGGACACCATGATCTGACAGTGGTGGCTGGTACAAATCTAATCAGGGGTGGTGAGGAGCAAGTTTACCGTTCCGAGTACGTTGTTGCACACAGCGGCTTCAGCATGCAACATTTGCAAAACGACATTGGTCTTGTTCGCGTCAGCAGGGATATCGAATTCAACGACAAAGTGCAGCCAATTGCCTTGCCTTCGAACGAAGTCTTCGAAAACGGACATCTCGTCAAATTGACAGGCTGGGGTAGTACTTGGGTGAGTTATAATTACACAATGATGACTTTTACACATACCATTTAGATATATTCCAACTGAATCGATCCTACTTTCTTGCCTCCTCGATTCACAGTTGGGTAGGCCAGGTCCTAACAAACTTCAAGAGATCGATCTGATGATTTACGACCAAAACAAATGTAAACGCGAAATGAAACACATTGCCTCCGTTACCATGTCCCACATCTGCACACTAACCAGAGCCGGAGAAGGTGCTTGCCACGTAAGTCTCCGATAAGCATCGAATTAAGTTGTTGTCAACTGCATGCGACGTTGTTTCCAATTTATATTTGCTTATTCCACGTTTCTTTTATTACAGGGTGACTCTGGCGGCCCTCTTGCCGCTGACGGTGTTCTAGTCGGTATTGTCTCGTTCGGAGAACCTTGCGCTCGTGGCTTACCCGATGTCTTCACCCGAGTTCACTATTACCTGGACTGGATTTCCGAACAACAAGACAACTATATCTCAGTTTAATCTCGGTAGATTAACTCTTTGACAAACAAATATTATTTGTTGTATTTGCCTAGCTAATTTTTTTACAATTGTTATACACGCTTTTTGTACATTTGCGGTATGAAATAAATAAGTTTCAATTTTAAAAATTGTACGCCGTTTACTACACGCACGCTTATAAGTCCAGTCGTAGATCGAAACACGTGGATAAGGCTGTGGTTCTCTTTTTGGTTTGACGATGGGAAATCAATCGATCGCGTATGCCTTTTAACTATCCAAATATCGCTGTATTTCAAAGTTTGCGTACAGATAATTGCGGTGCACCTGTTGGCGAATCAATGCGGCTCTTTGTCTTTTATCGATTTCTCCGATCAAATTAAATACTGCATTTTGACGTATGTGTCCCTGATTCGCATCGTGAAAATTTTACATTGGCATGGTATTTCGAACAAGGGACAACTGTCAAGCTATAAGCCTTTGCATAAAAAATAATTTTAAAGCGAAAAAAACAAAGAAATTATTCCGTAAATACAGCCAGAGGTGATTTCCGCTCGAGCCCGACGTAAGTTCTTTCGCGATTAATTGCAAAGACTTCCGTCTCGGGTGGAGCGCGTCTGTTACGAGCCACCGATGTGTAATTCTGTGGGGAATTATTTGGCTAAAGACAAATTATAAATGGACAAGGATATCAGTAGTTTTGAGACAGTCAAGTACACGACTTAACTCACTTGCACGTACATCTGAATGAGATTGACATCGAACTCGTTCGTTAATAGATCGGAGTATTCATTTCCATAAAACTCATATTATATCCGCGTCCATAAATGAAAGGCAGACGGTATAGTCTATCGAATAAAGCGGTAACGACAGCTTTAATTTCCGAATAAAGCGTTGCCAATACGCTCCAACACAATCAATAAGATGTTTTACTCGAAATAAAAAATAAGCTATGATCAATTGAACAATACTTTACTCGATTCAAAAGATAACGATTTTGTCGAAATGTTTGCTTATCGTACGTAAGTGGCGAAGGCGGATTTGAAATTTTGTGATTAATTGTAAAGATTTGTTCAATCACGATGCTCGAACCAGTATAAATATACAATACCACGGATGATTCTTCATAGTTCGGTCGCTTTGGAACGATCGACTACTTTCAACTTTTCCTCGGCAACAATGAACTTCTTCGTTGGTGCAGTGCTATTGTGCTTCGTAGTAGCATCTCGTGGTAAGTTGATGTCGCTAAATAATTTTGAGTACATTTCACTCTTTATGTTAGTAGATTGTAATTAGACTTGTTTATTACGTTACGTACAATCTTATCGTTACAAATGTCACGATGGAAAATACGTATTTTTTAATCGGCTTTGAATTTCGTACAATCGCTAACCTTTTACACCCACTAGTAACGACACTCGTTGTTAAAATCCGTACAATAAGTCGAATAAATACGTTACAGCTGCTCCTCGCGTCGTTGGAGGTAGGGATGCTCCTGAAGGCGTGTACACCTACCAGGTATCTCTAAGAGACGGACGCTATCACGGTTGCGGTGGTTCCATTATAAACAAGCGCTGGATCCTCACAGCTGCTCACTGTGTCATGGGGTACGTTTTAGACAACCCCCTTCCTAAAAAATTCGATTCGACATTAATGCTATTCTTGTTCTACTCGACCATACGCAGTACGCCGCACGATTCACTGACCGTGGTGGCTGGTACAAACCTGCTAGAGGGTGGCGAGGAGCAAGTTTACCGTTCCGAGTACGTTGTTGCACACAGCGGCTTCAGCATGCAACATTTGCAAAACGACATTGGTCTTGTTCGCGTCAGCAGGGATATCGAATTCAACGACAAAGTGCAGCCAATTGCCTTGCCTTCGAACGAAGTCTTCGAAAACGGACATCCCGCCAAATTGACAGGCTGGGGTGGCACTAAGGTGACTTATAATCCCACAATTACGCCCTTCATATGCGTTTCATGTAGATATATTCCAAATGAATCGAGAGATTTGTTCGTATCTTTGACATGAAGTTGGGTGGCAGCTATCCCAACAAACTTCAAGAGATCGATCTGATGATTTACGACCAAGACAAATGTAAACGCGATATGGACTACATTGCTCCCGTCACCGTGTCCCACATCTGCACTCTGACCAAAGCCGGAGAAGGTGCTTGCCACGTAAGTCTCCGATAAGCATCGAATTAAGTTGTTGTTAAATGCATGCGATATTGTTTCAATTCATACTTGCTTATTCCACGTTTCTTTTATTACAGGGTGACTCTGGCGGCCCTCTCGTTGCAGACGGCGTCCAAATCGGTGTTGTTTCTTTCGGAGAACCTTGCGCTCGTGGCTTACCCGATGTCTTCACCCGTGTTCGCACTTTCCTCGACTGGATTGCTGAAGAACAAGCCAAATTTTAAATTAATATTATCTCCAGTTGTTTACCAACAATTGATCGTCCGCTGTACAAACATTGCTTGTACGAAATCATCAAGTACATGAAACTATGACATTGTGATATAAAACGATTTTTTATTCAAAACATTGTGTTTTCAATTTCGCATCTACTGTTTTAATTATATTTTTAACCTTTTGACGTCAGTAAACGTTGATTTCGTCAATGGTAAATTTTAATCACTGCAATATTCTGCGTTCTCTTTACCAGATTAGCGTAGTCCTCATAATTAACATAATCGAAATACGAAATAACATTCCATTTGTGTTATTAATTCAACCATCGCGCAAGTTTACGGCTACATTTTTTCTATCTCTTCGAATTCACAATCGAACAAGACCATGTTTTCACTCCTCCTACTTATATTCAAATATATAATAATTTTTTAACTATCGTCAGATGCACGATACACTTTATTAATCTACTAATTATTTAAAATATCGGAATTAATTTTGCACGCTGCTCTATTTCTCCTTTTTTTACAAATCTATTTTTCGCAATAATTACCGATAGTTGCATCATTCAAACTCAAAAAGAAGAAGAACAAATCAATTGATTCGATATAGATAAAATTAATCCATTGATTGCAATTTTTTCCTCGTTTGAGGCATTACCGTCGTGATTCAATTAAAAATGAAAGTTCTTTCTGATGTACAATCGTTTAATCGATAGATTTAATCACCGTCAGTTAATACGTGTACTGTATAAATACACGCCGAATAGTGTGCGATAACCCATTTCACGCTAGATCTCCTAGTTTCAAACACAATGAAGTTATTCGTTGGAATTTGTATTTTGTTTTTTGTTGCCTCAACAAGTGGTATGCTTTTACTTACTAAATATACACTGAAACATTTCACTTTTTATTTTCTACAAATCAGACGAATTTCAATTTTATCTATCGTTATAAAACACTCAGGTGCTCCAAGGGTCATCGGAGGGAAAGACGCCACTGATGGTACCTACCCACATATGGTTTCGCTAAGGGAATATGGTCATTTCTGTGGTGGCTCGATTATCAACAAAAGATGGATTTTGACTGCAGCTCATTGTTTAGTGGGGTACGTTAACGCGGTTATACCGACATTCACGTAAATCATAGGCGATTCATAAGTGATCGTGGATTCCATATACGTCGTTGCTTTTATTTTGACGAGTACTTAATGTGCCATTTTCTTTGTAGCAAGGAAGATACTTCGATCACGGTAGTGGCCGGTACCGTTCTCTTAAGAGGTGGAACGGAGCAAGTTTACCAGTCTGAGTACGTTGTTCCCCATGAGAGTTTCCATAACCCTCCGTTTAGCAACGACATTGGCTTGATCCGCGTAAGCAGAGACATCGAGTTCAACGACAGGGTTAAGCCGATTTCTTTACCAAGGACCGACGTTTACAAAGCTGGCATCCCCGTTGTGATAAGCGGCTGGGGCAGCACTGAGGTACGACCTATCACGATATACTTTTTTTCGTTACCAGTCTGTAGACGAGACGATGAACGATCATTTGTCAACGTTGTTTCTCTATAGCTAGGGGGTGCTAGTCCCAACCATCTGCAAGAAATTTCCTTGATGATTTCCGATCAGGACACGTGCAAATATAAGATGAGGAAAATCGCGAACATCACTAATCATCACATCTGCACCTTCACCAAATACGGAGAAGGAGCCTGTCACGTGAGTTTCCTTCGTTTCTATCACCACGCAAAGATATTACAAACAAAGCAAAGAGACACGTTAAAAAGCTGTTCACCTGTTCTCGTGTTCCAGGGTGATTCGGGTAGTCCGTTGGTTGCCGACGGCGTACAAGTGGGGATTGCCTCGTTCGTTGACCCATGTGCCGTTGGTAATCCGGACGTATTTACCAGGGTATATACTTTCTTGGACTGGATCAAAGCGGAACAAGCCAAATTCTAGATGGATTACTATTAATGAAATTTGTATCTTAATAATCATGATCATCTGTTTGCAGTTAATGTATTAAATGTCACTAACTATCAAATAATTACTATCAAATAATTTCTTCAATAGATACAACATATTTTATATAGATATATTATTGGTTGTATATAGAATATTTTGTAAGTATAAATAATATTTACGAACTACAATCATTGATTTATTTCAATGTTATATTGCATACTTAATCTTGGTAATGTAATTTTATCGAGGTATAAATACAAGTGAATATAAGTCCTCGTATATGTAAAGAGTGAAAAATTTACAATAAATCTCTATAAATGATAGGTTACGCGAAGAACAAGTAAAACCCCCAATTCAAATGAAATAGTTAACCTGCTAACGGGAGTAGGTCGCTTTGTCATACCCCATTTTTTTAACGATTGCTTAATGCAAACGAGAATGCATCGAATTGTATCGATTGCTCGAAAGACGCACTAAAAGTTGAATATCTTTTCGAGGTCTTAGTAAGATCTCCTGATCTGCAAAAATGTATGTGTTCCCAAATGTAATTGACTGAATCCTTGTATTTTCTCGTCTGATTGTATTCGTATGTTGATAGACGGTAAATATTTTGACAAAATTAATTAATATATTATTGATGGATAACTGGAAGACGATACAAATCGAAAAAAAACAATGAAGTACGATGAAATACCAAAGCAATTATTTTGTTAGAGCTTATATTCTATCCGATATAATCATTAATTTCCTCAGCGACAATCACAGCATTATTGTGATCGTAATCAAGGAAATGCAATATCAAGATTTCTTAAGTATAAATAAAAGTTGCACTCAATCCTGATAATATTTTACAGACAGTCGTGAAATCAGTTAGCCTTAATTATATTGTTAAGTACAATGCAATTCGCGATCAGTGTTTTGTTTTTGTGCTACGTCCTTACAGCAAGTGGTACTACAATATATAAAATAAAATAAAAATAATTCAAAGTCGTTTGACGTTTCAATCGAGGAAATGAACAAGATTTCGAGTTTCAGCCTCCCCAAGAATCGTCGGAGGTAAAGATGCTCCCGATGGCAAATATCCTTACATGGTATCCTTAAGACAAAATTGGGGATTCCACTTTTGCGGTGGTTCAATCATAAACAAACGGTGGATTCTCACCGCTGCTCACTGTCTTCGCTCGTACGTTCGTCAGATCTATAAGCTAAACATTAGAAATGATCGTTTTATTTTACGTCGAACATCATCACCAACTGTAAAAGTAATAATTAAATTGATTCATACGTCACAGTGCACAAAACGATTCTATCCAAGTGATTGCTGGTACTAATTTAATCGAGGGTGGTCATGAACAGAGATATCAATCTGTATACGTTGTTACGAACGACAATTGGAATACTCCCAGTATGTTTAACAACGACATTGGTCTCATTCGCGTCGACAAAGATATCGAGTTCAACGACAAGGTTCAACCCATTCAATTACCAAAAGAGGACTTTGGTAAAGCTGGCTATCCAGTTACGATGAGTGGTTGGGGCACTCTCGAGGTAAGTACTCTACCTAAAAAGTATTTTGCGACACATTACGAATATTAAAACGAATAAAAAAACGATAAAAACGATGTCTCCGTTTGTTTAGTTGGGGGGTGATTCACCAAACAAACTCCAAGAAATACATTTGAAACTTGCCGATCACGATTCATGTAAGATATCGTGGAATAAAGTTAACATCAGTATTGACCAATCTCAAATATGTAGCTTGACGATACGCGGAGAAGGTATCTGTCACGTAAGTTCACTTTCATTTTCATTTGTATATGCGACAATGAAACAAAACAGGATTCAAAGTATTCGGTAATTGGATCGACTGCAGCTTAGTGTGATAAATTTGTTGATATCAGTTGATTCGACGATCCTGAAGCTTTGAATACGTGAATTTCAATTGTCAGCGATAGTTGCTGCACTGCCTAATGTGAAATTCCTGTTTTTTTGTTCTCTCATTCTTAAATTATAGGGTGATTCTGGTAGTCCTCTTGTCGCTAATGGGATACAATTAGGTGTTGCCTCTATCATTATGCCGTGTGCAATTGGTGAACCAGATGTACATGCAAGGGTATATCATTTTTTGGATTGGATTGCAGCGGTACAAGCTAAGTTCTAACGTGAACGCCTTCACATCGTCATTTGTAAATAAACTAGATCGTACATTGACGTTACCAAGAAATGATACAATTGTAAATTTTTTTTGCATAGCAATTTCACAAAAATAAACACATTTTTTCTAAGAGTCGAGTCTTTTTCTTTCGTCGTTTTATTTTCCAAATCATTGCGCGCACACTCGGCAAAAAGCGCGTGCTTGCAATCAAGCTTTCGGTACGTCGCATAAAAAAAATTCGTTCGGGCGTAAACGTCACACGGGACAAAAATCTACTTTCCTACACTAGAGAAGGTTTGAATTTGTTTATAAGAACATATCACGATATCACTGTCACGCACGTAAAAGTAAGACATGGAGGATCTCGTCCTTTTGAAGAAGGTTGTACAATTCTTAATTCTAACCACATTTTACTTTGTAAATTTTGTGGATATACTTCAAAAGGAAAGTCCCTTTGTGAAATAAATACATATATCCGTAGTAGTTGAATGAAAAAGAGTTGCAAATGCTCACTGTAATTGTAAAGCTGGCAATTCTGGTAAAACTGCAAGTACATTATACGCTTTACTTTATCCGAACGGGTAAGTTCTAAAAAGGCATTTCCTTTCTAGAAATATTTATGAATAGGTATACCCATACCTGTACACGTAACGTGTTCTTCAACGGCACATTTTCTTTTTACATTGATTTATTTGGCAATTGCTGGATAACTCATTGTCGCGATTACATTTCAACAGCGTTGGGTTAGTCTATACGCGTATACCGTATGGTACAGCTCAAATTCCTTTCAAAATTCGCCGCAAAGGAGAGACATGCGAATTAATGGGCATGGGTGTGAAATAATCGTGAGTGCGGATGTTCTTGCAATAGTCACTGAAAATATCCGCAATGTATTATTTGACTTATGCGGATATACGATAGATGTAATGTATCTGTCGAAACGTTAACGGAAACAACAAAGTACAAGAAAATAATACATTTATAACGGTCCTCTTTTTACATACAGTGCATAGTCCATGTTATCTCCAAGCAGAGATGATAAGACTGCTTTAAGTCATTTTTTACATCAAGTCAAACTGAGAATTGCCGACTCGTAATTTCTTTTTGTCTCAGATTTGTGTCAGCGAGCATAACTAGTTTATTTATGCACATATACGATAATCGTCACGTCAAACATTTTGATTCAAATTCTATCCAACGGTGCACAGTAGAAATGAGATATTCGTTCTTTAATTTTCAATGTCGTTGCTGGTGCAAATCTGGCCAACGTCTTGAAGAAGGCTCATTACAATTTTCAAGTAGTCTTAAATCATTTTATTGTTATTTGTGCTTATAAATGATCACTCGTGTCTTTTATTTGAATGCAATTTTTTTTCGATAGATGTACCTCGTCGGAAGATTTTTCAAGTATTCAGGTTAGAATGCTGCCTATTCAACGACAGTCCGATAGCGCACGGAATGCCAATCGAAGCGATAGCAATTCGAACACCCTCAACAACCAGAAGACCGCTCGTATCACACTAAACATCAATAAAAATGTTATCGTTATTTTGTTATTACTTTAGTACAACCTTCAATTACAGCAACAATTGTAACGTTGAAGCGTCTATGAATACTTCAAACGCTTTAAAACGATCGACGTGTGGAAATAAACTTATGTGACCTATGCCCTCTCCAAATTTTGCGTAAGTGCAGATGTCAGATTCACCGACAATGGTGGTCAGGTTGGTGTATATTTCCTTGCATAGAGCAAGTTCCCCGTGTCCAAATTAATGACATTGGTAATTTAGCGCTGGGTTTCCGTATGGAACAAATGCATTAAACTGAATAAAATACAAATTACTACCGTACTAACCCAACCGCACATACTGATTGTATAGCCGACTTTGTCGAAATTCTCTTTCGTTAATACAAATTGGTTGTAAAGATATTTACCATCCGGAGCATCTTGTCCTCCGTTCATTCTTGGAGAAGCTGACACGTATTCGTTGAATTTAACATAAATGTGTGTACAGCTGAATAGGTAATTAACTTTTAAACTAGATTTGCGCTAGTTCAAAGTCCCAATGGTTAAGAAAATAGTTAAAAAAATATATTTACTATACGCACCATACGCTGCTAGAATGACGTTCAACGAGATAACAGCTATAAGCTCCGATGAGTCTGATAATCATTGAAATACGTAGGCCTAATAAGTTTGACGAAATTTAATATGAAGTCATCACCAGGAATGATACTTTATAGCTTTTCTACAATCTTTACGAATCAATACTATCGACTTGACGTTTGCTATATTTTTGTGTATAAATTGCGATAAAGTAACAAAGATCTAATGTAATGTAATGGTAAATTTTAATCATTGGGCTTACACTTATCCTGATAAATTAATTTCGAGCGTTGCTTACCTCATCGGTAGTAACGCAGCTGGCTGAAAACGTAGATATTTCGTATTTTTTATTGGAGTGAATCCGGTAGTCCTCTTATCGTTGACATTATTCAGATAGCTATTGTTCCTTTTTCAACCAACGTGTTATTGTCAAGCCAGACGTCTGTGTTAAATGTAGGCATTATTAGATTGGCTTAACGCTCAACAACCTCAATTCTAAATACCGATTCAGTTGTCCTCGAACCAAGATATATTTACTTTCATTGTATCTTTGACCCACTTATAAGTATGACCGAATCTCTATTGAAAATACAACGTGTATGAAACATGAAATCTGTGCAATAAATTGTACGATATGCCTATTGTCGAACAATCGTCTTTGCTTTTGCCGTTGCTACTATGCACTTGTATCTCAAAATTCTTTTATTACAGGGTGTCTCTGACGGTCCTCTTGCCGCTGACGGTGTTCTAGTCGGTATTGTCTCGTTCGGAGAACCTTGCGCTCGTGGCTTACCCGATGTCTTCACCCGAGTTCACTATTACCTGGACGGGATTTCCGAACAACAAGACAACTATATCTCAGTTTAATCTCGGTAGATTAACTCTTTGACAAACAAATATTATTTGTTGTATTTGCCTAGCTAATTTTTTTACAATTGTTATACACGCTTTTTGTACATTTGCGGTATGAAATAAATAAGTTTCAATTTTAAAAATTGTACGCCGTTTACTACACGCACGCATATAAGTCCAGTCGTAGATCGAAACACGTGGATAAGGCTGTGGTTCTCTTTTTGGTTTGACGATGGGAAATCAATCGATCGCGTATGCCTTTTAACTATCCAAATATCGCTGTATTTCAAAGTTTGCGTACAGATAATTGCGGTGCACCTGTTGGCGAATCAATGCGGCTCTTTGTCTTTTATCGATTTCTCCGATCAAATTAAATACTGCATTTTGACGTATGTGTCCCTGATTCGCATCGTGAAAATTTTACATTGGCATGGTATTTCGAACAAGGGACAACTGTCAAGCTATAAGCCTTTGCATAAAAAATAATTTTAAAGCGAAAAAAAAAAAGAAATTATTCCGTAAATACAGCCAGAGGTGATTTCCGCTCGAGCCCGACGTAAGTTCTTTCGCGATTAATTGCAAAGACTTCAGTCTCGGGTGGAGCGCGTCTGTTACGAGCCACCGATGTGTAATTCTGTGGGGAATTATTTGGCTAAAGACAAATTATAAATGGACAAGGATATCAGTAGTTTTGAGACAGTCAAGTACACGACTTAACTCACTTGCACGTACATCTGAATGAGATTGACATCGAACTCGTTCGTTAATAGATCGGAGTATTCATTTCCATAAAACTCATATTATATCCGCGTCCATAAATGAAAGGCAGACGGTATAGTCTATCGAATAAAGCGGTAACGACAGCTTTAATTTCCGAATAAAGCGTTGCCAATACGCTCCAACACAATCAATAAGATGTTTTACTCGAAATAAAAAATAAGCTATGATCAATTGAACAATACTTTACTCGATTCAAAAGATAACGATTTTGTCGAAATGTTTGCTTATCGTACGTAAGTGGCGAAGGCGGATTTGAAATTTTGTGATTAATTGTAAAGATTTGTTCAATCACGATGCTCGAACCAGTATAAATATACAATACCACGGATGATTCTTCATAGTTCGGTCGCTTTGGAACGATCGACTACTTTCAACTTTTCCTCGACAACAATGAACTTCTTCGTTGGTGCAGTGCTATTGTGCTTCGTAGTAGCATCTCGTGGTAAGTTGATGTCGCTAAATAATTTTGAGTACATTTCACTCTTTATTTTAGTAGATTGTAATTAGACTTGTTTATTACGTTACGTACAATCTTATCGTTACAAATGTCACGATGGAAAATACGTATTTTTTAATCGGCTTTGAATTTCGTACAATCGCTAACCTTTTACACCCACTAGTAACGACACTCGTTGTTAAAATCCGTACAATAAGTCGAATAAATACGTTATAGCTGCTCCTCGCGTCGTTGGAGGTAGGGATGCTCCTGAAGGCGTGTACACCTACCAGGTATCTCTAAGAGACGGACGCTATCACGGTTGCGGTGGTTCCATTATAAACAAGCGCTGGATCCTCACAGCTGCTCACTGTGTCATGGGGTACGTTTTAGACAACCCCCTTCCTATAACATTCGATTCGACATTAATGCTATTCTTGTTCTACTCGACCATACGCAGTACGCCACACGATTCACTGACCGTGGTGGCTGGTACAAACCTACTAGAGGGTGGCGAGGAGCAAGTTTACCGTTCCGAGTACGTTGTTGCACACAGCGGCTTCAGCATGGAACATTTGCAAGACGACATTGGTCTTGTTCGCGTCAGCAGGGATATCGAATTCAACGACAAAGTGCAGCCAATTGCCTTGCCTTCGAACGAAGTCTTCGAAAACGGACATCCCGCCAAATTGACAGGCTGGGGTGGCACTAAGGTGACTTATAATCCCACAATTACGCCCTTCATATGCGTTTCATGTAGATATATTCCAAATGAATCGAGAGATTTGTTCGTATCTTTGACATGAAGTTGGGTGGCAGCTATCCCAACAAACTTCAAGAGATCGATCTGATGATTTACGACCAAGACAAATGTAAACGCGATATGGACTACATTGCTCCCGTCACCGTGTCCCACATCTGCACTCTGACCAAAGCCGGAGAAGGTGCTTGCCACGTAAGTCTCCGATAAGCATCGAATTAAGTTGTTGTTAAATGCATGCGATATTGTTTCAATTCATACTTGCTTATTCCACGTTTCTTTTATTACAGGGTGACTCTGGCGGCCCTCTCGTTGCAGACGGCGTCCAAATCGGTGTTGTTTCTTTCGGAGAACCTTGCGCTCGTGGCTTACCCGATGTCTTCACCCGTGTTCGCACTTTCCTCGACTGGATTGCTGAAGAACAAGCCAAATTTTAAATTAACATTATCTCCAGTTGTTTACCAACAATTGATCGTCCGCTTTTTTTTGCTTGTACGAAATCATCAAGTACATGAAACTATGACATTGTGATATAAAACGATTTTTTATTCAAAACATTGTGTTTTCAATTTCGCATCTACTGTTTTAATTATATTTTTAACCTTTTGACGTCAGTAAACGTTGCCTGCGTTCTCTTTACCAGATTAGCGTAGTCCTCATAATTAACATAATCGAAATACGAAATAACATTCCATTTTCGCTACTAATTAAACCATCGCGCAAGTTTACGGCTACATTTTTTCTATCTCTTCGAATTCACAATCGAACAAGACCATGTTTTCACTCCTCCTACTTATTACAAATATATAATAATTTTTTAACTATCGTCAGATGCACGATACATTTTATAAATCTATTAATAATTAAAATATCGGAATTAATTTTGCACGCTGCTCTATTTCTTTTTTACAAATCTTTTTTTCGCAATAGTTACCGATAGTTGCATCATTCAAACTCAAAAAGAAGAAGAACAAATCAATTGATTCGATATAGATAAAATTAATCCATTGATTGCAATTTTTTCCTCGTCTGAGGCATTACCGTCGTGATTCAATTAAAAATGAAAGTTCTTTCTGATGTACAATCGTTTAATCGATAGATTTAATCACCGGCAGTTAATACGTGTACTATACAAATACACGCTTAATAGTGTGCGTTAATAAGAAATTCACGCTAGATCTCTTACTTTAACAATAATGGATCTATTCGTTGGAATTTGTATTTTGTTTTATGTTGCCTCAACAAGTGGTATGCTTTTACTTACTAAATATACACTGAAACATTTCACTTTTTACTTTCTACAAATCAGACGGATTTCAATTTTATCTATCGTTATAAAACACTCAGGTGCTCCAAGGGTCATCGGAGGGAAAAACGCTACTGGTGGTACCTACCCACATATGGTTTCGCTAAGGGAATATGGTCATTTCTGTGGTGGCTCGATTATCAACAAAAGATGGATTTTGACTGCAGCTCATTGTTTAGTGGGGTACGTTAACTCGGTTATACCGACATTCACGTAAATCATAGGCGATTCATAAGTGATCGTGGATTCCATATACGTCGTTGCTTTTACTTTGACGAGTACTTAAAGTGCCATTTTCTTTGTAGCAAGGAAGATACTTCGATCACGGTAGTGGCCGGTACCGTTCTCTTAAGAGGTGGAACGGAGCAAGTTTACCAGTCTGAGTACGTTGTTGCCCATGAGAGTTTCCATAACCCTCCGTTTAGCAACGACATTGGCTTGATCCGCGTAAGCAGGGACATCGAGTTCAACGACAGGGTTAAGCAGATTTCTTTACCAAGGACCGACGTTTACAAGGCCGGCATCCCCGTTGTGATAAGCGGCTGGGGCAGCACTGAGGTACGACCTATCACGATATACTTTTTTTCGTTATCAGCCTGTAGACGAGACGATGAACGATCATTTGTCAACGTTGTTTCTCTATAGCTAGGGGGTGCTAGTCCCAACCATCTGCAAGAAATTTCCTTGAAGATTTTCGGTCAGGACACGTGCAAAGATAAGATGAGGAAAATCGCGAACATCACTAATCATCACATCTGCACCTTCACCAAATACGGAGAAGGAGTCTGTCACGTGAGTTTCCTTCGTTTCTATCACCACGCAAAGATATTACAAACAAAGCTGAACGATTTCTTTCCACGAGTACCGTAAATATGTGTAAAGAGACAGGTTGAAACGTTGTCCACCTGTTTTCGTGTTCCAGGGTGATTCGGGTAGTCCGTTGGTTGCCGACGGCGTACAAGTGGGGATTGCCTCGTTCGTTGACCCATGTGCCGTTGGTAATCCGGACGTATTTACCAGGGTATATACTTTCTTGGACTGGATTAAAGCGGAACAAGTCAAATTCAAAACCGATTAGCATTACTAACATTTGTATTTATTTAAAAATCAACTAATAAAGCTATTATTTGTTTATATGTATATGTGGTAGAATGAGTGGTGGCCTAGTTTATATATTAATCCAATTCGTAACCTTAACAAATCACGTTTGTTACCGTATAGAAAAACTTATTAAGTAATTTCTTCAATAGATGGTACATATTTTACAAAGATATATTATTGGTTGTATGCCGAATATTTTGAAAGTATAAATAATATTTACGAATCACAAATATTGATTATTTTATTACTCTTTTTTGTACATCGTAGTAGGCACAAAAGATTGTTATGAAATAAAAATCGCTCGTTATTAAAAAATAAAATTTCAATCGACAACCGAGAAGAATTTAAAGACCTCAAATGCATTGTAAGACGTAAAAACGCATTTGTTGTATTCTACACACGTGACACGATAGTGTATATTTGTAAATTTGATTTTTTTGCGATAAAATTTAACAATATCTGATATCGCAACATTCCATTCCTAATTCTTTATCGATAAAAGTAAAAAATATTTAACAACGTATGGTTTTCAAAGTATAAATAGATCATAGGTAGATGGTCGTAGGATCGAACGTATTTACGTCACTGTTATAAGTATAATTACAACCAATTAGTCGACACGCCGACAATATGAAACGAAGTTTACTTTGATTCGGGATTTATTTCATAGCAAATCTCACTTTTCGATTGGATTTATTTTCCCGCTAATAATGCGGATGATTATTTGCTTTACCAACCACAATCTTATTTAAAATTTGTTGTCGCAAATAAGGAAATGCCGATAATGAATGTATCGATTAACAGAACGTTTATTATATTTTAATCGTTATTAATACGATGCTCTAACATCCTGTGCCGCGCATTTTATCATAATTTCTATATACAACGTTAAATCCAATGCTAGCAAATTATGACATACTTTGATTTTTCTTAATCTAAAATTTCCCCACGATATTAGATTGAATGGGCATTTCGAAGTGACTACGATGAATTTGATACATTGTAATGATCTACGGCCAACAACCTTAATCAAAATTATCAACGATTAAACATTATGAAAATCCACTTCTCAATTCGCCAACGACCCATTCCGTATACTGACTTGTTAATTTTCATACAACCATACCAATGTTAGACAATTTAATATTCGTAATTGTGTAGTTCCAATCCATAAACAATCATATAACTCAATCGTATGAATAATTATTGACAACTGCGGCTGCATGCAGTTTGTTAGCTTCAATGCAAGAAATGCAACTTTCACTAAATCATTTAAATACTATAAAAATGCAAAAGTATTATTAAATACTAAATCAGTGAATGAACATTGATCTACTGAATATCATTTTAATCATCGCGTATATTTGCACTGTCCTTTAATTTATAATCATTTACGATTTTTCATATAATCGATCAATTGGAATTTTCAACTGTATCAGCAGCACTTGAGATACGGAGTATAAATACCCAAATGATATTACATTACGATTGATTTAACAAAAAACCGTATTACCGTCGTCCACAATGAAGCAGTTGGTTGCAATTTTTATTTTGTATTTCGTTACAGCAGCACACGGTTCGTTTTGCTTTTTCAAAAACACGTTATAACATTTCCTTCTTTGTTACTTGGTTATCTCGCAATACTACTAATAAAAGTATGAAACACTCAGGTGCTCCAAGGGTCATCGGAGGGAAAGACGCCACTGATGGTACCTACCCACATATGGTTTCGCTAAGGGAATATGGTCATTTCTGTGGTGGCTCGATTATCAACAAAAGATGGATTTTGACTGCAGCTCATTGTGTAGTGGGGTACGTTAACTCGGTTATACCGACATTCACGTAAATCATATGCGATTCATAAGTGATCGTGGATTCCATATACGTTGCTACTTTTACTTTGACGAGTACTTAAAGTGCCATTTTCTTTGTAGCAAGGAAGATACTTCGATCACGGTAGTGGCCGGTACCGTTCTCTTAAGAGGTGGAACGGAGCAAGTTTACCAGTCTGAGTACGTTGTTGCCCATAAGAGTTTCCATAACCCTCCGTTTAGCAACGACATTGGCTTGATCCGCGTAAGCAGGGACATCGAGTTCAACGACAGGGTTAAGCCGATTTCTTTACCAAGGACCGACGTTTACAAGGCTGGCATCCCCGTTGTGATAAGCGGCTGGGGCAGCACTGAGGTACGACCTATCACGATATCCTTTTTTTCGTTATCAGCCTGTAGACGAGACGATGAACGATCATTTGTCAACGTTGTTTCTCTATAGCTATGGGGTGCTAGTCCCAACCATCTGCAAGAAATTTCCTTGAAGATTTTCGGTCAGGACACGTGCAAAGATAAGATGAGGAAAATCGCGAACATCACTAATCATCACATCTGCACCTTCACCAAATACGGAGAAGGAGTCTGTCACGTGAGTTTCCTTCGTTTCTATCACCACGCAAAGATATTACAAACAAAGCAAAGAGACACGTTAAAAAGCTGTCCACCTGTTCTCGTGTTCCAGGGTGATTCGGGTAGTCCGTTGGTTGCCGACGGCGTACAAGTGGGGATTGCCTCGTTCGTTGACCCATGTGCCGTTGGTAATCCGGACGTATTTACCAGGGTATATACTTTCTTGGACTGGATCAAAGCGGAACAAGCCAAATTCTAGATGGATTACTATTAATGAAATTTGTATCTTAATAATCATGATCATCTTTTTGGAATTAATGTATTAAATGTCATATATCTTTAGAAAAAATAAACCCGTTAAATTATTGATATACTCTATTATTTTGTGGTATTTTTGAGTTTAATTCAAAGTCACCGAAAATTATTATTTGTATACAAATATACAAGAGACTCAGCGGATGCATGAGGAACAAATGACAGTTGACAACGATTCATGATCATTCGATCACCGTTAGTTTATGCCGAACGCTTATTGTTGACAATTTCTTTCATCATCGTATATGCACGCAAATAGCCCATGCAAGTGACAAACGTGATAAATTGTCGTGCAATGATTACAAAAGAGAATTTTGAAGAATGAGAATCTCCGATCTGCCTGAAAAAGAAAAAGTCTGGAATTAAATAAAATGAAAATGACGTTAGTGATTTGTCGGTTTGACAAAGAGCAATTTTCTTTTTGAATTTGTTATGTCGATGACGTAATGATCAAGGAAATGACAATTGAAAATTAATTATTTTCCTATAATTATCAACATTTTACCGTAATACACCCGGTGATGTGCTTCGTTACTTTCGTAATTTTTGAGACACTAATTTAAAAATCCCTATGTTCAAATTCTTAAATATTCAGAGAAGAACATTAGAAAATGTTAAATTAACGATGTGCCTAGCTTCGATGATAATAAACGATACCTTTAGTATTAGTTGTTCTTCTCTTGAGAGCTAAAGCCCGAATCCGATGATCACAAACAAAAATGTAATCACTCAATAATGTACGAGTTTTATTTCATCCAAGATTTGACCACGATAATGCTTTAATCGGTCATTACGAGTTATTCCGTCGAATTTGATTTACCAAAAGATAATTCGCCACCAACAATGTTGAAGTATATTTACAAACATTTTCAACTGTCTACTATATTGGAGTGTTGCAACGACACGCACACAAGCAAACGTTATCCATCCGCGCGGAAGGGAAAGCTCCGTTTATGATTTTTTTCCAGAAGGATCGAATTTTATCGTTATCCTTTTCCGCTCGAGGATCCAGCAAGGATGCATGTTTTCAGAGGGTAACCGCCTCAATTCATTAGTATTCGACACTACGTACAATCGTGGTTCAACGTCACACCTCACATCAAGATATTCAGAGTTTCTATATCTCTAGTTTATGCGCTAAAGACACAATTAAGGACGCGTTCGCGTACTGCGTTACTTGTCAATTTATATCGTATCATCTTGCAGACTAGTATCCCGATTCATTAATAAAGATCGAAATAGTAACACTAAATTATTATTGATAAATAAACAACATACTATGCTGAAAATCTGCTGTATATAGCTATATTTCAGCGCTTTTCTGCGATTAAACAATCGACAGGTGTATGACAAAAGACGACCGAGTACGAATCAATCACAATTGAATGTCGTTCACGCGAAAGTACTTGGTCGCAAATGAACGGAAAAAACGTCTATGGTAGCTTATTAACCAGATAAATCATCGCGCTAATGCAATGCAATCAATCAAAAACGGAACAGCGTACCTACGCGTGATTTCCAATCGGACAATTACATTCGCCACGTACTTCCTGATCTTCGAGATTCGCGTTGCTATCGGTCATTCTAAAGGCATCGTATCAACGTTACATCCGAAAACTGCAATGGTTTCAAGTATAAATACCGGCAGCTACCGGTCAACCAGCATCAGTCAATCGACTCCCCAGTCGACAATCGTGGGTACTTGGCTATAACAATGAGGCTCGTTGTTGCTATTGTGTTCCTGTGCATCTCGACGACCGCTTATGGTGAATATAATATTCCATATCGTTATAATTGCGCTCTTCGTAGAGCTTTTGCGAACACTTATTTCACAAAAAGTAAAATATTCCTTGAAACTAACCAAGGAACTAAGCTACTTCGTCGCGCTAACGACTGAACACTTTGTACTCTTCAGCGGCTCCGCGAATCGTCGGAGGTCACGATGCCGAAGACGGTGCCTACCCGTACCAAGTGTCACTCAGAGCACCGTCGCACTTTTGCGGTGGCTCGATCCTCAACGATCGCTGGATCCTCACGGCTGCTCACTGCATTATCGGGTAAATGTGATCAATTAATACGAAACGTACACGAACAAGCGTGCAACAAATACTCATGGTATAGCTGGACAAATGTTAAAGGCGCAGCGGATCTGCAGTAACCGTTGTTGCCGGTACACACAAGCTCAACGGTGGCAACGAGCAAGTTTACAAATCCGAATACATCGTCTGGCACGAAAAATACAATTCGGCCAAGTTCGTCAACGACGTCGGTCTAATTCGAGTCAATCGTCAAATCGAATTCAACGACAAAGTCCAACCGATTCCCATCGCCAACGAGGACTTCAGCAAAGATAATTACCCCGTTACTTTGACTGGATGGGGCCGACTTCAGGTAATGTTTGTTCGCTCTTTCGTCCCTTCGTCTACGTACGTGCCACTAAAGGAAATCGACACCATTTTAATTTTTATCGATTCAAGATGGGAGGTGCCATTCCAAACAATCTTCAAGAAATCGTGCTTAGAGTGATCAGTCAGACCAAGTGCGGCAATGAAATGACCGTCGCGATAACCGAATCGCACATTTGCACGCTCACTAAGGCTGGAGAAGGTGCTTGCCATGTAAGTTCGGATGTTACATTACTAAACTACCCGTGCTCAACGACTTAATAATACCGATATTTTTTCAGGGTGATTCTGGTGGTCCACTCGTCGCTGACGGTGTTCAAGTCGGCATCGTATCCTTCGGCATGCCATGCGCTCGTGGTAAACCCGACGTATTCACGCGAGTTTTCACCTTCGTTGATTGGGTCAACGAGAAGATGTCGCATTTCTAAACCGTGCTTCGTTTGCGGACGTCAATAATATGATTCACCGTTTATTTCTTGTATCTTTCGATCGTCTGTCCTTAATAAAGAGTTTTATATCATTCCATACGTACGTTGTATCTTTGCGTTTATTTAAAAATTATCTAAAAATTAAAAAAGATACCGAGCTAAAACAACTCAATCGATCCCGTTCCTGGCGTTGATAATACCAAATATTATTTTTGTTTTTAATTCCTCTTCTGAGAAGTGCAAGTAACGGAGACTAAAGATTTCCGGGTGCGATACAACGAATAAAGAAAATAAAATTACTCGATGCCTGTGAATCGTAATGTGTATCGAATTTTTTTATCCAACATTTCGCAATGACAATTTTTAATCGGGCAAATCAAAGTGATTTCGCTGAATTTGACTTGTAATAATTCTCTGCCAACAATGCTGATTTACAATTACGTACATTTCCAACTGTTAACTATGATAATAATCCGCATTTTAATTTGTCAACGATCCATTTTAACGCGATAAAAATATTCTCTAGTTATCGACGTTACTTCTAGTTTTGTAAGCAAAAACGTCGCAAATTACGAATAATTAACTAATTGAGAGCGCCAATCAAAAAATCGTTTCTAATACAACTCAAATAACCGCGTACGAGAATTTCTCGCTTTGTTAACTTATTTTTAGAGTTGATTATCTCGCTAACATAACGCAATCAATCAAACACGGAACAGGCTTACAAACGCGTGATTTCCAATCACACATTGGATTTTCACCGATTTTCTGATTTCATGGATTGACTCCGTAATCGGGCATTTTAAGGGTATCGTATCGACATTGCATCCGAAAAATGCACTGGTTTCAAATATAAATACCAGCAGCTGCTAATGCACCAGCATCAGTCAACACTCAAGTCAGCAATCGTAAGTATCTGGGCTATAACAATGAGGTTCGTTGTTGCTGTTGTGTTCTCGTGCATTTCGACAACCGCTTATGGTAAATATAATATTCCATATCGTTATAATTACGCTCTTCGTAGAGCTTTTGCAAACACAATTACGTTTTGTCTCGAACAAGACGTTCGATTTTATTTTGCAAAAAGTAAAATATTCCTTAAAATTGACTGAGGAACTAAGCTACTTCGTCGCGCTAACGACTGAACACTTTGTACTCTTTAGCGGCTCCGCGAATCATCGGAGGTCACGATGCCGAAGACGGTGCCTATCCGTATCAAGTGTCACTCAGACATCCTTCGCACTTTTGCGGCGGCTCGATTCTCAACGAACGCTGGATCCTCACGGCTGCTCACTGCGTTAAGGGGTAAATATACACAATTAATACGAGTCGTACACGAATAAGCGAGTAACAAAACTCGACGAGTACTTGGAAATTAGTCTCAGCGGAGCTGCAGTAACAGTTGTTGCCGGTACACACAAGCTCAACGGTGGCAACGAGCAAGTTTACAAATCCGAATACATCGTCTGGCACGAAGAATTTAGTACAGCCAAATTGATCAACGACATTGGTCTAATTCGTGTAGATCGTAAAATTGACTTCAACGACAAAGTCCAGCCAATTCCCATAGCTAAAGAGGACTTCAGCAAAGACAACTATCCTGTTACTTTAACTGGATGGGGCAATATAAAGGTGATTTTTTTGTATGCGCTGATACGTATTCTATTGAAAACAATCAATATGATAGTAATCTGTTATAATTTAAAAAGGGAGGCACCGTTCCTAACGTTCTTCAAGAGATCGTACTCAGAGTGATCAGTCAAACCAGGTGTGCCAATGAGATGAACGTCGCGATAACCGAATCGCACATTTGCACGCTCACTAAGGTTGGAGAAGGCGCTTGTAATGTAAGTTCAACTGTTAAACTATTGAACTATCTGAACCTATCGATTTTGTAATATTAATATTTATTCAGGGTGATTCTGGTGGTCCACTCGTCGCTGACGGTGTTCAAGTCGGCATCGTATCCTTCGGCATGCCATGCGCTCGTGGTAAACCCGACGTATTCACGCGAGTTTTCACCTTCGTCGACTGGGTCAACGAGAAGATGTCGCATTTCTAAACCGTGCTTTGAACTGCGGTTACCAATAAAACAACGTTCGTTTTACCGCGAGTTTTTTATCGATTTTGATTAATAATTTTGATTCCTCTCTCACAGACCAGATAAGATAACGTAAATGATTAATCGGAGCGGGAGGAAAAATCAATTGAAAAGATTACGGATAGATGTGAACGAGAAATGAAATTTTATAAAATTTCTACGCAATATTTATAAAAATCAAACTTATCCATAAATTCATTTTCTTATAATGCGATAATAAACAATTTACAATAACTTTTTATATAGTAAAATTCAATATTAAATACTATGTACACAATCTTATTTATACAATAAAATAAATAATTTTACTTGTTAAAATAAAAAACATCAAACACGTCGATTATCTTTTTTTCTTCTCTGAAATAAAAATTAACGAATCACTAAACATAAGATACCATTGAAAAATATCGATAATTATTAAAATAAGTACCCGAGGAGTCATTTTCTTGGGAGATGGAGAAACGCTGATGTTTCTACTCCTTAAATTCATCACTCGTATGTGGCCTGTGTCTTCGTTTACTTCTGCTGCAATATCTTTCACCGTGTTGCGTTTTACTGGGGTTTTAGTAGGAGTTTTTACTCGAGTGCCCATTTTCTTGGGAGACGGTGATACGCTTATGTTTCTGTTTCTGAGACTCATCACCCGCAAAGGGCTTGGAACTTCTGTCTCGATTATAATTTCTTTCGTCGCATTGCGTCTTCGCGGCGTTTTTCGAGGTGTATTCTGCAATACCTAACGAATAATAAAGAATAAGATTTATTCCCGGTAAATTACAACTTTATTATATAATAAATATAATACTAAAATTAAAAAGTTACCGGAAACTTTTCGACTGGAAGATTAGATGTTATTTTCACTGGTGATGGATTTTTTATTGTATCTGATGGCTCAGAAGCTGGAGAGATGCGCACCGTCTATATCAATTGAAAACAAATTATTTCATATGTAGACTGAAACGATATACGAAATAAATAATACAATTACTGGAATGGATTCAACGCGCAAAACTGGTGTTTTCTTAGTTGGAGAATTGGTATAATTAGTGGCTGCTGATAGTGACGTCCGACACGATGATAAGTTTGATCGCTGTTGAAAATATAAAGCATTGTACTAAAATAAACGTTTTCACGATATAACTACTGAAGAACGAACGCAATATTTTCATTACCGAAATATTTCCAATCGATGCCAGAGGAGTTCGGTTTTTTGGGCTCTGTTTGGGCGAATTAGAGATCCTCGCGTGCTTTTTCAGAACGCGATGTACAAAAGAAGTGTAATCATCCTGCAAAAAATAAAATATTATATCGAAAAAAGTACCGAAAATAAATTCATCCGAATGAAAATTCGGCAATGTTCTCTATATACCTCATCATCCGAAATCAAATCAACAATGACATTCTCATCCGAACTCGATAGTAGTGGATCGCACTTTGTGATTGACAATAGCAACGGCGATTTACAGTCCAGTGTAGACTTTTTGCGTTCAGCTTTTATTGACTTTCTACTTGGCTCCACAGGAGAATCCGTCAAGTTGATGACGGGCACATGTCCAGACGAAGAATTTATTTGTCCAGAGTCAGTATGTGCAATCTATAAAAAGCAAGCAAGTTCTTTTTATCGCTGTGAAATATATTTTATGAATTTAAGATTAGTATATCACAATTCTCACCTCATGGTTTGAGGCTGTTTGTTGGACAGTAGTTTTCATGTCAATACTTGTAGCTAACGGCACTCCATGTGTTTCATCAATCTTATTTGGAGTTTGATTAAAAACAGTTTTTATAGCCTTTATTGGAACAAGTAAATGCTGAGTTTTTACTGCTAAACCAGTCTGCAAAGTTTATTGTAACGATAAAATATTGTATTTTTTTGTTTCGCGAATTAATGTATATTCATAAATTGATTACCTCCTTTTCTACTCGAGAAGGAGTAAAGATGTTAATTTGACATTTAAGTGAGTCACGTGATGTTTTAATGTGTTCACTAATTTCAGTATTATCAGTTGATTTTGTTGAACATGAATAGACATTTTCTTTTAAAATTACATTTTCGTCCTATAATAAAAATGTTACATACAACTTCATAATAAAAATTCAATGAATTTTAACGCAATATACACATACTTTAGTAATTCTACAATTGGAAGTGGTAACCAATGATAAATTACATGGACTGTCATCAGTGTTCGCTTCAGTTCCAGATTTGACATAATTGACGTCATTTACATTATCCTCAAAAAGGACTGAACTATTGTTTGACATGGAATCTGAAGTGGCTGTTGGGTGTATATCTAATTTTTCCAAACTATTAACTTTAGTACTTGTTTTTGAGTCTGCTTCAACTGTTTCTAATGTTATTTGCAAACTGTCGTTCTAAAAAAAGTAAAGATACGATGTAAAATCAATACATCTACATAAATTTCGTAAAAAATTCACGTGTATAATACATTTTTATACCTTATTTGAATTGGTTTGGTTTGATACAAGTGATGATGATGAGTTAGTCATGGATTGATTGATGTATTTTTCTGGTAATTTTTGACTAACTAAATTTGTTGAAATTACATTGATTGTTTGATTAATGTAATTATCTTGTAAATTGTTTTTTAGAGGTGAATGTATTTCTTGAATACTAGTTTTCTTATTCTCTAAAGAAATGTTACTTGGTTTTGGTGTATTGTCAAAAGACTCTGACCCATGTTTTAACTCATCAGAATTTTTTAACTACAAAATATATATGACATGTATTAACTTAAAAATAACTAATATATATTTGCCTTATGAAAAATACCTTGTTCATAATGTTTGAATTTAAATTTAACCGAATAGGTGCACTTTTTACATTATTTTTTTCCATATCTTCTTTAGATGATTTTTCAAGACTCAATTCAAATTCATCATTTTCTTCATCTTCTTCAATGACTGCTGAATATTTTGTATATGTCACATTCAATCCATCTATCATATATTCCATAGACTTCTGTAATTCAGTTGATGCTTCAGTTACATTTTCAACTTGCTGTGAAAGACAATTTATTAGTTGAATGAAATCTACTCATATAAATAATTTACAAAAATATTGATACTTGTAGAGTAATGTTATAATTTTAATATGTTTTGTAATGAAATTGTTAAATATTGTAAGCCATTTCGTTTTAATTAATACTATCTAAATCTAAATGAAGATAGATTCAGTAGTAATAAATAAATATGGAAATATATAATATGGTTTTAGGATATATTTCTGATACTGCAAATTTCATCACTGTAGTATATAATATACCAATAAGTTCTAGTTGAATTTTGCAAATTACATTATACCTCAGATATATAAGTTAACATATCATTGATTCAATAAAATAACTGATTTCATCAAATTCATTAAGAATACAGTATATATGTACCTCTCTACTAGGAGTTGGCTGATGAATTTCACGTTCATAAGAAGATCTAGAAATAGATGCATCAGAATTCTTTGTTGATTCAAAAGTCATTTTTTCATTATTAGGTGAACTTTGAATCTTCATTGCTTCCGATTGTTCATTGCTACCAAAGATATAAGTAAGACAGTAAAGAACAGTGAAAAAATCAATTGATTTATTTTAATATTAATTTATTATAATTTTTACCTTGTAATATTCAATACTGAATGATTCATAATTTCTTGTGATGAGTTACTATGCTCTTTTTCTGCTACTTCAGAATCCATCACTATATTCTATAACATTCCAAGATAATTTCGATAAATGTTGTTAATTAAATTACATTTTAAATATATAACAAGTTAAAACGCTCTTAATTCAATAAATTAATTGATTACATCAACTTTATTAAGGATACAGTATATATATACCTTTGTACTAGGAGCTGGCTGATGAATTTCAAGTTCATAAGAAGATCTGGAAATAGATGCATCAGGATTCTTTGTTGATTCAAAAGTCATTTTTTCACTATTAGGTAAACTTTGAATTTTCATTGCTTCCGATTGTTCATTGCTACTAATGATATAAGTAAGACAGTATAGAACAGTGATAAAATCAATTAATTTGTTTAAAAATTATTTTATCATAATTTTTACCTTGTAATATTCAATACTGAATGATTAATAATTTCTTGTGATGAGTTACTATACTCTTTTCCTGCTGCTTCAGAATCCACTACTGTACTCTATAAGATTCCAGGATAATTTTGATAAATGTTGTAAATTAAATTATATTTTAAATGTGTAATAAGTTCAATAAAATTACTGCTTTCATCATCTTCCTTAGGAATAGAATAAAGAATATACCTCTTTACTAGGAGCTGGCTGATGAATTTCAAGTTCATAAGAAGATCTAGAAATAGATGCATCAGGATTCTTTGTTGATTCAAAAGTCATTTTTTCACTATTAGTCAAACTTTGAATTTCCAGTTCTTCCGATTGTTCATTGCTATCCAAGATGTAGATATCAAAGATGTAACAAATAAGACAGTAAAGGACAATGATAGAACCAATTAATTTGTCTTAAAATTAGTTTTTCATAATTGTTACCTTGTATTATCCAAAACTATATGATTAATATTTTCTTTTGACAAATTATTGTCTACTTCGATATCCATCATTGTAGTCTAAAATATTCAAAATGTTGTACGATTTTTTATAAATTGAAATATCCACGATCTAATTATAATAATTGATTTCATTAATAAATCAGTATAAAAGTACCTCCATACTAGAAGTTGGCTCTTGCGTTTCATATTCACTAGAAAATTTAGAATTATGTATATCAAGATTATTAGTTGATTCTGAAGACATCTTTGCACCAGTGGACAAATTTTCTATTTTCAATGTTTCAGATTCTTGATTCAGACAATCCTGTGACACTCTCTTTTTGTACATATTCAATCTACCAAAAACTGGTCCTTCATCTGATTCTTCTGGCCATAGTTCTCTTTTAGCATCTGTATTACCACCAATTTCCTTCTCTATAAATAATTGTGTTTAGTTTGCTAAAAAGCTTTAAAATCACATGATGATAAAAAAGAGCAAAAGTTATTTTACCTTGCAAAATTATTCCTGTACTAACAACCTTATTAGTTGGAGAATCAAAAGGAAGGCATCTCTTCTTGTGAGAACGAACTGTTATATTGCTATGCATAAAATCTAATTTTCTTGTATTCTCATTATCCAACTTGTTCCAAACTGTATTTAGCATAAAAGGTGATACAACAGAGTTTTCATCTCCTGCAGGTGTTCCGAAGTCTATCTTTAATCCTTTAGGAGCCTTAAATTTGTAATTCATTGGTGCAAATGACTAAAATACAAAATAAAATTAATAAAATTTCAATCAATTAATCAATTAAAATTGTATTTGATAATATAGATTTTTATGAATAAAATTCAAACCTTAACAGGCATAGGAGTGATCAATTTCTTTTTTGATTCTTTAAATCTGAATGCCTGATGCAAAAACGGTGGAGAGTGAATTTTATGTTTCACAGTCCCAACAACAAAGGGACGCGGCTTGGCAATTTCATTTTTTTTCTTTTCTCTCAATAATTTGCTAATAGTGTCTCTAAAGGTGAATTTTGGAACTGGTTTGATCTCTGTCAAACAATCAATTTAGTATAAAAAAATGTAAGAAATATGCACAAGTAAATCTACCACAACATAGACGTATACTAATGAAGTGCTCTTACCTTCGGGCTCATAAGCCGCAAAATCGCCTCTGAATAAGTCGAATGTCCGAGTCCTTCTTTCTTTTCTTGCATGATTGAAAAAACTTTTTCTGTATTCCTGTTTCCTCGAACCCGTCCACTCTCGTTGTCGATTATAAAAATCTTGATATTTATTCATGTTATCTAGGCATTACATTTGTAAAAACAACACAACTGACTTTCTATCCCCACAGGCAAATATAAACTGAAACTAAACAAGTTCGTACAGGCAAACCAAAGGCCGGTTAAATGCTCCAACTGCCGTTTTGAAGCCGATAAAAACATCAGAGCGCCCTCAACGCGGGCTTTTAAATCTGACTCGTGCGCATCTTCAGCTGCGCAACATGTTGCAGTACGCGTGCTTACTCACACGTGCAATTTATAGGTTAGATTCTTATTTGTTTGATTATGTTGATGTTGATAAAAATGTGATGAAAACTGGTGAAACACAAATCAGATTGAAAAGTGAAACTATCATCAATTAAGTGTAGTGTTATTTAGTTTATTTTAAGACGTAGGTTTTCATTGGTGAGAGCTTATGACAATTTTAAACATACGATAAAATATAATCGAGCATCATGACTTTATCACAAGGTATTTTTTTAAATAATAAGTTGATATATTTTAAAAGCTAGTTTACTCTCCCCGAATACAGTCAAAGTATATTTATTCTAAGATAAATAAACAAGAAATTAAATATGTCTATATTTTATAGGTTTAATACAACGTCTTCAAAGTGATACCAGTGATGAACCTCTTCCAAAACGTTTAAAATTAGCAGAAAATATTCTTTATAGTCCCGAAATTCCCATTGCGCACAAGGAAAATTCTATATTGAAATGGCTATGTAGTGAATTATCAGACGAAAATGCCAGTACTCTTTGGACAACAATTCAGCGATGTTTGTCATCAGATCCCAAAACATTTGCTAAACTTTTTCCAGAAACCAAGAGTTTATTAACTGAAAAATTAATAGAAACTTTCAACCAATATCCTCAAAGTTATATGTCCGAAGAAATTGTCAAATGCTGTCCACACATAATTTCCAATTCTCATATTAATTGTTATTCCAAAGAAAATTCAGTTATTTCGTTGATCAAGGCTTTAATAGAATTTATATTGAAAGTATTGGATTCTGATAGTCTTGAAAAAGGAAACAATGTGCACGATAGTACACTTGTAGAATGTGTTGAACAAGCAATTGGTGCTTTTGTCCAAGTTTGTAGGCATAGTTCATCAGAGAAGAAAAATTTTACATTAGTTTTTATTAAAGAACTATTTTTTCCTTTGGCCTCTTTAAATGAAAAACTGAAAGCAAAACAACTATCTTCAAAAATTTCTATAGAAATAGAAAAATGTATCAAAAGATTATTACTTCCATCAATAAAAAGTTCCACTGTCAATACAGATGAAAATGACGAAAAAATTAAAGAAGAAGAGTATGTATTCAATGCTTTAAAAGACACAGTTCAAGTGAACAAATTTGAAAAAGTTGAAGCTGCATTTAAATTTTTATTTCAATGTTCCGTGAATACTTTTTCCCAGAATCCTACGCTAATTGATATAATTTTGCGACGACTAGTCAATAGTATTGAACACAAACAACAATCATTGCAAATTCTGATTTTATTGCTTGAGAATTCAGTTGATGTATCGTATAACTTTGAACATGAGATTGAAGGAGTAACATTGAAAACATATTTGAAAACACAAATAGAACATATTTTGTCCAAAAGTAAACATTTGAAATATTTAGACTATAATCTACTTGCTGCTATTGCAAAACTGAATCCAATAATTATTGAAGATGTGACTCAGAATATATTGGAAAGAATTATATTCGAGAATAAAAAACATAAGAAAGACGAAATAGCATATGAAAAATGTTTTACAGAATTATGGACGGCAAGTGTTCGCTTACGGAGACAACAAAAGTTCCTTTCAAAATTTTTAATAACAGTAGTTAATTTTAAAGAAGAAAAAGATTCATCTTTTATAGATCAATTTGATTTGCCAGATGCTTTTATTTCTGTATTTAAAGAAGACTTGAAAACCAAAACTACTAGTGCTCAAATTATAGGAATGTTTCACACTCTAAATTTCCATTTACAATCTGATTGTTGCAAAGAGTTGAAAGAGTCTGGTCCAACAAGTAAGTTTATTCTTATTTGATTATAAAACACTTTTACTGGTAAAATAATTATGAAAATAAACTAACTAATTCTATTTATTTTACAGCACAAGTTTATCTGTTAATGAAAGTAATAATGAGAATTTTGGTAAATTATTTTGAAAATTCAAATTTTTTGGACAATTCACTACCACAAGAATGGCAACAAAAATTCCATAAAGCTTTTTCTGAGCTGAGAGATATTCTTGTTTCATTTGCTGAGATATTGTGTGAAGATACTCATCGTTATGAAACTGTGATTTTCATAGCTTATTTTGAATTGATTAAAATATGGTGCGAAGTTCACGATTTCTTGCATCATTATGCACCTCATCTATTTTCGGTTAAACTACCTTTTCCTATTAATGATTTGCAATTAAAAGGATTTAAAAAAGTCATGAAAACAATTAAAGAATCTACAGATTGTCAAAAATCTTTTGTAAGTATCATCAAAAAACGCGTACGTCACATTCATTTTAAAATTTACTAATTAAATATTTTGTACATCTCACATTTAAAGAACAAAGTATTATACTTCAAATCAACAATCTATGATAAAGAAAACCAAGAACCGCTTAAGGATAACGTTTTATCTCAACTATGGTCATGTATATTAGAAAATCATTTTGAAAATATTAGGAATATGAGCGAACTGCAAATATTTAAACTTGCTGAACATCTTATTCGAGAAATAAGTTCTGATCAAAATGAATTTCTAAAATGGACAGCAATATTGAAATTTAACAATCCAAGAATGTCGCTAACATTTACCACAGCAGTGGCTCTTCAAATCATTTCAAGTATTGGAAATTACATTGGATCAAGTAGTACGAAAACTATCATAGAATCAACAGATTTCGTACGTATACAATGTTTATGTGATGTGAAAAGATGAAAATGTTTTTCCTCTTATTTTAACAATATTTTTAATTTATTTAGGAAAAAATATTGCAAATACTTAACAATCCTGAGTTATCTAAAAAAGTATTCAAAAGTACAAAAAAGGAAATTGCCAAACAGAATTTCAAATTAATAGATGAATGTGATACGGAGAAAATAAAGAGAAATTTATTGTTTTTATCAAGTTTACCAGTATCGTTTTTGGATCAAAATATTCGTATTTTGATGTTTATGATTGTGTACACGTTTGATCAAGAAACTAAAGATCGAGCCGACTTCAAAGAATTAATTCATAATTTATACTTTGGTAAGAATAATCACATGTAAATATTCAATAACTTATAGAGTTATTACACCTGATAACCACATGAATATTATTTTTAGATTTTCTACGCATAAACGACATAGATGTTGTAAGCAGTGTATCAGATCCCAGTATCCTTATAGATCATTTCCAAGAGAATCATGTGTTATTGACAAAGATAATCAAATTATCGTTAAATAATCCAACGTCTCTGACGTTTTGGGAAAGTTTTATTGAAAAAGAAGAATTTAATAGAAAATTAAATTCCACTTCATTAGTTTGTATAGAAAGCTTGAAAAGTAAAGTCTCGCATGAGCACAAGACTTCGTTGCAAAATTTAGCTCATAAATTGAGCAATAAATTTGTTAAAAATCTTGAAGGAAAAATTGATGATTGTTTTGAAATAGCAGGGCTTAGAATTTCTTTAAAAATAGTGATAGCAGAGAAGAAAAAGGTGAAAAGTAATTTGAAAAAATGCGTCGAATTATCAATTCAAAATTTGATTGAGGTACAATTTATAATTAAATGTTTATTAAAACTTGTTATGCATCGAGTCTTACGTACTGTTGATATTTTTTTAGAGTACGACTATGACGGAGAATGACGAATTAGTTCAGGAAATTATTCAGTTATCTCTGACCGTATTATCGCACAGAGAATATTTTAATATGGATAACGACACGATAAAAAAGATTTGCGAAATTTTCATCGTAAATCCAGACGAAAAAATATTCTCTCACTTTTTGGAAATCCTGAAAGATAACGAATTTGGATTTTTTATCGAAGCGCTAACCAGACAAACGGTAATAATATCAAATTAAAAATTTAAATTACAAATAATTTTCTAATATATCGTATATGCCGATTTTGCAGGAAGCGAATTTAATCGTTGGTAAAATCAAGATATTGGATAAAATTGTCACAGTTTGGCAAAGCCTTGCAAAAACTGAGGCTAAAGCTTCACGATCGAAATCATTGTGCGTGTCGCTTAATACTCTTCTTAACAACTTAATTTCTTCAGAAATCAAAAACGTTTCCTGTCCGTCTTTGTTTAAAATATTCCGAGCTTTCGTCACATCAAAAAGACTGATACGTCTATCAGAGAGTATTATTGATTCCATTTTTGTAGTATCAATGGAGTGTTTAGATGGTTTGGATCAGCAAGCAATATTCATATGTTGTCAAGAAGCTTTAGGACTCTGTCTCGATTTCATAAGATCAAAAACTGAATTTGTCCTTGATAGACTATCTATTTTAAACAACGTGTTTAAGAAAGTATTCAAAATCATTTTACAAGAGGCTAAAGCCACCGACTTTTCAGATGAACAAATGCTTCGAATTTTAGCTGTTGATATTGAAAAGTAAAAAATTATTCCCTGTCTCCTTCATTAATGAATGATGAAGCATTTATAGATTCATAATGGTTTTCTTTTTTATAGATTCTGTACCTTCTATGCTAAAATGAAAAAAGACGTGGCCAGAATTAGTCCATATCTAATTGCTGATTTAATTGACATGTCATCTCGCGTAGGAGTATTACCTTTGTACTTAAAGGTCAGCATGCATTACCTTATAATTTTATGCGAAATAACGTTTATGAATTTTTGTTTTTTTTTTCAATAAATTCCTGTCTCACTCTCTTTAGGTATCGATCGATTCCGCGATTTCTCAGCTTTTAAGCAACTGCGATCGCCATGCCGTCAGTTTCCTATCTCGAACTCTACCCACGTCGACTCAGCAAATCTTTAAGACGATCTATGATAATTACGTAAAATATCACAAGTTTACAGGCAAAATATAACGTAGATAATTAAGGTTTGTAAAAAAGTGATTATGATAACGAATTGTATATAAAGTAGATAGATTTGTTAAGTTTTATAACATAATTTTTATTGCATACATTGATTTACAATTATGTTCTGTTTGTTTATAACAATAATACTTGAACAATGAAGTTGATCAACCTAAAATATCTGCATTTTTCTTTTGGATAAAACATAATTTGCACAATACTTTTCAAAACATGTTTAATTTAATTTTTATCAATTATTTATACCATAGATATCGCATGGAGTTTCAAATATACGATGAAAACTGTCACCTTTTGTTTTACGAATAAATTAATGAAAATTATTTAAAAAAGCTCTCTTTCGTATTCAAATATACACATATAATTGTCTATATATTTCGCTTCAATCGTGTCTTATTTGTCCTTTCATAAATGTTTTACAGCTGATCGAACAAACATTGATTCACGGATGAACAAACCGATTCGCAAATGTAATTATAACGTGAAAAAAGGAATGTTCATCGTTGTTCGAGAAGATTTCCGCTCGATATAATACGTATGTACCAAGTGTCTCGCGTAGTATAAATAAACGAAGCAAGAAAAGTCCTTTTGAAGACGGACACTCAGACACATAAGTCCCCTACGGATACTCGTGACAGTGTCTCGCACCGAGAGTAAGTATAGCAAGGGAGCAAAAAGAAGCCACGCGCAAGCGACGAGAAACGTGGATTTTTCAAGGTTCCCAGCTTTTACGAGCGCGTAATGACGTGTGGATTTGGAGGAGGGATCCCAAAAGTCGACAAGTGTTTTAGGCTTTCTTTTCAAACGCGACAATAGTTTTTTTTTAATTTATAACAAGCTTACATATGGTCTTTTTATATAAATTTATATAAAATGTAATTCTAATGGAACGTTTAAAAAATAAGAACGTTCTAGTACAAATACAACTTTCAATTTTAGAGAGAATTCTTGAAGGAAGGAAAAGATTATTGATTCCGAGGGAGAAAAAAATGTAGCCTCACTGCTACAAAGGGAAAGAGAGAGAGAGTGCGCGAAAGGTACTAATTATCACAAACGAAGGGTCTCAGCGTAAGACAAAGTGTAATACCTTCAAAGACTTGTAGCCACAAACCTTTCACAGAAAAAAGACACGATTGAACGTTAAATTTTTGTCCGAAAAACGTCGTCAAAATCACAAAAGCTCGGGAACAACTCGAAGGTTCTTTTTCTATATAACATTGGCCAAGGAAAGGAGTCGAAGTGAAAAAAAATTGCGACGCTGTGCAAGAAGTAAGAGAGAAAGAGAGAAAAGAGGGGGGAAAAGAGAGAGAAGCAAGCAGATGGCGGAGCAACTCTCTCTCGTGGGCTCACGCACAGCACACTACAGTATTAGTGTCGGCGCTTGCTTTCCTGCAGGTCAGTGTTAAGCGCGGCAGCGGCGTCTTTCTCTCTCTCTCTCTCTCTCTCTCTCTCTCTCTTTCTCTCTCTCTCTCTCTCTTTCTCGTTCTTCGTTGTTTACGCACGAATGTGCAGTGTGTGTTGATATTTTTTGGGTAAGACCTGCTACATTGCACGGAGCTCACGGTATAACAGGTGAGTTTATCGAAAAGGAAGCTGCTTCGTACGGATGATATATATACATACGGACTGATTGGAATCCAAGAGCGTTTTTCAGAGACGGAAGCGTATAAGCTATACGTATACAGTCGACGAGGATGAGTGATTTTCTTACTGATGTTGCCGGTTTTCTCTTTCTCTCTCTTTCTCTCGCGGTAGACGATACGGAATCGCGACTGCTCGACGTTTTGTTTTCCGCAAAATTGACGAACGAAGCTAGCGTTGATATCGAGGTGCCGTTTATCGCGAATTGTTTAGGATCGAATAAACAATTGATTTGACATTAGGGAAATCTATCCGATACCGATCGAACGTCAACATCGATCGTCAATCAAAGAATTATCAAATAAACATCAACACTCGACTCACCTATCGCCTTTCAAATACAGGTCGCACGACAATTATATTTGATCAAACGTAAGGTAAGCTCGCAAGTGTAAAAATCACACGTATCTCGGCATTGAAAACTACGTATACCGATTCTTGCGGAAAAACGAACGTTCGTATTTATACGTGTACACGCTTACCGGTTTCCTCGTAGCGCGCAACAAGCCGCCGTTCCTATATTGATTATTTCTTGTCTTTGCTCCCCTGTAGCGGTGTCTCTATACGTGCGTATAATATATACGTACGCATACGTATGTGTATCTTTGAGAGAAAGATTTCGGAGCACACGTGCTCCCGCACTTTGATAAACTCTTTGCGCGCGCAAGTTCGACGATCCTCTTTTCATACTCGACAACTTGTTACTATAGCAGCGGATGCGAACTGGATTTTAATTAGTTGAGCTTGTTTAATATGCTGATCGTGACAAAATTACCTCGTTATATAGTGCCCGAGCGACGTCGTCGTCGTTGTTGACTTTTATATCGGTGGATGTTATTATTTAACACGCGACAGAGTTAAACTCGCGTTTGTATATTGACTGCAAATTGCGACGAGGCTCGTCACAAACGAGATTTAAAAAATAGACTTTTCATTTGGATCTCGTAGACAGTGTACGTAATGAAACTTGGAGAAGAGGGACGTTTTTCCGTCAATTACGTTACTCGTTTACGACTAGATTGTCGTTATTAACTCGCCAACGAAACAACGTTCGAGCTGTCACAACGTTTCCGAAATGGAATTTGCAACAAGCAACGACGTCCTACACTACGTGTATATGTGTGTGTGTGCACGCGAAACAAGTTTGCGAAAGAGAGACTTGTGTCGCGACACAAAATTACAATGCCGTTAATAAACACACACGCGCGCACACTCGCCCGCGTACGAAAGATGTGTTTTGTAATCGTACCCCACGCGGAAATTAGCTAAGCTTTGCGTTGATTTTGGTATTTAATTTGATAAAAATATTCGTCGTTTGATTCGATTTGCATCGAAAGAAGTAAAATTTGCCGTCAGAGGATATTCCTTAAGGTCAAGGATATTTGTGCTTTATCTTTGACGACAAAAGATCTTTTGAACGGTCCTTTTTGTGCGTTCAGCTAAGCTCGTACGTGACCGTTTAAATAGAATTTCACTTTTAAACGCAAGATCGACGACCGAATTGACGTTGCTTGTACTTCACGTACATGTACGTTTCTTATTAGGACGATATTTTAGGACGATGGCCAAAGTAAAGTAAGGACGACAAATAAAAATTATTTCACTCGCTAAAGTCCCGTTAGACAATATCAATATCAATAGCATTCACATATCGCTAAATCACACAAGCACGCGGGTTGTTGCATTAGAATTGAACGAGGAGATACGATGCAATGGATGATTTACGACACTTGGCGCGACGGAATATCGTAAATACTAATTTTGCAAAAAGGTTCTGGCATGTAACGCATAAGTACAAGACGAGCGTCACGCCTCGCGCGTGGGAGTTATAAAGCTTTGGCGGCAACTCGGACAATCGTCGAAATAATGCTCTCGCTGCACACTTTACACACAGTGCAGTCGTTCAATCGACAATCGACTTGCTCTGTTGCAGTCTATTTGTTTTATCCAACAGTGTAGTCTATTGGGATATAGGCATTAGGTATTCGCGCGCGCGCGCAACGGATGTTTATTGGTATGCGTAAAATCGTTGTTTTTTCATCGAGTCGAGTTTGTCGACCAAAAGTCGTTAAAAATAAATCTATCGATCGTTGCCGGCGATGGTATTTTAAAAGGCTAGTCTTCTTTGGTGCTATACCACTGTACACTCTTGCCGAAATTGCAAAACTTTCGAAACGTACAATACCGCGTAGCTCGTAGAAACGATATCAAAAGAAAAGGGAAATAGAATTGAAAGAGCGCTGTTATAAAAGAACCGTAACGACTGTGGAGGGTATACATAGAAGTGAAAAGAGACAAAAAGGATGTAATATATTACATACAGCGGCGTAGGAAAATGAAAGTCAACTCGCAATTCCATAAACGACAAGGCACGCGTGCACGTGATAGTGTGGGCGGTACTTATTAAGTAATCACCTCACGAAAAGGATATTCTAAAGAGATGCAAAAAAAGTAAGCAAGTACCAAACAAACTCGACGAGTTTACGTGATCTACCGATTTTCTCTCTTGGGAAAAATAATATACACGTATACGTATAGGCGTACGTTCGATTGGAGAACGCAGCAAAAGTTCTTTTCTTTGCATTTGTGCGTGCGTTGCTTACTAATATCACCTGTGCGTGTCGTGCTATTATAATCTTGCGTGTTTCGAGATGTGATTTCTTTCCGTGTATTTTTGTTCATTCGCATTTATCGGTATTTTCCGCAAACGTAGCGTACAATTTTCTCCCTCGCTTCAATACGACCCGATCAACTTGTTCCTTTCTGCCGTTATTTGTTTATAAATATCGTGGATTATTTGTTTGCCAGCAATGACTTACAACCATCTCTCGTTAAAATTTAATCGTTGGACAAATCAAAATCCGTATTCAGAATTCCCGCAGTACACCATACGAAACAATAAACGTGTATTCAAGTCGTTCTCAAAACACAAAACGATTATTTCATTTACATATCGCACCTTTAAACCAAATATTGTAAATTCCCACGTCTCCTCGATCCCAAGTCTATATACATGTATGTATCTTTGCGCTGGCGGTATAAACACACGTACGATTACCCCTCTTTCTTCTATTAACAATGTGTGTCTTGTTCCGCAACGCGTCTCGCACACACACAGACACACACACATTTCCTTTGGATGGTTTCCTCCCGCGTTTGCAACCTACACAACGATCAATGGAGATATATCCTTTGCAACAGGGGCCCCCGTCGACGTTTGTATGTATATATGAAAAGTGGTATATATATTTTAAGAGCAGCCTCGCGTGCGTTTGATTGAATATTTATACGCGCTCCGTCTATCTGCTGCGCGCGCGCGCGCGAGCGCGTGTGTGTATTGTTTCGGTATAGCACGATCAATTGCAGACCAGTGATTTAGCGAGTGTACTCCAACTTTTTCCTTTCTTATTACCATTCCTGCAGTTGTTGTGTACTTGATCTTTGCTCGAAATAAACTGTGGCCAGTTTGAAGGATTTTTCCTTGACTCAAAATTGTCTTTATAAAGAGAGGGAGGACGAGGGGTATCGATTCCGATTATTTTCGACGGTGTATACATCTAACTACGTTACAAATAAACGCGCGCGTTTGCGATTTTGGACGGACGGCCATTTCTTTTAACGGAAAACTTGCAAAATACGCGATGATTTTGATGCCAGAAAGCTCGCGTTGAAGCTTGTTCCCTCGTTATCATCGAGAATTCGACTACAACCTAATCTTTTGATCGTTTAAATATTTGTTAAAAATGTGCACACGATGACACGTTTATGAACAATGTATTTCAATGGAATAAATATAAACATATACGACGGGATTGAAGCTTGAACGTTGGTTCGCACGGTAACGTGTGTTGTATTTTTGCGTAACTCGCAAGCGAAGAAATATTGACGTGGATTGCCGTGTAAAATTGAAAATAAAACATGGCTGTATAAAATGCTCAAACCTTGTCTCGAAGCTTTGCGCTTGCGCATAATCTGCTTAGAAAAATACCACGAGACGTCCAAAGTCTCACGTGGAGAAGATTCCATGGAGGCAATTCTGACGTGTTCGTTTGCTTTCGAATACAGCCTATGTGTTTTTGTTCTTTTGATCTCCAATTTTGACAAAAAAGGACATTTATGAAAAGTGCGTTCCTGTACCTGAGCCAAACACGTAAACGTACGTGTACGTGTGTGGGGCTTACGTATACGTACCTCCTATCGACTATGCGGTTCTCGTATAACGTAGCATATAACTTGTAGCCTCAAGTTCTCAGTGCTTTTAGCTACCGGTTTCCCTCTCTTTACCTTCCTTTTTTTCTTTATTCGCTGCCAACGCGCGCGCGGCTTTTCTTTTCAGTCCAACATCCTCTCTCTCTCTCTCTCTCTCTCTCTTTCTCTCTCTGCGCTTGCTTAACTTGGCGAGAGAAAGAGAGAGAGAGAGAGAAGATGCCTATCTTCGAGTTCTCCTACATTTACGCGTACACAGATGCGCGTGTACATCGGGAATAGCCAAACGATGAAAGATATATTCTGTATAATATCGAAACGATGAGTTTGCAAACATGCGGATGTAAAAAAAACTCGCGTGGTTTTTTTGCTCAACGAGGCTTTCATACTTATTTTGTTGAATCGTACGTCGATATCGATACGTTACTTTGTTAGTAGGTGAGTTTTGCAGTTCTTCAAGAAACTAGAAAAGGGTTAATCAAATATTTTACAAAAATGTACGTCGATAAAAGTACGCGATGCAGGTATTTGTTTAACCCGTTCAAATAAGAACGCTTCAACGTCGGTCCTTTCGCGTAGAAACGCGGTAATCCCATTGAAAAGGCAAGCGGAAAATAGGGAAAAGCAGCCTATTCGTGGACGAGCTATTGTACTTTTCCAAAGTAATACTTGTAGGTGTTTTTTTTCTCTTGGAACGAGTAACAACCAACGCCTTGCTCTTAATCAGCAGAACATTATTACGAATAAAGTACACCCTCCTTTTTAAGAAAGAAAGGAAAAATAACAGAGAACGACTTTCCCACACTAAACAATTACCCGAACGCTTTTTTTCTTGTTTTTCTTTTCGCTTTATCTCTCTTTCTTTCGGCCAAACAAGAGGAGGTCGTATTCTACGGTCTATTACCTTTCAATTAATGAACGGCTAGTGTGAGCGCGCACGTCCGCTCTTACGAGGAAAGAAAAGATAAAGAGAATAATAAAAAAAGAAACGAAGAAACAACGGTGTTGCACGCGTACTACCGTTATGCACTTTAACGCAAAAGTCCGAAAAGCAGATGATTTGATTATATCGTTGCGGACTCTATGATCGTACGTAAGAGAACTAAGTAAGTGGGTGGTATTCTCTTTGCTTCGCTATGAGGAAGACTGAGTTTGTAGGTGTGTTTTGCATTTTTTCAACGATTACAATCGCGATGCTATCTGTGCATGCAAATTTATGCATACGTTATACGTTTTTTTATCCGTGTGTATGTGCACATGGAAAAGTAAGTACATTTTTTCTAAACTCAAACGTACGTACTGTATACGAGTAAATTTCGAAGCGTTGTTGCTCCAACTAGTAGTCAAAGATATTTGTTTAAGAGAAGTGAATTTGCATAGTAAAATAGACTACATTGTAAAACAATATATTAGATATTTTTAGCGTACAATTAATATTTGCTACGAATATTTCGGACAAAAAGCAATTACGAAGACCTAGTTGCATCGTTTCTATCGAGCTCCGATACACCTTCGCTATTGATTAAAATAACGTGTAAAAATTGAAAGTACAAGATCCGTACAACGTTTTCCCTTCTCGTGGGAAAACAATCTTGTTAAAGGAGAACATATTCTTGAACCAAACAGAATACCTTTGGTAACAAAATGGTTTATTTACGATTAATTTCTCCTCAACCAAGTCAACTCTTTTTTTTTCGTGTACCGCAACATCAAATTACGAAATTTCAATCACCGCGACATATCTGTATCCCATTTTTTTTCAAGCAAACCACAACGTCGCACTTCGATAACCCAATAGAGTTTTTCATCAAAAACCCGCAACAAAAATTTTATATAAAATGGACTATTAAACGTGATTAAGGTAAAAAAAAAGAACAAGTAGGGTTTGCATAACACGAGGATGAAGCGTGGGAGAAGATAGGTTCCGTGCAAAGTAAAACTCCTTGGCGCGCATCGTGATTTCACGGTACGCTTACGCGTGGAATATGCATAGGCTACTTTATTTTTTGTTTCATTTGTAGTTGCTCGAATTTGGTCCCAATACTTAATCTTTTTATCGTTGTACGAGGTGTGAAGTGTAACGGAAAAAAAAGAAAAATCGATGGAACGGGAATAGCGAAAAAATCGCGACAAAGGTTAATTGTTAAGACGTTATATCAGAAAATACGTGTTTGTTTGCTCTCGTTAACGATTGAATGGTCAATGTGTATATCTAGAGCGTTTAACAATTCATAAACGTTACCGGAAATCTCTCGTCCAAGCGGCAAACGATAAGAATAACTCGTTTATTTTCCTATTATTTAACAACGTTCAAAACGTACTACTGATCGCCACGTTATTTTCAAAACGTGTTCGGTGATTTCTTCCAAGCAAAAAACGACAAAAAAACGAGCGTACGTGTTGTCAAAAACGTTGGCCATCGTCCAAAAAGATAACGTAGCGAAAAAAACCTTCGTTTCATAGAGCAACAATAAATACATTACATTGGTTGACGTTGTTATCGGGGTAAATCTAAGGGAAAAAACCAACCCCTTTTGCGATTGCTCGCGCGCGCGCGCGTGTGACCTTCGATCGAGTGGTGGTGGTGGTAGTACCAGCTGATCTTGTACGATCGTCGTCGCCGGCCACGCGCCGTACGTATGTGTGTGTGTGTGCGTTAAAACTCACAATGGAAAGCATTACAAGCAACGGTCAGTCGGTGTTTAACCCTCGTCCTGGTCGCAGGTGTTGGCGTGAACGATAATGATAATGTTGTTGCTTTGATAATTATTACCATCAATATTGATATTAAGCAAGTGTGGCTTACGAGTTTTGGCGCCAAGAGGCGCTTGTGCAGTGTACCGCCAAAAGGATGCAGCTCTTGTCGAGTTTCATGGCGAGACATCTGAAACGAGGGCCTTCTCTCAAAAAAGGTATTGCGCTTCGAGGATGCTCTGTAGGTTTCGCGTAAAGGGATCTTTTGATATCGTTTCAAAGAAAAAAATTGAACGATCGTATTGTCAAATATTTGCTTCGGCTCGTTTACACAATTCATGGATCGTGCTGAAGCCTAGAAAAATGGATGTATCTTTGTTTTTACGACAAATATTAGATTCACGTTTATTTTTCCAACGAAACAACGTTTGCCTTCGTATTGACCGAGTAAACAAGTACCCCGTCGTTCATTTTCACGCCAAATAGAGTTAAATCCATAGGAAGATTTAGGCGCTGAATTTTGCACGTTCACTAACGTGTCAAAACAAAATATCTTACGAGAGATAACAAAGCGAAAGCACAAAACTAGCCAGTAGATCAACCTTATCGAAAGCAAGCCGATATTCTAACAACAGGTAGCAAGTTTTCTTTTTACACACTCGTATATAGACCACGTATAAAATCGTTTGGTCGATACGTTACTCCAGCTTTTCGAAAGGCACATTTCCCCATGTAACACGCGATCTTTTGCGCATCATTGCACAGTAGTGTCTCAAGGAGGAAGATGCGCGTGCAAGTACGTAGCGACGATTTGCTCGTAGTAATCGCAGTGAAACGAGGAAATACTTAGTTTTTCTTTTCAATTGCTCATCGAGGATTGTCTCTTAGATTGCCTAACGCAGAATGCCTTTTGAAAGAAAGTACATAATGAGATGAACAAGTAAACGCAAGCGAGTCGCTCTCCTTTCTTGTGGTTATTTAAAACACTGCGGATGTGTTCAACGCGCGGCAATTTTTGTGAGTTTTTTTTTCTCGACGTCTGGTGTCTATTATACGGGTTTTTATCGTTTAGAAGTAGGCTTTGCATCGAAAAAATACAGCTGTTATTATTTTTAAAGTTCACTGGTGATCACGTAACAAGAAGTTTCGCGAAACTGTCATGTTTCTCGCGAGCGCTTTTCAGTTTTGATCGACAATTCGATCTCACTTTTAGATAACTCTTAATCTAATGTTTTCCATTTCACGAGGCTCCAATTACCGCGGTGAAATAAGTTTGTCATCGAGTCAAATTGAATTCCATACGATAAAAAGATAAAAACAGTCTCTTACCCCAACCGTCATCTATAAAAATCAATCGTCAAAGACAACCACGTTAACGTTCTAAGCGTATATAAGTCTACAATGTAGAAAAAGAAAAAAGGTTCTCATGCACGAGAGGAGGGATTGAAATCGATGCTACCGCGGCAACGTACTCGATTTTATCGTCGAGAGCGCGATTCTCAACTGAACACATCGTATAATAAAAGCTTAAGCAAGTCACGCGAGAGAGATACTATACTCGCGAGTGACCACCACCGCGCACAACAACCCTTTTGCTTTGCCAAACATTTTTCTACTTTTTTTTGGCTTTTTGTTGTTTTTTGTTGTTCTTTGAACGACCCTGTAGTAGACGGAATGACCTATATGTTTTTGCATAAAATTTAGCCTCGGCAATTCAGCCGAAAACCTATCATGCGGGTGTTATCGTTTGCATCGAGGCTTTGTTAGCTTAAAAAGATAAGGATTTCTAATTTTCTTTCGTACATTCTTTTAATCCAAAGTACCATCTGAAAACGAGAAAAAAAAACGTTGAATTACAGAATGCGTTTGATGCTAATTTCGCGACAAAACAAGTAGAGACTATGTCTTGTCAATTATGATAGTTCAATGAAAATTACAAGTTTTTGAGAGGGCGTAGAACGGTACTGACGCGCAATTTGGCATGCGACGGATTGGGGTTAACTAGTAGTAATCTTATATACCAAGTGTGAAATCAATTTTTTTTCTTTCCTTCCTCGTTAACTCTGCCGCGTGGCACACGTGGTTGAGTCTAGTTTCCGAACGAATCGACGCGCAAACTATTCGTGTTGCGATTCAATCTTTCATGGTGGCTTCTGACGAGAAAACTCGCTGCCAAAGCATTCCGCTCTTTTCTTCTCGACATACTTATAACCGCGAGCGATACGACGTATCGATTCAATTTTTCAGAAAAATAGCAAAAAAAGCGCGCGAACATCGACGTACATTGATTCGACCACCATTCTTGCGTAAACTTGTTGAAGTAGTACAAAGATCTGAACTGTGAACAAAACTAAGTCGTGATAAGGTCGACGTTGCATGTATATAAATAGATTGGATAAATTGCAGCGTCCAATTAAAAATGTGCGCACTCGACTTGTTCGCCAAACAAAGACACTCGAGAAAGAAAAGAAAAGACAAAAAAGTTGGCTCGACAAAGGATAGTTTCGTCGGAAGACAACGCACAAGTGGCAAGCTCGTCAAGTTTATTTCGCTGCTCGATATATAAATGACAAAACTCATTGCATCGTCCTCGATTAAAAGGGTACCATCGCAGTATAGTGTGTTGATGTAGCGCGTCCTTCGTAACAATTTCAAATGATCTTCTTGGCTGGACGCGATCGATACAATATACATACATTTGTCGAAAAGGTCGAGGACGTTGTCGAATTAATTGGGCGTATCGTGGCGTCGTCAGTTTTCGTTATTTCAAGGATCTACGCTTATATCTAGTAATTGATTATTTAACAGAGAATCATTATCAAAACTTAACGTTACATTCCAATGACAGAGACATTTGCCAATGTTACAGGAAAACGAGAGGGAGGGCTAAATAGTCCCGTGGGTGGGCAGCCCTCGCCAACCGGAGGAACAGCGGCGGCTATCAAATCCTTGGCCGAACTACCTGGACCGTGCAACCTCATTCCCCTTGCCGGTAAAATGACACTCGAAGATCCGGCAAGCGACGACGAGTTTGCTATTGCCGTTGCACAAAACTCACTGGTACGTATGTGATGTACACGTTAACAACGACAGCATCGATTCAAATCGATGCAATTGTACGCCAACGAAAACGTGTATAGTATTCGACGTTCATCGATTTCATCGCGGACCATAATAAGCCACTATGCCGCAATGATGTATTGGCGTAACGTCCAATCTGGAGCATCTTTATTGTCCTTTATCGATCGCGCGCTCGAGACTACGTTAAGAATAGAAATAATCAACGCTCGGGAAATAATAAAGGAAAAAACAATAATAACTTGATTTAATTTCGTCTATTCTTGTCGTTGCGCTTGATCATTTAATCGATACGTGCCTCGATATTTATTTGTTTTCTCTTGGCATTAGAGATAAAATATACGACACGAGATGTAGCAACAACCTTGCGGGCGCTACACTGCAACGCGTTACGCTGCACCGAGCTCGACCCTACGCAAAAATAACACATTAGCCATATCGTCGAGTCTCGGGTAAAACTAAACTATCCGTGTCAACTCTCCAAATAGTTAAACAAGCGTCAAACCGCGTGGTTCTTTTCACGGCCGTCGTGTTTCCGCAAATTAGCACCTACGTAACAAGAAGAAAAAAGGTCAAATCGATGCTTCTTGGATCGATGGAGAAAGTTCTCTCTCTTTCTCCCTCTGCAAGGTTGTTGACGTTACGGCGACGTCACACGCCAATTTTCGGGCATTGATATAAACGTTATACATCGCACACGCAACATTGCGTGAGTTCGCAACCTACATCTCTCGCTTGCTCTTTCGCGAATTCGAGTAAAACGCACGAGGGTGGTAGTCGATTAAACGCGCGCTATCGATAACGATCGCAATTTAACGAGCGCTCTTATAACGATTTGTTTGGCTTTTGTCGGATTGAATTTTTCGAATTTACGATCGAAAAATCACAATGTAGCGTACAATCGTCTTTTTACAACGTTCAAACGTGCCATTTTCACGCTGAACAAAACGAGCGCACCCGTGTTTGTGTATTTGTGTTTAGTACATTTTTTAAAACGACAGAGTATATATTATATACGTACGTATGAACCGACGTCTTATCGATGTAGGGCGTCAGCTTGATTTCTTTCCTCTCTGCGCGAGCCCCATCGGAGGTAATTTCCATTACGCTGTACTGTCTGCGCTACATTACGATCCTTGGCAATAAAAATAGCCGTGTTTTTTTTCTTTATCCCTCGTTGACATTACACGTATACACTTGCACGCGTGCTCGACTTGAAATTGGAGCGCGACGTCGTTGATCTAAAAAAATTGCATCGCACAAAGAACAAATCCTTTTCTGAAGACAAATTATTAAACGATACGAGTATGTGAATAAATCGCGGTATTGTGCGTTTAAACCGAATCGAAAGTTTTGAGTTTGAAACGATGTATTGGGATTTCAGCGTGAAACCGAGGCATTGCGTGGTGCATTATACCTCGGAGTGAGCGTAACGATAGCATGGCTAGTTGGAGTAGCTGGATTGTCGTTAGCTTGGTTGATGCTCGTCCTGGCATTGGCAGGCAGTTTGACAAAAGCTCGAATCTCGCGACTTTTACATACGGCATTGCAACAAGAACTCGCTAGATTACGCAGACGACGTGCTCTTTACAAGGACGAAACAGCCGAGTGGTTGAGTCTTCTCATCAACAAATGGTGAGTTTATCCATACAAACTCGAGCTGTGTAATTATCGTAACGACGGTTGTTTCGTTGTTTCAGTTTTGTCAAATTGAAACATTAACGCAATTAACCAGGTTCGCCTGTCGTGATAACATCACTTATTAGCAAAGACTTTTATTTGATTATTAGACGTTCCGTTAATTGATAATTTTAGGTGGAGATTCAGCGCAGCGAGTATATTTTCTCAGGCAAAGGAGCGATTGGAGCCTCTGCTTAACGATGCCAAACCAGCCATATTGGGTAAATAATTTTCACGACTAAAGTATACCTGATGTCATCGAAATTCGGATCTATACGCAGACTACTTGCTCTTCTATTCCAATACGACCGTTGAAGTTCATTTTTTATGATTTTGCGTAATTGTCAAACACGCGATATGACATCAGAGTATTAGGAAATATTCCAAGTTCTCCTAATTACAAAGTAAACGTACGTGTGCAAAGAGACTTTTACCAACGCTACCTAAAATAACAGCACGACTAATTATAACCGCTTATTACTTCGCACGCAATGACAATCGGGTATTAAAAAAAAAAAAAGAGAAAGTGAAAAACGGCGATTAACGCGCGAGCAATTGCTCAATTAGCTAAACTCGCACGGGGAAAAAAAACATTTCTCTCTAACGAGCGTACTTTTTGTTGGGCGGGGGTTGTAAAAAAAGGGTCGCTAGAGTTAAGGGAGCTTACCTTGGGGGAACAGACACCCTGCGTCACGAGGATTCGCACGCTTGATTTCAACGGCGACGAGGATTCTGCATCCGACAACGGTGGTAGATCAACGTCAACGAAATTATGCGTCGAAGCTGATCTCAATTTGGACTGCGAACAATTTCGCATGCTTATTGCTACGAGGCTTTTTGGAAAAGGGTGAGTTTATTTTGTTTTCATCTCAACGGTGAACGGCAAGGAATAACACCTCTTCATTTTTATTTGAAACGTTTTAACGCTAAACTTGCACGTGGATTTTTCAACTTCGATTAACGACCAAACGCGCGTGAATGCATCTGCCGATATCTCAAAAGTTAAAAACGCTTATATTCGCAACCAAGTCGATCGTCTACTTGAAAACTAGTGCATTTGGCCAAAATTCAAAACAAGAAGGAATTACCGAAACTCAACGTAGGACGAGTGGGATAAGTACCGCAAATCATGGGAGGACCATCGGTAAATGTAGGCACACTTGTTCATCTATCGGTGAATACCACTGATTGCATTCCAAAAATAGATGGTTGCAAAGGTAATTCGTGAATCAAAAATCAAGTGATCAAGATGGCAGTTTAAACAAACACATTTGGAATCTTATTCAGAACACATTGCTAAAGCCTTCAGTGCCGTCAACGTATTCTGATTATTATTCTCAAAATCAAACATTGCAATTTTAAACGAATAAATCGCGCTCGTATTGCGAAGAAATTTTCCTTGTCTTCATATTGATAGCAAGATAGCAAATACTTTCTGTTCAGTCTTATCATCTGTCAATTATAAATCACGTTGTACACGTAGATAGATATAGCATTTGACTTTTATAGCTTACTTAATTATTGCTGTGACATCCATTGATATATTTCATGAGAATGGACTTGCCACGCTCAGCTTTCGATTCCTTTTCCATCTTGTTCGTATTTGTTTGTCTTACAGTTGAAGGTATCGTATAGCATTTACTTGTATACCGTACAAACGTCAAATTACTACTATTATGTTGTTTTGTTTCGTTAAAAACGGTGAAAACGTCAATAACGTTTCAGTGTCGTCGTTATTTTGTTACGACTGTGTGTCTTCCGCTGATCAAGAATGTTTTAATAATCCCGCTCAAAGGAAATTTATGAGCAACTGTGTTTATCCAAGAGCTTTAAATTTGCCTGTCACTGTACGTGATTCCGACATTTTGACTTATACCAACGATGCAAGTACGTTATGCTTTACAATAGTATTCGTTTGTTGGTTTGCTTCATTACAAATTGGCATTATGTTTACGATAAAATATACTTTTCCTAGTTAGTCAAAATCATACGTATTACGACTGTGGAATATTTATCGTAGGTACGTATCAAAGCAATTTGTTTGAAACGCAATGTCTCGATTGAACCTTGTATACAAGTCATGTGATATTTCAGCTAATAAAAACTCATCCAAGAAAGTTGTTTACAGAATGTGTCTTTCAACGACGCGTTCGTGTGACGATTATAAATTATTATTGCAAAACAACGGTAGCACTTTGGAATCTTGTTCCCGTTGTAGCACAGAACTGTGCAACTCATCGGACAATTTGACTGTTGGAACTTGCAATTCGATATTGATTATCATATTACTGGTTGTGACAACAGGCGCTTTTAGTGGGGTTGTAACGTATAGTTAAATTTTAATAAAGACCACTTACGTCAAGTTGATCAACCAAAACAAATCCGAGTCTTGCTATTGTTTATTTAACCTAAATACATTGTATTCATGCGTAGAATAAAATGTTCAATTCGACCAAGTATCGTTACTACCGAACAAAATGGTCTCGGTTTAACCAAGAGGAATATCCACGTGTACGTGCACGTTGACAAATGGGAAAAGAGAAAGACACCTTTGCGGTCGTGTATTCCCGTCAATATGACGTTATCGTTCGTTTGACGAATATATATTCCATGACAATGTATGTACACGAAGTTCCAAGCAAACATAAAAGCACGTACATCATCGTGTTCTATTCGCAGAGTGGGCATGGACATAGACTTAGCAGTTGAAAAGTTATCGCTGTCGGGTACGATAATGGCTTCGTTGACATTGGATGCAAACTCACCGTTTCCACACGCGAGCCATTTGAGCTTGAGTTTCGTAGAGAAACCCGATGTATGGTTTAACGTACGTCTGTTACGATCTGTACAAATGATGGAAGTGCCGCTGTTAAAAACTTGGATCCACGCGGTTGTTTCGGATGCGCTTGCAAGTTGGCTTGTCGACCCAGGACATTTGGAGATTGATCTTCGTGCGCAAGAACGACCGGGGCCTGGATTCGATTGTATGCTCAGCAATACACCCCAAGCAGTGCTAACTGTGACGCTTAGCCAGGCCGGAATCGCACGTGAGTTATTTATTTAATGACGGTAAGGGCAACAAATTCAAGAGTTGTTTTGAACGATGGACGTGTATGTAGCGAGCAACGACGAAGAGCGATGGTTAGTGGTAACGATTGGGGAACAGCGACGCGTTACCACGGCTCTAAGCGCAAACTGGAGCGAGGACGTCTCATTTTTAGTTGGAACATTGGACAACGAGCGCATTAGCATTAAATTGAAGGCCAAACGACTCGTCAGTACCATCACCCTCGCGCAATTTGAACTTGCCCTCGGCGTTTATAACTGGGAGGCATCGCAAATGTAAGTACCTATATACTTGTCGCATATTTTTGCGCGTACAAGTGTGCGTATATGTATGTGCGCGTGTATCCGTATGAAAATGAAATGGTCAATGTACAGAGTGGAGACGATACTACAGCAGAAGAAGCCGTCTCGCAACAGCACCAGCATTCCAAACATAAACGCGCGCCTCGAGTATTCGACGCTTCCAACTCTCGAGCCGGACGCGCCGCAGCCAAGCATTCCCGACCCGATGGAATCGCATACTGCTGGTAATTCTTTTTACCCCTTCCTCTTACTTCTTCTTCTCTCCCCCCCCTCCCCACACACACACTCTCCCTCTCACTCCCTCTCGAGCGAGCGAGTGCTTTTTCTTTACCAGGGAATAAGCGCCAATGTGCTCGGCTTCGCAAAAGGGAAAATTGCATGCCTCGCAAGAGAGAAAGAGAGAAGAGTGAGCTATCGATTTCAAGGAGACCAATTTTTTGAAAGATGCTTTATGAGCTCGCGTTCTTATCTGGTTTTTTTGCTTTTGATAGGTGTCCTTGTGGTTTACATACATTCTGCGGAGAATCTCGGTAGCGACACTTCACAGTGCAATCCTTATTGTTTGCTTTTCAACAATCGCAAAAAGGTTGGTCGACAAATAACAATAATAACAGTGATTTTGTTATTGAACGTATCGACATTTCAAATTAGACTCGTCGATCATTCATAATTTACGGCAACAAATGTAATTACAGGTGAAAACGACTCACTACATACGCGGCACGAACTCGCCGAACTGGGAGTCGCGCGCGGAATTTCTCGTCCAGGATTACACTCAAGTATCGTTGAGTTTCGTTATTTACTCGTGGAATATTTCCAAGGGAGCCGATACAGACATGCTTGGTCTTGCGATGCTATCACTTTCACCGGTAAGTCGCAGTAGATAGTTTGTTTGGCTTTGTTTTTTTTCAATTTCTTTGACATCTTATAATACAGTTATAATTTCAATTCATTTAATCAATTAATGATTACTCGTAATAGTGCAATCGCGTGTAACTTCCATCGCAAGATGAACGGATATATATGTAGAGAAAGAGAGAGAGAGGATTCAGTCAACTCTGACATCGATATCCGCTGCAACTTTCGTTACGCTTGATGGGCTCGTTGCGCCGACTATTGCGAGTCACGGTTTCGGAATCGCGGTGTCCGGTGTCACGTCAAAACGACTTTCTCGCTGGATCTTCTCTCGAGAATCCTTGTGACTTGAACATTATACGACGACGATATGCTTCAATGATTTGTTTCCTTTTTTTCGTTTCATCGTATCAAGCGTAGTTTTTCTAAGTTCGTTGTTATTTTGCAATTGAATTACAGTTTCTCCACAATAATCAATCGAATGCATTAGTCATATCCACAATGTATTAAACGTATAAGAACGTATAAAAGTAATCGCCGATGGTAATTCGTAATTCACGCTATTACTTGTTTGCGTAAGATTGTCAAAAATCGTATTATTTTTTTCGCAGGGAATGAAATGGATAGTACGACGAGAGTTAACGCTGAGTGGCTCGAGCAGTCAATCGACGATGACGGTTTCGGTACTGTTTCACCCAGTGCGAAGCGTACAACAGATATCGTCGAGTCGTAGAAACAGCGTAAACCAGATAGCCACCGAAGACGAGCCGAAGAACAAAAGAAACAGTCTTCCATGGATGCAACAGGCAGTAAGTATCGCCAAACGTACAAACGAATCGATCAGAAATCGACCACGTGAAAAATTGTCGTGTTTCTGTACACAGAAATTATTATTAACTCGTGACGCGGACACAGCAACATCGGATGTCTCGAGTTTACTGTCAACCGGTAGTGGTTTAATGGAAGTGACACTTTTACGGGCCCGAGATCTCGTCGCCAAGGATTTGAATGGTTTCAGCGATCCATTCTGCGAGCTCAGGCTAAACAACGAGACCAAGTACAAGAGTAGCGTGAAAAAGAAAACGTTGAATCCATGCTGGGACGAAAGTTCCATTATGGGACTACCGCGAAGTGGTGAAACGCTAGACGTTGTAAGTTGATGATATTTCGATTTGTTTGCCGCGATAACATTGATATTGACTTTTGACGCGTTTGAATTTTCACAATAGGTACTGTGGGATCACGATACTTTCGGTATGAAAGATTACCTTGGTAAAGTATCATTGACTCTCGAGGAAATTCGAAGACTGTCGAGCTCCGATCAGTCCTATTGGTTTCCTCTTCGCGGTACCAAATCTGGGTCCATCGAACTGAAGATCAAAGTTCTATCCGAAGAATGCGAGGTAAAGTCACTCGTCATTTTCACAGTCTTTCAAGTTCACTTCGCTATAATTCAAATGCGAGAAATTTTACTTTTACTTGTACGTTCGTTTTCTTTTGTTTGGTCGTTTCATCAGACTCAAAGTACTTACGCGACAAGTACTATCAGTGAAGCCTCAACGAGACCCAGCGAACCGCAAGAAACCCCAGTACCAACAGCCACAAGCATAATACGAAGGCCATCCATGGAAAAATCAAGAATGAGACTACATTTGGAACCAGTTGTACCACCACCACCTCCGCCAAGAACCGTAACTTTGATCAAAGTGCCGAAGATTTCGGAAAATCATTCGACACATTCGTCACCTTCGAATAATCATTTGAGACACGTAAATCATACTCGTGAGTTTTGTAACTTGATCAATAGACCAACAGAGCCATTATCGATAGATTAACGTTATTCGCTATTTGTGCAGCTGCAAAACTGTTCACAAAGGCCAAAGATTTCGACGAAAGTAGCGAAGCCTCGACGAATCATTGGATACGTAAGAGAAACGGAGAACAAAGTGATTGTGCCGACGAGACGGATGATTCCAAGTCGAAAATGTCGTCGAGTCACCATAGTCTGTCACCTAGTCCCGATCAGAGTTTCGGAAAGAAAACGCCACAATATAACAGTTTCCGTGCAATGAAACAAAAGGTGCGTGTACTCCACGTTTCTTGTATTTTTTTAATAAAAAGAAAAAGGATTTGCTGGGTTACTCTTAACGCGAGTCATCGATCAATTGATAAAATTATCGTTGTGTAGATGAAACGAGGCTTGAGGCTCCGAAGATTCCGTTCAGAAGTGAACATCGAAGAAAAAGAATCAAGCAAAGGAGTAACATTGAACCTAGAGCCAAGAGGTGGAAGCGAAATAGATGCCACGGAAATAATGCAAAGCTCGGCAGTGCTTTCGCATGCTGTTTCGCAACCCGATATGCTTGCCCGTCAAAGTCGTCACTCGAGTCCAAAGCTCAAACTTCGACAAAATGGTATTACCATAATTATTATAATCCGGACGCCTTTTTTGTTGACCTTTGTTATTACCAGTAAATTATGATGCTAGTGAAATTTACAGATTCGAAAGTTGTTAATGGATTACGAGAAAAATACGCCGGAGTTGAGGGCAAAGTGCTTCAAGCGCAAGGGCTTCACGTAGCGCATATTGCCCAGCTCTATTGTCGTGTTAAATTTCAAAAGTACGTATTTCAACGCCAAGTGTTTAAATGAACGATGCTTGAAAAACGTTACTTAATCAAGATCTTTGGTCGTTTTTGTTGAACGTAGTTGCACGAGTCCGGAAAAAATGAACCATTCGATAACCGGTGGAAAAACTATCGCCAAATCGCGACTACTGCCCGCTATGCCAAATCCACAATTCTGTATTGACTTCCAATTGGATCATGATTCTATACCCAGACAGTCGATGTTAATTTTTGAGATTCGTAGTGCCAGTAAGGAATTGCTTGCCAGCAGAAGGATAACGTTACACGAGCTTCTAGGTGAGAACTATTCTTGTCCTAATGATTTCGATGCTTGTTGAGCTATTTTATCGATTCCACGCAAAACGCAACGTCACATTTTTCTTCAAATGATCCTTTTGTTGTTGCCGTTGTTGTTTTGAATAGATTTCTTTGCGTCCACAGACGACTGAATGATACTTGACTTAATAACTAATTTGCAGGTGCATCATCGGCAACAAGCGAAGTTCGTACGTGGCTTGCCTTAAACAACGGTGCCTCTCTTGAGATACAAATAGCACACGGACGAGAAATCAAGAGATCTACGAAAAAATTATTCAGATCGTGGTCTGTACATCGAATTGGAAAAATTTGACAGTTTGCCGATAGATTTTAGATAATGATTTTTTTGTATCATATCGCGTGTAAGATTTTATTCGACCTCTCGGTGTAACTTAATTGACGATGCAATATACTTTCATAGTCGCTGTGTGTAAAATATTGGGGATTGCGACATAAATTGGCCTATACATCAGCAAGTAGAAGGTAACGGATATTTTTGATACAAGATAAACGTTTCTTTTTCGATTGGATATTTTGTTTTTATGACGCGTTTGAAAAAACCATATATACGTTTAATTTTGCGAGTCCAAATTGAATTAAGACGATGTAATATTGTAGTAATGAAGCGACTTAGCTGGAAAAACGAATAAGCAAGAGATTTTTGTTCGTTGTTCCGTTGAATTATTATAAATATTTCGATTATCGGATAGCTGTCTAGAGAGAGGTATACATTCGTAAATATAACATTGTAACATTCCTGGCATGCCATCAATTTTATTCAATGTGATTGAATTACTAACAAAAGTATACACTGCATGTACGAAAACACAAATTATTTTCATATTTATTTAACTCCAACATATTCCAGCGAAATTAAATTACACAAAAATATATAATTTATTTCAGATAGTAAAGATTAAGTTCTGTATTATTCCTAAATTAAACTTTATAGATAGATAGATATATACATATATTATACACTGTATCCTATACTTATTAGATGTTACAAAACTATATCTTCCCAAAAATTGTAAAAATATATCATTGTTCGAGATGCAAGCTTTCTAAAAAAAAGAAAAAGAAAAAAACGAAAGTATACGAAACTTATTTATAAATATTTGAAATATTATGAAACTACAATTTCTCGCACGTATATTATTGAGATTCGTCATTTAAAAGTACACCCACATTGAACGATTATATGTTGCATTCATAACGATAACAATTAGTACAAAATTCTAGCTCTTATACGTTTATCGAAAGAATGAATGCTTGCATATGTAGACTGAATACATACATGGCAAAGCCTGACGTAGTCCAAATATAAATGATTGAATGCAGTGTCAAGCATTTATTGCAATATATAAGACTGCCTTAGAAAAAGAAAATAAATACGCAGTACAGAGTCTTATCCTCAGATTTATGCTCAAGCTTAAGTATATTTAAATGTAAAAAAAATATATAAATTTAATCACTTCTGTATGCATTTTTACATGTATTAAGAGTTTATATTGTAATAAACATAATGCCTATAAGACATTAAAATGATTTTTTACCAGCTAATATGTGTACTATTTATTTGTCCTTTTTGTAGATACTTGAACAAAAAATTGAGCAAAGTAGTTAATTATTACCTTACCATCTATTCTAATATAATATATTATAGAATAGAACTTTATGAAGTGGATAAGGAAAAATTCAAAGATTTGTTAGGAATGTTCAAACTTTATTGAATAAGACGTGAAAAGATACATGAAAATGAATGTCATTTAAACTTATACAATATATATCTGTAAAGTTCATTTTACAAGTGCTGTTGCACGATTACTTAAAACTAATTTATTTGGTGATCTTTACATACTCAATCGATATATTATTTTAGAAATTTAAAAATCAGTGATATTTAATACACAAGTATAAAGAACAGTTTAAAAACTTAGTGCCATTTTACTAACATTTTTTGTTATATTCTCTATTAAAAACACTCATCTGAAAGTTACCGTTCAAGTCTTTTAAATATTGGTAAACTTTCAATACATAATATATTATATAAAATCTTTAGTGGAACATTTATAATTACTACTGCAATTGTATTACAGTTCACCACATATTTTCGATTCAGGACTAGAAAACTGTCTTACAACATAATTAAACGATGTAAACATGTTTTTGGCCTGAAAGTAATCTTTTTTTATATAAAACACTATAAATTGAAATAATTAAGTACTGCTTTTGTAAATAGAGAAAAACAGACTGATTTTGTACTGTATTTTGTGTAAACATCTGACGATAGTTGTAGATACTACTATCGTGTACTCTATAATATAGTTAAGAAATAGAAGTAACAGAACACAAACAATTAATTTATATGTAATTATTAATGAAAATTACGACATGGAGTTATCAAAACTATTCAACAAAAGTAATAGTACAAATGATTATTCAATGACATTTTTAATTTTCTGTTTTCAAAAGATATATTACTTACAATGTTATGATGACGTTCGTTATAGATTTATGCTGAAATTAATCTTGAACGTGCATATTTGAAAGCACATTATTCAACTCACTTGCCACTGGGAACAAAATTAATCAAAGGTAATTATCATCTCTGAAGCTCAAAAATGTATAATTTTTACCTTCATGCCTCCTTGATTACTGAAATTTCCTGCTTCGTTCATTACTCTTTCTCTCTCTTCAGCTAATTTTTGCTTTCGTTTAACAGAATCTATGTTACCAATTCCTCTTCTTTCTTGCTCTGCTAAACGCCTTTCTGCAGCTTCTGCTTGTTGTTGACGAAGGGCATCCTATGACATTCAAAACAATTATCAAATAACTTAACTTTCATTCAATACGTGATTTTATATTGAATCTTAATCATAAGAAAGTGATTGTGGCCAAAAGTTAAACAAATGTAATTTGAAAGAAAATAACGAAAAATTTACTGTACTAACATAACCCAAAAAATGACTTACTCTATCAGGCGTAATATCTTCGTACGACGATGAACCCATGCAACAACCGAATAAATTTCCCATGGTTTAATGTAACAAACAAATTGATTGTAATCTAAACAACTGTAACATAAAATACAGTAAAATACGATCAGCTCTATGTATAGTAACTATAAAATAATTCATACGCAAAAGAAAACAATATTACAAGAAAAGCCACTTTTTAAATATTTTTGGATACACAATTTGTAAGTTAACACTTGAGCACTGTTTGATATCACAATGTATTTGACAAAATCAAAGTGCAAAAGTATACAATCGTCTGTTTGTGTATATTGTGATTCCAGACTATCACTGACATTGGACGACGCATATGATCGATATCCGTGCTTTACAATGAACATGTATCAGCAAACTTACACATGCATACGTACATCGTACAACTTGGGCACATTGAGACTTAAAGTCACGTGACAGATGCAATTGTCTGCTTTCCCCGGCCATGACGGTATATCTTTCCTTGTCGCACTCGTAGGTTTTAAATACTTGGAAGCTGGCACACCGTTCTTTTTCCTTTAGTACTCTTCCAAGTGACGGATATTTAAGCGAGAAAATGGTGCAGAAAAAGGTATGTTCTTATTACTCCGTCCCAGCAAAATTATTAATTAGAAGAGAGAATCAAATGTTCATTTTTAACTAACGTAAAAATATTAGTGCCAACCAGGGGTATTCACGTGTATAATATCAAAATATGTATCATACCTTAACCTAACAATAAAACGTGTTCTATGATACGTCGAAAAAGCTCGTTATTTTTATAGTTTACACTAGCTTTGTTTTTACCATTCGAATCATCAATTATAATAATAATAATATATTTTACAATACTTCAAGTTTTTACTATTGTAATTATTTAATTGATGTAATAAAGCCTAAGAAGAAGATGGGAAAGAAGGTGGCTGCTGCTCCATTGTTGGAGAAAAAAGTTGAAGCAAAAAAACAAACAAACCCCCTTTTTGAAAAAAGGACTAAAAATTTTGGCATTGGTAACGTTTATTTATTTAATACTGTTATTTCTAAAGTATTTTGTTAAAGCAAAATGTCACTTATGGCTCTTATTTACTTACACAGGTCAAGACATTCAACCGCAGAGAGATCTCAGCCGATTCGTTAAATGGCCAAAATACATAAGAATACAAAGACAAAAGGCTGTACTTGCAAAGAGACTGAAGGTTCCACCTCCAATTAATCAATTTACCCAAACCCTTGACAAACAGACCGGTGAGTCAACCAAGTATAAGTTTTTACAGATATCGCTGTGAATTAAATATAATTTGTCTTAACGATAATTGATTTGAATGTTTATGTTTCATATTATAGCCACTCAACTGTTTAAGATTTTGGAAAAATACAGGCCAGAAACTGCTGCTGCTAAGAAACTGAGGCTGAAGACCCGTGCCGAAGAAAAAGTTGCCAAGAAAGAAGACACACCAACTAAAAGACCAAACACTATTAAAAGTGGATCTAATACTGTTACCACTTTGGTAGAACAGAAAAAGGCTCAACTTGTTGTTATCGCCCACGATGTTGACCCTATCGAGGTTTGTTAATGCCAGTTGAATAATATTGTGTATTGTTTGGAAATCATTTTTAATTCGTTTTTTATTTTGTTATTTTCAGGTTGTTCTATTCTTACCGGCACTTTGTCGCAAAATGGGTGTACCATATTGCATTATTAAGGGTAAAGCACGTTTGGGACGTTTGGTGAGACGGAAAACATGCTCTGCTATTGCTCTCACTCAGGTATGTATAGCATGTATTATTATGTCTTATTACTAACTTATAGGACATTCAATACAATTACTTAAAAATGATGAAGATCATAGAGCCAATCCAATGATTGTTTGTGATATACACCTTTTTTTTCTGATTTATTAAGACCTCAACAATTACTTTGTTTCGTTCGTTTAATGAATCGAATCTAAATTGTACTATATTTGTTACAGGTTGATTCTGGAGATAGAGCCAATTTCACGAAAGTCGTTGAAGCCATCAAAACTAACTTCAACGACCGTCATGACGAAATTAGACGTCACTGGGGAGGTGGTTTACTTGGTAGCAAATCGACTGCAAGGATAGCAAAACTCGAAAAGGCAAAGGCCAAAGAACTTGCACAAAAGCAAGGCTAATGACAAGTTGTCTATGATTTTTATTAAAAAGATTATTACGATTTATTAATAAAAACAGACAATTCTATGAAATTATGTTTTACGCGCATTTTAAAACCCTAACCAAATGTATTTTTTACATTGAAAGAACAAGTTATACTGGCTCTTTCGATTCTTTTTGGAACGTAGAGATATCCGAGAAACAATTCGATAAACGTTGACAGTAGCCAGTCAGCTTGAGCAAGACGACGTGGTTACGTATTATTGAAATATACAAATATATTTACATATTTGAGCTAACTTTAGAAACATCAATTGTAAAGCTCTCCTATCGAGGGACCAATAAGATACTTATCTATAAAGGGATTATTTTCATAAAAAGAAACGGTGGATGGTTTTAATCAAAATTTTTATTATTTAAAATTATACTTCTCTTAAATAAATACACTTACAAATATTTGTGTAGTTAAGTACTATACAATTTGTCTAAAACTTTCATCTTAATTCAAAGATAAAACCACAAGGCACTCGCTTCGAAAGAAGAAAAAAGAACAAAACAAAGCCATTGTGCCGCTAGTACGCTTTTATTTATTAGTAAAACGCGTCGTAAACGTGCGATATGAATTTGTCGATGAAAACTCAAGATGGTAACAGAAAACATTGCGCATCACCATTCAACGAGTTCACATAAACAACTGTACAACTGTCGATTTATGGACGGAATTAAAATGCAAACAAGTTTACAAAATCTAAAATAAACCAAAAAAAAAAAGAATAACAGCACTTGACGTATCTGCACTGCATTTTGTTTAAGTACACTTTGAAAAAACAAGCACAAAAGCTGTCCGGCGTCGATCGCACAATTGCACATTAGAGTCCCGCTCTCAGAAAGGCAAATATCAGAAAATTCCAAAGCGTTTTTTCGAGCCACTGCTCGTGCGCTTTTTACGAGTAGGAGCCACTATTTCCGATGAGTCGTTACCGTTGGCTAACGAAGCTGATGCGATTGGAGCTAATTTACTTCGCACGTGTTCGTCGAGAAGTGTTTGCATGTCCATTTGCCATTGTTCCAATTGCTCGCTCAACTCGATCTTTTGCTGGATCGCCTCCATTAGTTGGCTATTTATTTGAAGCATATCGATACGAGTACGCGCGAGCTCCACTTCCACTTTGTTTTTCCGTGCGACTGCTTGGTCTCTCGTCTGAAATTTATCGTTTGAATTTAGATATGTTTATTAATATTTCGTTAACTGTTAAATATTGAGGAAAATCTCTTCTCCTTCTTCTCACCTGTAACGCTTGAGCGAGTACCTCGTCCTTGGACAATTGGGAATGCTCGATGTCGTCTCTCGCTCTGTCTCTTTCCTCTCGCGTGCCATTCAATTCAGCTTCGCATAATTTCAATTTGCTCGCGACTTCCACAAGATTATCGCTCTTACGTTTGAGCTCGTCTTGCGTTTGCCGCAGCTGGTCTTTCGTTTGTTCCAGCTCCTCTTTAGCGCGATGTAACTCAACCGCTAGACCTAATTCACCGGGACCACCGCGTACTCCGGCGAGTGCAAGACCAAATACTTCTTCGACGAGTTCCGTTAACGCACCTGGATAATTGTTCTGTTTTTTTTCAACAAATTCATGTAGATTAGTTTGATTTGGAAAACTTTCCTGGCTCTTTGTCATTTTTATAAGATTACAAATAAATGCTTATTTGACCCGACCACTGTCAATCGTACAAATCGTATATTTTTAGCGTCAAGTTCGCGTATACCAATCGATTAATCGAAGGTACAAGTACGCTCAGAAACCGACGAAATATCTTTTTGATTCAACCACCCCAACCAGCCGATATCGATATCGTAACAATCAGGCTCGTTTTCCACGTAGCGTATTGCACCTATCGCTGCTATCGTAAATGCGAAATTCACGGTGCATTGTTCATCAAATTGTAAAAAAAGAAAATAAATTACACAAGTCCCTTTTCCATTGCGATTTGAACGTGATATAGAGTACGAACGAATATCGTTCCCACATTTTCAAACGTTTCCGAGTGTTTCGGTAACGGCCGCGCGCGTTCGCGATTGTTCAAGCGCGACGTAAAACGGCTCTCTTGCTTATGCCCACATCTGTGCTTATAGTCCAGTTCTCTCTCTCTCTCTCTCTCTTTCATTCCCTTTTACTCGTAACGACAACGGGCGTTAGGTGGGTGATTCATTTGCCTTACTATCTATCTAACCATGATTAAACACCGTTGCTGTTTTTTTTTCACCCGCGGAACAATGAGTTGAAAGGAAAAAAAAGAAAAAACCGTGTGAAAATTATAATAACAGACGCGAATTCCCGATCGATTGTAAACATCCACATAGATGTACGCTAATAAAAAAAACCAACTAACTCGTGGAAGATTGTTATGGCAGCAATTAATTGCATATAACACCTTCGTCTTACTTTTCGTGGATAATTAAACATCGCGAAAATAAATGAAACTCGTTTCGAGTACGCCTCAATACGGACTTTCCCTATTAAAAATGCTTTACTCGAGATTAGCGCTCGAAACGAGCGAACGAGCTATAAATTGCAAACATCAAAGAAATCACGAAGAAAAAAATGCTTTTAACAGTTGGTGCTCGGGATCATTACGCGTGTATCCGATTTTGATATTTTGTATTTATAACAAAGAAAATGGACAATTGCAATAGGCAAAAGTGCTATTACGACGTCAATTCGGAGTATATTTGTCGAATATTCAAAGTGATTTATTGAACTTAACCAGACGAAAGACTAGAAGGATAATTATTCGATTTGTACGATTCGATCGAATATTCAAGCAGTTTTACTTTCAAAGCCCTTTTTGCAAAACTTACCTCGCTTTCGTGACTATTATTAAGTACAAGCATCGATTCGTCGCAATCGCTTTGTAATCCAGAATCATCCTCGCCACGGCGCAAGTGGCTCGACAATTCTCTTAGCCTGCGACACGCTCGACCAACTTCCTGCCTAAGTTCCTGTTGATCAAAGGGACCCAACGAACTGGCGCCGCTCTCCTCGCACTCCATCTCCGCTTGCAACGAACGTGGCTGTCGTTTCATACTACCGCTGTTCATTGTCGCCGACGTAGTCCTTGAATTACTTGTCTCGATCGATTCCAACGCAGCTGCCAACTCGTCCCTATACGATATTATGGAAATCAGAGATGACGTGAACACGTGTGTACTGTACTTGGAAAAATTTCTTTTTTTAGACACGCGTTCGACACGCGACACAGATAATGGTTTTTTAAGGGGACATTTGGCGTTTCTGATTACAGAGATATCGGGTTATGAGCAACAGATGTATTTTTTACAGCAACATACATTGGATTACGCGGATTTAATATTTTTCAAATCCATTATCTCAACACTTATCATTGTTAATCTGGGTAATTGATCAAATTCGTACTTTCAAACGACCACTTTCTAGATGAACGATAAACGATGAAAAAATAAAAAATTAAAGCGGTTGAGCAATCGAAAAAAAAATACAAAATAGGCACGTTTCTATTCCAAAACATTTCCTCGTTCTCATATCTACATACACCTCTCAGCAGTGCAGTGAAAAGCAAATCAATATCTAATTAGGTTACTGCCGTCGCTACGAACTATTCATTCGAAACAATTTTACAAAATAGCGCAAGATATAAGGCAGCAAATTGCATTCGCTTGAATTCATATTCATATATGTACGCGGATACGTATATACGCGATACGATCGATAATCAAGTTTTATACACGCACACGCACAATTTAAACTTGGTGGCAAACGATGATCGATCGATCCATCCATGTTTGCAAATAAAGTGTCGTTAGCGGAGTAAAGTCGATGTTACATTTGCATAACGGGATCTCGGTCGTGAGAAGGATGGCTAAAAAACCCACATTAGAAATTGACCGAGAGAGGCGACATTTACTTTCGCTCCTGGCCCTTATCCGATTTCGTACGTGAAATCCGTTCGCTAAATAACGTCGACGATTTATTTTCAAAATGGTTCAGAATTCAAGAAAATGCCTCGTTTGCTTATGGACCTACGTTATCGACCAACGAAAAATTGTGACGCTTTATCGTGACGCTTTATCGTGACGCTTTATTGTGACAGATTCAAAACATTTTCAATTAAAATTACAAGACAAAGGTCAAGTATATACGTTTGTCAGTGCAGTGAATAGGATACTTTCGCAACGAGTCAACGTCGTGATCGTTGAGAAGTGTCGTTGTCGGTTGCGGCTGTTGTTGACTAATATGCCATAGAGCGGGCTTTGAATAATGAAACGACAACTTTTTACTACTAATTGAATGACGCGCGATGTCTTCGAATAAGAATACGATTTTTTAATTGATTGGTGTTTGTCTAGGTGTGAAATTCACCACGGACGCTAATCGTGTTTACCCTATAATATCGAGGATGTTATTACGGCATGTATTGTAAATTATAAAGCGTTATTTAACGTTTGACGAACAATCCGATTGAGTCTCCTCGAGAGTACATGATTTACAATTTAATCGAATATTTGATTTTCAAACGTATTTTTATCGCGTGTGCTATTCGCCGTCTTCGAAAGAATGTTTAACAAACTCAAAGTAACTCGATCAAAGTGTCTCGTTCGATCAATCGGAACATTGAATACAACTGCACACACGCGCCTTCTCGACGATGCATTTTCAAAATTGATTTGTCACAACAGTGTAATTTTGCACAAAATTGTCCGTTTGTCAAAAGAGCCTCAACGAGTAGAATAACGTATACCTTTACACGCCGAAGGACATACCTTTCACGCTCAGCAACGATGGCGCGTCGTTCGGCCTCATGGCCCAATCGTTCCAAGGCTTGAGCACGTTCTTCGGCTTCTTCGAGGGCGGCAATCGCTCGTGCCCTTTCTTCTCGTAGCTCTAACGAACGACGCTCCAGTTCCGTTCGTTGTGCCGATACCAGCTGTACCTGTCAATGTTATCGGTAATATTTAATCACGTGACGGTGACGACGACGACAAAAGCTAACGTTGAAAGTTATACTGCGTAGGATGAACAACCGGACGCGAGATACGTTTTCTCTTATCGCACCTGCGTGTACGTACGTTCGCGTGGACGCATATGGGTTTACCATCTCTTTTTTTTTTGACGCATGGCGTATGTATCGTTTACCTTAGTTACGTTCGTGTGTTTGAAATTTCGTACACGAGATGTTTGTTTCTCACAGCACGCGCCGTTCGCAATCGAATCAACGTAAATATTATACATCGATGGACTTTGTTTCCCTTCAAATTACACGAGCAAAAAAATATTTTTCTCCCGGCGCGTCGACGAAAACATTGTTGACTTGCGAGGAAATCTGTTCGCGTTGACAGTACTCTTTTGGAAAGTCTTTCGCGCGAGACAAAAAAATTCGTTTTTTTTTGCATCGGTAACGCACGCAAAAGCGTACACATTTAGATCAAGCGTCCATATGGCGAACTCCCACTTGGGATCACTTGAAAACGAGGCGTGCAGTAGCGCGCAACTGAATCAACGAAAATAACCAACGGGAGTGTACGTATCGACTAGAAAAACGAGCAAAGTAGTAATACGCGTGTTACTAATCTTTCAACCGTACGATTACAACTTACTTCGTCCTTGAGTACTTCCAAACTGCTGACGTGATCTTGTAACGTGGTATTCCTTAAGGCGCATTTTTCTCGAAGATGTTTCATCTCGAGTAATAATTGTTCTTCTTGTTTAGCTGCTTCGCGTAATTGATCGGCTAATCGTGCATTTTGTGCCGTTAATTCCGAGACCAAACTTGCTTGATCACGCTCGGCTCGTCGAGCACGTTCGCTTTGCTCGTGTAATTGTGTACGTAAACCTTCAACGTCGGCTTGCAATTCAACGGCACGCGCTTCGCTCTCGCCACGCGCTTCCTCGAGTTTTCGACGCAACAGGTGACGCTCTTGTTCCAAGCTCTGTAACAAACAATCCAACGTTTTTCGTTATTATAGTAGGATTTCCGCGTGTGCTCGAACACGTGAAAAACGTTAACGCACATCTTAGTCAAAGTAACGAGACAAATAAAGGTTCTACTAAAAACAGACGTTTGTCTGGACGTCTCGACAATGTCGCGCGCGAAATCAGCGCGCGAACGTTCCGATTTCTCGTGTACAAAGCATTTCTATACAGATGCTCGAACCGGATAATGCTGCCAGTGCAAGTGGTTCTTTCTTTTTTTTTCCATGTCAAGATGTAATATAGAGCAATGACTCTATTCACCTTTGAATACAAAACAAACAAAGTGTAACGCGCGCTGAAAACACAATTCTCTTTGTATCTCTGCAAGCGATCGAAATATTCTTCTCTTAATCAATCAACATTGTGAGCGCGTAACGCGCGGTATAATCTCGGCAATCGTACAAAGAAAAAAAGATAATTCGACGCGTAATAACCGCGGGTATAGTCAAAGCTCCGTTCACGCCCATGGCATATATCGCAACGTAATGAAACGAGCGAAAGGCCACTACGGATCGTATAGAGGAGAGACAAAGAGTACGTTGCACACACACACGCATAGAGATACACAGGAAAACTTTCGCGGCGCGTACACTCTCACTTTATAGACGTCCAAGAGAAAAAAGACGAGCCTGCAAGTTCGTTGCGAATAGGCTTTTCGAAAACAAAACGTAAAAAAACAACCAGTTGCACACGATTGTTTGGACCTCAGCCCATGTGAACGGGTTTCGCCGAGTGATTCATCGGTATGTGCTACGTATACTAATTTCCATCTCCTGTTTTGTCTTTTACAACGAAGACGAGTTGTGGGTTGTGGTACGACAGCGGAGATTTTTGATTGTTCAAACCCCAACGACGTGCCCAACGCTGTTATTTTGTTTTTTAGACTACGAACTTGACAACGTGAAAGTTAGTAGAACCGACAAAATAAAATGTCATAACCTTCTCGATTCAATAGCGCAGAGTAATTATACGCTGTATTACATCGTAAAACTGATCCCGAAGAGAAAAAAACGCATAATCGTTTGTCTCAAAATAAATCCAGTGTTGAGAGAACGTTAAACTGCACTTTCATGAAGTTTGCGCGTCTGTACGTTGTACGAAATAATTGTACAGCTTTTGAATTTTCCTTTCAGTAAAGTACAAGCAACTAAATAAAAAACTGGATAAACGAGTTTGCTAAACTGCGCTCTTCCCACGTGGCGCGTATACCTCTACGCTGCGCGAAACACGCGCAACAGTCATTCAATGCCACTTCCTATAAATTATTAAAACTTAAAGTTGACATCGTACAACCTTCAACTATCTCGCTCGAAAAAATAACGAAATTTCATCCACCTTACGAGAAAGATGAAAATCATTTTCGTAAAACCTTCAGCGAAATTGCGTTTCTTTGTGCGGCATAATTACGTCATCGACGTGCGCTTACACGCGCAATTTTGACAATTTCTCCGCGCTCTGCAATAATAGCGAAAAAACGTTGACAGTTTTCGCGCGGGCAGACTGTTGGGCATGCAAATCGACGATGATTCAGCCGAGAGAGAGAGAGAGAGAGAGAGAGAGATCCGCGAAGCAATAAGGTCATCGAGCTCCGTAAAAACTTGAGTATGAGATCACGACGCGGCGTGACGAAGGTGTGTGCGGGCGCGCGAATATTCATTCGAGAAAGTCGCGAGATACTGCTGCTTAGAAAGCCAAAAATAACAAAATAACAAAAAATTGTGTCGTTGCGAGATGCGACATCGTTTCAAGGGTATATGCGCATACGTGACTCGTTGATTTTTTTTTAAGGATTTCGAATTATGGAGCGTCTGCGTAATTGAATGGATTTTGAACGTACGTTATTTTGGTTTTTGTTCAAAGTTTAGACGGGCATAATATGGTAATTGATTGAGGAATCTTGCGAGATTATAAAACCTGATGGTAAATTATGAAACGATGAAACAATGATTACTGAAAATATCGTTATTTTAACTACATTTCGAAACCTAATTGAATAAAGCTTCGATCGTAAACAATAAACGAACTTCCGTTTCTTTGTAACTTTGTAACTTTGTACTGCATTTATAATTTTCGAGAAAAAAACTGAAAGTTTTCAATCGAAATGCGATCTATACTTTTGTTTCGAGGATTTCGAATGCAATTACGTCGCGTTTTGTCGTTACTCGTACGCAAAGGCACGTAACATCGATCCATCAAATTAGCATGCGCAATAAATGCCTCGTCATATACGTCACATAGAGCGATCAGAAATACATTTTCCTTTCGCCCGCGACGCCGACTAGAATAAGAAAAAAAAAACAAACGAAGGAGAGCATCGATCGATTGGTGCATATATAAATGTCACGAGCGATGCCATTTAACGTATGCAAGTTTGATTCCTACGTATACAATATAACCGTATGTATATTCAGTTTGTTCCAAATGAGTCAGACAAGTCCGCACAGCACTCGTTTCGAAAGAGTCAAACGAGCGATAAGAGAGCACGTTTCTAATAATCGTGTCGAACAAGTACTAACTTTGGCAATGATCCACTTTCGGGTGAGAGCGAGCTCCGATCGATTTCGGCCTTGCGTAAAAAAACATCGCGAGGATTACAAAAGGTGTCGAAGTGTCGTGGCGGTGAAACGGATAAAAAATAACGGCGCTGATTGGTATATACCCGTTGCGCATTGTCTTTGCACCACTCGCGATACAATTTACGCGTTATCGTTCAAGAGCACGCGGAGTAGATTCAGCCTATTTTTTCTTCTCGATCATCGCCACCTCTCCACCTCTCCAATTAATCGTAATAAACTCACTCGACTCTACCTTGTGAATTCTCACGAGTTGATCGTTTCTCCCGAACAACGTTAAAAAGGCTCTTTCGTATAATTAACCAGTGGAGCGTGGTAAAGTTTTCTCTCTCGAAAACGGGAGTTTTTTTTCATTTTGTTTCCTCGGAAGGGACATCCCAAGGTAGTCCGGTGTACAGTCTCTTTGGAAAGACAATATAGTAACAGCAGCCGCGGAAGTACATCATCAACCAGATACACTGTCTTTTCTAATTTTATACGCCGCCGCCTAAAGATCCTTTCTAGCTGTTATTTTTCCGAGACTTTACCGCGCCGAGAGTCATTCGTCGAACAATTGGTACGACGAGAATGCATTTTACAGTTTAGGGCAACGACGACGATATAATCGGTACTTTTTTATACAAAAGAGTTGGCGTGCGTTACGAAATTGGACGTGCAACCAGTGTCCAACGATTAAAGAGTACCTTTTTACTTTTAAGTTCGACATTGAATCGACAATTTCGGTCCAAAAATAGTACCAAGCTTATTCGTCCTTGTATGCGTCGATTCAATTAAAAAATCTTCGTTACTCTACTCGCTCGTACGCAAAGAAACACAGTCAATGACGACTAAACAAATAAATTTAAAAATCAATCCGTCAACGTTGGCAAACGTTTACTTTGAAAACAGATCGAATAAATTGGGACTACTGTTGGCTGCACAATTGTGTGTGATATCTATCTATTTGATTCCGTATCGAACAATCAATCGGTATAAATTGATTGGATTAGGGTATTTTTTGTCACGCCATTTAACGTTAAAATGCATGACAAAAATATAGAAAATGAAATATACCTTTGTTTGTAGAATTGCTCGTCAAAAGTCACACGCAAAAATGCCACGTGCAAATAACAATTCGATCAAACGTCGCGTGCTGGAATGCCACACACGACAACACGAATAGAAAAAAAGGGACGACAAAGACGAATAATATCGATGAATAATGTTGCATTATGCGAAAAAACAGAAAGAAAGATAGAGAGAGAGAGCGTAGTGAAAGCGAATTTATAGTAGGAAAAAGGGGCTGAATGTTATCGAGAGAAGAGAAAGAGTTAGCCATACATAGTTGTATATATATATATACGTGTGTAGGTATAAATATAGGCAAGCGAATCCGTATAAAAATAGCTTAATGTTATAAAGCAGCTTGATGGAATGTGTATATGCGCGGCCAAGCTCACTCGTTTTGTGCACTTTTGCTTGCTTTGCACACTCGCACACTCGCACACTCGATGACCATCGATAAGGCTTTTAGCCAATTGCATATCTTGCAATAATACCTTGAACGATTATATCGGTAAAATAAATCTTTGTCAAATTTCAAAGCTGCTTCGATCGCAATTGCCATCTTGTTATTCCGTAAAACGATACTCTCCGTTGTGGATAATCGTTGTTGTCACTCCCGACACAAGTTGAAACAGAACGTAACGCTACGCGTCTATTAGCCGGATCATTAGTGCAATTGCGATAATATTTTCTCGTCGTTACCATCGTCGTGTAGATTTTACTCGCGAAAATTTGCAAAAGTATACGCGTTTAAGTAGAATCGTCTGGATAAACAAACGAAGCAACTTGACGATACGTGTACTCGAATGTTGGTGCAACGACCGCATAGATTTGGACGTTATGGGGGATGGACGATGACGCGCACGACAAATAAACTTTGACGAAACAAGAAAGAGCTGAGAGTCTAAAAAGGCATTCGTACGTTTGGAGCTACGTATTACGCAAGTTGACTTGCCTATTTTCTTCCTGACCACGTGCCCTCTCTGTCCTCGGATTAAACATTTCTTCGAAATGCAACATCCTTTTTTCGATCGGGAAGCACTCCAAAGAAAATGACAGGAACAATAAGCTATACCAACGATCGTTGCCGATAATATGCACGTAAATAGAATCAAAGCTTGCAAATATTCGACCGAGCGAAATAAACAAAAAGCAGCTTCCTATCAATACGGTACGTGAATATACGCGTATACGTGTTTATAAATAAAACATTCGTTATCAATGATTTTTTTTTCAAACAAACACCATGAGATATACTATTCTGTATAGTGAAAGCCCGCGCCTCTCGTTGCTCGCTTGGACAAAGGAAAGAGAGCGAGAGTGCAACAAACGAAGGAAACCGGTTGAGCAGCAGCGCGCTTACGTCACGCGTGCGCAGAGAAAGAGTATAATAGGTATATAGAGGCCTGTATTGTACCCTTTGCCACTTGCTCACTGTACATACATACGAACGTGCAATGGATTTTCGTCGTACTACCGTAGGTAGGCTCATTTTGTCAAGGATGTGGTATTATAATACTTATTTTTAAGAATCTCCATCCGTGAGAGATTTTTGGCTGAGTAGTTAGTATGCACGTGAACCCGTGGCAATCTGCATTTTGAAATTTAATATACAGCTGACCTACCTTACAAACGCGCGAGCGCACACAAAGGTACGCATTTTTGTTAAGCGAATATTACAATATTGTTAGTTTGACAAGTTACAATTACGAGAAAGGTGTAGATTTTGTTCCAAGGACACGATATCTACGTATACATTGGTTTAGCCGATCAATTTTTTTTTTCATCACCGACTACTCCGCGTTACGATTCGTTCGATCGCTGGCTACCTACCTTTCACGAATCACTATACGAACGCACGTGGTAATCAAATGTATATTCGCGCGAGAAAAATTCAGCCCGTTACTCGTGAATTATAATATCAAGCAACGCAATTGTGCACAACTTTCGGATTTCTCTCCTCGGTAAAACGTCAGATGTGCACACGGTAATAAAACAAAAATGTCAAACCACTTGAATTTGTCGTCGGCGACCAGAAATCGCTGTGTTTATTCGATTACAAGAGAGACGGTCGATTATTATATAGAAAAGTAAGAAATGTAATTTGCACTTGTTACCACTTGTCGTTTGAAACACGGCAAATTACGTCTATTATAGACACTTGTAACGTTGCGACGAGGCTTACCCACGTCGTAAGTATTATTAACTCTTCTTATTCTTGAACGATCCGCTGTTTGGATGCTTACATCAGGTGCGCTTATCTACGATTGCAATCGCGATTATTTCGCCAATTAGATGTCATATAATACAGTTGACGAAAATTAACTGTAATCATTTGGAACAAGTATATACGCGTAATTAAACATCTTAAAAAGTACGTATACCTGTATGTTCGAGTACTACAATACATACAGAGGCATACACCTACACGTTGTACGTAAATCCTGCTATATGTATACGAGTGATTGAAGGTTGCCTGGAGAGAAAGAGAGGGATACGATATCGATAGGCTTATAGACCTGACTTGCGAATAAAAAAGTGAAACTTGCAGTAGAGACTTTCCGAACTACAGCTCTCCCTGTAACGAAAAATCCAATGCCGTTTACAGAAAAATATATCGCGCTATCGTTGTCGATGTGACAAAGCAACGGCGATCTATCAATTGATCGTCAATGCACACACCTACACTTTATTGGACAAATAGATTAGACCAACCAACCCCCAGTAGAGTACATTAACAGCAGTCGGTGAACTGTCGCGCGGGTGTACGGGCGTACAATCGGTCGATGAGTAACCAGGGGAACCAAGGCCGAGTATATAGTATATAAAGCTCCACATGGTTCGATAACTCGAACTTTCCACGCGGTGAAAACGACAACGAGCGACGCCTTTGCGTTATTATTACCACTCGATCTTTACGCAAGCTCGTATACTACGATACTCTGCACGCTATATGGTTATTTCGTCGATACGACGATTTACTTGTTCGTTTTGTTGAGATCGTAAATGAAAAAAATACGAGGTTAACGTTTGCGCAACGAGAATTTATCGAAATTAAAATTATACCTGGGTGCTCGTTGTTGCTGGATGGATGTCGTATTTTTTACTCGTTTTATCTTGGTTGCCCATTTTATTCGTGTTTTTTCTTCTACACTCGTTTATACAATTACTAACGTAAAATAACACGTTCAAATCGCGAAAACAAAAGACAAATACACGTATATCGATCAATTAAATGTAGGTCACAGGGGGAGGTAAGGGTGACAATAATCGAGGTATAAATTAGACGTTACGAACTTGTGAAAGGAATGCACGGAAACGAGTTCCGGCTCTACTATAATTGCACTTTTCGAAGCCCTTCAAATTTCACGATTTACGTATCAAAAGCAGATTAGAAAGCGATCGTTGCGAAGAATATTCGCGAAAGAACGTGACGTGAAAAACAAGTTGGAAATGGGTTTGTTTATTTGTTCTGGGGGTGACTTGTGGAAAAATCATAGTAGTTGCCGTAGGCAGTGTTGATTTTGATCAGAATCGATCGTGAAAAAAAAAACAATCAATTGCAACGATACGCGGTCTTTTCAAATCGGTAAAACCAAACGTGTGAATGAACGTGTGAAGTATCCGTACTAAAATGTTGACAACCGTTTAATTTTCAATAATTCCAACTTTGATCAATTAAATTTTCATTGAAAAAAGAACACAAAATATGCACGGTTGAAGATGATTGGACTAATATTGAGAAATCAAGAATCACAATACACTCCCCCTATTGCTATGAGAATATAGGCTAATATCACCCACGCCATTCCGTCATCCTCTATACCGTCTTATTGATTATTCTTCTCTCTCTCTCTCTCTCTCTCTCTCTCTCGTACGCGCTCTGCGTACAGGTGCGGTAAATTATGAAGCACTTATCACGATTCGAGCACAACCCGATTATTACGCGTCATCAAAGGTAAATAGGTCTGACAATAATAAACGATTGTTCAGCTTGGGATTGAGTTCTTAGAAAGTCTCGGAGATGAAAAAGTGAGTGAGAGAGAGAGAGAGAGAGAGAAGCTTTTCATTTTCTTGACGAAAGTTCATTCAATCGAATTTTAAGTCACATTCGTCTAATTGTATACGACAATGTGTCAGTTATTAAATGTTCCTTTGCAAAGCAATCGGAAGTATACGAAATGTTATTTTAGTTTAACACGACGTTAATCAGAGGTATTCTATTCTCTTTAAATGTACACTGGCAACCAGTACGGAGAGGATGTCGCCATCAACAGAAGCATCGTCATCGTCGTCTAAAATTAACTCTCTTCGACTATCGCAAACTAGCCATTAGTAAAGAAAATGCCAATTAATTAAAACAACTATATCTCGCGCCAGTGTATCCGCTACTCGGCAAATTACAATGTCATTCTTGTAATTACATACATAAAATAATTGATGGCATTCGACGCATTACATATATATAAGAGAAAAAGAACACCACACGGGACGTTTCCTTTAATACGGCCTGTGTAATTCAAGAAAGTCGTCATTTAATACGCGTGCAACATCAAGGAATTCCTTGCAGACACATGCGTACGATCGAGATCGAGAGAATTTCTATGGCAGATGTCCAGATTGTTTGTTTTACGGTGTTTGCTGACGTTTCGATTAGATACGATTATTGAGTACAAATCCGTAATTACGACTATTTTCATTAAACAGCATCTTTATACTTTCTCGAGTCAAATTACATCGATATTTGTTGCTTTTCGTAAAACTATCATTTATACAACTTGAGGAAAATACGCAATTATAAATCGCAAACATTTTATCATTCTTCGGGTAATAAATCGTTTGTATTAAAAAGAAAAAATAACGTCGACAGGTCACTGGAAAAAGTCAGTGAACTTATTTTTATGCGATCTTTCGCAGCGATAAACCTTTTTCGAAAGTATTATTTGAGCGTTATGTCGGTTAAAAACTTGATTCAGAAACCAAAGTTATAACTGCCGAAAATTTCTCTCCGCAAATAGACCGATTGGGCATAGACGCGTAACGGAATATGCGCGAAAACGTCAACAAAAAAAACGGTAACGACAACGACAACGACAACAACTACGACGACAACAACAACACGAAACTTTCTCTCGATACACCATATTCATACAAAATTCTTATGGGTACGTACCCTATATGCACAGGAAGAACTTTCGCGAAGCATTTGCACACGCGACAATTAGAGACGACACCTCTCTAAGAAAAGAGAGAGAGAGAGAGAGAGAGAGAGAGAGAGATAGAGAAAAATATATATAACTTCGACTTTCCCGACGTGTAGTTGGCGCGCGCAACGCGAACGACGACAATTGGCGTAATTACGTCGCGCCGCACGTCGCGGAAGTGAAAGAAAAAGAAAGAACGAAAAAAAACAACACAACAACTTCTCCTTTTTATGGATCGTAGAAGCAGCACAGTTATATACCTCTGGTGCGCTAGCCTTTTGTTTCGCGTATACGCCCACACTTGTACGTCGACTACGTATAGATTGGATAAGTGGATTATGTAAAATTGCGATGTTTTCAAAGTTCGATCAAGACTATTGCACTGTGCAAAAATTGGAATTGTCAATTTGTCAGTTGTTGGAAAACGCGAAACAAGTGGCAAGAGAATAGTTTGCAATGCAAATTATTTGGCTTTCCAACCACGGGTATTTTTATAACTGGGTTTGTAAGATAAGGCTCTACTATGAGTACTACTCGTCTTCCGTACGATGAGAAAGTGCATGTTTTTTGTCGCTATTTTGCATCTTCAACGAATAAGTAAAGTAGAATACAGCAAAAACACGAGTGCACGCTATCAATGGTAGTCCTTGCACATCTCCAAACATCGTACGCAAATCCCACCCATTGTCCCAGTTTTCCACGACATCGTAAACATCGCTAATAGACTTAACGATCTTCCGTGACTGCTCGACAAATTCATATCGCTGAAAACGCGGTAGCATTTTTATCACACGAGTAAACGCTCAAAACTGAACAACCAACAAGATCCGTGGCCTATAAAATCTCTGAAAATCGCTCGCTTTGCTAGGCGTATGTTCGCACGCGGAAGGCGCTTCTCGATTTCCGGTTATTAATAAACCAAGCTAAGCTGCTCTCGTCTGCGGCAAAATCGCCAAAGCGAGGTACTTTCCCCGTTCGGAAAGCAGATCGAGAAAGAAAGACAGATAATGGTCGTACACTCGAAAGCGTTTTATTTTCGAATCGATTTGTATTAGCGGCTATCGCAATACATTTGAAACCGTTGTTTCTTAACAAACGCCTCGTTCGAGTCTATAACGAACCGGTATAAAAATAAAATATGCTCCGTCGCGTCATCTACGCGCTCGCATCAAAGAAAAAAACGAGCAGAGCGCACTTGCGCAATACGCAAGTAGAACTTTCAGAGTGCACGTCGTCGTCAATTTCGACAAAACAAAATAAACAAACACCGAAAAAAGTCTCCGACGAAGAAGGTTACCGTCGGAAAGGCATGGCTTCAAACGGAGAAAAAGAAATAGAGGAGGAAGTCGCGTAATCGCGTTGAAAAAGCGACGTCATTCACGATCGCAATTATCGCGCGCTACCTTTTTCTTTCACTCGATAAAGTTGCAGAAGAGCACCGCTGCTCGATCTACCAAGGTGGGCAAATATCTCCCTTCTCCACCTTGGTTTTTTTATCCGCGATCGCGAAATAAAGGAATCCACGTGCAACAGAGATGACGTAACGGGTGAATTATACAAAATGTCGAGTCCTTCTGCAAGGATTATAGAATCCGACACGAAGGAGGAAAAACGTGAAAAAAAGATTGCAATATTGAATTGTCCAACTTGGTTTGTAGACAATTTGCACAAAACGAATATTTACGAGAGTTTTTGTCAGCGATTACGTCAAATAGGAACGACTAGTCGTGTAATTATAAGATGACGGCTAATTTCGCGACAGTTATACCTTCTTTGCGTGTACTCAAGTTTGAAATATCGCAAATCGTTACGAACACCAAGGCCGAAGAATACACGCACAGAACGCACGACGATATCGATGAATCTCGCGTGATCCGCACTATCGATTATTAGCTCATACGCTTTTTCCACGCACAGTACGCATCGAGAACTTTTCTCTTTCCTCGCGAACGTTTCGAGATAGGTTTCGATCGATCGTTGAGATCCTTGGGCAATAACGTTCTATCTCTCGCTTCAAGAGCTTTCCTTTGTTACGCAAAAGGGTTTGGAATTCGGTTTAAACGTAATTACCAACGTTTTGTAAGTAAAGCACCGAGATGCAATATGTACGTTATTCACAATGAATCTCCCTGCGGAGATCGTTCAACCGTTCTTCTTTTTAACATTGACGAGGCGAGGTGTTTCGAGTCGGTGTCGACTCGCTTGTGATATCGATACAAAAATAAAACAAGAACGAGATTTTGTATTGACAATAGCTAATTCATTGACGGTGATTCAGCTGGAGACGAGTTTATAATTACGTAATGACGCTATTTTAAACGCGGATATCCTTGTGTAGGAAACAAAAAATCACAACAAATAAGACAAATCAATGCCATCGATCAATGGTTAAAGTAACATTCCTGAGGTACGCTTAATTGTCGTTAAATCGAACGTAGGTCTGATGGATGTAAACGAACGAAATGATCAATATTTTAAAAATAACTATGCAAAAACATGGCACTTGCTCTTTGCCATTGATTGCAATAATGTCATTACGCATTTCACCGTTATGATATGGCCATCAAGTTTTACTTTATTATCCAAGTGGTAAAAGAGGAAATTGTGAGGCATAAAAGTACCAGAGGCAAACAAAGCATTCCTATTTCGCCCTTTAATAGCTGACCGCAAATGGTGAACAAAAAAAACCCAATCGGATTCCGTTAGATCGTGCACGCGCGCGGTTCACTCTATACACAATAGGAGAAAATAGAAAGAGAGAGAGAGAGAGAGAGAAAGGCTCTTTTTTTCATTCAATCGTAAGTTGCGTTGACGAGATATATTTATTGCTCCGAAATATTGTTCTTTTTGTTTTTTTGGTACGAGCTACGTGTAACTGGATACTTGGTATTCTGACGTAACAATCAGATATTACATTTTTTATACGTATACGCTTAATTCATCGTTCGGTGAAGAATTTGACGACAAAGTTGCGGTTGATCGATCGGTACAAACAAATCGAAAGTTAACGCGAAAAATTCCATAAATTACGATTAAAAAAATAAAACAAAGTAATTTTTCCCAGCCAATTACAAACCAACAGCAGTATATCTATAGACCGTTATTCGTTGTTGTTTTTCGCGAAAACTCAAAACAATACCGGCGCAATTTTCCACAGAGTGTTCACCGAAAACAAAAGGTGTCTCTTTCTCTCTTTATCTTCCGACGGGCAAGCAGGTGCGAAGATTGCGTCACGGTAATGAGGAACAAGTTTTCAGGCGCAATAAAAAGAAAAAGAAGAAAAGAGAGCGGAAAGCATACCCGTTATATAGGGTGAATCGCGGAAACTGTCGTACCTAAGTGCTAATTCGTGTGAGAATTGTGCATTTTTAATTAGACACACTAACAAAAATAGAAAAAAAGTAGATACAATAAGAGCTGTGTGTGTGTGTGTGTGGCGTAACGTTCTATTAATCGTTTAAACCGAATCTGTATGGAACAGGGGCAAGTTTATGCTTCGTTGGAGCGCACACAGAGATAAGAACGTTCTCTTATTGTGTGCCGTCTGAGAGAAGCTGATTTTTCGTCTTGCATACATACACACGTGTTATAAATCTTAAGCGAGTGTACCTACACTGAGGCACAGAAACAGAGAGAGAGAGAGAGAGAGAGAGAGAGAGAGAGAATTAATTACTCGTCATCACTGATAGGTATTTGGAAACAAGGACGAGCTGAGAGATTCAATAATACACAAAAGTTCAATGAAAGAGAATTAAAAAAAAAAGGAAGGAGCACGGTTGTAAATATAATGTTTCCGGTCAATTTCTTGCGCGCAAGTCGGTCAACAAGCTGAAGAAAAACAATTGGAAAAAGGCGACATTCCGAAGAACGATGAAACTTCCTCTCTCTCCGCTGGACAAATCTTTTTCGAAGTCGTGAGTTTCCCTTATAATACTTTCGTTGTTGAACTTAGCCAACTGAGACATTCACAGGCAACTATGCGCGCTGATTGATTTCTGTTGGAACTTTGAGGCTGTATGCATTAAAAAAGATCTACAAAGGTAAACATCTTCGTTTCTATGTCCGTGTAGATTTCTATTTGTTTTTTTTTTCTTTGGAAGACGAATTAAAAATTGTCCAGACGACGTTTCTTTTTTTGCTTTTCGAGAAAAAAAACTCAGTCATGCGTAAGAGTTGACTACTGTTTGTAGATGACAAATTATCATAAAAGAGAATTTGTTGTCGTTGTTGTTGTTTCATTTCGTCATCGTTGTGCTGGATAAATTAGATCGTTAACGTTGAAGTTGCGTTTTATTTTTAATTGTCTCTCAGGAATGCATCAACGCGCATTATTAACGAAAGTATTTACGATTTTCACCAACAACATCCTGCTTCATCAAACAAGAATTTTCGCACAATTAAAGCTCATCGTGCACACGAAAACGAGGGCGTTTACTTTGAAAAAAAAACAAGTTGTTTAAATCTGCACAATTATTCACGCGTATAACAAGGTTCTCATGCACATGCACGCATATATGCAAACTAAGCAACTAATTTTTGCGACCCTGCCCCGGATTTCCATGTCGCGAGAGGAAGAGAGAGAGAGAGAGTTCACATTGTCTTCCGCGTGTCTACAGTGATGATGATGATGATGATGATGATGATGATGATTTTTTTCCTGTATATTATAATACTACAGCAAGTGTGTAATTTCCGATTCCACGCCGTGTATTTTACAAATATCAAACGAGAGAATATTTCTTTATTCTCGTCCCAATGAACGTTATAACGCGAAAAGATGATGATTGCAAACGAGTGAAAATTGTGAGAGATATGAAAGCAAGATGATGCTCAAACCTTATGGTCGTTATCGTTTCTGTCTTTTCATCTTGTAATTGCGATGAGGAGATAATTAGTTGCTAAATCTGTTGCTTTGTAGGCTAAGAAAAACTACGCACTACTACTAGTACTGGATGTGGGTTAAATATATTTCGAACGCAATAAAAACACAGTCCGCGTTGCTTGATAAATAATGCAATTTCTCCGCTGTATTTTAATAAGATCTAGATTCTATCGGATATACATACCCATTATTATCCGTTCCTTTTTTATTTGACGGCAATTACCCAGGAACGTGATCAAAGATTATTACTGCGACAACGTATTCTACTCTGTTGAAGATGTGTTTATATTATCACGATTATTGATTTACTCGTATAACATAGTAACTACGTACTTACACGTAGTTTTACTTTTTTTTATTCGTTGTAAGTGTGTCACAATGAGACGAGAAGCGCAAAAAAGCTAGCAGAAAAATTTCCCATCCGTGTATAAGCACACAAGCATTTCATAAGAATGTCAAACATTGCAAAAGCTGCCACGAAAAATACATCAACACAACCTTCACCGAGTAATTCCTCTGTAGCACGTAATGAATAATCTAACGAGGAGTCCCTCTTCCACTTTTGAAAAATCATCTTTTTTTTCTTGCGTTTGGCCTTTCTCGCACGCGCACACCCGCGCAATTTTTTTTAACGACCGATTCATTTGAATCCCCCTACGCCTGACTTGTAATAGCTCCAGAGATTTAACCACGTCTCTGTAATGCAGTGCAACGTAATAATAATAACATATCGTTCCAACGTATATAATTATTTCACAACGACGACAATGGGCAAAAAGGCAAATACGCCTAACGAGTTGTCCGTTTGACGAGGATTCGGTGGGAATTTCTCAAGTGCGATCGACAAATGAGATCGTTAAACGAATCGGTACTATTGAAAATTTGAAACATCCACAAACAGACAAAACATGGGAATAACACAGTTTGTGACCGATGTGAAAATATAATTTTTTTTGACGAAACTCGTTACAGTCATAAGCGCCTACGGCTTGTAAACTTCTAGTTTCGCGGAAAGAAAAAAACCTTTAAGTACTCGTCAAGGAATGTGCAAATATACCATAGTCAATTCGACACGAAAACCCCCGACGCAATTGACAACCCGTCGTATAAGATTTTTTGTCGTATTATAATTCGGTTAATGGCACGTTCACTCGACGTTATCCTTGTTTGTCTTTCATCGAAAATACGCGCAGTTGCAAGCGCTGATAAAATCCACGACAAATCATCGTGTGCAATGCGACGTATCTGAGACGACCTCTTCTACTATTTTTATACATTCGTCGAATAAGTAAATAGGTAATACTCGATTAAACAGCGGATTATGCGAAAAAAGCGTATATATACCAACGTCAGAGAAACGGATGCGGTTGGTGCAACAATGCGCGCGAAAGGAACAAAGTTTTCTCTCTCTCTCTCTCTCTCTCTCCTTCTACGTTATTGTGCAACGAATAAAGATTTCGTGTATAAAACTATACATTGTGGCTATATGTTATATATGTGTACACAATGTTCGCGTGTTAAGAAGCAAACTAGAGCGAGAGCCCACTTTTCGCAAGGCTGATCGCGCATCCGCCACTATAAAGACGCCTGCCTGACAAAATAAAACCGGAAAGTGCGCCGTTTAAACAAAAAAGGGTGAATTTTCTTTTTTCTTTTCTTTCCTTTAAAATTCTATCTTTTGAGTAAATTCTTACTAATGTTCCATACGTACTATTGTTCAATGATGCTTCTACGCTTATATCTGTTATTGTTAAATTAACGATAATTAATTGAATAAAATGACTCGAAGCGTGCCTACAGCCGCAACTATATAGTTTCAGAGATTGTACAATACGACTTTGCTAGCTGCAAGACGATACCGATACCATGGCAAAAAGATGGTAGGTCGGTAAGCGGAAAACCATTATCCCTATTTATTGCTACAAAAACCACTGTGATCGAGGTGCCTCATCCCTTCCAACGGTTAGTTCAGAACCGCGTAAAACCTCCGTCCGCTCCTATACGGAGATTAAAAGGTGAAGATGTATTTGACAAAGTATTGTAATTTGAAAAGCTTTGTGAATGGGACGTTAAAAACAATCGAGTAATCAACAGCTTCGAGCAATATACATGTATAGTTCGAACTAGAGAAAGAGATGACTGTCGTTGTAAAAAGGTCCAGCAATTTTCGCAATCGAGTAATGCAGAGTACAAGTATCCAAGAGTTTTCAACGTTAAGTGGGGCTTAAGCTATGAACGAGGCTTTTGAAATAACGAGTATCGGCAAATTGGAGCGTTTACGTGTTGTTGTTGATCATCGGGATCGATGAGCAAATACAATCAATAGGTTTATGATCTCGATCATTTTCTACTATTCCTAGTATGGATTGCTTTACTTTCTAATGTGCCATTTACAATGGCGATTAGATTATGGGATTAGCGTCGTCTTGTCTTGATTGAAACAAACTGCAATTAGCGAAAAAATTATTTTTGATTATTTTTGAAAAATCTTGACGGAATCGTTAAACAGCCTAGTACGACGTATTCGACCAGGTAATCTACATTCGGCATTCAACGCCGCAAAGTTATTCACGAAATATACAGTAAACTAACTATTATTCTAGATCGAGAGTGGGAAATCAAACGTCGACGGGCAAAAAATCATAAGTTACGCCAGCGCGATGACGACACGCGTTATATCAATTTTATTTTTTTTTCTCGTCCCAAAAGTTCGCTCTCTACAACGGCGTGCGCAAATCACTTCGGAAAGTGGCGCGATAATTCCCGGGAAGTTGACTGTATCATTCCGAAAATCACACACGCTTAGACGGGATTTTCGATGTATACTTGTTGGGTACCAACACTTTAGCTTTATTACTATTTTATTTTCTCTTTCTGCGTATACGGATAATAATTGTCGCCAAATTATACGGGAACATTTACGATTAATTAGCGGGTGCTTTAACTGGGATAAAAACGAAATTTTCACAAACCGATCGCAAATCACGCGATGTAACAGTTCGTTTGTATCTTTATTACTGGTCGAGATTCCGTTATCTGCGTAATTCCGAGATTAGTAAATGGAACAACGAGATAAGCTCGATTATATGTAATAACTTTCGTTGGTTCGGATAAGTGTACTCATCGATGACAGATATTTAAACGTTCTATAACGAAAGAAGTTTTGCATAACGCCACCTTTCCTTCGTCGTTAAAATAATGTTTTCCGCGTTTCAATAAGACAATAAGTATATAATATATATTTCACCAACGCGTTACGTAAAAATAATTTAGACACTTTTTTTATTCGCCAAGTCCAACGACCTAGTTTATACGATAATTGGCATCGTCCTTCGCGTCGTCTCGCAATTGCGATTCTTATCTTTCTCTCTTTCTCGTTCCTTTGGTGGCGCATCATTTTTCGGCGTGGTTTAACGACTAATTAGCGAGGGTACGTAGCAAAAGCTTTGACTTCCCAAGAGGAAAGTTGAACGGGACTATTGTTTTGAGAGTATAAAAGTTTCGACGTTGACACGGTTCATTTTTATTTCGCTGTTGTTATTACGATTTCGAAAATCCGACGTAACGACGTCTCTTTTGGGGAAGATTGGAAAAGCCCCTACATGCATATTCCAATTGGCGAGCTTGGTTATGTAAAACTTGGAATATCCGAGATTTTGCGGAAGATATACGTAGATAAATTGCACGTCGATTGACGATCCGACAAGGAGGGAAGGCACAATCGCGTACAAATGAAACAATCGCACTTGTAACTGCTTCTCTCACGTTTCTTATTCTTTACGCGACGAGAGACAAATCGGTGCTGCGCTCGATGATTAACGACAATAGTTGCCGCGTATAGCGGTCTTGTGTTTCACTTCCGTAATTTGATTTTTACTTAACTACCTTCATTTTTACATTTGACTGACGCGTTGCGACGAACGTATACATGTATACTCGCGAGACTGTCGTTTTATTAATTGTAAACAAACAAATAATAACGAGTGTTATAGAAATTTTGAAATTGAGTTTTACCACACGGTTTTTAACGAAACTACTCGAGCGAAGCTATCAAAACGACTCGTTTCTTTCCGGTTCGTCCCATTCTCTTGCCAAGTATAGGAAATCCTTGCCTAGATTCGATCTTGCAGAGCACTGCAAAGATCTTTTAACGGCATTCTACGAAATAAAAATTGTATACGTATTTTTTTTAATTGTTTTTAAAATGGAACTATCTCCTCTCTTAAACGTCGGTGTTAGCTTTGAATCACGTACGAAACGTCAAGGTTTCCGAATAAGCAAACTCACGTACACATATGTATGTACAGACATATCCGCGAAGCGTGATGCCGGGCATTGTACACATGCATAGACACACTCATAGCTTGCGAGTTGCCCAAGTAAGTAGCTTATTTCCACGCTTTCGTGACTTTCCTTGCGAGCGCAAACCGTGTGCCCAACACGGAGGAACGGACCGCGCGCGCTCGCGCGCAAGGCGCAGCCCCGTCGTGTTTTTTCTTCTCTCTTATCCGCGGGAGTTGGCTTCTCTCTTTTCCTTTTGTTTCAATTGCGGATAAGACTATTTTGCAGAGTTTTTTCTCTTTTATTGATGGAAGAAAAAAAAAGACGAAGAATGCTTTGCTGATCGAGTGTTTGAACGGCGAGTCAAAGGTCAATGGTATTCGATAAATTCAAAACAATTGAAGGTGGTACAGTGTAGTGGTATTGTTCAAGGATAAGATTGCGATGGTAATAATGACGATGGAACTGTACGACTTTTGTCGGTAAGACCAACGTTAACTGTACAAACTTGTGTACTCGTGTTCTACTAGGATTAGAATGTACTTTTTCTTTTAGGATTATTTCAGTTTCGTTACTTACTGCTACCTCGACTATTTTCATACGAAACTGTGTTTCCTTTGAACCAACTGAATATTACTTGATACCGATTGTTTTGTTTATTACGTCAATTATGGCATATATGTTTACGTACTTGAAACGTTTTGCAAGAGCGCGACGTTACGTTAGGACATCTTTATTTGCTTTGATAACGACGAACCCTTTAAATAGTCGTTTCGTGCGCCGATCTGATGCAACACCACGCTGTGCACGTTTACTTCTGCGAGACTTGCTTCGAATGTAAAACACACACACATGTAAATTACACGTGCACGGCGAAGTGCCTCACGTGCAAAAGAAAAAGAAGAAGGGTTGGTTAACGCGTGCCCGCCGCGAATCCACTTAGGTAGCGTCTGTCTCTTTTATCCGAAACCATACGAGCTAAAACTTTCGCGTTGGATCAAGTACGTGTACATCTTCGTTGCGATGGGATAAGCCACACGAGTTTAACGTATCATATCGAAGAAGATATTTACGTTGTGAATTTGATCGATAATTTGCGACGGCTCCAACATGATGTTGTAATTGTTGAAACGGTGTAGAGAGATTTTTTGACTGGACGTTTGAATAAATTACGATCACGTTTGACTTTAAATAGAGTAGCTAAATCGAATCACAGTTTCATGAATATATATTTCAGCTCTCTCGAAACCATCATTAACACTTCGCAGGAAACGTAAATAGAACTTGACGTCGGCTGTAACTGTTAACGTCGCTCAACAACTTTAACTCGCGCGATCAAAGACGAGACTTTCAATTCGACTACACGAGATGTACATTGAAATGAATTGCTGATCATATCAATCGTCGATCAATCAACGAATTATCGTACAAAGCCATTCAAATTGTTTGAAACCAAGACAAAGTATAAAGTACCTCTAAATTGCGCTGAACTCAGAAACCGTTGAAATGCAAGTTGAAAATTCAATTTAAACGTAACGAAAAAAAAAGAGAAAACGTCAATTCCACATTCACGTGTCTCAAATTGATATCTATTAGATAGTGGATTAACTTCGTTACGGATCAGCTCGAAAGTATAACACAATGAACATTTCTAATGCTTCTTCTTATTTCCAACTGGACAAAGTTTATCGAAAACAATTTTTTGTTCTCAAATAAAAATAAATCAGTTTTATTACTGCCTTGAAAAAAAAGAAAAAGCTTCATTGGAAAATAAGATTACATCAGAACGCGATCAATTTAAAAATCCATAATTTTTCCCCTCAGTTGCATCACCAAAGGTCTCTCGCCCATTCAATTAACATTGAAACATGGATTACTTTTCGCAATAATCATCGTTGCAAACCCCAACACGGACACGTTGAGTTTTCACTTTTTTTTTCGTTACATCTACCATAATCACGATTACAATTAAACAACGAAACGCACGGTACCCTTCCCGTCGAAATTATTGCCAAGTGAAACGTGTACGATCTTTTCGCTACGTTTATTGATGTTTATATCAACGTATATATGTAATAGTGAGTCAAGTGAGCATAAAGATTATAAGCGAGACGTTACAGCTTGTTATGTTTGCCCGCATGGCAGTGCAAGCGCTTTGCAATAGAGTGCAGGACTTTCGTTATTTTCTTTCCGATTCACTTTCCAGAACGGCTGCACTTTGCTCCAACGCGTAATTGCGCTATTTTTTTCTTTCTCTCTTTTTTTGCTATCATATTTTCGGAGCGTTTGAAAAAAAATGATAGTGACTTGTCGTTTATTATTACGAAACTAATTGACGAATAATATCGGTAGACCTTTATGCGCTAAAAATCCGATATATTTGCAAACATAGCAATCATAGGAACGGTACATTTAAGGAAAGAGCTTTAGGAGAAAACGTAAGTGAAGACTGGTTAACGCGCGTATGCGCTTCTGAAAGTAATAATTGCTGATGGGAGATGAAACTTTTTTAAATGTTCTAACGAGCGTAATAACAGCTTGGCGATTGATTTGCTATTTTGTACAGATTACGTATGGATATAACTCATTCGAGAGATTGTACGATTCAACGCCTACAGTAGAAATCGGAATACTTAAAAAAGAAAAGTCAACGTTTTCTTTGATAAAATATCAAACAAACAAATTGTTCGGCATCGGTTTCGTTATAAGCAAAACATGTTTTTACGATTATTCAGAACATACGTTATCTCCAATAATTGTCGCTTTTCAAGCAAAAAAGGAAATAATGCGAAAAATCAACGATAACTCACCTCGACCTTGGTGGCATAATTTTCAGCGAGTGCTTCGCTCTGTCTCGTAAGCTCTTGATTTCTTTCGAGCAACGCTTTACCAAGTTCAGCAGCTAACACAAGATCTCTTTCCCTTTGTTGCAATAATTCCATTGGATCTTCGCTATTAATATCATCGATGGAAGCACTACGCGTTTGAAGACTCGATATCATGTCCTCGAGCGCGTAAGGCTCGTAGTGGCCGTCTTTTCGTGGCAACATTTTTCTTTTTTTTCCTTTGTTTCGTTCACCTTTTGAATTTTGAATCGATCACTCCGTACGCGTGTTATTTTGTTATCGTTTGTCAACGTTAACCGCTGCAGATAATCATCTTCTGCGCGCTCTGTGTCGCACGAGCAGCTGCATTACTCTGGGCCATTGGTCTCTGCAACATTGACAAATTTTTACGGCAAACGTGAGTGTGACTTATTTATTTGTTTTTGGAGGTTATATATACGTTTGCTCAAGCGATAATAATTTATCAATCGATATATCCCTTTCGGAAGATCCGATTAATAATGAATTTGGTATCGACCACTTCGTCGATCTATGCACGCTTCACTGTTTCTTTCGCACAATCAACAATTCGCTACGGTTTCTCTCGATTTAGCCTCGTTAAATACGGCTTAGTAGCGCTTACATCATACAAAATCGTGCCCAAGACATTACGCGAATCATCCTCGAAAAGCAGATCTCTCCGCTCCCGATTAATATATAAATTATCGTTCGCTTCGCGGGGAAAAAATACGATGTCTTGATAAATCTTCGATTCTGATTTGACGATGGAGCGCCTCGAGGTATCGTCGTGAGTCGAACTTGTCGATAAGTGTAGCGATATTTCTTGATGCTTTCGTGTTTTCTCCGTTTTTCCGTCTTTCTTTCTCTTGTGAAAGAGAAAAGGATGATAACGACGGTGTCGTGTTACACGTCAGGATAGAGGGGTTGATTTACTTGGGCAGATACGCCAAACGCGGATCAAGAGGACTCGAGTGTTTGTGGACAAGCAGTTCACGTGTTTGAAACATTCAGTTGCGCACATAATAGTGTGTAATAGAAAAAGTTTTGTTTGATATACCAATAGCACTTGACGTTTCTTTTTTTCGTGTTTTATGGTTTTCTCACGTTAGTCAAAATAAACGGCGTTATCCAAGGGTACTGTCAGTGCCCAACCGACGCAAAAAAACATACGAAAACTTACGCGCACGTGCATTTTTTTGAATGTTCCGTCAAGTTTTATCGTTACGTACACATATAAGCGAGGTATTAATTAATCGACGTGTCGCTCAATATCAGCACTTTCTCTATCGTTTGAGAAAAAAAAACAGAAAAAAACCTTATCTTTATCGTTGTCTGGACGCTAACACCGACAATGATTCGGAAAGAAAAAAAGAAACCGGAAATTCGTCCCACGTGTGCGCACGCAGGCTGCATTCAATTATATACATAAAGTTCGACTGACCAAGTTCAATGCCGTACCGACGAGTCGTGTGGGAAAAAAAAGGCGGGGAAGAGGTAGGTTGACGTTCGTTATCGACGTGCACACCTGCGCCGACGATTATCTATGTGCTCGTGTGTTTGTGTATAATGTTCTCCACTTTGGTGCTCTCGCGTGATACACCACTATCTCCGACGTATCAATATAACGGGGTTCGTTCGAATTATCTTTTATTTGTTTATTTTCTTTGGTTAGTTGGCAAAATTTTGCAATGGATTCTTATTTCGTCGCTTGACGAGTTTACTTACGATGTTTAGTCGCAGCATTTGTCGACATGGATTGCAACGCGTAATATATATCTTGTCGTACGTCGATATTGTTATCGACTAATCAATATAACTCTTCGCAATTGTAAATAAAATCGTTTCGAGTCAACTGATTCGTTGTTCGATGAACATTGCAAAATTAATCATTTTGCTTTTTTATACGATACAATTAGCTTCGTCTACTTGACAATTGTCAACACAGCTTGATCGCTAATTTTGAAAATGTATTCTTGATTACGCATCGAATATTGGCCGTTCAGATAACGATATCGCCATACGCTTATAATTATACCTAACGTTTTAACGCGATTACGTCACTGCAACGTGATGTTTAAGTAAAACACGAAAAATGTGAAAGAGAAAAAAGTACGTAGTTTTTTTTTCAAGTGCAATTACCTTTGCTTATCACGAACTACGTTTACAAGTTGTACATATGCACACCGTCGTGTGAGTCATGGCAATGGCGCAATACCTGTTTCGACATATCTGTTTGATAATTTATAGATAAAAGAAAAATCATTTCTATATCGTTAAAGCGCAACTTCCCATACGTATGCACGTGCGTTTACTACAAGGTTTTGCAAATAAAACGTGAAACGTACGCTGAATTTCAAAATATAGTTGAAATTGTTGCACGCTTTGCCTGCTAGTACGACGCGAAAGCTAAATCTTTACGTTTCCAACAAAAATCTGTCGCACAAGAACTGTCCTTAAATAATTAAGTAACGAATCGATGACACGCCAAAAGCATCTTTTTATTTTTCACGTATAGTATTAAAAATACCTTTACGTCTAGGAAGCTGAACGCGCGCGCGCGATTCTTTACCGATAAAAATAAGCCTTGAGCAATCCGAAAAGCCACTTTTCCTTGCGTGACCACGATAAAGGAAAAAAGAAAAAGAAAAATAAAACAACAGCGTCGCGCGCGAGCGTACTTACTCCACGGCCTACTTGGTCCGAAGTTCAATCGAACTCGTACTACCGCGCTTCCATCGAACAGTATAATACGTAAACGCAGGTGTTTTTAAAGCTACGATATGTCGACTTTAATTTTCGATTATGTACAACGCGATTCAATCAATTGAACCGTTTCATAAAATCGCTAATTCAGACGGAACAATTACCGTGCCCTGTCTTGCTCTGCTTTTATCAAGTGTGCCGAGTTCCAACGATCGTATTATAAACGCGTATACACGCACGGGTATAACGTCAACGCGCGTAAATTACATCTCAAAAATGCCATCCCTCGAATGACATATGGATTCTAAAACATCTGCTCTTCTCCGTGGAGTAACAGGTTTTTTTCGGCCGCGTACATGCTTATTAGCGCGGACTGCGCTCGAGCGCGTAATTAAACACGCAAACGACCAACGTGAAAAAATAATAAAATTGTTGCTCCAATTGTGCGTATCCGCGATACTAAAGAAATTATCTAAAAAAAAAGACATCTCGGTCAGTCACGTGTGCGTGTCACTTGTTGAGCGTGAATATTTTCTTCTTCGCGAACGAATGCGTCAGGTAGATGGATATTTAGGGGATTCGGTAGAGAAGGTCCTCGTCGAGGACGACACGCGTACCAGGAACGTGGATTCACGGACTCTTTCTTTTCCGAAGGTGCTTTGAACGATCGAAGGCGCTTTTTTTAGTATCGACTATAGAAAAAGAAGGAATAAAATTAATTTGATTACTCAAACGACGCGGTACCATCGCTTTTTCCAATTGATCTCTCAATCGAATCGATCGACGTGCACGAGACAAAATAGTTACGCGACGTAACTGTCTCGTTTCAAATAATTTAACGTCTCGAGTGGTTTTCCATTAAAGAATTCTTAAAGAATCGTCGATATTCTATTAAATTTCCACATTGTAAATAAACGATCGCAATCAAGTCAACGTCAAACGTTTGATCTCCCTCGTGTTTTGGTTTAAATCTGCAAGCAATAAAATGATTCGTTCAACGTCGTCACAAATGAAATATCGAGTTATAGCGCATACGCGTTGATACACGAAGAGCGCATCGCGTGTTTGTACAAAGCAAAACTCGTTCTCCAAATGAAAAGAAAGCATAATACACTCGCTCCTCGCGCATTGGAATACAACAACCGATCGTACGTTTCCAAACTCCAAACGAGATACGAAGGAAAAGAAGACGAAGAAGATGAAGAAGAAGAAGATAAAAAAAATTACAACCGACCTGTATGGTTGGTCCGTTGCTCGTGTCTCAGATGAGTCGATAACTGCCGGCGAACCGACAGTCTCTACGAAAAAACTCGCACAACAATGGTAATTGAAGCGTATTCGTACGTCGTCGTCCGATACGCCAAGCAGCTTGCAACTCAAGAAATTTACGACGGCAAATATTGTTTGGCCGCGATGACCAAGGACGTCGCGACCACCGAATTTTGATCGATTTGCACTTTGCGAACTACCCGTTAATGGGTGTCCGCGCTCTCCCAAGTATATATATATATATATATATATATGTATATATATAGATGTTTGATCAAACGTTATACATACTCACACACCCACGCCACATGTATATACACTCGCGCATATCGCTTTGTAATGTAATAGCAAACAAATAAAAAAAATGAAAAAAGCGAGTGTGTACGTCCGCGATGCCTATATACCTCGAATACAAAGCTACGACGCGAACGACGGTCGGCCAGGTACTGAAACCTCGAAGCAAAAGCCGCTCTGACGCCGTGCGCAGCTGACTCTCTGTCCTCCCGCCCCCCACCCCACACCACCGCACCGCACCTTCTCCTCACTCTTTCTTTCTCACTCGCACGTGTACAACACGGCACTCTCTATACTCGATAACGTTGTAGGATCAGAGGAATTCTCTTAGCGATCGTACTCGCGATGACTCACTCGCTATATTCAAAAAATCTCACGAACCGAGGATCCTCATTAAAGACAATTCTATTTTTTAAATTTGATCGACTAGCAAATTTGATAACGTGAAAATTAGGCGCGAGATTTTAAAATTGACGCTGCACCTGCGTGTTAGACGAGAGAGGCTCGTATTTATTTGCGACGAACAACGGGAGGATTCTTCTTCAATTTTTTTATTTTTTCAAAATTCAATTAGATTATACTTCTGGTTATCTTATTGTCAGCGATTAATACGATAGCATTTTAATATATCGTTATATTTTACGAAGCTTTATTGCGTTAAGCTTTTTAATTGCGATTTGAGGACTCGTTGTATCCAAAAGGACGTACGTTGGCTCGCCTCAGCGTTAAGATCACGCGTGATGTTTTATTTGAGTTTTCTAACTTTAATAATCAAACTAAAGGCTATGTCTTACTTTTACGAGTAAATGTCAATGTCAAAATATCCATCTTTATAAGTTAAATATACACTGAACGATGTGTATTCCATTCTCCTGACAATGTGCTTTCACTCATCTTGGCAACAAAAAAGCGTGCGTATGGTTTTTTTACCGCTGACAAGAGTTATTCGACAATGACCCTCGAAATATGTACACACGCACGCATGGATTAAGGAATTAAATCCAAGAAAAGAATACCAAAAAAGACCAAATTATTATTTCTATTTAATCAACCTCGATGCGTGTGCCACGCGGCTTGTGCTCTCTTAACGATAAAACCTCTCCCAAAGTTAAATACGTTGTTTACAATTTAAGACTGCGATGTACGCATGATTCGAGCGTATACCTTCACGAAAATTTACTCCGAGTATATACTAATACGTTTTTGTATCGATGCTCGACGTCGAATCGACTAGTTGGGTTTGTTTATTTTCCGTAGATTTATTCAATTGATTGCACGAATTAAGTTGCATCGAATGTTATATGATTGAGCGTTAATTGGTTGGATCTTTCCGTTAGAACGCGCGTGCACGCCTTTTTTTTGCCCGTGTAAAACGCGAAAAAGAAGAGAAATCTGTTGCATAATTCATTTTTAAGATGAGAGGGGACGCAAGAGAGAGATTGAAGAATAAAAACTAACAATTTTGAAAAAAAAAAACATTTTTATTCTCGCATTATACGTATCCATTGACCTGATTTTCACGTTGATCCAACCCGACATCCCTTCGATTTTGTCTTTTCACCGCAGTCAAAGTAAACATCGTTTTCTCGTTTCGAAAGCGAAAAATGCGTTCGTTCTTCCGCGACGTTGTACTACATCTTGTTTATTAATAAAATATGTCGTATGTATATCAATTCGCATACTTCGTAGTATCGTTTTACGTTGTCTTTTCCATTCGTTTATATTACACGCGCACTTTCCAATCAGTGAAACGTCGAGTCGACATTTCGATCGATTGACCAAGAGCGAACGCGTTCGATTACATGTATACTTGGTCACTTCGACAATGGTAATGATTAAAAACATATCTCGCGCAATTTTGAATACTTATACGAACATCGTGACAGATTGAATACGTTTATAATCGACTTGCAAGACGTGCTTGCAAGACTTCATTCTACAGAATTTTATACAGACATTCGTACGTTGTATATATTTTGTTCGATCGACGACCAAATGAAGGAGTTTATCGATCGTATTAGTACCATTTTTGTTTCTTCGAAACAAATTTTATAAAATTGTTCACCTTTACCAAGTGAAAATAGAAACAAAATAAAAGTCGCACAACATAGCTACATATCCCAATCTTTGAAAGGGTTGGAATTTAAACCTTGCGTCCCTTCAAACGCATCAAGACCTATCTGTCACTACCTAATTTCGTTGTTTTTTCAACATCTCTTGTCACTGTATAACTCTCCTTCGTACATGTAGCATCGTGTTTTATTTCCGTTATCCGTACACATACACGCGCGCGCGCGCGCACAGTACGAGTATATAACGATCAAGCAACGCCATAGCAACCTTTCCGGCAAGAAAGGAAGGAAAAAAATGTGCACGAATGCATCAGCTGCGCTCGTATAGGTGTACACGATTACACACACACACGCGCGCACGCGAATATAATATATACAAGTATAGCAACGGAAATACGTATATATGTATATATAACACATGCATGCATATAGAGCGCAGCTGGCAGTATTGGGAGGCACGCGCCCGTGGAGTGTACAGCTGTTGCAGAGAGAGAAAGAGAGAGAGAGAGAGAGGCAGCCACGCGACTACCGCATCTATCAAGTATGCCGATGAGGGTTCTCTTGAGAGCGAGAAAGAGGAAGTTCCGGGTATTGTTGCCGAAATAAGAGCGAAAGCAAGGGAAGTGGGGAGGAGGGAGGCAAGGGTTGCTTTTGAGAGGATACTCAAACGAATGGGTTTTTGTGCACCGATATGTAGGTGTGGATTTGTGTTTTGTGTGTACATGCGGTCGCTTGCTTATATATATACTCCTGCAAAGAGATTTTTTCAGGCGAATGTTGCCTACTGCTGTCGCTTTGTTAATTTTGGCAGTTTAATTTGTCGCAGCTTTATTCGGCTAAATTATTATTTTCATACACGTGTAAACGGATTAACGTAAAAATATGGATGTACTTTTGTACAATTTGGGTGATTTATCGGTATCGCTTCCAAGTATTCGAATAAAAAAAACGTTAACGACGAAAAATGTTAGTTGTCCGATACAGACTTAGGGCATCTAAACGAAATTTGACGCATGAGCAATATTGAACGTGCGAGGTATATAACGTATCCATTAGACCACCCACGTTGATCATCCGTTGCACCTACATACTTTGTTCGTTGTTGGCTTTGCTTTCAGAAATCAATTAAAATAAAACAATCAAGATGATGGTCAGTGCGCAACCGACTCAAGATGAGTGCGAACTGGAGACAATGGCAGAATCGGAGCTGTCGCGTCTCAAGAGACAATATAGAATAATGGAAAACGATCGGATTGCTTACGCCGAGGAAGCCAAGAATCAATTACGCAATCAACGCAATTTAATCGAGAGATTGGAACACGAGAAAGCCGAACTTGTGCTGGCTATCAAAGCGGCTAAATCGCCAAATAATACAAAAAAAGACGAGGCAATGAGTTCCGAGATGAAAATTTTACTCGACAAGAGAACCAAATTTGTCGAACAAATTCATAAAGAACGCCAACAGATCGATGAGTTGCAAGAGCAGATTATTAAGGTCCGTTGTTGCTTAACGATACTTATACGTCGAATTTCATTAAAGAAAATAACGTTTTATTTTTAGATCTCAAAGGACGTCGACGGTTTGAAATTAAAAGTACGCACGGATCATCAATTGAAAGAGGCAACATTGAAGCACGAGCGTTTAATAAGCATCTTGGAAAATCGACTGGAAGTAGCGACAAAACGTTTCAACGTTCTCGTAATGGACAACGCAAAACTACGCAAAGAGATCGACAGTTTACTCAAAGAACGATCTCAATTCAACGTCATTTGGACGAGATTGAATAGCCAATTGAATACCGGCAAACAGGTGATTAACGATCTTATTGAGCAAGCTACCATTACCTTCAATCAACGCGACGAGGAAATCAACAAAATTAACGCGCTCAAAGAAAGGTAAATGATTTATCAAACAAATATCGAGCAGAACACAAAAGCAAGAGCACGCCAATTGTTTACGGCTAACCGTTGCTTTATTGCATGCAACACTCGCAAACAAAACTAGCCAACTTGCATGTATCTATATATATATATATATATATATGTGTGTGTGTGTGTGTGCAAAGTGTGACCTACTGAAAAGAAAAAGGATATCTAATACGTCGACGAGGCATGTCTTTCTTGTCTTTCTCATTTTGAACGTGTTTTTTCTTTTTTTTTGTTTTACAATAGAGGCACGCGCGATTTGAAAAATCACACGTCAGAGATGTGCGAGCTGCAACGTACCATCGACAACGAGATGAAACTTCAAGAGTTTCTCGGGATTAAGGGACAATATCGCGAGATGAGTGATCTCAACGCCAAGAAAGCAGCCGAGAAGCAAGCCAAACGCGAAGAGATGCGTAGAAAAATTGCTAATTACAATCACATACTCACTCTCGTCAAACAGTTCACCGGTACTTTTTGTCAATTGTTATTATTATTATTTATGATCGTTTAATAATATGCACATTGGTTGATTCAACGGATGTCGGCGATTGTCTTGAATTATTTTCATTCGGTTTGATTGGTGACGCGAATGTCTCTTTCGAGAGACACAACTACTGAAAATGATTATTTCAGCAAGAAAAATCGGAGCTTTTTTTGTTTCCTTTTGTCTGTTTGCAATAGTAGACAAAAGAAAGTAAACTCTGTTTGTCTCGTACTAAAACTTACGTAAATTGTAATGAAATCGCGATGGTATTTATAGGCGAGGAGGAGATCAACAAGTTGACAGCACAATTCCTTAAGCAGGAAGAGGAGAATTTCGCTTTGTTTAGCTACGTGAACGAGTTGAACGACGAATTGGAAGGGCTGCAGTCACGCGTAGCACAACTTAAATCGGCAATCGACGAAGCGCGCGCTTTGAACGTTCATCGTGGCAAACAGCAAGCTGAAACACTCGAGACTATTACCAAGGAGTTACAAGCACAAACTGAGCTTGCCGATGCTGCTGAGAATCGACTGACCGAGGTTTGTTTTGCTCCTTGCAACGTTATCTTTTTAGCTCTTTTTCATTTTCGTACATATTTCAAATATTCGTAAAGAAATTCGGTGTAATGAATTGGGTTAAATCCGGAAGAAAAGTCCACGATTGTTTCGTTCAGCACTTAACAATTCTTAATAAGATCGCGATGATCAAACTTAAATGGTAACTGGCCTACGTTGTTTAGAGCTCGTTTTAGAGAGAAAAAAAAGGACAAAAAGGAGGGATTATACTAATACGGTATGGCTATGCGGAATGAAATATAAGGTCCCAAGAAACGTCGTAAAAATTTTGTCTGTTTCGTTGTGTATATGTGCCCATGGCATCTGCACTCGCGCGCGACTGCTAAGACTATCTCGAGCATAGAATACAAAGACTTTTCTATGTTCGTACGCTCTTCACTTTTGTTCCTTTGGTCTTTTCTTTCAAGGGTCAAAGGAAACAGCACGATTCGTCTGTAGAGTACGCAAAGTTATTGTCATGTGAGATTTTGCGTGTTCGCGTTAGACACGTATGAGACATTTGTTGCCATTTAAAATATTTACGTAACATATGGATCCAAGATTAATACAAGTACTCTTTGCACGACGTACGTAATTCTTGCTAATTTTCGCAAACGCAACAGAAATTAAATCTCCAAAGTTAGAGAGAAAAAACGCAATCTTCAAGTAAATAAAACGATTTGAAACGACCGCAATGATCGACGTAACAGCGTTGGAATAAAAGGAATAATTGCTATATTTTATTTATTTTGCGAAACTTGCACCCGTAAAGGAAATTAATGAATTGAACGAACTCCTGTACAGTGCAACGACGTCATTGATAGGCTGCTAAGAGGCGTCGAACAATTGTTCAATACAATCCGTTGCGACAACTCACCAATCTTGGAATTATTGGGCGATCAACAACAAGTAACGAAAAACAACGTGATGTTGTACTTGGGTATTATTGAGAAACGTATAACGGAAATGCTGCACAAGATGCACTGGATCGATCGTGCACAGAAAGCGGAACTGCGCCTCGACGAGGACAAGAAGCCCAAGCTTCAGGTTCCCTTGCTTACTAGTATCGCACCAACTCAACCCTGTGCCTTGTGAGTATCGTGTCCTCGTACACACACACACGCGCTCGCGCGTACACACACATTTCCATTGATGCTGTACATGCACATGTACGGCAATTGATATGTTTTGCCTGATTAAGCGTGTAAAGTCTATACCTTCTCTATGTTTCGTGACGTTTTAAAGATGTATCCTATTGTGTTATATTGGATCGTACGTTTCGGTTTTTTCGTACTTTTTCCTTTGTTACGTGTACACCGAATTTATGTATTTTTCAATTTAATTAATCGCGAGAATGTAAAAGTATTCGTGAAAAAACTTGTGACGTGTATAATTTTGTAATTTTCAATAAAGATGCGTGGAGAAGGAAGAAATGCAAGTTGTCGTGGAAGGTCTTGAGATCCCATTGACGCTTGAAGAAGCAAAGGAAAAATTAAAAGAGCGACTTAAGCAAGATCATTCTCATCTTTTGCACAATGTTTCCGAATGCCACTTACCGGCTTCGCGCAAAATTATTCAAAAAAGATATCAATAAATATCTGGTTTTTTTCATCCATTTCTTTCGGTTAAAAACTAACGTTTTTCACGATATTTGTTATACGTCAAATTGTACGTTGCACGACACGACGAGAAAAACAATACGTTTGTTAATAAATGCACCATTTTCTAAGCATAAATTTGACGTTGTATTTGTTTCTATCAATTTTTAAATATTTACCATCTTTCAATATGTATTACAGTGAAATTTAGCAACAATAAACTCATGTGTATTTCATAGTCGAACATATTTAATTGATAAAGATTTTGCGGAAAAGCCCAAGGAAATAACGAAACGCTAATTCCTCCACACGCTCCGAACAGTTGCAATGGTATCAACGCTACTCTTGAAGCTAGTCTTCGTTTCTGCTTTCTTCAAAATGTTAGTTTTCGTATGTTGAGTCTCGTTTTGCTTGGTAGTAGCCATCTGTTCTTTTTCCTCTTGAGCGACTTTAAGTTTTGTCGCTTGCACGATTTTGCGAAGCTCCGCGATTGTACGTTTTACGTGAAGAAGTTGATTCTCGAGATCTTCGCGTTTCGCTTCAGTTGGTATACCTTTGCGCTTACAAATTTGACGGTAGAGATTCCAAACGCACGCCCGTACCTATTATTCAAAGATATCGCGTCAAACAATAGAATTATTTCGATTGATTAAATACGTTAGAAAACGATCGAGTTGTATACCTGAGTCTCTTCGAGCTCTTTACGGGCGGTAACTTCTTTGACACGAGCAACGATGTTCTCCCAATGTATTGCTTTGGCTCTGGCACGTTCGTGTCTACTTTGTAGTAGCGATAGACGACCGTTCAAATCCATTAAGCTTTGCGACTTGTTCTCCGTCATTTTTTGCTGTGAAACAAAAAGCTCGTATCTCTCTTAAAAATCCCAACTGTCAATCGTTTATTAACGAATATGTTGAAAAAAAATGAAAATGAAAAATACCATTTGAGCACTAGTTCGCTCCAGCGTTTGCAAACTTTCGTCTTGATTCTCAACAAGAGATGTTCGAGCGGCGATCAAGGTTTCGTAACGATTGAAGATCTCGGCGATCGAGTGAAACTTGTTTGATTCGAGAACTAATTCCAGATACTTTTGGAACGGTTTATATTCATTTACGAAGCCCTTCATCTTGTCGCGCACTCGTTCCATGTAATCTAAATTTTTTTCCAATTCTTCTATCTATACACGACAGTCGTTTAATCTCGTTAGTATATCATCGATTATTGTTAGGTAACGATCGTTAGATGGTAATGATTGTTGACAATAAAGCATACCAAATATTTTAAATTGAATTCGATCGATAGCATTTTCATAATTTATTTGTTGAATGAACCAACGGAAGGGTATATCACATGCAATAACGTTTGAAAATTAACAACTAACGAACAATGCCAATTCACAAAATCAAACTCATAAGTAGTATGAAACAGCCAAAACCAAGATGTATAACAACCTCAGCCAAGCGAATCTTTTGGCGATCTCTCTCATCTCGGATCTTACGTTCGGCACGCTCGCGTTTTTCACGATTTTCCTTAACGAACTCGTCGTATTTGATAAAGGATAGTCTTAATTGTCGTTGTTTTTCTCGAAAATCGTGCCAGCGTTCATCAGCCTCTTGTCGTTTTGCATTGTACTCTAAACGTTTCTCATTCAGATCGATATCGGCGTTCACCAATTCTCGACGAACACGCATCAATTCGATCGCTGGATCCCCTCGGAGAACGTCCCATTCTGGATAGTATCTGAAATGTATAGACGTGCTTTGTTACATTCTTGCATCCAATTTGTCAATTGCTTCGCTGACAATTCAATCCTTCCAAAACGTTATGCACATATTCAAACATTAAACGATTATTTTTCAATTATAAATTTTTATTTTTACTTGTTTTGATAAATACATTTAATATTAGCCATTTATTCCTTATTACAAATAGTTTCTTTAATTTTTAAAACAAGTCTGAATTTCATCGTTAAAGTCGCGTCTCGCAAATCGCGGGAAACCCGGCTTCTTCGTTTAAATGGAGTACGACAATCGATACAATCCATGCGTACGAAATTTCTCTGTTAACCTCCATCTATCCTTTGTAATCGATTAAGTTACTTTAAAGTCGTAAAGTTGGCAATATCGACAACAACAGAAAGAGAAAGAGAGAGAGAGAGAGAGCGAGAGAGGGAGAGGGAGGGAGAGAGAAATACAGAAAGCGCGAAGTCGGCGCGTTGCTCTCGTGTTTTCTTCATAATTCAAGCTAGTACAACGGTACGAGCGCGTATGAGATTCTAGGAAACGTTTTGCGCGCCGAGTGAACATTTATATATATATATATATATATAATAACGTTGATTGAAAGACAAAGAGATTCAACGTTGCAAGAATATGCGTGTGCTCGTCAACGAGCAAGTAAACACTACCGCTCATACGAGTAACGTCATCCTCGATTTGGAAAGCTCGGTTGGGATGCGACCCTCGATGGAACATCATGAGGCTACTCTTGCTGTTGGATCTAAACGATATCGTGAGTTCTTTAGCTCATCGTTATTTTGTTTTTTATTTATTTATTTTATAAGTCGTACAAGTACTATTCAGTTAAGGTTTGAACGTGTAAATATCTAAAGTTGGTTTTCTTCGGCAGTTTATTATATTTTTTTGAGAATCGACAACCGATTCTTTTTATGAACAATAACGATTTTTTTATTTTTATTCCGTCCATCTAGTTTGTTTCCCCCATTTTGTTAGTTTATACGGTGTCCGTTTCATTATTATAGTTTTCATTTCTATTTTACTTAGTAGCGAAAATGACGGTAAATAATGTTCAACTAATTGACTACTTCAAATACATTTTATTCCAGAGAATTTTCCGATTGAGGATGGCATGGTCAGCTCAACAAAGTATCCTAAATTGGAACCAGAAAAAAGTCATGAACGAAAAGAAGCTCAAAGCGTTTCTTCTTGTGAGTTGGTATTCGACATTATTAATAGTTTTTTAACTATACAATTATTTCCTATACAGCATTCATAAACTTGTTTATGTTATAAACTAAAATAATGTTTTTTTAGCTTCGGATGAATACTGCGATGAATCTTCCGATGCAGAAAATAGGAACCAAGAAGATGTTCATTCTGCACAAAATTTGTGTAGTCATTTTTTAGATGGAAAACTAAGACTGCAGAGTGAACATCCTACAGTAGAAATGGACTCAGATGGTACAACATTTATTATAATTTCTTTCAACTATACAAATATTCTTTGTATTAATTTCTTTATGCTAGTTGATTCAGTAGCAATATCACCTCGGAGAGATATTATGACCACTGGTTTCATAAGTAGAATGGAAAGAAATGAGGATAATGATACAATCAATAGTAAGTCAATTACAGCATCGCTGCACGAGTCTCATTGATATAGTACCATATTTTAATTATATTTGTATTTATTTCAAGAATTAATATTAGTTCCAACTGCAATGAGAATTCAAAATCATCTAACTCATACTTCACAACTTTCATCTAACAATGAATTAGGTATTTCGTACTCTTGTTTTAATTTATCAAAGTTTACTATTCTAATATGAGACTTACTTTTCTTTTTAGAAAATAATAACGTCAATGATGCTGCAAATTTAGAAACTACTATTAAACAAAGCAATTCCCAACTGTATCGTGAGAGCAGTTTTACTAAATATATTTTTAAATAGTACATAACAATTCGTTAATATCAAATGTTTATTTTATTTTTAGAGTCTTCTGATGAAAATACTAATGGGCCAGTGAATGTAATATCAATTCCCGAAAGTTCATCTTTAGCTTATTCTCAAGAGGAATATTTTCATCAAGGTATTTTCATCATATTACAAAAGATTGCATTACTCTTCATTTCATATTACATTTCCTTTTGCATAAAAATTCAAACACACATTTTTCTGCCTATGAAAGGATCTGAACAGGCTCAGGATAACAATGGTATGAAGACATTTCTATATCTTAATATGTTTACGAAATAAACTAGTCCTAATTTAAAAATTGCACAACAGAAGAAGCTATCTCACAAAGTGACACTGCTGGTTGTCTTTATACTGTTACTACTCAATCTTTAAGTAGGTATTTTTTGTAAATGAGTGAATTTTAATTACTGGAAAGTTTGTTATTATGATTTGGCGATACTTCTACTTTTATAGGGCCATCCAATTTAAAAATTGAAAATAGTAGCTCACAAGATCAAAGTTCTCAATCGTCACGCGACACTTACCCAGGTAACAATAATCACAAACGAAATCGTACTCATAAAATATAGAATTAAATCTAATTGAATATTGCTATATTTCATTTATTTCGTAATTTAGACCAAATTGATGAGCAGTCTAATGGAAATCAATTTTATGCACTCATGCATAGAAATCAAGCGATCGATAATCAAGTACCAAGTACGTCAGGTAATTAGTTTTTGTAAAACAAATATTGTTTATCTTATTTGATTTAAATATTTTTTTTTATAAGGCTTTGAAGAAAATAGTTATGAAATGAGTAGGGCAGGTTCAGGTGAAACTTCTACTATTTAATAATAATTTCCATGTAGTTGTGAACAAATATTGAAATGAATATATTATAGTTTCAGATTTAAATCTAGCTCACTTAGTATTGAGTTTAAAGAGCGATATTCAAAAGTTGACTGAAAAAGTTGAGAGGCAAGAAGGGATTTTGGATGCAGTAATTCATGCTAATGAAGTCAATTTATCACCATTATTTACTCAAAGTTTTCAAGAAAAGCATAATTTAACAATACCATTTACCAAGCTTGAACATTTCCTGAAATTTAATGAAGATTTAGCTAAGGACAAAAAACTTTGCTACGAATTTGTAAGAGACATTACGTGTATAGATTCATAAGAATTATGCTGTTGATATTTTGGAAATTAATATTTTTACTTACAGACTACTAGCTTAATTGGATATATTGATAAACAGGTAACATTTGCAAAAAATATTTTAAACATGGTTAAACAATACATGTCAAAAGACTTAGCTATATTATTTAATGCTTCGAAACAAACTCCAAATAAAATGGTACTGAAAGATACCATATTCTGTAAATGTTTATTACGTAAGTTGATTTAATTAATTCTTATATTTTGTAAGTGTATATTTCATATTAAATTCGTTTGATTGTTAGAAGCTACAAAAATAACTTTGCAAAAAGATAAGTTACCGTTGGAGCATGAGAAGATTTTCATGAAAAATTTGGGTCATGTGATAAGTGGAGCTAGAAGCTGGCATAATCACACTGAAGAATGACCTTGAAAAATTAAAAAAAAAAGATAGAACTATTTTTTTTTAACTATTTCAATGTTTTCTGTTTATTATTTAATAAAATTTGTTCTGCGTAAAATCCATTATTTATGCACATTTAATGTCTGTCAACTTAGTTTTTTCTGTAAATTTGTTTGCTCTGCTAAGTGAAGGCGAAAAGCTATTTCTATTGGTATATAGATTTAGAGTACGTATTAAATTATATGAGTCAACTGTTTTGACTTTAATAAAACAAATGTTTTGGCAATTATTCATGAGTGTTTGAACTGAACCTTCGAAATATATCTATATAACGTGATTGTTGTTAATTTTTACCATTACTTATAGTAATAATATTTTTACTTTTCTAACAAGAATCAATATAACATATCTTTCAAACGTCTCGATCGTATCGAAATGTCTGATTTTTGAAATCGCTATATAAGCATATAATAGGACTGAATGTAGCAATAAAACTTTCATAACTTTGCTAACCAAATTTTTGATAAATTAAACAAATATTGCTGTTACGTATACCGAAATTATTTGGCTAAATTCGGAAACATACGTGTTAGCAGATTCCTCCTTCTTGGATTGAAAGTACTCGGAAATCTCTTGGTTAGTGTTAGCCGCAACTGGTGGTCTCTTTTTGAATCGCATTTCCCAACAATATCAAAATATTTTCTAATCAATAACGTAAAAACGCCTTAATAATGGCATACCCAACTACTCTCAAGCACGCGTCGTCAATTTTCGATCAAACAATTCAAATCAGCCAGTTGGTAACCGCAGGGGAAAAATCCCCAAATAAGTACATTGATCTAGGGAATTTATTAATGAAAGAACACGCTAATGTGAGTATGTGACCCTCTCCCCACCATTGCTCGAAATCGCAAGGAGAGGTGCGTTTCCGTGCGCCGCCGCTAATAGTAAATATAAGCAGTGCGCGCATGCCGTCGCTATTCTACCTCTCTTCGCATATAACACCAATACACTGAATAATATATATCGTGTGTTGGAGGCAGTAGTGGCGTACGTGACGACGCGAACGACGGAGGCTGGGAGGTAGGCAGACAGACTAAGCTGATCGATGAATATCCGGTAATTGCAGCCGCGTTATGGCCGACGAACCCGGTGAAACACAGGCCACCACGGCTCAGCAACAACCACAGAAACGTCAATTGGTAATTTGAGATCGTCCAGCCTTTCAACTAAGAGCTACTCTTGATCGTAGCTCTTTTTTTTTTTTTGTTTTGTAGCACCACACTTGCCCCCTTTTGCCGAACTCCTGTTTTTTCCTTTTTTTTATTCTTAAGTGAAGCGGACCCTTCCCGATGTTTTGTCCCGCGAGTGGTTTTGCAAGGGTGACCCGCGAAACGTTTTTAATGTGAACTGATGCATATTCCCCACGTTGCAATTAATGTATGTATGTACGAGTAACAATAGCGAACTGAGATTTTTTTAATAGTCATTGCTAGCTGGACGCAGCAAGATTAGTCAAAGTTTTTATGTTTTGCTAATGTATTTTATTTGTTTGTGGATAAATTAAATGTTGAGTGTTCTGGGACACTGTAGTTTTGAATACTCAACTCTGCACTCAGTCTACATGTAAACAACATTGTTCATCAACAATACCAATTGATTATTGTTTGCAAAATAATAAGTTGACTTTATTTTAGAATCTTTTATGATTGTTACGCGAATTTTGAATCACCCTGTCGCAGTATTCGCTAAGTTTTTGTTTTTTGTTTTTCGCGCTAAATTTGAATTTTCTCACCCACGTCGGTTTTATTTTTGAATCGATTGATTTGACCATACTGAAAAAATGATGGTATAATGAAAAAGATAAATAAATGGTGTATATTTGTTATCATTCGTGTAGAGAGAAAGGACAAGGAAATTCTATACAGATGATTGGGCTTACGCAGATGAAGTTTTTGAGGGGAGAAGAGGTTTTCAAGTGGAAGATAAAATTGTCAGTGACAAATACAGCTTGAACAACTTCAATGGCTTGGTGCGAGAGATGACCGGCCCTGAGTTGACAGTGGCATACATACAGAAACATGGCTTTGGAGTTCCCCTTATAATAAGAGAAAAAAGTGGGCTTGGTATTAGAGTACCAAGTACGAATTTTGCGGTAAATGATGTGAGAACATGCGTTGGTGAGCAAATAAAATTTATATTATCCGTTATTTTAAATTAGTTGATGCACCGTTTGCTAATATTTAATTGTTTTCAACAGGCTCTAGAAGACTTCTAGATGTTATGGATGTGAATACTCAAAAAAATGAAGAGATGTCAATGAAGGAATGGCAGAAATATTACGAAGATGAAAATAAGTCTAGATTATTAAACGTGATCTCATTGGAATTTAGTCATACCAAACTAGAAAATTATGTACAGTCACCGTCGATTGTCAGACAGATCGATTGGGTCGATACTGTTTGGCCTAAGCACTTAAAAGAAGCCCAAGTAGAGTCAACCAATTTACTAGAAGATATGATGTATCCTAAGGTACAGAAGTATTGCCTTATGTCTGTCAAAGGTTGTTACACTGATTTCCATGTGGATTTTGGTGGAACAAGTGTGTGGTATCATATACTAAAAGGTGGAAAGATTTTTTGGCTCATTCCACCAACGGAAAAGAATCTGTCCCTATATCAGCAATGGGTTTTAAGTGGAAAGCAGTCGGATGTTTTTTTTGGTGATATGGTTGATAAATGTGGTAGGATTACCTTGCATGCTGGAATGACTATGTTCATTCCAACGGGATGGATTCATGCAGTATATACACCAGATGACTCTCTAGTGTTTGGTGGTAACTTTTTACATAGCTTTGGAATAGATAAGCAATTACGAGTAGCTCAAGTGGAAGAACAAACTAAAGTCCCTCATAAGTTTCGATATCCTTTCTTCACTGAAATGCTCTGGTAGGTGGAATAACAATTATTATACATGTATGAGCGATTGTGTTGTTAAACATAGATAACTATTTAATTGTAGGTATGTCCTTGAGAGATATGTCCACGTTCTATTAAGCCGTAGTCACCTAGATATCACTGAAACTCAAAGTCAGCACATTGCCCCTCAAAACTTGAAACACGTTCATCTAACTCCACTGGAACTTCACGGACTCAAGTCCATAGTCATGTATCTACATTCCCTACCATCAACAAAGAAAAACGTCCCAGAATTAATCAAAGATCCCGTAGCTTTAATCCACGACGTCCGTTGTCTCGTGGAACAACACAGGCACGACAATCCCGAATTAGCTGTAACTGGTTTTCCAGTTTTGCCTCCACCACCAGCCCTGACGATATCGGATAGAGAGAAACTGGGCTTTACAAAGAAGAAAATGGCTAGGCCAGCTTTGCACGAAAGATCCGATAAAGCGGCAGGACCGCGAAGAAGACGTACAAGGTGCAAGAAATGTGAAGCGTGCACTAGGACTGATTGTGGCGAGTGTGTGTACTGTCAGGACATGGTGAAGTTCGGTGGAAGTGGACGAGCTAAGCAGACGTGTATGATGAGGCAGTGCTTGAGGCCAATGCTTCCCGTCACTGCTGCTTGCAAATTTTGCAAATTGGACGGCTGGGGACAACATCCAGCTCCATTGATGGGTAAACAAGCTCCCGCTGTGCCTTCCAGTCTGTTGGAATGCTCGATATGCTACGAAATTGTGCATCCCCAGTGTGCTGGACAGGATGTACAAAATATTGTAGTCAGCGACGATGTACCAAATAGCTGGGAGTGCCCCGATTGTTGCGAGAGTGGGAGGAATTTGGATGCAAAACCTAGACAACCCAAAGCAAGGGGACGAAAGTCCTCGGTTTCGAGTTCAACGTCGGCTTTTCATATGCCTGACTCGGAGTCGGCAACGACCCCTATTAAAAAAATTAAAAACGAGTCTAATGAGGTAACGAATTATGTTTGATCTAAAATCAATTTATACGGTTTTTTATGCTTTTCTTCTCACGTGTACGTATTCTGTTATTCAGAGTTGGAATGATCAAGAAGTAGCGGAAGGGCATCAGCAAATGCACTCTCAACATTCAGTCAATCATAACAATCGTTTGAGTCAAGTGAACAATCGAAACGTGGCCATGAAAAGTCAATTCATAAATGTGCATTCTGCCCAAGCAACTCCAAATAATCATCGACCAAACGACACTCTGGTGCAACAATATGTATATAACAAAACCATCGTTCTATCAGTCTTTAAGTATTTGTCCAACAAAGATCTCGTAAATTGTGCCTGCACGTGTAGTACTTGGACTCGGTATAGCCTTGATCCGAGCTTGTGGCGAACGTTAGATTTGTCGAATAATCTTTTAACGGCAGCTCATCTTGCGGGTATTGTTCATAGACAGCCGGAAACGCTTGTTCTAGACTGGACTAACGTCGCGAAAAAACAGCTGGCTTGGCTACTCAATCGATTACCTCAGCTACGAAAACTCTCTCTCAAGTATTGCCATTGGGCTGGTGTTTGTGCTTTAAATACTTACGCATGTCCTAGTTTAACGTCACTCGATTTAAGTTACGTTGTTGGTGAGTTTTGCCAAGATATTTAACAACTTGAAAGTCGAATGTTGACGAAAATTTAAAAAACTGACGTTTTTTTTTTGCTGTTTTTAGGATTTAACGATGCCAGCCTCAGAGAAATTCTTAGTCCTCCAGATGACTCCAGGCCTGGTCTTATAGACAAGACTCCTCGATTAAAGCATCTGCGAAGTTTATCTCTAAGTGGCTGCGATATATCCGACGTATCTTTGCGATACGTGGCCCAACACCTGCCGCACATCGAAGCGCTCAACTTGACTGCATGTATGAGGATAACAGACGCAGGTGTGGCACAACTCACGTCTCCTCCAGCGGGAACTATTGGCACGCTTATTTCGTTAAATATGTCTGGCTGTCGATTGATAACCGAGCTAAGTCTTGATTACCTAGTCAAGTGTCAATCTTTAAAGCACTTGGACATGAGCAATACAACGCAGGTGTCGATGCAAAAGGTTGCCGAATTCTCAAGCATGACTCGCGTTACGTCACTGCTCGTCGACACCACCAGCATGGCAATGCAACATCGTCGAGAGACTGTATGAAATTCAAGTTTAAGGGAGCAGTTGTTCATAAAAACGTAATCCGAATGAACAACGACAAGAGAATACAGAGTTGTGTAGGCGTTTTCAATTGATTGTATATTGTAATTTGTAGAAGTTAAATTGATTACGCGTCAAATCACAACGTATCTCAACATGTGCAAATGGCTTAATTTATCATGGAAACCATATGGAACTTTTGATTAACGCAAAGAAGTCTTCTAACAGTAAGTTTACATTTACTTGCAAAAAAAAAAATGTTATTTGTTGATGTGATTGGCAACTTGGCTCTAAACTAAGTTACAAGTAATAATAGTTCCTATTTACAAGAAGACGAAGGTTTCGTGAGATGGTTGACGCCGTTTCTTTTCTTGCAGCTTAAGTAAACCGTAATTAACTTTCATTGCTAAACGACCTCAGTGTTAACGTACATATGTGAAAGTATACCAAACAATATTTTTTCAGTTATATGTCTTAACGTAAGTCTGAAGAGGTTTCTTTCGTCAGAAGTCTTATCAATTTTTGTTGGTTTTATTATATTCGAAATTTGTAAGGTCATTTTTCTTTTAATAGCGTATAGAATTCGTCAGTGTCCTCGAAATTTTTTATGATTTTATGATTGCCTTTTGAATAGCATCTACAGATACTTTGTTAGAACCATTTCAATTATTTTTTTAGTAATGCCATGAATTGAAATTGATTTTTCGGTAAAATGAATCCATTAGTGAAGACATTTGATGAATCATTTTAAGATTTCAGAATACATAACTAGTTTCGTGAAAAATACTTAATAAAAGCAAAAAATCAAGTATTGTAATAAAATAAGGATGTAACTATAACGTTGGTTATAAATTCAACAAGTAATAAGACGGTAAAAAACGTGATTGGCAGAACGTGCAATTTTTTATACAATTAGAAAAGTTTTCTTTACACTTGTACTAATGTGCGTAACTGCTTGTAATATAAAAATGTAAATAAAATAAAGTCCTCCAAGACATAACAGCACACGATTCCACAAATATCACTTTAATAACAAAAGTTATGGCAAAAAGTAGAGTAACATAATACAATTTATTATTATCATAATTATTATTATCACTTATTATTATTATTATTATTATTATTATTATACAAAAAACAAATATGATAAAGAACAAACATCTCTTGGAAGACATTATTTTAAATTATGATAAGTAGAATGACTTTAATTTTCATATTGCGTTAATCATACTGTGTAATTATTAAAAACAAATGTAGACAGTAGTCATGTATTTTTTGTTTCTGGACTGTGTATAATTTTGAAAAGTTAATTATTGTATCATATTTAAAAAGTAAGGTACCAATACTAAAATCTATGACAGTATTTTTTTTTCGTATAAATAATAATCAAGCTAAAATAAAATAGTTTTTTTGGTGAATAATAGTCTTATTTTTTTATTATGGGCAATCACAATGATATGTACTATGTATATATATATTTTTTTTTTTCAATTCTCTTCTATTTCTATTAAATTTACAATCACTAAATTCTTATCGTAACATTTCATTTTGTAAAAAAATTGATTAGAGACGTAAATAATATGTACACACTTAAAGCTATTTCCTATTTATATTATGATTTTGACATAACTTCACTGCCTGCCTTAACAGCTGTGACAAGATCTTGGCTTTTAGCTCTCTCCATAATAATTTCAGCAATTGCCTTCTGGGTCCTTTTCTGTAATTTTTCCAATTTCTTTGAACAATCACGTTTCAAATCCCAGTCCGGTTTTCTTGGTGCTAAATTACTGATATCCTGTAAAAAAAGGTACCAGACATAAGTATAAAAAATATATTCAGATAGATACTTTGTAATTCTGCATTTTTTTCTGTAATTTCAAATATATATAATTTTAAATGTACTGGGTAGTAATGTCATTTGATAGAATATCCACACTATCACGATAACTTTGTAATGCCCAAATCTCTAATCAAATTGTTCAACTAATGAAATTAATAAAGCCATAATAAAGCAACAAAATATTTACCAGTTCTTCGATAACTGGTTTGGTGATAGCTGCTTGCAACTGATCTTTCACTTCAGACTCAATGTCACCAGCTTTGGCATCTTCGAGAGCCTTTTCCTTCAAGGATTCGTCAGATGGTTTATAGCTTCTGAATTTTGGCCTGCAAAAAAGAATCAATTGGTCAAAATCAAAATACTTGAACAACATAAACTTTGATACATTTATTAAGCTTTTGAATCAGTACATTTAAAATTATATATATATATATAATTCTTTTGAGGTTATTACTCACGGTGGTTCATCGTGTTTTCTCTTAAGCTTTTGAAGTCTTTCTTTTCGCTTTAAAGCTTCGTCAGCAAGAGTACCTACTTTTTCGTCTTCTGTCATTTTTTTTTATAAAAATGTAACTTGTTTAAATGCAAACACAAACATAAATACGACCAGACAGTAATCGGTTACTAATGTCGACATTCAAACTACATAACACATAATATAACCTGCGCGTTCCCATCTCAGTGTCAACTGGTGTCACTAGTGTCGAGAATTAAAAATAAATAAAAAGTAAATAATCTTAAGTATGTAACAAAGTGCAATCTTTCATGTAAGATTAATCATTTTTCATTTTTGGGTAAAGAAATAATCGTTTAAGACAGTAAAAATTTTTGTAATACTTGTGAATGTTTATTAGAATTCGACCAACAGAATCATATAATTATTATGCATTTTTTTAATAAAATTGATGAAAGCAATCAACAACAATACTTATATATTATATCTGATATAATCTGCACAAATTTAGAATATTATCTGTAATAGTTATAGTCCATAAAGACAAGTGATATCACGTTAATAAATATGAAATGATATGAATATACCAAGTATATTGAAATTTCATAATTTCATTTTTATCTTTCTCCATAAAAAGTTCATATAAAGTATCAAACATTTTTAATAGTCTCGTCCATTACTATTTTGATCTCAAGATAGACTTTTAAATGAAAATTACAATTCATTTCATATAAACATTGAATAAGAACACTTTTCTACAATATAACACTTGAATTGTTTATAGTAATTCGTTATTTGTCATTTGATACTTCACTTATTGGGTATAGTATAATTACATCTATTGAAAAAAACTTTTAAGTGAAGAGTGCTTAAATCAATTAAAATTAAATTATCCTTATGGAATTCAAGTGATTTAATAAAAATATTTATTTTAAGAGTTGTAAAAAATTATGCTTTTGGAAGCCTTAATCAAATGTGAGCGTTCCATTGGAAGCAATTATAAATACTATTATAGTAGACTAGTTATACGAGACGGAAACTAAAAAAAAGTAATTGAAGCCTGCAAAATTATTTCGTTTAATATGAAACTGTGTTAACGGGAGTGCTATTTAACGACATTATTTATTGTAGATGCTTCAAAAGTGTTTTTTCTTCCTCTAAATTCAAAGATCTCCCCTACCACAGGATTATAAATTTAACGTTGTTAGCAGCTGACGTCCAGTTTCCATTAACAAAGATTTGACGTGTTCCGCGTGTACGATTTGTCCGCAAACTTCGGTATAACGTTGAAATGTTTCGTCATCATCTTTAGGAAGGATATAGTGTAAAGACTTTAAAGGTAAGACTTCTGCTGCGTATTTTAATGTATCTAAAAAATACACGAACATTATACGATCAATTGCGATTTGATTTTCGGTATAAACTTGATGCTCTTAATGTGTGAAAAGCATGTAGGTCACCTATCATTATCCGCTCGTAGAACAGGCGTAATTCTTGACTAGAATCCTTATTTAAGACATTTTTTTGTAATAAATCCGCCAGTAACTTCCATTCAGTTTCTTTGGTATACCTATCCTGTAGTCAAGTCATAATCAAATGAAGATGTAAATTTAGCATAAGCAATAACGTTTTACTCGAATAGTCAAACCTTAGCGTATAACAATACAGCCTGAGGACACTGATCCATCAACAATTGCGTAACAACTTCCGTGTTTCGGTTACACAAAGTGCGAAAAGCCAAGCTACCGTCGACCTCTTCAGTGTTCAAAAATTGCTCGACTTCCTGAAGACACTCGGCAGGTAAAAGATCGCTAGCCATTAATGCTTGTAGCTTCAATATTTCAATTCGAACAGACTTATCGTTATTCGCGTTATTCAATTTTGAAAACTCGTCCAAATCCAAGGCATTGATAATTTGTTTGTAGTCTTTTGTGCAAGGCGGCATCTTATTTAAGTACTTTGGTCGTTGACTCTCGAAGAGGTAAGCGTCGTCGTCTTGCCAGTGTCGATCGGTTGCAGCTTTCTCGGGCTTGTAAACGTTCGATTGCATCAACTTGCCTAAGTAAGACCTAACTAATATTTTGAAGGCTTCCACTAAAGCGTAATCGTAGTTGACGTCGTTTTTATCGGGTAAGCCACTGAAGTAACTGTGAAGATACGTTTCCAGGAACTGTTGCAACGCAGCCGCTGCATCGTGGCCGTCTCGTCCAACCCTCGATGGTAAATATTCTAAGAAAACCTGCAATCGCCGCGTTCAAATAATGAATAATCAATCAAACACTCGATCATATTTGTAGATACGATTACACGTGAATTACCTTCATGACTTGATGAAGAGAAAGCACCTCTTGTTCGACTAGTTTCGTGAGGATCTCAGCGAAAACGCGAGCCTTGCGACAAATCAATTTCGCCGCAAAGTCGGAGAAGGATAAAATAGCTCGATTCGTCGAGTCGTAAAGGTCGTCGTCGAGCAGCAAATACGGATAGTTGAGTACAGTACGCAAAAGAAATCGATCCGACACTGATTCCAATGCATTTTCGGCAAGAGCTTCTTTTTCCGCTTGAATGTAAAGAAGAGCAAGCGCCAATTGACTGTAGTCATCTTTAGTTTGCGAGGCCAAGAGTTTGATTAATTTATCCGTGGCGTATTCTCGCAGAACGACGCTTCCCAATATCAACTTGAGTAAATCTTCTCGGCTCTCGGAGCTGATTATTTCGACGATATCTTGACTCTGGAAAAGCGCATCGGCTTCCGGACCACTTTTCACGGTCATCAAGATGTCTCTGACATAGGTGACCAAGCCGGGGGCATTGAACGTTGATTTTCTCGAGAGAATTTCGCTGGCTTTCAATCCGGACATTTTATAATACGGGATGCAAAGGCGTCGTTCCAATTCGGAATCGGATTTCACGAAGTAATCGCCCAAAAGGGCACACGATTGATTGTACAGATTCTCTATTTTCGAGTCACTTTCGGACTGGAGCTCGTTATTATTACTAGGTAGATCGACTGTATCCTTTGCTAAGCGTAACATTGCGTGGGCTTCTTCCAACAAATGTCGATAAGTCGATGGGCTAGTTGTTCTAAAAAAAGCAACAACAACAACAACAACAACGCTCAACGGATTAAAATTGTCTATACGTATCGACAAATGTTTGTTTGATTTACCTGTGATTCTTTGCGGCGTTAACAATGTCATAGTACATATTTTCCGGTCGAGGTAAAATCAACGAGTAGAGAGTCCAAGAATTGTCCGATTTAGCCAAGAGTGTAATGCTTTTGTCGGAATTTATTAATTTTTGGACACCCAAAAAGGGACGCAGGCCGATTAAGCAAACAGGTTCAGAAACGTCTGGACAAACGATTTTGGCGTGTTGCGATGTGATTCTCGCGATATAATGAGGTAAACGTAAGGTGTAGGTTTCCAGTCCAGCTTCCGTTAAAGCATGTAAAACAGTGGACTCTAGTGCAACGTGGATCACTGGAGCAGTAAACGGATAAGTGGTCAGACACGTAGGATTGATATCGTCGTTGTTCTCTGTATTGAAATGGTAAATGTATCCCTCTTGAGTTGTACAAATCAAGCATGTTACACCGTTGAGATATTTATATTTATCAGATCTGAGTATTGACTTTTTTAATCCATTGTAATTGTGATTTATCTTCAAGTATAATGGCTTCAGAACGGAACACGCGAAAATTTCGTTATTTCCATCGCCTCTCGGCATGTCGTTGGCCTTGGCGATTTTCAAGCGCAGAATGTTCTTCACCACATAGTTTTCCGACCAACCATTATCCGGAGATGTGGTTTTTATGTATATTTCCGTATCGGCTGAATTAAGAATGAACGGATTTAGAGTATGTCCTGGTCCAGCCCTCTCTAAGCAAATAGAAGGAAAATTCATGGAAAATGGTTGGCTAGTATGCTCGATGAATCCTTCGTTTATCAAAGACTCCAATTCCAATTTTTCCTCGGTAACCAAACGGTCCCAATCTATGCAACTGTCTTTTTTTTTTTTCATCGATAAATTCAGAAGACTGTGAGGATTAGAGTTCTTATCCATGTTCTTTTGACTGGTATTATACTTATGTTTCATTGTATTAGAATCATTGCTAGTAATAGAGTTGTCCACGGTCTCCATGCTACAGAAATCCGTCGATATTGTGGTCTTGTCGTTGGAAGAGGAAGTTGTAGACGTTAGACTGCTAAGATGGTCAATATCGTCGTACAAAGGATTGGTGAGTCTAAAGACGACAAACCTGGAGGAATCCATCACCGATATAAAGTCCTCTACAATTTCCAGATGAGAGGGTGAAAAGTGTAAACCTATAGACCATGGTCTTGGCTCAAAGTCGATAAACTTCAACTTTGATGGATTTTGAGTTTCCACCTTGAACTCGTGTAAAATGAGAGTACTGCTAGTAGCTACCAACAAATTGCCAGTAGCCTGACAGCAAGCAACAGCTGTAGGTTTTGAATTCAATGGCAACTCTATCATCTCCAGACTATTCTGAGGTCTGTTTAAGCTGGGAGTGACCCTTCCGGCAATCCTAGCTCTCATGGCTTGTTTCTCCTGCGTAGCCCAGTTGACGTACACTCTGACAAAGTTGCTGTTTGGCATGTTGTCCCTGGTAATCTTTGATTCCAAGGTGACGACATAGTTACCCTTGGTACAATGGAAAATCTGACAGGCCAGGTCAACGGTCGGAAAAACGGTGACGAACTTGAGGTCGGCAACGCTCAAATCGCGTACCTCGACGCAGTGGCTGGTGGTTGCAAGTAATAAATACTCGGCGGCGTCAGTGCTGGCGACGCAACTTGCCGTCGATTCCTCGATCTGCGCAACATTTTGCTCGAGAAAGTTGTGCACCGGTATCACTCGCACCATTTCTTACAGCTCGGTTCCCACTAACCGCCGAGTTAACTTAATTAACCAGCCGAGCATGGCTGTATATGTTGCGTGTTGAGTAGTCGAGATTCTTAACGGCTGATTGCAGCCGCGATAACCGCAAGAGGTGTGGTAAGTATATTTGCTGATCGATACTTTGCGGACAAAGAAAGAGAAAATTAAAGGAAATTCTCTCGTATACGCTTACTTAGCAGATCAACGTCCTCTCTCTCTCTCTCTCTCTCACCGTTTTTGACACTTGCCGTTACGTTTCGTCTGCTAACCTGCTAAGTGCTAGCTACTTGGACTGGGCGAAGATGATACGATACTGCTGTTGGTTTTTCGCCCGTGCGCGCATGCGCACTTGGTTTGCGGTTGCGTCGATTTTTAAAAATGCATTCGTTTCGCGTCTTAAAACTACGGTAAATAATGCAAATATATACGCGCGTGCTTGAACGATCGATATAGCGATGCTCGCGCGCATTGCTTAAAAGAAAAATTCATGAAATATTGTACTAAGCTAAAGCGTTCGTGTTACCGGCTCGTTTCCAACTATTACACATACACACACACACACACGCGCGCGAGTGCGCTTATATTATATATATATATATAATGTACATACATATGCACTTGCACACGCCCTATAAGGCTGCTAGCCTATTATTAGCAAATGTAATAAACGTGCAAATATTATTCGTGGCGAGTATTTCATGGATTTTTTTGCGACCCTTGGGATACGTCCGAGCGTTTTCTTGTTTTTAGTGGCGACTATTATTTATTTTTTCTTTCTTTTTTGACGACTCTGTAAAGTGACTCTGAGAAAACTGCATTACAGTAATACACCTGTGTAGTACACAATACGTATACTTGCGATTTGAGAGATTTTTCAAATTGTTTTCATCAAGTCGTTTTTTCATCTGACAATTATAAAATTACTCTAAAGAATCTTTAGCTAATCGATTTATTAAGAATCGACTTTTCTCAAGATGATACGATAATGATGATTGTATTCTATTTGCAAGTAAAGTATCTTTTACAAACGCACACATGTGCACACGTGTGTGTGTGTGTGTGTGTGTGTGTGTGTGTGTCAAAATGAATATATAAATATATTGGAATGGTTTGGCGAGCAAAGAGAAATGTGAAAGCTACGCGTTGAGCTAATTTTTCAAACTTTCGAAGTTATCGACCTCTTCTGGCAATAAATAATCGATACACGTCCAAGAATTCAGAAAAAAAAACAAATAAGCGTGTATACTTAACGAGCAACGTTGTATCTGTTAAACAATGTATTAACGTTAATCGATCATAAAAAGGGAGAGGAACACGTTGAGTTTTCACGAGTTCGGTGACGAACGAAATAAGCTAATATGTGCAGCAGTAGAATTGATTTGTTAGTTCGTCAGTTACTTTGCCTGTAACTGATAACCCCGAAGACAATCAAATGTCTTTATCGAGATAAAATGTAACTGTATCTTTAGAAGGTCGATCGTTGTTCTATAAAATGCGTTGTAACGGTACAGAAGATCTCTTTTCTTATGATTTGACACTGAGAATCGAATAGTTATCCTTGACAGTACAATCAACGTAATTCGTCCTTGTAAAAATATTATAAAATGCACGATATTACAACGAGAATTTAACCGTAAAGCAGGTATCCTGTTTGATGTTTGTTGGCCAAAAGTACGCGCGTGTCCGATGATAATGCTTAAGTAATCTTTACATTTACATTGCAAAACGAAGCGCACGATTAAATTGTAGCGCACTACGAAAGTATATACACAGCCGCTCTTGATCTTGACGATGATCGATCATCAACGTCTATTGGCCCTCAATTACCATAATCATACGTGGGAATGTGGAAATTCGGGAAATGAAAACCTGTACTTGTCGTATCTTATCTTTATTTACCTTTCACTTTTACGCGTGGTCGCGTGTGAGCGCTGCAACCAATGTATTTTCTTTTCGAAAGAAGAAAAAAAGTGTTACGAGCAGCAGCTTTAAGATTTCGATTGGGCAATGCGTGTAATATAATTACGTTGAATGCAGCGTGGATTGCAATATACTCTCGTGCGCTAAGTCTACGTTGACGAAACTTTCGTTAGTTTTTTTTATACAGAATCACTTAGCGATGTTGTAGTGCTGCGCGATGAATTTAAATAACAGTCATGTGAGAGTGTGTCGTGTCGTAAATCTTTGATTTTGAAAATTTCGAAGAATATATCGATTTTAGAAAATCCAACTCATGACACTGTTAATTTTGACGGGTCAAACCCGTCTTGTTCCACTTAAGCGCTGTGTCTTCATCTTTCATTTTATACATTAAATGGTTAAATAAATCAATTGTTATAGCAGCAGATTGCAAAGTTTACAAAGTAAACAAACGATATAACGTAACTAGTGCAATTGCTTCCACTTGAAGGTGTATCATTGGAAGCAGCGATTCGTCCGAAAGTACACGCGTAAAAAGCGCATCGTCTTCGCGATCAAGGTATATTCTTCCAAGTATGAGACGAAACAAAGTTCATTAAATTATCAGCAGTTCAGATCTGAAAACAATAGTGCGGGCAGTGTGTAAGAGGCGTGCTGGTATAGTATATAAACGCGCGTGACGCACGTGCTAAAGCCGCTCCTTTTCCATCGAGCCGTCGTATCGGGCTATACTGGACGACGAGGAGCACGCCGGCAATACGTAGTAGGGCGCGCCGGGCGTGCGATTAATGCACACGTATAGCCTCCCTCTCTCGCTTCTTAATTAACGATCGATATACGAACGTTTCTTCGAAAGGACATAGACTTGTCTTGCGTGATTTCAAGCGGCATTCTAATCTAATCTAAAATAAGTATTTCGTGATGGTGATTGTTCGGAATGAGAGTTCAGAGAGAACGATTTAGCCGTGTAATCGAAGGTCTGTCTGACGACAATTGTACGTGCTAGTCTATAACGCTATAAATGTAGTACGGATATGCTGTTATACATGTATGATACAGAACATCCGCAGCTCGAATCCGTGTCATTAATATCAGCTTCACGGTCTATCCGATCAACGATCGTTAATGTTTGTTCGTTGAAGAAACAATAACAATCGGATTTCTGTAAAATAGAAAAAAAACAGAAGACGCCACGTACGTGTCCTTACGAACGTTGCACAAAAAACCATGTCAATCGTGTATAAGAAGTCTCGCGTCCGATATATTTTCATTTATGTAACGGTGACAAATAACAGCAGCGACGGCGTCCAAACAAAGAAAAGTCCCAATTAGTTGAGACGCGAGAACTACGTCAAAGTATCGTTATAAAAAGTTAAAATAAATAAATAAAATAAAAATTAGAGGAAAATCGAAGAAAAAATAAGTAAATTGACAAAAATACGATACGAACGCTCGACATTGACGCGAGAGATATCGCGTAAAGAGTCGTCGCGTCAATGGTAAATAGGGAGGGGGAAGAAGGTATTATAAAACGCGATACGTGTATCATTAGTTCTAGCTGCGACAAAGCTGGAAAAATGGAATACATACGTGTACGGATAATAATAGTCGTAAATGTGACTACGTATATTGTACAGAACGTACGTAATACGTCACGCAGGACAACGCATATTTTCCCCTTCGCGTGAATCATTCATCGACGAACCTTTTCCCATCGTCAATAATCGTTAAGATCGTCCATTAAACGTCATTTTCCCGCATGAGTCTCCTGAGAACATAAAAAAAGAAAAAATCCGCTAACTGCGCCTGGCTCGTCTGCCTGGCTCGTCTGCCTGGCGGGTCTGCCTGGCGGGTGTACAGTTACGTGTGTAGCCGATAAAGCGCGTGTATTGGTGGTCTATGCGTGCGCAGTAGTCGTATATAGCTCGGATACGGATATACAGTATAGAACACGCGACCATCAGGGCGCGAGTCGCGACAGTCGTTGCAGTGTCGCCGCCGCCGCCGCAGGTGCCAGAAGAGAGAGGGAGAGTGAGTGAGTGTATGTACGTGCGTGTGGTGTTTCGGTTGCAGAGCAGGCGCGCAGTCGAATAAAGTGCCCATCAGCTGCATCCCAGTGGTCTGCGCACCACGCAGTTGATTAGCCTAGCAATGGAGCTGGTGCGCAACTTCTGCAGGACGTTTTGGTCGCCTTACGTCTGGCTGCCACCCAATATCACCTGGGCAGACATTGCGCCTACGCCCGAAAACCGATATGCCGACTACCGGCACTTACTCTATCCTCTTGCTATTGCCTTCTTCTTACTTATACTCAGATACACTCTCGAGAGGTAATTGCACGTTTTATTTTCTCTGACGATCATAAATACCAATACGGTCGTTTACAGAAATTGGTCTGTTTCTTCTTTTTTAACACGGTGACGTGGTTTATGAGAATAAAGTTAAGAATCCTTCGTGTTGGTGAATATTTAGAGGTTAGGTTGTTTGCGATAAGCACGCGCGCGAAAGGATCCTTAAAAGGAAAGCTCCGTTACATACTCGTATAATGACTTCAAAGTTACGATGTACCGGCCTCTACACTCTGGATTTCTTTTACAGTCGTTAGTTCGTTCTTTCTTTTTATCTTTTCTCCTGTCGTGATTTTTTCTCGTTTTCTCCTTGTGTCATTATCGTCGGGTTGCGCGTTTATTTTTTTTGTTCTGCGCGAACGTTACGCACGTATGGATGTATTACTATGTACGTTGGAATTCCACTCATCACTACGTCGACGACGTGAGTCACTCCCGATTGATGATAAAACTTTATTTAAGGAACAAGTGGATTTGAGACTCAAATTGTCGATCGATTGCTTGTAGCGCCGATTTTCGATGTTGCAAATTATTGCATGTTGCCGACTGTCACTTGACAATCTTACGCTCAGGCGCGCGTATCGCAAGGTGAAACTTATTAAGCAAGTTTCACCAATTAGATTCCTCGAGTTTATTTACTTTAAGATATAATTGTTGCTACCTGGTGAACTTGATTGAATCTCGTAAGACTGTAAATATTGTAAGGAGGAATGTATTTTAGCAAGTGTCAAGGACAACTATTAGTACATGAAAAACAAGTTACATTAGTATCAAATATTATCGCTTCTTTATACCGATTATGTTTTCATTCTTGCTAATTATGGAATTTTAATTTTAGCATTTATTTGATAATCAGACCACTTGACCTTTGAGTTAATGATTAGTAATCAGTTTTTAAAGTTAGTGCAAAAAGCAGCAATATGATCGGACGGATGGTTATAATGCTGGTTAGTTATTTTTCATTTGAGCATGACGTCAAGTTTTTTTTTATTAAAAATATATGAATTAATTTGATTAAAACAATAATTTGTAAATGTCACGAGAACAATGCAAATATATATTTGTGTTTGTATTGATTTGTCACAAGTACTCTTGCAAATAATGCTGAAATTTTATGGAAACTTCTATTTTGAGTCTAGTTTCTAATGATTAAGGCATTATCAAGTGCTTATCTATCAAACAAGTCACTCGTAGATTATCTATAGTATAGTCATGATGACTATAGGTTCAAATGGAAGTTTATTTGTGATTACAGGTTGCTATTTGCACCATTTGGAAGGAGTTTGGGAATCAAGGTATCGAGAGCAAAAAAGCCACAGCCAAATCCTATTTTAGAAAAAGCTTACAATGGAAAAAAATGGAAGCAAAAGCAGGTAATTATTTATATAAGTATTGCGTACATTCTCAATTTTCCAGCTGGTCAAATAAATACGAGATACAAACAACTCAATTTAAATATAAATGACTTGTTAACAGATTACTGCTTTGGCTAAACAAACGGATTGGAGTGAAAGACAAGTGGAAAGGTGGTTGAGGCTGCAACGTGCTCAAGACAGACCTTCAACATTGACAAAGTTTTGTGAAAACAGCTGGCGATGTCTTTATTATACTTATTCCTTCATTTTTGGTCTACACGTTCTATGGGACAAACCATGGCTGTGGGATATTAACCATTGTTATTACGATTATCCTTTTCATCCAGTGTCTAATGATATATGGTGGTATTTCATGATATCAATGGGATTTTACTGCGCACTGAGCATATCTCAGTTCTTTGACAATAAGCGCAAAGATTTTTGGCAGATGTTTATACATCACATAGCAACTATTGTTCTCATGATCCTATCGTGGGTTGGTAACCTTACGAGGATTGGCTGTCTTGTTCTTCTAGTTCACGATTGTGCTGATATTTTTCTAGAGGTATGCATTTGTACAATGTCACTTTGCAAAAAAGAATTCCTTTGGATGAAACCTATTTAATATATTACAAATACACTTGCAGGCGGCAAAAATGGCTAAATATGCGAAATATCAAAAAGTATGTGACTTTATCTTTGTAATATTTACTGTATTGTGGATAGTTACACGTATGGGTGTTTATCCATTTTGGATTATCTATAGGTAGGTATCTTAATTAATTTGTAATTATTCAATTTTACTCTTACCCATAAGCTTTTATCCTTGTAATACGTTTTTTCTATAGCACCTCGATTGAAGCACCAAAGATTGTGCCCATGTTCCCTGCATATTATATATTCAATTCCCTACTAAGTCTACTATTAATTCTACATGCATTTTGGACTTGGCTTATTTTGAAGATAGCTTATAATGCATTGAATGCAGGACAGGTATTAACAAAGTTTTTATTCTTTTTATTTACTGCAATATTCTCAAGCAAAGTTGCTGAGTTAAATACTTTCTTTTAAGATGGAAGGCGATATTCGAAGTGATAGTAGTGAAGAAATCTCGGAAGAGTTAAACGGAGCAGCTACGAATAATACTAGCCACAATACTAAGCCAGTAACGCGACAAAAACAAAACTAGCATAAGTAGTTCATTGTTGCCTCAGCGAACGAAAAAGTATTACATCGATTAAGAGTGGAAAGCTGTGTTGCCTTTGACGTTTGGTGACGATGGATGACAAGGACGAAAAATGAAGATTAAAGTTTTGTAATTAAAGTAATTAGAAATTATTTAGCTCGAATGAATTGTGGACCGTTCGGAATGTTTGGATTGAGATTGAATGTGGCACGCACCTACAGTCGATTCTAATCTTTATTTTTTTAGTCGATACGCGCTTTTGTATGAAAGTAGCGAGAAGGTGTTGTGCAGTTGTCGCCTGTTTATAAGATTGTCATTACTACTGTTGAGCGCTGGATATAAAACTATTTTTTAATAAGTCTCACCTTGATGTCGAGTAGAGAAAAGAAAGGAATACATATTATTGGGTGGGTGTGTGATTTGTGCGTATTAATTACAAGACAGCATTTTTTTTACAATTTAATAGATACACAATGTAGTTAGTATTTGATTAGTCGGCATCAAAAATCCCTATCATAAGCGGGAGAAAAGCCACTTTAATACAGCTATGTTCAATTTACAAAATGAAGTTACATTGGTAAACGGACCTGATGCAAGTAAGAGTAAGTTGACGGCGGTAGTTAACGAAGAGTTTCGCGTAGCCGTCTACAATCAAATCTGATTATATCGAATGTTCATTCCGTGGACACAAGTATTCGTTTACTGGATCGACACCACGTCAGTTAAAGAGATGAACAAAGTGCCTCCAGTTACGAAGGGCGCGACGTCGGAGCCTGGACACTCCAGAGGAAGTGGCCCTTCCTCAACGAAGGCAGCAGGTTGCCCTGTCCTTAGCCCTTGAAAGGTGTTGCTGGTCGCGCAGTCAATCATTCTCTCAAGAATATCGGGATAACAGTCAAATCGGGTACAGCGGCACGCAAACAGATAATTGTTGGCACGTGCGAGAAAGACACAGGTACAGAACTCAACAAGATTTAGTGAGTCGAACGAAAGCTAGTAGAAGTAAAGCATTTTGCGCGTTGATTTTCCGATAGGAATTGAACTAACGGCCTCGGCTTTCTTATCAGAACCCTCGCGAGAAAAACGCTCTACTCATTTTTGAGCCCTTCGTGGGGGATTCAATTGATAGTTCAAGGGGTAGTTCGCGAAGCCCACACGGACTCACAACTACATAAGGGCAGCGCGTGTTGTATCCTTTCTTTTGTCTCCCGACCCGATAAATTAGGGAAAACCCGGTACATGACTGGACGCCAAAAACACGAGGGTAAATTGACGCGTGTTGGTTTTCCCCAGTGTACATGGAGTATCTGTCGAATCCTTTGCAAATTTGCGATCACTTCCCCGTTTTTGCCAAGGGTTCAACTTTTACTTTTTGTTTCTCCCTATTTTTTGTTAAAGATTCAAATCTAAACGTTTGGAGCGTATATGCCGCGAACAACTATGTATGTAGTGAAATATTCGATTGTTACAAAACATGTATGTCGTTTTCACAGTATCTTTATAACATTTTATGAATGCATCTTTATTCTTCGTGTACTTTTTCCGATTCTACGCACCTGCCAGTTTGCAAAGAAAAACGTTATTCCACTGTTATTTTGTAACACTGCGTACCTATGAATAAATATTTTATATTTTACTCGTACATAATTGTTTGAACTTTTCAGTTACTTGAACGCGTGACCACTGAGTGGAGTAAAGTTTTTTCTGGATTATAAAAATGGCTCTTTGAAATGTATCCCATAGTTGAGCACGCGTATTGAAGGAATACATCTAAAAAAAATTGAAAATTCACTCCCAAAGAACATCCAAATGATCATTCGCTAATTTTTAGAAATGACTCAAATAAATAAATCTGTTTCAAATCTGTTTATTTTTTCATCACCTATCGATATATTTGCAAATCGACAATATTTGTACACGTTGGGGTTGGTATTCGGATCACTCCTACGGCCGAATGTCTGGACAAGTTGATAAATAAACGGTTGTACTGCAGTCTCCGTTTGGCACATCCATCTTCGTGGTATAAAAAAAAATATAATTGAATGCTGTATCTTTGGCGTTTGGCTCCTGACTTTTCCGGCATGTACTAGGCATCGGTGATGCTTCCTAAAAAAGTTAAGAGAATCGTTGAGTGAAGGACTATGTTTTTAGAAAAGAAAGGAACTCTTATAATAATTTAATATTAATCATTTTTAAATCCAAATATTACCTTGCACATAAAATAATACGAAACTTTGCATCAACGACCGTTTCGTTGTCATGGATTTCAGACTGCTGTCCCCTAACGTGGATCTGGATGTTATGTATTTTCTGGAAACCATAGAAAACATTTTAATAATTTGGCAAGAGCGAGTGCCAGGAAAAAACAACGTAATATGCAACAAATAGCATGCAAAATCACGTGTAATGCACTTATTTTGTAAAATAATTTCCGATGGGCGTCGACGTGAAAATTCGACAACCACTACGACGTTCAAATTCAATTATCCTCGTAAGTTGCTTTTTCAACGTTCTCCCATTTTACATTTTACAATACGGGATTCGGTAATTCTCCGTTACCGTGTACTCGTTCGATATATACTTTCGTAAGTCGCAAAGTTTATCCTTCTTCTTTCCAACCTATTGTCTTCCGTTTCGACCTGTAACTGACGTTGTTGGGCTATCAATAATCATAAGAATTATCCACTGATTTCGTTGATTACGTCGTTTTCGTGACTCTCTTTCGAATTAATTAAACTCTTTACAGTTGTAATCTACTCGGACGTTCTGAATCTATGCAGTCGTTTCGATAACAGCCACTCAAGATTTTCTTAAAGAGGAATACGAGAGGAATAATCCTGTAAAAAGAACGCGTACTATTTGGTATTTCTTACATTCGCGTGACAAATATATGCTCGCTTCGGGCGAGTGTTCGGCTTGTATTTTACATGTAATAACGCAAAGTCGTACGCGCTAAAGTAACAATGAAAGAATTATACGTATATATGTACTTCTATGGAAACCATAGCATTATCCGCTCAATCGATTAAAAGACACGATGACAATACGGTAAAAAATTACGATAGTATATGCACTCTTATCATCTAAATAGGTTTAGATAAAGATGAATTAACGATAATCAAAATATTCAGATTTGTACAAATTAGTGAGTCATTCATTTTTTTAAACGACGTTTTATTTACCAATGTTTTAATTATTTCTTTCTAATTACAAAAAATAAATATTAAGTTTATTAGTTATGGTATACATCTAACGTTTAACTGTAGTAACAACATAGAAAATATACTGTGTATAATCCTACAATTTTAGATAGAAATATGACAAATTGAAGAGGATATCGTAAAATGAAAAAATTGAAATGAAGAAAATTATCAATTTTTTGGAATGATTGTTGAAAAAGTGTATTATGAAAAAAATTAACCACAACCAGAATTTATTTCCGCAGTTTAACATTTACAATATGCAGGAAAATATTGTCAAAGCAAAATGTTAAAAACATTTTGACTTATCCCGTGGTTTTTTAGCTTGGATTAATTGCCCCTACCCCTTTTTCCTAGTACGGGCTTATTATTAAATATTACATTTAAGGACTAAGCATTGGGATTGGCATTTGGACCTCGTCTGCGGCCGAAGGTCTGAACGACGTTGACGAATCTGCGGTTGTACTGGATTCGCCGTTTGGCGCGTCCAGTTCTTTTTTTATTTTTTTCCTGTTTCTCGACCTGAAAATTAATTCAATATGAATCCAACTGTTTATAGATCAGAAATTAATCAATTTAACGTTATTAAACAAATTCTTTTTGTTTGCTATATCAAGTGATGATTCAATTAAAATGTTCTATACCAGATAAATAAAAAGTAAAGTTTATAATCCACTCTATTTCACTTTAATCTGTAACATTTTTCTTGCACCCATAATTGACTGTACTTATTTTACAGAAAGCTGCATCTTAGATCAACCAGTGCTTCACTTAAAAAACTTAATAGCACTTGGTACATTTTAGTAAATGTACAGATAATCATGCTGACATTTGAAAATAATTGTCAATGATACATAAATTATAATTAAATATTGTACCTTTGGAGTTTGCCCCTTGACCTTTCCAGCACGTGCTAAAGAACCATGAACCTTACCTAAAAATGGATATTAATTTATTAAGTAAAGGACACTACATTTATTGATCAAATGGATTCTTATAGAAACTTGATTATAGTTATTTTATGAATTCAATATTACCTCCAAGAAGAGAAATGTTCAATTCTAATGTGTCTGATGGAAGTTCACTGATACAAACATCATCAGTGAGCAGATTACCTGCACAGTACAATTGGCATTGGAAGTCTTGGGAAGCTCTTATCCTTGTCTGTTGATACACAATTGATTGTTATAGAAAATGGATATAACTGGTACACAATTTATTAATTGTAATAAATTATGTTGAAAATCTATAAAAAAACAAACACTTTAAGTTGGTTTTCATTTTCCTGAAACTTTCTTTTGTTCTTGTTTTATTGCACCTATCAACACTGCTTGTATATACAATAGTCAGGTTATCATTTAGTGCATTAACTATTCAAATAGTGTACTAAGTTCATAACATATCAGATATGCATTATAAATAATAAAACACCCTACATATTTTATAATTCATCTGATAATATTGAACACACAATCCTAACCTTTATCTGTGCTATAGTTTCATTCTCCTGACAGTCAATGATCTGACACTCTTGTCCTCTGATGTGGATCTGCATGTTATCTGTTTCCTAGAAATCATACGAAATATTTTATTAATTTTATAAAAGTGAGTACCATGAAAAAAACATAACAAAATAGGTAACAAACCGCACGCAAAGTCACGTGTAACGCACTTATTTTGTGAAATAATCTATGATGGCCGTTTCTATAGAAAATTTAAAACCTTATCCATCAATTGTGCACATTATATTAACCTGATGCTTCTATTATCCCATGAAAAACCTATAAAACATTGAAAATTAAGCAATATATAATACAAATGTTTACCTTTTTTACGTGGATAACAACATACAGGTCGAAGAGCAGGATAGAGATGTGTTCATTCCAATATACATAGATGTAAAGTATAATTGTTTAATTAGTTTCGTTTTCTGTCATCAGAGGCATAAGTCCTGTTTCTATACATCCAACAATGAATTGTGCGCAGGAACGCTTATCCATTGATTTGGTGGAGAATTCAAAAGGTAGAAATATGGAGTTAGTCTTTAGTGACGTAGTGGACGTAGTGGAGAAAGACGGTTGACAATGGTAGAATTAATAATAATATTGGATTTTAGAACTTCGTGAGGAGGCGATGGAGTATTCTCATTGTGCTTAGATAGTAATGGGGTTCATAAGTTGGTAAATCAAATCGAGATGTTACAACTTTTTTAAAATTTGCATAAAGCGAGCTAAAGGACCAGTTTTGAGGCAGGACATAAAACGTTCGTGCGTAAGACTCCACCTTTGTCGCGCCAACTCTTGAAATGTGAAAAAATTTTTAAAGAAAGTGCCGTTTGTCATTGCGAGTTTAATGGATTTGAGCGAAAACGATTTTTCCAATGACAAAATTGGATTTTTTGCGATTTTTTTTAGCAAGAAGCCGAATCGACGCCGTCTGGAGGCTTATTTCATTCGATTTCCCGGTTGAAAGTACGTCAGATTATGCCTTAAGAGGTTCGAAAATCGCCATGCCGGTTTTCGTCTCTTGCGGTCAGTTTTTTCTTACATCTGTTGGAAAATATTTCGCGAACGTTTACGTTATACACGTATACGTACACTAAGCTCCGAGGAGCGATAAACGCGCAATTTCTTCGCATGCTTTTGACAAGCAAGGTTGGATAAGCGTGATTTCTTTTTTTCGGTCGCTGCGAAGAATGCGAGAACGATGCAATTGATTAAGACAATTGTAATATTAAAATCGCAGATAGAAAGTGAAATTAAGATATTTACAGGTGATCAATTACTAAAAATTCGGTCAAGTTAACCAGCTGACTTTGTAATAGATATAAAGAAACTTGTATACATAAGAAAAAATTGTACGAATTAAGGACGAAAAAGAAAGCAAATACTCTTATTAGTATTGAATAGTGTATATAATCCTACTGTTTCAAATCGGAACATAAACAATTCAAGAATTGTGCTACAACGAAAAAATAACAGAAAATTTGCCGAATTCTACAATAATTATCGCGGTCTTTGTGTTGTAAAGAAATAAATTACAACTAAAATGTACTTTTATAGTGTGTGGCAAGTAAGAGATCACGTTGAGGCGTGATGATTCGTATTTAAAGATCGAGGTTGGCACACGGACCTCACCAACGGCTGGTTGTGGAGACGAGACAACGCTGGCAAATCGACGATTCTACTGTAGTCGCCGTCGGGCACTTCCAGTCTTCCTGGTTTTGTTTCGTTTCTCAACCTGAAAAATAATTTAATAATTTGGAACGCGAAAATAATAAATAATCAATTAATAATTATCTAATAATTATTATATAATAATTATTAATTGATAATTTGACAATGAACTGAACAATTCAGTAAATTCGGAGATATGTGTATGAGCATTCTTTGTAAATAAATTATCATTGGTATAAAAAATAATATAAATGAATGCTGTGCCTTTGGTGTTCGGCCTCTGACTTTACTAGCACGTGCCAAGGATCCGTGATCCTCATCTGTAAAAGAAAAGTAAATTATAGAGTGACGGTCTATGCTCTTAGAATCCAAATGATATGTTATTAACTTTTGTTTTAAACAAATGACGATATCTCAAAAAGTGTTATTTTTATCTTCGAAATTATTTTTTTTTTATTGAATTTTATGCCTATTTTTCTTTGTGTTAGTTATAAAGAAACGTGTATACGCTAGACAAAATTGTATGAATTAAGGTGGGGTTGTTACGGCGCAACGACTGAAGAGCCAACACGCGAGGTTCAGGAGTACGCTGTTTATATTGACTCCCTGATCCGTTACAAATGTCCGCTCTATGAATTTTATTGCTGATAATTATAGAAAAATAGGCAAGAAATCCAATCAAAAAAGAATTTCGAAAGTAAAAATAACACTTTTTGACACATCGTCATTAGTTTAAGACACAAGTTAATAACTTTTTGATCAATTGTTAAAAATTACTTTTGGTTTATTAATTTCGTAGTTTATATTTTTATCCGTATTTAAAAAAAAAATCGTCTTGATAACTCTTACGGTTACAGAGATCTCGATTTTTTAACAACTTTCAACAGAATTTTGATATTGTTTATTACTTTTCATCCGGCAGTAATAATGATCAAAAAATGTGTACAATGTTCACTACTATATAGGCAATAATTATACCAAGTTTCATAAAAATCGGTTACCTGCCCTTGTCGAGCTGATCGTATGAGTCTGGAATGAGCCATTAGCGAAAAGTTTGTGGCGGCTTAACAATGAAATGGCCCGTCGCAACGCATTCTGGTTATTTGCATCGTAGTACCTCTAACTTATCAATATTGTCTGAAATTCGAAATTGTTGCTTATTCCTTAAAATGGGTAATGGTGTCTCATGTGGCATATTTCTATTAACATTATATCTACCGTACAGGGGAATAGTTAAGTAAAAAATTTGTTTTGAAAATGAGCCTAAAAATATGTAGCAAATATGAAACGATCTATCGTGTGATGCGCAGCTCAATTGCGTTCTAGCCACGCCCAGTCTAAACGTTTCCGGGATTATACAGCTATTGCTATTGGACGTTCGGGCAAACGTCTGATGGGGAAAACGAGACGATACAGCGCGCCCTCTATATTCGGTGCGACGCTGCGCTGCCGTCTGCGTCAACTTGTCCCTTTAAACCACGCTCAGTCTTTTGCCAGTCCTCGCAGCGTACGGTGTGATCTACTCGTAGCACTTTAAACAGAAATCTCTCGAACATTTCGTTGTGCGATCTATGTGATCAATTGCAGCGTCTGTGTAGCTTCCAGTGTCTGTGTGTCGCCGCTAGATAATAACCAACTCTATCCTCTTGTCGATCTCTGATCAAGGTAAGTAAACATTAGTAATATTTATCGGGGTATTTTCGGTATTTTATCACTTTTCGCGACAATTTAAATTGGTTACGTATTTTTTTATTTATTTTACTTAAAATAATCGCTCAAATTACGAGTGATGCCGCGTCCCATTTGTTTGTTATTTGGCTTTTTTCGTGCTCGCGCTCACGATGGCAAAATTGTTAATATACTTTGTGAATTTTCCAGAAAACACTAAACATGCACATCCGCATTATGGGACTGGAGCTTCCAGCGTCTGACGAGATTCTCCAAATCAACGGCGATGAGACGATCGCTGATATAAAGGTTCGTATTATTTCATATACATTAAATGCGATGTTTTTCTACTCAACGCGTTATAGTGCCCGCTATGCTTCCGGACTATATTAATGAAATACGTTTTGTTCCAATAGGCAAGGATTACATCCTCCCGAGATGTAGAATGCCAACTGTACTGTGCAGGTTTTTTCCTGCCTGATGCTTTTCGTGTCATTGATCTTCCAATCGACACGTTGGAATTACACATCGGCCCTCCTGAAGGTAATATTTCATGTTTAATATAATTATTACCAAAGTAATACTAGAGTTCATTTGGATTCTAAGAGCATAGACCGTCACTCTATAATTTACTTTCCTTTTACAGATGAGGATCACGCTTCCTTGGCACGTGCTGGAAAAGTCAGAGGCCTAACACGAAAGGTACAGCATTCAGTTATAATATTTTATATATCATTAAAAATTTGTTTTCTAATAATGCCAATACGTTTACCCGTTAATTTGCTAAAACTTATCGAGTGCTGTTGAATGTTTTGTGTAAGGCACTAATTGATTTAAGATGCAGGTTTTTACAAGTAAAGTGCAACAAAATGTTGGTAAATGACAAATTACGCAGACTAAAGTGAAGTAGAGTGCTTTCTTAAGCGTTGCTTTTCATTCCTCTTGTACATAATATTACTCGAACAAATCCGCGATATTAGAAGAAAATAATGCATTTAATAACAATAAGATGATCGACTAATTATCTTAAGGCAGTTACATTCATAGCTAATTAATTTTCAGGTCGAGAAACTGGAGAAGCCGAAAAAGAAGACTGGACGTGCCAAACGACGAGGCCAACGCAGCAGGTGGCCCGTTAACGTCGTCTAAACCTTCGAACGCGGACGAGCTCCAAATGACAATTTCATCGCTTGACGCTTAAACAACATACTTCGGAATCGTTCTACAATTGAAAAACGGGGCTAGAATCCATTCAAGCCCAAAAACATTGCCTAAGCCGGAATGTTGTTAATATGTTGTCTAGAAAATATTTTCTTGTATATTTTAATCATTACACTATAAACGTAAATCATGTTTGTAAACGATCTTTTACACGATACACACATTAAACAATTATCAGAATAAATCACCAGCTTTTGTGTATTATCTCAAATTACCATAGCCTTTTCCCTGTTTTATATTTCTATCGAAAACAACCTAAAAAAAAGTGCATTTTATCGCCTGAAAAACCGTTCCAGCCAACTCTTGAAATGTGAAAAAATTTTTAAAGAAAGTGCCGTTTGTCATTGCGAGTTTAATGGATTTGAGCGAAAACGATTTTTCCAATGACAAAATTGGATTTTTTTTAGCAAGAAGCCGAATCGACGCCGTCTGGAGGCTTATTTCATTCGATTTCCCGGTTGAAAGTACGTCAGATTATGCCTTAAGAGGTTCGAAAATCGCCTTGCCGGTTTTCGTCTCTTGCGGTCAGTTTTTTCTTACATCTGTTGGAAAATATTTCGCGAACGTTTACGTTATACACGTATACGTACACTAAGCTCCGAGGAGCGATAAACGCGCAATTTCTTCGCATGCTTTTGACAAGCAAGGTTGGATAAGCGTGATTTCTTTTTTTCGGTCGCTGCGAAGAATGCGAGAACGATGCAATTGATTAAGACAATTGTAATATTAAAATCGCAGATAGAAAGTGAAATTAAGATATTTACAGGTGATCAATTACTAAAAATTCGGTCAAGTTAACCAGCTGACTTTGTAATAGATATAAAGAAACTTGTATACATAAGAAAAAATTGTACGAATTAAGGACGAAAAAGAAAGCAAATACTCTTATTAGTATTGAATAGTGTATATAATCCTACTGTTTCAAATCGGAACATAAACAATTCAAGAATTGTGCTACAATTTTATTGCTGATAATTATAGAAAAATAGGCAAGAAATCCAATCAAAAAAGAATTTCGAAAGTAAAAATAACACTTTTTGACACATCGTCATTAGTTTAAGACACAAGTTAATAACTTTTTGATCAATTGTTAAAAATTACTTTTGGTTTATTAATTTCGTAGTTTATATTTTTATCCGTATTTAAAAAAAAAATCGTCTTGATAACTCTTACGGTTACAGAGATCTCGATTTTTTAACAACTTTCAACAGAATTTTGATATTGTTTATTACTTTTCATCCGGCAGTAATAATGATCAAAAAATGTGTACAATGTTCACTACTATATAGGCAATAATTATACCAAGTTTCATAAAAATCGGTTACCTGCCCTTGTCGAGCTGATCGTATGAGTCTGGAATGAGCCATTAGCGAAAAGTTTGTGGCGGCTTAACAATGAAATGGCCCGTCGCAACGCATTCTGGTTATTTGCATCGTAGTACCTCTAACTTATCAATATTGTCTGAAATTCGAAATTGTTGCTTATTCCTTAAAATGGGTAATGGCGTGTCTCATGTGGCATATTTCTATTAACATTATATCTACCGTACAGGGGAATAGTTAAGTAAAAAATTTGTTTTGAAAATGAGCCTAAAAATATGTAGCAAATATGAAACGATCTATCGTGTGATGCGCAGCTCAATTGCGTTCTAGCCACGCCCAGTCTAAACGTTTCCGGGATTATACAGCTATTGCTATTGGACGTTCGGGCAAACGTCTGATGGGGAAAACGAGACGATACAGCGCGCCCTCTATATTCGGTGCGACGCTGCGCTGCCGTCTGCGTCAACTTGTCCCTTTAAACCACGCTCAGTCTTTTGCCAGTCCTCGCAGCGTACGGTGTGATCTACTCGTAGCACTTTAAACAGAAATCTCTCGAACATTTCGTTGTGCGATCTATGTGATCAATTGCAGCGTCTGTGTAGCTTCCAGTGTCTGTGTGTCGCCGCTAGATAATAACCAACTCTATCCTCTTGTCGATCTCTGATCAAGGTAAGTAAACATTAGTAATATTTATCGGGGTATTTTCGGTATTTTATCACTTTTCGCGACAATTTAAATTGGTTACGTATTTTTTTTTATTTATTTTACTTAAAATAATCGCTCAAATTACGAGTGATGCCGCGTCCCATTTGTTTGTTATTTGGCTTTTTTCTTGCTCGCGCTCACGATGGCAAAATTGTTAATATACTTTGTGAATTTTCCAGAAAACACTAAACATGCACATCCGCATTATGGGACTGGAGCTTCCAGCGTCTGACGAGATTCTCCAAATCAACGGCGATGAGACGATCGCTGATATAAAGGTTCGTATTATTTCATATACATTAAATGCGATGTTTTTCTACTCAACGCGTTATAGTGCCCGCTATGCTTCCGGACTATATTAATGAAATACGTTTTGTTCCAATAGGCAAGGATTACATCCTCCCGAGATGTAGAATGCCAACTGTACTGTGCAGGTTTTTTCCTGCCTGATGCTTTTCGTGTCATTGATCTTCCAATCGACACGTTGGAATTACACATCGGCCCTCCTGAAGGTAATATTTCATGTTTAATATAATTATTACCAAAGTAATACTAGAGTTCATTTGGATTCTAAGAGCATAGACCGTCACTCTATAATTTACTTTCCTTTTACAGATGAGGATCACGCTTCCTTGGCACGTGCTGGAAAAATCAGAGGCCTAACACGAAAGGTACAGCATTCAGTTATAATATTTTATATATCATTAAAAATTTGTTTTCTAATAATGCCAATACGTTTACCCGTTAATTTGCTAAAACTTATCGAGTGATGTTTAATGTTTTGTGTAAGGCACTAATTGATTTAAGATGCAGGTTTTTACAAGTAAAGTGCAACAAAATGTTGGTAAATGACAAATTACGCAGACTAAAGTGAAGTAGAGTGCTTTCTTAAGCGTTGCTTTTCATTCCTCTTGTACATAATATTACTCGAACAAATCCGCGATATTAGAAGAAAATAATGCATTTAATAACAATAAGATGATCGACTAATTATCTTAAGGCAGTTACATTCATAGCTAATTAATTTTCAGGTCGAGAAACTGGAGAAGCCGAAAAAGAAGACTGGACGTGCCAAACGACGAGGCCAACGCAGCAGGTGGCCCGTTAACGTCGTCTAAACCTTCGAACGCGGACGAGCTCCAAATGACAATTTCATCGCTTGACGCTTAAACAACATACTTCGGAATCGTTCTACAATTGAAAAACGGGGCTAGAATCCATTCAAGCCCAAAAACATTGCCTAAGCCGGAATGTTGTTAATATGTTGTCTAGAAAATATTTTCTTGTATATTTTAATCATTACACTATAAACGTAAATCATGTTTGTAAACGATCTTTTACACGATACACACATTAAACAATTATCAGAATAAATCACCAGCTTTTGTGTATTATCTCAAATTACCATAGCCTTTTCCCTGTTTTATATTTCTATCGAAAACAACCTAAAAAAGTGCATTTTATCGCCTGAAAAACCGTTCCAGCCAACTCTTGAAATGTGAAAAAATTTTTAAAGAAAGTGCCGTTTGTCATTGCGAGTTTAATGGATTTGAGCGAAAACGATTTTTCCAATGACAAAATTGGATTTTTGCGATTTTTTTAGCAAGAAGCCGAATCGACGCCGTCTGGAGGCTTATTTCATTCGATTTCCCGGTTGAAAGTACGTCAGATTATGCCTTAAGAGGTTCGAAAATCGCCATGCCGGTTTTCGTCTCTTGCGGTCAGTTTTTTCTTACATCTGTTGGAAAATATTTCGCGAACGTTTACGTTATACACGTATACGTACACTAAGCTCCGAGGAGCGATAAACGCGCAATTTCTTCGCATGCTTTTGACAAGCAAGGTTGGATAAGCGTGATTTCTTTTTTCGGTCGCTGCGAAGAATGCGAGAACGATGCAATTGATTAAGACAATTGTAATATTAAAATCGCAGATAGAAAGTGAAATTAAGATATTTACAGGTGATCAATTACTAAAAATTCGGTCAAGTTAACCAGCTGACTTTGTAATAGATATAAAGAAACTTGTATACATAAGAAAAAATTGTACGAATTAAGGACGAAAAAGAAAGCAAATACTCTTATTAGTATTGAATAGTGTATATAATCCTACTGTTTCAAATCGGAACATAAACAATTCAAGAATTGTGCTACAACGAAAAAATAACAGAAAATTTGCCGAATTCTACAATAATTATCGCGGTCTTTGTGTTGTAAAGAAATAAATTACAACTAAAATGTACTTTTATAGTGTGTGGCAAGTAAGAGATCACGTTGAGGCGTGATGATTCGTATTTAAAGATCGAGGTTGGCACACGGACCTCACCAACGGCTGGTTGTGGAGACGAGACAACGCTGGCAAATCGACGATTCTACTGTAGTCGCCGTCGGGCACTTCCAGTCTTCCTGGTTTTGTTTCGTTTCTCAACCTGAAAAATAATTTAATAATTTGGAACGCGAAAATAATAAATAATCAATTAATAATTATCTAATAATTATTATATAATAATTATTAATTGATAATTTGACAATGAACTGAACAATTCAGTAAATTCGGAGATATGTGTATGAGCATTCTTTGTAAATAAATTATCATTGGTATAAAAAATAATATAAATGAATGCTGTGCCTTTGGTGTTCGGCCTCTGACTTTACTAGCACGTGCCAAGGATCCGTGATCCTCATCTGTAAAAGAAAAGTAAATTATAGAGTGACGGTCTATGCTCTTAGAATCCAAATGATATGTTATTAACTTTTGTTTTAAACAAATGACGATATATCTCAAAAAGTGTTATTTTTATCTTCGAAATTATTTTTTTTTTATTGAATTTTATGCCTATTTTTCTTTGTGTTAGTTATAAAGAAACGTGTATACGCTAGACAAAATTGTATGAATTAAGGTGGGGTTGTTACGGCGCAACGACTGAAGAGCCAACACGCGAGGTTCAGGAGTACGCTGTTTATATTGACTCCCTGATCCGTTACAAATGTCCGCTCTATGAATTTTATTGCTGATAATTATAGAAAAATAGGCAAGAAATCCAATCAAAAAAGAATTTCGAAAGTAAAAATAACACTTTTTGACACATCGTCATTAGTTTAAGACACAAGTTAATAACTTTTTGATCAATTGTTAAAAATTACTTTTGGTTTATTAATTTCGTAGTTTATATTTTTATCCGTATTTAAAAAAAAAATCGTCTTGATAACTCTTACGGTTACAGAGATCTCGATTTTTTAACAACTTTCAACAGAATTTTGATATTGTTTATTACTTTTCATCCGGCAGTAATAATGATCAAAAAATGTGTACAATGTTCACTACTGTATAGGCAATAATTATACCAAGTTTCATAAAAATCGGTTACCTGCCCTTGTCGAGCTGATCGTATGAGTCTGGAATGAGCCATTAGCGAAAAGTTTGTGGCGGCTTAACAATGAAATGGCCCGTCGCAACGCATTCTGGTTATTTGCATCGTAGTACCTCTAACTTATCAATATTGTCTGAAATTCGAAATTGTTGCTTATTCCTTAAAATGGGTAATGGCGTGTCTCATGTGGCATATTTCTATTAACATTATATCTACCGTACAGGGGAATAGTTAAGTAAAAAATTTGTTTTGAAAATGAGCCTAAAAATATGTAGCAAATATGAAACGATCTATCGTGTGATGCGCAGCTCAATTGCGTTCTAGCCACGCCCAGTCTAAACGTTTCCGGGATTATACAGCTATTGCTATTGGACGTTCGGGCAAACGTCTGATGGGGAAAACGAGACGATACAGCGCGCCCTCTATATTCGGTGCGACGCTGCGCTGCCGTCTGCGTCAACTTGTCCCTTTAAACCACGCTCAGTCTTTTGCCAGTCCTCGCAGCGTACGGTGTGATCTACTCGTAGCACTTTAAACAGAAATCTCTCGAACATTTCGTTGTGCGATCTATGTGATCAATTGCAGCGTCTGTGTAGCTTCCAGTGTCTGTGTGTCGCCGCTAGATAATAACCAACTCTATCCTCTTGTCGATCTCTGATCAAGGTAAGTAAACATTAGTAATATTTATCGGGGTATTTTCGGTATTTTATCACTTTTCGCGACAATTTAAATTGGTTACGTATTTTTTTTTTATTTATTTTACTTAAAATAATCGCTCAAATTACGAGTGATGCCGCGTCCCATTTGTTTGTTATTTGGCTTTTTTCTTGCTCGCGCTCACGATGGCAAAATTGTTAATATACTTTGTGAATTTTCCAGAAAACACTAAACATGCACATCCGCATTATGGGACTGGAGCTTCCAGCGTCTGACGAGATTCTCCAAATCAACGGCGATGAGACGATCGCTGATATAAAGGTTCGTATTATTTCATATACATTAAATGCGATGTTTTTCTACTCAACGCGTTATAGTGCCCGCTATGCTTCCGGACTATATTAATGAAATACGTTTTGTTCCAATAGGCAAGGATTACATCCTCCCGAGATGTAGAATGCCAACTGTACTGTGCAGGTTTTTTCCTGCCTGATGCTTTTCGTGTCATTGATCTTCCAATCGACACGTTGGAATTACACATCGGCCCTCCTGAAGGTAATATTTCATGTTTAATATAATTATTACCAAAGTAATACTAGAGTTCATTTGGATTCTAAGAGCATAGACCGTCACTCTATAATTTACTTTCCTTTTACAGATGAGGATCACGCTTCCTTGGCACGTGCTGGAAAAATCAGAGGCCTAACACGAAAGGTACAGCATTCAGTTATAATATTTTATATATCATTAAAAATTTGTTTTCTAATAATGCCAATACGTTTACCCGTTAATTTGCTAAAACTTATCGAGTGCTGTTGAATGTTTTGTGTAAGGCACTAATTGATTTAAGATGCAGGTTTTTACAAGTAAAGTGCAACAAAATGTTGGTAAATGACAAATTACGCAGACTAAAGTGAAGTAGAGTGCTTTCTTAAGCGTTGCTTTTCATTCCTCTTGTACATAATATTACTCGAACAAATCCGCGATATTAGAAGAAAATAATGCATTTAATAACAATAAGATGATCGACTAATTATCTTAAGGCAGTTACATTCATAGCTAATTAATTTTCAGGTCGAGAAACTGGAGAAGCCGAAAAAGAAGACTGGACGTGCCAAACGACGAGGCCAACGCAGCAGGTGGCCCGTTAACGTCGTCTAAACCTTCGAACGCGGACGAGCTCCAAATGACAATTTCATCGCTTGACGCTTAAACAACATACTTCGGAATCGTTCTACAATTGAAAAACGGGGCTAGAATCCATTCAAGCCCAAAAACATTGCCTAAGCCGGAATGTTGTTAATATGTTGTCTAGAAAATATTTTCTTGTATATTTTAATCATTACACTATAAACGTAAATCATGTTTGTAAACGATCTTTTACACGATACACACATTAAACAATTATCAGAATAAATCACCAGCTTTTGTGTATTATCTCAAATTACCATAGCCTTTTCCCTGTTTTATATTTCTATCGAAAACAACCTAAAAAAAAGTGCATTTTATCGCCTGAAAAACCGTTCCAGCCAACTCTTGAAATGTGAAAAAATTTTTAAAGAAAGTGCCGTTTGTCATTGCGAGTTTAATGGATTTGAGCGAAAACGATTTTTCCAATGACAAAATTGGATTTTTTTTAGCAAGAAGCCGAATCGACGCCGTCTGGAGGCTTATTTCATTCGATTTCCCGGTTGAAAGTACGTCAGATTATGCCTTAAGAGGTTCGAAAATCGCCTTGCCGGTTTTCGTCTCTTGCGGTCAGTTTTTTTACATCTGTTGGAAAATATTTCGCGAACGTTTACGTTATACACGTATACGTACACTAAGCTCCGAGGAGCGATAAACGCGCAATTTCTTCGCATGCTTTTGACAAGCAAGGTTGGATAAGCGTGATTTCTTTTTTTCGGTCGCTGCGAAGAATGCGAGAACGATGCAATTGATTAAGACAATTGTAATATTAAAATCGCAGATAGAAAGTGAAATTAAGATATTTACAGGTGATCAATTACTAAAAATTCGGTCAAGTTAACCAGCTGACTTTGTAATAGATATAAAGAAACTTGTATACATAAGAAAAAATTGTACGAATTAAGGACGAAAAAGAAAGCAAATACTCTTATTAGTATTGAATAGTGTATATAATCCTACTGTTTCAAATCGGAACATAAACAATTCAAGAATTGTGCTACAACGAAAAAATAACAGAAAATTTGCCGAATTCTACAATAATTATCGCGGTCTTTGTGTTGTAAAGAAATAAATTACAACTAAAATGTACTTTTATAGTGTGTGGCAAGTAAGAGATCACGTTGAGGCGTGATGATTCGTATTTAAAGATCGAGGTTGGCACACGGACCTCACCAACGGCTGGTTGTGGAGACGAGACAACGCTGGCAAATCGACGATTCTACTGTAGTCGCCGTCGGGCACTTCCAGTCTTCCTGGTTTTGTTTCGTTTCTCAACCTGAAAAATAATTTAATAATTTGGAACGCGAAAATAATAAATAATCAATTAATAATTATCTAATAATTATTATATAATAATTATTAATTGATAATTTGACAATGAACTGAACAATTCAGTAAATTCGGAGATATGTGTATGAGCATTCTTTGTAAATAAATTATCATTGGTATAAAAAATAATATAAATGAATGCTGTGCCTTTGGTGTTCGGCCTCTGACTTTACTAGCACGTGCCAAGGATCCGTGATCCTCATCTGTAAAAGAAAAGTAAATTATAGAGTGACGGTCTATGCTCTTAGAATCCAAATGATATGTTATTAACTTTTGTTTTAAACAAATGACGATATCTCAAAAAGTGTTATTTTTATCTTCGAAATTATTTTTTTTTGAATTTTATGCCTATTTTTCTTTGTGTTAGTTATAAAGAAACGTGTATACGCTAGACAAAATTGTATGAATTAAGGTGGGGTTGTTACGGCGCAACGACTGAAGAGCCAACACGCGAGGTTCAGGAGTACGCTGTTTATATTGACTCCCTGATCCGTTACAAATGTCCGCTCTATGAATTTTATTGCTGATAATTATAGAAAAATAGGCAAGAAATCCAATCAAAAAAGAATTTCGAAAGTAAAAATAACACTTTTTGACACATCGTCATTAGTTTAAGACACAAGTTAATAACTTTTTGATCAATTGTTAAAAATTACTTTTGGTTTATTAATTTCGTAGTTTATATTTTTATCCGTATTTAAAAAAAAAATCGTCTTGATAACTCTTACGGTTACAGAGATCTCGATTTTTTAACAACTTTCAACAGAATTTTGATATTGTTTATTACTTTTCATCCGGCAGTAATAATGATCAAAAAATGTGTACAATGTTCACTACTGTATAGGCAATAATTATACCAAGTTTCATAAAAATCGGTTACCTGCCCTTGTCGAGCTGATCGTATGAGTCTGGAATGAGCCATTAGCGAAAAGTTTGTGGCGGCTTAACAATGAAATGGCCCGTCGCAACGCATTCTGGTTATTTGCATCGTAGTACCTCTAACTTATCAATATTGTCTGAAATTCGAAATTGTTGCTTATTCCTTAAAATGGGTAATGGCGTGTCTCATGTGGCATATTTCTATTAACATTATATCTACCGTACAGGGGAATAGTTAAGTAAAAAATTTGTTTTGAAAATGAGCCTAAAAATATGTAGCAAATATGAAACGATCTATCGTGTGATGCGCAGCTCAATTGCGTTCTAGCCACGCCCAGTCTAAACGTTTCCGGGATTATACAGCTATTGCTATTGGACGTTCGGGCAAACGTCTGATGGGGAAAACGAGACGATACAGCGCGCCCTCTATATTCGGTGCGACGCTGCGCTGCCGTCTGCGTCAACTTGTCCCTTTAAACCACGCTCAGTCTTTTGCCAGTCCTCGCAGCGTACGGTGTGATCTACTCGTAGCACTTTAAACAGAAATCTCTCGAACATTTCGTTGTGCGATCTATGTGATCAATTGCAGCGTCTGTGTAGCTTCCAGTGTCTGTGTGTCGCCGCTAGATAATAACCAACTCTATCCTCTTGTCGATCTCTGATCAAGGTAAGTAAACATTAGTAATATTTATCGGGGTATTTTCGGTATTTTATCACTTTTCGCGACAATTTAAATTGGTTACGTATTTTTTTATTTATTTTACTTAAAATAATCGCTCAAATTACGAGTGATGCCGCGTCCCATTTGTTTGTTATTTGGCTTTTTTCTTGCTCGCGCTCACGATGGCAAAATTGTTAATATACTTTGTGAATTTTCCAGAAAACACTAAACATGCACATCCGCATTATGGGACTGGAGCTTCCAGCGTCTGACGAGATTCTCCAAATCAACGGCGATGAGACGATCGCTGATATAAAGGTTCGTATTATTTCATATACATTAAATGCGATGTTTTTACTCAACGCGTTATAGTGCCCGCTATGCTTCCGGACTATATTAATGAAATACGTTTTGTTCCAATAGGCAAGGATTACATCCTCCCGAGATGTAGAATGCCAACTGTACTGTGCAGGTTTTTTCCTGCCTGATGCTTTTCGTGTCATTGATCTTCCAATCGACACGTTGGAATTACACATCGGCCCTCCTGAAGGTAATATTTCATGTTTAATATAATTATTACCAAAGTAATACTAGAGTTCATTTGGATTCTAAGAGCATAGACCGTCACTCTATAATTTACTTTCCTTTTACAGATGAGGATCACGCTTCCTTGGCACGTGCTGGAAAAGTCAGAGGCCTAACACGAAAGGTACAGCATTCAGTTATAATATTTTATATATCATTAAAAATTTGTTTTCTAATAATGCCAATACGTTTACCCGTTAATTTGCTAAAACTTATCGAGTGCTGTTGAATGTTTTGTGTAAGGCACTAATTGATTTAAGATGCAGGTTTTTACAAGTAAAGTGCAACAAAATGTTGGTAAATGACAAATTACGCAGACTAAAGTGAAGTAGAGTGCTTTCTTAAGCGTTGCTTTTCATTCCTCTTGTACATAATATTACTCGAACAAATCCGCGATATTAGAAGAAAATAATGCATTTAATAACAATAAGATGATCGACTAATTATCTTAAGGCAGTTACATTCATAGCTAATTAATTTTCAGGTCGAGAAACTGGAGAAGCCGAAAAAGAAGACTGGACGTGCCAAACGACGAGGCCAACGCAGCAGGTGGCCCGTTAACGTCGTCTAAACCTTCGAACGCGGACGAGCTCCAAATGACAATTTCATCGCTTGACGCTTAAACAACATACTTCGGAATCGTTCTACAATTGAAAAACGGGGCTAGAATCCATTCAAGCCCAAAAACATTGCCTAAGCCGGAATGTTGTTAATATGTTGTCTAGAAAATATTTTCTTGTATATTTTAATCATTACACTATAAACGTAAATCATGTTTGTAAACGATCTTTTACACGATACACACATTAAACAATTATCAGAATAAATCACCAGCTTTTGTGTATTATCTCAAATTACCATAGCCTTTTCCCTGTTTTATATTTCTATCGAAAACAACCTAAAAAAGTGCATTTTATCGCCTGAAAAACCGTTCCAGCCAACTCTTGAAATGTGAAAAATTTTTAAAGAAAGTGCCGTTTGTCATTGCGAGTTTAATGGATTTGAGCGAAAACGATTTTTCCAATGACAAAATTGGATTTTTGCGATTTTTTTAGCAAGAAGCCGAATCGACGCCGTCTGGAGGCTTATTTCATTCGATTTCCCGGTTGAAAGTACGTCAGATTATGCCTTAAGAGGTTCGAAAATCGCCATGCCGGTTTTCGTCTCTTGCGGTCAGTTTTTTCTTACATCTGTTGGAAAATATTTCGCGAACGTTTACGTTATACACGTATACGTACACTAAGCTCCGAGGAGCGATAAACGCGCAATTTCTTCGCATGCTTTTGACAAGCAAGGTTGGATAAGCGTGATTTCTTTTTTCGGTCGCTGCGAAGAATGCGAGAACGATGCAATTGATTAAGACAATTGTAATATTAAAATCGCAGATAGAAAGTGAAATTAAGATATTTACAGGTGATCAATTACTAAAAATTCGGTCAAGTTAACCAGCTGACTTTGTAATAGATATAAAGAAACTTGTATACATAAGAAAAAATTGTACGAATTAAGGACGAAAAAGAAAGCAAATACTCTTATTAGTATTGAATAGTGTATATAATCCTACTGTTTCAAATCGGAACATAAACAATTCAAGAATTGTGCTACAACGAAAAATAACAGAAAATTTGCCGAATTCTACAATAATTATCGCGGTCTTTGTGTTGTAAAGAAATAAATTACAACTAAAATGTACTTTTATAGTGTGTGGCAAGTAAGAGATCACGTTGAGGCGTGATGATTCGTATTTAAAGATCGAGGTTGGCACACGGACCTCACCAACGGCTGGTTGTGGAGACGAGACAACGCTGGCAAATCGACGATTCTACTGTAGTCGCCGTCGGGCACTTCCAGTCTTCCTGGTTTTGTTTCGTTTCTCAACCTGAAAAATAATTTAATAATTTGGAACGCGAAAATAATAAATAATCAATTAATAATTATCTAATAATTATTATATAATAATTATTAATTGATAATTTGACAATGAACTGAACAATTCAGTAAATTCGGAGATATGTGTATGAGCATTCTTTGTAAATAAATTATCATTGGTATAAAAAATAATATAAATGAATGCTGTGCCTTTGGTGTTCGGCCTCTGACTTTACTAGCACGTGCCAAGGATCCGTGATCCTCATCTGTAAAAGAAAAGTAAATTATAGAGTGACGGTCTATGCTCTTAGAATCCAAATGATATGTTATTAACTTTTGTTTTAAACAAATGACGATATCTCAAAAAGTGTTATTTTTATCTTCGAAATTATTTTTTTTTGATTGAATTTTATGCCTATTTTTCTTTGTGTTAGTTATAAAGAAACGTGTATACGCTAGACAAAATTGTATGAATTAAGGTGGGGTTGTTACGGCGCAACGACTGAAGAGCCAACACGCGAGGTTCAGGAGTACGCTGTTTATATTGACTCCCTGATCCGTTACAAATGTCCGCTCTATGAATTTTATTGCTGATAATTATAGAAAAATAGGCAAGAAATCCAATCAAAAAAGAATTTCGAAAGTAAAAATAACACTTTTTGACACATCGTCATTAGTTTAAGACACAAGTTAATAACTTTTTGATCAATTGTTAAAAATTACTTTTGGTTTATTAATTTCGTAGTTTATATTTTTATCCGTATTTAAAAAAAAAATCGTCTTGATAACTCTTACGGTTACAGAGATCTCGATTTTTTAACAACTTTCAACAGAATTTTGATATTGTTTATTACTTTTCATCCGGCAGTAATAATGATCAAAAAATGTGTACAATGTTCACTACTATATAGGCAATAATTATACCAAGTTTCATAAAAATCGGTTACCTGCCCTTGTCGAGCTGATCGTATGAGTCTGGAATGAGCCATTAGCGAAAAGTTTGTGGCGGCTTAACAATGAAATGGCCCGTCGCAACGCATTCTGGTTATTTGCATCGTAGTACCTCTAACTTATCAATATTGTCTGAAATTCGAAATTGTTGCTTATTCCTTAAAATGGGTAATGGCGTGTCTCATGTGGCATATTTCTATTAACATTATATCTACCGTACAGGGGAATAGTTAAGTAAAAAATTTGTTTTGAAAATGAGCCTAAAAATATGTAGCAAATATGAAACGATCTATCGTGTGATGCGCAGCTCAATTGCGTTCTAGCCACGCCCAGTCTAAACGTTTCCGGGATTATACAGCTATTGCTATTGGACGTTCGGGCAAACGTCTGATGGGGAAAACGAGACGATACAGCGCGCCCTCTATATTCGGTGCGACGCTGCGCTGCCGTCTGCGTCAACTTGTCCCTTTAAACCACGCTCAGTCTTTTGCCAGTCCTCGCAGCGTACGGTGTGATCTACTCGTAGCACTTTAAACAGAAATCTCTCGAACATTTCGTTGTGCGATCTATGTGATCAATTGCAGCGTCTGTGTAGCTTCCAGTGTCTGTGTGTCGCCGCTAGATAATAACCAACTCTATCCTCTTGTCGATCTCTGATCAAGGTAAGTAAACATTAGTAATATTTATCGGGGTATTTTCGGTATTTTATCACTTTTCGCGACAATTTAAATTGGTTACGTATTTTTTTTTATTTTACTTAAAATAATCGCTCAAATTACGAGTGATGCCGCGTCCCATTTGTTTGTTATTTGGCTTTTTTCTTGCTCGCGCTCACGATGGCAAAATTGTTAATATACTTTGTGAATTTTCCAGAAAACACTAAACATGCACATCCGCATTATGGGACTGGAGCTTCCAGCGTCTGACGAGATTCTCCAAATCAACGGCGATGAGACGATCGCTGATATAAAGGTTCGTATTATTTCATATACATTAAATGCGATGTTTTTCTACTCAACGCGTTATAGTGCCCGCTATGCTTCCGGACTATATTAATGAAATACGTTTTGTTCCAATAGGCAAGGATTACATCCTCCCGAGATGTAGAATGCCAACTGTACTGTGCAGGTTTTTTCCTGCCTGATGCTTTTCGTGTCATTGATCTTCCAATCGACACGTTGGAATTACACATCGGCCCTCCTGAAGGTAATATTTCATGTTTAATATAATTATTACCAAAGTAATACTAGAGTTCATTTGGATTCTAAGAGCATAGACCGTCACTCTATAATTTACTTTCCTTTTACAGATGAGGATCACGCTTCCTTGGCACGTGCTGGAAAAGTCAGAGGCCTAACACGAAAGGTACAGCATTCAGTTATAATATTTTATATATCATTAAAAATTTGTTTTCTAATAATGCCAATACGTTTACCCGTTAATTTGCTAAAACTTATCGAGTGCTGTTGAATGTTTTGTGTAAGGCACTAATTGATTTAAGATGCAGGTTTTTACAAGTAAAGTGCAACAAAATGTTGGTAAATGACAAATTACGCAGACTAAAGTGAAGTAGAGTGCTTTCTTAAGCGTTGCTTTTCATTCCTCTTGTACATAATATTACTCGAACAAATCCGCGATATTAGAAGAAAATAATGCATTTAATAACAATAAGATGATCGACTAATTATCTTAAGGCAGTTACATTCATAGCTAATTAATTTTCAGGTCGAGAAACTGGAGAAGCCGAAAAAGAAGACTGGACGTGCCAAACGACGAGGCCAACGCAGCAGGTGGCCCGTTAACGTCGTCTAAACCTTCGAACGCGGACGAGCTCCAAATGACAATTTCATCGCTTGACGCTTAAACAACATACTTCGGAATCGTTCTACAATTGAAAAACGGGGCTAGAATCCATTCAAGCCCAAAAACATTGCCTAAGCCGGAATGTTGTTAATATGTTGTCTAGAAAATATTTTCTTGTATATTTTAATCATTACACTATAAACGTAAATCATGTTTGTAAACGATCTTTTACACGATACACACATTAAACAATTATCAGAATAAATCACCAGCTTTTGTGTATTATCTCAAATTACCATAGCCTTTTCCCTGTTTTATATTTCTATCGAAAACAACCTAAAAAAAGTGCATTTTATCGCCTGAAAAACCGTTCCAGCCAACTCTTGAAATGTGAAAAAATTTTTAAAGAAAGTGCCGTTTGTCATTGCGAGTTTAATGGATTTGAGCGAAAACGATTTTTCCAATGACAACATTGGATTTTTGGCGATTTTTTTAGCAAGAAGCCGAATCGACGCCGTCTGGAGGCTTATTTCATTCGATTTCCCGGTTGAAAGTACGTCAGATTATGCCTTAAGAGGTTCGAAAATCGCCATGCCGGTTTTCGTCTCTTGCGGTCAGTTTTTTCTTACATCTGTTGGAAAATATTTCGCGAACGTTTACGTTATACACGTATACGTACACTAAGCTCCGAGGAGCGATAAACGCGCAATTTCTTCGCATGCTTTTGACAAGCAAGGTTGGATAAGCGTGATTTCTTTTTTTCGGTCGCTGCGAAGAATGCGAGAACGATGCAATTGATTAAGACAATTGTAATATTAAAATCGCAGATAGAAAGTGAAATTAAGATATTTACAGGTGATCAATTACTAAAAATTCGGTCAAGTTAACCAGCTGACTTTGTAATAGATATAAAGAAACTTGTATACATAAGAAAAAATTGTACGAATTAAGGACGAAAAAGAAAGCAAATACTCTTATTAGTATTGAATAGTGTATATAATCCTACTGTTTCAAATCGGAACATAAACAATTCAAGAATTGTGCTACAACGAAAAAATAACAGAAAATTTGCCGAATTCTACAATAATTATCGCGGTCTTTGTGTTGTAAAGAAATAAATTACAACTAAAATGTACTTTTATAGTGTGTGGCAAGTAAGAGATCACGTTGAGGCGTGATGATTCGTATTTAAAGATCGAGGTTGGCACACGGACCTCACCAACGGCTGGTTGTGGAGACGAGACAACGCTGGCAAATCGACGATTCTACTGTAGTCGCCGTCGGGCACTTCCAGTCTTCCTGGTTTTGTTTCGTTTCTCAACCTGAAAAATAATTTAATAATTTGGAACGCGAAAATAATAAATAATCAATTAATAATTATCTAATAATTATTATATAATAATTATTAATTGATAATTTGACAATGAACTGAACAATTCAGTAAATTCGGAGATATGTGTATGAGCATTCTTTGTAAATAAATTATCATTGGTATAAAAAATAATATAAATGAATGCTGTGCCTTTGGTGTTCGGCCTCTGACTTTACTAGCACGTGCCAAGGATCCGTGATCCTCATCTGTAAAAAAAAGTAAATTATAGAGTGACGGTCTATGCTCTTAGAATCCAAATGATATGTTATTAACTTTTGTTTTAAACAAATGACGATATCTCAAAAAGTGTTATTTTTATCTTCGAAATTATTTTTTTTTATTGAATTTTATGCCTATTTTTCTTTGTGTTAGTTATAAAGAAACGTGTATACGCTAGACAAAATTGTATGAATTAAGGTGGGGTTGTTACGGCGCAACGACTGAAGAGCCAACACGCGAGGTTCAGGAGTACGCTGTTTATATTGACTCCCTGATCCGTTACAAATGTCCGCTCTATGAATTTTATTGCTGATAATTATAGAAAAATAGGCAAGAAATCCAATCAAAAAAGAATTTCGAAAGTAAAAATAACACTTTTTGACACATCGTCATTAGTTTAAGACACAAGTTAATAACTTTTTGATCAATTGTTAAAAATTACTTTTGGTTTATTAATTTCGTAGTTTATATTTTTATCCGTATTTAAAAAAAAAAATCGTCTTGATAACTCTTACGGTTACAGAGATCTCGATTTTTAACAACTTTCAACAGAATTTTGATATTGTTTATTACTTTTCATCCGGCAGTAATAATGATCAAAAAATGTGTACAATGTTCACTACTATATAGGCAATAATTATACCAAGTTTCATAAAAATCGGTTACCTGCCCTTGTCGAGCTGATCGTATGAGTCTGGAATGAGCCATTAGCGAAAAGTTTGTGGCGGCTTAACAATGAAATGGCCCGTCGCAACGCATTCTGGTTATTTGCATCGTAGTACCTCTAACTTATCAATATTGTCTGAAATTCGAAATTGTTGCTTATTCCTTAAAATGGGTAATGGCGTGTCTCATGTGGCATATTTCTATTAACATTATATCTACCGTACAGGGGAATAGTTAAGTAAAAAATTTGTTTTGAAAATGAGCCTAAAAATATGTAGCAAATATGAAACGATCTATCGTGTGATGCGCAGCTCAATTGCGTTCTAGCCACGCCCAGTCTAAACGTTTCCGGGATTATACAGCTATTGCTATTGGACGTTCGGGCAAACGTCTGATGGGGAAAACGAGACGATACAGCGCGCCCTCTATATTCGGTGCGACGCTGCGCTGCCGTCTGCGTCAACTTGTCCCTTTAAACCACGCTCAGTCTTTTGCCAGTCCTCGCAGCGTACGGTGTGATCTACTCGTAGCACTTTAAACAGAAATCTCTCGAACATTTCGTTGTGCGATCTATGTGATCAATTGCAGCGTCTGTGTAGCTTCCAGTGTCTGTGTGTCGCCGCTAGATAATAACCAACTCTATCCTCTTGTCGATCTCTGATCAAGGTAAGTAAACATTAGTAATATTTATCGGGGTATTTTCGGTATTTTATCACTTTTCGCGACAATTTAAATTGGTTACGTATTTTTTTTTATTTATTTTACTTAAAATAATCGCTCAAATTACGAGTGATGCCGCGTCCCATTTGTTTGTTATTTGGCTTTTTTCTTGCTCGCGCTCACGATGGCAAAATTGTTAATATACTTTGTGAATTTTCCAGAAAACACTAAACATGCACATCCGCATTATGGGACTGGAGCTTCCAGCGTCTGACGAGATTCTCCAAATCAACGGCGATGAGACGATCGCTGATATAAAGGTTCGTATTATTTCATATACATTAAATGCGATGTTTTTCTACTCAACGCGTTATAGTGCCCGCTATGCTTCCGGACTATATTAATGAAATACGTTTTGTTCCAATAGGCAAGGATTACATCCTCCCGAGATGTAGAATGCCAACTGTACTGTGCAGGTTTTTTCCTGCCTGATGCTTTTCGTGTCATTGATCTTCCAATCGACACGTTGGAATTACACATCGGCCCTCCTGAAGGTAATATTTCATGTTTAATATATAATTATTACCAAAGTAATACTAGAGTTCATTTGGATTCTAAGAGCATAGACCGTCACTCTATAATTTACTTTCCTTTTACAGATGAGGATCACGCTTCCTTGGCACGTGCTGGAAAAGTCAGAGGCCTAACACGAAAGGTACAGCATTCAGTTATAATATTTTATATATCATTAAAAATTTGTTTTCTAATAATGCCAATACGTTTACCCGTTAATTTGCTAAAACTTATCGAGTGCTGTTGAATGTTTTGTGTAAGGCACTAATTGATTTAAGATGCAGGTTTTTACAAGTAAAGTGCAACAAAATGTTGGTAAATGACAAATTACGCAGACTAAAGTGAAGTAGAGTGCTTTCTTAAGCGTTGCTTTTCATTCCTCTTGTACATAATATTACTCGAACAAATCCGCGATATTAGAAGAAAATAATGCATTTAATAACAATAAGATGATCGACTAATTATCTTAAGGCAGTTACATTCATAGCTAATTAATTTTCAGGTCGAGAAACTGGAGAAGCCGAAAAAGAAGACTGGACGTGCCAAACGACGAGGCCAACGCAGCAGGTGGCCCGTTAACGTCGTCTAAACCTTCGAACGCGGACGAGCTCCAAATGACAATTTCATCGCTTGACGCTTAAACAACATACTTCGGAATCGTTCTACAATTGAAAAACGGGGCTAGAATCCATTCAAGCCCAAAAACATTGCCTAAGCCGGAATGTTGTTAATATGTTGTCTAGAAAATATTTTCTTGTATATTTTAATCATTACACTATAAACGTAAATCATGTTTGTAAACGATCTTTTACACGATACACACATTAAACAATTATCAGAATAAATCACCAGCTTTTGTGTATTATCTCAAATTACCATAGCCTTTTCCCTGTTTTATATTTCTATCGAAAACAACCTAAAAAAAAGTGCATTTTATCGCCTGAAAAACCGTTCCAGCCAACTCTTGAAATGTGAAAAAATTTTTAAAGAAAGTGCCGTTTGTCATTTGCGAGTTTAATGGATTTGAGCGAAAACGATTTTTCCAATGACAAAATTGGATTTTTGCGATTTTTTTAGCAAGAAGCCGAATCGACGCCGTCTGGAGGCTTATTTCATTCGATTTCCCGGTTGAAAGTACGTCAGATTATGCCTTAAGAGGTTCGAAAATCGCCATGCCGGTTTTCGTCTCTTGCGGTCAGTTTTTTCTTACATCTGTTGGAAAATATTTCGCGAACGTTTACGTTATACACGTATACGTACACTAAGCTCCGAGGAGCGATAAACGCGCAATTTCTTCGCATGCTTTTGACAAGCAAGGTTGGATAAGCGTGATTTCTTTTTTCGGTCGCTGCGAAGAATGCGAGAACGATGCAATTGATTAAGACAATTGTAATATTAAAATCGCAGATAGAAAGTGAAATTAAGATATTTACAGGTGATCAATTACTAAAAATTCGGTCAAGTTAACCAGCTGACTTTGTAATAGATATAAAGAAACTTGTATACATAAGAAAAAATTGTACGAATTAAGGACGAAAAAGAAAGCAAATACTCTTATTAGTATTGAATAGTGTATATAATCCTACTGTTTCAAATCGGAACATAAACAATTCAAGAATTGTGCTACAACGAAAAAATAACAGAAAATTTGCCGAATTCTACAATAATTATCGCGGTCTTTGTGTTGTAAAGAAATAAATTACAACTAAAATGTACTTTTATAGTGTGTGGCAAGTAAGAGATCACGTTGAGGCGTGATGATTCGTATTTAAAGATCGAGGTTGGCACACGGACCTCACCAACGGCTGGTTGTGGAGACGAGACAACGCTGGCAAATCGACGATTCTACTGTAGTCGCCGTCGGGCACTTCCAGTCTTCCTGGTTTTGTTTCGTTTCTCAACCTGAAAAATAATTTAATAATTTGGAACGCGAAAATAATAAATAATCAATTAATAATTATCTAATAATTATTATATAATAATTATTAATTGATAATTTGACAATGAACTGAACAATTCAGTAAATTCGGAGATATGTGTATGAGCATTCTTTGTAAATAAATTATCATTGGTATAAAAAATAATATAAATGAATGCTGTGCCTTTGGTGTTCGGCCTCTGACTTTACTAGCACGTGCCAAGGATCCGTGATCCTCATCTGTAAAAGAAAAGTAAATTATAGAGTGACGGTCTATGCTCTTAGAATCCAAATGATATGTTATTAACTTTTGTTTTAAACAAATGACGATATCTCAAAAAGTGTTATTTTTATCTTCGAAATTATTTTTTTTTATTGAATTTTATGCCTATTTTTCTTTGTGTTAGTTATAAAGAAACGTGTATACGCTAGACAAAATTGTATGAATTAAGGTGGGGTTGTTACGGCGCAACGACTGAAGAGCCAACACGCGAGGTTCAGGAGTACGCTGTTTATATTGACTCCCTGATCCGTTACAAATGTCCGCTCTATGAATTTTATTGCTGATAATTATAGAAAAATAGGCAAGAAATCCAATCAAAAAAGAATTTCGAAAGTAAAAATAACACTTTTTGACACATCGTCATTAGTTTAAGACACAAGTTAATAACTTTTTGATCAATTGTTAAAAATTACTTTTGGTTTATTAATTTCGTAGTTTATATTTTTATCCGTATTTAAAAAAAAAAATCGTCTTGATAACTCTTACGGTTACAGAGATCTCGATTTTTTAACAACTTTCAACAGAATTTTGATATTGTTTATTACTTTTCATCCGGCAGTAATAATGATCAAAAAATGTGTACAATGTTCACTACTATATAGGCAATAATTATACCAAGTTTCATAAAAATCGGTTACCTGCCCTTGTCGAGCTGATCGTATGAGTCTGGAATGAGCCATTAGCGAAAAGTTTGTGGCGGCTTAACAATGAAATGGCCCGTCGCAACGCATTCTGGTTATTTGCATCGTAGTACCTCTAACTTATCAATATTGTCTGAAATTCGAAATTGTTGCTTATTCCTTAAAATGGGTAATGGCGTGTCTCATGTGGCATATTTCTATTAACATTATATCTACCGTACAGGGGAATAGTTAAGTAAAAAATTTGTTTTGAAAATGAGCCTAAAAATATGTAGCAAATATGAAACGATCTATCGTGTGATGCGCAGCTCAATTGCGTTCTAGCCACGCCCAGTCTAAACGTTTCCGGGATTATACAGCTATTGCTATTGGACGTTCGGGCAAACGTCTGATGGGGAAAACGAGACGATACAGCGCGCCCTCTATATTCGGTGCGACGCTGCGCTGCCGTCTGCGTCAACTTGTCCCTTTAAACCACGCTCAGTCTTTTGCCAGTCCTCGCAGCGTACGGTGTGATCTACTCGTAGCACTTTAAACAGAAATCTCTCGAACATTTCGTTGTGCGATCTATGTGATCAATTGCAGCGTCTGTGTAGCTTCCAGTGTCTGTGTGTCGCCGCTAGATAATAACCAACTCTATCCTCTTGTCGATCTCTGATCAAGGTAAGTAAACATTAGTAATATTTATCGGGGTATTTTCGGTATTTTATCACTTTTCGCGACAATTTAAATTGGTTACGTATTTTTTTTTATTTATTTTACTTAAAATAATCGCTCAAATTACGAGTGATGCCGCGTCCCATTTGTTTGTTATTTGGCTTTTTTCTTGCTCGCGCTCACGATGGCAAAATTGTTAATATACTTTGTGAATTTTCCAGAAAACACTAAACATGCACATCCGCATTATGGGACTGGAGCTTCCAGCGTCTGACGAGATTCTCCAAATCAACGGCGATGAGACGATCGCTGATATAAAGGTTCGTATTATTTCATATACATTAAATGCGATGTTTTTCTACTCAACGCGTTATAGTGCCCGCTATGCTTCCGGACTATATTAATGAAATACGTTTTGTTCCAATAGGCAAGGATTACATCCTCCCGAGATGTAGAATGCCAACTGTACTGTGCAGGTTTTTTCCTGCCTGATGCTTTTCGTGTCATTGATCTTCCAATCGACACGTTGGAATTACACATCGGCCCTCCTGAAGGTAATATTTCATGTTTAATATAATTATTACCAAAGTAATACTAGAGTTCATTTGGATTCTAAGAGCATAGACCGTCACTCTATAATTTACTTTCCTTTTACAGATGAGGATCACGCTTCCTTGGCACGTGCTGGAAAAGTCAGAGGCCTAACACGAAAGGTACAGCATTCAGTTATAATATTTTATATATCATTAAAAATTTGTTTTCTAATAATGCCAATACGTTTACCCGTTAATTTGCTAAAACTTATCGAGTGCTGTTGAATGTTTTGTGTAAGGCACTAATTGATTTAAGATGCAGGTTTTTACAAGTAAAGTGCAACAAAATGTTGGTAAATGACAAATTACGCAGACTAAAGTGAAGTAGAGTGCTTTCTTAAGCGTTGCTTTTCATTCCTCTTGTACATAATATTACTCGAACAAATCCGCGATATTAGAAGAAAATAATGCATTTAATAACAAATAAGATGATCGACTAATTATCTTAAGGCAGTTACATTCATAGCTAATTAATTTTCAGGTCGAGAAACTGGAGAAGCCGAAAAAGAAGACTGGACGTGCCAAACGACGAGGCCAACGCAGCAGGTGGCCCGTTAACGTCGTCTAAACCTTCGAACGCGGACGAGCTCCAAATGACAATTTCATCGCTTGACGCTTAAACAACATACTTCGGAATCGTTCTACAATTGAAAAACGGGGCTAGAATCCATTCAAGCCCAAAAACATTGCCTAAGCCGGAATGTTGTTAATATGTTGTCTAGAAAATATTTTCTTGTATATTTTAATCATTACACTATAAACGTAAATCATGTTTGTAAACGATCTTTTACACGATACACACATTAAACAATTATCAGAATAAATCACCAGCTTTTGTGTATTATCTCAAATTACCATAGGCTTTTCCCTGTTTTATATTTCTATCGAAAACAACCTAAAAAAAAGTGCATTTTATCGCCTGAAAAACCGTTCCAGCCAACTCTTGAAATGTGAAAAAATTTTTAAAGAAAGTGCCGTTTGTCATTGCGAGTTTAATGGATATGAGCGAAAACGATATTTCCAATGACAAAAATTGAATTTTTGCGATTTTTTTTAGCAAGAAGCCGAATCGACGCCGTCTGGAGGCTTATTTCATTCGATTTCCCGGTTGAAAGTACGTCAGATTATGCCTTAAGAGGTTCGAAAATCGCCATGCCGGTTTTCGTCTCTTGCGGTCAGTTTTTTCTTACATCTGTTGGAAAATATTTCGCGAACGTTTACGTTATACACGTATACGTACACTAAGCTCCGAGGAGCGATAAACGCGCAATTTCTTCGCATGCTTTTGACAAGCAAGGTTGGATAAGCGTGAATTCTTCTTTTCGGTCGCTGCGAAGAATGCGAGAACGATGCAATTGATTAAGACAATTGTAATATTAAAATCGCAGATAGAAAGTGAAATTAAGATATTTACAGGTGATCAATTACTAAAAATTCGGTCAAGTTAACCAGCTGACTTTGTAATAGATATAAAGAAACTTGTATACATAAGAAAAAATTGTACGAATTAAGGACGAAAAAGAAAGCAAATACTCTTATTAGTATTGAATAGTGTATATAATCCTACTGTTTCAAATCGGAACATAAACAATTCAAGAATTGTGCTACAACGAAAAAATAACAGAAAATTTGCCGAATTCTACAATAATTATCGCGGTCTTTGTGTTGTAAAGAAATAAATTACAACTAAAATGTACTTTTATAGTGTGTGGCAAGTAAGAGATCACGTTGAGGCGTGATGATTCGTATTTAAAGATCGAGGTTGGCACACGGACCTCACCAACGGCTGGTTGTGGAGACGAGACAACGCTGGCAAATCGACGATTCTACTGTAGTCGCCGTCGGGCACTTCCAGTCTTCCTGGTTTTGTTTCGTTTCTCAACCTGAAAAATAATTTAATAATTTGGAACGCGAAAATAATAAATAATCAATTAATAATTATCTAATAATTATTATATAATAATTATTAATTGATAATTTGACAATGAACTGAACAATTCAGTAAATTCGGAGATATGTGTATGAGCATTCTTTGTAAATAAATTATCATTGGTATAAAAAATAATATAAATGAATGCTGTGCCTTTGGTGTTCGGCCTCTGACTTTACTAGCACGTGCCAAGGATCCGTGATCCTCATCTGTAAAAGAAAAGTAAATTATAGAGTGACGGTCTATGCTCTTAGAATCCAAATGATATGTTATTAACTTTTGTTTTAAACAAATGACGATATCTCAAAAAGTGTTATTTTTATCTTCGAAATTATTTTTTTTTATTGAATTTTATGCCTATTTTTCTTTGTGTTAGTTATAAAGAAACGTGTATACGCTAGACAAAATTGTATGAATTAAGGTGGGGTTGTTACGGCGCAACGACTGAAGAGCCAACACGCGAGGTTCAGGAGTACGCTGTTTATATTGACTCCCTGATCCGTTACAAATGTCCGCTCTATGAATTTTATTGCTGATAATTATAGAAAAATAGGCAAGAAATCCAATCAAAAAAGAATTTCGAAAGTAAAAATAACACTTTTTGACACATCGTCATTAGTTTAAGACACAAGTTAATAACTTTTTGATCAATTGTTAAAAATTACTTTTGGTTTATTAATTTCGTAGTTTATATTTTTATCAGTATTTAAAAAAAAAAATCGTCTTGATAACTCTTACGGTTACAGAGATCTCGATTTTTAACAACTTTCAACAGAATTTTGATATTGTTTATTACTTTTCATCCGGCAGTAATAATGATCAAAAAATGTGTACAATGTTCACTACTATATAGGCAATAATTATACCAAGTTTCATAAAAATCGGTTACCTGCCCTTGTCGAGCTGATCGTATGAGTCTGGAATGAGCCATTAGCGAAAAGTTTGTGGCGGCTTAACAATGAAATGGCCCGTCGCAACGCATTCTGGTTATTTGCATCGTAGTACCTCTAACTTATCAATATTGTCTGAAATTCGAAATTGTTGCTTATTCCTTAAAATGGGTAATGGCGTGTCTCATGTGGCATATTTCTATTAACATTATATCTACCGTACAGGGGAATAGTTAAGTAAAAAATTTGTTTTGAAAATGAGCCTAAAAATATGTAGCAAATATGAAACGATCTATCGTGTGATGCGCAGCTCAATTGCGTTCTAGCCACGCCCAGTCTAAACGTTTCCGGGATTATACAGCTATTGCTATTGGACGTTCGGGCAAACGTCTGATGGGGAAAACGAGACGATACAGCGCGCCCTCTATATTCGGTGCGACGCTGCGCTGCCGTCTGCGTCAACTTGTCCCTTTAAACCACGCTCAGTCTTTTGCCAGTCCTCGCAGCGTACGGTGTGATCTACTCGTAGCACTTTAAACAGAAATCTCTCGAACATTTCGTTGTGCGATCTATGTGATCAATTGCAGCGTCTGTGTAGCTTCCAGTGTCTGTGTGTCGCCGCTAGATAATAACCAACTCTATCCTCTTGTCGATCTCTGATCAAGGTAAGTAAACATTAGTAATATTTATCGGGGTATTTTCGGTATTTTATCACTTTTCGCGACAATTTAAATTGGTTACGTATTTTTTTATTTATTTTACTTAAAATAATCGCTCAAATTACGAGTGATGCCGCGTCCCATTTGTTTGTTATTTGGCTTTTTTCTTGCTCGCGCTCACGATGGCAAAATTGTTAATATACTTTGTGAATTTTCCAGAAAACACTAAACATGCACATCCGCATTATGGGACTGGAGCTTCCAGCGTCTGACGAGATTCTCCAAATCAACGGCGATGAGACGATCGCTGATATAAAGGTTCGTATTATTTCATATACATTAAATGCGATGTTTTTCTACTCAACGCGTTATAGTGCCCGCTATGCTTCCGGACTATATTAATGAAATACGTTTTGTTCCAATAGGCAAGGATTACATCCTCCCGAGATGTAGAATGCCAACTGTACTGTGCAGGTTTTTTCCTGCCTGATGCTTTTCGTGTCATTGATCTTCCAATCGACACGTTGGAATTACACATCGGCCCTCCTGAAGGTAATATTTCATGTTTAATATAATTATTACCAAAGTAATACTAGAGTTCATTTGGATTCTAAGAGCATAGACCGTCACTCTATAATTTACTTTCCTTTTACAGATGAGGATCACGCTTCCTTGGCACGTGCTGGAAAAGTCAGAGGCCTAACACGAAAGGTACAGCATTCAGTTATAATATTTTATATATCATTAAAAATTTGTTTTCTAATAATGCCAATACGTTTACCCGTTAATTTGCTAAAACTTATCGAGTGCTGTTGAATGTTTTGTGTAAGGCACTAATTGATTTAAGATGCAGGTTTTTACAAGTAAAGTGCAACAAAATGTTGGTAAATGACAAATTACGCAGACTAAAGTGAAGTAGAGTGCTTTCTTAAGCGTTGCTTTTCATTCCTCTTGTACATAATATTACTCGAACAAATCCGCGATATTAGAAGAAAATAATGCATTTAATAACAATAAGATGATCGACTAATTATCTTAAGGCAGTTACATTCATAGCTAATTAATTTTCAGGTCGAGAAACTGGAGAAGCCGAAAAAGAAGACTGGACGTGCCAAACGACGAGGCCAACGCAGCAGGTGGCCCGTTAACGTCGTCTAAACCTTCGAACGCGGACGAGCTCCAAATGACAATTTCATCGCTTGACGCTTAAACAACATACTTCGGAATCGTTCTACAATTGAAAAACGGGGCTAGAATCCATTCAAGCCCAAAAACATTGCCTAAGCCGGAATGTTGTTAATATGTTGTCTAGAAAATATTTTCTTGTATATTTTAATCATTACACTATAAACGTAAATCATGTTTGTAAACGATCTTTTACACGATACACACATTAAACAATTATCAGAATAAATCACCAGCTTTTGTGTATTATCTCAAATTACCATAGCTTTTCCCTGTTTTATATTTCTATCGAAAACAACCTAAAAAAGTGCATTTTATCGCCTGAAAAACCGTTCCAGCCAACTCTTGAAATGTGAAAAAATTTTTAAAGAAAGTGCCGTTTGTCATTGCGAGTTTAATGGATTTGAGCGAAAACGATTTTTCCAATGACAAAATTGGATTTTTGCGATTTTTTTAGCAAGAAGCCGAATCGACGCCGTCTGGAGGCTTATTTCATTCGATTTCCCGGTTGAAAGTACGTCAGATTATGCCTTAAGAGGTTCGAAAATCGCCATGCCGGTTTTCGTCTCTTGCGGTCAGTTTTTTCTTACATCTGTTGGAAAATATTTCGCGAACGTTTACGTTATACACGTATACGTACACTAAGCTCCGAGGAGCGATAAACGCGCAATTTCTTCGCATGCTTTTGACAAGCAAGGTTGGATAAGCGTGATTTCTTTTTTCGGTCGCTGCGAAGAATGCGAGAACGATGCAATTGATTAAGACAATTGTAATATTAAAATCGCAGATAGAAAGTGAAATTAAGATATTTACAGGTGATCAATTACTAAAAATTCGGTCAAGTTAACCAGCTGACTTTGTAATAGATATAAAGAAACTTGTATACATAAGAAAAAATTGTACGAATTAAGGACGAAAAAGAAAGCAAATACTCTTATTAGTATTGAATAGTGTATATAATCCTACTGTTTCAAATCGGAACATAAACAATTCAAGAATTGTGCTACAACGAAAAAATAACAGAAAATTTGCCGAATTCTACAATAATTATCGCGGTCTTTGTGTTGTAAAGAAATAAATTACAACTAAAATGTACTTTTATAGTGTGTGGCAAGTAAGAGATCACGTTGAGGCGTGATGATTCGTATTTAAAGATCGAGGTTGGCACACGGACCTCACCAACGGCTGGTTGTGGAGACGAGACAACGCTGGCAAATCGACGATTCTACTGTAGTCGCCGTCGGGCACTTCCAGTCTTCCTGGTTTGTTTCGTTTCTCAACCTGAAAAATAATTTAATAATTTGGAACGCGAAAATAATAAATAATCAATTAATAATTATCTAATAATTATTATATAATAATTATTAATTGATAATTTGACAATGAACTGAACAATTCAGTAAATTCGGAGATATGTGTATGAGCATTCTTTGTAAATAAATTATCATTGGTATAAAAAATAATATAAATGAATGCTGTGCCTTTGGTGTTCGGCCTCTGACTTTACTAGCACGTGCCAAGGATCCGTGATCCTCATCTGTAAAAGAAAAGTAAATTATAGAGTGACGGTCTATGCTCTTAGAATCCAAATGATATGTTATTAACTTTTGTTTTAAACAAATGACGATATCTCAAAAAGTGTTATTTTTATCTTCGAAATTATTTTTTTTTGAATTTTATGCCTATTTTTCTTTGTGTTAGTTATAAAGAAACGTGTATACGCTAGACAAAATTGTATGAATTAAGGTGGGGTTGTTTACGGCGCAACGACTGAAGAGCCAACACGCGAGGTTCAGGAGTACGCTGTTTATATTGACTCCCTGATCCGTTACAAATGTCCGCTCTATGAATTTTATTGCTGATAATTATAGAAAAATAGGCAAGAAATCCAATCAAAAAAGAATTTCGAAAGTAAAAATAACACTTTTTGACACATCGTCATTAGTTTAAGACACAAGTTAATAACTTTTTGATCAATTGTTAAAAATTACTTTTGGTTTATTAATTTCGTAGTTTATATTTTTATCCGTATTTAAAAAAAAATCGTCTTGATAACTCTTACGGTTACAGAGATCTCGATTTTTTAACAACTTTCAACAGAATTTTGATATTGTTTATTACTTTTCATCCGGCAGTAATAATGATCAAAAAATGTGTACAATGTTCACTACTATATAGGCAATAATTATACCAAGTTTCATAAAAATCGGTTACCTGCCCTTGTCGAGCTGATCGTATGAGTCTGGAATGAGCCATTAGCGAAAAGTTTGTGGCGGCTTAACAATGAAATGGCCCGTCGCAACGCATTCTGGTTATTTGCATCGTAGTACCTCTAACTTATCAATATTGTCTGAAATTCGAAATTGTTGCTTATTCCTTAAAATGGGTAATGGCGTGTCTCATGTGGCATATTTCTATTAACATTATATCTACCGTACAGGGGAATAGTTAAGTAAAAAATTTGTTTTGAAAATGAGCCTAAAAATATGTAGCAAATATGAAACGATCTATCGTGTGATGCGCAGCTCAATTGCGTTCTAGCCACGCCCAGTCTAAACGTTTCCGGGATTATACAGCTATTGCTATTGGACGTTCGGGCAAACGTCTGATGGGGAAAACGAGACGATACAGCGCGCCCTCTATATTCGGTGCGACGCTGCGCTGCCGTCTGCGTCAACTTGTCCCTTTAAACCACGCTCAGTCTTTTGCCAGTCCTCGCAGCGTACGGTGTGATCTACTCGTAGCACTTTAAACAGAAATCTCTCGAACATTTCGTTGTGCGATCTATGTGATCAATTGCAGCGTCTGTGTAGCTTCCAGTGTCTGTGTGTCGCCGCTAGATAATAACCAACTCTATCCTCTTGTCGATCTCTGATCAAGGTAAGTAAACATTAGTAATATTTATCGGGGTATTTTCGGTATTTTATCACTTTTCGCGACAATTTAAATTGGTTACGTATTTTTTTTTATTTTACTTAAAATAATCGCTCAAATTACGAGTGATGCCGCGTCCCATTTGTTTGTTATTTGGCTTTTTTTGCTCGCGCTCACGATGGCAAAATTGTTAATATACTTTGTGAATTTTCCAGAAAACACTAAACATGCACATCCGCATTATGGGACTGGAGCTTCCAGCGTCTGACGAGATTCTCCAAATCAACGGCGATGAGACGATCGCTGATATAAAGGTTCGTATTATTTCATATACATTAAATGCGATGTTTTTCTACTCAACGCGTTATAGTGCCCGCTATGCTTCCGGACTATATTAATGAAATACGTTTTGTTCCAATAGGCAAGGATTACATCCTCCCGAGATGTAGAATGCCAACTGTACTGTGCAGGTTTTTTCCTGCCTGATGCTTTTCGTGTCATTGATCTTCCAATCGACACGTTGGAATTACACATCGGCCCTCCTGAAGGTAATATTTCATGTTTAATATAATTATTACCAAAGTAATACTAGAGTTCATTTGGATTCTAAGAGCATAGACCGTCACTCTATAATTTACTTTCCTTTTACAGATGAGGATCACGCTTCCTTGGCACGTGCTGGAAAAGTCAGAGGCCTAACACGAAAGGTACAGCATTCAGTTATAATATTTTATATATCATTAAAAATTTGTTTTCTAATAATGCCAATACGTTTACCCGTTAATTTGCTAAAACTTATCGAGTGCTGTTGAATGTTTTGTGTAAGGCACTAATTGATTTAAGATGCAGGTTTTTACAAGTAAAGTGCAACAAAATGTTGGTAAATGACAAATTACGCAGACTAAAGTGAAGTAGAGTGCTTTCTTAAGCGTTGCTTTTCATTCCTCTTGTACATAATATTACTCGAACAAATCCGCGATATTAGAAGAAAATAATGCATTTAATAACAATAAGATGATCGACTAATTATCTTAAGGCAGTTACATTCATAGCTAATTAATTTTCAGGTCGAGAAACTGGAGAAGCCGAAAAAGAAGACTGGACGTGCCAAACGACGAGGCCAACGCAGCAGGTGGCCCGTTAACGTCGTCTAAACCTTCGAACGCGGACGAGCTCCAAATGACAATTTCATCGCTTGACGCTTAAACAACATACTTCGGAATCGTTCTACAATTGAAAAACGGGGCTAGAATCCATTCAAGCCCAAAAACATTGCCTAAGCCGGAATGTTGTTAATATGTTGTCTAGAAAATATTTTCTTGTATATTTTAATCATTACACTATAAACGTAAATCATGTTTGTAAACGATCTTTTACATACACACATTAAACAATTATCAGAATAAATCACCAGCTTTTGTGTATTATCTCAAATTACCATAGCCTTTTCCCTGTTTTATATTTCTATCGAAAACAACCTAAAAAAAAGTGCATTTTATCGCCTGAAAAACCGTTCCAGCCAACTCTTGAAATGTGAAAAAATTTTTAAAGAAAGTGCCGTTTGTCATTGCGAGTTTAATGGATTTGAGCGAAAACGATTTTTCCAATGACAAAATTGGATTTTTTGCGATTTTTTTTAGCAAGAAGCCGAATCGACGCCGTCTGGAGGCTTATTTCATTCGATTTCCCGGTTGAAAGTACGTCAGATTATGCCTTAAGAGGTTCGAAAATCGCCATGCCGGTTTTCGTCTCTTGCGGTCAGTTTTTTCTTACATCTGTTGGAAAATATTTCGCGAACGTTTACGTTATACACGTATACGTACACTAAGCTCCGAGGAGCGATAAACGCGCAATTTCTTCGCATGCTTTTGACAAGCAAGGTTGGATAAGCGTGATTTCTTTTTTTCGGTCGCTGCGAAGAATGCGAGAACGATGCAATTGATTAAGACAATTGTAATATTAAAATCGCAGATAGAAAGTGAAATTAAGATATTTACAGGTGATCAATTACTAAAAATTCGGTCAAGTTAACCAGCTGACTTTGTAATAGATATAAAGAAACTTGTATACATAAGAAAAAATTGTACGAATTAAGGACGAAAAAGAAAGCAAATACTCTTATTAGTATTGAATAGTGTATATAATCCTACTGTTTCAAATCGGAACATAAACAATTCAAGAATTGTGCTACAACGAAAAAATAACAGAAAATTTGCCGAATTCTACAATAATTATCGCGGTCTTTGTGTTGTAAAGAAATAAATTACAACTAAAATGTACTTTTATAGTGTGTGGCAAGTAAGAGATCACGTTGAGGCGTGATGATTCGTATTTAAAGATCGAGGTTGGCACACGGACCTCACCAACGGCTGGTTGTGGAGACGAGACAACGCTGGCAAATCGACGATTCTACTGTAGTCGCCGTCGGGCACTTCCAGTCTTCCTGGTTTTGTTTCGTTTCTCAACCTGAAAAATAATTTAATAATTTGGAACGCGAAAATAATAAATAATCAATTAATAATTATCTAATAATTATTATATAATAATTATTAATTGATAATTTGACAATGAACTGAACAATTCAGTAAATTCGGAGATATGTGTATGAGCATTCTTTGTAAATAAATTATCATTGGTATAAAAAATAATATAAATGAATGCTGTGCCTTTGGTGTTCGGCCTCTGACTTTACTAGCACGTGCCAAGGATCCGTGATCCTCATCTGTAAAAGAAAAGTAAATTATAGAGTGACGGTCTATGCTCTTAGAATCCAAATGATATGTTATTAACTTTTGTTTTAAACAAATGACGATATCTCAAAAAGTGTTATTTTTATCTTCGAAATTATTTTTTTTTATTGAATTTTATGCCTATTTTTCTTTGTGTTAGTTATAAAGAAACGTGTATACGCTAGACAAAATTGTATGAATTAAGGTGGGGTTGTTACGGCGCAACGACTGAAGAGCCAACACGCGAGGTTCAGGAGTACGCTGTTTATATTGACTCCCTGATCCGTTACAAATGTCCGCTCTATGAATTTTATTGCTGATAATTATAGAAAAATAGGCAAGAAATCCAATCAAAAAAGAATTTCGAAAGTAAAAATAACACTTTTTGACACATCGTCATTAGTTTAAGACACAAGTTAATAACTTTTTGATCAATTGTTAAAAATTACTTTTGGTTTATTAATTTCGTAGTTTATATTTTTATCCGTATTTAAAAAAAAAAATCGTCTTGATAACTCTTACGGTTACAGAGATCTCGATTTTTAACAACTTTCAACAGAATTTTGATATTGTTTATTACTTTTCATCCGGCAGTAATAATGATCAAAAATGTGTACAATGTTCACTACTATATAGGCAATAATTATACCAAGTTTCATAAAAATCGGTTACCTGCCCTTGTCGAGCTGATCGTATGAGTCTGGAATGAGCCATTAGCGAAAAGTTTGTGGCGGCTTAACAATGAAATGGCCCGTCGCAACGCATTCTGGTTATTTGCATCGTAGTACCTCTAACTTATCAATATTGTCTGAAATTCGAAATTGTTGCTTATTCCTTAAAATGGGTAATGGCGTGTCTCATGTGGCATATTTCTATTAACATTATATCTACCGTACAGGGGAATAGTTAAGTAAAAATTTGTTTTGAAAATGAGCCTAAAAATATGTAGCAAATATGAAACGATCTATCGTGTGATGCGCAGCTCAATTGCGTTCTAGCCACGCCCAGTCTAAACGTTTCCGGGATTATACAGCTATTGCTATTGGACGTTCGGGCAAACGTCTGATGGGGAAAACGAGACGATACAGCGCGCCCTCTATATTCGGTGCGACGCTGCGCTGCCGTCTGCGTCAACTTGTCCCTTTAAACCACGCTCAGTCTTTTGCCAGTCCTCGCAGCGTACGGTGTGATCTACTCGTAGCACTTTAAACAGAAATCTCTCGAACATTTCGTTGTGCGATCTATGTGATCAATTGCAGCGTCTGTGTAGCTTCCAGTGTCTGTGTGTCGCCGCTAGATAATAACCAACTCTATCCTCTTGTCGATCTCTGATCAAGGTAAGTAAACATTAGTAATATTTATCGGGGTATTTTCGGTATTTTATCACTTTTCGCGACAATTTAAATTGGTTACGTATTTTTTTATTTATTTTACTTAAAATAATCGCTCAAATTACGAGTGATGCCGCGTCCCATTTGTTTGTTATTTGGCTTTTTTCTTGCTCGCGCTCACGATGGCAAAATTGTTAATATACTTTGTGAATTTTCCAGAAAACACTAAACATGCACATCCGCATTATGGGACTGGAGCTTCCAGCGTCTGACGAGATTCTCCAAATCAACGGCGATGAGACGATCGCTGATATAAAGGTTCGTATTATTTCATATACATTAAATGCGATGTTTTTCTACTCAACGCGTTATAGTGCCCGCTATGCTTCCGGACTATATTAATGAAATACGTTTTGTTCCAATAGGCAAGGATTACATCCTCCCGAGATGTAGAATGCCAACTGTACTGTGCAGGTTTTTTCCTGCCTGACGCTTTTCGTGTCATTGATCTTCCAATCGACACGTTGGAATTACACATCGGCCCTCCTGAAGGTAATATTTCATGTTTAATATAATTATTACCAAAGTAATACTAGAGTTCATTTGGATTCTAAGAGCATAGACCGTCACTCTATAATTTACTTTCCTTTTACAGATGAGGATCACGCTTCCTTGGCACGTGCTGGAAAAGTCAGAGGCCTAACACGAAAGGTACAGCATTCAGTTATAATATTTTATATATCATTAAAAATTTGTTTTCTAATAATGCCAATACGTTTACCCGTTAATTTGCTAAAACTTATCGAGTGCTGTTGAATGTTTTGTGTAAGGCACTAATTGATTTAAGATGCAGGTTTTTACAAGTAAAGTGCAACAAAATGTTGGTAAATGACAAATTACGCAGACTAAAGTGAAGTAGAGTGCTTTCTTAAGCGTTGCTTTTCATTCCTCTTGTACATAATATTACTCGAACAAATCCGCGATATTAGAAGAAAATAATGCATTTAATAACAATAAGATGATCGACTAATTATCTTAAGGCAGTTACATTCATAGCTAATTAATTTTCAGGTCGAGAAACTGGAGAAGCCGAAAAAGAAGACTGGACGTGCCAAACGACGAGGCCAACGCAGCAGGTGGCCCGTTAACGTCGTCTAAACCTTCGAACGCGGACGAGCTCCAAATGACAATTTCATCGCTTGACGCTTAAACAACATACTTCGGAATCGTTCTACAATTGAAAAACGGGGCTAGAATCCATTCAAGCCCAAAAACATTGCCTAAGCCGGAATGTTGTTAATATGTTGTCTAGAAAATATTTTCTTGATATTTTAATCATTACACTATAAACGTAAATCATGTTTGTAAACGATCTTTTACACGATACACACATTAAACAATTATCAGAATAAATCACCAGCTTTTGTGTATTATCTCAAATTACCATAGCCTTTTCCCTGTTTTATATTTCTATCGAAAACAACCTAAAAAAGTGCATTTTATCGTCTGAAAAACCGTTCCAGCCAACTCTTGAAATGTGAAAAAATTTTTAAAGAAAGTGCCGTTTGTCATTGCGAGTTTAATGGATTTGAGCGAAAACGATTTTTCCAATGACAAAATTGGATTTTTTGCGATTTTTTTTAGCAAGAAGCCGAATCGACGCCGTCTGGAGGCTTATTTCATTCGATTTCCCGGTTGAAAGTACGTCAGATTATGCCTTAAGAGGTCCGAAAATCGCCTTGCCGGTTTTCGTCTCTTGCGGTCAGTTTTTTCTTACATCTGTTGGAAAATATTTCGCGAACGTTTACGTTATACACGTATACGTACACTAAGCTCCGAGGAGCGATAAACGCGCAATTTCTTCGCATGCTTTTGACAAGCAAGGTTGGATAAGCGTGATTTCTTTTTTTCGGTCGCTGCGAAGAATGCGAGAACGATGCAATTGATTAAGACAATTGTAATATTAAAATCGCAGATAGAAAGTGAAATTAAGATATTTACAGGTGATCAATTACTAAAAATTCGGTCAAGTTAACCAGCTGACTTTGTAATAGATATAAAGAAACTTGTATACATAAGAAAAAATTGTACGAATTAAGGACGAAAAAGAAAGCAAATACTCTTATTAGTATTGAATAGTGTATATAATCCTACTGTTTCAAATCGGAACATAAACAATTCAAGAATTGTGCTACAACGAAAAAATAACAGAAAATTTGCCGAATTCTACAATAATTATCGCGGTCTTTGTGTTGTAAAGAAATAAATTACAACTAAAATGTACTTTTATAGTGTGTGGCAAGTAAGAGATCACGTTGAGGCGTGATGATTCGTATTTAAAGATCGAGGTTGGCACACGGACCTCACCAACGGCTGGTTGTGGAGACGAGACAACGCTGGCAAATCGACGATTCTACTGTAGTCGCCGTCGGGCACTTCCAGTCTTCCTGGTTTTGTTTCGTTTCTCAACCTGAAAAATAATTTAATAATTTGGAACGCGAAAATAATAAATAATCAATTAATAATTATCTAATAATTATTATATAATAATTATTAATTGATAATTTGACAATGAACTGAACAATTCAGTAAATTCGGAGATATGTGTATGAGCATTCTTTGTAAATAAATTATCATTGGTATAAAAAATAATATAAATGAATGCTGTGCCTTTGGTGTTCGGCCTCTGACTTTACTAGCACGTGCCAAGGATCCGTGATCCTCATCTGTAAAAGAAAAGTAAATTATAGAGTGACGGTCTATGCTCTTAGAATCCAAATGATATGTTATTAACTTTTGTTTTAAACAAATGACGATATCTCAAAAAGTGTTATTTTTATCTTCGAAATTATTTTTTTTTGATTGAATTTTATGCCTATTTTTCTTTGTGTTAGTTATAAAGAAACGTGTATACGCTAGACAAAATTGTATGAATTAAGGTGGGGTTGTTACGGCGCAACGACTGAAGAGCCAACACGCGAGGTTCAGGAGTACGCTGTTTATATTGACTCCCTGATCCGTTACAAATGTCCGCTCTATGAATTTTATTGCTGATAATTATAGAAAAATAGGCAAGAAATCCAATCAAAAAAGAATTTCGAAAGTAAAAATAACACTTTTTGACACATCGTCATTAGTTTAAGACACAAGTTAATAACTTTTTGATCAATTGTTAAAAATTACTTTTGGTTTATTAATTTCGTAGTTTATATTTTTATCCGTATTTAAAAAAAAATCGTCTTGATAACTCTTACGGTTACAGAGATCTCGATTTTTTAACAACTTTCAACAGAATTTTGATATTGTCTATTACTTTTCATCCGGCAGTAATAATGATCAAAAAATGTGTACAATGTTCACTACTATATAGGCAATAATTATACCAAGTTTCATAAAAATCGGTTACCTGCCCTTGTCGAGCTGATCGTATGAGTCTGGAATGAGCCATTAGCGAAAAGTTTGTGGCGGCTTAACAATGAAATGGCCCGTCGCAACGCATTCTGGTTATTTGCATCGTAGTACCTCTAACTTATCAATATTGTCTGAAATTCGAAATTGTTGCTTATTCCTTAAAATGGGTAATGGCGTGTCTCATGTGGCATATTTCTATTAACATTATATCTACCGTACAGGGGAATAGTTAAGTAAAAAATTTGTTTTGAAAATGAGCCTAAAAATATGTAGCAAATATGAAACGATCTATCGTGTGATGCGCAGCTCAATTGCGTTCTAGCCACGCCCAGTCTAAACGTTTCCGGGATTATACAGCTATTGCTATTGGACGTTCGGGCAAACGTCTGATGGGGAAAACGAGACGATACAGCGCGCCCTCTATATTCGGTGCGACGCTGCGCTGCCGTCTGCGTCAACTTGTCCCTTTAAACCACGCTCAGTCTTTTGCCAGTCCTCGCAGCGTACGGTGTGATCTACTCGTAGCACTTTAAACAGAAATCTCTCGAACATTTCGTTGTGCGATCTATGTGATCAATTGCAGCGTCTGTGTAGCTTCCAGTGTCTGTGTGTCGCCGCTAGATAATAACCAACTCTATCCTCTTGTCGATCTCTGATCAAGGTAAGTAAACATTAGTAATATTTATCGGGGTATTTTCGGTATTTTATCACTTTTCGCGACAATTTAAATTGGTTACGTATTTTTTTATTTATTTTACTTAAAATAATCGCTCAAATTACGAGTGATGCCGCGTCCCATTTGTTTGTTATTTGGCTTTTTTCTTGCTCGCGCTCACGATGGCAAAATTGTTAATATACTTTGTGAATTTTCCAGAAAACACTAAACATGCACATCCGCATTATGGGACTGGAGCTTCCAGCGTCTGACGAGATTCTCCAAATCAACGGCGATGAGACGATCGCTGATATAAAGGTTCGTATTATTTCATATACATTAAATACGATGTTTTTCTACTCAACGCGTTATAGTGCCCGCTATGCTTCCGGACTATATTAATGAAATACGTTTTGTTCCAATAGGCAAGGATTACATCCTCCCGAGATGTAGAATGCCAACTGTACTGTGCAGGTTTTTTCCTGCCTGATGCTTTTCGTGTCATTGATCTTCCAATCGACACGTTGGAATTACACATCGGCCCTCCTGAAGGTAATATTTCATGTTTAATATAATTATTACCAAAGTAATACTAGAGTTCATTTGGATTCTAAGAGCATAGACCGTCACTCTATAATTTACTTTCCTTTTACAGATGAGGATCACGCTTCCTTGGCACGTGCTGGAAAAGTCGGAGGCCTAACACGAAAGGTACAGCATTCAGTTATAATATTTTATATATCATTAAAAATTTGTTTTCTAATAATGCCAATACGTTTACCCGTTAATTTGCTAAAACTTATCGAGTGCTGTTGAATGTTTTGTGTAAGGCACTAATTGATTTAAGATGCAGGTTTTTACAAGTAAAGTGCAACAAAATGTTGGTAAATGACAAATTACGCAGACTAAAGTGAAGTAGAGTGCTTTCTTAAGCGTTGCTTTTCATTCCTCTTGTACATAATATTACTCGAACAAATCCGCGATATTAGAAGAAAATAATGCATTTAATAACAATAAGATGATCGACTAATTATCTTAAGGCAGTTACATTCATAGCTAATTAATTTTCAGGTCGAGAAACTGGAGAAGCCGAAAAAGAAGACTGGACGTGCCAAACGACGAGGCCAACGCAGCAGGTGGCCCGTTAACGTCGTCTAAACCTTCGAACGCGGACGAGCTCCAAATGACAATTTCATCGCTTGACGCTTAAACAACATACTTCGGAATCGTTCTACAATTGAAAAACGGGGCTAGAATCCATTCAAGCCCAAAAACATTGCCTAAGCCGGAATGTTGTTAATATGTTGTCTAGAAAATATTTTCTTGTATATTTTAATCATTACACTATAAACGTAAATCATGTTTGTAAACGATCTTTTACACGATACACACATTAAACAATTATCAGAATAAATCACCAGCTTTTGTGTATTATCTCAAATTACCATAGCCTTTTCCCTGTTTTATATTTCTATCGAAAACAACCTAAAAAAAGTGCATTTTATCGCCTGAAAAACCGTTCCAGCCAACTCTTGAAATGTGAAAAAATTTTTAAAGAAAGTGCCGTTTGTCATTGCGAGTTTAATGGATTTGAGCGAAAACGATTTTTCCAATGACAAAATTGGATTTTTTGCGATTTTTTTTAGCAAGAAGCCGAATCGACGCCGTCTGGAGGCTTATTTCATTCGATTTCCCGGTTGAAAGTACGTCAGATTATGCCTTAAGAGGTTCGAAAATCGCCATGCCGGTTTTCGTCTCTTGCGGTCAGTTTTTTCTTACATCTGTTGGAAAATATTTCGCGAACGTTTACGTTATACACGTATACGTACACTAAGCTCCGAGGAGCGATAAACGCGCAATTTCTTCGCATGCTTTTGACAAGCAAGGTTGGATAAGCGTGATTTCTTTTTTCGGTCGCTGCGAAGAATGCGAGAACGATGCAATTGATTAAGACAATTGTAATATTAAAATCGCAGATAGAAAGTGAAATTAAGATATTTACAGGTGATCAATTACTAAAAATTCGGTCAAGTTAACCAGCTGACTTTGTAATAGATATAATGAAACTTGTATACATAAGAAAAAATTGTACGAATTAAGGACGAAAAAGAAAGCAAATACTCTTATTAGTATTGAATAGTGTATATAATCCTACTGTTTCAAATCGGAACATAAACAATTCAAGAATTGTGCTACAACGAAAAAATAACAGAAAATTTGCCGAATTCTACAATAATTATCGCGGTCTTTGTGTTGTAAAGAAATAAATTACAACTAAAATGTACTTTTATAGTGTGTGGCAAGTAAGAGATCACGTTGAGGCGTGATGATTCGTATTTAAAGATCGAGGTTGGCACACGGACCTCACCAACGGCTGGTTGTGGAGACGAGACAACGCTGGCAAATCGACGATTCTACTGTAGTCGCCGTCGGGCACTTCCAGTCTTCCTGGTTTTGTTTCGTTTCTCAACCTGAAAAATAATTTAATAATTTGGAACGCGAAAATAATAAATAATCAATTAATAATTATCTAATAATTATTATATAATAATTATTAATTGATAATTTGACAATGAACTGAACAATTCAGTAAATTCGGAGATATGTGTATGAGCATTCTTTGTAAATAAATTATCATTGGTATAAAAAATAATATAAATGAATGCTGTGCCTTTGGTGTTCGGCCTCTGACTTTACTAGCACGTGCCAAGGATCCGTGATCCTCATCTGTAAAAGAAAAGTAAATTATAGAGTGACGGTCTATGCTCTTAGAATCCAAATGATATGTTATTAACTTTTGTTTTAAACAAATGACGATATCTCAAAAAGTGTTATTTTTATCTTCGAAATTATTTTTTTTTTATTGAATTTTATGCCTATTTTTCTTTGTGTTAGTTATAAAGAAACGTGTATACGCTAGACAAAATTGTATGAATTAAGGTGGGGTTGTTACGGCGCAACGACTGAAGAGCCAACACGCGAGGTTCAGGAGTACGCTGTTTATATTGACTCCCTGATCCGTTACAAATGTCCGCTCTATGAATTTTATTGCTGATAATTATAGAAAAATAGGCAAGAAATCCAATCAAAAAAGAATTTCGAAAGTAAAAATAACACTTTTTGACACATCGTCATTAGTTTAAGACACAAGTTAATAACTTTTTGATCAATTGTTAAAAATTACTTTTGGTTTATTAATTTCGTAGTTTATATTTTTATCCGTATTTAAAAAAATCGTCTTGATAACTCTTACGGTTACAGAGATCTCGATTTTTAACAACTTTCAACAGAATTTTGATATTGTCTATTACTTTTCATCCGGCAGTAATAATTATCAAAAAATCAGTACAATGTTCACTACTATATAGGCAATAATTATACCAAGTTTCATAAAAATCGGTTACCTGCCCTTGTCGAGCTGATCGTATGAGTCTGGAATGAGCCATTAGCGAAAAGTTTGTGGCGGCTTAACAATGAAATGGCCCGTCGCAACGCATTCTGGTTATTTGCATCGTAGTACCTCTAACTTATCAATATTGTCTGAAATTCGAAATTGTTGCTTATTCCTTAAAATGGGTAATGGCGTGTCTCATGTGGCATATTTCTATTAACATTATATCTACCGTACAGGGGAATAGTTAAGTAAAAAATTTGTTTTGAAAATGAGCCTAAAAATATGTAGCAAATATGAAACGATCTATCGTGTGATGCGCAGCTCAATTGCGTTCTAGCCACGCCCAGTCTAAACGTTTCCGGGATTATACAGCTATTGCTATTGGACGTTCGGGCAAACGTCTGATGGGGAAAACGAGACGATACAGCGCGCCCTCTATATTCGGTGCGACGCTGCGCTGCCGTCTGCGTCAACTTGTCCCTTTAAACCACGCTCAGTCTTTTGCCAGTCCTCGCAGCGTACGGTGTGATCTACTCGTAGCACTTTAAACAGAAATCTCTCGAACATTTCGTTGTGCGATCTATGTGATCAATTGCAGCGTCTGTGTAGCTTCCAGTGTCTGTGTGTCGCCGCTAGATAATAACCAACTCTATCCTCTTGTCGATCTCTGATCAAGGTAAGTAAACATTAGTAATATTTATCGGGGTATTTTCGGTATTTTATCACTTTTCGCGACAATTTAAATTGGTTACGTATTTTTTTATTTATTTTACTTAAAATAATCGCTCAAATTACGAGTGATGCCGCGTCCCATTTGTTTGTTATTTGGCTTTTTTCTTGCTCGCGCTCACGATGGCAAAATTGTTAATATACTTTGTGAATTTTCCAGAAAACACTAAACATGCACATCCGCATTATGGGACTGGAGCTTCCAGCGTCTGACGAGATTCTCCAAATCAACGGCGATGAGACGATCGCTGATATAAAGGTTCGTATTATTTCATATACATTAAATGCGATGTTTTTCTACTCAACGCGTTATAGTGCCCGCTATGCTTCCGGACTATATTAATGAAATACGTTTTGTTCCAATAGGCAAGGATTACATCCTCCCGAGATGTAGAATGCCAACTGTACTGTGCAGGTTTTTTCCTGCCTGATGCTTTTCGTGTCATTGATCTTCCAATCGACACGTTGGAATTACACATCGGCCCTCCTGAAGGTAATATTTCATGTTTAATATAATTATTACCAAAGTAATACTAGAGTTCATTTGGATTCTAAGAGCATAGACCGTCACTCTATAATTTACTTTCCTTTTACAGATGAGGATCACGCTTCCTTGGCACGTGCTGGAAAAGTCAGAGGCCTAACACGAAAGGTACAGCATTCAGTTATAATATTTTATATATCATTAAAAATTTGTTTTCTAATAATGCCAATACGTTTACCCGTTAATTTGCTAAAACTTATCGAGTGCTGTTGAATGTTTTGTGTAAGGCACTAATTGATTTAAGATGCAGGTTTTTACAAGTAAAGTGCAACAAAATGTTGGTAAATGACAAATTACGCAGACTAAAGTGAAGTAGAGTGCTTTCTTAAGCGTTGCTTTTCATTCCTCTTGTACATAATATTACTCGAACAAATCCGCGATATTAGAAGAAAATAATGCATTTAATAACAATAAGATGATCGACTAATTATCTTAAGGCAGTTACATTCATAGCTAATTAATTTTCAGGTCGAGAAACTGGAGAAGCCGAAAAAGAAGACTGGACGTGCCAAACGACGAGGCCAACGCAGCAGGTGGCCCGTTAACGTCGTCTAAACCTTCGAACGCGGACGAGCTCCAAATGACAATTTCATCGCTTGACGCTTAAACAACATACTTCGGAATCGTTCTACAATTGAAAAACGGGGCTAGAATCCATTCAAGCCCAAAAACATTGCCTAAGCCGGAATGTTGTTAATATGTTGTCTAGAAAATATTTTCTTGTATATTTTAATCATTACACTATAAACGTAAATCATGTTTGTAAACGATCTTTTACACGATACACACATTAAACAATTATCAGAATAAATCACCAGCTTTTGTGTATTATCTCAAATTACCATAGCCTTTTCCCTGTTTTATATTTCTATCGAAAACAACCTAAAAAAAAGTGCATTTTATCGCCTGAAAAACCGTTCCAGCCAACTCTTGAAATGTGAAAAAATTTTTAAAGAAAGTGCCGTTTGTCATTGCGAGTTTAATGGATTTGAGCGAAAACGATTTTTCCAATGACAAAATTGGATTTTTTGCGATTTTTTTTAGCAAGAAGCCGAATCGACGCCGTCTGGAGGCTTATTTCATTCGATTTCCCGGTTGAAAGTACGTCAGATTATGCCTTAAGAGGTTCGAAAATCGCCATGCCGGTTTTCGTCTCTTGCGGTCAGTTTTTTCTTACATCTGTTGGAAAATATTTCGCGAACGTTTACGTTATACACGTATACGTACACTAAGCTCCGAGGAGCGATAAACGCGCAATTTCTTCGCATGCTTTTGACAAGCAAGGTTGGATAAGCGTGATTTCTTTTTTCGGTCGCTGCGAAGAATGCGAGAACGATGCAATTGATTAAGACAATTGTAATATTAAAATCGCAGATAGAAAGTGAAATTAAGATATTTACAGGTGATCAATTACTAAAAATTCGGTCAAGTTAACCAGCTGACTTTGTAATAGATATAAAGAAACTTGTATACATAAGAAAAAATTGTACGAATTAAGGACGAAAAAGAAAGCAAATACTCTTATTAGTATTGAATAGTGTATATAATCCTACTGTTTCAAATCGGAACATAAACAATTCAAGAATTGTGCTACAACAAAAAAAATAACAGAAAATTTGCCGAATTCTACAATAATTATCGCGGTCTTTGTGTTGTAAAGAAATAAATTACAACTAAAATGTACTTTTATAGTGTGTGGCAAGTAAGAGATCACGTTGAGGCGTGATGATTCGTATTTAAAGATCGAGGTTGGCACACGGACCTCACCAACGGCTGGTTGTGGAGACGAGACAACGCTGGCAAATCGACGATTCTACTGTAGTCGCCGTCGGGCACTTCCAGTCTTCCTGGTTTTGTTTCGTTTCTCACCCTGAAAAATAATTTAATAATTTGGAACGCGAAAATAATAAATAATCAATTAATAATTATCTAATAATTATTATATAATAATTATTAATTGATAATTTGACAATGAACTGAACAATTCAGTAAATTCGGAGATATGTGTATGAGCATTCTTTGTAAATAAATTATCATTGGTATAAAAAATAATATAAATGAATGCTGTGCCTTTGGTGTTCGGCCTCTGACTTTACTAGCACGTGCCAAGGATCCGTGATCCTCATCTGTAAAAGAAAAGTAAATTATAGAGTGACGGTCTATGCTCTTAGAATCCAAATGATATGTTATTAACTTTTGTTTTAAACAAATGACGATATCTCAAAAAGTGTTATTTTTATCTTCGAAATTATTTTTTTTTTATTGAATTTTATGCCTATTTTTCTTTGTGTTAGTTATAAAGAAACGTGTATACGCTAGACAAAATTGTATGAATTAAGGTGGGGTTGTTACGGCGCAACGACTGAAGAGCCAACACGCGAGGTTCAGGAGTACGCTGTTTATATTGACTCCCTGATCCGTTACAAATGTCCGCTCTATGAATTTTATTGCTGATAATTATAGAAAAATAGGCAAGAAATCCAATCAAAAAAGAATTTCGAAAGTAAAAATAACACTTTTTGACACATCGTCATTAGTTTAAGACACAAGTTAATAACTTTTTGATCAATTGTTAAAAATTACTTTTGGTTTATTAATTTCGTAGTTTATATTTTTATCCGTATTTAAAAAAAAAATCGTCTTGATAACTCTTACGGTTACAGAGATCTCGATTTTTTAACAACTTTCAACAGAATTTTGATATTGTTTATTACTTTTCATCCGGCAGTAATAATGATCAAAAAATGTGTACAATGTTCACTACTATATAGGCAATAATTATACCAAGTTTCATAAAAATCGGTTACCTGCCCTTGTCGAGCTGATCGTATGAGTCTGGAATGAGCCATTAGCGAAAAGTTTGTGGCGGCTTAACAATGAAATGGCCCGTCGCAACGCATTCTGGTTATTTGCATCGTAGTACCTCTAACTTATCAATATTGTCTGAAATTCGAAATTGTTGCTTATTCCTTAAAATGGGTAATGGCGTGTCTCATGTGGCATATTTCTATTAACATTATATCTACCGTACAGGGGAATAGTTAAGTAAAAAATTTGTTTTGAAAATGAGCCTAAAAATATGTAGCAAATATGAAACGATCTATCGTGTGATGCGCAGCTCAATTGCGTTCTAGCCACGCCCAGTCTAAACGTTTCCGGGATTATACAGCTATTGCTATTGGACGTTCGGGCAAACGTCTGATGGGGAAAACGAGACGATACAGCGCGCCCTCTATATTCGGTGCGACGCTGCGCTGCCGTCTGCGTCAACTTGTCCCTTTAAACCACGCTCAGTCTTTTGCCAGTCCTCGCAGCGTACGGTGTGATCTACTCGTAGCACTTTAAACAGAAATCTCTCGAACATTTCGTTGTGCGATCTATGTGATCAATTGCAGCGTCTGTGTAGCTTCCAGTGTCTGTGTGTCGCCGCTAGATAATAACCAACTCTATCCTCTTGTCGATCTCTGATCAAGGTAAGTAAACATTAGTAATATTTATCGGGGTATTTTCGGTATTTTATCACTTTTCGCGACAATTTAAATTGGTTACGTATTTTTTTATTTATTTTACTTAAAATAATCGCTCAAATTACGAGTGATGCCGCGTCCCATTTGTTTGTTATTTGGCTTTTTTCTTGCTCGCGCTCACGATGGCAAAATTGTTAATATACTTTGTGAATTTTCCAGAAAACACTAAACATGCACATCCGCATTATGGGACTGGAGCTTCCAGCGTCTGACGAGATTCTCCAAATCAACGGCGATGAGACGATCGCTGATATAAAGGTTCGTATTATTTCATATACATTAAATGCGATGTTTTTCTACTCAACGCGTTATAGTGCCCGCTATGCTTCCGGACTATATTAATGAAATACGTTTTGTTCCAATAGGCAAGGATTACATCCTCCCGAGATGTAGAATGCCAACTGTACTGTGCAGGTTTTTTCCTGCCTGATGCTTTTCGTGTCATTGATCTTCCAATCGACACGTTGGAATTACACATCGGCCCTCCTGAAGGTAATATTTCATGTTTAATATAATTATTACCAAAGTAATACTAGAGTTCATTTGGATTCTAAGAGCATAGACCGTCACTCTATAATTTACTTCCTTTTACAGATGAGGATCACGCTTCCTTGGCACGTGCTGGAAAAGTCAGAGGCCTAACACGAAAGGTACAGCATTCAGTTATAATATTTTATATATCATTAAAAATTTGTTTTCTAATAATGCCAATACGTTTACCCGTTAATTTGCTAAAACTTATCGAGTGCTGTTGAATGTTTTGTGTAAGGCACTAATTGATTTAAGATGCAGGTTTTTACAAGTAAAGTGCAACAAAATGTTGGTAAATGACAAATTACGCAGACTAAAGTGAAGTAGAGTGCTTTCTTAAGCGTTGCTTTTCATTCCTCTTGTACATAATATTACTCGAACAAATCCGCGATATTAGAAGAAAATAATGCATTTAATAACAATAAGATGATCGACTAATTATCTTAAGGCAGTTACATTCATAGCTAATTAATTTTCAGGTCGAGAAACTGGAGAAGCCGAAAAAGAAGACTGGACGTGCCAAACGACGAGGCCAACGCAGCAGGTGGCCCGTTAACGTCGTCTAAACCTTCGAACGCGGACGAGCTCCAAATGACAATTTCATCGCTTGACGCTTAAACAACATACTTCGGAATCGTTCTACAATTGAAAAACGGGGCTAGAATCCATTCAAGCCCAAAAACATTGCCTAAGCCGGAATGTTGTTAATATGTTGTCTAGAAAATATTTTCTTGTATATTTTAATCATTACACTATAAACGTAAATCATGTTTGTAAACGATCTTTTACACGATACACACATTAAACAATTATCAGAATAAATCACCAGCTTTTGTGTATTATCTCAAATTACCATAGCCTTTTCCCTGTTTTATATTTCTATCGAAAACAACCTAAAAAAAAGTGCATTTTATCGTCTGAAAAACCGTTCCAGCCAACTCTTGAAATGTGAAAAAATTTTTAAAGAAAGTGCCGTTTGTCATTGCGAGTTTAATGGATTTGAGCGAAAACGATTTTTCCAATGACAAAATTGGATTTTTTGCGATTTTTTTTAGCAAGAAGCCGAATCGACGCCGTCTGGAGGCTTATTTCATTCGATTTCCCGGTTGAAAGTACGTCAGATTATGCCTTAAGAGGTCCGAAAATCGCCTTGCCGGTTTTCGTCTCTTGCGGTCAGTTTTTTCTTACATCTGTTGGAAAATATTTCGCGAACGTTTACGTTATACACGTATACGTACACTAAGCTCCGAGGAGCGATAAACGCGCAATTTCTTCGCATGCTTTTGACAAGCAAGGTTGGATAAGCGTGATTTCTTTTTTCGGTCGCTGCGAAGAATGCGAGAACGATGCAATTGATTAAGACAATTGTAATATTAAAATCGCAGATAGAAAGTGAAATTAAGATATTTACAGGTGATCAATTACTAAAAATTCGGTCAAGTTAACCAGCTGACTTTGTAATAGATATAAAGAAACTTGTATACATAAGAAAAAATTGTACGAATTAAGGACGAAAAAGAAAGCAAATACTCTTATTAGTATTGAATAGTGTATATAATCCTACTGTTTCAAATCGGAACATAAACAATTCAAGAATTGTGCTACAACGAAAAAATAACAGAAAATTTGCCGAATTCTACAATAATTATCGCGGTCTTTGTGTTGTAAAGAAATAAATTACAACTAAAATGTACTTTTATAGTGTGTGGCAAGTAAGAGATCACGTTGAGGCGTGATGATTCGTATTTAAAGATCGAGGTTGGCACACGGACCTCACCAACGGCTGGTTGTGGAGACGAGACAACGCTGGCAAATCGACGATTCTACTGTAGTCGCCGTCGGGCACTTCCAGTCTTCCTGGTTTTGTTTCGTTTCTCACCCTGAAAAATAATTTAATAATTTGGAACGCGAAAATAATAAATAATCAATTAATAATTATCTAATAATTATTATATAATAATTATTAATTGATAATTTGACAATGAACTGAACAATTCAGTAAATTCGGAGATATGTGTATGAGCATTCTTTGTAAATAAATTATCATTGGTAAAAAATAATATAAATGAATGCTGTGCCTTTGGTGTTCGGCCTCTGACTTTACTAGCACGTGCCAAGGATCCGTGATCCTCATCTGTAAAAGAAAAGTAAATTATAGAGTGACGGTCTATGCTCTTAGAATCCAAATGATATGTTATTAACTTTTGTTTTAAACAAATGACGATATCTCAAAAAGTGTTATTTTTATCTTCGAAATTATTTTTTTTTGATTGAATTTTATGCCTATTTTTCTTTGTGTTAGTTATAAAGAAACGTGTATACGCTAGACAAAATTGTATGAATTAAGGTGGGGTTGTTACGGCGCAACGACTGAATAGCCAACACGCGAGGTTCAGGAGTACGCTGTTTATATTGACTCCCTGATCCGTTACAAATGTCCGCTCTATGAATTTTATTGCTGATAATTATAGAAAAATAGGCAAGAAATCCAATCAAAAAAGAATTTCGAAAGTAAAAATAACACTTTTTGACACATCGTCATTAGTTTAAGACACAAGTTAATAACTTTTTGATCAATTGTTAAAAATTACTTTTGGTTTATTAATTTCGTAGTTTATATTTTTATCCGTATTTAAAAAAAAAATCGTCTTGATAACTCTTACGGTTACAGAGATCTCGATTTTTTAACAACTTTCAACAGAATTTTGATATTGTTTATTACTTTTCATCCGGCAGTAATAATGATCAAAAAATGTGTACAATGTTCACTACTATATAGGCAATAATTATACCAAGTTTCATAAAAATCGGTTACCTGCCGAATCGACGCCGTCTGGAGGCTTATTTCATTCGATTTCCCGGTTGAAAGTACGTCAGATTATGCCTTAAGAGGTTCGAAAATCGCCATGCCGGTTTTCGTCTCTTGCGGTCAGTTTTTTCTTACATCTGTTGGAAAATATTTCGCGAACGTTTACGTTATACACGTATACGTACACTAAGCTCCGAGGAGCGTCCTCTGGTATGGCTGACAAGCCTCCACGCGCAATAACCTTTTGTTTTAAAGATATATCTGTATCTCAAAAAGTATTACTTTTATTTTCGAAATTCTTTTTTCGTTGGATTCTTCGGATTTTGATCTATTATAATCAGCAATCAAATTCATAGAGCGGACATCACTAATGACTCAGAGTGTCATTATATTTACTCTGATTACTAATATGCGTTCTATGAATTTTATTGCTGATTATTATACATAAATAGTCCAGGAATCTAACAAAAAAAGAATTTCGAAATAAAAGTAATACTTTTTGGAATATAGTGTTTTATTTCAAACGAAAGGTTTAGGCATGGCGGTTCAAGAGGACGCTGTCTATAATGACTCCTTGAACCATTACTAAAATTTGCTTGATGGATTTGATTAGTTATTATTATAGATAAAAAGTTAAGGAATGCAATAAAATAAATTTCGAAAATTTACGTGTTATTTTAAATATAACACGTTTTGAGATATCGTCATTTGTTTAAAATAAAAATGTTTTTTGATTTATTAATTTAAAAAGTTTATATTTTTCATGTATTTAAAAAAAAAGTCCGTTTTCATAATTCTTACAGTTAGAGATATAAATTTTTGAAAAATTATTAATAAAATTTTGATATTGTTTATAACTTTTATTCCGGCAATAATAATGATCTAAAAATTTGTGCAGAAGTTCACTACTATATAGGCAATATTTATACCATGTTTCATAAAAATTGGTTACCTACCCCTGTTTGGATGATCGTATTAGTCTGGAATTGTGCATGTGCATGTTTAGTGTTTTTTGAAAATACACAAAGTATATTAACAATTTTGCCATCGTGAGCGCGATCAAGAAAAAAGTAAAATAATAAACAAATGGGACGCGACATCAGTCACCATTTGAACGATTATTTTCCTCTATCCGAGGTTTGCCCAAAGGACCAATAGCAATAGCTGTGTGCCCTTAACATACAGAGAAGAATCCAGGAGGCACCTAGATGGCGCTTACCACTATACACGGGAATGGTTTTGCAAACAATTTATTTTGAAAATCAGCCTAATAATATGTAGCAAATATGAAACGACCTAATATGTGATGCGCAGCTTGAATTCATTTTTTGCGCCGCCGATGTTTTGCAATTAGCATAGAATATTTTATCATTTTCGCAAAATAAGGCTATGATAAAAAATATCGTATTCAATAAGAGGTGAACATCTCTCTTAGCACATCAAACGGATGACTTTGCGCTTGTTAATTTGAAATAAGTGAAGAACTCTATAGTGCGTATTAAGCTAATCCTATCGATTCATGTCAATAAAGTCTAAGACATAGCCACGCCCAGTCGAAACGCCTTTGGGATTCTTCTCTGGTCATTGTTGGTATATAGCTATTGCTATTGGTCCTTTGGGCAAACCTTGGATAGAGGAAAATAATCGCTCAAATGGCGACTGTTGATGCGTCCCATTTGTTTGTTATTTGGCTTTTTTCTTGCTCGCGTCACGATGGCAAAATTGTTAATATACTTTGTGTATTTTCCAGAAAACACTAAACATGCACATCCGCATTATGAGACTGGAGCGCGAGATTCTCCAAATCAATGGCGATGAGGTGATCGTTGATATAAAGATTCGTATTATTTCATATACATTGAATACGATGTTTTTCTACTCAACGCGTTATTGTCAGCTAAATTATAAAGTATATTTACAAAATAATTTGAGACAATGAGCGAAATGAGTGTCCAATATGCTTCCGGCCTATATTAATCAAATATGTTTTGTTCCAGTAGACAAGGATTACTAGTCTTAGAAGATGGAGAGCGCCGCCAACTCTAGTGTGTCGGTACTCTACTGGCAGACGAGTTTTTCGTCAGTGATCTGCCATCGTGCACATTGGAGTTGCACATCGACCATGTCCAAGGTAATATTTGGTTTTAAAAATGATTAATATTAAATTATTATAAGAGTTCCTTTCTTTTCTAAATATGAGACACACCATTACACATTTTAAGGAATAACCAACAATTTAAAATTTTAGACAATATTGAAAAGCTAGAATACTACAATTTACCTAACCAGAAGCGTATGGACGGGCCATTTTATTTTTAATTCGCTACAAACTTTTCGATAATACAGTTAGAGAAACCGTTGAGCAATAACATTGTGTCTCAAATTACAAGGACTCCAATGTTATTTGGCGGTTGCAAAAATATTATTAAGAACTTGATACTGCCATTTAATGAAAATAAGCGTAATTTGATTGAGTATACCTGTTATTTTTTCAACTAGACACAGGAATGATCGAGCTATAGTGCAATTTCCTATTTCATTAGCAGTCCATTTATTGATAGACTAAACAATACTGTAGTTAAAAACTAAAGCGCCTGTAGGTTCCTAATGTTTTCAATAAAAATATAAGACAGGGAAGAGGCTATGGTAATTCGTAATAATGCAAAATAAACTGGTGATTTATTCTAATAATTGTTTAATGTGTGTATCATGAAAAAGATCAGTTACAAACATGATTTACTTTTATAGTGTAATGATTAAAATATACAAGAAAATATTTTCTAGACAATATATTAAAAACAGTTTTTTATTTAAGGGTTAAGCGTTGGGATTAGCATTTGGACCTCGTCTACGTCCGAAGGTTTGGACGACGTTAACGAACCGTCTGTTGTACTGGATTCGTCGTTTGGCACGTCCAGTTTTTTTTTTACTCTTTTCCTGTTTCTCGACCTGAAAATTAATTCAATATCAATGTAACTGCCATAAGTTAGTAGTCGATAATTTTATTGTTATTAAATGCATTATTTTCTTATAATATCACGGATTAGTTTGATTAATTTTATGTACCAGACGAATGAAAAGTAAAGCTTAAGAAACCACTGTACTTCACTTTAGTCTGTATAATTTCTCTGGCACCAATATTTTACTGCACTTTACATGTTAAAAGATGCAGCTTAGATCAATTAGTGCCTTACATAAAACATTCAACAGCACTTGATATATTTTAGTAAATTAACTGATAAATGTATTGGCATTATTAGAAAACAAATTGTTTATGATATATAAAATATTATATCTTAGTGCTGTACCTTAGGAGTTTGGCCTTTGACTTTACCAGCACGTGCCAAGGATCCGTGAACCTTACCTATAAAAGGAAATTAAATTATGAAGTGAAGGACTATGCTCTTAGAATCCAAATGAACTATAGTAATACTTTGGTAATAATTATATTAAACATAATATTACCTCCAAGAAGACCGATGTTTAATTCCAATGTGTCGGATGGAAGATCAATAACACAAATGTCATCTGCCAGCAGATTACCTGCACAGTACAGTTGGCATTGTACATCGTGGGAGGATGTAAGCCTTGCCTATGTAAACAAATTAAAATTGATTGTTAAGTCTACATATAAAGATTTTCAAAGATTTATAATATTACAAAGCATGTTGTAAATCTATGAAAAGACAAAAACTTCAAATTAGCTTTCATCTCCCTGAGACATTCTCTTCCTTTTGCATTATTGCTCGTACTGACACTGTTTGTTCATACAATTGTCAGATTATCATTTAATGCATTAATTATCAAAATGAGTACTGAGCTTAGTATCATATTTGTGTTATGAATAATAAAGCTCCAGACATACTTTATAATTTATCTAACAATAGCATATTGGTCATAAACACATTACATGTAATGAAGGAAATAATCCTAACCTTTATTTGCGCTACAGTTTCGTTCTCTTGGCAGTCGATGATCTGGGACTCCTGTCCCCTAATATGGATCTGCATGTTTAATGCTTCCTAAAAATATATGAAATATTTTGCAATTTTATAAACGTGAGTTCTAACAAAAATTAGAAAAAAATGCAACAAATAAGACCCGACGTCACGTGTAACGATTTATAAATGCGTTTTATCGAAGAAAATGAGTTTTGATATTTGTTTTTGTAGAAAATTTTAAGAGAATCGTTTGATGTACAATTTAAATTAATTTTACACTTATAAAATGCCGTGAAAAACAGTAAAATATTGAAAATTAATTAACAAATACTACAAATGCTTACTTTAATCTTGTGGATCACACCGTTGAAAGACGGAAATCCGGAAATGATTGTTGGTGCTCATGCGCATTAGTCAAAGATGTGTCAAATTGATCATAATTTATTATGTTATACAAATCAATAAGTTATTAGTTTTTCTTGCAAGATCGAAATTTCGTATATAAACCTTTTAAATTCATTAATGTACTTGTAAATACAAGTTAAAAATATTGAAATCTGTAATTGTTTTGACTTACTTATTATTTCGATAGTTGCGCTAACTGCGAGGCGCGGTAAAATCTGAATACATATTGAAGTTTTGTGCTTCATTACAATTGTTATATATTGCAAATTGATACTACTTATTAGTTCCGTTATCTACTTCTTGTTTATTTAGATAGAATTCAGACAGCTCAAGGACATTATCTTAAGGGTATCTGATAGATACTGGAAGGTAAATGTATCTGAATCTATGGACGGAAAGAAGTCTGTTTGATCTGACAAATCTAAAAACTGGAGACTAAGTTATAAAATATAGTCAGGATGCAGTAGGCGTCTAGAAACTTTCCTCCTTCATGTTGTATAGAACTGTGGTTATTGTAATAGTTTTTTCTCTCTTTGTACATTTTTAAAATATGACTAACTTCTCTTTGAAAATCGCGTAATGTGAGACACCACTTAAGTTTTATTATATATATGAAATTCACATGATAACTATTTAATTATGACGTAGATATAGTAAAAATGTGAATTTTTAATAAATAAGTTGTGGAATTAATGAATTGTCTCATAAAATTATATCGGATGATAATTTTATAAATATATTAAATATTAATAATATGTCACGTTGTATGCTTTTTATTTGAAACATATACCGGTTGTGATTTATTGTTATTATTTTTCGTCTGATTGTCGTATAAAAATAATCAAATCATTTTCCCTCCCACTCTTTACAATTCATCCTTTCGTGCAGTTGATCAACAATAATTCTAACCTTAAAGTTATAATATATAGGTATCGAAGTTGTTTTCAGACCTTATTTAGTATTACAGTAAGTTGTATGATCTTTGAATAGTATTTATTCATAGATACTTTATTACCACCAATAAGGATTAAATAAAAAATTATAACTTTTATTTTTAGTATAATCTGTACTTTCCTGTTTTGAAGCAATTTCAAAGTAATTTTATCAACTGTTGAGCAATCAAAAAAATGCAAAATGGATAATTTAGCTACAGGTAGTTCTAGTTTTGTCAATGTAGTGATAACAAGTGCTCTGAACGAGGCCTATTCTGTAGAGCGAAGATTCAAGAAAGACATAACTATTCACGAATTCAAAAATAAATTGGAGTTGCTGGTTGGATGTCAGTCAAATGCTATGAAATTAGAAGTTTATAACAAAAATGATGATATTATTTGCAAACCAAACGAAGAAGATCGTATCCTTGGTTCATATCCAGTTGAAGATGGTATGCGTATACATGTCATTGGTGATAATGATCAAACAGGAGATTCATTGACTGTTGAGAAATTTGAGTTATCTCAAGAAGAATACTCTAAAAGGTCAGACACAGTCAAGGCATTTTTGAAAGAACATAAGTTAGGAAAATACAACGAAGAAGAAGCAAAGAAAAAAGAAGAGGAAAGGAAGCTTGAGCAAGAAAAGGAAGAGCGACTTGCTAAAACTATGAAAGTAAATGATAGATGCGAAGTTAGTGTACCTGGTAACCCTAAAAGAAGAGCAACTATTAAGTATGTGGGAAAAACTAATTTCAAGGGAGGATGGTGGATTGGAGTTCAGTATGATGAACCATTTGGCAAGAACGATGGCTCTGTTGCTGGCAAGAGATATTTCGAATGCTCTGACAAATATGGTGGATTTGTAAGACCTAACTGTATAGTAATTGGTGATTTCCCTGAAGAGGATTATGATTTAAATGAAGAACTTTAAATTATTCACATTAGTTGTGTAATTTTTATATTTCAAGATTCATCCATGTTATTAACAATTATTTGACCCTGAGAACATTAAATCATTCTATTTGTAAAATGTACAATATATATTAATAACAAATGTAGCTATACAATGAACAACATTCAGTGAAATAACCAAAAATAACTTTTAATAGATTTCAAATTTCTTATCAGTTTATGAAATTATCTTATTAATATATGAGAATGCATCCAGTTTTAATCATGTGACTAAGTCACACCTAATTCAGCTCTATGTAAAAATTACTCCATGAAATAAGTTAATAAATGCATTTAATTTATAGTCATAATTCATTATATAAATTACCAATTAAGATATTGAATAATTAAACAATATTAAAATGAGTGTAATATATATATACAGCCAAGGTGTATTTAGACTCTTTCTATTATTAAAAAGAAAAAACATAGCAGACAATAATATATGTTCAACGTTTGAAGCATGTATATGGTGACCCTTAAAATGGACAATTTAAAAAAAAATAGAAGTAGATCAAAATTATTTAACTGATAAAACCATTGAGAGTGTGGTCTTAAAGCTTGAGAGCATAGGTAATATCCATGGCGGTGAGGGTATCAAGGATAATGTTTTAAGTAAGACCTTGAGGACATCTTATATTTATAAATCAAACCTATTATATATAAATCATCTTATATTTATTAAAAGTTCGTGATGATTTTTAGCTCCTTTTCTCAATCCTATTCTTATATCACAAGCAGTGATTTTATGTTATTAAAATCAATAATTCTCAGCAAATGAGACTGAACAACTGATCAGTTGCAGATTTTTTTATGAATGAGGAAGAGAAACCTACGTAGATCCCCACAGAAGTAGAATAATAGTATTAGAAATAAAAAATATTTAGTAGTAGTTGAACAATAAATTAATAATAAATGCTAAGAAAATCGTTCCCTTCGGTAGCTATCCACAGTGAAGGATATGAAGTTACAGAAAATTCAAAGAATAACACGTTTTTTTTTTAATTAATTTTATTATTATGTATAAAATTATTACAAAATATGATGTTTCTGTTTGATAATTTAATAACATTTATATATAATAAATTATACACAAAGCCACTAAAGTATGCTATATTTGATAATTTACCAAGAAAATGTCAAAAATATGAATGTACACAGCCAATGAAACCAATGAGAGGTACTATGCTATATATTTTATTGTTTTATGTTTGAAATATATATATATAATGTTATTTTATGATGATATTAAACTTATTAATAATTATTTACATTTTTACAAGCATGCTGATTTCATGCTTTTCTTAAATATTATTTTGTATAATTAATTATATTAATTGTTATAAATTAAATAGTAGATATATACAAATCGAGAATTTTCGTGTTCCACAATATATAAGAATTTTCAAATAACATCGAATTATACCTCAATAAATAGGTTTTTAAAAAATTATACCTTGACATTAACATCTGAAACATTTTTTTTATCAATTATTCACAACAATTATGTTTTTTGAAAAATACTAATATCAATATCTAAGCTAGTGTATCTATGATTTGGGTTTAATAAAATACCAAAGATTTATAAGTTATGATAGTTTCAACTTATAGGGGGAAATGTAAAAATAGAGTTTTCTTTGGTTTTTTGATAATAATTCTATATCTTGTAATTGAATTTCAGTAAGTTGTGCTTTTGGAGGTATCACAATAAAATGTTCATTTCTTTCATTATTGCTCGGCAATATTGTATTCCCTGATGTTTCATTCTGAAAAACAGTAAGAAAATTATATAAATTTAATTTACGTGAATGCTACTGTATAGCATTATATAACCATACCTCCATTTGAAGACAATTTTCCTGCTGTATAAAATGGATGTATGATTGATCTATTTGATTTTCTTCTTGAATTGCACATGACTGATTGTTATTTTGTGAAATATCAATCATTGGTTCATGTAGATCAGTAGTCTGATTGGAATTATCTTCATTACATTTAATTGGTTGACATGTTTTTTCTATAACAGCATTTGATGATTCACGTGTACAATGCAAATCTGTAAAAAATATTAAAAAATATCAAATATCTGCAGGTTTTTTACAACTTAAAAAAAAACGTAAATTATAGTCAAGAAAATTTTACCATTAATTGCAGACGATGGATTTAAGGTAACTGTATTAAACTCATCTTTGAATAAATTTCTATTAGAAGGCCAAATTCCAGTATTTTGAAAGCTGTTTGTAGCAGATGTTGTTGACACTCTTATAAATGTATCTCCAAAAAGTTTGAATAGTTGATCAGCAGATACAGGCTGCTCACCAGAAGATATGGTCCAATTTGCAATTTCAATTTTATAAGCTTTACTCATTGTATCCATAAAATTATGTTTTAAAGGTTGTAGCTTACTGGTTCAATAGGGAGGTAAACACAATACATGAACTCCATTCTCTGTCATTATTTCAAGTACTTTTAAATCCTTTAGGTATGTATGATATCCATCAACAATTATGAGTAGAGGTTTAGATTTTGTGGGTTTTTTAAATCAATAAATTTGCAGAGCCATTTGACAAAAATATCCAAATCCATTTGCCCACTTGAATTGACAAGTGCCCATGCTGTAGGTGGTGCACCATGAAGTAAAGGTTCATTTTTTAAGTTCTTAGGGAATATCAATAATAAAGGTAGATAAATCCCACTAGCTGAAATACAAACCATAACTGTCACTCATTTATTCTGTACACAATCATTCGAATTAACAATTTTTACAGAATTTTGCGTAGATTTAGTCCAGCATGTTATAATAGTTTCATCAAGTTTGTATAAATTACTAGGTTTAAGATCATATTTGGTCACTAAACTATTTAAAGAGTCAAAAAAATGTATACACTTTCTCTTTACTAAACACTCTACTTTTTTCATAAGGTGCTTCACCTTTGCCCTGTACTTTTACATGAGGATTTCTTTTCATGAATCCTCTAAACCAATCTTCACCAGCTAATCCACTTTCTTTTTTAAATCTATGAGGAATATTAAACTTTTCTGCAAGTTGAAAAGCTAAGCGTCTAATATCTATTCCTGTCATTCCAACCATGGCACTTTCCAATTCATTAACGTAATTAAACAGAGTAGTCTCTTGCCTTTTATTGAATACTGTATGAAGGCTCATTGCTGAAATAAATGTATTACTTATTATACAATTTTAAATACAAATAGGAATAATAAAAACAGTGATATTTGACTTAGATATTTAGGTACATCATAAACACATTGATCAGACAACGTCTATACAACTTACATTTGGGATTAGCTAGCAACTCATCTATTCTCCCAGGATCAAGACGATATTGATACACTTTCCTGGAGAGTATTGCATGAGGAGCTTTATAAACAACAGATGCTCTTTTAATACTAAAATCCTTTTTTATTACAGCTTCAAGAGCGGTTCTCATAGAATCATCAGACCGTGATTGTCTAAATCCTTTTTTAATGTAATTTCGAACCATTTTCCTTTTACAGTTTATCAAACAATCAAACAACTTATAGAAAAAATTTTTTTATTAATTTACATGATTAGGTTAAAAGTCTGCAGTTTAATTTGTAGATGAATACAAACAAAATGTCGCAGAACAGCTGATTTATGTCTCTTTCATGTAAAAAAACAATGAAAATAAGACCATAAGATATTTTATTTTTATTAATTTTCATAATATTTTGATTGATGACAATAGTAACAATGAATTGACATTAATAACAAAGGATTTTTAATCAATTTTACAATTAAAACAACGTTAATTTGAATCATTAACTAACGTTCTACTCCTGAACATTTTTCCACCAATCATAATACGCGACTCCTATGTACATATGTGACCTTGTTCATGATTGAAGCGGTTTAGCTCTAAATTTACGCAATTCTTCGTACAATCATTCAAAACAACGCCCCTTTTTCCTATAAAAACGTAATATCAAGTAATGATTGGTGCGGATCTACTCAGGGAGAGAGTATAAAAGCGTACAAACTGCTTATAGAAGAAAATATTGATCTTGCGATTTATCTAGTTGATTGAAGTTTAGTTAGTAATTAGTCATCATGTCTGGACGTGGCAAAGGAGGCAAAGCTAAGGCAAAGTCAAAGAGCCGTTCAACAAGGGCTGGACTCCAATTCCCAGTTGGTCGTATTCATCGTCTTCTTCGTAAAGGCAACTACGCCGAGCGCGTTGGTGCTGGTGCTCCTGTTTATTTGGCTGCTGTTATGGAATACCTAGCCGCTGAGGTTTTAGAGTTGGCTGGTAATGCTGCTCGTGACAATAAGAAGACTAGGATTATCCCACGCCATCTTCAATTAGCTATTCGTAATGATGAGGAATTGAATAAACTTTTATCTGGCGTCACCATTGCTCAGGGTGGTGTTCTCCCCAACATCCAGGCTGTTCTTCTGCCTAAAAAAACTGAAAAGACCGGCGGTAGCTCTAAAGCTAGTCAAGAGTATTAATTGTAAACATTTAAAAAAAATAATCCTTAACCAAACCAACCGGCCCTTCTCAGGGCCATCATTTTAGTAAAACGTATAACGAAACAATCGTTGATGTTGGTATTTTTTCATATTCTTTTATCTAAACGTGCGCATTCAGTGACGTATCTTTTTGATACGAACTCTTGCAATACACATTCCTAAGTAAAACAGTTTACTTTTATAGCAGTTACTATAATTGAGCATACATTGATTATAGATAGTAATAAATCGCACGTTCCTTGCTGTAAATCGTACATGTCGTTGTTTTGTTTATTTACACTGAGAATATCTACTCGAATCATCGTGAGGAAATCTAACCTAATTTCTTTTCAAACATGTCAACGTATAAATCATAAAATCTGCAGTCGGTGGTTCGATTTGAACAAACCATTGTCTCAAATCAAAGCAATGGATATTGATACTAAACTTTTTGACTCCGCGAAATCAGAACTACTTCGAATTTTTGATGTCGCTGTTACATCAGTTTTACCGGCCGTTTTGATAGAAAACAAAGTAAGCATTATATGTAACGACCTTGTCATCAATGGTGAGTCCTACCCGATAAATGATACCTATCTCGTGGGGTTTGGTAAAGCAGTCGCGGGAATGGCTTACACTATGGAACAATTGCTTGGATCGCGACTGAAACGTGGTATCGTCTCTGTACCACGAGCGTCTACATGTTCCGAAATAGCATCAGAGTTCGAATCATTGAGAGAGCGTGAACAAGAGTATTGCCAGAATTTACAAGCTTTGAAAAGATCTAATGTCATAGAATACCTCGAGGGAGCGGAAAATAATCAACCGGACAAAACGTCAGTGGAAAATACGGAGAAGATCGTTGCACTAGTTGAAAGTCTTAGCAAAGACGATACATTGATTGTTTTGATATCTGGAGGTGGATCAGCGTTATTGTCTCAACCGAAAGCTCCCATTACCATAGGTACAAAGCGGATTTTGTGTAAGAGATTACAAGATGCTGGGGCTAACATTAGAGAACTCAATTACATGAGAAAACAGCTATCAATGGTAAAAGGTGGAGGAATCGCGAAAATCGCTTATCCAGCGAAAATCATTGCTTTAGTTTTGTCCGATATTGTTGGAGACCCTCTTGACTTTATTGCCAGTGGACCTACTTGTCCAGTACTCTCATTAGACGATGGTAATTTTTTTCGTATATATAATTTATATGATTTATTCGGGATAACATTTGTAAACGTCAAAAAATCTTTGAATGATTTTTTTCAACAGAACATTCACACCGGGAAGCAATAAATATATTGCAAAAGTATAATCTCTATAAAAATCTTGAAGCAGACGTAATAAGTCTATTGTCTAAACCAAAAGAGCTTGCGTCGGATGAAAAAACTATGATCGAAAAGGGAAACTTCAAGCATGTATCCAATATTATCATTGGAAACAATGCGACTGCTCTTGAGGCTGCTTCTTCGTTCTCAAAGAAATTTGGTTTAGACAGCATTATATTGAGTAACTTGGTCGAAGGTGATGTTAAAAATGTTAGCTTCGCTTACGCCAAACTGACAAAATCGATATGCTATATTTTGGAGAAAAACATTTCTACAAAAAAAGAGTTTCTAAATGAGATTCACAATAATAATGTTGATACTTTGAAAATAAATGAACGGAAGCTTGAGGAAGTATATGAAATATTGGAAAACTCGCAAAATAATAAAGGTATTTTACTATTAGCTGGAGGAGAACCAACAGTTGTTGTTGAAGGTTCCGGCAAAGGGGGCAGGAATCAAGAACTTGCTCTTCGATTTTCATTGGACTGGTTGAGTGAAATCGCAAAAGACCCCGTCTTGGCTAAATACTTTGTCTTATTTCTCAGTGTTGGAACGGATGGTCAAGACGGACCAACCGACGCTGCGGGAGCTTTCGGTCATCCAGGATTCCGGCCAAAATTGTCAGTAATTCAGAAGGAACTCTTGGAAAAGCAGAAAGTTACTTTCAAGATAGACGATATACGAGATATAAGTAATAAATTACGAAATATCGAAGAGATGTTACCTGAAAATATATTGAAAGATAACAACACCCATTACTTTTATACTAATTTTGAAAATGGGCAATATCTTGTAAAAACTGGTCTTACTGGAACTAATGTGATGGATATACATTTCATTTATTTGAAAAAACGGAGTTGCAAATGTGATATTTAAACGTAACGAGGTGACGAAATTAAATGAAAGAAAAAAAGTAAATCAAAATTTTTTAGATTGTCCATAATAAGCGTGTGGTAACGTTAAAATATAAAGAATATATTTTTATTTTCGTATATTTTTATTGTTATATCTTATGTACAGTGTTGTTAAATAAATTATTTATTAAATAATTTGATTTTTTTCTTTTAGCAAATCAATAATTATGTAAAATTTGTTCACATATTTGAATATAGTTACATTGTTTTATCGCACTTTATCAAATATATTATTTCACACATGTACACTGACCACGCTTTTTATTTATAGTTTCATGATTCTGAATATAACAATGCATATTCTTATTTTTATTTGCAGACTTTTTACAATTATATTTTATAATCGTGTAAATAATGTAAAAACTTAAGTTCATTAAACTGTGCCACAGGACGGACAAAAGGGTTGGAATAAAGATCGTTAACAGCTCGGTATAAAAGCATTGTCATATTTTGATAGATTTAGTGTAGATATAGTAAAGTACTTATCAATAACGATTCGGTTCAATTCATAACGTGAATGTCGTATATTACAATGTGTAACAGCAAAAAATATTGCACTATCAATCCGAATAAACTATTGTCTTACATAACAGGTATTTTTATACTTTTTAGAAACGAGTAGTATTAGATCATAAATAACATTTGATGATATTCTTTAATTCAAATTATAAATAGATTTGTGAGAGAATAACAAAAATTCATATAAACAGAATTTTTGCAAATGCGTGGTTTCGTTTCATACAAAATGATTAAAGCTCGTTTAAATACCTTACAACTAATGAAGTTTGGAGATTTTTAGTATAGTCAATTATTAACATATTGCACAAGTAAATGAAAATAAATTTTACAGATCCCAGCTAAAAAGGTGATGCTTAACAAGCATATCACGTACTCCATCTTTCAGTGGTTGAGATTGTTCTTTTTTTGGTGGAAGTTCCCAGTCTGGATTTAAATTAAATGCAAATTGGCCCAGAATACGCAGTTCACATTTTATTTGTACCCAACCTGGACTGTTGACAAAACTCCATGGGTAATACCTAACGAGATATTGCAATTATTAGTAAACCACTCGTTTTGTAATTTAGACAGTGCATGTACGCTTTGAAAAATAAAAATCGTAGCTGAGATACGTTACCACTTCTGAACAATTTCCACACAAGAACACAAAACTTCCAACCACAAATGTAAAACTTGTTCATTTAATCCAAGGCAGATGAGAGAGCGCAACTTCACATCCATTTGAGCATGAGCGTTATCATGCGTCAAATTAACCGATTGAACACAACGATATAAAAGCTAAAATAAATCAAACAATTAATTTATCATTCTAACGAATCTGATGGTATCATATTTGTAATAGAACACATACTTCTTCTGGAGTTAAGACTTTTCCGTCTTCATCCAGGCGATATGTTTTGCAAAGTACTAATCTACTGTATACTGAATTAAAGTCCCGTTCAACTTCTCGATTAGAAGCTTCTTCGATGAATAACCACGGATGGCAAGGACCTCCTAAGAACGATGGTCGTCTCATTCCATGCTCGAGAACTGCTTTTATGGCAGGACACAATCCACCTCGAACGAGATCTGTCACTGCTTCACTGACTGCATCATCACCCACACAAGTATACTGTTTACTTCTCTCGTCTAACAGCTCAACAAATTTTGCCGGAAACCAGCCTTTTACACAATACAAAAATCATTAGCGACTGTACGATATTTGGCACCCACTATTTCACAAGATTAATCACCTCTAAGCCCATTGAGTTCGCCAACCCAACAGTGTTCATCTTTTTGACTGACAATGGTAATAATATCATTTTTTCGAAAGCCTAATTCGTCGTCATCGTGTCTTTCAAAATCTTAAATATAGAAAACAAAAATCATTGAAATAAAGATTAGTAAACAGAAGAAATAAATTTCATATTTACCTAATAAAGCTTTGGCACGTCGTTTCCGCGTCCGGGAAACATTAATGTAGTTGTCGTGATCTTTTGCGTGACTTTCCATAGTATAATCAGCCGTCAAAGATGAATTTGTTAATTTGGGATCGAGGTTAATGAAATGTCTTGCCACTTGTAATACTGATTCTCTCAGATCAACTAATATTTCTGTATAATAAATTTATCAAATCAATACTAGCTACATGATGTATGAATGAGTCAATGATAAAAAAGAAGGTTACCAGTTTGCCTAATATTTTTACACTTGATGTCGTCCTCACTTTCATCATTTCCAAATAAAATTGTTTGGAGCACAGACTTTGTTCTTTTCATTTGTCTCCTGTAATCATTTGGAAAAATTGCCATAAAATAAATGCAATTTTCATCTTTGCTTAATTTTTCTCAGTTATGTTTTTACCGATTTAGATGCTGTTTTGGCAAATTAGGTACTGCATCAGGATTTCCAACAAGACCACCTTGATCAGCCATTAAATATGCCAAATGTCTCCTTCTGTGTGTTTCTATCAACACATCCGTTACAGAACGACCGACTTCTACAGATACCTGAATGAGTTGATCTACATCGACAATATCTCCAGGAATGTCTGACAAGGCATTAAAAATTTGAGCTGAGTTTTCTAATATTCTTAACTCCGTTTCTAAAATTTAAGAAAAAAACTATTAACAGTAATACATATTTTATAAACAGTGTACTTTTTACAAAGTGTAAACATTCACCTTTGATTCTTAGCATCCCTAATGTTATTTGGAATAGTACAATAGACCCATCAAAAAGGAAAAGATCCCATATTCTTAATAGAATTTTCATATGAACAACAGAGGCGAATAAAGTTAAAAACCAGTTTAAGGATATTAAGCTCAGCTCAATATCATGTTGAACTAACACCTGGTCAATATCTGGTAGGAAATTGGAAACAAGAGTTCGTAATACCCTTTGATCTGCTTGTATACCTGAAATCATATGATGTATGCACATGTTTAATTAAATGGCTAGGAAAAAATGTTGTATTCAGCAACCAGTAATCACAATAAATATAAAGGAACCAATTAAATTTTTAAAAACTCACCAATTAACGTTGAAGAGTAGTAAGAAGCAGGAAGTAAGTCTTCAACTATAGTAGCCATCATCCAAAATGCATCTTCTTCTTCAAGTAACAACAGTAGTGAAGCTGCAATAGTTCCAGTCCCTTGACAATAACTAAAAAAATATTAACAAAATAATGTCTACTATTCCAATTGAAACAAAGTATTTGCTACTTGAAATTAATTGTACCCTATATCTGGATATAACCATGCAAGACCTCTCATTATTCTCCTTAACCTAGGAATTCCTGTACTGTGTAAATTGTTGAAACAAACATTTGCTGGCATGGTTCTTAATAAATCTTTTTCAATTTGTTTACTAATCATAAGTGTATCACTACTGGAAGCTTTAACAATATCCTTATACGTAGTTTCTGAGGACATTTTTTTTTCAAGAGCTCCTGACATCTTCATCCAAACTTGTGGCCTCAAAGAGTGAGGAATACCCTTATGTACCATATCTCTTAGTTTGTCAGTACGAGGCAATTTACTATCCACATTTGACAGCTCTGATACTTCTTTGTTATGACTAAACTCTAACAATGCTAACCATTGAAGTCTGAAATATTTTTTATACAATAAAAAAATACTTATTCATATACTATAGCAAAAATTTGCATAAAATAGGAACCTTTGTTGTGGATCTTCAATACAAGACACATTAAGAATCTTTCTGGAACTTGCTTCCAAGCAAACCTCTTCTACTTTGAATCCAAATTCATCAAACCTATATTCAGGTTGTACATTTGATTCATCAGGTTGATTAAGTTTAGCTAGAATATCTTGAGGCCACATAGAAGAAATAAGTGCTGAAAATGGTCCACCAGGAGCTGGTGAGAATGCTTCACTCCCAAGGCCATTTGTTTCGATGTCAAACTCATCATCTGATACAGCAGTTTCAAGTTTTTTCTGAAAAAAATATATTTATAAGTTGTTGAATGGGCTATAATGTATTACACATTACTCAAATGTATAAAATAAATATATAATTCCATGGTTTTGCAATATGCTAAAACTAAGAGCTTGACAAATGAATTTTTAATAAATATGTTGTGGTTAATAAAATTATTAATTGGCAGTTGATAATAAAAATTGACGACAAAAAGTTGATACGAAAAAAAAAGACAAAGACAATATGAAAAGTAGCGTAAGAAAATGTTTATTTACATCGTGATCTTCTTTTCCAACATAACCTTCATGGTCGCGTACGTTGAACAAAGATTTAGCAATCTCCATTTTCAGAAATAAATAAATGATATATTAAACTTTGATTGCAATTTAGTGCACTACATTGTTGATTATCTTCATCACTCCCCTTAAAAATGATAATTGAAGGAAAATTTGAGTGACGTATCGACTACTGTTGACAGATGCGTGGGAAAACTGAAGACGACGACGTTGCATATTGCTTAATTGGGGTTAGGTTGGTTCATTGAACTAATATGTCTATATATAATATACATTTATACAAACATATATACATACATATATACAAATGCTGGCAAGTAAATGGCACTAAATAATTTTTATTGCGATTTAAAGTTTCCTCTTAGTTGAAATTGTATTTATTTATAATTGCCAAGAAAATATTTAATTTTTATCTAAAATAGTCAGAGGTAATAAATATTGAAAAAATACTTTGAGGTCGTTCGTCAAAACAAAATGATGTTTATACATTTTATGAATAATATTGATATATTTTTCGATTATCCATACATATTGCTAGACACCAGTTGTTTGTAATAAAAATCATTATTTTGTAAGAGTTTTAAGTAAATGGATAAACAAATGTTTCTACCCCACGACATTATAGCATTTTGTTATTTGTTTTTTAATCGATACTTTTGAAACATCTGAACAATTCGACTTGAACGATTAGAAAAGGAAGAACGCTCAAATGCCGTATTAAAACTAATAAGCAGATCATACATAATTCATTATCATGGTAGATATTTATTTCGTACCTGTGAAAAATCAAAAGAAACATTGTAGGTGTGAAGTTTAAGAGATTAAGTACATTGTTATAGGTAATTGGAAAAACCGCAGCCACATTTACATATATAGGAATCATAGTGAAAATCAGTAGATCTTTGCGGTACTCTGGAACTCATCGTATTCTTCAAAAAAGTATGATGATTATTATTTTTAGTATTTTTCGAACAGAACCCCGCGGTGCGCAGTTAGAACAAAAACCCGTCGGTAATCCTAATGAGGGTCATTGTTCATAAACAAAGGGAACCCTATGCGCGACAGGTAGACACGAATCCTATGGTAATCCCCTATTATTGTCGTTAGCGACTGGAGCGCCGGTTATTCAAATCTGGCGCTTAGAGAGTTCAAGATGTCGCTGTTTCTAGCGCGAGGTAAAAGTATACACGTCGTATCACCCCAGGAACATTATTATTCGTTGGTTGCGACCGTTTGGTTTCACACGCGCGTATGAATGTTCTGTGTGTCTGTGTGTGTTCAGCAATAATATAAACCAGTAGCAGTAACATCATCAACATCGCCGAGGTGTTTCCCCCACTCTTTAAACTGGTTAGTTTCGTTAGCTTGTATTTTCTCAACGATTTTCTTTGCGCGGCGGCAAGGAGAGCGCGCGCGCTCGCGCGAGTTCCCTACGAGGTGAGGCTTCTAATATTACGCCTCTATTCTCTGTTCGACTCGATTCGCTTGTGCGAGTGAGCAAGCGAGCAAACGTATGTGTTGAAAGAGAGAGAAAGAGAGAGAGAGAGAGAGAGAGCGAGAGCGCGCGAGAGAGAGAGCGAAAGAGACAAAGGGGGCTTGCGCTCTAGCAGCGTGGAGCTGCGTCAGTGCTGCTCTGGCCGTCGATTGATCGTGTGGTAGCTACACGGACGACATACGCGAGTTGCTTGGGTATACGCACACCAGTCGGTTGCTTGGTGCGCCGCCGCCAACGCCGTCACCACTGTTTCGTGTCCTTGCGCGTCGCTTGGGTGTGCCGCCGTCGCCGCCACACTGCGGACAAAGCCAGTCGAGCATTTTTTTCGCAAGCTACCCATCGCGCGCTTTCGGTCGCTCCACCGGCCGGGATCGACGCTGCGACATTCTCGTCGCGTACATCAGAATCTACGACGAAGAAGGAGAAGGAGAAGCAAAAGCAAACAGCAGTTACTAGTGCGTTTTTGCTATCTCTTTCTCTCTTGCTGTATGCTGCGTGTGTATTTGCGCGTGCGTGTATGTGTGTGTCTGTGTCGCAGGTGCGCCGCCATTTGCGAACGAGCGTCGGCAACGACGACGAGGCTTGCGCGTCATTATGCAACAGTCCCAGCTAAAATCGAGTTGTTGCACCGGATCGTCGTCGTCGTCCTCGTTCATCTTGATGCAATAAGTGAGCAAGCTAAAAAGTATCAGGATGTAAGTGCGCGCTCCGTACAATTGTGTGTTTTTATGTAACCAAGAGAGCGCTCGGCCACCGTTGCCGCCGCGTCGAGCCAGAAAGAAAGAGAGGCGGAGAAGGCTGCAGAGGGAGAGAGATAGATAGAAACGCTTAATAAAAGCCAATTGGCGCCGTTTCCGCCCCGCCGCCCCGCTAGAGAAAACGCGTGTCACTACGAAAAATTTCGCCGGCGGCGTCACGTGTGGTAGTGTGTGCAGTCGCGCCAGTTCTAACTCGCTTTTTTCCTTTCGAACGAGCTCTCAACGGCTTTGTGACTCTCTTTCTCTCGCGCTTCCTTCCTCTTTTTCTTTCTTTCTTTGCTCTCAACGCCAACGCTGATTTCCAGTGAGGTGAGCGTGGGTTTCGTGAGATTGTCCCTGACCAACGAGCGACGGTGAATTGCTTCGAGAGAATACTCACAATACCGCCGCTTTTTTTGTTTCTTTTTGTGCGGTCGACGTTGCGAGGATCGATCGGCCGTTAAATTTTCACGTACTCGTCGAGTGTAGTTTGTTGAGGTGTTTAACAACGTCAAAACTCGGTAGTTTCTGTTTTGATGTGTTTTAATGTGATTGAAAATGTGCTTTCTCAATTTCAGAAGGATTTCAACTGAATTTGTAGCTTCGTAAACTCGTAGCTTACCAAAGAGTATAAACTAGTTAATAAATCACGCGAACGAGAACATTTTTTCGAACATGTGGTTTTGATTGCGCAGTATACCGCGCCAGAGTAAGTTGATTGTTTCCGTGAGTGCTCCATTTTACTCGGTTTTTTCTCTCTTTCTCTCTCTCTCTCTCTCTCCCCCCCCCCTCCATTATTTTTCACGACACGGCGGCATCTTCAACTAGCAAACCATCAAAAAGAAAAAAAATTGAAAAAAATACCACTAGTAAATAAGTAATTGTCGGAGCAAAACAATAACGTAGTCGTTTTACACACGCTCGATCCAAAAATAATCGTCAACTCATACACACACACACAAACGCACACACTCGCCTACTTCGATAAGAAACGCGCCGCTCATTTTCGCGATCGAACGTTTTTCTATCGTACGAGAGCAAGCAAACGAGCGAGAAGTCACGCAATTAATACTTCTGTCTCTCTTCGCTGTTTTCAGATAACTTGTTCTCAGTCAGACAGACAGCCGGTCAACTATTATTACTATTAGAGAAGAAGAGGAGTAGAAGGAGGAGAAGGAGGAGGAGGAGCCGCTTATCAACTTGTCTTGACGATAACAAAAAGTAAGCGCAAAAGCTGTGTCTCTCAGGTCTGCCTATCCACTGTTGCTACTGCTGCAACATAAGGATGCAGGGCGGCGATGGATGAATGGGCCTGAGCGCCGAGGAGGAGGCAGCCGAAGCGGCCGGTCGTCGTCGGGGTGAGGAACAGCTTGTTGCCTGGCTGGATGTCGAGCCTGCGCCAGCGCTGGCCACGTCGGTGCAGGCAGTGATGGCCCCTGCTCTGACGGAAGCCGGACCTCAGAAGCCTGAGAACCTCATCCCGGCACTGCCCAAGGCCGGCTTCCTCTCCGCCGAGCAGGCCAAGCAGGTTCGTTTTAAAATCTATGAATCACTCATTTGCTCATCTCTACGCTTTAATTTCCGTTTGTACGAGGTGTCCAGCCACGCATTCGTTAAAATTTTTTTGTCTGTATACTTTCGTTCTAGGAATTGTTTTGTTTGTTTTTTTTTATCTCGGTGCCTCTCTTTAGATACTATTGATGACAGATAATGACGACGAAGATTATATATTGTTTATAATTGGATAGATAAAAGGGAACTTTCAATGAATTCTTACAACTTTGGCTTTAGTAAAGCTCTTCTTGAGTTGGTTTTCAAGTGTTTTGGATGTGCTTTAAAAACAGTTGAATATTCATTAACAGACGAATGCGGCGTGCTACGTACAGTATTAAAATATATATACGTAGATCAATCAGAAATGAGCACGATTGACGAATTCCGTATAAAATTTAAATTACAATTTCGAACAAATATAAATATTCGTGTAAAAATAAAATATGTCTAACCAATTGTAGGTTTGTCAAAACCGCGAGGTCTTGGACCAGTTCGTGGTGTCAGCAAACGTGCAGCCGACGACAATAGACGAGCAGTGCCTACAAGGAATCCCAAAGGATCTGTTAAGCGATGTCATCAAGCTCAAGTTCGACAGTGGTTTCGAGGGTTTGTCCGAGCTGATTGGCGGGGCGGCATCGGTACAGCAGCAGCAGCCGTCAAGGCTAAAGCCAGCAGTGTCGGCCGCTATAATGAGCAACGAACAGACATCTATGGCCGATCCAACGGATAGCATGTGTTTCTTTAATCAGAATATCATGGGCAACAGCGGGCAAGTCACAACCAACGACGACGTCGACATCGACCGTATTGCCCAGCAAGTCGCTAAAGAGTCCATCGACGACCCTGACGATAAACAGATCGAGGACGAGCGAAGCTTTGAACAAATTATCAATTTCGCTAGCGACATCAACGTGCAGCCTGGTGACATCGGACAGAATGTCGACGACATTCTACAAGTGAGTCTTGGGCTCTTTGCTGTCGCTTTGATCGGTTTTAGTTATAACTATACCTCATCGGTTTCAAATCACGCCACCAATTTATTCTCACTATTTTCACGGTATTAATGTTCAAATAACGTTCGATCTCAACTCTTTGTACTATTTTGAAGAACAAAGTTTAATATTTCGTAAAAAAACGCGTCCAAATCATATTTAGGAACGACATTATCGTTTATTTTTATTATTTCTTTCGTAATATTAATACAATTCATCCGTTGTCGAGAACGTGGACTAATTTAAAATAAAGCGTCGTATTATCATTAAAATGAGTAACATTCTCGAACAATGTTTTTATCTTTTCCCTAAATATATTGAATTATTATTTTACAATGTTTTAATAAAAATAGATTCTTAATAAAATACTTGGTTTTTTAGGTAATAAAATCGATGGAGAGTGCGGCAGAAGCGGGCGAAAGCATAGGCGTTGATCATCGATTGTCAAGTGGTTGCGGTGGCCTGGTCGACGGAGGATCTTCCCAGTCGACAGTGGAGGGAGTTTCGGAAATGTTCGCTGACGGCGAGGCGTTTGCCTTGAATCTCCTCAACGATATGGATGTGATGAATCTGGTGAATGACAATATCGCGGATGCAGATAGCGTAGTAGCTGAACAATCTTCTTCACAGCAACTGCAACAAACACCCACAAAATACACAGAATTGGCTCAACAGCAAGCCCAAATTGAGAGGCGGCAACACGAGTTGGAGCGACGAGCATCCGTTCTCACGCGTCGACTTCGAAAGCTACAATCTCAATTGGTTGGCGAGCATGCAGCCGAGGAAATATCTCACGTACTTGAGTTGGCACAGAAGAACGCGAAAAAGTACTTCTATCAGGACTTGGCAACTCTTGCCCCAAAAGCCGGCAACACACGCAACTTCCCTGAGCTTGCCGGTAATCTAGCTAGTTTTCTGCAAAAAATTCAGAAAACTTGCAACGCCCAAAGCAACAGTGTCGCCGTTCGTCATAGAAATGCCTGTCGTTATTTTGGTGCCGGTTCAAAGGATAACTATGTTAATCCTACGGCGAATAGAGCACCGGTGTTCGGAATGCCGCAGGTCAAGATCGATGGCGAACAAGTGGAAAAAGTTGTCGGACCGCTTGCCACCAAACTCAAAATACTGCAGAGTGCATACGATTCCGACTGCACAGCATCGAGTAGCGGTGGCGAAAGCTGCGATGAAATGCAGACTTTCAATAATCCCCACCAGCAGTCGTTGACGATGTGAGTGAGGCGATACTTAGTTTTATATTTTCGATCGTTGTGCGTTGTTGGAAAAAGCACGACTATTTGATTAATATTTATAAATTCTTGCTTTTTCAATATTCTTTGGCCTGAAAAACTATTCGTTTGTGCATTGACGTTTTAAATGTAAATATTGGAATATGTACTGTGCTTTTTTGAACTACGTTCACTGCTTTGCTGTGTTTTTAAGTCGTTGCACGTTCTTGCTTTGTTTGGCTGAATTGTGCTTCATAATTTGATATATGTAATAATTGGAATTTATCTTGCACAATTGTACATTTATTTCTCGTTCTGCATTGCAAGTTTCCCCATAGAGTTCACGAGAGGTTTGAAGAAATTACACTTTAGTTCGGCCTCTTGATTAAATATCATGTTGCATGCTCTTTTTATGCTTTACTAATCAGCTCAAAAGATGTATATATATTAAGCTTTAGCACATTTTTGAGTTTTGCACTCGATTCTATCATACCGAAGTAATTGAGCTTGCATTTAAAATTTGTTGTTTCTTACGTCCTTGAATTTTGCTTGACGTCAAAATTTGAACAAACTAACAAATATTAATGTTTTGACCATCAAACGAATTTTTTCGATAAAACAAAATACTGACATTTTCACTTATATGAGTTAGTAACACCGGTTAAAAATCCTTTCAGACTATTTTCGCGTCACATACCGGAGCAACGCGACCTATCTATTGGCAGAGAGATGCAAATAGAAGTACTTTCACCCCTATGAAATTGTAGGAGATATTGCATCATCTTTTATTACTCACTGTATCCTTACCTTTTCAAACCCTTTATACCGTTTTTGAGTGTAAGTTTCCAAGTCAAGTATTGTTAAATTTGTTTTCAACTAAACTTTCATTTATAATTGTGATCAGCCATTATTTATCGACAAAATCATTGTACTCATAAGTCTTTTAAATGTTATAAATTAAAATCACATACACTTGTTCAGATATTTTTCAGTTATTTGTTGAAATGTTGGTTTGAGTAGAAAGTAAATTGTTCTAGTCTAAATATTTGAATGCTTAAAAAGTAGTATTATCAGTATTATCAGGCATTCAGCAAACCAAGTAATAATAATCAATCGTTTTATGGCTTCATCTTCTATTCTTGAATTATTATTTTTAAATACACAAAAGGTACTACATTTTAATACATTGAATAACATGTGAAATGTGGCCTAATATTATGTAAATTTGAAACAGAAATAACTATAGTCGGAGTTTTAAGTTTATATCTAAGTAGATAAAAAATTGTTAATGTCGGACAATCTGCAGACGCGTTTTAAAATTTGGAGTTGATAACTTTGCTTTATACTGACTCACCGAAGTCAACGTGATATCTATTTTTAGGCGAATGTAATAATCAAAGTGAACAAAATTGGGAATAAGCATGTTTTTCGAAAAAGACAAAAATGGATCTACAGCTGTTAACTGATCTGATCTTGCTTTTTACGATTCGTACTTTTATCAAGCTTGAACGTAGACTATCGAAAAAAATTTTGTACTGATTTATGTAATTAAATGCACCAATTCGTTGAATTTCAATGTTGTGCCACGCTCGCAAATTAAAAAAACTGTAAGCATTGACTACAGTTACAAGTCCTAAATACTAAACAAATGATTATCTAATTTAATGTTGAATTTGCTACATGTCGATAATAACTGCTGGTGTAGACGCTTGTTTTATATTCTTGATAAACTAAGTCAATACGAACGCATGATTCGAAATCAGCTTGAAAGTATCTGTACATGTTTTCATATTTGAGTAGTTTTGAAAACGTGAGAAATATTCGTCGTTCGATAAACTTTACTCGCAAAAAATCTAAAGACAAATATAAATCATGCTCTTTATTAGAGACATTTTCTTAAATATTGCGTATGTCGTCGTTTCTAACAATGTTGAAGGAACAAAAAATGTCAATCAGTATCTTGTACAATTGTTGGCCGTATAATTACCTTTTTTTTTATCAGAGACATGATTCACTCGAACAAACGATGCGATAAAATAATGAAATAACTGGGAGAATATCTTGCTTGAAAATTCAACTAATACAAAAAAATCATGCTCGTGCAGCAATTGTTTGACTACCGATAAACGTAAACATTCTCGTCGCAGCAGATATTTATCGATAAAACTTGTGTGTCAGAAAATTGTCAATTACTAGGTAAACTCGAACAAAGATCCAATTTAATTTCTGTAATATGAAAATCAATGGATCTCTCAGGTGAATATCTAATTACTTAGACGATGGAAATCGCCAAAATGAAATGAGGGTTGCCCTTTAAAACACATAGGCCACTCCCCAGGGGTTGATGACCGGCTAGATATACTTTGGAAAGTATAGCGATATATGGGTAGGTCGATATTTTCGTGAAAACTCGCGCGCGCCGAAGCAACAGCAGCCAACGCGCACTCGCTCGCTCGACCTTAACGACTTTAACCTGCAAACGATAATTACGTTTAATAATCGTTGTACGTTGTATTGTGCCCAACAAAATACTCTTGGATCGATCCTTTCCTATTTTTCCAAGATACACTCAAATACCTAATGTGCATGATTGGATGGATGTATCGTTGGAAAACTGGTCGTTTTATCTTTGACGCTTCGATGCGCGTATTTTTGCGTGTATAGTACTTTTAAGATTTTCACGTCAGCTATTTTTTGAATAGATTTATAAATTGCTTCCTTCGTATTCCAGTAGCTTTTACTCCTCGTCGTCTACCTTTTTTTATTCGTGATTTTGATTTTACATTTGAAAAATTTGAATAATTTGCACAAATCAATTGACTTATTGATACACGACAACATTAACAACGGACTCGGGTTTATCGTTCATTGATCATTCTCTAGATAATTCAAATTGAGATTCAAATCAACATTTCCACTACGCGACAATCATGCGGAGTGCGAAACGTATAATCGAATTTCTCTTGAATTAAATACGAAACTACATTTCGTGTAGTAATTGAGACGTTTATTTTTTGTGCAGGAACGAGCCTTTGATAACCTTGTGGTATTCTTCTAGGGGCGAGCATTAGTTGTTGAAATGTATTTTATTAAATCCTGAACATTGTGTATCGCAAGTTGAATCCACCGATTGATTACATAAAGCAATAATTACTCGCGATAGTAGACTTTAATCGCGTAATTGTTTATCTAATCGGATTGCTTTATTTCAAAGCACTAATATAAATTGATGAAATTTCACATGGCCGTGACGTGGCAAACAAAGAAAAAATGACGTAATGGTATTGAAATATAAATATATTTTTATTTTTATTTTCGGTAGTTTATCGCGTTTGTATACGGATTGAGGAATATAATTTTGGAATCGATGACGCAACGGCAACGAGCCCTAGTTGCGAAATGCGAGCGTATACCGAATAATGAGACGTTATTAAACAGAAAGTAATGAATCTCGCTTCATTTGCTTTAATTATTACTCTCGCTCAGATTGACATTCAACGAAAACAAGCAAACGATCAAATTTCATAAATGTTCAAACGTAACGATTGAATATATCGTATCATTGAATGTTTAACCATAAACGAACATCGTTATTTCGAGGATTTACGAGTAATAGTACAAGCGAATCCTATTTTTCACGTGTCGCTTTCGCCGGAAACTAATTAATACAGAACTACAAACGTATCGATCACAATTGAACGGTATTAAACGGAATAAAAGTCCTTACTTGCCCACGCAAACGCACATCTTTCTCGATGTTTAATGTGCCATAGGAAAAAACACTCGTAAATATATATAAAGTCAAAGTGTAATTTTGTCGTTTATCAAAGGATGACCTGATTTTTCCGCGCGGTTTCTTTTTTGCCTCTTAGCGTCTTCTTCCAGGCAGGATATAAAACGCGTCCTTGTACTACAACCAAACGTTACTTACGATGCCGTATCGTTTCTCAATTACAGAGCGACCGATGAAATCCTACGCCCTGGTAATTGCGTAATACTTTTTTCCTGGCGGAAATAATAGCTCATTTTTTTTCTTCGAATAATCGGATTGACGTATTATTGAAAATACTCGGCTCAAGACAACGCGTATTTCTCTTAAATTTTCCGTGGTAAACAAGCGACGCGTTAATTACTTTGATGACGAAGTTTGAATAACCCGGCTCACGTTGAAAGTTATTTAGTAGTAATGCGGACCACAAAATTCGAACGAACGTTTATAAGCATTTTATCGTTTAATATTCGCAATACAAACGGATACATCAGTTGAAACAAGCTAGTGCTTTTATGCACGCACACAGGAGTCGAGCGTCGCGATATAAATATATATTTAAAATAATAACAACTAACCAAAACACGCGTAAAAATACTACTCCAATTTACGTAACTAGCAAGAAGTAAATTGTCGCGGTGACTAATATAAAACCATGCACTGCTAATGTAAATATACAACTTTAGAATGCTGCAATGATTAGGCAACGAACGTATCTGCCGTAGCACTTGTATTGCTTGAGACAAGAATAATTAATTGCGTTGTTTTGTAGTTAAACCATAGTGATAAGAACAAATATTCGAACGTATTAACGATAGTAATGTTGTTGTTTTTTTTAATCGACAGTGCAAAGCGAGCAGGTTGGCGATACGCACAGGATCGTGCAACTTTGGCATCGCGTTGGACGTGGCTGCAAGCCCAAATCTCAGATCTGGAATATAAAATTCGTCAGCATACCGATCTTCAACGGCAGATACGCGCATCCAAAGGATTGGTGATCCTCGAGTCGTCGTCTCCTTCGTCGTTAACTGCGACAAGTGTCGACTCGTCGACTGTCAATGGTTACAGCGGTGCGTTGCCAGGATCGCGTGCCAGTTGTACGTCGTCGTCACCAGAGGCGTCGCCGGTCAATCATAGTGCCAGTCGTACGAAACCGTTCATTAGGCATTTGTTTAGAAAGCGCAAGCTTTTTCAACTCGACGGCCTGCACGAAGTCTCGAAAAGGGCTTCTAGACCGTCTAGTATCAATTGTAGTTGCGACGGCACCATGCCACCTTGTGCCGTGTGTACTGGCAGAAGAGAACCCACCTCGAGTCCGATGAGTATGGATTTGTTTAGTACATCCGAGAGGATCGCCATGGTGGATCCTGGTTTTCATCCCGTACTCTCGACGCCTGACGACGCCACCCATACCACGCACATAGATGCGATTATTCGAACTCAGGAATGGCAACAGAAAACGCTCAGGAGTGGCATGAGAATGGCCAAGGTTAAGGATAAGGATAGTAACGAGAGGAGAAACAAAAAGTCAACCGAGCAACGTGTCAAATTCCCTACGAATACCAAGAAATTACAATCCGTCTCATTAGGTGCGACTCGGTGATCTTAGCATTTGTTACATAGACCCTTTCAAGTGCCGAACAACAACGTCGAAACAAAAGACGTCGAAATAGCACGCGTGTTCTTCAATCAAAATGCATTGCATTGTTCTGGTCTAGCTCGTGTGCAGTTTTATTAATTCGCCATGAACGCCAGCACACGCACGTGCGCGATATTTCACAACATCGTTTCTTCCCGTAACTTTACTGCATTACACTTCCTGCATTATAAATCTTTACGGATTTGCTGAAAACAATTGACAAATATACATCGATAAATGTATTCCTCGCTGTTTCCATAACGAATTTGTAAAGTGTATTCGATTGCATTTGCAGTTTCTTTATGTAAAAATCAACGAAGGCGATAAGAAAAAAAGGCTCTCACGCCACGTCATTGCATCATGTTCGTCAAAGCAATGATGTCACGTCGATACAATGAAATCATTCAACTTAGTTACCAACCCAGATAAAAATGACAGTAATTCATGTACCGTTATTTGTATACAATATGAAAAATATTTAATTTTTTTTGCAGGGATAAAACGCAAAGCCCTCAAAGGTAAACGCAATCAAAATAAGACTGAACGATCGAATAACGGTCTAGGCAGCAGTGCTGGAAGCACTCGGAAACGTAACACCGGTAATTCGAAAGTACCTTCGGGTCAACAGCAACAACAGCAGCAATCGTCTGTACAACCAGCTGTTGACGAAGAGGAAGAGGCGAGCGTAATTTCAAACTCCAGCAAATATTCGTCGCCAGTGCCTTCACCCTTGCTGCCCAATCAGACGACACAAGCACAAGCACCTGAGAAAAGTGCCGTCAAGGAAAAATCTAGCACTCACAGGTACAATTGACTAATTTTTTACCGATATTTGGTCTTCTCACTCTCTCTCTCTCTCTCTTTACATTTTATTTTTCTCTTTATCTATTCCGCCTCTGCGAGGTGTTTTTTATTAATCCGCCAAACGGACATCAATCAGGTAGATGTGATTGTTTCGATAATATTCCATCCACGGAATGTTTACACTTCTCACGTTTCTTATGATTATAAATGTGAACATAACATGTAATTTTTCATTTGTCAAGTAGTTTTTTTTAATATTCTATTGGAAATTGCGAAATGTTAAGCTTTTGTTACGCGTACCGCAACAAGTGTTACATCACCATGTAAAAATAAGGCATTTATTTGTATGCTTCTGTCTACCGTTCCAATTGACATGTATACGTTCGGGGAAACGAAAAACAAAGCTAAAAAATTTTACAATCGTCAATTTAAATGACAAGATAGATTTTATGGAATTGGATTTGCAGGTATATTTAATTGGATATAGGAAATATAAAAATAACTTATGAAGCGACGGTCGTTAATCGTTGAACGAGCTTATTTACTCTGTTGAGTAAATAAGAAAAGCTATTTTGAAAGTCAAGTTTGTTGGTGCTATTGTATTAGTGTGTTGAAGTCTTAATCTAAATCTACTTAGTTTGCTTGTAAAAGCAGGTAAACGACCCGGCCAGATCCCCCGTAGATTTGACAAGTTGTCCCAAACCAACACACTGGCAACATGGGATGCTCTGTAGTTGGTTTCCTCAAAACCGTTCAGTATTCTTCGACAGTTTTCCTTGAATGCCTCAATTGACTTTTGCTAAGTGTTAACGCTTGGCCAGTCTAAAGGTTCGCTACACATTTCAGATAAATTCGTGTAACATTTTTGTAGTTTCTTTTTAAGTGACGGTTAACTGTCATGAATATACACTTATGCAACGATGAACTAAACATTGAACCTCTGTTACTACAGGCTGGCTATGTTTACACTGGTCTTCTAATGAGTATCTCTCTTAATCTGAGGGTATCGTCTTTAAGGCCCGAGAGACATTTCTTTGTTAAAGTAAACAAATCACGGAAAATCATTTTTTAACAATTCCTAATCAATCGTAACGTGTCGATTGTTCCGTGCATGTTCGTTTTAGTTAAACATTATTAGCATTCAATTACAATAATACTAATTTAGTTGTCTTATTAAGTATATCAAAATTATTTTAATAAATTTTTTTCTTTTATTTCAGTCGCATCCGGCATAATTCGTACGATATCGACAATATTGTCTTACCATACTGCGTCACTTCGTTGGCAAGGCTGGAGAAACTGCCTTACAAGGAAATCCCCCTACCAAAGTAAATATTTTATTCATTTATTGTTATTGCCTTTGAATTAGTTTCTGTGCAAGAACGTATGCTTTAACTTTACAACATTTTTCAGGTGGAGGATATGCGATGATCCTCCGAGCACGGACGTAAAGAATGGTGCCGTGCAGAAACCTGGCATAGATGACGATGAAGTGAGTATCTACTGGATCGTAATACCTATCACACGATTGTTTAATGCTCATTTATAGATTTCGTAATAATGTATTTTAATTATTTCTTTAGTTTGAAGACATTTCCGAGGAGACGACGTTAATGAGACACGAGAGAGGCGCCATAGACGAATTAAAACGATACGAAAAAAATAATAAGCTGCCTCATCATTCGCGTAACCGACACAGACGTCACATGGAAAGCAAAAACGACAGCGGTGCTAATACGCCAGGTATTTTGCATTATTATTCAGTCGATATTTATTAGGTCATGAATTAATGAAAAAAAAACAAGGCACTAATGTGCACATTGTTTTAGACTCGTCTCACGCAAGTGATTTTGGCGCAGACGCAGTGTCGATAACAACGCCACCAGCAACACCTTCGACACCTTCGACACCCTTAACACCTCAAGATCTCGAGCACCCGGAATCACATCATAAATGCGGTCCTCTGCAAAACGCTCTCCGAAAGAAAACGACTGCTGCGACGGTCGCTCGCTTGCAGAGGGAAGAGTCAAACACGTCTGTAGCGGAGGAACACGAGGTATGACTTGCAACATTTACAAACAGTTTGTACTGATCAATTAGAATATCACGTTTGTGACGCTTTATATAAACAAGAACGTTATGCTCAAAATCATTCTTAAATTATTAACTAAAAAATCACATACTTTTATATCAAATAAAGTTCTGAATATTTTCATTTTATGGGATTTTCATCTGAATATGACATCTTGTGAGATAAAAGCTGTTTACAACACCAGAACTATATTTTATCACATTTTTCCTCAAACTGTTTGACGGAATGAATACATTAATTGTCTGGTAAACAAGTAATTGAATATATTATACAATGAGTAATTTGAAAATAATTGATTAGATGCTTCTATAAAGATGTAAAAGACTGAAAAGAGAAAAAACAAATTTTTGTATCTTTATCAATTTTTACAGCAAGTCTTGCCTTATGAGCCAAGATCTTTTCCTCTGTCTGATGAAGATTATAATAAGATGGTCGAAGCAATGCCAAGTGGCCATTTAACAGAGCCAGCAACTCCTTCTGCTTGCTCTCAAGAGGAAGAGAAAGCAAACGTAAGATAACGTAAATTTTTACATAAGCGTGTCCTTAAGTGAAGTTCTGGATCACACGCAAAAATTTGTTATCTAGGAACCAGATGTAGATTCACAATCTGACTCAACGGAGTCAGCGATGTGCGATATAGAAGGAGAAGATCCCAATGATCCAGAATGGACAGTAGCTGAAACAAGGGACACAGAAAAAGAACGAATACGACCTACAGCTAAAAGATAGGAAGAGCTCGTGGGCAACTCCAATAATTTTAGGCTTATGTCGATTTTAACGACACGTGTCTGTTCATCTATATGGTTGAAAAACAGCCACCTGTCAATTGTTATGCATACCTGTCAGGGACGACATTGCACCTTGTGTAAAAGTATGAACCAAGCTGTAAAGTGTATTATATAATTATAAATTTTGTAATTTCACCGGCGTTTGCGCTTTAATAGCTTTATCTTTAAAGACAATTCATAATGAGAAATCTGCTCAAATAGCTTTTTTGTATAAAAGAAAAAAAAGGAATCTTAAAAAAAAATGATGCGTCAGTAAAACCGTTAAATAAAAAGAGGTTTTAAGACAGGGAGAATGTATTTATACTTAATTTCTAGAATAGTAACTTTTAAGTTTCACTAGACGAGTCGCAACAAACAATAAAAGTGCCAATTCCAACCTCTGTACTGTCGTACATTTTTTTTTCTTTTGAGTTCTTGTGAATATTAAGTTTTAAAAAAAATGGAGTTCTTTTATAAAGAAGACATTTGAATGCCTGCAGTTTAACCAAATAATAAACTGTTTGTAAGATTGATGAATTTGCTTTTTTCAATTTGTTTTCAGTTTACGTTGATTGGATGAATCATTGAACGATTTTAATTGTAATAATTTATTTTTTTAACTTCACAAATTTTAAAAGAAAAAATAAAACCGAAATATTTCAAATATAAACACTGATTAACCGTTGTTGTCAAGTTTTATTTGCATGCAAGCAAGTTATGTAATGTTGACATGGACAATGAAATTATTGTATTAAGTTTGTTGATTTACACTAATTTATGAGATTCAAACATTTATAAAGTAAACGCGAATATTATTCAATTACAGTCCATTTTTTTCAAGTTATATAAGTTGGTTCTCGAAAAAAACTTGCTGATTCCTCAGATTTTATAATTAATTAATTAATTTTTTTTTTCTACTTTTTTTAGTTTCAAACTTTCAATACCTAAATACTCTAATTGTATTCCTAATAAATATCGTTTTTTTTCATGAGAATATTGTATACTAAAGTAGATGTGTACACTAAAAAATATAGTTATAATAATGGTAGCTTTGTTGAGCTAAAAACCATTTCTCATAATTCACATAAATATAGGTAATAAGAAACAATGTAGATCAATTATTTATGATACTTTATTTAGTTGAAAAAGAGTAAATTCTTAAGTATCATTGAATGTACATACACCTATACGTAGCATCTACATGTTTCTGGTAAACTAACAATTTAGGGTAAGATTTCATTCAGGAAGTGAATACCAAATTTGTAAAATAATATGTCATCTCGTACTTTATTTTCATTTTTTATCATTTATATGTACAAGTAGTATAAACCTATTTACAAACTTTGTAAATTGATTTTTACAATTTCAATTGTGATGGTTTACTGTAAATTATGTGATTAAAAATATACCATCATTACAGTCTAAGGTATTCTTAATTCTTGTATTTCTGGCTGCTTATGAGTTCCATCACAGAAAGGCCTGTTTGAGGTTTGTTTACAATTACAAAGCCAATATTCCTTAGTTTTAGTTACTGTAAACTTAATAGGTTTTTGCTTAATTTTCAACCATACATTGTTGTGAGTGCCATCACAGAAGGGTTGATTTTTACTCTGACCACATAAGCACCAGTGATATACTTTACCTTCTTCGCATAAAATTTTGAATGGTTTCTTGTCATAGACCTTACCATTTTCTTTTTGTTGAGATGCACTATAGATGTTCTTAATTGGGTTGTTAGGAATTTCATTGGTATCTTTTGGCTTTGTAACATAAAGTTTAGACTGAAAAAAATAAAATAAATATTTTAATATAAAAATTCATTTTTTGTTTAAAGGTTAGATATCTTATGAAAATATGAAATAACATTATATATTATAATTAATCAACACCTACGGCTTGATATCGTGTAAAAGATACTCCACTTATTCTCGCAAATCTATTGATTAGCAAAGTATGACTCATTTTTTAATTAACAATACTATTTATTTACAATAATTTGGAGTGTTCTCGCTATCAAGATGGAGTACTGCTACCGCAAGTCACAGCAGACAGTCCGTTTACAATCACACTATTTCTCTAGCACTCATGGTAGCGGAGATTATCTGTGATGGCGACACTGCTGCAAGATCGTTAAGGCGGGTACGTAATACCGCAAGATACCTCAATATGAAAAGCTTTACGCTTTCACGAATTGTACTGTATTTAGCGAACAATAATTAAATGGAATCATTCTAAATTCATAGTCGCATTATACTCAAAAGGAACACATTTTTATTATTTAAAAAATACAAATGATTCTAGGATTCGGTCATGCCATTACGCAAGTGATCGAATCCATCAAATTATTCAAATTGGGAGATTGGGATGTAGCGCTACCTGGATTTCGTTGCTAAATCGCCAAGTGGCAAGCCAATAGCATATAACTTGCTATGGTATATATGATGATATCACGGACGTGTGCCATAACCTTCAAAGCTCAGCTGTCAGCGATAAACATTATAGTGTTTATTGCGACAGTGAGAAAAACATAAAAATCTTTACGATAGACCTTGTAATGGATCTATAAAAAATGGTCATCTGTGCGTCGTCGTAAAAAACATTTGCAACAATTCATAAAAGTAAGAATTGAATTCAAGACCAAATAGTATCTCAAAAAACATAACAACTCAAAGTATTTTTTATATTTCTTAGAAGTTACAACAATGTCAGATTTGCCATCGGAATTAACAGCGAGACCCCTGGCTCTTGTGGGTTTAATTGGTTTAGATTTAAGCAATGCTATTCATCATTCTATCTGGGAGGCCTTCAATAATAATCGTAGACCAGATGGTGTGGCAGTACAATTTAAGTTGATAAGCAATACTCACGAATTCCCAACTGTCAAACCAAAAGTTAGTCTAATTCAGTGCATTCTTTTAATAGTAACTGGTCATTTGTATGTTGCATATGATAGTCTGCTAAAATGTTAATAGTAGACAGTTATGTTATGTGAAAAATTTAATAGATAATATGTACTGGTTATTATTTTTAAGTACTCTACAATGTTAGTATTCATTACAGCGTAACTCTTACGAATGGTATATACCAAAAGGTATTCTAAAACGAAACTGGATGAATAAGTATTTGAATGAAGTACCAGCTGTTCTTGTTGTATTCTATGATCTAGATTGGCACGATCCTATGTGGAATGAAAAGAAAATGGAATGTGCTTCAAGAGTTCAATCGTTGAGGTATAATTCATATATACTGTAACAACCAATTATAGCTAAAGCAAATACTACTTTCAATAGTTAGATAAATTAATTACGACTGAAAATGGTTTTGTTTTATAGAGCAACTCTGGAAGGAAGAAATACAAAAATAGCTGTAGTTTTGATACAAAAAGATGCTCCACCACCTCCTGGGACTGAAGATTTAGTTGCAACGGAAAGGGCTACTGCCCTTTGTAGTGCATGTGAACTGCCAGCTAAAACACTTTACTTTCTCCCTTATGCTGATCATTTACTGGGTTATATATTTAGGTAACCATTGAGCCATGGTAATTTTTTTATTAATTTGTCCAACAATAGGAGGATAAAAGTAATGTTTATTTCAGATTAGAACATGTCTTATATGATCTAGCTCAAAGTTTTTACCATCAAGAATATAGAATAGTTAAAAGCCATCGAGATCAACTGAATAAAACTGCCCACCAATATCTATTTGTAAGACATCAATTTAAGATGGCATTTTTTAATGAACTCAGACAAGATCAGAATGCAGCACATAAGTCAGTCATATTGCATTTCATTGAATAGAAACTTACTGATATTTGCATTTTTATACATCATATTTCCAATTTTTAATTGCAGACATTACCAACAAACATATAATAATTTACTTGATATAAGAATGGTAGACACCAATTCTCTGGAGATTAAAACAATAGCATCATTTATAAATTACAAGTTGTGCAGGCTGATGTTTAGTCTAAAACTTCCGAAGGACGCGATAGCTCAGTTCAGAAGCCACACTGAGAGATTCAAAACTCGAACTGGGCCCAAGGAGTTGATGTTTGAGCATTACGCTTGGATATCTAGTCAGTACTCGACATTTGCCGAGCTGTTTGACGAGGCGATCAGGCAGGGTCTGCCCGCTGTACAGACGCAACATCCGGGTTATTATTTTCAATTGGCCGCCACTTATGCCACTCAGAGACATAACGCTTGCAAAGAATTGTGCGATGTGCGTCAATCAATCGATATTTCTTTGTTTAGTAGTAAATTACAATTGTCACAATAACAATCTTTTTCTTTTTCTTTTACTTCAGGATGTAGATACGTATCCTGATCCAGATCCATTAGCAGGTGAGGAAAAGCTGGAGTTCTATGGGCAGAGGCCTTGGAGACCAGGAAAATTAAACGCAGAACCTGCCGATATGACCCGAGAAGCTACTGCGATACAAGCTTTGCAGTTTAAGGAGAAGACAGTTAATCACTCTGTAAGGCATTGATTTGCTTAATTTTCGTTTTGTTCCCTTATTCGCAAGTCTCTCTTATTTATTGACCATTTTTGTATTTGTAGGTAATAATAATAGGTCTATTAGGAAATGCTATATCACAGTTTAAAATATACAGATGTCCGCGAATGCGTCGACTTTTAGGTACATGATAATTTAATTTGACGAGTTCTTGAACATTTGAATAATAGATCATTGCATTTTTCTTTTTTTATTTTTAGTTGTTCAAATGGCTGAAGAATATTTCAACTGTAGAGATTATGGAAAAGTATTAACGTAAGAACGACAATAAACAACTTTTCATTTGTTTTTGTAAAATTATATAAAATAATATGTATTTATCATTCTAGACTGTTAATGCACATGCTTTGGGAATATCGAAGTGAACAGTGGCCTGTTCTTTTGACAGATGTATTAAAAAGTGCTCTCAAAGCGGCTTACTTGTCTGCAAGTATTCAGGATTATGTGACATTAACTCTAGAATCACTAGGCTCAACGACCACTTTTCCAATCGAACGTAAAACAAGTATTTTTGAAAACATTACTAATATCCTAGAGGTATGATTTTTACAATATTTTATAATTACCTATCTATGCATGTAAGCGTATAATTTATTCTTTCATTAGGGTAAATTGCCGAACCCTGAACCAGACGTAACGGAAGAACTTAAAGCTTCCGCTATACAAAAATGGTCTGCCCATTTCAATCGAAGCGAGCCTTTTGTTTTTACAATAGATGACGACAATATGACATCTTTCATCGACGTCAAAGCCCGCTTTGTTCAGCCAAAATATACAATCAACTCAATGGTTACGATTGAAGTTTTTATTAGGTAATTTTGATTGTGATCTAAGTTTATCACAAACATAACTTGAGCCCTATATAATTTTGTGAACCAATTTGTTTAAAAGGAATCTTTATCACGGCGAAGTTGAATTTTCAAAAATAACAGCGACAGTAACAGGCTCATCGTACAATGCTGATATGCCCGTAAAAGTTACCAACGAAGAAAAACTTGTATTTCGTGGCAAAGAAGCGAAAAAGTTTGTGTGTCAATTTGAAGTTTCTCAACATATTGATTCATCTGAAATCAAACTTGGTGCGATAGCATTGTACCTCGGGGACGAGAAAAAGTGTTGTGTAATAATGAGATTCCCGGCCGCTGGAAAAGAAACTCACTTTCTTGATCGTTTATACCCTGAAATTCAACAACTCAGGTACGCATCATTTAAATTGGATGTATCGTTGCACAATTCTTCAATGATAATATTAATATTAGTCTCTTCATCTTTGTTCAGGGGTGGATTATTCGATAGCATTCACCCTTTGATAACGGCTAAAATTCAACAAAACGAACCTAACGTCTCAATAATAACTGAATCTAAACTACCGGCCCTCTTGGGAGAATGGTTTCCTGTAAATATCACTGTATCAACTAATGAAAATATTGCTAATGTAAATATCATCGTGAATCTGCTTCAGGATAACAATGAACAATTGAGTAGGTTGATTATTGTATTTATTTTACACAAATTCGTGAACGTTGTTTTTCTATTTTTTTCTAATCAATTAATTCATTAAAATATTAAAGCCTGATTTTGTAATTTTTCAGCTGAGTTGAGTATAAATATGAATGATAAGCAATCATTAATCAACATTGAAGTTGACACAATTAGTGCCAATACATCCATTCAAAGAGTAGTTTTTGTTAGAGCTCATAATGTTGGCGATAGGGCGTTTTCTATTAAGGTAATAAAAATTGTGCAATAACTAGTTTAGATAACTGTGAAGCAATGATATAAGTATATTATTTTGGAAACTTATTTTGCAGGTTGAACATTTACGATCCGAGGAAAAAAAATATACGAAAGAAACTACCTACTTTTTCTCAGTCGTTAAACCTTTTGAAGTTACCACTCAATTTTTTACAAAATTATACGAGCCACTAACAAAAGGATTTATAAATGATTCTTTGTTCCTTATGCCTCATATCACATGCACTTCCCCTTGGCCAATTGAAATAAAAGATACTTCAGTAGAGTTGGTTAGTTATTTTTTTGTTGGTGTAAAGATGGTAATTGCAAAATATTATAATTAAGAATATTGTCGTATTTTAGGGTAATACAATATCCATGGAAACAGAAACGCCAAATGAAGCGATATTGCAAAAATCTATATTGAAAGAAGGAGAGAGTGGAACAGACGTTTATTGTATTGTTCCAAAAGTCGGCAGCGAACAGCCTACCAGCACGGGAGTCTACACTATCAAATGGAAACGGTAAATTGTATTATTAACAAATTTCGACCTAAAATACAGGATTTGTTTGCACGTTGAAATATATCATTCACAGTGCCAATGACGAAAATGCAGTAATAACGAGCAGTAGTGTGACGTTGAGTCCATTATGGGTAGAAGATGCGGTTATTGGTTTAGAAACGAAATTACCTCCACACGGATGGGTTTGCACGCCACTATGTATTTCGTATTATATCAAAAATCATTCCGATTATTTGATAAGCTTAAAATTGAGTATGGAAGCCAGTGAAGCTTTCATGTTTGCTGGTCATAAACAGGTATTTTGAACTTGTACAATTCGTTAAACAACTCGGAAAACAAATATTTGAATACCGTTTACATTTTCAGATTGATATCTGCATTCTTCCAGAAAGTGTAAAAAAAGTCGAGTGGATTCTTCGACCATTGATACCAGGTTCTGTAGCTCTTCCATCGTTAACGTTATCAATTCCTGCTGGTAAGAGTAATAAAACTAACCGTGGGAAATCAAATTTATTTATTTATTTGTTGACAGCGTTTTCAAATTCATGCGATTGGTTTCAGATGAAGAGTACAAATTAAATAAAACGAGACTTCAAGAAGTAATAGAACGATCGATACCGACTCATATATACATAATGGTGAGTACCCATTTTTTTCAAAGCAAATTTAACAGAAATAGATGCAAAAATTGTATTTACGAGAGATATTATTTTTCAGCCTAAACCTCAGACAATAGAGAAATAATACATTTACTGTTGAATATTGTGCAAATGTTTTACTGTTTCGTTCGTATAGTATGTGAATAAGTGAAGGTTTTGTATTTATTGTCTAAGCTTTGTAAAAATGTAAACTTGAAGAACATGTGTTTATTCCATTATCCATTACCAAAATATTAAAAAAATATAAAAAATCTGTTATTACCACACAAGTCGTAGTTTCTTTACGTCTAATACATCTTTGGATTTTCATTAACTAGCTATCAAACCATGGATTGTCTTTATTGACGTAATTTTTAAAACCTAAAACATACATAACAATTGCGGCATCTTTTATTTTCAAGCGATTTTGGTCTAACCTTATTTACGAAAAATTTTATAGAACTAACAAATCGCATGTTCAATTAAACGTCTTGCGGGCAAAAAAATGTACAAATCTATGTACGTTATATCGATTAGGTCGTCAAACAATAAAGAAAAATTGAAATATCGCGCGTAAGCGTTAATCGGAATATTACACGGCGTCGCAACTCGTAGTAATCAATGTTCGTTGTCAACGTTACGCAACTGCCTATACAAACGAGGGTGGAGAGTTGCCCGCACGATTTTCATAGGGGCATACACGTACGAGTAACGTATTTTAAAGTTAAGCAATAGGAAAAGCAAGGTTGTCGACGAATATCACTAAATACAGTGGAAGGTAGGGAAGATGAGCGAAGGAAAAAACGAGATTCACCAAGTAGCGCGGAAATATGTAGAAAAGGAAAGGGAATTGGAAGGGAAATTGCGTGAATGGTAATACGTAGCGATTTAAAAGTTTATTTATAACACTGCTTGCGCGATCCTTTTCCATGATTCGTACAATTGAACGTTCGCGTTTATCCGATACATTTCTAAATATTTCAGCGAAAAAGCGCAACAAGAATTGAGATCTAGAGTCGACTCGAAAATCGATACAGATTCATCGACACCGTGTCGTCGAGGCTATCAGCGCGAACAATCACATGCACGAAATCAACAGCTCTTGAAGGTATATTTGCCGAGCGATCGCTCAATTGTTCATATTCAATATTGATACATGCTTCTTATTGCAAACGAAGGATTTCGAGAAGGCGAAAGCAATATTGAGAACCGAATCGACGTTCACGCCAAACGAGCAGGAACTCGGTGATTTAGCATCGGCTTATCGTCGCTTCTTGGAAAGCTGAAATAAAACACGGCGTGTTATTTCAGCTAGACCACGGTCTGCAAAAAAGGAAAACAACAAGAATGATTAATCGTTGCATCGTGTGCGTTCTCTCTTACAATATCATCGACGATTAATCCGCTATAAGCTGCGCCTCGTTGAAGCGATCTCACTTAATATCTCGAGCCAAACGAACAAACTCGTTGAAAAAAAGTACAGTTTGTTGATCGTTTGGATCGATCGACCATGTGAAATCTGTTTGCCGACAAGCGAAGACTACAAGAATATGTCCAGTTGTATGGATGTTTCATCGATTGACTACGGCCTCTTCGATTTGACGACGGTCTGCAAAAGATATACCAATTATCGTTAATAATATTACGCGTGTAATTAGCTTACGCGACAACGCGTATATTTTATAAATGCAGAACGATAATTGCGCGATGTGCCTGACCATATTGTACACTTGGACTACTTGCAGACGAACGCAGTTTAACGTGTACGTGTTGTTTCTTTCGAAAACGCGAGAATTATTCGATGAATTGGCTTTAAATACGACTCACCGTATTAACGTTACTCTTCTTTCGACAAAATGTCCTCTTTTAGAGTATCAACATTGACGAGGCTTAGTCATCGTACGTATGATTACACATGTACAATTTACACGATGTTCGTGTGAAAGTTATAAACGATACGACTAAAAGCGTGCATAGATAGTAGTTGAACATTATTGACGCTAAGAAAAGCGAAAGTAAAGTTTGATAACAGGTAAAGATATCGAGAGCGCTCGAAGGAGTAACTATAATATATTTTTGTTATTTATGTCAAATCGAACATCTTTACGACCACCGTAAACGACGTATGATATGTTTGATAGAATTTTATGAAATTTGTTGAATTCTGCGGATGTTCTTCCTTTCGGGTAATAATCCTACACCGACAGTAAAGCAACGACAAGTATAGAAATATAAGCCAGCAACATCAATAACAAAAAAACAAGTAGAGTCAAATTAAAAAACAAATGTATATATGTGTGTATACGTGTGTATGCACGTCGAATCTCTGGTAACATACAAAGCACAAAAGATAGAGAGAAAGAGAGAAAGAGAGAGAGAGAGAGAGAGAGTACACGAGTGTCGAAGCGATCGCGTTTTTTCCACCTGTCCAAATGATGTCGACGGTAACAACAGAGTAGTAGTAGTAGCAGCAGCTTGCGTACACAGCATGCTATCGTCGCTTACTCGCAAACGCGTTGCTACCGCTGCCACCGCCGTCACCCGCGACTTCTCCACTTAATTATTGCCGTACGTGTGCGCTCACGATAGGGAATAGCGATAAGCCTATGCTACTACATACTTCGTCTTCTTTCGTTTCAATTTTTTTCTCTTTCTTCCTTTTCATATGTAGCGTTATTTTTCCTTTTTTCTTTCGTTACACGCGCCCACTTTTTGACTGGATGCAATAGTTGTTTTTTTTTAACGTTCGAGAAGACAATGAACACAAGTGAAAATTATCGACGCGATTTTCCGACAATTTTGTTTTTTTGCGATCGTCATATCCAAAGTCGTATTTTCGGGTTGAACGATCTCGTGCGATGATTTGGTAATGTCGTGTACGTCATCGAGTAAAATGTCGAATAGTTATCGTGAGCGGTAATTTATCGAGTAAAAAGCCATACGCATTGCGACACGATAGTATTGCAAAAAAAATTGGATACATACGGGATGCATGTTTTTTTGATAGAAGCGCGAAATCCGCGTCTACATTTTCACTACTAGTGGCACTTTATTTACAAATGTTACTCCCGAGCGAAGTGAAATAATCCGTTCTCCTTTCCACGCCCGAATGGCTAAAGACTCGTTTAAAATCTGTAAATTCAAGATTGCATTGCGAATCAAGGTAACTTAAGTGTGATTTGTAATGCAAAGCATCGCGTCAAAAGTACTCGAATTAATATAACTACGTAAAAGGTTATTCCTTGTACAGGTTTGAAATGTTCGATTAAAAAAAAAAGCAATAATATGACGTCACTGGAATAGCTCGATACCACGAGAACGGGAAAAAATCAAGATAGTCCGAATATTGTAAATACGCAAAGTATATCAGCGTGTACACTTGAGCAGACAACATTGAGGAGAAAAATCAATAAAAACTTATAGTTTAAATTTCTTTCCTCGCCTTCCTTACAAAGTTGGAACAGAAGTATCTTATCTAAATTTGACACACAAAAAATCGTCAAATAATCCTAAATATATATAACTAACTAACTTCGGAAACAACGTAACGCTTCGTCAACATTGTCCGAACCGTAAGGCGAAATTTTTTGCTGCGATGCTATCGCCCGTGTCGTTACTGGCTATTAAAGTAATTTTTTATGTAAAATAGTATCTCTAACTACATTACATTATCACGTAACGAAAATTTTACAAAGAACGCATAGCACCAAGGTCAAATATACGACAAAATGTCTCGTAGATCATTCGTCCTTTCTTTTCTCTTTGGAGCTATCTTATATTGGAAAAAAAGCAGTTTTGCATTTGCGTTATTTGTTTGAAACAAACGTATATCTAGCGGAAAACGATTACTTTGAAAACGATTTTTAAACACTGTTCCGATATACCAATGTAATAAATATTATATTTAACGAACGTTGTTCGACTTTAAGCGATACCAGTGTTTCCGGCTATTGATTACGAAAACACCAAGAAAAAGGGAAAAAAGAAAAATTTGGTAATTAAGGTACAATTTAACGAACATTGTAAGACCAGGTGCAAGATGTATAAGAACGAACCACGTGTTTGCCAAAAATTACGTAAAGCAAAGAAAAAAGAAAAAAAGTAAAAAAACTCATCGCTGACAATAAATTAAAAAATTTACACATCATTAAAATAACAAATCCACCGATAAGATAATAAAAAAACTTGGCGAGATGTCACTCCGAGTGAAGTACAATATGTATATGTACTATTTGTTAAGTAAAAAAGTAAAAAAGAATACCTATATCCATCATATCGATAACGTAACCAAGTGTCCTTGGAGAAAGAAAACTGCAGCGTGTGATCCTCATCGGACCAAGTTCTTCACTCGACTGACACTGCAACGAGTAAAATATGTTTTGGATGAATCGTTTGTCCCACGTTGAATTTCATTATACCTGAACAAACGCGCGCCTCGGTTTATAGCTCTCGCTTATACCGTCGAAAAATTTTCGTTGAAAGAGCCGGAAATTCTACGGGCGCGCACGCTTTCTTATCTCGCGCCTTTATTGTTGAGACGCCGCCGCCAACGCCGCAACGTGTACGCAAGTGCTCGCTATGCTAAATACATTCCATCGCGGTTCAACTATTTCTTTCTTTTTTCTTTCTCCCTTCGATATCATTTCTAGTTTTATCGAGTTCAACAGTTTCGTTCGAAATAGCATGTACGCTTATCGAGTGCTTTGCATTCGTCGATTTCCAAACTTCACGTATTTTTATCTCCCGTAATAATTATATCACGATGTTCTCCATTTGTTATACATGTTTTACACGTGTGTAAAATAAACAATGTTGTTTTTTGCCAGCGTTAAAACGACGTTGAACGAACAACTTTGCGCGCAAAGTATATTTAGTACACCGAATCAAAAACTTTGTAAGCGATTGCATTATCAAAATATCTACCTTTTCTCAGAGTTACCTCGTTTACTTCAACGTTCGAAATTAATTTACCGATGATCTCTGTCTTTCGTGGAACGTTGAACAGAGAGTACGATAACAATTAATTAGTGCAAACTAGCCGAACAAATTCCAATCGAATGGAAGTATTTGAAGAAGGAACAAAGATGATTTCCATAAAATTTCGTAATAATGGAGCGAGAATGTACAATGGTATAATGTATGAAACTTACGTAAATCCCACAAATTGTGTCTAGCGTGTTCCGACAATGTTTAGTCAGTCAGTCAGCCAACAAAGTCGATTTCGAAGTATATAGCGCGTAACAACCACGGCAATCCGGGTATTCGCTTCCACCCTCCTTATCGTACTTCTTTTTTTCTTGGTCTTAATGTGTACCGTAAAAGTTTAAAGATTGTATTGATGGTTAAATCACGACTTGAAAATCACGTTCAGATACATTTGCGTAAACAAGTATTACGTAGATATGTTCAGTGGAATTTTTCAAAATTCATCGTTCTTATCGTTAAATCAACCAAATCTCCCGTCGATATTGACGAATCCGTGAAATGAGGTAGCTCAAAGAGAAGCAAAATTCATAATGATCAAGCAGACATTATTTGCGACAAAAACGAAGAAGACAACTTTAAAACAAAAAACAAAAAAATAGTAGTTCGACATGATGAAATGCACACACGTGCATACACAAGACGATGAAAAGTAGGTAAAGACCGATAGCAGGTATCGTCTGCCTTGAGCCGTAGTGGGTAGCCCATTTTTTCTTTCTACCTTGGGCGCTATGCAATCGTTAAACACGAAAAACGATCTTCCAAGGAACACGTTTTTTCTTTTCTTTCAGCATTGTTAACGCTGCAATTAATCGTTTACTAGTTCAAGGTATGCTCGAAATACGGATTTCTCCTTGGCAACTCTTTATTTTACTAATAATTAAATCGAAACAAAATGATTGCTTTTGCTAGAGTTGATTTTTAAATCATATATAATGATTAATTACTTGTAAATAACTAGACATTTTATATTGGATCGAATGAGTTTGAAAAGAAAATAAATGCGTGAGATTACATATTTTTTTACAATCTTTATTACAAGCAGTTACTGTTGAAAAAAAGAACAGTGAGAAGTTGAACGTGATAAAAAATCAACCGCAAATACGTTATTGTGACGTATTGAAAAATGGAAGATTCAAATTATTATTAAACAATTGTACTAGTTATATGTTTGATTGGAATCAAAACAGTCAATGTTTTGCTCAAACTATAAATACATAATAAATGTCGAAGAAACTCCGGAAAAAAATGGAACTAATTCATCCATACCCATGCCTTAATTACAGTTTTCTTAAGCCAGACTCCGTTGAAATACGGCGGCTAAATTAAATTATCATTACAAATTTTCAAGAAACTGATTTATCACTGGGGCTACTAGTTCTGGATTGTTCAAATGAACGTGATGCGTTCCTTCGACTTCGTAATATTCAAATTTCCTAGCGCCCAATTTGATAACATCCAAGACTTTTTGGTAATTTTCCGGCGGGTCGAATTCCATTCCAGGCCTAGCTCGGATGTTCATGTAAGCACACTTGATTTGCGATGCATAGGCCATAATTAAATCTAGTGAAAGCATACCAAGCATGGAAACCTGTAATTAAATAAATAATAATTTGTGGCTATTTAAAAACACATGTGTTCTTTCAAAACTATACGAATAAACAAACTCACTTTTAGCCTGGGATCTCTACTGAAATAATGCTTGCCCGGATTGAGCGCTGGCTGCATTCCCCTCTTCATTAGTATCTCAGCACTTTTTTTTGTAATGGAGCCTTTGTAGGCATCTTCAACAATTTTTATCATTTCGCTATATTCATAACAAGGCACACTATCTAATGTCAATTTCTCAAACTTGAGAAATTTGTCAATGTGATCACCCGTAATGCTAGACATTTTTGTAATATCTTTTACGCTAGGACTAACTATATCCAAACTTATCACAAAATCTACTTCATCTGGATAGGAAGCTGCATAAAGGAAGGATATGGCACCTCCAAGTGAGTGACCCAAGAGTTTTACCTGAATTAAATAAAATTGGTCAATTGTAAATTCAATTTAAATGTAATATTTAGCAAATAGTTGTTAGTCACAGTGATATGTACAACAAAAGATGTTTACTAACTTTTAATAGAATAAAATTAAAATTAGAATATTGTTAAATGTAACTTATATCATTACAGTAAAGCAAGTTTCACTAAACAATAATAAATGGAAACTTAATTACCAAATAAATAAAAAGAAAAAAAATGCAGACTTGCTCCGAATTGACAATAATATTTACAGGACTTAACAAATCCGATTTTAATTCTTTTACTCATTAGCTAACCTTTCTCCATTCGTAATGTTTAATAATTCTACGAAGTAGAATAATCCCCTCCCAATGCACGTAATAAAATTGGCCATTAGGATAATGCGACGAGAAACCATGACCAGGTAAATCCAAACAGAGGTAAGCATAACATTTTGGTAGCAATGGAACTAATCTATCAAAGCTGCCTGCATTATCTTGTCGACCATGCAAAGTGACAATTGGCTGTATCTCTTTAGGACCCCACCACTTTCCTGCGGATAATGAATTTAGTTATTGCAGGAAGATGCAGGTTGTTCCTCTCAAGTATTATAAAACTCAATCGTACATTTCTTTTTGAATTCACAGTAAAATAATATTGCAATATGCACAAAGAATATAATGAACATATAAAGTGTTATTTGCATGAAGTAAATTTGCTGAGAGGCACACATTTAATTTGTGGTAACAGCTAAAAATCTTGTAACAAATTCAATGTGGTAGAAATGAAATAAGAAATGATTATTCATGCAGTATCAACACGGATTATTCAAAATATTGAATATGAATGTCATTTTCAAATTAACAATATCGGAGCAAGTTCTGTAAAAATAAATTTATAACAATGTTCCCCAGAGCTCTAGCACCAAATTAATGCACTTTTTGCATAAATTGTGGAACTCGTCTTCTAACCTTGTCCCATTTGTAGTGCTTAACAATTCTACGTAGAATAACAAGTCCATCCCAAAATATATAGTAACTTTGCCCTGGTGGAAAGTGAGAGGAATGACCATGCCCAGGAAGATCAATACAGAGGACTGATACATTTTTTGGCAGCATTGGTGCAAGATTCCAAAACGTCCCTGCATTATCTTGCCATCCGTGCAGTGCAATTATTGGTTGTACATTTGTTGGACCATACCACATGCCTATATTTTCCAAGGTGTATGATAATAGACAATGACATCCAGATATAACATTTTTTATACATTTAGTGTGCTCTATATAGGAACTATCATAATGATGGTCTGATAATAAATTTTAAATTTTGACATAAAATTGTAAATAGCAATTACTAACCACTGATATGTCCCCAAGGCACTGGAATGTGCACCTCCTCAAACTCTAGAAAATTGATAAATGCTTGATTAGCATGGGTAACAGCAACAAACCAGATAATCTATGCGAGTATCATCACTTTATTTTACCTTTACTTTCATGTCCATTGTGGACATCGACACCGTTGTTCGAGGAACTCATAGCGATGCTTCAAGCTTTGCACGTTATCTAGTCTCAAACAAATGAAGCCTATAATCCTTGAACTTGGTGCATTAATTAATATTAATTGTTAGAAAACGTATTGAATACTGTTACAAACGCTGTGTCACGGTAAAAATGTCAAAGCGGTTGTCGTTTCAATCACGCAATAACCATCGATATTTCTTGCTGTCACTTGAAATTCATGAAACTAGCATGTGCGCGAGTGTGCAGACGATAGTCCACCAAATACCTACCGCTGGGTATAGTTGCAATCAATAAATCATATTCACAATTGTTATACTTAATTAAGATTCCTATAAAGCAACTCAGGTCTTTTATTTCGAATTGATTTTGTTGCCGATATATTTGAATATGCAATCAGCTGGGGAAGGAAGTAATTCATTTTTAAACAGTTTACGTTATCTATCCGCTACCAGACGAATCATTTTCTTTATCAAGTAACGCTACAGTTGTAGCACTTTTCAATGCTGCTACCTTTATCGACTGAGAAGACCGTTTAATTGTAGAACTCAGTCAAGACGTGTTTTGTTTATTTAATTTTTAATGAATTATTTATATCGAGCCGAAAGCACAGTACAGTCATTCTATACGTTGATTCTTCATAGTTTTCGTATTTTTGCTTTGTAATAGTCATTAAATTCCATCTATCAATTATAAATATTGTACCAATTAACGCAATATATCTGATCTAGCGTAAAACAATAAAATATTTCCTTAAAAATAATTATTGTAATGTAAACTATTACACAATATAGGAAAGAACATACGAAATCAGCATTCATTTTGAAAATCCAGTTGATATAAGGAAAATGCCAACTATAGAATGGTTAAATGATGATAAAGCTTATCAAATGTAAATTTTCAAAATTTCGCGACAAGCTCAGTCGATAAAAGTTTTCAGGTTTTACCATTTTTTACGCTCCTAAAATTGTTCGCGAATACCAATCTTTATCCCAACAGTTAATAGAATTCAAGTAGATCTAGTTTCTCAATCAACAATCATGAGAGCCACAACAACGTAATTTATCGCCTAAATTGGCAAGTTGTCGACCCTCTACAATGACGTATCAACAAGCTGCAAGTCCATGACGATAGGTTATCTTCGTCTGTCGCGTTGAGCGTAATACAGGTCGATCTCTGTCTGGGAGTCATCGGGAAGATCCGCTAGTCGGGGAAGGAGCGCAATAATCGAGCCTCTTTCTCTCTCGTTCATCTACATCGAATCCTGCGGACTAGTGCGAACACGTATTCTGGTATATCCACAGGCAGTTCCCGACGACGACGTCGCGTGCGCTGTGCTTTGAGTCGTCGTGAACAGTGAGCAAGCACTGCCTAAGAAATCAAGAGAGAGAGAGAGAGAGAGAGAGAAAGAGAGAGAGAAAGAGATAGAAAGAGAGGCAGAGAATAAAGAGAGTATATTCGGCAGCGAAAGATAGTTTTAACGAACGTTAAAAGTGCTTTGTGCCACGACAGGGAGCTGCCGCCCACGAGCATCGTCAGCGTATATGATAGTCTACGCGGAAAATGAGTCGACATGATGGTACGTAAAAAGCCAGCCCCACGATCAAACTGAGCGAGAGAGAGAGACAGAGAGAAAGAGTGAATGCCTTTCTCCGTCTCGCTCTCTTGAAACTATCGCGCCAGGCCTCCATCTTTCTTGTCCTCGAGATTTTCAACTCCTGGGGAAGCTATACATAGACGGTTGAACGATGAAGAGGTGGATGGAGCATTTCGCGTGATTATGAAAACAGGGCAAGGGAGACGGAGTGCTGGTCTCTGGCTGATGTCACAGACCAGATGGCAGCACGATATCAACCAGGAAATTGAGAAGCTTGCTTTTTTTTAACTGTTTTCCACTTGATCTAATTGCCTGCCTTGCTGGAATCTCGATGCTCTGCATCGCCAAGCTTTTTATTCCGTCTGCTGGAATTAACATTGCTCTGCAACACTAGCTCACTGTGAGCAGAGCTCTGCTCTAGTTTCATGGCCCTGGCCTGTTTGGGACAATAGTAATAATAATGATGATGATATTCCTGATGCTGATGATAATGTTTATTTGCAGGGGTAAGCTGTGACTCCTGTATGAAAGGAAATTTTCGGGGTCGCAGATACAAGTGCCTAGTGTGCTACGATTATGACCTGTGTGCCAGTTGCTACGAGGCTGGTGCTAGTACCACTCGCCATCTCGCTGATCATCCTATGCAATGCATTCTCACAAGATCAGATTTTGGTAAGCATTCTTTGGATTTGTTACACTGCTCTATGTGCTTACAAATACCAAACTTAACTTGGAGCACTTGGGTTTCATTGGTTTATTTATAGATGCATACAGTGCATTTTAGTAGCTGATGATTTTACTGTTTTTGCAAATACATGCTTTATTTGTGTACTCTCTTTTCATGCTTCCATACTTTTCACATGCAGAAGATGTTGATTTACTATAATTTCTTGCTTTCTAAGTATTCAATTTTTTGGCAACTTTCCAATGTTTTTACACTTGTACCATAAACCAAGTTTTTCTGGCCTTTATCCATCTTTCACTGGGAATTTATGTTATAAAGATATATTTGTTTTAAGAACTTGTTTTAGATCTTTTGTTCTTTTTTTTGTTTTTTACACACTGACAAAACTGATTGGTACCTATAAAAATTACTTGTATATTTTGTCAATAACTCTTGTATTTTTAATGATCTTAAAAATACTTGCATGTAAATATTTACTAAAATGTATATTTTTACTATAAAAAAATGTTTCTGCAATGTATTTGAAAGTCACTGATTTAGAATAATAAAGCCATTTAAATATCAATAATAATCACTGTCACTGTCAACCTTCCATAGAGTTAAACTAATTCTAATAACGTACATAACTATTTTATTAAGTATATTTGATAACTGTATTAATTTACTTTTGTTTACAACATTAGAACTATATTATGGAGGAGAGGGAGTAAGTATTGAGCAGCCTCAATCTTTGACTTGTCCGTACTGCACAAGAATGGGATTCACAGAAACAACTCTGCAGGAACACGTTGCTGCAGATCACCCCGATACTTCATTCGAAGTGGTATGTTAATTATTGCTCTAGAAACATGGATTTAGAATTTTTACACATTTAAATGAATTGAAAATAGTTATGTAAATCACTATTGGCTTGGTTTATAATTCAAAATTAAATTTGTTCAAACTTTAAAATTCTTTTTTAATAAAAATTTACGTATAAGTAGTAATTAAATACATTTCTTTAAGAAAAAAATTGAATTTTGTATTAAATCATACATATGCTGAACGTTTTTAATGAATTGTTGATCATTGAAAACAAAAGTATATTGCCATATGTCAACATGATTAGATGTTAAGCACTCGACATAACCAAATTTATAAGTTTCACATAGTTACAAATCAAATTTAGTTCTGGCAAATTTTTAAACACATAGTGAAAGTGATATAGCTAGTGAATGTTTTTTTAGATTTATTGCAGATTAAGTTGAATATATAGATTTTTTATTGGTATTATTGAAATAATAGGTTATTATATCATCATTAACATTACTAAAATAAAATATAAAATATTACTAAAATACAACAAATGATATCAAATTTTTCAAATGAAAAATGTTAAATATTCAGTCCAGTACAATCCAGTAATGATTCGTGTTATTGATTGATGCATTGCAAAAGGCATATGCAAAAGGCAAACAGCATATTTGCATTAGAAGACGCATTATCTCGTTTCTCATTTGAAAATGTGACGAGTTAAAAATCCGAAACCACGATCGGTACGTTAAGCATGTTTAAGTTATCCTAATATTTCTTTAAAAAATTGCAGATTTGTCCAGTATGCGCGTATTTACCTGGCGGCGAGCCAAATTTGGCCACAGATGACATTGCTGGTCATTTAACTTTGGAGCATCGTAGTGGGCCAAGAGATTTAATAACTTTTCTTGACGACTCGGCATCTAATCGATCTAGTGTACGGCGAATACCTCACACAGCTAGAGGTGTCGGCTCATCTAGAAGTCGCAGGTATGTTTCCATTGCGGGCAAGGTTAAGTAGATAAAGAAATGTAAATGTACTTTTGTCTGGTTGCAGGTCCAACATGCATTTCAGTTCCTCGGGTGGCCTCAGCCCCAGTAGTAGGGAAGGGATTGATCCAATAGCCGAGTTGCTGTCGCAATTGTCTGGAGTGAGAAGAGCCGGAGCAGGTGGCTCTGGTAGTGGAAGTGCTGTACAAAGCTCGTCCGCGCCTTCGCAGTTACAGCAATTACAAATGCAATTACAAATTGAACGTCAGCAAGTTAGGGTAAGCACTAATTTTGTTTCGCAATACCTTTTTTATATCACCTTGTACGTCCAAAAAGATGAGTCGATTGAATATAACGTATGACGAATTGGTTGGGTTTGTTTATAGGCTGCGAGGCAACAATTAGAACGATTGCCAAGGCGACAGACTCAAGTGATCGGCTCAGTTGCCGGCGGGTCAAGCAGCAGTGGAAATCATTCAAACACTATGTCTAGCGTTGTGCCGAGCAATGCGGCTAGTAACAATAACGTTGCCAGCTCTGTTAATCCATCCAGCGCGACGGCGTCGAATGCACAAAATTCCACGTTTCTGTTACCCCGGTAAGATTTCAATAACACTGATACTTTTTCAGTTAGACCTTCTGTGCGCGCTAATGACCTTTTCAAGCAATGCGATGCATCGCAATAGCGTTACGTATGTTTAAATAAAGAAACACGTAAAGTATATTACATTTTCCAAATGACGTGCCCGTTGTCAATGATCAAATATCTTTTTTAATTTAAACTGAGTATATTCGTTAAAAATATGTTAATTTGAATTTGTTAAGTCAATTTTTTTTGTATTTAGAGTAATCTCAATGTTGATGAGGTATAAATGATGATTAATAGAGATAAGACATTTTATAAGTATATCAATTTAATTAAGCGATAATATCGTTAAATTGAATTTAAAAGATTGGTAGAACTACATGCAGGTGGCAAGCTTTCGTCATCAAATGTCATCTAATCCAGGTTCATTTGTAATTGCAGATGCATAACAAGCACACCATCCGACTCACAGTTACAGAGCATTGAGAGGGAAAGTGCAAATCGTAGCCTGTTTACGCGGGAATTAGTGGTGAGCACGTTGGTTGAAGCGTTGCCAGATCTTACCTCGTCTCAGCAGCAGGTAGCTTCGAGTGCGCCGACGCCTGTCTCGAGCGTATCCACGGCGATGAGCAGTCCCGAGACGCCGAATGCCACCAGTGCCTCGTCGTCTTCGACAACTACCATCCAACAGCAGCAACAGACGACATTAAAAAAGACACAAGACAGCAGCAAAAGGGAGCAGACCAACAGTCCACTTAGCAAACAGTCAACTGCAACGCAACAACAGCAGCATCAAGTCACGGCGACGACGGCCAGTCAAGGATTACCGGCAAATCCAAACAACGCTGCTGCTGCTGTTGCTGCTGCTGCCGCTGCTGTTGCTGCTAATGCTGCGGCTACTACTGCTACAACTATCACCCCTCAGAGCACGGCACCCGTCGTACAAACACTAATGCACGTCATACCTCAACCACTGGTACGTTATATTCGCTCATATGTTAATCGTAGTATCTTGGTATTTTTCGACTTTTTTTTTATTTGAAGGGATCGACAGCTTTGTGTTTGATTATTTATTAATGCAAAACGAATTATGTTTAGCACGTTTTTTGATTATTTTTTCAAGTATCTCCGTTTTTTCACACACCAAATGTTACACTTTTCATTTACTCTACTTGTTTACAAATTCAGAATTTAGAAGAAATTGATAATGTAATAGTCATTACTGTTGATTTCAATCGAAACCGTAATCAACGATAAATGTTCATTTTCGTTATTCGAGCAAATCGTTAACGTATAGATCAATTATTAGAACTTTGTGTTTTATAATTACATTAAATTCAATATGATAAAGTATAAACGATTATTCAATTGTCAGTACTCAATTGTTAATCGAAGCTATCGTTTGGAATAACTATTAATTTGTTGCAAGGATCAAGTGATATGAAACTTAAAATAGACTTTTTATCTTTTAGCATTTTTCCTGATAATCTGCATTACAAACAGGTTTGATTTTCTTCAGTTCTTTAGTTTTCTCTGTCATTCATCCTTTTTTTTATTCATTTTTCGAAAATTAGAAACTTAGATTACAGTGTCGTTGTTCATACATCGCAGTAAACTGACATGCTTTAATAGTAACTATACAAAATCAAAAGAGCTGAAAATAATTATAACTGGAAAGATACTAGAATCATGAATCACATTGATCAACTGTATTTCCCAAACTTAACTTCATGGCTTTTATAATACATTTGTATTGACATAACAAAAAATAACGTCACTGTTGAATTCATAGTAGAATGGAAAAATTAGTACTTGAAAAAATAAGCGTCCTTAATGTGTCATCGAATGTTCTTTTTTACCTAACGAAGAAAGTTATAGTTGAGTATTATCAAAACACTTAAAATGCTATATTAAACATTATCAATCGTGCACTTGACTCTAAAATAAATGTTTTGGTAAAAATGGAAACATTTATTTTGCATAAATTCGAAGCACATTTGTATCTGTTTTATCACAATTGAACGTTGCGCCGAATGATTAATGAAAAGTCTGAGATGAAATAAAACTGATTTGTTGTAGGTACTGCAGCAGCCACTGCCAATAAGGAATACCGGTACCGGCACGATTAGGCAACAAATAGGCGTGCCAGCAGCGGCTGTAGCGGCGTATCCGCAGCGTGGCAGCAGCGCAGCCCAATCGCGTCGGAAGCCCGTGAGAACCGTTGACGGGCGAAATCAGTCGACGGAGCCACCGCCTCCGCACTAACTTTCCTCATCCTCTTCCTCTTCTTCCTGCTCCTCATCGCACGTACATCCTTCCTCCGCTTCCTTCCTACCCTTCCCATCCTTAGAGAAAGAATGAGCGAGCGAGAGACAGAGACGTTTATTGAAAGAAAGAGAGAGAGCGAGAGAGCGAGAGAGCGAGAGAGAGAGAGAGAGAGAGAGAGAGAGAGAGAAAGAAAGAAAAAGAGAGAAAGAGAGAGAGGGAGAAAAAAAACTCACTTAGCACTAGTCCTAGAGCATCTGTTTAGACACACCTGTCGTCATTATTGTTATTATTGTCATGCATAAACTTGCGCGAACGATTATTACTATTATATTGTAGCGAAACGGCGAATCAGAGAAAGCGAGTCATTATAAACGCGAACCTAGGGTGATGCAGACTTTGGCGTGTTGTATTATAATTGATTGCTCAAAATTCATAATGCGTTTAATTTTTTTTATTCTTCTAAAAATATACATTAATTTATCATCTACCTTACTTCTTTTATTCGCCTATTTCCGGATTTTCCCCACTTCTTCATCCACACGCTTAGATAATTTACTTTTTCCAATGTATAACCGTTTTATTTTGTAATGTTCAGTTTTAAATTAGTTGAATACTAATTGTTTGCTCCTCTTAGGCATCAATTGTCCACCTTCGAGTGTGACAAACTCGATAATGTCATTGTTTCATTGATACTCCATTAATTAGATGCTTACAATTATTACGTATATTTTGTAAAATTGTCATACTGAAACGAACTTTTAAATGTACACTTTGTTCAAAATTCCAAAGTTCAACGTATATGTCAATACAATCAAGCTGTGGATAAAAAGATTAAGTAGTTGGTTGTTGTCTCTCTGCCCTGACCAAAATAACATTAATGCGCAAAAGTTGTCCTTTAATCTCACTTCCCTTATTCTTTCTCGCGTTCGTCCTATCCTCTCCTCGCTCCCTTCCTCTCCTCCATCATCACTCTTACGCCGTATAATTTTTAATAAAAATCACGTCGTTTGCAAAATAGATTGTGCGATACGAGTGTGTGAATGCGATCGCAAGAAATGTTTAGCACGATGGACAATTTTACTCCTTTTTCGACAGCAAAACAGTCGGAAAGTGACAACAGTAGCCCCATTGTTTTTTCATACTATTACTTACGGATTAACGATTACGAAGCCATTTATTAAAACAACAGTTTTTAACCATCACGGACAGCGTCGTTATTAACGTATCAAATATCAATATATCTTTAATGCTAAAGCTTGTAAAACTAGATAGTTTACGAACGATAACAACAAAAACAATTGCGTACCCTGTTGTAATATACAATAACACGCATACACTTCCTATCAAGAGTAATGATTAAAAATCGATTAACAAACATACGAAACAAGTCTTTTATTCTGAAAACAAATCGTTTCTTAATTCAAACGTACACGTGTAGTTCTACTTCACGTCTAAGAATAACAAAGCCGGCGTCTTTTAAAATTGCGCTCCAATACTGCGAACAGGCGAGACAAGACTCACCTTTTTCACGTTGCATTCTAATCAACGAACCGATAAAAAAAATACAAAAATGAAAGAAAAAAAGGAAAGGTGGCAAATTTTATATTGTATAAAGAAGAAGAAGTAAAAAGGAGAGAAATACATAAGTACGCCAACAAACTTTTATACATACATGTGTTTGCAAACGACGAAGAATCGCGGTGATTCTTTTTCTTTTTCTATACTCGGAGAGGGGCTACTGTGCGCAAATTTTAAAAGGTGCTCGGCGATAAACCAACGTTTTTTCGAAAGTAACACAATACATGTACAATGCACACACGTCGTGTATGCTATGAGGTCGAGTGAAGTGCATCGAGGACTGTTGAGAGTGCGAGAGAAACGAGTAATGGAAAGCAAAAAAACAAGTCGATGAGTGCGCGAGAGACACGATAACTTTGTAAATTTTCAAGGGTGAAGACGATTATTCCGTGAGAATTATTATATATACGAGAACGAGCGTTGAGCTGATACGTCAAAACTCGCGATGTATATGTTTTTCTTTCTGTACATATTTTTAAGCGAGAGTGAAAGAACCGCGGCACACACGTCTCACATAGCATTACTCGAATAACAAATACAAAGGGCGTTTTATTAGCAGTGGAAATAACAAATAACAGAGCAAGTAAATATACCAGATCGCTGTTTTTTCTCGTGCTGGAAAAATCGACGATCATAAGTAAGCAAATGTGTATTTCATTATAAACAACGGAGAAAAAGAGCGCGTTTAGATCACAGCAAGATAAATCTAGCGAAAAGCGCAAAAGTGGAACGGCGCTTTTCAACGCGCAATTACACACGTAACGCACTGCGAAAAATTCCAATGGCGACAATTCTTATACATGATAACGCGTAACGATTGAACTTGTAAATCGTAATTGGTTGTATTATTTGTGTTATAATATGCCTCTAATGCAGAATATAATGGACATTTAAAGAAAGTCTTTAAATCAATTTTCCAGAGTTGTTTTTATCATTTTTTTCTTGGATCATCTTGTTCTACTATTCAATCATAGTCATACTTACCTTACTCTTATCAAATGCGCATTGTAGAAAAATATATTTCATTGTAACTATACTCCCGTACAATGAGTTTCTACGCTTAGTCGAGATTTACGAATGTATCCTTTGTTTTATTCTCGAAATTTACGATTTCCACTTATAGATTTTTTTCGAGAGATTGTTCGTTATATGTTATGAACGTACTTGTAAAACCATTGCATTTGCCGTTTGCGTTTAAAAAGACATCGCGAGTAACGATGTCATTCATTCAAGTTGTTCTTTTATGATACATACACATAAGTATAATAGTATCGATCACTTTAACAATCTCACGTCAACGGACGTGCTCGAGTCTCTAACTTTTTACGCAAAATCAAATTCATCAAGTCAATGGATTAAACAGTCGTATTTTTTAATTGAATGCAATTTTAACACTGCAACCTTTTGTTAAATCGATTTTTCCTTGAATATCTTCCGCGGTGGAAATACGGGCACTACAGCGAATTTGCACAAATAAATACACCACTTAAGACAGAATTCGAGTAGAATGTTAACACGCTGAAAACTTTGAAGCAAATGTTTGTTTTATTTTTGAAAATCAAGATGGTCCAGTTTAAAACCACTAGTTTATGTGTAGACGAATCGTCATTATTATGAATGTCAATGTTTATGTAAAAATATAAAATGGAAGTTGAATAATTAACAAATAAATTGAAATGTAATATTTTTTAATGTCGTAGATTGTAGGCGATTGTTGTCACGCGCAGAATCAGCAATGAACAATTTATTCAAATATACGATAAAAATATACCGTGTGATATTTTAAAACCTATTGGTTTGTACGTATGTTTTTCAGGAGCTAAAGCTGCGTTGTTATGTATTGATCCTTACGTAAAATCAGTGCAGTAACCTGTGGCGATAATTGTTGTTATACTTTGGTTAAAAAAAATATATCGTTACCAAAAGTATCATTATTAACTTTGAAAGCCGATATATCTTGCTTGACGACGGATCGAACGACGCTTTACAGTGCGGTTCTCAAGACAAAATTACTCGGTTCTGAACCAAATACTTGTTGCTTGTACATCCCCAAGCGATACATTTGCACGGTGTAAATATGTAAAGAGGAATATAAACAATTTTAAAAGAAAATTACATTCACTACTATAATTGAGTTTTCTATGTTACAAATAAGAAATGCTGAATATTTATTGCACCTAGACACGAAGAATTGACAGGCTTACCCGAAACGTATCCTTCTATGGTGTACAATCTCAACTGGAACATGCCTTGAACGTGAGCTAATTTTGACGGTGGTCATCCTATTATCATTCGTACATCGCGCATAAGAATTTATACGGGCATGAACAACTAACGTTTGGTTCAAATCTGCATTTGAAATTTCTACAAACAAATTTGAATAACGTTCGAATTATCTCAATTGTTTATCCCTTCTAATACTATTAACATCGTCATCGTCCAAAATAGAACGCGATCTTAATAAAAGCAGTTTGGAAAAAATAGATGGCACGTTTATTTGCATCGGAATAAACTTCATTAAAAAGTGGAAAATTGAATTTTTGGTTGATTCTAAATAAGTCGATTGTCACTTGTGTCAGGATTATATTTATGGCCCAATTCGAGAAGTGTATGGCCCACTAGTCACGACGAGGTATACACGCGCTGGTTCCCCGAAATTATACGTTGAACAACAATAAGATTAACGTTTAAAAATACAACAAAATCAAATAAATCTACTGACTGTACCAATAATGTATATTTGTTATTACATACATACTTTTCGAACCGTCCACACCGACCAATTGCTAGAATTTTGAAGAAAAAAATATAAATAGTTTGCAAAACGATTCGTTAAGACAACAAACATATAATTGTTAGGAATTGTTATAAACAAAAAAAAAATTTTTTTATGAGCATTTGCAATTTGCACGTAAAACCATGGAATAGCGCAAGTGTAGCAGTAAAATCCTGCCAATACGAACATCGTAATATGCCGTATTATACTATAGCCAGTATCCCTAAAAATAAAGAAAACTACCTAATTGATGAATCAAAGTCTTATCTTTCTTAGAGTGTAACAAAAGAAAATACTCTCGAACGATTATAAGGATTAATTGAACGTTTAATCACAAAAATCATGCGACGAAGCATTGGAGGTTCTTGCGCAAAATTCATTTTACCAACTAATAAAGAAAACAATAACAATTATTTTTAAAGCGAAGACTATGGGAAACATACATCTTTCGCGAAAGACAACAAAAAATACAAATATTAACATTAGTCAATTGGTATTCGACCGAGAACGTGAAAAGTAAGTAACGATCCACGTAAGAAAGCCGTACGCACATGGATCAGTTACCGAAGAGTCTCTCTACGAGGTCCGCGCTCGCTGCGTATAAGAGAATCATTTGGATTATCACGTATTATACAGTTTATAGCAGCTTACCAGCAGCGTCAAAACTATCTACCGTTATCACCATGACTGAGACAGCAGCAGCTCCAGCAGCCGAAGTGCCCGCGGTTCAAGCTTCGCCAAAGAAAACCAAGGCTTCAAAGAAAGCCACCGGAATGAAGAAGCCGTCGGTAAAGCCAACTCATCCACCTGTGGGAGAAATGGTCAATGCTGCCATTATAGCTCTGAAAGACAAGAAAGGATCCTCGCTTCAGGCTATCAAAAAGTACATTGCCGCTCAATACAAAGTTGATGTTGACAAGCAATCTACTTTCATTAAGAAATACATCAAGTCTGCTGTTGCCAAAAAAACCATTGTTCAAACTAAAGGATCCGGTGCTTCGGGTTCATTCAAACTTGCAGTCAAAGCTGAGACTGAGAAAAAGGTTGTCAAGAAGCCAGTTACCACGAAGAAACCTGCAACTCCTGCTAAAAAACCTACGGCTAAGAAACCCAAAGTAGTAACTAAATCAAAGGAAGGTTCAGTGAAAAAACCAGCCGCAGCTAAGAAGGCTGTTGCTAAGAAACCAGTTGCTAAAAAGTCTCCGGCTAAATCTGCCAAACCCGTTAAGTCCACTAAAACAGCTAAAGTGGCAAAGGCACCAACCAAGCCTAAAGCGCCAAAACCCAAAAAGGCAGCGACAACTAAACCCAAAGCTGCTCCTAAAAAGTAAAATTCTAACTATAATCAGTCCTTTTCAGGACTATATTGAAGAAAACGGCCCTTTTCAGGGCCACAAATATTATCCAACGTAACGCAAATTATTTCATCCTTAACAAATTCTAACCTCGAATCAAGAAAAATATTTATATCATTCACAATATTATATTGTACACGAAAGAAACTACGTTCCTACCTAATTTACCGTGTTGTTTGACGTTTCTCAAATTTTATTTTACAAATAATTTAACATAAACATTTGAATGCACGAATTCGTACCTTTTAATTCGTTAGTAACCTACATTAGGTTATAATTTATCAAATCAATCGTAACTTTCATATTTTTGCTTCCTACATATTCAACAATTTCAAAACAATTTTTTTTACACATTCTCAACTAAATTTAGTTCATTTTTAATAATTACCAATTCATACAAAACTATTTATTTTACTGCAATCATCTTCAAATAATACAATAATAAAGGCTTTTGACTAAATTCTTTTGTCAGTTCCTCGGATTACTTCTGATTGGTAAAATATAAATTAAATACCTCTTTCACGTTGAAAAAATTGTTATGGTACAAAGAACAATTATTTACTACTTAAAAGATAATGACTCAAACACGACTGATCTATACCGTTGCAGCCAGTTTTTATTCAACTGGCATGAACTGTTACTTTTCTTTTATTTGTGAGACGTGCAATAAAAACTAATTAAGCACAGGACTGTTTTATTGCCAATTTTTTATTTAATCAAATACTTATCTATTTGAGCTCTAAATATATTATTAAAAGTATTTTTCAAGCTCCTAATATATATAAGTATATTAAATAGTTCCTTGAACTGGAATAAAATGACAATGAGAACGAAAATTACATTCAACGTTAGAAACATGGTGGCCCTGAAAAGGGCCGATTATAATTATAATGATGGGAAAATAAAATTATTTAACCGCCGAAACCATAGAGAGTGCGGCCTTGACGTTTGAGGGCATAAACAACGTCCATAGCGGTGACGGTTTTTCTCTTAGCGTGTTCGGTGTAAGTGACAGCATCACGAATTACATTTTCAAGGAAAACCTTAAGAACTCCGCGAGTTTCTTCATAAATCAAACCCGAAATACGTTTGACTCCACCACGACGAGCTAAACGACGGATGGCGGGCTTAGTGATGCCTTGGATGTTATCACGTAAAACTTTGCGATGACGTTTGGCTCCTCCTTTTCCCAATCCTTTTCCTCCCTTACCACGACCAGTCATGATGAGTAACAAAGTAATCTACGTTTACTTGAAAAAGCGAAAACAGTGTAACATGTAGCAAATTGACGTCTATTTATCCAGTTTCAAATCGTTATTTTCCACCACCAAATATCGCACATTACAATCCCAAACTACTGTTTCCCCACCATATAGCTCTCGACCAATAAGCACAGAAAAAAAGATAAGCGCGAGGGTATAAAAAAGCGTTTTTTTAAAGTTTCCTACATATGTGATACGCCTAGCCGTCACGAAACGTTACAATGGCACGTACCAAACAAACCGCTCGCAAATCTACCGGAGGTAAAGCTCCTCGTAAACAGCTCGCCACCAAAGCTGCTCGCAAAAGTGCACCAGCCACCGGAGGAGTGAAAAAACCCCATCGTTACAGGCCTGGAACTGTTGCTCTTCGTGAAATCCGTCGTTATCAGAAGAGCACTGAGCTCCTCATCCGCAAATTGCCATTCCAACGGCTAGTGCGTGAAATTGCTCAAGATTTTAAAACTGATCTGCGTTTCCAGAGCTCCGCTGTGATGGCTCTTCAGGAAGCTAGCGAGGCTTACCTCGTTGGTCTCTTTGAAGATACTAATCTTTGTGCCATTCATGCTAAACGAGTTACCATTATGCCCAAGGACATCCAACTTGCAAGACGTATCCGTGGCGAGCGTGCTTAAATCACGACTTTACGATCATATACAATCGGCCCTTTTCAGGGCCACTACATGTAAAAACGTTGAATATATTATATCAATCGTCATAACAATCGTCCTCCTAATTGTATCTAAGTTAAAATTAATTATATTCAATTAACCTTCATTTATAAAGTAATATAATATTTACCATTTAAATACTACTACTTTATAAATATTTTTTTTACTTTTATATTATTTACTTTTTTACTATTTACTCTATTAATGAAAAGTATGAAATTTAATTTTAAGTCCAAACACCCATCTACAATTACATGTACCTGAAAATTACATCAATTCAACCATTTTTTAAAATAAACATGATTTTTAATGTTCAAAATTTAAGCTTTAAAAATGTTACGTCAGACAATTTTCCAATTTTTAAAATCACAATTAAACAATATAAATAGAATATAGTATTAACATAAAAATTATTCCATTTCATAAAATTTACTTCCTCTACAACAAAAATATTCAAAACGTAAAATTATTTATAACCAAATCTATAACAAAAGTTTGATATGCGTTCAAAAGAAATGGTGGTCCTGAAAAGGACCGATTGTAAATTTTTTTTTCTTTTTTTTTTTCTTTATTTATCAACCAGTCTAAATTTACTTAGAGCTGGTATACTTGGTGACGGCTTTAGTACCCTCAGAGACAGCGTGTTTGGCAAGTTCACCGGGAAGAAGAAGCCTGACAGCAGTTTGGATCTCCCGAGATGTAATGGTCGATCTTTTGTTGTAATGAGCCAAACGGGAAGCTTCAGCAGCGATACGTTCAAAGATGTCGTTAACAAAGCTGTTCATGATGCTCATAGCTTTGCTAGAAACACCAGTATCAGGGTGAACTTGTTTAAGAACCTTGTAGATGTAGATAGCGTAGGATTCCTTCCTTTTCTTTCCACGCTTCTTCTTATCACCTTTGGTAATATTTTTCTGGGCTTTGCCAGACTTCTTTACGGCTTTACCACTGGTTTTGGGAGGCATCTTGGAGGCTAAATAGCGATTCAATTTCAAAAACTGATTGCAGCGCCGCACCTCCACTTTCGTATATATTTCAAAACTGAAGGTTACCCCACTCCAATTAAAATACTGGCTCCGTATGTAGAGAGGGAAGACCGTCTGTTTAGTAGAGGAAGTAGGTCGGCTGAGCTTTTTTATCATGTGTAAAAAACACATTATTGAGGCATGCTTAAAACCAAGCTTATCAATTGGTTCGGCTCAGCTCAAGTATAAGATATAAAGTTGTATTTTTTTTAACTTTTCAAAAAATACCTTTTGGTTTCTCTTGATAACCAATTCTCTTTTAAATCAATCATGTCTGGACGTGGCAAAGGTGGTGGCAAAGTAAAGGGAAAGTCAAAGACCCGTTCAACTAGGGCTGGACTCCAGTTCCCCGTTGGACGTATTCATCGTCTTCTCCGCAAAGGAAATTACGCTGAACGTGTTGGCGCTGGTGCTCCAGTATACTTGGCTGCTGTTATGGAATATTTGGCTGCTGAAGTTCTTGAATTGGCTGGAAATGCTGCTCGCGACAATAAGAAAACTAGAATTATCCCACGTCATCTTCAATTGGCCATTCGTAATGACGAAGAATTGAATAAACTATTATCCGGTGTCACCATTGCCCAAGGTGGTGTTCTTCCCAACATTCAAGCTGTTCTTTTGCCCAAAAAGACGGAGAAAAGCTCTTCGTAAATTTTTAACCCGTATCCATATAATTAATCGGCCCTTTTCAGGGCCACCAATAATAAAAACGCAGGCAAATATTCATTTTCTCATTAAATCAAACTAGAAATTGACCATTTAATCTATAACAAATTTATTTTCTAAATACACAAATCTTACTCTACCAAAATATTGCATTACAAAAAAATTGAAGGAACTTGTTTAAATTCAATACTCAAACAATTAGCATCATACACGTGACAACGCTACATTGATAATTAAACAAATACTCGTTTCTCCACTTTATTCTTTGGTCGTGCTTGACATTTTCGTGTTTTATTACATTTACAAATCGATCTACTCTAAACTTTGAAACTTTCTAACCTATATCAATCGACTTAACAAAATGTCTCCAAGAATATACGCACGTCATTCTAAATGCTCTATGTATATTACAAATATTGTGAATGGAGGAATTAGTGACAGGTAAAAAATAAAAAGATACGATACAGATTTCCAATTAATAAAGACAAAGGAACAAAAATGAAGTTGAACAAATCGAAGGTACGTTATTCCAACGGCAATATAATCCGAACGCACTCGATATTCCCGCCTTTTGATCAAACTCAATTTAACATTTCAAAACCTTTTAACAAAAAAATGCAGGTGATAGTCGTTCAAAAAGATAATTTTCAAACAATATGCGCTTTTTCCTAGTATTGTCAATCCTGCACATTCCCAAATTAAATCGTGTAATACTGAAGAGTTTATAACCCCGAATTATTTGTTGATTGTCAATTCCACGGGTTACGTACAGTCGACAAAATATAAATCGGGTGTCGTTCTTCCACGTTTAAAAAGTTGTTGCAAATGTAATAAAGACTATGGTTATCTGCAAACATTGTTACCACAAATGAATTGTTTGCGTCGTCGAAGTCGCTCAAACTACATACTTGAAGCATATAGAAAACTGGTAAGATAACCGACTTGATCAGTCGTTACAGTTCCGCGTCGAAAAAAACTAGTACGCGTGAACATTTTTAGCAGAAAGGAATCGAGGAATCAAGTAGAAAGACAAATACAAACAAATTTTAAAGTGTCTAATCGGGAAGTGTACATTCGCTGAAATCATATTTATACATTTTTTACGTGTACTCCAATCAAGTCAGCGTGACAGTCACTTCACGGTCTGACCAAGAACAAATAGAAATATACGTATAATATGAATATATATCCATTAAAAATTTGACCATCCCTGTTTTGACGTCTCGATGCAGTTGTTTTCTTCGCTACTTGCTAAAATAACCTGTATTCAATGGGAAATGATTATTTAACATACATGAGAATGTAAAAAATGTCATTTAAGATTCATTGCACAACTTGAATTCTTAAAATGTTCTACAAAACTTGACAAAATTTCTTTATAGCTTAAACTCGTCTTACTTCCTAGAGAACGTCGTTATAATATACAATAATTTGTAACAACTTCGACCGGTGAATAGTTACCGACCGACGTTTAAACTCAAGCTCAGACCACTCACTAATTATACTTACTTTGCACAAATGGATAGCGGGAAACAAATTGAATAAAACATTAACAGCATATACAAGACGATATTCCTGAAAAGATTTAAAATAAAGACTTGACCGCTCGTGATAGCAACAAAAAACTGAAAAATCCTCAAAAGTTTACTCTTTGCAACGGAAGGTTTACCAAGTACAAACAACGACAATGACGTGTCTCTTTCATAATGCATCGTCTACAAGCGCGTTCCAGCTTCTCCAATGACAAACTCACGTGCTTTCTTTTTGTTTCTTTTCTGACTTCATCGAAAAGAAACGAAAGTTCTTTCGACCAAACGTACGTCTATACGGATTGTAAATAAAACTAGGAGATGGAAAAAATAATTTGTAACATGCTGTAGCAGATGAAACATGGGAGAGATACCAATAGCGACGGCTGACTAGCAGACGACAAGTTTCGAGTAGCGTCCCAACGTCAACAGTCACATCAACGAATATAGACGCTTAGTCGGTCACTTGGAAATACTTGGCATAATCTTGCGAATGTTTAAGAAATCATGGCATCTACAACGGAAGAGACTATAGAAGACACTTGTGACAAAAGCATTCCTGTACCTGTGGAGGACAAAAAGGAGTCGGACAAATTAACTCACGAAGCTCTAGTTAAATTAACCAAAGAAGCTATTGCAAGTATTATAGAGACAGATCCACTCTTGCACGATCTTCCTGAAGACCCAACCAACGACGAAATCAAAGCTGCAACTGCTGTCGCTCAAGGGCAAGCTATACGATTGTTTTTAGATCGTGGACCCCTGCCAAGATTAACAATTGTGGTAGGTAAATATTGTCGTTCTAACCTTCAAATATTACATTGGATTTTCATGTTATTCGTTAGGTACCACGTAAAAATACTACTATTTTAGACTTAAAAAAGGCTATCAAACGACAAACGAACGTGGCTCTGAAGCGAGAAGGTGTCAACAAGAAGATTAGTTGGAAGCATGTGTGGAAAAAGTATCATCTGTGCTTTGACGATCTGAGATTGACGGAAGAAAACGAACCAATTGACAACTATGGAATTGTCAATAAATCAGTATTACGATATGCGAAGAAGAGAAGGGAGAAAAGATAAACTTTAATTATATAGATTTAATGTGATAACTATGTATATATATATATATATATATATATATATATATATATATATATATATGTATATTTTTGTACATGTAGCGCTATTTATTTTACAATATAATAAAATGTTATTATATCTCGTTAATTTCAGGCTTTATTTCTTCTTTTGGCTCTCGAATTTCAATTTTTAAACCAGGAATTACATCTTCTAGCATCATACACGTTAGTTCAAAAGCAGCAGACTTGTGATTATTAGTTACAATTAGTGTCTGCAACATGCCAGTTTTGTATAAAGCTGTCAGTCCTCTCTCCGTTACTTTAGGACAGTCGGATAGATCGAGATATTTTATGAAAGGGAATAACCTGGCTATTCTGTCTATGCACCAGTCATCTATTTTGGGTGATCGGGAAAAACTTGCCCACTTCACTCTAGGACAGTTTATAAAATTTTCGATACCTTCGTAATATAACACACAATCGCTAGCATCTATTTCCTCAACGATATAATTTGGTTCAAATTCATAAGGTAAATCAAAATTGATTTCATCCTTATCCGAAAATACCCACTGATCATTTCCCTTGAATTTTACTTTGCCTCCGATATGAATTAAAAAGTAGGCAAGCGACAAGTCAGGACCCAACATTTCATACCTCTCTGGAACGTATGCTTGGCTAGCTATCTCTTTTTCATTAGCAACTTGTCTCAAATACTTTTTGATACCCCATGGAGTAAATTCAAGTTTTGTTCGAAATATTTCGAAAATGCCATCTTTCTTTACTTCGATTGGTATTATGGTTTCAGTTGACCTAAAAGATTTTCGCCATACTTTAAGCTTTCTTTCTGGTTTCTCTTCAAATTGATCCGGATGTCTATTCACTGGTACGTTATCATTATAATTTAAAGCAATACTCGAAGTAGATATTTGTAGAAACGAAGATTGTGTTATCCTAGTTAAGCTCAAAGGTTTAAGAATCTTTTGTGATAACATAATTTATCCATGTACATGTATTCTTTTTAACTTTCAAACATCAACTGCCTAACTGCATAGTCTGAAACAAATATCACGGATGGTAATTATTTTTACGTCAAGTTCTTGCATCCACTAAAAGTTGACTTTGATTAATGACATTTTAGTTTTTTACCTTATAAAGTTGACAATAATTCATTACTATCTTTTGTTAGTTTTAAATATATGTCACCTTGTTTTGCCTTCTTTTCGAAATGTGACTATTTACCCCTAAAATTTTAACAAACGGTACATAGCAGATCTAATTTAACCAACCCATATAACTTTCTTTAGCTAGACAGTTAAGGTTATAATTTTGACTAACGCGCCATCTGTATTCTATTTGTAATTATATATTTTGGTTATAGTAACGAGATTTACAAAAGTGAGATGCTACACCACACATAATACGGAAAACATGTAACATTTTTTTTCACGTTAAGTTGCTTCAAAGTTTCATGACCGAATATCCCAATATTAAACTACTGGCGCTGTAGTCAATTTTGTGCTTGCGAATTTTGTCGGCATCAGTCCATTTAATACTATAATAATAATTTTACAATTGTTGATTCTGATCTTTAAGTAATGTTTTCATAAAATTTGATAATATAAATGAAAAAAATAAGATATTCAGCAATTAAGGAAATCGATTGGACCTTTATGATTACTTTCGTGATTTATTTTGAAAAATTTCATACATTTTTAAGTTCTAATGTATTTGAATTTTGTCGATACTTTAAGGTTATAAGTTAGTAAATAATGAAAAATAGTGAATGCTTTTCGTAAAAAAATAACGATCCGTGATACATTAATCATAGGATTTATTATTCTTACCTCTGTTTGAAATTGAAATTATAATATACCAGAGAATTGTACATAGTTTATGTGATAATTCTTATAAATTAGTTAAAATGTACGATATAAATCTGAATAATTACACCTATGGAACACGTATAGGTAAGAAATGAACGAGGATTATTAATTGAGAATGTAATACAATTATAATATACATGTACAGATGGGAATAACAATGAAACTGGATCAGTTAACATGGCTCTTCACAAACCAACAAATACATATGTTGCTATTAAAAAATACTTTATTGATAGTAAAGAATCAGATGACTATGGCCTTATTCAACAAGAAATAGTAACAACAAGACAACTGCAACATCCAAATGTTCTTGCATATCTAAATGCTTTTGTATCCGGTCAGGACGTATACGTTATTTCACCACTTATGAGTTATGGTTCATGTAGTAACCTATTGCAAGAATACTTTATATCAGGCTTTCCGGAACTTGCCATTGCTTTTATTGTGAAGGATGTTCTATATGGACTGGATTATTTACACAAAAAAGGCATCATACATAGGTAAATCTATAATCAATGGGAATTTTGCTAATCGTAACAAATGATAATGATTCATTAAATGGTATTGTAAATTTTTAGAGCTTTAAGAGCAAGTCACATTCTTATATCTGGGAATGGAGAAGCATGTATCTGTGGAATGCGTTATGCTTGTGAAGTAGTAAAGAGTGGTAAATGGCAACGAACCATTTTCAATTTCCCTAAGTCAAGCACAAATAATCTAAAGTGGCTCAGTCCAGAATTGCTCCAACAAGATCTTAGAGGATACAATGAGAAATCAGATATTTACAGCCTTGGAATAACAATTTGTGAATTAGCTAACGGCATTGTACCTTTTTCTGGTTGTCCAGACACTTTGATGTTGACTGAAAAAGTTAGAGGATATATCCCCTATATTATCGACCGATCAACTTATCAAACTGATTCCATGGATATTGATCAATGTAAATATTGAGTTTTTTATTGTTCTACTTGTAAATAATTCTGTTTTTTAAGCTTTCCCATACATTTTCATGGCTACTCATGGATTTCTATATTTCAGCTCTTGAAGATGAAACAAATGAAAATTCCAACAGAAATGTTGAAGAAATGAAAACCCGCAGGTTTACAGAGGCATTCCATCAAATGTCTGAACAATGTGTTCAGCGCGAAGCGGACAATCGTCCAAGCGTTTACGAACTCTTGAAAAATCCCTTTTTTAAACAATGCAAAAGATCTCAAACGACTCTTCTTGATATCTTAAATCCGATAAGACCTCTTCAAGAACGCTTTGAGCTAGATTTGGGTAACCTTTAATTTGAATAAAAGTATACATATGCATTTTTAATAAAAATGAATGAAACTCATTTTTATTTCTTTTAGAAAATGATACTATGGTGATAGTAAATGAACTCGACCAGTTGGAACTCGACAGCTGCCAATGGGATTTTGAAAACACTTGAAAAAATACATTACAATTGTTAAAATTTGTATAAAAATAACTTTAACGCAGGTGTCCAATTTACCGATGCCGCAGTCGTCATATTTTATAATATTGTTACATATGTGTTATATGTTTATTCATTTTGTTCAATGATTTAGTTGTTATTTGCATTGATAAAAGTACTTATCAATAACCGTAAAAAAATCACTGGTTGAATTATTTGCGAAAATAAATGTGGTTGAATGCGTGATGTTTATATCCACAAATGTCAATAAATTAAATCAGATTTATATGAACGCTCACGATTCATTATTAAGTATTACACCATACCATGGATAAATCACGATAATGTATAGTTTTAAAATTATACATTCGAATTTCCCAATGTTTTAGCTGTTTTGTAATTTGTCGGAAATAAAGGTTTAGATAAAATATTTCATTATTCAGTTTTATCAAAATTGAAGGCTCTTAATTAGTAGTGAATGAATACATTTCTCGTTCTCGTGAGTCTCATTTCAAATCATTATTTCGAAAATACTGTCAAGTGATATAGTATTTCTAATGACACATTGTTCATTCATGAATCATTTCATTTTTACGACAATAAACAATAAATATCGAAATCACAACTTTAATTGTGCCAACTGCATTGAGAATTTGAAATAGGCCACGCCCTAATCTAAACATGGCGCTTTCCTTGACAGTAGTCAATTTAACCTATTTTTAGTTTTCAGGTATAACCATGAAGTATTAGCCGCTTTACGCATAATATCGTTAACATGAACATTTCAAACTTGGAGTCATTACATCTTAGATGGTAATTTTTGTTAAAATCGTATAACTTATTAGATGATTTGAAATATTCTTTTATTTCAGATAAAATAATTGCAAATACTACAATTATCACTAATGTATAAGAGACCCATTAAGTACTACCAATTCAATTATGAATCATCTACAGACAATTTTATGCTTTCTTATTTTTCATTGTACGATTCATTTGTCATTTGCACAAAATGACACATTCGATGAAGAATTGATGCTTAAACCTTTACCTAATGGTTACGTTTATGCTTACTTTCAATTTACAACCTTGTGGAATGTTCAGAACAACGCCGAAATTTGTGAGTGAAATTGTATTCCTTTATAATGTTTTATTAATATTGTTGCTTACGTATTAGAAAATAATTGAGTTGACTTTCCTAAATAGTGAAACATACACATTTGTTCCCTCGAGGATTAGCAGAAATAATTAGCAGACACCATGTTGATGAAATGCATATTTCACTAACCGAAGGTCTTTGGAATTATGAAAAATATGGATATCCATTTTACAACGCTGGGCCTGGTGCTGAAATTTCTACTTGGTTCAACGAAAGAGTCAAAGAGTAAGTCATAAGTATTATAGAGCTCGTTATTTAAATCATCGCCATAAAAACTATTTCTTTACGCTAAATATTGCTTTTACAGCGTTGATAAAGAGTGGAAAGGTTTAACAAATGCACTGTCTGGGCTGTTGTGTGCTTCGTTAAACTTTGTAAGTCCGTCGAACAGTCTGTCTCCAGAATTTAGCTTCAGGCCTACAGGAGCTATGGTCAAAACCCCAAAGTCTAGTCATTTAAGATATTCTTCGCTTCCTCGAGAAACCGCATGTACAGAAAATCTTACACCGTTCAAAAAACTTTTGCCTTGTGATTCAAGAGTACGAATTTGATTGTCTGAATAGATTAGATTAGAGTAGATTGGACTTATCTAATAAAACTCATCAAGATTTTCTTTATTTGCAGAGAGGACTTGCAACATTGCTAAACTCGGCATATATTCACAACACCAACTATCACTCTGTTGGTATTCATTTTCGTTCAGTGTGCCGAAATAAAAAGTGCACCAAGTTGACTCTGGAACTTCGACAAACTGTATCTCTGATTTATGATACAGCGTCATTCGACTCAAAGGTAAATTAGTAAGAAAACATTCGTCTTTCAGCGTTTCAATATTTACAACTGATACTATTAATTTTGCACGTTAGGATTGGTACACTCGTAATTTATTTGGAATAGGATTAAGAAGTGCATGTCCACTTGCAACGTTAAGCAATATTTATGTCGACCTCACTAGTAATGGTACTACTCACACTTATAAATTATCACCTCTGCCAACTGCAACGACTTCAAGTCTGAGAGGTGGGCAGGATAATGAATTTGCAATTTACGATGTAAGATCAAATACAATTGATGGAGTATTCAATATTGCTGCACGTCACAAATTGCAAAAGTCTTCCGGAATTAAATATCCATCAATTCTCTATGCAAATAGATACATTATAGGTAATTAAATTAGAATAATGTGTTGAATGGTGATTTTTATTTTTACGTTAATTTGTATAAATACGTATGTATAGAGATCCGAATGAAAGTAATTGTGTTATTTTAATTTATTCTGCAGGATATGGACAGGAAAAAGGGTCTTTGGTAACAAAACTCTATAACAATCACTGGCAACCTATAGACATAGTTTTACTGGAAAATGTTCCTTGGTATTTGCCATTGTATTTACATTCCATGAAGATAAGGTGCAACGGATTAGATATAAAACCACGTAAGAAGATTCATGTAAAAAATAGTTGTAAAGTTTTTTATTTTCTAATCTTCTTAACAAAATGGTTTGTTGTAGTGGCTCAACGATACATTCCAGGCAAGGAGAGACAACAGCCATATTATTTAGAACTAGTCTTACGTTTACCGGCGCGTTCGGTAACAAAGTTCTCGGTAGATATCGAATATATGTTCCTAAAATGGCAAGAATATCCACCAGACGCGAATCATGGTTTTTATATGGGACCTGCAGTGATTACTGCACTTTTGCCCATTGCCAGAAACTACACTGCTTTGCCACAGGATGGTAGTACAATAACGTCAATGTAAGTTATTTGTTTTACAAACGAAGCCTCAGCATTCCGTCAAACGGTTAAAGTGTTTATAGCTACATTAACAAAGAGAAACACCGAAACAGAACGCATATTGTTTCAATACATTCGGCTTGATTAACGACATTGACTAAACTGAACTCGATGAAAATAAAATGATCGTTGTACGTTTCAAATTTTCAGATTTAACGCAACGCGCGAGGGATACTTGGTACAATTGCGCACAGAAACATTGCTGATAAGTTTGCCAACGCCGGATTTCAGCATGCCATACAACGTCATCTGTTTGGCATGTACGGCCGTAGCATTGGCTTTTGGCCCATTGCACAACATTTCCACCAAACGGCTCGTGCTCAAACGTATCGAGAAGCAGGGTTATCTGCCCTTGCTGTGGGCTAAATTACGTAAAATTGTAGGCTTGAAGGAGAAGACTGCATAGTGTACGTGTGTGTACGCACGTCGGATTAGTTATTTGTATATTGCGCTTTAACTATTTCAGTAAATTCGAACTCTTTATTATTATTACGAAGTACTATTAATTATTTGCCATGGCTAAAGGTTGGTTTTTATTTTATTCGGTACATTTTTTGTTGTCGGCAGTTTGAGAGTTGTATCGTGATTTTCACTCTGTTGCGAGTCTAACAATTGTTGGAATAACTCGAGCTCAAACCAACTAAAGAAATTTTCCGCAGATTTACATAATCGAACAGGGTACTTTTTCACGGAATTCAACGAAATACGTTGAAAAGAAAATTGTAACGACTGATAAAAGTCCTAGGTATAGCCAACATTAATATTCCATGCTGTACAAAAATAACATAAGGATAAACTTAAAAGAATCGAATTGTCTGCCATCTGCATAGCATCGGTGTATTAGTATTTGAACGATCGCTTGATTCTTTGTACATTTGTCGTTGGTCGTTATCCAATCGATGTTCCCTCCACCGTAATTAATCATTAAAACAACATTGTCGTTAGAATACGTATTTTGCATTTATTTATTCGTCTGTAAAGCTCTGACGATTAGCAACGAACAACGTTCCTTCAAACAAATGAGCACCCCCCCGTCAACGTACTTCTAGAAGCCACATTCGCTATGCCACAGTACCGGACAAACATGTTACGCGACAATGTTTCTCTCAATTTTTAGTGGCAAGCGATCGATTGTACCCGAAACTATTTTTTACGTCGTTCGTTGCAATCGGTCGTACGTTTGGTCAATGTTTGGTTTACGTTAAAAACAGAATAGAAACAAAAGTTTGCGGCACGTGAGTTGGCCGTTGGAAGCTCGAATACGCTCGTAAACGATGAATTATGGAAGAGACACGTCGTCGTAGTTGCCTGTATTCGATAATCTTCAGAGTATACGTTTCTGTTGAACGTCAGTGGCTTGTTGGTTTGGTTTACGTTTTCCTCTTCTCGTAAAACGTTGTCGCTTGGTCCTTGACTGTCGGGATATTTAAATGCTCGTTAACGACGTGGTTGGGCACGTACCTCGCAAATTTTCCGCAAAACTAGACACTTTCAACCAAATAAAGATAACGCAGTTAGTAACGTCGAAATTTCTGTTCCTCTATCTGTCCTCTACGTAGCTAAGTAGTCTTGTAAGAAGGTCAAAGAAGAAGGAACAAAGATATTCGTTAAAATAAAGTACATGGATGTACAAACTATGCGTGCGATACGCGAATAATCCAATGAACAAAATTGATCAAATTGCGAATTTGAAATCCCACAGGGATCTTGTGAAATTTCTGCAATTCTACGAACAAACGCGTCGTACGTTGTTGGCCCTTTCTTTCGTTTTTGTAAGCGTTTCGACCACATTCCGACGCAGCACGTAAAAGAGGGGAGAGCGAAACAGCGAGGGACGCTATATGCATTCGCCCTTCGCATCTACAAGTGTGTGCATCGAAGTTGCAGCGGCAAAATGTTCACTTTTGCCGCTGCAATTTCCCGGCTGCGGAACCAAATCGACTCTCTAACCGTTGTCGATCCTTCCATCAATATCTCAACGTCGATAGCTGCAATTCGTCGATAATCATTAATAAAGCTTTCGTTACGGTAAGTGTAAATGTAGTTCACCGTCATTTTCCGTTTCCGTTACCGCGATGGCGGTAGGCCTCGCTTTGAGGCGCTGATACGCCAAAATGCAAAATTGATATTGTTAGCTTTTTAATTGCACGACGAAAGTACAGATGACCGGAAGTAGTCGGCCCCCGATTACCGAAACTACGGTTGATTGTACAATGAGATCCGAATCACAGCGAGAGACGCGACGTTAATTTTGGTAGATTGACTTTTAAAAACGGTTCGAGGTACCCTCTCCCGGGAATCGAATCACGACCACGTATCCACAGGGCCATCCTGCTTTTTCTTTCGGTTTCGTCCGCCTTTCCTCGTCAACGTTAATCGAGAGCGTCGATTGGAACTATTGTTTGCGATCAACATCAGCTATTGTATCGATCGACGTTTTTTAGCTATTTCCGAGATTTTCGCAGGCGTAGCATCAAGGTTTGGCTAAAAATTCAGAAGTAAGCGTCGGTTTTTCTCCAGCGGATACGATTTCACACGGGTAGCGTCCATATTTGAAACGCGCGGAAACGCAGCTGGCCCTTTGTTCCGAAGAAACCAACACCTGCCTCTCGCGTTCCTAGCCTTTTGACGTTACTCGGGCATACCGAGCACACGGTTGCCAAATGTCAAATTCGATGAAACTCGCGTTCTCGCGTGCCACTCGGTATGTCTCGAATACGCGTGTTATTTCGTTGTTCGATACTCGTGAACCCTACGAAAAATGTCTCGTTGAGTGCTTTCTACAACAAATCAACAAACTTAATCGCAAACTAATCGAACTGGAGTAAGATTGCGGCGAGAAAGCAACATTCTTAAAAACCGTTCAAATTGACCCAATTAATTACGATCGAAACTGATCAAGGTGCATTCAACATTGTATATCTTTCGATAGCTAACGCTCGTATCCAATACGGCGTTTTCAACGAAATTCATCGAATTCTTCCTTGAATAGACTTGTACACGGTATTCGTGCTAGCTGTTTTTGATTATTACCGAAATAACGCTCGTTAAATCAAATGAAATTTGAATACGTTCAGTACGAGATGTACATCGAATAAAGTTCCCTCGACCTATTTGACGCGGTCGACAGCCCAGTGCTGTGATTGCATCGACGCAACGATGAAATTCTGCAAAATTAGGAGTAAAAGCGCGCAAAGAACAATTGTACAATCATCGCTGGGTTTAGACCCGATAACACTCAGCGCAAGAGCAAAGTACGCGAATCTCTAAAAAAATCTGAATTTACAGGTAAACCGAGGAATTCCGTGGTGTGCCAAGCGCACGAGTGCAGCCGAAAAGTGCGGAGATTCGTCGACTTGCCGCGAGGCCCACTTTCACCTAGGCATCGAATAGCCGAAACTGCAAAATAGCGCAACTGCGAAACCGACCGTTTATAAGTATGAAGATTGTCGTAAATAGAAAAAAAGCCGATTCGCTTGGCCAGGTACCGATCCAAATGTTATTATTTTCGCGGCGATGTGCGTTAACCAACTACACCACTCACGCGGTGATACTTCCGCGATGATCGCCGTCCAGTTTGTTTGATGGAAAAATACTTCATGGACTAGTTTTTTACCCGTCTTGCGTATTGATCCGTGCGGAAAGCTGGGCCTTAGACAGAGGAGGTGCAGGGCCAACTGTGTCCTCTGACCACGTGCGCCAGCTTGTTGAGCACCCTATAACGCAAATTAGCCTAATTAAACTACGACTTAAAACTAGTTAACAGATCGTTGAAATATCTCGCCATCAAACGAAACTTTGTTGCAATATGAAAATGTCACTTGCGTAAGGCCGGATTCGAACCAGCGACCCACCGCTTGCGCGACAATTGAATCAATGCCTCTAACCACTCGGCCATCCTCGGCTGCGGAAAATACAATTTTGATATTTCCTATAAATCTACGAAATCACGCGTAAATAGACGAATGGAGATGTGGTGTGTCGGTGTGAGTTGCGTGAGTGTGCGACGTCCCGACGTAAACACATCGAGTCTACGCGCCAGTGCAACCTTTCGTCCGCTACAAGCTCGACTTTGGACTTTTTTCTACGGCACAACGCACTACAAACACAAATAAATCCAAGCAGTTTCTCGCGTCGACTGACTTTCTGTTTAATAAAAGCTTCCGTCAAACGTTTGCAGACGAGCGTGTCGTATTCATTTCAACCACTTCCCTCGACTTTACCAGTCCACCAGGAAGCTCCGACCTTTCGAGCTCGCGTTGGCAAGTATTTCAATTTGAGATTGACATCGTTGGTGAGGTTCCTACCTCCATCAACGCGCAGTCGATGGAGCGCTTAACGTTGCTACCGCTCGTCGAACGTCAACGCCTTCGTTGGTTGTCGGTGCAAGCAGATCCTCTACAGGTGGTTATGAATTTCGGGAATTTATCGAACGGTAACTTTTATTCTTTCACGTACAAATGGTTACAAGGATTTGGAGCCAACGAACCTCTAGAGCGACCACTGCCAGCCCATAGAGTTCGCCTACAGAATATCGATAAAATTTGCTGGACGTTATTCTTCCGAACAACATCGTTTGAAAATATCGTTTTCTCGCGATTACCGCACGTTTGTTGATCGCTAAAAACTAAAGACTACGCTGCTTTGCCACAGGATGGCAGTACAATAACGTCGATACAAGATTCCTGCTTTACGAGCCAAGCCTCGTAACGAATCGTCTACGAATTGGTAGTTACCTTAAAAGCAAGCACTCAAACGTGTGTTGTTCGGACGCTTTTCTTTCGATTTACGAGGGATTTCGGCAAGTAGGCCTAAAGGGTAGTTTAGGCTGAAACAATAATCGCAGGTTGATCGTCGGTTGTTGCAAAACTTGAACTAAGATCAGCGAAGGAAAACTTGGCAGTTTTGGCGTCACCAAACGAGGCACTTTTTCACGGGATTCATGGGGCTCCCCAGAGGGCAGTTGTAAGTCTTGGAGAACTCTTCAAAGTTCGACAAAGTTCCAACCACGCGAAAGCGACCCGGCGAATGCAAATCCGTCTTGAGCTTGTGTCGCATAGCTTCGGGTCGCATCGAGCCACACCAGACCTGCGCAAAGTTGAGGAAGAACAGCTGCTTGCCCGTCGCGTTCACACCTGGCAAACTTTCTTTGGCGTCCGAGTTTTGCGAGAGCCACTTCTCGTAGGCCTGCGACACGTTTGTTAAATGCGTTCGATTAGTTTGCTGACCGGGCGTTCGCAGAGCCGAATCCGAAACAACGGTGTAATTTACCCTGAAAGCTTGTTTGATACCGCCATTGTCGGCTATATTTTCACCCTGAGTGTTGAATCCGTCGACTTGCAAGCCCACGTCCTTCACCGTGTATTGGTTGTATTGATCTGAAAGTCGAGAAATCGAGTCAAGCAATCGCGTGCCGTTAGCCTATCTCGAAGAGTCTCGAATAAACGAGGCGTCGTCGAATTGGACACACGCGAACGACTCGAATCGCAATAGCTAACCAATGAAGCAGGAAGCCCGCTGCTCGAACTCGTTAATGGTCGCTTCGCTCCACCAGCGATGAAAGTTACCGTACTTGTCGAACATTCGACCTTTGTTGTCGAAGCCATGGGTGATTTCGTGGCCGATAACCACGCCGATGCCGCCGTAATTGAGACTTCGAGGAAAGTACCGATGATAGAAGGGTGGCTGCAGTATGCCCGCTGGAAAGGCTGTTCAACGAGCGAAACAAGGTTTATCGTAGGTTATACCTTTGTATAGCGAGCGCGCGATACAAAGACCAATCGTACTCGTCGCTTTGGCTCTTGGGATAGTTACTTATTTGATTTCTGTTGCGGTTGTAGTAGGCGTTCACGATGGCGGGGCCAGTGTTCCACAAAGTTTTGTTAACCGCGGTGCCAAGTCTGTCGTGCTCGACTCTCGTCGAGTGGCGCAGCATACCCAGGATGTTCTCGAAGTATTTGTCCGGATGAACGTGTACCTGTTGCGCGCAAACGGTTACATGAGTACGCGCGTCGTTCGAGTCGGTGCAACTTTGATCGGTTTCTCACGTGTCTGAAACGCTGGTCGAGCTCGTCGAGCTGCAAAATGAAATTTGGATAACCGATGCGTAGCTGCATCGCCTGGACCTTTTCGCTGGCGAGCCACTTGGTCGTCGAGTCCAGCCAGGGCGACTGGTTGAGCAACTCGTGGAACGAGCCTTGAATCTCTCGCGTCATAAACAACGTCTGTGAAATCGAACGACAGCGTTGCATCGTTATAAGCAGCGATCGCAAGGTACTTACACGTCGCGATCGCTGCTCGTTGCAAGCCGAGCTGCAGAGGGATACGAAATAATGCAAAGTGATTGAAAATTACATCGTTTTTACTTTTCTCGTCGAAATATTTCCTCACGAAAATCGAGCCCACGGCTGTGCCCATGTTCCAATTGACCTGTGCCACGCAATTCTTCCAACGGGACGGTGACTTTTCTCGACCCAGCAAAATGTAGTAAAACGTCTGTTTGGCTTCTTCGAAGCGATCGTCCAGATTGTTCACGCGGTGACGAACGAATCGCCACAGCAAATAATTTGCCACTATTCTGCGAACAGAGGTCGGCCAAAGTTACGCGTTGAACATGGACGCTAAATACGCGAGTCGAGGCTGGATTCGTTGCGCTACCTCGGTGGCGTTTGCGACAAAAGCTTCACCAAATTCTGCAGGTAGTCCGTGGCAAAGAGTACCACTGGCTCGGACAGATTGACGGGTTTAGCGAGAACAATGGACAGGTACCTCTGCCAATCTATTTCCGGTATGAAAGCGCGCAATTCTTCGAGAGTCATCCGTCGATACAATTCCGAGGAGTTGCGCCTTTCGCTTGGCGACAAAGTTATCTGTCGACGCGTCATTCCCATGAATTAAATAGCGAGTCGACGCGCGTACGATACCTGGATAATCTACGGCTGGTCTTACATTGGCAAGTTGTATCTCAAAGCGAACAAGCTCCTCGGCGTGTACACTCGCGCTCTTGACCGAAGCACCAAGAAGAGTGGCTATCGTGACGAGGTAGTTCTTGTAGGCCATCAGGTACATTGTGTTGGAAGGCTCGAGGAAGTAATCCTTGGTCGGTAGTCCGAGGCTCGTTTGGTCCAGCTGAACAAGCAAACCCAACAACCGGGGTAGCTTTATTTCGAGGAAACGTTCGGTTGACTCGATTGTCCCTACCTGGATAATGTACCGATCGCTGTTCTTAATGTCAGGCCCAATCCATTCGGAGATAAGAATATCGTTGCTGTAAAGTCTCAATCGGGCGACGAGCAGCAGCCAATCGAACTTGCGATAATCCCATTCGGGTCGGATGATCGGCCAGCCACCCAACTCGTCCAACAGCGCGAGAAGCGGCCTGTCGAGTCGTCGCTCCAATATCTCTTAGGCGACACGCCAACTTAACCATCAGTTTTACTCTACTCGACTTTGCGCGTTTGTTGGCCCGCTCGCGCTAATTTTGCCAAAATACTCACCGCTATTCATGCAACTGTTGAACAAATTCTTGGCTTTGAGAATGGCACTGTTGTCGTACGATTCGGCTTTGGATATCGGCTCTTCGAGTAGCTGCTTGAGGACGAGATCGAGCGACTCGCGAAGGGTCTCGAAGACGTCGTAGCCTGTTTTGTCGTCCGGAATGTCGTTGTACTTGTGCCAATTGCCACAGGAATGTTGGTAAAAATCGTCGCACGGATCTATCGTTTTGTCCATGTACTTTAGCATCATCTTAGCTAATGAATACAACGAGCATTGCCGTTAAAATACACGCCCACAGCGTATTATCTCGAAAGGAACAACGATCTGTACCTTGAGCTTTGCGAATGAAATCCTCGTTCCAGTCGCTTTTCCAAAAGGCACGGTAGTCCAACGATTCGCTATCTTTGACGCTGTAAGACTGGAAAGTCGAGGATAAAGTAAAAATGACGCGTACTCGATCCGAGTGCACGGATGTCAAATAGATCGAACAACGCGGAAAAGATTGATCGACGGAAAGACTCTCCAATTATACGTAAAACAAACGAGATGAAAGAAGGAAAAATCCGTGAATCCCTTTCGCCGCTACTCGAAGCCCACAAAGCTAATTGGCTCTCTCGCAAACGAACAGAGAGAGAGAGAGAGAGAGAGGGAGAGAGAGAGAGAGAGAGAGAAAGAGAGGGAGCCAGAGAAATCTTCGCCTACCGTTGAATCGTCGTCGTCCTCACGACTATGGCTCTTGTCGACGTCGAAATTTTCGGCGGTTGATCGCGTCCGCCAATGTACCGGCACGCTATGCTCTTCCTCCGTCTCCTCTTCCTCCTCCACCTCCTCTTCTTCTTCCTCTCGGTCGTCGTTCTCGGAGTCCTCGGAATCCTCTTGTTCGTCTGTAATCTCATCCTCTTCCGAGTCCTCGACGCTGTCCTCTTCCTCCGAATCCTCCTCGGACGAACTCGCGCTGTTCTCGGTTTTAACCCTGCAATCGTCGCCGTCTTTACTTATTCTCAACCGCGTGTAGTGACTTTCTTTGACATCTAGCAAGCTATTAGTTGGTTTGCAACTTCAACTGGTTAAGTCGTTTTTGCTAGTTAAATTTGTCGCTAAAGTCAATTGGCAATTGGCCCTTTTGTAAAAAGCAAACAAACGAGAGAAACAGCGGCGTCGCGCGATCAATAGCACTTTGAATAGATAGCAAGTTTAACAAAGTAGCAAACGGTGACACAAGCAAGCGTATCGTTTAACAAGGTGTCGTAGCGAACGAACAATCGACGAACAGCTCACGTAATATTCATTTCGTTGGACCGCCGCGAAATACGTCGACGATGTATCGACGCGAATACAGTCGATGTTGTTCGCAAAGACAAAGCAACCCGTCGGATTGTATTAACACGACTACTCGGTATCAGCAAGCGCTGAAAAGCCTACTTTCGGAAAAAATTGCATCGAGTCTTGGTCTCGATTGAAAATATAAAAACGTGGCTAGAAGAAAAGCTCGGCTTCTAATACGTAACGTTGAGCTTGCACCAATAAAGCGCGCGCGTCAAAAGCGCAAGCACTCGAGGCGATGCGCGCAACGTGCACACACTCAACCTGGAAAACGACGGCTTTTAGAAAAAGAAGAGAAAAAGAAGAGAAAAAGAAGGGGTGGAAGGGTAAAGTACGTTTTTTTTTTCGGACGTTCTACCGTGAGAAATTTACTTGCAGTTCCTGAAGCGGCTCGCTTTTCAGGCGTCCCACGGCTGCTGAATACCGCGACGGTTGCCCACGTTGCTCTTTTGACGTCGTCAGCGTCGTCGTAGTCGACGTCGTCGTCGTCGAGGTTGAATCGCCGACTGCTCTCTTCTGTGACCAATAGAATAAAAAATATCAAGCTCCACTCGAAAATGTGGGACGCGCTTAACGAGGCATTTCAAAAAAAAGCTAGCGTTTAGTTTAGGTTTTTGTGTTTACGGGGAGAGACGGAGTGTTATTTTAAACGTTCTTCGTGTTTACCTGGCTTTTGGTGTCACGCTTTAGTCGTCGTAACGACGGCAGACCAATTGAGGGTTCCGTCGGTAGAAAACTCGTTTCGACGTCCGGATGGATCACACGAGCGTTTAGTTCGGAATGCTCGATGTCGTTCCGAACGGTGGCTGCAAGGGTATCAGGATGGTTTATTCGAAACCCCGATAACGAGGTAAGAACCGAGTAAGAAGACAAAAAACCGCACTGGAAGCGGATTTCTTACGTATCGGTGCCTGTTGTTGGTCGGTGCTGATAGTAGTGGGAATACTCGGTTGCGCCTGGCTATTGCTCATCGACAATTTACCGATGACAGTGGACTTGGAGAGGGCGATGACGATTATCGCCAACGGCAGTATGACCGCTGGTATCAGTAGCATGAACCTTATTCTCGTGCGCCAAATGTCATTGCCGCCCATGCACCATCTAAACGACACGTTCATTAAGTATACGCGTACGTACGCACGTAGACGAGACAGTTTACGTAGGCTACCACTACTGATTCGTGTATCCTATACGTGGTATCTCTCGCTCGCGCGCACCACTTTTTTTTCGTTAACGGACGCAAGTGGAAAATCGTCTTTGCGTGCCGTGCTTGCTAAAGCTACGCGCGCCCGAGCGGCGGCGGCAGAGCCTCTCTTTGAGAACTTTGTCGCGAGTTCTCCACGGCTTTGGGCGACGATTGTAAGCTTTTAACTTTTTTTCCTAGGCTTTAGTAGGTTGTCGCGACCAAGCTCCATTCGGCGTTACGAACGTTACTCGATCAATATTACCTTCCAAATATCCGTGGACTATATTCGTTAAACTAACAATTGCGCCACCGTGCGTCGTAGTAATCGCCAAACCTTGGCGATTGCAATTGATATCGTTAAGCAAACTCTACTTGGCAACGATTATACGTAAATAATCCAATTAGAAGCGACGAAACATGTCGCGTGGCAAGTCATTTTAACGGAATATCATTAAAACCGTACATGCGAGATACGTGCGATTAACCTTGAACGTGATTGAAACTCTGCTGATATTATTAATATAAAGTTCACGGTGTGCAGGGAGAGAGGGGAGGGATTCAATCGCGTGGGCTTTGCCCTTTAATATCTACCAATAATCACTTATCAACGAGCAATTGATATTCAAGTTCGTGACTTTCAATTGACACGACTACTGTATGGCATTCCACTTGTCGATCTTCGTATACACGCGCAAATCATCGTTTTTTATCGCATAGTCGTATGAATATTCCGAGACAGATAGTTTTTTTTACAAAAAATTACAAAAAAAACAAGCTCAAACGAGAGAGAGAGAGAGAGAAAAGAAAGGAAAGCTCTTCCGTCCCATCGAATCCCGAAAAGCGTACGTACTTGTCCTCTCCGATCAATCACCCAACGCGGAGAGAGAGAGAGAGAGAGAGAGAGAGTAAAAAAAGCACCCCTCGCAGGGTAAAGGAAGCTGTGTACAAGTGCAGCTGCTTCGCGAGAGTCATCTCTCTCTCTCTCTCTCTCTATGGATAAGGGTGAAAGCGTGTGTACATACTACGGGTGGTTGGAGTGCTTTTATATACGCTGGGGCGCTTTGATCGTGCCGCTGCATATATATATGTGTCGCGCACACAGTTACAAACCCTTTGGCAACTCGCTTTGCGTGTCTCTCTCTCTCTCTCTCTCTCTCTCTCTCACATTGTTAAAAATAAATTCGTGTACATGCGTGTACGCATGTGTACGTACTTGAGTCGACCTGTATCCTTGTTGACGGCAAGCCTACACGATGGACAAATGCCTGCAGCAGCCGTTGGACACGCGTCCTCGTCGTCTTCGTCGTCGCTTATCTGGTGCTGCTGATCACCCAAACGCATTCTTCTTATTCGCTGCTGCTGATGTTGCTGTTGCTGCTTTTGCTGCTTCTTCTTCTTCTCTTGCTCTACGCGTTGGCGGAAAAAAGGGGGAGACTAAGATGGTATTTTGTTGTTTGCTTTCAAAGAACGCTCGCTGTGACGGCAAGCGAGAACGCGAAAGACGCGTGTACTCGAGAGCTAATTACTTGCTTTCTTTATTTCGTATTCGCGCGGAATATTTTTTCTTTTGTTTTTGCAACGACACACACGCGAAGATGATATATTAACACACTTGTCGTGTTGTTCGACTCGATTGAAACTTGTTACTATCGCTATAAGCAGCGAGCACTTACGCGAGGACGGTAGAACGCTGATAATTCTCCGAGCGCTATAAGAGGTCACGAAAAAATTCAAATGGTTCAAGATCTTGTGCGTAATTCAACTCGACGAGCACGAAATGTACCGACGTAAGACGCGCCAACCAAAGAATTATCTACGGTTCGCCGCGTTTTTTCTGCACTCGCGTACGCGCGTTGCTCGTACTCAAAGACACTTTGTAACTGGATCGAAGTCGAGTTTTGAACGATGTCGAATAGCGAACCAAGTTAAGGATGAATCAGAAACCGATAAGTCTACATCGAACACAACGGTTAGTCAAAGACGCGAACATCGCAATCGTTCTCGCAAAGCACTCGCACGTTAGATGCACAAAAACATTTTTACAGCAAAGATGAACAGCGTAAAAACAATCGATGCATATTCATCCGTCGATTATTTTCCATAAACTGCTGTGTTGTTTTCCCGAGCGCAATTCGTTCAAAGCAATGATAAATATTCAAACTTTCTTGTCTTTTTGTCGTCAATTAACGTCAAGAACGATACGTATACATGTCTATAGCAATACCTCGTGTAAATGTGTACGAAGTCTAAAAATTGAATAAAAGAGAGGCGAGAAGTGGTTTGGCGGGAAATTCAAGTAGACGTTTGGCGGGGACGAGCGTGCAAAAGAGGAAGAGGGAGGGAGAGGGAGAGAGAGAGAGAGAGAGAGAGAGAGAGAGAGAGAGAGAGAGAAAAGATTGATCGGATGGCGCGGTTCTCGCCAAGCAGAATCGCGGCACGACTGTCATAATCTAGGACAGGTTCTGAATGTCAATCTGGCTGGTAGCCGTCGCGAGTCGAGTGGGACTTATGGCGGGAGGAGCGCTTTTGTCGCAAAACTACATACGACGGTAGAAAGAGAGGGGGAGCAGAGGAGCACGGAGGAGGAACGCTAGTCGAAAGATCCAATTAATCTATTGTAAGTGAAGCGAGATGCATTAGGTTCGTATCAATCGCCTCAAGGACGAATATTCTTTGACAGGTGACATTGTTATTTTTGTCGTCGTACGCGTGTAACGCAACAAATAAACAACCTTGTTTCCTTTCTTTTACGGGCGAGAGAAAGATTTTAAAAATCACGCGGCTTGTACGTGTGTGCGTATTGTACGCCCTCGCTGTACTTATATCAATCGACCTTAATTAAACGCAATTATCGCCCTCGCAACGACCAAATGCTGTATGTACGCGCGTGTACACGTATACACGCGTGTAGCCTAGTGTATCGTCCGTGACGACGGATGGATTTTTCGAGTACGTCTACGCACGTATGCGCGCGTGTCTCGTGTCTTTTAGCTCAATCACCGCTGATGATACGCGCACGGCTCGAACGTTGTTTTCATGGCTTGCTACGCTTGGGGAAAAGCTCGCACAAGCTTTTCAGTTTGCTCTTTTTTTATCGGCGATCGAACGAGACGATGGCTTGTCAACGAAAACAACGTACGACAAGACGAAAACCTTTGGCAAACGTTTATTTTCGACGATTTCAAGGACAAGAGCCAACTGTTAACCGAATTTCAACTGTAGGCCAGCGACCGACTATCGAGATTGTATCGTGCTCGGCTGACTAAACAACGTTCGTACTACTTAGAGCGATAATTAAAGCTGTAAAATCAAGGGTAACGTCAGTCGGAGACAACGAGAGATCGTTGCTGGTTTCAGCGATCGAAAACGAAGCAAAACCATACTCACTTGCGCTGCTGAAATTGCGACCGCGTACAGCCTCGACGTATCGCAGATTGTCGTGGTCGTAATCGGTAGGCATGTAACCAAGTGACTCGAGAGGCTCGGCCATCGATGAGATAACCTTTGGGATGGGCTCCTCTGCAACTTCCTCCGCAACTTCCTCCGCAACTTCCTCCGCAACTTCCTCTACCGAATCTGTATTTGTCTCGAGTCTATTTGCTCAGGTTAGAGCAATCGTTTTCTCATCGGCGACGTGCCACGTTTAAACACGTTCGCGCGCCCCAACCTCCTCTTGGATTTTTGGATTATTGGTTTGCCAAGTGGCGATTAACGAGATTTCTTTGTTTGGCGCATTTTTGCGAATTGCCGCAGCAATCCAGGCTAATTGTCCGCGGAGAAACAAACGACAGCGTCAAACAGAGCGTGTAATTGCTGTTGTGCTTTCGGTGTGTCTTTTCCGTTTTGTTTACTTTTTACACGGCGGGCTTCCTTTCAATTGTTAGCCCTTGGCGGCAGAGGACGAGGAGAACAACGATCGATGTAACGTTGGAAAGACGTTGGAAAGACGTTGGAAAGACGTTGGAAAGGTGACGGGTAAAGAACGCAAACACGTGTATTTTATTGCATGGCAATCACCGATGCTGGTTGCATCGGATCGATTTATTTTCTAGAATACAAAAGTCGACAAAGAAAAGTCCTCGTTTAAATTCGTACGAATCAGTTCTTACGTTCCTTCGATGGCCTCGAATTACAATAATCTCGTCCGAGTATTCTTACAGATTAGTAGGCTCGTCGAGTTTAAATAACCAAGTCTTCTTCGAGATTGCCGTTGTTTCGGACATTCGTTCGAACGCCATTCTTCTTCGCGTTTGTTTTCTGGTTGTTTTTGGCACAGGTTTTGTGTATCTTTGTTTGTATATCAAAAGATCTGAATCTTCTACTATTGCGATATCATCGAAAGAAACGATCGAAGAGAGGAAAAGAAACGAGAAGAGTTTCGTCGAGACAAAAATGGGTTACACCTCGTTAAAAACGCATATCAAAAAGTTGGTTCGAATACCTTTGTACATGTATAATGCATTGCCTCGTTGACCTACGACGCGTCGATCATCGAACATTGCGTAAAAAAGGAGCTGACCAGAAATTACCGGGAGAGAACGTTATTGTTCATATTGATCCTTTCGTCCTGTATCCTTTCCGAAATTCCGAACGATCGGTACAACTTTTGACGTTATTCCTTTTTTTCTCCAAAAAATGATCAACGACACGAGAACGATCCGCCACGTTCAAAGGTTTGTTGTTGTTTTTTTTGTTTTGCAGGGAAATCTAGGCCTCGAGATTAATTGAATGGAATTTGCACAAAATTGACATGACCTTAGGTGTGTACAGTTTTAATACATCTTTTGTTCGTTTAATACTCTCTACCATATCTTAAGATTACTTAAAAAATGGAAAACTCGTCAAATCAAACGTTACGTTCAAACTATAGCAAAATATGTACAATTCGTTCAACGGAGGTACGCGCGCACACACACATACACACACACACACACGCACACCAAACAATAAAACAATCCGATGAAATCAAACACGAAATAAGCGTCCGAGAGAAAATGGAAAAGTCGCGATGTTACGAATAATCACGATACAACGTCCCGTTAAAATGTTAAGGTTATTAACATCCAGTATAATCATTGCTTTTACATTAGTAACTACTCATTTATATTTTGATTATGCGTAAGAGAATTGAGCTTTTGACATACTCTATGTATCGATACAAAGTAAACGTTATACAAAAACGCGGACAAGGAGAGGGAGAGATTTTCCTCAAGGTACTGATGAATCGTCGGTAATAACTTTTTATACATTAATGTACATTGTACAGTATTGTATATAAATTCCTCGTATTGCCCTATAATTGTGCGTATACGTGTAAACGTTAGATTAACTAGTTTGTTTTTGTTTTGATTATGCAGTCATCTTTGATATTTCGGGTTGGCCAAACGAAAAGAAAACGAGAAAACGAGAAAACGATAAACGAAAAAACGAAAATAACGAAAAAAAAAAGAAATAGGTCAACGTCGCTCGCGTCGACAAATAAGAGCGATCGTCTCGTTATTTCGGAAAACGACCCACGTCGTATATAAGGCGCCTTAAACATCTACGACGACTCGTCAATGCGTGTTGTGCGTGTATTTGTGTAGTTTCGTATATGTTATCGATCGGGACGATACACAGTAAGGAAGAGGTGTACGAGGGGAATCGTTTATTTTCTTCTTTATTTATTTAGCCGTACTTACTGATTATAATTGTTCCGTTCGTTTCCCTTATGATTTGTTGTTTTGGTTTTTGATTGGTCGTGCGCGAGATACGATCGAACTCCGGAGGTGGCTCGAGTCACGTTGAGCAAACCTTCGGACTTTAATCGAACAAGTAGTTTAATACTTTATTTTTTCTTTTGCTTTGCTCCTCCGTTTCTCTCCCGTATCGATAATTCATTATATATATATTCAGTAAATACAACAACGTCGGATACTCTCGTCAATCTTACATACGCATTACTCTTATCTATGTACGAATTGGTATCATAAGTGAAACTTTCTCTCGTCGTTTTCGGTTTTTTCCATTTTTTTTCATTTTTTTCTTTTTTTTTTCGTAAACGCTCGTCCCTAGAATAATAACTTTGTATTCCGTTGGTTTGTAAATTTATGGTGCGTCTGACGACCTAGCGTATCAAAAAACGTATAGAAATATATAAATCTCGTGCGTCGAATACGAGAGGCCCTGATTACGTCCGCGTCCTTCATTTTCCTGGCGCGCAACGATCCGACGACATGAAATATTCCTCCAATCTTCATTTGTGCAAGAAATGGTACTCCAGGATGTCCTCTTCATCTGGGGATCAAACAAACAACGTGGCTCGGTTATTTTTGTTCTCAACTCGATTTTACGATGCAAGTTTTAATTGGCTTCAGCGCGGCGGATTACGGAGGGTAGATTACGTTGTTCTTCAAACGAACGAAATATGCAGAGGTTTCTCATGACATGCTTACGAGTAGAATTTACAGAAAATTTACAGAAAAATGCGACATTAACGAGTAATAAGTTTATCATGCGAAACAAATATACTCTTGAGAGAATACCAATAAATATTGATTCGCAAAAATTACAAGATAATGGATTACGGAATTCCCACGTGAATGCACGTGTATCAAGAGAGCCGTATTCAGAA